>JARYZH020000079.1:10000-1428203 GCA_030021035.2 Notholithocarpus densiflorus | reverse complement strand
CCGTGAACATTGTTTGTGGAATGTACATAATGTTGTGTAAATTCTTGATTTCCATACTACTTCTGTTCAAATTAACCCACAAGAAGGCTAAAAAGCTCAAGACGAGAAAATTCTCTAGACACGGAGATGTAACGTCAATAAGCTTTCCTAAGGGTAAAGCAAAATCAAGGCACGCTCGTCCAAAGTAAAGGACGAGGTAAAGCCTATGCCTTGAGCCCAAGGCATACTCGTCCATATAATGGACGAAGTAAAGCATAATGCATATCCAGACCATGGACGAGGAAATGCATAGACGAGTGTTTTGAACTCGTTAAGGCACCTACTAAAACAATCCAGTCCATGGACGAGCAAAATGCAGGATCTTATCCTCATTAAACATGAAAATCAGCCAAGTCTAAGGACGGGTAATGCTGATAATTACCATTTCACATAGACGAATTACACTTGGTGAAATTCCAATAAAAATGGTAAAAGTATATATATGAAATATGGACGAGTCAAGCATGAAGTCTTGTATATGGAAATAAAAAGTCTCGTCCATGCATATATAAAAGAAAAATAACAGCATTCATTCAATTGTTAAGGGCGGACGACCAACGTCCAAACACCCTTATGAAAGTACAAGTTTAATAACTCGTCCTAAAACCATGGACGAGCCTAATGTATTTTAGTTGCGTTAAAAGGTCCCAAAACTAAGGATCAAACAAAAACAAAAAGAAAAAGGAAAAATACAAAGTTTAGTAAAAACTCGTCCTCAAGCAGGGGGGGCATTCACCTTGGGATCTTCCTTGGACGGCTGGGTAGAAGCATCATCCTCCACATTAACGTCCTCGGAGCTGGTTTGAAGAAGAGAACTGGTAGCAACATTCAAATTAAGCTTGATGGAGCTGAAGTCCACTTCAGGGAAGTTTTCAGCAGCGTCCAACCTAAAATCCTCAAAACCTGCTGCGTAGTTACGATCTAATAAGTCCGTAAATTCTTTGGACGCCTTGAACTTAGCAACTACATCTTCTTTCACCTTGGAGAGAAGAGTACTCAACTCGTCGTTCTTCTTTTGCATATGATCAAGACGAGTATCTTTCTCCACTATATCAGTTCTCAACTCCTCGATCAAGTTTTGATGCTCCGTTTCCTTCTCCTTAGCCTTGGAAGCTATCCCAACCCATTTCTTACTCTTGTCCCTCACATTTTGGATTGTCGTCTCCAATAAGACCATCATCTTGTCCAACTCAGTGGCCTGCCTAGACACTACGATGAACTTGGACATGGCCTACAAGAGATAGACATAAAAATGCTGGGTTAGACGGCAAAAAATTACGAAATAATAAAGACGAGACGAGAGTAAAGTTACATACCTTAAAAAGATCATGAACACCTGAGTGTTCAAAATCCTTCAGGGACATGTCGTAACAGACATTTATGTCTTCATCCTTCACAGCTTCCCTAAAGCGTTCCCAAGCCAAGTCCTCATTTTCAATAATGCTTGAGGGAACCCCTGGAGGAGGCTGGGTCGAGACAGATGCAGTCGTCCTAGGAGGGGTCTTGGACGGGGTAGTCTCAATTGGCGTGGACACATCCACATCAACTATTTGGACGGAAGGATGGGACTGAAGAAGGTTAGGCTTAGCTACTTTAGACGACCCATGCTTAACTCTTTTGTCACGACGACTGGGGAGACTTCCCAGATCCAAGTTTTTTGGTAGGGACTTCCTCTTGTCCCCAGCAGACGGACGAGTCTGGGATGGGATTTCAGGACGATTATCCCCAGCTGATGGATGAATCTAAGTCCTCTTGTCCCTAGCAGACGGACGAGCCTAGGATGGGATCTCAGGACAATTATCCCCAGCTGATGGATGAATCTGAGTTTGGGCCTCAGGACGATCCCCCTCACCTACAACCTCTTTTCCTTTGTTTCCTTTCATTGTTGCCATTCCTAAAATAAATAAATAAATAAAAAAGTTTTTAGAACTAAAACAAAAAGGAAAAGTGTGTAAGGAATGTTTTGAGTTTAAAACTTACTTCTCCTTACTGTAATCTCGTGTGCAAGTGTCTCTTCAAAAGGATTAGGGCCTAATCCCCACTTAGCAAGTCGTCTAAGCGTCACTAAAGAATGGAAATTCCTATCTGCGTGTAGACGAGCTCTGTGGACGCGGTCACGATGAAACTTGCTAAGAGAAGGTCGTCCAACAGCTGTAAAGGAACAAGTAAAAGTTAGACGCGAATAAAAAAAAAATTTAAAAAAAAAAAATAACAAAAAAAAAAAAAAAAAACAAAACAAAACAACAAAAAAAAAAAAGGAAAGGGACTTACCCTCAGGACGAAGGTTCCCTAGGTCCCCAGTATAACGACCAAATGTGTCCCGGCCAACATCCACAGGATTCCCAGCCCAAAAGCTGGAGACAAAGAAAAACTTCGTCTTCCATTTTCTGTCAGACGAGGGCAGGGACCTAATCAGTCTACAATCTTTGCCCCTGGCTATGAACTGGTAGAAGCCAAAGGACTGATGAATTTCTGAGGGTTTATAACAGTAAAGGAACTCATCTATAGTAAGAGGACGGTCCCCTCTGAATACCTCCCTCCACAAAACTTGCATAGAAATGATCAATCTCCATGCATTAGGATTGAATTGACATATTCCTAAACCTAGCCTATTTAATAACTCCCTAGTAAAAGCATTCAAAGGAAACCTTAGACCCCCCAAAAGATAAGCTTCATAGATATCTATCCCAAAATGAGAATCACAGCACCATTCTCCACGGACGGGCAACCTAGGGTTAAGCTCGTCTGGGATCTGGTACCATGTCCTAAGATTATTAAGCCTTTGCTCATCTATTTTGCAAGGGATTTCTACTGCACAACTATACACAGTGACCTCCTCCTCGTCCAAAGGGCCAGACGGAGGGACGTTGGATGAGGTGCCTGCCTGAGACCCCGAGGCCTTTCTAAGCTCTTCTTGTATGGCCTCTAAAGGAAACCCAGGGATGCCAGAAACATATTCCTCGTCCGTGGAGTTCCCCCTACTACTATTACTAGAGCCACTAGAACTTGTACTATAACTATTTTCATCTTGATACTCGTCTATGGCTTTCTCTAAACTATCACTAAACGACATTTTCGAAAAAGATCAAAGAGAAACCTAAAAAACGAGAGAAGAAGGAATACTTGGCTCTAAGATGAACGAAGGCTATGAACACAAGGAAACTCCTAGACGAGGCTCTAGACGAGGAATGTCAAAGAAGGAAAATCTCAGAAATGTGAAGGGTAGTGGAGGAATTATCCTTTTATAGGCAGCTGACCTGGGCATATAATACGACACAACCAATCAGGAGGTGACACGTGGCGTTCACCTCGAAAAAATGAATCGACGGGACTTATCGCCAATAAAATGGTGACACGTGGCACGTCAACTCACTAACACCAGTTACATGCATTCAAGGAAGTGATGCCAGGTTACCCCTTCCCCTTAGATGACCCATATGGACGAGGGGGCAATTGATGGTGTAATGAAAATTCACAAGTCATATCTCGTCCATATAAGTCGTCCAAAGAAAAGAAAGGAAGAAGGAGCATGCTCGTCCATAACAACCTCATCCGTCCGTCCTTAAAGGACGGACGAGGTTGTTGCGCCCTGAGCATGTTAATCCTTAGACGACTCAAATTTCCACCAGGTGTGAGAGACGAGTCGAACCATTACAAGTCAAGTCCAACAACCGTTGTGGAATGCAGATCCAAATAATGTAACTTCCATGGCAGTTATGGAAGTTACCTCCGAATCTTTCGAACTCCTCAACAATAGGAGCGGTTACAAAACAAGTAACCGTACCACGCATGCTATATAAGCGCTCGCCAACGAGAGGGTAAGGCATTCTGATACTTCCAATATACTTGGATTCTTGGCCAGCTTCCACTGGTCTCCTCTGATTCTATGTTTGTTTTCTCAGGACTCAGTCATAAAATCATCAACGCCCGAGACTTTCAGCCCACTAATATCACAGGATTCATCAAGGTTTTCCCCATTCGTAAACAAATCACCTTGTCAAATTTATTTTCCAATGCATACTTAGTTTAATTGGTGATTTGTTTGTGCTACCACGCGTTTGCATGTTAATTTGATTAATAAGTTAACTTGGCTAATCAATCAATTAATTAATCACAATGGGTCAATACGTTTTTGGCCTATCAAGTGGTATCAGAGCAGGCACACTCTGATTAGGTTTTAATCATTACTGTGTGATCCATTGACCCCTGTTGTCATGAAAACTCTTGATTGTTTTGATTTGCATGATCTTGTGTTGAATGATGATGATGATATTCAAGATGCCTATTGTAAGCTTTATAATTTTTGTATGAGATCTCTTAAAAGTTCTACAAAATTAAAAGCTAATTTTAAAAAGGTCAAGCTTGAATAAGATGATTTGATTGCAAAATTGGATAAAGCCAATAATTTGAATGAGAAATTTAAAAATCAAATTTCATCTCAGGTGGACAAAATTAAGAGTTTGGAAGAGCAACTAGTTGAATCTAAAACTGAAGTTGAAAAATTAACTAGTGCCAAACTTGCTGTTAAGCCTAACTCAAAAGAAAAAGATTTTTATATTCCTCCATTTAAAAGGAATAATGAAGAGTTGAAAGCTAATATTGCTAGGATAGACAAAGGTAAAAATTCTAATGTTAACGCTGAAATTTCTAAACCTGTCTAAAACTCCTCCTAGGAAGAATAAAAATTCTGAATTTGTCCCCACTTGTCATGATTGTCATATTGTTGGTCATATTAGGCCAAATTGTCCTAAATTAAGGTCTTTGTCAACCTCTAAGGTTAGACCTCCTTCTAGGAAGCATAGTAGTTTGAAAACTACTCATGTTTGTCACTATTATGGTGTTTCTGGTCACACTCGTCCTAATTGTTTCAAGTTGTTTCCTCATAAGCGAGTGTCTAATAGGTCTCATCCTTTGTCTAAAGGCTCTGTACCTATTCTTGGTGAGTTATTAAAAGCTTTGAGCTTTTTGATTCAATTTCGGGGAATTCTAATTCCTCTATGTCCTTTAGTAGACATACTAGGACACGTGCCTTTTCATCTTCACAGCCAAAGACTCGTGTTGTGTGGGTGAGAAAGGAGCCTAAGACTTAATTTTCTTTTCTGTTTGTCCTTTACTTTAATTCTTTCTATCTAAAGTAGGACTCTCTTTGCTTGATTTCTTATCTGCTTTTGGAATCATGCTTTCATGCATCTGCACCCTTCTATCATGCCTTCATGCATATGCATCTTTCTTTCATGCTTTTCATGTTGTTTGTCTGTTTTTGTTTGGTTGTTTAGTTTTTATTTTGTTTTGTTTTCAAAATAAAAATAAAAATGAAAAATCAGAAAAATACAAAAACAATGTGTGTTTTGTGTACATTGGTACTTGTGTACCTTGGATAGCCATTAAAACAAAATTTTCTAAACTTTGTATCTTTTGTAGCTTAGATGAGCATCTCTATGCACAACTAAGCAAGTGAGCTTTGTGGCTCTTGTTTGTGATGAGTAAGATTAATTTATCTCTTGTGCTTAACACTCGTATCACTCTTTTTGACAGGAAGGACTAGAAAATCCTAAGAGAAAGGCATAAATAACCATCTTACCACTGTTATCCGCCAATCATGAATGACATTTGTGTGCTTCGGCATAGCAAAATTGGAATGTCAAAAGCTTAACATCATTGGGTATTTCTTTTCTTTCTCTTATATGCCCATGCATGATTTGCATAAAAGAAAAATATGCAAAGAAAAATAAAAGCAAAAAGAACAAAATGCTTTATATATGATTGCAACCGTGTACACTAAAAGATATGGGAGTTATAGGATGTATCTCGAAGGTGATAGTCCCCATCAAATAGTTATGATTGTGTATGAGTTAAAGTGATTTTCTGATATCTCAAATCGTCATAACATGTATACACTTGTGTAATCTTGCAATGTTTTTCACACACAACACACAATATTCTTTGCTACTCTTGGTACATGTGCAGGTACAATGTGATTTGGCCAGCACAAGGTTTTACATGTGTTAATGTATGCTCACTAAACTGTCTTGACTTGTTTTTGAAATATAATATTGGTTAGACCTGTTTAGTGTGTGTGTGTGTGTGTTTTGGATCTATGTGCTTAACATTTTTCCTGTTGAGAGATGATTTTAAGAGGTTAATATGGTGTTTGGATCATTGGTTGAGTTGCATGCTTGATTGCATTCATGTCTGTGTTTTTCTCTTCTTGAAAAACTGTTTTTAAAAGCTAGCTCGACAGCTCCTCGACACCTAGCTATCTGTCGAGCTTCCAAGCTTTTTCTTATCACAATCTCAACACCTCCTCGACACCTGGTGGGTCGATCGAGAAAGTTCCTGTCCCCTCGATAGCTTCTCGACACCTAGTGGATCGATCGAGCCTCATCTCTTACGGCTTATATCTCTACACCTACCTCGACACATGGCTCGACACCTCTCGACACCTTCATTTGTCAAGATTTACTGAGGTTCTATATATTCTTCCTCGTGCGATCTAAACCTCATTTCTCTCGATCTCTCTCTCTCGATAGCTCTATCTCTTCATCTCCCAAACACTCTCATCTCACTCCAAATTTTTTCCTTAAGGTTTCTTCAAGCTTTTTCAAGAGTTTCTTCACTTGGTAAGCTTCTAATCTCTCATTCTTCGTGCATTTCATGTTTTGAAACCTAGGTTTTAGGGATTTTGAAAATTTTTGGTGTTTTTCAAAATTGATAAGTGTTTGTTGAAATTTTTGGATGGGTTTTTGCTTAAATGAGTTTAAAATCTCATGCATTGCATCACATTAGCATAATAACAGTATTATCATGCATTTTAGATGTGTGCAATTGATTGTATGCTGGTAGGATTGGATTGGGCTGCGCCCATGATGCAATTTACTTTGCATGTCACATGTTCATGCATTTCCCATGCATACGTACTCCATTTCAATATACTTGTGATATTTGAATTTTTTTGGAGCTTTTCTGATTGTCTCTTTTTCTCTCCCTCTCCTTCTGTTTACGTTAGTCGTGTCTATGGCACCGAAACATAAGTCTACTCCATCTCGGAATCCTCTTCGTTCCGGGACATCTTCGTCTTCTGATCCTACTCCTTCTCATCTTCGGTTCCGTGATGAGGATGCCCGTAAGGCTTTCTCAGAGAACTTTTCTTGACAAGGCATTCATTCTGAACGCCAAGTCATTCTGGCAGACTTCGCCGACACCGACCTTCCTGATGTAATTCACAGTCGGGGATGGGAGTCACTATGTGACATCCCGGTCACCTGTCCTCTCGTGCTTATCTAGGAGTTTTACTCCAACATGCATGGGATTGATCGTTCTGTACCTCAGTTTTTCACTCGCGTTCAAGGTACGCGCTTTCCTGTCACACCGCAGCTTGTTGCAGATGTGCTTCAGGTTCCTAGGGTAGAATTCCCTAACTACCCTGGTTATGAGCGTCTGCGGACTGTGTCTAAGGATGAGCTCAAATCTGCTTTCTATGAGTGCCCTTCTGTTTAGAGTGAACGTCAGTTCACTTACTGTACGAACATTGAAAAAGGCCCTCAGTTTCTGAACATGGTCATGACTTTTGTTCTTCACCCTCTGTCTCACTATAACTCTATCACAAAGCCTCGTGCTCGATTTTTGTTGTCCCTTCTTGAGCATCTTACTATTGATTTTCCTTCTCATTTTATTCTTTCCATTATAGATGTTCATCTAGATTCGGCGACCCGTGATAAGCTCATCTTTCCTTCTGCTATCACGAGGATATTACACCATTTTTTCGTCCCTTTTCCTGTGTCCGACCACTTCACTCATATTTGTGCCATAGACGCTGCTACCGTAAAATGTAGCGAGGTGCAGTTTAGGTCGCGACAGACGGATTTAGCTGCTCCCACCCATCCAGCTCCATCTCGAGCTGCTCAATCCACATCCGCTCCCTCCTCTTCCACGAGCGATGTGTCACTAAGAGACATTATGGCGCAGCTTCAGCACATGGATGCCTGCCTAGATACACTCTTTACAGAGTTGTATCAGGTGAATGTCCGTGTTGGCCGCATTGCTAGACGGCAAGCGACTATGGGTGGTTTTGCTCCTGAGGCTTCTCCTCCACCTCCTCCAGTAGCTTCTGATTCTAAGGCTGAGGATGATGATGATGGTGATGGTGATGATACTTCTGATGATGATGATGATGGAGATGCTAGCTCTACCGATGAGATGTCTACTTGACACTCTACCCTTTGTCACTCGTGACAAAAAGGGAGAGTAGTTTTGGTATATGAGAGTAGTCATACTTAGGGGGAGAATTAGTATAGGACATTTTTTTGTTAGGGGGAGTGTTGATACTTTTGAAGGATGTAGTGAGGATTTTATGTATCTTTTCTTTTCTTTCTTTTATAGATACATTGTTCTTGTACCTTCGGTCTTGTGACCATTTATTGACATACATTGTACTTTCTTCTCTATATGTGGATGTATGTTTTTCTTTCACCTACCCTTACATGTGTTGTTTCTTTTCTCTCTTTATGTACATGCTTCTTATTATGTGTATGCAATCTATTATTTCTGTTTCACACAAAGATGCCTTGATGAGTTTTGTTTAAAGTGTTTCAGAAATACAAATTGTTAAAGTCTACTTGCCATAAACTCTTTTCTTGCAAAGTTTTTCAAGAGTTTGTGTTAGGATAGATTTTATTGTATTCAACAAGTGAATATGAGTTGAGTGATTTATAACTTCTCTCATATCTCATTTGTTTGTTGTGGTTTAATCACGGATTGCCAAATGGGGAGATTGTTAGGACATATGTGATTCACTTGTTAGGAACATATGTCACTATTTTATGAAATTGGCTTATCCTTTGACAAAACGCACTTTACTTGTAATTGGGTAGATCTAGGATGTGTTTAATACTTCAAGAAACTTTGTTTCAAGATCAAGTGTTAAAGCCATGCAAGTCTGTCCAAGAAACAAGCTGAGAAGTGCAAGATCATTAAAGCTCAACAGCTAGCTCGACAGCTAGCATGTGTCGAGGTTTAAGAAGCTGTTCAGCCCGTGCGCTCGACACCTTCTCAACAGCTTCTCGACAGCTCCTATCTGTTAGGGTTTATGAAAAAAAAAATTATGTTCTTGTTTTCTTGGGATCCGTGAATCTGTCTTTGGGCCTTCTTTTCTCACAACTCTAGACATATAAAAGGATTGTTTTAAGGGCTGTCAAAGAGTACACAAGTTGCACAAGTGTTGAGCAAAGTTTATTCAAGAAAATTGTGACCGGAGATAGAATTTACCCAAGTTCATCATTCTTGAAGAAGTTGATGTGTATGTGCACCATAGGGTTTTGTAACCAAGCATCTTCTTGATCTTCATCGTTGGGATGAACTGAAGAACTTTGCAGCCAACAACCTTCTCTAGTTGGTGATTGAAGTCGCGTACTGGGATCCGCACAATTGGTTAGTCACGTATTGGGAGCCGTACATCAAAAGGGGAAATTGTCACTACAGATCAAGTCCAATTGGGTATTGGGGTAAGGGTTCAACTGTAGGTTGGTATAAGGTACTAGGATTCCTTTACTTGTAACCGCTTGTTGTGATAATAGTGGAATTTCGGGAGTAGTGACCTGAAAATCACCCGGTGGGGTTTTTGCCGTTAGCTTTTCCCCATTCGTAAACAAATCACCGTGTCAAATTTATTTTCTGCTGCATACTTAGTTTAATTGGTGATTTGTTTGTGCTACCACGCGTTTGCATGTTAATTTGATTAATAAGTAAACTTGGCTAATTAATCAATTAATTAATCACAATAGGTCAATACGTTTTTGGCCTATCACAAATAACAAAATCTCATGGTCAAAAGCTTGAAATCCCAGACAATTCCCCCAGTGTACACAGCCACTGAGTGCCAAGGACCACTGCACACCCCCCCAAATGTAACACATTAAAATCTACTACAAATTTATACCCTTGGATAATGACTGTCACTCCATGACAAACCCCCAATGTTTTGATAATGCTGCTAAAAGTTCACTTGGTGTATAAAACACTAGTGAATGTTTAGACCACTAATTTCAAAAATAACAACACAAGCTTATACTCAAACAATAGATGTACGGAAAGATAAGTACAAGCAATACCCAAATAAACAAACTACTCTAAACCATAATTAATCACAACACAGTAGCAATTAAATGGCAAGAGTAAGGGTAAGAGAGATGCAAACACAAAGATAACACCGACACGTGTTATTGAAGAGGAAGCCGAAGAACTTGGCGAAAAACCTCTCCGCCGCCCTCCAAGCGGTAAAATGATCCACTAAAGAATAAAGTTGGGATACACAAATAACAATAGACCCTCTAAGCCTAATCTACCCAATGCACCTAAGCCCTACAAGCTTCTTGCTCCAACAAGGTTAAGCCTAACTGTGTCTTATTTAGCTTTCCTGATCCCGTAATAAGACCATTGCATCAAACAAATGAATTGGTCCTCTCTGAACTACTTCCCAAGCACCCAAAAACCTCCTCACTGATATGGGTATGGTGAGATAAGGATTTGGCTAATGAACCTCTCAAGGGTATGTCAATGGAGAGGGTGAAAGTAAAGGAATTTGAGAATCAAAGGTATAAGATTGTGGATGAGTCAATCTTGTTGTTCTCTAGGGTTTCTCTCTCAAAATTCTCTTTGGAAACTCTCTATATTTCGTGGGTATAAGGGTATTTATAGTAGGGTACGTGAGGAATGTGAAAAGTCATTTTTCTACAAAACAGGGTGTTCTGGCGACTAACTCGCGACTGGGATGAGTCACGAGTTTAAGTCACAAAATAACTGACTGGCCAGACTGTCCTATTTTGTCCTATAGTGCTCCAGCTGTCGTGACCCTTCAGCTTCCTGCATGCTTCACACGTGTGGCATTTTGGCATGTCATCAGTCGCGAGCCACTCGTGAGTTCTAGTCGCGAGAATGGTCTTGAATGCATACACACTTGAATTCGTCACACTCTCTCACACACAACCCTTACATGATTCCCACCTAAATACAGGGTATCTAATTGCTGAAATACAAGCAAATTTGGCACAGAATAAAGCCAACATATGATTGAATAAATTCAACCTTACAATCTCCCCCTTTGGCTATTACGTGACAAAACCCTAAAACAGACTTTAGACTTAAAATGTGAGTTGGGAACAGTTGCCAAAACTCACTCACACCTAACTCTAGATTCTGTGAAGCTCTTGAACCATACGGACAAGTTTTCCTGAAAACAATATCACAAGAAGTTCATTGTAAGTAGAAATCTTGAAATGCATATGGAGCAAACACAATGTGATCAAGCAAGTATGAATATGACAATTAAGCATGGCTTAACCAAACATGAAAAATCACTATAAATAGTGACCACAATGAACATTCACATGATGAATGAACATCTAGACATGCAAGCTAATAAGCTCAATGCAAAGTATCATTTGCATGTCCAACACTTAACCGATGCAAGAACACTATGGTAATTGCATCAAGGATACAAGATCCAACAAGGGCACAAGATTACTAAAGTAAATGCAAAACATTAACTAAAATTACTAAATAGCTATAAAAGCAAAGGTACAAAATAAGCATAGTCTAAATAACTAAAACATTCAAGCATTCATAACACATAATATCCAAGTATTTTAAAAACAAAGTATTAAAGTCATAGAGTACTTAAAAACCAAAGTACTAAAACCATAAAGTACTAGAATAAGTGCTATGAAAACCCATAAAACCATAAAAACAAACACAATAGCTATAAAAAATTTAAACTTTAAACTGTTCTCCCCCTTAAGATAGGCTCCCCCTCAAGAGCTACTCCATATACTACTCCCCCTTTTTGACCGAAATGGCCAAAGGGTTTAAGGCTGGTGCGCGAAGCTATCAAACTTGGCTATGAGCAAGTTGATTTGATCTTGAATGGTTGTAAGCTTGTTGGAGTGCTCAGTTTGGACTTCTCTAAGGCCATCAATCCTGTCGAGAATGATCTGAAAAGCATCTGGAGGCACTGAAGAAGACGATGAAGCTTCGCTTCTACCTCGACCACCACCGCTTCTTAGAGGAGGTTGTTGTCCTTCCGCTTTAGTTTTTGTATCCGCAGGAGGTGCTTGTTCAGGTTCATCAGTTTGTTCATCACCCGGAAGATGAATTCTGCTCCATAGGATTGTTTGAGAGTTAATGGAAGGAGGCACACTCATTAGGCTTATGTCCTATGGAATCTCCACACCTTTTTCATGAAGGATCCTCATAATCAAACTCGGAAGAACAAGCTTTTCCCTTGAGGTTGTCCTTGTAGCTTCGGCAATGATGGAGTAAGCATGAGCACCAATGTCGATGTAAGTTCTCTCACGAAGTTTATGAGGAAGATGGCTCTAGCATTGTTGATGGTGGTGAACTTCCTTTCTGGATACAAGTTGAACAATATGATGTAGGCAAGGCATCTCAAATCTAGAGGGAAGGTGGTTGTGTTGAGGCATTTTCCTTCCCTAGCACCACCAATACGGAATTGTACCGTTTCTATAGAGACCATTTTGTCCATGTAAGGAATGAAATCTTCATAATCTACTTCTCCATGTCCAAGAACACCATCAATGTCCCCCACATCAAGAGTGAATTCATGGCCTCTGACCCAACAGTCTAGGTAATCTTCTCTGAGTATGGCATTGGCATAGAATTCCCTAATCAGTGGTTCACAAACTCTGGGGAGATTACCAAGGAGCTTTTCCCAACCTCTTCCTTCAAAACAACTAGGTATGAAAGGTTTCTTGAGATCAACAAGATCCACAAATCGCTCTTGAATGATTAGAGCCTTCTCAAAGTGATGGTTGTATCGCTCAAACTGTTAAGTGGAGCGTAACCGGCTCTCATCCATGCATTTCCTCTTGTCACCGCGTTGAGCAGTGGTTTTTCTTGGAGCCATCTACAAAACAGAGCAGTAAATACCACAAAACAGGGCACAAAATTTGGTAATAAACTTGATTAGTAACAAGTTAGAACCAAAACATAAACTTTGAATTAAAACCCTAAAAATTGAATTTAAATAGTAATTCAAAAAGAAATGACATGTGAAGATATAAATCATCAAAACATGATAGAATCATGGCATTAAACACTCAACATGTCAAAGGGGTGTGTGTGTGTGCATCATATGCAAAAGTGTGCATCTAGGGCAAAGTGTGAAAACACATAATCATTTGATGTTTCAAAAAACAAAGAAACATGATTATCCCCACAATCTTTGTACCCAATGAAGTCCAAAGATTCACACAAAAACATCTAAGAGACATTTTATCATGAACATGGTATGCACAACACAACACAAATCATAGTACAATGCATAAATATGAAGAACAAACATGATAGACATGTAGAATAAGCATTATACTAACAAAACCATCAAAACCCATATATCATACTCATCAAAACATCAAAACCTCCATATACAACAACCATATTTCAATATTTCAATATAAACACAAAATCCAAGAAAACTAGGGCTAGAAACTTGAAATAGAATGAAAATAAAAGAAAACCCATAGCTTTTCTTGAAGATTGATGAAGGATTAAAGAAGAAAATGGAGGTTTTGAGAGTAAGAATGGCGGTTTTAGGAGAGGGAGAGGCGGAGAAGACAAAATGTGTGCACGTGATGTGAGGGAAAACTGAAAAGTTTTTGAAAACTGTCTGAGATTTAACCCTATTTGTGCAAAACACGTGATTTTCATGACTCAGATGACCCGCGAGCCAGTCACCAAAATCCCTTGAACAAAATTTTGAAAATTTTGTCCAAGTATTTTTCGCGACTAGGACATCCACCTGCTAGTGAGTCGCGAACCTCTCTGAGTAAGCTCGCGACTAGAGCTTCCACTCGCGACCAAGTCACGAAAATGAGTCGCGAAAATGACCAAAACCCAGAAATTTTGAAAATTTTTCTAAGTGTTTTTCACGACTGGGGTTCTCACTCGCCAGGGAGTCGCGAAACCTTCTAAGTAAGCACACGACTAGGGCCTCGCAACTGACATGACCTGCGAGTGAGTCGCCAAAAATAGAGTTGTAAAATTTTTGGATTTTCTGAGATTTTTCAAAACAAAAACACTTTCCAAAAACAACTAAAATACTCAAATCTTTTTGTGTTTGATCAACATTTGATTGAGTATGTACAACACATTTAATCAAGTACAATCACACAAATGAATAAGACATTCATTGAGCATAGACAAGTGTGATGTGTGTGGGTATCAAATGTGAGATGGTCCTTAGTCTAATGTGAAGTTTCAATGATCAATTCAACCAAGACATACACAATTAGCACTAAGTAAAGTGATCAATCTCAATTATAGAAATGAGAATACATGACCTCCCACAAAGAACTTGATTACATAACATTGAAGCATTTCTTTTGGCTTCTTACATTTCATAACATTAGATCATTTAAGAACAATACATCTCATTTTGAGATCGATGCCTGAAATTTTTGATATATCAATTTTGATGAATAAGCCTTTGGCTTTTTGGGCACCATACATTTTCAATATAAGTCGCTTTCCTTTTTTCCTAGTCAAATACTAGTATGTGCGACGGCTTTTATAGCTCATTATCTCTTTTCGAGATTTGACATTGGTTGAGCTTAAAAAAAATAAATGAGTGGGAAGATATATAAACACAAGTCTATACATGTCTCAAGATCAACAGAACTATTGGCTAATCATTCATGACAAGTTTGAAGATCTATTTACAACAATCACATAGATGTCAAGATTTTTCCCACAATGATATGAGTGCATAAAGAACAAGCTAAGCTCGTAAATGCACAAAGCCATTAGTATGGAGGTACAAGGCTAAACATGCGTGTGACAATACACAATAATGCCGATCAAACTTTTTGGATTTTCTACTTTTTATGTGTTTTTGGTTTTTGACACAAAGCAAGTAAAGATTGATCAAAAAGAACAAATATTCAAAGCTTTTTAAACAACAAAAAAGTAAAAAAAAAAAAAACATGCTAGAATGAAAAATAAGCAAACAACCAACAATGTCACAACATATCAAAAGAATTGATGCATGGACATGTTCTAATGCTTATGCATGAGTACCCTTCTTCACCCACACGGCACGTGCGTTTGGGGTGATATCCTTAGAGGATTGGGTACTTAAGTTGCGGTTCTCAAACCTTAGGTTGAAGTTTGCCAAACAAGAAGTGATGGTGTCTATCATCTTCATCACATCACCAATACCGGGATAGACTTCTCGCCCTTTTCATTACTTGTGGTTCCCTTTGCCCTTTCCTTGTCCTCTTAGCCTTTGAGAACCCACATTCTTCAATGCGTGAAGCCTGTGGCAATTTGGTCTAGTATGTCCTTGGATTCCACAATGGTGGCAAAAATGTTGAGTTTGAGGACCTCTTTGTAACTTCGGAAAAGACTTCCATTTTGCCTTGGGTTGGCCACAAATGGATTTGAAGGTTTTGTCAAAACCTTTTGAGCCATCATATTTGGCTTCTTCTCAACCTTCTCATTCTCAACAATTGGAGTTGATACCATTGGTTCCTTGGTTTTAACAAACTTCATCTACTTAGACACATTGGGGCTTAAGCTACTTTCTTCGGTGTATCCTAAGCCATTTTTATCGGAAGAGGGCTTTTGATAGGCAAGCACCTCATCAAGCTTCTTTGAAGCAACATGCTCCACTTTAGCATTAGCTTGAATAACTTCAAGCTCTAGAAACTTGATCTTAGAATAGGAATTCGTTAGCTCTTCATTCATCGTTTCAACTTCATATTTTGTTTCTTTATACCTCACAAGTATGCTCTTGTAATCCAGTTATGCTTTCTTCATTTTTCTAATGGCTACCTTAGCCACTCTAGCATACTTTCCGATCTTCTCAAGAAGGGAATTGTAGGATTCTTGCAATCCTTTTGCTTCGTCATAGATGTATTCTTCATCTTCATCATCGGATTCCTCTCCAACCCCTACAAACTCCACTTCGGTGTGCTCACCGAGCACTTCCACTAGAGTGCTCAAATCTTCCGAAGAGTCCATGAGAGCAATGGTCATAAACGCGGAGTAGTTTTCTTCTCCATCATAACTTTCTTCCGAATCGGAGTTGGAACTATCCAAGTCACTTAGGGTTGTAGCAAAGACTTTACCCTTTACCTTCAAATAAGTGGGGCATTCTTTCTTCACATGGCCATGCCGTTTACACTCATAGCAAGTGACTGCTTGAGATGGAGATGAGTCTTTGGAGTCTTTCTTCTTGAAGTCTTTCTTGTCCTTCTTGAAATTTGAGAATTTACCTTTTTCAAAAGACTTCCCATCCTTCTTGAATTTTAAGTATTTACAAAAGTTCTTTGCAAGGTACACCACCTCTTTTTCAACCTCATCCTCATCCGAGGAATCTTGAGCTTCCACTCTCTCATTGATTGTCTTAAGAGCAAGCGATTTGCTCTTCCTTTGTGATAGTAGAGATAGCTCATTAGTTCTTGAATCTTAATCTCATCAAGGTCTTTGCTCTCTTCGATTGCAGTGACCTTGGCACAGAAGCTCTCCGGCAATGATCGTAAAATCTTCCTTACAACCTTGGAGTCTTCCGTCTTTTCACCCAAGTTGAATTTGCCAATCACCACTTCATTCAACTTCCCATAAAAGGAGTCGAACGACTTATCTTCACTCATCTTTAGTTCTTTGAAGCGAGTGGTGAGCATCTGTAACTTGGTGTCTTTCACCTTCTTGGTGCCTTCATATGTGGTCTCCAAAATTTCCCATGCCTCTTTGGTGATTGTAACATGTGAAATCCTGTGGAATTCATCAGGTGAGACACCACAAAATATAGCATTCAAAGCTTTACTATTAGCATTGGCCGCTTCAAGGGCTGCCTTATCCCAAGTAGATTTGGCAGCCTCCGACCTAGTCCAACTGTTCTGAACGGCATCCCATACGCTCTCATCAATAAAGCACAAGAGTGCACACATACGCACTTTCCAAATGGCGTAATTAATCCCATCAAAGAAGGGAGTTGCATTTAGGGATTGAGACTTATCCATTGTAGGGTCAAGGATCACACTTAGGATATATAAATCCGACAAAGTGTCCCACTCTGATACCAATTGAAAGTTCACTTGGTGTATAAAACACTAGTCAATGTTTAGACCCCCAATTTCAAAAATAACAACATAAGCTTATACTCAAACAATAGATGTGCAGAAAGATAAGTACAAGCAATACCCAAATAAACAAACTACTCTAAACCATAATTAATCACAACACAGCAGCAATTAAAAGCAAGAGTAAGGGTAAGAGAGATGCAAACACAAAGATAACACCGGTACGTGTTATCGAAGAGGAAACTGAAGAACTAGGCAAAAAACCTCTCCGCCACCCTCCAAGCAGTAAAATGATCCACTAAAGAATAAAGTTGGGATACAAGAATAGCAATAGACCCTCCAAGCTTAATCTTCCCAATGCACCTAAGCCCTCCAAGCTTCTTGCTCCAACAAGGTTAAGCCTAACCGTGTCTTCTTTAGCTTTCCGAATCCCACAATAAGCCTATTGCATTTACCAAATGAATTGGTCATCTCTGAACTGCTTCCCAAGCACCAAAAAACCTCCTCACTGATATGGGTATGGTGAGATAAGGATTTGGCTAATGAACCTCTCAAGGGTATGTCAATGGAGAAGGTGAGAGTAGAGGAATTTGAGAATCAAAGGTATAAGATTATGGATGAGTCAATCTTGTTGTTCTCTAGGGTTTCTCTCTCAAAATTCTCTCTGAAAGCTCTCTACATTTCGTGGGTATAAGGGTATTTATAGTAGGGTACGTGAGGAATATGAAAAGTCATTTTTCTGCAAAATAAGGTGTTCTGGCGACTAACTCATGATTGGGATGAGTGGTGAGTTTAAGTCGCGAAATAACTGACTGGCCAGGTTGTCCTATTTTGTCCTGTAGTACTCCAGCTATCGTGACCCTTCAGCTTCCTGCATGCTTCACACGTGTGGCATTTTGGTGAGTCATCAGTCGCAAGCCACTCGCGAGTTCTAGTCACGAGAATGGTCTTGAATGCACACACACTTGAATTCTTCACACTCTCTCACACACAACCCTTACATGATTCTCACCTAAATACAGGATATCTAATTACTGAAATACAAACAAATTTGGCACGGAATAAAGCCAACACATGATTGAATAAATTCAACCTTACAACTGCCATCAGCCACCTTAACTTCTAAAACTTAAGAAGTATCCAATGGTAATTTTAGAGTATGCAGCTCATCAGCATCCAAGAAGTTGTGGGTGCTCCCAGAATCAATGAGAGACACCATCTCATGATTCTTTATCATGCCTTTCACCCTCATAGTCTGAGCAGATGGATTACCCACCAAAGCATACAAAGTGATTTCAGCAGGTGCACCTACACTGTCAGCTAAATGCACACTCTCTTGAGGTCCCAACACCACCCCATCTTCCTCCAACTCTACTAATTGAGCACCAGAATTAGGCTCAACTTCCATATCCCAACTTTCTAGTAAAAACAATTTTGCCCGTTTACACTTATGACCTAAATGCCATTTCTCATCACAATTATAACACAACCCTTGTTTTCTTCTCTCCTCCATTTGGGCATTGGTTAACTTTTGCAATGGAAGCTTAACCTTTGAATCAATTCTGCCCTCCAACTTAGGCAATCCTAAGATAGAAGGTTTACTAATATCTTATATAGGTTTGAAAGTCTTCCTATTACTCATTAAGTACTCTTCTTGAATCTTAGCTAACCCAAAAGCATCATTAAGGGACTTAGGAACTAACATCCTCATTGGCAGTCTAATTTCATCCTTTAAACCACTCAAAAAGCAACTTAATTTGTGAGATTCAGACAACCCCTTAATTCTGTTAGAGAGAATTTTGAAGTTACCTTTGTATGATACCACAATGGTAGTCTACTTAAGCTTAGTGAGTGCTTCCATTGGATCATCATAGGCCGAGGTACCAAAACGAGTTTGTAAAGCTCTGATAAAGACCTCCAAGCTAGCACAGCCACCTGCTTGTTCAGTATCTTGAAACCAAATTAGAGCCTCCCCATCAAGGTGATATGAAGCCATGATCACCTTTTAATGCTCAGGGGTATTATGGTATGAGAAGAATTGGTTGGTCTTATAAATCCAACAAGTTGGATCTTCACCTTGGAACCGAGGAAATTCCAATTTCAGATTCTTGATGGAACTCACTGATGAAGACTCTAAGTTGTTGGCATTTCCAATTTGAAGAGCTTGTGACCCATTAATGGGAGAGTGAAGACGCTTTTCTTCATTTTCAGCTATTCTCTGCATAAACGAGTTGAGTGTTTGTAATTGTTTCTGAATTTCTTGTAAAGTCTATTCATGGCAGTCAAGGACCTTAGACATCATTGTAATCTTCTCAGAATTCTAGGCATTGGATCGCGTTTCAGTCATGGTGGTGAATTAGGATCAGCGTTGCTCTAATACTAATGTTAAGATTTATGAAGTAAAGGGAATTTTTAGTAGATCACTTCGAGGGGATCTAGACCTCTATTGACAGAGCATAAGAAGAAATATCAAGAATTAGAGAGAGAGAGATAGTCAATCAAGTGTTATTTCTTAATGAATTGCATCTGTAACCATCCACAATCATCTTATACATCAGAAAGTGTAACTGCCTCTAACTAACTAACCAACTCCATCTAACTGACACAACCTTCAGTTATGCAGTGCACACTTACACGCACACACTTGCACACTTACATGCACACCCTTGTAGCAATACATGCATACTCTTGCATCAGTGCACGCATACCCCTGCACCCACACATAATGGAAAAATACATGTTTGTATTGCATACAAAACATATGCAGTGGAAAATTAACGGATCTACTTCATTCGCAATTGATAACATGTACTATGTAAATTTCAGAAATTAAGAACAAGAGAGTGTACCTTGACGTGGTGAATTTAAAAACCAAGGATCAAAAGTTCTTGAGAACACTTTCAATCTTCACTCCAATTCCACTTGTGCCCAAGAAGTGTGGTCTCTCAATCAGTTTCTATGAATTTGTTCAAAAGAGAAATAAAGAGTGTCCAACACTCACATACATACCATTTCGTGTTCTTGTTGTTACAAAATTCTGTATGTTTCTCTCCTTATAACTGATTATCTAATTGGGCTAGCCTTTTGGGCCTTTCCAATTAGGCTTTAGTATGTGGCTTGGAATGGGACCAAAAGGGAACAAATAAGACACTAGCTCCAATGGGCATTGGGTTTTTCTATCAACTCTTGATAAGTCCAAAGTTACCATTAATTATATTTAATACCACTATATAAATATAATTGCACTCTAGGCCTTATTAATAAATTATATCCCAAGACTTTATTGTACATGCAACCCCTTCATAAAATATTCGTAGTAACACAAAGTCATGAATGTAGACTACCACTTATTAGATTATTATATCTTAATCTTTGAGTACCCGGTTTAATCCTTTAAGCTATTCATCATATATTTATGAAATCCAATTTCATAAATATATACTTTAGTAACTATTTACTAAAGTAGTTAGGCCTAACATTCTGAATAACAAACCCATTAAACTTATCTCAAGGGAATATTTTATATCTCCGTTAAGAGACTATGAATTCCATCTTGAGAATATATGTTCCATCAACACTAAATATGGCTGCCCAACATATTGAGGTTTTGACCATAACTTTAGATCTCACTCTTGATATATCAAAGCAACCTATACTTCATGATCAGTCTCAGGATTAAGAGTTCATGTAAATATAAGTCGTGAGATTTATTATTCATTTGACAGTCATTAAGAGAATAATAAATCTCACAGCGGTCCAGTTCAATATGTCTTAACTCTTAAAACATATCAACACATCAACTAGAAGTCTCCACTTCCATGATCAAGACAAATCATCTTAGTTGATATGTTATAGTCTTCGTAGATGAAATGTCCAATTTCATCACCGACTACGAACTAAAATTCTGAGTTTACAAAGAACTTGTGATTTATATCTTCTGTGACTTTTCACATAAATCACATACTATGCATCTCATGAACTATATGATAATGTCCAAATATTCATGTTACCATTATTTTAGATAATAATAAAACAACTTTATGAATCACAACATTAAGTCATACATAATGTCATACATAATAACATACATAACATCATACAATAGGATTTTAGGGCACTAATCCTAACAACACATGCATTCCCCTGCACCAACACACACACACTTGTACCACAGATACACATACACAATGGATGCCTAACAGTTTGGCTATAAATTTAATAGTCTATAACTTTTATTAAAAAAATGTTACATATTTTGAAAATCTAACTATTGATTTGCATGTTCTTTATGTTTTTAACACACATGTTAAATTTTGTGTTAATCAGATGTTATTTTACGATTAGATCAATAGACTTATTTTTTTTATACATAATTCTAAATTACAAAAACTTGAATTTTAAACATTTGATTGATAACATAGCTATTGATCATTGATTTTCTAGAAATTTTGTAAGATATAAGGAAAAAAAAATATAATCCAATAGTGGATTTGTTAAAATTCACAATTAATTAAAAAAAAAAAATACTGAGTGGAGTTTGTTATCAAATTCCAAGTTTGACAACTAAGTTTGTTGCCAAACTTTGTTCTTGATTGTATGTTAAATTTTTTTATGTTAGTGTACTATATACACGTAATGAAATAGATCATTAATAGCAAAAATCTTATGAAAGTATTGTAAAAATGTTGTAAATGTAACACTTCTCTAAATAAAAATTTGACCTTGTATTCCCTTCTTCTACTTGTAGGGGAAAAAAATCACTATTATTTAAGATTCTATAAAACAAATTCTGTCAGATATTCGACAACCCATAAAAATCTCTTATGTTAAAACTTTAAATCCAACATAGACTCCTGGTTTCCAATTGAGTGCAACAAAGATATAATACTTTGAAGTGATATTATCAATTAAGTTGTCTGGAACTTTTTTTTTTTGGCTTCAAAATGATAGAAATTTCATTTATGTGTAAGGGAGAATTGTAGTACAGTAGTGTGGCCCCAGCTTATGTTTGGGGGTTACGAAGTTTAACAAGTTACAAATACAGGAAAAAAACTTGCTAGTCACTGCGAGGCCATGAGGCGTTGGTACTCATACAGCAGGCCTCTTGCGACCTCATTGATTACTTTTGGTTGGATTTGGACATGCTCAAAGTAAAACTTGTTCCTCGCATTCCAAATTGACATGCCATAGCTGCCCACTACTCAAGTTCCTATTGGCTAAGCTTCTTGTGCATCAATCGGAATAAATGGAAGAAGTCTTCTGCATTGTTGCTGCATTTCTGGATTCGGCTACTCATTAGTGCCCATACATTTTGTGCAAAGGGGCATTCCCATAGGATATGACTTGTATTCTCAAACTTGTGGTGACAAAATTCACATTTGGTATCCACTCGTGCTCGTCGTCTATGGAGGTTTTCCCTGGTTGGGAGGCAATTGGAGCAAGCTCTCCATAAGAACATTTGAACTTTCGGCAGTACGTTGAGTGTCCAGATTTTGCTTTAAGCTGGTTTGAAGGAATGACTTGATGAGTGCTCTGTCCAAGGTTGCGTGTTTAGGCGAAGCATAAGTCGATATGCCGTTTTGACTATGAATTTCTCAGCTCTGTTTTCTGTCCATACCAGAGTAACAGGAGAGTTCATCTGGTCCAATGGTAGTGCCAGAATTTCCTGTTGTGTCCTATGTGCAAACATTGTCTCAAGTTTGCCTCTGTCCCATTGCCGTGACTCTTCATCCAAGAGCTAACAGACCTGCATGTCCTTGGCATGTTCATTCAGTGGTATTGGGGGGTGTGGTAGCCATTTCTGAGAGTAAACCCCCACTGTTTTGCCATCTCCTACACACCACTTAGACCCATTATAAATGATGTCCCGTGCTGCTAGTAGGCTTCTCCAAACAAAAGACGGGTTACTACCTAATTGAGCCATCATGAATGAACAATTAGGAAAGTATCTCACCTTATATACCTTGTAAAACAAAGAATTTGTGTCTTGGGTTAGTCTCCATGCTTGCTTTGAGAGCATTGCCAAGTTAAACGCATGCAAGTCTCTAAAACCCATCCCTCCTTCCTTTTTGTTGGTGCATAGTTTTTTCCAATTAATCCAATGAATCTTCCTTTCTTCTTTGTTTTGTCCCCACCAATATTTTGCTAGCAAGGAGTTGATGGAGTCGCACATGGATTTGGGTAGCTTGAAGAGGCTCATGGCATATGTGGGAATCGCTTGTGCCACTGTTTTAATAAGAACCTCCCGACCTGCCTTTGATATAAACTTCTCCTTCCACCCCATCACACGCTTGGTAATCTTTTCCTGTAAGTCTTTGAAGGTGTTAACTCTTGGTTTACCACTTGTCTTAGGGAGACCAAGGTACTTGTCACTGTTTGTCATTATTCTAGCCCCCAATTGATGTTGGATCATTCTCCTTATTTTTGGAATTGTGTTCTTGCTAAAAAAAAAATGAGGTTTTTTAGCGGTTGATTGCTTGTCCCGATGCTACCTCATATTGGCCAAGAATGCGCAATAGTTATTGACACTCTCCAACTGTGGCTTTGCAAAATAGTAAACTATCGTCTACAAATAGGAGGTGGGAGATGCACACCCCATTTTGGCTAGACATAATTCCATTAATCACCCTATTCTTTGTTGCCTTATGTAGTAACGCCGAGAGGCCTTCAGCACATAGGAGAAAAAGGTAAGGAGATAGTGGGTCTCATTGCCGAATGCCCCTAGATTGAGTGATAAGGCCCTTTGGTTCCCCATTGATGAAGACTGAATAAGAGGCTGTGGTGATTGTCTCCATGGCCAATCCCACCCATCTTTGATTAAAGCCCAATTTTTGCATAATACCCTACAAAAAAGTCCACTCCACCCGGTCATAGGCTTTGCTAATGTCAAGCTTAATCACCATATGTCCCACCTTCCCTCTCCTTCTATTTCTCATTTGTGTAGAATCTCATAAGCAACTATTGTGTTGTCAGTAATAAGACGGTTTGGCATAAAGGCACTTTGAGAGTCAAAAATAACATTAGGCAAGATATGCTTTAAACGATTAGCAATAACCTTTGAAATTATCCGAGAGACAACATTACTCAAGCTAATGGGTCTATAGTCTGCCAGGTATTTGGGGTCTTTCTTTTTTGGGATTAAAACAATATGTGTGTGATTCATTTTTTTCAAAATATGGCCAGAGTGCAAGATAGATAAAACAGCTTCAGTAACATCATTTCCTACGATATGCCAATATTTCTGAAAGAAAAAGGGGGACATACCATCCGGTCCGGGTGATTTTGAAGGGTGCATCTGAAAAAGGGCTAATCTGACTTCATTAGCAGTGTCCGGACGGGTGAGGCTCTCATTCATGTGTGGGGTGACTTTGCTTTGAACCGATTGTAAGACACTCTCAATATTTTCTGGTTGGGCTGTAGAGAACAACTCCTGGAAATATGATTCGACTACTTGGGCAATTCGCTCATTTGATGTGCACCACCTCTCTTCAGTATCAAACACTCTTGAGATATGGTTTTTTCGTCGGCGTTGGGTGACTCGATTATGAAAGTACTTTGTGTTCTTGTCTCCCGCAAGTAGCCAAATTGATCGGGATCTTTGTCGCCAAAAGAGCTCATCTTGGTGGATGATATTGGTAATTTCGACTTTGAGGTTTTTGATGGAGCTTAAGTTTTCAGCTCTATTCTGTAAGCACAACTCTTCCAGCTTTTTTGTTTTTCTTGCAACTGCAGCTTTGAGTATCCAAAGGTATTTCGGCTCCAATCTACAAGGGCGAATCTTCATCTTTTTATTTTTTCAAACAGCCTTGCCATTGGGCTTCCATAAGGTACCTCTGTTTCCCAAGCCATTTGTATGATGTTAACACAATTTGAGTGAGTGGCCCATCTCTCCTCAAATCTGTGTGGTATTTTCTTCTTTATGTTAAGATGTCTCTAAGTATGAGTAGTAACAAGAATTGGGTTATGGTCTAAATAGGATGCCTCTAAGTGAGTGACTTGCACTTGAGAAAACTTGTCCCTCCATTCAATCGTGGTGCATGCCCTATCCAATCGTTCCTGCACTAAATCATCATGCCCATTAGTCCATGTAAAGATATTACCTTGGTATCCCAAATCCACCAATCCACAATGCAAGAGAGCTTCCCAAAATTGCTGCATAAGGGCCAATTGCTTAGGCAGCTCGCCTTTCTTCTCTTTTGATTGGAGAATCTCATTGAAATCCCTAAGGCAGAGCCAAGGGGCAGAATTTCTAGAGTAGAGATGTTTTAGGAGTTGCCATGATTCTTGCTTCAGTTGCTCCTCCGCCCATCCATAGAATCTTGTCAATCTCCATGGGTTGGCTGGGTCATCCTTGATGAGAGCATCAATATGATTTAAGGTGAAAGTTTGAACATGTAAATCAACCTCCTCCATCCATAACAGTGCTAGGCCTCCATTACATCGAATACTAGGTACCACAAACATACATCGATAAGGTAAGTCAACTTGAATCCACTTCATCTCTTCTACAGATCGTTTTGTTTCCATTAGAAACAAAATTTTGGGAGCTTTTACCCGCACTAAGTGTGAGAGTACGTCTACTGCACGTTGGTCCCAAGCCCCCAGCAGTTCCAGCTCATGATTTTCATTGTTCTCGACAAGGCTGTTCAGCAGCCTCCACCGTTGAGTTGCTAGGATTTTTTTTTTCCTTCCATTCTTTTTCTTTGTTTGGCATTCTGGATCTCTTCTTCATCACAAGAGTTGACTCCAGGTTGAGCTCTCTTTGTGCCGTAGGAGATTAGGTGGCTAGGGTTTGTTTTAAAGTTTTGTGTGCGTTGAATTCTTTTCCACGTTGCATTATTCATTGTCCCACGTATCTTTTTTTTTTTTTTTTTTTCCATATCAGATGACTCTCACGTGGTTGAGTTAAGTAGATTAAGTGATTAGCATGTGCGTTTAGCACATCATAAGTGACAAGCACGTTAATGAGTGTTGATTGCAACGTATGTGAATCACTACATTCCGCAACGGTAATCTCCATGCTTGTGATTTCCATATGCTTATCAATATCCCTAATGAGTTGGTCTGATTTCGAGATTCTCGCACCATTTAATGGCCCATCCTTTACTCCCTCACAACCAGCATCTCAGTTTTCCTGAAAATCCGCTGCCTGAGTTTGATGTGGGTACTTATGTGTTGAGGCGTTATCCTTCCTCCCATTAATATCATTATTACCCACCACCTCATCATAAGTATTGATTGAAACCCTAGCTCTTTGGGGTGGTTTCGGCACCAATGTAGGTGGTGGTGCATTGGTTTTTGCCCGTTCTGATCCCATATCTTTCCGACGAAAACCCGCCTATAGCCAATCTCTGTATGGTTTTTCAGCCTGCTGTGAGGTCCCCTGGTCGGAGCAGTCCTTCACCTTATGGCCGAATTTACCACATGGATAGCATAATCCAACCAATCGTTCATACTTGAAGCCAACTCGTACCTGATCATCCTCAGGATTTGCAACCCATCCCCCTCGATGAATTGGCTTTTCCAGAGAGATCCCGACTCGAATTCTGATGAAACGAGCTTGATTCGAAAGGAAAGTCTTGTTATCCACCTCATACACATGGCCTAATCCTTTGCCAATTTCCCATCCCGCCTCTTCGTTGATCAAGTCGAATGGTAGACCCCACATAGAGAAAGTAACCGAGTTAGCTGTCATGCCCTTCTCTCATCTTCTGAGGACCAAAAGATTGTTGTCGAAACTCCAAGGGCCATTATCTAGTACCCAAGATAGTTGGCTCTCTAGCTTAAATCGGAATTGAAATAGCCCTTCCCCCACGTCCACAATCCTCAGGTCATTCCTAAGTTTCCACACAGATCGTAGTAATGTTTTGGCTGCTCTCTGGTTGTATGGTCGATTTGTAAGAAATCTGCCTAACAGAGTGAGTGAACATTCTTCAATAGTCTTCTCTCTGTGGGCTAAGTTTATCTGCACTACTTCGCCCTCTTCCTCCGTGAATTGTATCTTTTGTAGCCTCTCAATGAAATCTGAATCCATTCTATGTTCTTGAAATTCCACAGTGCCTAGGCCGTGGAAAGAAAAAGCTCACCTAGAGTGAGAGAGAAAGCTCCTACGTAGAGGAGAGCAAAAAGTAATTTAATAAAAGTTATTGTAGTTGTCTGAAACCTTAAGGATTGGACGGTATGTGTCAATAAAACAATTGACCAATTTTTTTGGCCATAGTTGAACTAGTTTTTAAAGAGTTACTATTCGTTTTTCACGTTTTTTATTTGCCTTTTTAACTTTAGATTGGAAGCTTACTCAGGCTTTTCTTTTGGTTGAATTTAGCCATGGAGTGGTCCCGGTACCCCAAATTACATACCACATGCAAATTATACGAAATAAAACAAACATGAACAACCAAAAATAATCTCTCTCCATTAAAATAAAATAAAATCTCTCTCCAATTATAACTATGACCCTAGCTTAATTCTATCATGAGATTCACAAGGTTAGGGTTATAGCGAATTCGAAAACTTCTAGCTAGGGGAAGAGGGATTATTAATTAGCAATGCTAAAAATATGTGTCTCACATTATTTTTTGTTATTATTTAATTTCAATTTTCTTTTAATCAATACTTTTGAGGTCAATTACATAAATTCTCCTAAAGTTCAGAGGTGGCCGTTGGTTTCATTATTAATCCAAATTTTAAAAAGCTTAAATCCTCAAATATTATCAATTGTTACAATTTATCTCTTTCTGGCCCGTTTGGATTAAGGGGAGAGGGAGGGGGAATGAAGGAAAGTAGAGTAGAGTTAGCTGAAAATAGGCTAATTTTGGCAAACTCTACTATTTGACCCTACTCCTCCTCTCTTCTCCTCGATCCAAATGGACCATTAGTAACAAAAATGGAAATTGATAGTTTAAGAAAACGTGACAGATATGCATAGTTTAATAAAGATACCATTGATTTATGTTTTTTATTTATGGGTCATTCTACTGTACCCCAAAAAAAAATGATGGTACTGTACCCACCTAAATCTGAACCATTAATTTAATATTGTTTTGATCTTGACCGTTCATGTAATTTTAAAGGATTTTGGTTATTGGTTAAACAACTTTTATGTATAAACAAAAACTAATAACATTCATCACGCTTTTCTCCTATCTCATGTTTGCTTCTCTACCTCTGCTTTGTTTGCTCCTTGCTTTGTCTCACGTTTGCCTCTCTAAACAAAACCCTCAAATCAAACAGCTAAAACCATACCCACAATAGAAGAACCAGACAGTGGCGTACCCACAACCTCAAATCGGCAGCGCTTCTTCTCATCCAATTTAACTCGTTAGTGCCGCTCTCTAACTTCTTCTCTTCCAATCCATCCTCAAATCGGTGGCACACTTATATCCAATCCAACTCGGCGGCGCTTCATCTCTTCTCGTACGACTCGGCAGTGCTTCTTCTCTTCCATTCTAAATCGGCGGCGCCACCCATAATCTTCAGGTTCTCTCTTTACATATGATTAACGTTGATATGAGTTTATATTATTTCTCTAAACTTTGTGGGTTTATGCTATTATTGTTTTGTTTGAGTTTCAGTTCTTATATATTTGACAAATTAATCTTAACACCGAAGGGCTTGACAATCCACCATTGATTGCCTGGATCACTACTGCCATGTGAAACAAAATTGTAATAAGGTTGACGATGCTTTGGCAAAGAAATCTCGAGTTGGGCTAGAACTTCAGGTTTGGGTTGAAGACTTACCTGGGGACATTATCCCCCTTGCTCTGTTTGATGTTCATTAGTTTTCTTATGTTTTAATAAAAGCATCGGTCTGTCTCACAGACTGGTTTCTCAAAAAAAAGAAAATAATAATAATCTTTACACTTTTGAGTTTGGGATGTGAGACGTGAAACTTGAGTGAGATGTGGGAACCCTTATCCATAAGTTGGGATAAGATTAGATTTGGTTGGGAGTGTGGGTAGTGGGGAGTCTGTCTATCTTTTGTGTTAAAAAAAATCTAGTCTTCGCTTTTTTGTTTTTGGGTTTTTCCAATATTGGTTGGTGAATAAGTTAACGTATAGAGAGATTGAGGCTAAATAAAATTTCTCGTATTGGAACTTTTTTTCATCAATTTCTGGTTTTTTTTTTCCTCCTGGTTTCTTCTTCTTCTTCTTCCATTTTTGTTTATATTTTTTATAAAATAATCTTGAGTTTGAATCTAGAAAATTCTACAAGAAGTATTTAACTTAGGAGTACAGTTATGTGTAAGTTCAAAATAGCTTAAATCTTTTTTTACTTGCTTGCCCATTTTGATAACAACATAAGGATCACTACATCTGACATCCCTGACTGCAAGGTTTACCCCTCTATGGACATGAATCCTAAGTAGACCCAAAAGGCTCTCCATCTCAAGGAAAAAAAATTACAAATTTTTGACAAAAAAAAAAAAAAACAGTAGAACACAAAGGAAATGAAAGGACTTGTTGCCTTATGTTATGGCTTTGAATATTGAATACCCTTTTACTGAATTTGTATAATTTGATGACTGAATTTTTTGGAAAATGCTGCAATTTAGTGAATTTTATTTTAATTGAAAGGGAGATTGAATTTCGTGAGTTGCACTACCCTTGTTTATGTGAGTTGCCCTGCATGTTTTTAGATATCAATTTATGTTGTTTGATTGGTGAGGATGCTAAGATGCATATATATTATATTCCCATGGCATACATTTGAAGGGCTTCAAACCCCCATCTTTCTTTGTTATTTCTTTCCTTGTTCTTGTGAATATGAAATGTGAATCTATTTTGTTTTTGCTTTAAAGCAGATGGAGAGCAGCCACTCTTGAATGGGCAATCTGTAGGATGATAATGGAGAAACCAACATTACGGTGGAACCTATTAGGTACCAACTGCAAGGCTGGGCTGTTTGAGTATTGGTTGTTTTCAAGGTAATGAGCAAATATGAAATGACGGTTGAGTTTAGGAATTAGATGACTAGCAACTTAGTGATGTTGATAGCATCTCATTCTATATAATTTTTTGGGGTTATGCCTCCAAGATCATATCTCCACTTCATGCAAGACCCGCTTGGAAAAATAGTACCTGCTTTGGTATTTTGGATGTCAGAAACTTGAAAGAAAGCATTGATTTTTTCATTCATCAAGTAAAATTTTCATCAGCATGGACTCCATTGTAAAATAGTATTAGGGGCAGTGAACAACATGTAAGTATAAGATCTAGAGATTTTGTGTGAGAAATGGGGCAACTGAATGCTAGTTCTTAATAAGAAACTTGTTTCACAGTTTAGAGTAGCAAGAAATTCAATGTGTATGGGGCTAGATAAATTGTTGGTGGTAGTTATCTAGAGATATATTAGGGTGTTGCTCTAAGAGTCAATGTAAGAGTCTTTATGTTTCCTTGATATTTAGATTAGATCCCAAAGGGTGATGCAACTGGTTTGTTGCTTGAACAATTCTTGTGTTGCTGTTGTTGCACCCTCTATTGTTGTCTATACTAATTTGTTTCAATCAATAAGATTTCTCAAATAAATGCATTCAAAAAGTCAAATTATTGATTTCTTAAGAAAAATTTGGTTTCTGAAAATTTGAACATTCAACTATGCATTAGGATAGTGAAGTGACAAAATGGTTCAAGACCATAGGAAACCAAATTGCTATACCTGGTGTAAGCTCATGAGAATTCTAGACCTTGTGGATTGGTAGGCACATGTGTAATATGTAGCATAGAAAAAATTGGCTAGCAATAGCTACTGTCTGTTTTGTACAATCAAGACCAAAATCATAAATTGGATGTATTTGGTCATGCAAACTATTTTGGGTTGAGGATTATTATATGTATTTTATTCTATTGTGGATCTCTCATCACAAGAGATTAAAATGTAGTGGCACTTGGAAAATGAGAAGTCAAAGATATATGCTAAAAATGCTGCTAGACCAAATAGAAATACATATGTATAATAATCAAAATCATGAATTTAGTTTGTACCGGTTGAACTAAATAGCTCCTTAAAATGAAATTGACTTATCTACCAAATGTATGCTGGAGTACTTAAGCAAACTGCAAACTCTAAATTTCAATTAACCTCTTCATTGGTAAACGAGAGAGAGAGATGGGGCAACTGTAAGTAAAAGATCTAGAGATTTTGTTGGTAATAATGGCTGTCTTTGTTGTTAAAGGTTGTACTAAAATTGACTCCCCAGAAATCTCTATTTCAAATATCCAGGACATGCTAAATATTTGGCAAACTAGTGTTTTATCAGGACTTTCATAGTACCATCCATTAACAAATGCTGCAAAGATACCTTGACTTGCCATCACAAACACTAGCCTTGTGATATATATATAAATATATATATATATATATAACAATAAACCAAGCTTTATTAAAAAGAACTACATTTAAATTGTACAAGCTAGTAAGTCCTGCATAAAAGTCCATTGAGACCCATTGCTTAAGCCTTTCAGAGTGACCCTACATAAAAGTCCACCTTCATGAACTTCAAATTTAACTTAGGAGTAAAGTTATGTGTAAGTTCAAAGTTTTGTAACCTTAAAATGAATCATAACTTGCCCAAAATGGATTCCAATGGCATTTTCCACTAATTATGATGCTACAGGGAAGGGGTGGACAAGAGGAAAGAGAAGGTTTGGGCTTTTTAGATACCTAAAATAATTTATGAATTATTTCTTGCAATGCTAGTGGTGATAGATTATTTCTTGGTAACAGTGCCATACTAATGAATGAATGGTGATAACAAATAAAAATAATCCACTCCATTCCAAGTATATCACAAATCAAGATAAGTATGTCTAAGAAATTCTATAAAGCCTGACAGTATTTTAGAACACATTTCCTAATGTTCCATCAGTTCAACAGAGGAGAATTTCATTGACAAGACAAACTTATCCAAATAAAAGTGGTTTCTTCTATCTACAGCACATCAGAAAATAAAGATTATTATAGAATTTTATACATTCACACACTGAATGTGACAAAAGTACGGTCAGAAGTAATGTTGGTACTGCCCAATGTAATAATGGAACTGTCAAATTTGAGAATAAAAAATAAGGTACCACTGAATGTGACAAAAATAGATTTAGATGCAATGTTGGTCATGAAAACTACTGCTATATGTCACATATTGCGGCGCTTTTTTGAACCGCCCCTGTACATGAGATATTGTGGTGTTTCATTGAACCGCTGCAATAGATATAGCCTTTTGCAGCGTACTACAGCGGCGATATATAATACCGTCGCAATATATGTGTTTTAGCGGCGTTTGACTTAGTTATAGCAACATTCCATTGAACTGCCGCAATAGATATAGCCTTTTGCGGCATACTATAGTGGTAGTATATAAAACCGCCGCAATATATGTATTTTAGCGGCGTTTGACTTAGTTATAGCGGCTTTCCATTGAACCGCCACAATAAATATAGCCTTTTACGGCGTTTTACAACGGTAGTATACAAAACCGCTGCAATAAACTATGTTTTAGCGGTGTTTGACTTAGTTATAGCGGCGGTATACCAAACCGCCACAATATATGCCTTTTTGCGGCATGTTTTCTTAGTTATAGTGGCGGTTGGGTGATCGCCGCAATAGATCTTTTACGCTGTGTTTGGCTATGTTTGGTTGTAAGTAGGGGAAGAGAAAAGAAAAGAAAAGAAAAAAGAATGGGAAAAGAAAGGAAAAAGAAAATGCTTCTCTCATGCATGTTTGGTATAAAGGAGGGAAGGGGAAAAGAAAAGAATAACATATATATGCTGAACCTTTTTTTTGTTTGGGTTGCAAATAAAAGAGAAATGAAAAGAAAAATGGTTGTTTTTTTACATTTATGTCCTAATGAAAATAGAGAAAGTAACAAAAATCCATGGGTACAAAAGTAATTTTCTCTTCTCTTCCATCCTATTCCATTCAATCCAAACACACTGTTAATTGCCAAAACACATTTTTGGTCCAATTTTTTTTTTTTTTTCGCATAAACCTATCAATTTAGCCCTCGACCTTTTCATTTCTCATCTGTTTGTCTCCCTCTAAAAAAAAACACACTCTCTTTCTCACTCTCAAAATCTCTCGTCGCTCTCAAACCAAACGATATTGATCTTCCCACCACTGCCATGCATCCTCACTCTCAAAACCCAGATTGAGTCTCTTTCTATTAGCACTCACCGCCACCGTTAGCCGATTGAAGCCCCAAAAACAGCCATCAAGGCTTGGACGAAGCCAAAAGCTTGGCTTTTGCCATTGACGACACCAACAAAACGAGGTGAAAATTAGTTCTTTTTTAATCTCAATGATATCAGATTTTCTTTTTTGGGTAAATAGTTTTTTTTTTTTTTTTTTAAATTGTATTGGTAATACTTGAACTAGGACTTAAGGAATTTTGCAAATAAATTGTGAATTTGTTTGTGTTATGCTAAATTTACAAAGCTATATGGGCGTTCCCTATTTTAATTTTTCAAAATATTAAAATAATAATAATATAAATGAGAATTTCTTTTAGGATATAAAATTGGATTAGACCATCTATTAAGTTTGATTAATTTTAACTAAACTTTGACTGCGCCTTTCTCTAAATCTAACCGTTTGATTGTGACCATAATTTACCAGAATTAACCTTTCATTACACTCATCAAATCCAACGGTTAGATTTCAAATCTAAGTATGGATCGCAATGGACATGTGTTGTGTACATGTATGGCTATGTTCTCTCAATTTGACCATCCAATTGGTCTCAAATTTCACCAACGCCAATATGTCACCATACTCTTTAATCCCAATGATCAAGATTTGAATATGAATTTCACCAATTCTAGTGGTCTCGGGACCATCTATTAAATTTGGCTGGGTTTGACCAACTTTAACTAAACTTTGACCGCGCCTTTCTCTAAATCCAACCGTTTGATTGTGATCATAATTTACTAGAATTAACCTTTCATTACACTCTTCGAATCCAACGGTTAGATTTCAAATCTAAGCATGGCGCATGATGGACATGTATTGTGTACCTGTATGGCTATGTTCTCTAAATCCAACCGTTTGATTGTGATCATAATTTACTAAATCTGACTTTTGCTCATTTTTGAGGTTTTGAGAGTATTTTTGTCTTTCTAGAGGTTTTAGGGGCATTTTGTTTTTGTCATTTTAGAGGTTTCAAGGTATTTTGGTCATTTGAGAGGTTTCGGGGTATTTTGGTCATTTTATTGATTTCGAGGTATTTTTGTCATTTTAAAGGTGTTAGATATATATATTTTTTTCTTTCTAAAGGATTTGAGGGCATTTTTGTGTGTGTGTGTGGGTCATTTTAGCGATTTCAGGAGTATATTAATTATTTTAGAGTTTTTTTGGGGTATTTTGGTCATTTTGTGGTTTCGTTGTATTTTTGCTAATTCTAGTGGCTTTAGAAGTATTTTGGTCATTTTAGAAGCTTCGGGAGTATCTTAGTCATTTTACAAGTTAAGAGGTATTTTTTTTTTGTCATTTTAGAGATTTCGGGAGTATTTTGGTCAAATTTACCTATATTTTAGGAATGAGTTTATCCATTAATTCTTCCTTAAAAAATTCGCTAGTTTTTAAAATTTTATATGTTACTTATGAATATTCATTAATTTATCGTTATCTATTTCTATTTATTTTAATAAAAATACACTATCTAATCTTAATTTAAGATATTATTATTCTAATTCATTAAATTATAATTAATTTTCCTTTTAAAAATACTTACCGTAATTACTCCATTAGTAATTTTTTATTTTTTTATTTTTGTTTTTAGGAACATTTTAGTGATTAGTCTTTTTTTTAGCAAAAATTTATCATTAATTTTTAGTAAAAAGACAAACTTATCAAGTTAGGGTCCGTCTGGATACAGCTTATTTTGCTGAAAACTGAAAATACTGTAGCAAAATAATTTTTAAATGTGTGAATAGTGCCGTAGGACTCATTTTTAATAAAAAAAATTGTTGAAAAGTGAAATTTGTGGGTCCCGTGAACAGTGCACGGGACCCACTGACAGTGCCATTTCAGACCAATGTGTGGACGTTCAAAGTGCTAGTGGGTCTCGTGCATAGTGCACGGGACCCACTGGCAGGTCTGTGTTCCACGTGAAACCAACTTCTAGTAAAAAAAAAAAAAAGGAGGAAACGTGAAAACTCAGAACGCAAACGTGAAAACGTTAAATCCAAACGCATTCTTAGGCTACGTTTGGGTCCGGCGTTTGCGTCTGCGTTTGCGTTTTTATGTTCTTTTTTTTTTTTTTTTTTTTTTTTACGCGTTTTGGGACAAATTTTACTGTTACGGCTACTGTTCATGCACTGTGCATGAACAGTAGCCGCAAAGTTTGACTTGTCAAACAATTTTCAAACAATCAGTGCACATTGTGCACTGTTTATGGACCCACAAATTTTACTTTTTAGCAACTTTTTCATTAAAAATGGGTCCCACGGTACTATTCACACATTTAAAAATTATTTTTCTACAGTATTTTTCAGTTTTCAGTTTCAGTTTTCAGTTTTCAGCTGTATCCAAACGGACCCTTAGTATCATTTAGACCACACGTTTCTTTCATTATTAAAAAAAAAAAAAAAAAAAAAAGGGCCACACATTAAGTCCACACTCCACACATTTCTTTTTTTCTTTTTTTCTTTTTTTTTGAGAAAAATACTCCACACATTTCTAATTCATCACTTTGCCCGCATAAAATTTCATTTCCCACACAAAACATTTTATTTTCCCACCAATATTTCATTTTCCACTGCACAAAACTCTCTCTCATTTTCTCTCTATCTCTTACGTTCACTCTCACACACACGCACAGATCTTCACATTCACACTCACACACACAGCTCCGCCGACGCCGACGAGGAGAGACCAGCCCAGCGCCGCCGAGCCCAGTGCCGACAAGGCCGAACCCAACTCAGGCCGCCGACTTCTCATACCCATCAGCGACCCATACCCATACGACGTCGGAGGTGGATCATCAAGAAGAACGAAATCAATGACGAGCCTGATGTTCATGAGATCGTCGGTGGCGGCCGCCGGAGCAGCAGCGTTCTCGTCAAGCCGGTTACAATGTGGAGATCCCGAGGCGCTACTGTCACTGGACAGATTCAATAGGAGGTAAGATTCACAAATGTTTATGTTCTTTTATGTTAGGCCAAGGCTAATGCTGCTGTGATAATTAAAGGGTTTCTTTTCATGGTAAAAAGGCTTAGGTGAAAGCAACCAAATTGATAATCTTCAAATTTTCGAACAAACTTGGTTTTTGTGGGTCATATTACTCATAATGGAAGTTTTAGATTTCAGGAAAAAGTTAATCCTTTTCTTTTCTTTCTTATTTTCAGTCCAAACGTTACAGTAGTAAAAACTAAAATTTTCTAACAGCTTGGCCAATACAAACGTTTTTTTTTTTTTTTTTGCAAGAAAGTGCAAACCGGAAGTTTTAGAGACCAAAACTGTGGAAATTTCTACCAATTTCTAAGAAAAATCTGCATTGTTTTACATGTATATATAGAAGATCTACTTTCTTTCATATAGGCAACCACCCAAATTGTAATTAGTCCCTTAATTATTAGCAAAATGGCAGCCATTTTTCAATTTAATAAAGCTTGGTGATTATGTGGCTTCTTCAACAAGTCTTAGTTTCAATTTTAATATTGCAGGAGGAAGTTCTTTTGAAGCAACTTAAGAAGTCCAAAATACAGGTATATCAAGTATTCTCTTTAACTTTCTTCTATCTTTTGGTTGCTTTTATGAACGAGCATTTTGATTAGGATCCATAAAAAAAGGAGTCTCAACAGTTAGAAAGTATTTCTTTCTGCAAAAGGTTGTTTATGATTGACCCTTTGAGTTATAAAACAGAAAGTTTTCACCTATTAACTTGGTAGGTCACTAATACTACATGGTCCAACCAGCAAAGGCCCAGAAAGAGGGTGCCTTTGAATGTTTCCCTTTGTTGTGAAAAAGTAAAAAAAAAAAAATTATAACCTCTTTATAAGATCTTTTTTTTTTTTTTCTATTATATCATATATCAATCTGGAGATTTATTATTAAAAATCATTCTTTTGGTGTTTGAGAACTCAATTGGTATTTTGGAATAGAAATTAGTATAGCTTCTGTATTGGTTCCACCTAAGCACACTTAAAGTTTGCTCGCATGTGGTGATGGTGAACATATAGGCTCAACTGAAATCACATAAAGAAAATATGGAATTCTGGTTTGAAATAATTTGACCAAAGTTGGAAAAAAAACACTTGGAGGGACGAGATTGAGGGAGCGACGAGGAATGGATGGTCGGAGATGAGGGGAGGAGGGTTGATGAGTTTTTTTTGCGGATTGGCTCTATTTGTAAACAAAAACTTGTGGTTTTCCATTTGGAGCCACCGACAGAGATCACATGTGGAGGGAAGGTGGTGATGACATAATGCATTTGTGGGCACAGTGTCACTCTCACACTCTATTTGTCCACACACAAGGCGTAATTCCATTTCACACTCTAGGTCTCCTGCTACCACTGTGGCCATCGCCAGAGGAGGCCCGTGAGCATATTAAGAGCATTTGGGATAAGGCTGATTTGATCAAATTTAGTGATGTGGAGCTTGAGTTCCTCACAGGGAGTAATAAGATTGATTACGAATCTGCTATGTCATTGTGGCACCCCAACATGAAGCTCCTCCTTGTCACTCTTGGTGACTTGGGCTGCAGATACCATACCAAGGTATGTCAGTGTTGGGTCTAACTTCATTTAATTTACTGCGTTATCTATTTTGTTCCTATTGAACTTTGACTGTTAGCTAGTGTCCAAAAAAAAAAGTTAAATGGACTTTTTAGCTTGTTAGCTCTAATAATGGGTAGGTGATACCTTAATGGATAAGCCATGAAACTTCCTCTCGCAAAATGACGTGTTGGTGGGGCATGGGAAACTTCGCCTTTAGGTGGAGCTTGTGAATTCTAACTGACTTGGGGTTCAGACACTGTAAAATTTTATTGTCCATCAAGTGAAACTTCCATCTTGGAAAGGCATCTTATACTGAAAATAGCACTACATGCTATTTGAAATACTTGTAGAAATAAACATTTTGCCGGGTGAGTTCTTAGACATGGCAAAATGGGTGGGTCGGGGTCAATCAGGTTGCAAGTCAAACGGGTTGCGGGTAAAAAACGGGTCATTTTAAGTGGGTTAAAAATAGGTTCGGGTTGGGTTGGGTTGACCTGTATTTTTCATATGAATTTTTTTTTAAAAAAAACAACATATATTTGTCATTTAGAAAGTCATGCAACAAATTACTTGATGTAAAATGCATTACTTTGAATTTATCACTTATATCAAGAATGAATTACACTTATTAATACTTATTTAATATTTTTAAAATTATACAAATCCTAACATTGCTATTTAAAACAAAATAACACAAAGATAAAGTAAAACAAATATACAAGTTTTATTTCTACACAATATCAACATCCCAAAATATAAAACAAAATTACAATGACTTATTGGATAATTCATTTGACAAAGAACAAAAATATATAAGAAGTTTATAATCTTGAAAATTAATTTTATAATTTATTGTCAATTGTGGTTGACACTTTATTTCAATTTGAGATATATATTAAAGTTTGATTGTTTATTTATTTATACATGGTCTCTTTTATGAATATCATATCATTGTTAAGCAACACACTTTAGGAAATATCATAATTTATTTTGAAAAGCCGTTTATTTTGGACATAAATTGTTAAAAATTAGGTCTAAGCATTCATAATTTATGTTAATTTGATACTTTGGCTTCACTATTTTAACACTTGTAAATGTTTCTCACACGTCTACAATTTAAATCTATGTTTTTAACTGTATTGTAACCAGATTATCTTGGCATGCACTTTGCTATTTGATATCCAAAAGTCTTTACTTATTACAGAATGCTCAATCATTCATCTTTCAATTAATTTGCATACAGTTATGTAAATGTCTTAATTGTTTCTTTAAAGTTCACAACAAACAATTAAACTAATATTGTCTTAATTTTATTATTTTTTTTACCAAAAAAAAAAGTTTTAAAAAATGGTTTGGGTTCGGGTCGGGTCACGGGTCAACCTGTTTTTGCTTCGGGTAAAAAAAATCGGGTTCGGGTCAGGTACTTTTTGGGTCGGATCGGGTCGGGTCAGAAAATTCTGACTCGTTTTGTCATGTCAAGTTCATAGATGTGAGAACCTTCGACTAAAAAATTGCTTAACTTTCCTTTACCTGGTGATTTATGCACTATCTTGTACATGCATGTGTGTTGCACTTTGTGTGTTGAACACAAAATCCTTTTGGGAAAAAATGGAACAGAGAATGATGTCTTGTTTTGCGAATTGGATGTTCCATGGTTTGGTGAATAGTGGTTGGCCTTATTAAAATGTATTAAACTAGGGAATTGTATTAATTTAAATAATAATATAAAAAACAATTAAAGCAAGTACTCAATGATAATGACTATGATGATGCAATATGCATTTGAAACATGAGAATGATTTTGAAATGAGGCAAAATGTTCAGGCTTGTAATTGGGTTGGTGTGATTTTGCTTTGAATTAGACGTGGTTTAATTTATGCAAAAGCTGGATTGCATTTGATGAAGCTTTGTCACTTTCCATTGTGCTGGCTGATCATATGTTAGATATTTTTTGTAAATAAATTATTTAAATTGTCATGGAAGAAAACTTTAAATGATTATAATATTTTTTTATCTTTTTTTTTTTTTAATCTTTTTTGTTTTTGTTCTGTTTCCTTTTGTTTTCTTGGTGGTTTGTTATGTTCAATTTGCCTGATGCTAAACAAACCATGTCTATTGTCTTTACTCTTATTATCTCTATTAATGATGTCCCTAATTTATTTTCAATTTCTTTGTTTTCTTCTCCCTCTAACAATCCGAGGATTGGTGTTTGGTACAAGAATGCTGATTTTGTGTACTTGATCCTAATTTACTAACCATGGCTAGGCTTATAGTATCTTAAAAATCCTCATCAATTGTATCGTTTTATCAAATGTGTCAATGAGATGGTACTCTTGAAGCACTGCTCTATATCATTATTGCCCTAATTTTATGGTCCACTTGCTCATCTCTGTGTACTATTGGACCATAAGAGTACACACACGAACATGCATGTTACTTTGCATGTAGTCCAGTTGCCTCATGTCCATTAGTTGAACTCATTCTTGTTTATACTCTACTACATCTCACTCCAATTATATATGGTCTTCTTGATGACCGCATTGAACATTTATTACGATAATCTCTTGTTTTGGTTGTGATGGTATCAATTTTTATTCCTATTGTTGTTTGGAAGTTGCATCTTCCATGTAATAACCCCCTCCAAGAATTATAAATGTACTTGAATAGATCAATTGTATTATATCGTCATTCTTATTAGCATAATAAGCTAATATTGTGGCATTAAGCTGTGATATTTTTTACTTATTTGAGAGCGTTCTTCTTGATAGAATTAAATTTTTAAGAGTACTGTGCCAATGAGGTCTAGCTCAAATGGCACTACATCCTTTTGTTAGAGCAAGGTGGAGGGTGAGGTCGTGGGTTCAAGTCTCACCAGGCGTGTTTGTAACTTACTACTAAAAAAGGAAGCTTCGAAGGAAGGTTCAAGTGTACTGCCCTTTGCTTGGTTGCTTGTGTTGTGTATTTAGAGTTTCGATGTTAATTCAAGTTTTGCTATACCCTTTGTTTCTAGCATGGAGCAAAGTTTGCATGCTAATAGCATAGATAACTATTTTTCTATATTCTGGCATGCTTGTGTTGTGAATTGGAAGTCAATTATTATGGAGTTTTTGTTGCAACATTGGGATTTGGCAGATAAATATCCCTTGTTATTATAATTTTTTTTTTACTGGAGAAAAAATTATTATTATTTATATCTAAGCTTTTTAAATTTGTATGATTTAATTATATATTTGAGTGTTTTGAATTCCTGTGTGAAGAGTCTGAAGACATATAATTGAAAGGGTATATAAGCTTCCTGAAATTCTTGTTGCTTCAAATATGATTTAGGCCCCATCTATAATATGGTTTGTCACTAGTATGTATCCTTAACTATAACTTAAATCTGATTGTTTAGATCACCAAAAAAGAACATGAACTACTTTTTTTGAGGCTGAACCTGAAACTTTGGGTGGGCTACTGTGTGAGGCTTGCATGCAACTATCATGTTCATGTCGGGTTCAGCCATATTTTATCTATTGAATTGGACCCATATCAACATACGAATGGGGACAAGAATGGCCCCAAAATAATATAGCTCAAAGACTTAACCAAATGATAAGTGTTCTATAACTTTTTTGTTGTGGCTGTTGTTTGATGGTTATGAACTTATGATTCTATCTTCTACAAATAATGGTAAATCGTGTGGTAAGAAAAAAAATTTCCCATCAAAACACTTTATAACTTATCATATAATGAAAGCAAGTAGCAAGCTAGAAAGCACCGATGCGGCTCGAAGGTCGCCGCACCGGAGTCCGACGCGGCTCGAAGGTCGTTGCACCAAAGTCCGATGCGGCGTTCGACGCATTGACTCCTGTTTTCTTTTTCTTTTTCTTTTTTGTTCTTTTTTTTTTTTTTTTTTTTTTTTTTTTTTTTTTTTAATTCGTGCCGATTTGCATCGACTCGGCCAGATTCGCACCGATTTGGGCTAAAACGGGCCAATTCTGGCCGAAACGGCCACCAAAACATACCGATACGGTCGAAATGGCCATCAAAATAGGTTGATATGGCCGATTTCGGCCGAAACAGGCTGAAATGGGCAGCGGCTTCCATTCTTCTGCTTCATGTGGCTTTGTGAGACGAAAAAAAAAAAAAAAGAGAAGGAAGAAGAAGATGAGAAGACAAAAAAAATGGATGGAAGAAGAATAAAGGTATGTAACAAAAGAATATAAATTAAGTAGGGAAAGTCAATTATTTAATGTGGGTGGGCTTGGGAATTGGAAAATGAGTAAAGCAACTTTCTTGAAATGTGGTTTTTTGTTTACAATTACCAAAAGTATTGATTTTATTAAAAACAAATTGTTTTTTAATAATAAATTCTATCATTTATTTGATTTTTTTTATATAAAAATATTAAATTCACTATATAAAAATATTTTTAATAATTTTTTAATCGTCGCACTCTGCCATACTTGCACCTTATTTTTTCAAAAATTGTCGAGTCTTGTACCTGCACCCAAATCTGGAAATGCACCTCGTGCTTCATAGGTAGAAAGTGCTATTTCAAATCCAAATGGCAAGAAAAATAGGGTCTCTAATTGATAACCTTAGTTTGAAGATATATACCGTCTATATAAATTACTTAGTTGGTTCATGTACATGTTTGTGTTCCCTATCAGAATCCTCACCTTCTCACTATTTCAAATCATGCATTGCCTCTTTTTTTTATTTGGAATTGGAACTACTTTTCAATCATACAATCTAAGCATGTATGTGAGAGATTTCATTTTCTTGTCATTCTATTTCATTTATACGCACTTATTGATTAATCATAATTTGTATGTAGGATGTTCCTCTGGCCCAACAATCTCCAACTCCAAAAATCATCAGCAGCATCTCATTAACTAAGCAGCTTATAAGTTTTATCTTGGTGTTCAAGGACTTTTTTGTGTACAAAGAACTACGGAAGAACAACTGCATTTTTGCAAGTGTTGAAGGATATTTTTAAACACTTTGGAATTTTGATTATAGTGTTAGCTTAATTTTTGCAAGTGTTTTATTCAAAGGACCACATCTTTTTTTGTTAATCTTATGATGGTGGTTATAGACAATGTTAAATATTTGATAATATATTTCTATGTTAATATTACGTTAGTTTGGAGACATTTGTATTGTTGGTGATTAGTTACATTTGTGGTATTGTGTTAGTAGAGCTAAAACTATTACAGGTTCTTTGTAACAGGTTTATGAACAATTTATTTATTAGCAAACAGTGATTTTAAAATCCATTGAAAAAAAAAAAAAAAAAAAAAAAAAAAAAAAACCCCTATATCGGCGGTCAAAAGCGCCGCTAAAGGTGTACATCTTAGGTTTTAAATGAAGCCCTATAGTGGCGCACATGCCCGCCACTAAAGGGTCACACATATGGCGGCTTTTCTACCCGCCGCTATAAGCACAATTAGTCCGTTTTAATTGATTTCCTATTGCAGCGCCTCGTGCCCATCGCTAAAGGTAGACACCAATAACGGCGTAAATAACCTGCCGCTAAAAGTTAATTGACATGATTTATAACCTCGTATGGCAGCGATTTTATGCCCGCTGCAATAAACCAAAACCGCTACTAAAAGGTGTATATACAGCGACGTTTTTTGATACCACCGCAATAGGCCTATAGTGGCACTGTAACAGTGACGGGATGAACCACCGCAATAGCACTCATCGCTAAAGGTCAAATGTACCTTTAGCGGCGTTTTTTTGGGCTTTAGCAGCGCTTTTGGCCCGCCGCAATAATCCGTTTTTTTTGTAGTTGTTGGAACTGCATAATGTGAGAATGGAACCGTCAAATGTGAGAAACAAATAAAGGAACCACCGAATGTGACAAAAGAATTATCAAATGTGATATTGGAACTGCACAATGTGAGGATGAAATCGTCAGATATGAGAAAAAGTAAGGGAATCATCAAACATGAGAAAAGAATTGTCGCATGTAATGTTAGAACTGTACAATGTGAAGATGAAACCATCAAATGTGAGAAAAAAAAATAAGGGAACCACCGAATGTGAAAAAAGAACTGTCACATGTGATGTTAGAACTACACAATGTGAGGATGAAACCGTCAAATGTGATAAAAAAGTAAGGGAACCACTCAATGTGACAAAAGAATTGTCACATGTGACAAAAATAGAGCAGATGCGATGTTGGTATTGCTTAATATGACAATGAAAACATCAAATTTGAGAAAAAAATAAAATAAAGGACCCACTATATGTGACAAAAGAACTGTCAAATGTGATATTAGAATTGCACAATGTGATAATGAAACCGTCAAATGTGAGGAAAAAATAAGGAAACCACCAAATGTGAGAAAAGAACTGTCGCATGTGATGTTAGAACTGCACAATGTGAGGATGGAATTGTCAAATGTGAGAAAAAAGTAAAAGAACCACCAAATGTGAGAAAATTACTATCACATGTGATGTTGGAACTGCACAATGTGAGGATGAAACCGTCAAATGTGAGAAAAAAGTAAGGAAACCACCAAATGTAAGAAAAGAACTGTCACATGTGATGTTGAAACTGTACAATGTGAGGATGAAATCGTCAAATGTGAGAATGAAATCGTCAAATGTGAGAAAAAAGTAACTTTGTATAGCAGGTTACCTACTAGTGGATACCGTACCCCCCCTTTTTTGGGGGGTACCGTAGAATTACCCTTTATTTTTTGGTATTAAAATATTTCATTTCGTACTCATGTGATAGGTCTTTTAGTTCAAAACAAACATCAAGTAGTGTAGATTATATACAAGATTCCATTACTTGTAGAATTTCATGTTTTTATTATGATTCATGAGAGAGAGAGAGAGAGAGATTTATATAGTAAATCCACATTTACAACTTAGCAAAACAATAAAATCCAATCTTATAATATTTTGGAGGAAGTAAACTTAAATTTGAATAATTTATAGAAGAACCACACGGGGGGTGTGGCTTGATAGTAGGAGTCCTCGTTCTGCACCTAGAGAGGAGTGGTTCGAGCGATAGCCCCAGCCAGGCCCATGTGGTACACGTAGTATTACCCATTGCTGTCACGTGGCATGGGGTCGATGAGCCCACATCGGAGACCCCCTTTTTTTATTCAGCAAAAAAAAAAAGGAAAAAAGAAAAAAAAAAGACTTGGGAGTAGATAAGCAATTCATTAATGGGAAAAGATTGGTTCTCATGCACATTTCTTTGTCAGTAGAAATATAGACAAAACCACAAGGTTCAAATCATTGGCCCCACATTTCTAACTTAAAAAAAGGAAAAGAAAAAACCATTGCCCCTGCAAGGCAATAGGTAAAATTCCTCTTCATAACTCGTAAGGCTGAAAAGAACATTGATAATGCCAAAAAATCATCAGTTGAACTCCTTGTCGATACAGATGGACAAAGGTGTTGGCTTTGTCCAGAGACGAACCTTTTGGTGCTGTTCTTCTCTGGCTTTATAACTTTTGGTGTTGGTCTTCTCTCATTGTCAATAGAGATGGATGAAGTTGTTGGCTTCGTCTAGAGACAAACCTGCAATAAGATATGAGATGGAGAAATATTGATACATCGGTGTGGCGTTTGCCAAACACCCTCCGATGATTAAGTTAGAATGAGATTCAATTGAAGTATATTGCAAAATAATTCAACTTGAGAATAGTTTTTGGAATCAAAATTGTGTGTACCTTTGCCTTTGGTTTGTGTGGGTTTTTATAACTCTTGTCTTCATTATCTGAACGAATATCTGCATTCATGTGATATGGAGCCGTTGGTATTAATTGTTGGCTTTTATTTCTACCAACGGCTATTTGTCCTTTGGTGCCCGTACATTACTCCTTAGCTGTCTTAGGCATTAAATGTCTTTTATGGCTTCGTCCGTCATTGATGTTTGTACGTTACGCCTTGCATTGAATAGCATTTAATTCGTCCGTCGAGAAATGGACAATCTTAATAATTCATCATTAATGAATGCAGAGGCTTAATAGACTCCAATGATTTTCTGCCCGTTGGTCCATCGGTTACTCTTTTTCCTGTCCGGCGTGTTAATCGTTACTCATGTCATTTATGGGGAATTCATTTAATGTATGCTGTAGTCATTCATCACATGGATAATGCTGGCTTGATAGACAAACCTGGCTTAATGGATGAAGATGGCTTTCTCTTCTTTTGGATGAGGGTAATTTTTCTCCTCTTCAGTTGCTCCCCTATTCCTACCGTTGTCTCTACGGACACGGTTGGAATATGAAAGGTAATGAAGCCACTTTTGTCAGTCGATAGGTTCGTCTAGGCAGAATTTGAAGTGAATGAGTCTGAGACCTGCAAGAGAATAACAATGGTGTTTGGATCGTCCACCTGTGGGCGACTTTGGTCATCTGTCCACCCTTAGGTGACTTTGATTTTAGACCATCCACCCGTAGGCAACTTTGGTCGTCCATCCACCTGTAGGCGACTTTGTTTAGATAGTCCACCCGTAAGTGACTTTGGTCGTACGTCCACCTGTAGGCGACTTTTGTTTAGACCGTCCACCCGTAGGTGACTTTGGTCGTCCGTCCACCCGTAGGTGACTTTGTTTAGACTGTCCACCTGTATGTGACTTTAACTGTCCGTCCACCTGTAAGCGACTTTGTTTAGACCGTCCACCCGTAGGCGACTTTGGTCGTACGTCCACCTGTAGGCAACTTTTGTTTAAACCGTCCACCCGTAGGCAACTTTGGTCATCCATCCACCTGTAGGCGACTTTGTTTAGACTATCCACCCGTAGGCGACTTTGGTCGTTCGGTTCCTTCTACCTGTAAAGTGTCTCTTGTCAGGTGGTTGTCGTCCAAAGAGACTTTCCAGTTCCTCTTTTGGTTCTACCATCAATCTTTGGTCTTCAAGGGGTGCTCTAAGTCACTCTTCCACTCTCCCATCAATCTTGCAGTGCCTCTTGTGATCATTCTTATCTCTCCAAAGGGTGCTCTAGACCGCTCTTTTGCTTTGCCTAGTTGTTCTGGTCCTTGTAGAGGTTGTATCCGAGGTCCACCTCTAATAAATCGCTGCAACTTCTCTTTTTAAATAAGGGCTTCGATTTGACTTTTCAGGTCGTAACATTCAAAAGTACTATGTCCATGGTCATGATGGAAGCGGCAATATTTTTCCCTAAATCGCTTGTCTGGGTCTCCTTTCAGCTTTTCTGGCCAATTGAGTACGGGGTCATCACTGATTTGCATCAATACTTGATTTAGTGGAGTATTCAGTGGGGTGAAGTTGATGATTCGCCTGGATGGAGGCTCGCCTTCCTGTCGTCTCTCTTCCCATTGTACCGGGAGGTCTTCTTTCTAGTGTCAGGTTGGGTGTCTTCTGCGCTTTCTCTCTTCCTCTTACCTTTTTCGTCCTTACGAGCAATCAGTGCATCTTTTGCATTCTTGTACTTGGTGGCTTTAAAAAGCATATCAGCCATGGTCTTAGCCTCATTCTTTAGCACAAAGAAGAGGAATTCTCCTTCTTTGAGCCCACTAGCTGTTACAAGGACCATCTCGTCCGCTTCGTCTATAAGTAGGGCTTCCTTGTTGAATCGGGCCACATACGATCTCAGGCTCTCGTCTTCCCATTGCTTGATTTGCATTAGAGTACGTGTTGAGCGTTTATGCTTTTGCTCCCCGATAAAGTGGGTGACGAAGCTATTGCTTAACTCCTTGAAGGTTGACATAGAGTTTGGCTTGATCTTGCTGAACCAAACTCTCGCTGGCCCTTTCATGGTGGTAGGAAAGGCTCGGTAAATTATCTCATCAAGGACACCTTGGAGGTGCATGAGAGTCTTGAAAGATTCAAGATGGTCAAGTGATTCTTTCGTCCCATCATAAGTCTCCAAGGACGACATCCGAAACTTAGGCAGTAAAGGGCAAGATGTGACTTGTGCTATGAAGGGAGAGTCAGTGCGATGTACCAGGTTGTCAAGCGTTGCTATTCGTCCTTTTTTGCATTCATCATAAGATCGATTTTATCCTTCATTGCCTTCATCTCAACCTCCCATCATGCATTGCCAGCTTCTAGTTTGCGAGGTGGTGCATTTCCTATTTCGGTTCGCCTATTAGGTGCGTTGCTCTCAACCTCGTCTTCCTCATGACGATCATTCCCTGACTTGTGATGGTTACTGCACTCTTGGTGGTTTCTGGCTTCAGGTTGTGGCTTTCGCAGTTGTTCGATTCGTACTTCTAGTGCTTGATTTTGTTGCACTAGGGCTTTATTTTGTTGGGTAAGTCGTTCAATGGCAGCCGAAAACGTCTGTAGTTGCTTCTCTATGATAGTGGGGGGATTTCCAATTTTTGGATTGATTGATATCATTGATTGAGTTTGGACCATATGGCCTTTTATCTTAGGAGTAAAGAGATGGCTAATTACTTGGTCCCTACTAGTGATGCAGAAAATCCTTATTTGAGTTCTTCGTTTGTGTAGATGGAAAATTTCAACACAGCAGCTATGAGACCCTACAAATTTACTGTGCTGTGGAATCCAACTGGTATCAAGAGGAATTCTTTTGTCAAGAAAAGGAAAAATGTATGGCTTTGCAAACGTCCCCACAGATGGCGCCAAACTGATGATGACAAAAAATCGTCAGTTGAACTCCTCATCGATATAGATGGACGAAGGCGTTGGCTTCGTCCAGAGATGAACCTTTTGGTGCTATTCTTCTCTGGCATTATAGCTTTTGGTGCTGTTCTCCTCTCCTTGTCAATACAGATGGACGAAGTTGTTGGCTTTGTCTAGAGACAAACCTGCAATAAGATATGAGTTGGAGTACACAAATATCAAAAAGACCCTCTGAGCCTAATCTACCCAATGTACTTAAGCTCTTCAAGCTCCTGCTACCAACGAATTTCTCGGAGTCTTGTCTTCACTAGTTATCCGGATCCCGCAATACTGCCCGATTGCATCCGCCAAGCCTCATCGACTTCTTTTGGGAAAGAGACTACAAAGAAATTCTCAATCAAGGATGAGTAGCTCTCTTTAAAATGGTGGGTTGTGTTGTAGAAACCTCTCTAGGGTTTTATTCTCAATAGCCTCATTTTCACTTTTGTGGGTAATGAGGGTATATATAGTATGTGTGAAGTATAGGAAAGTCACACTTTATTTTTGCCAAACAGAGAGCTTTGTGGGTACCTTGTGAGATGGTCTTTCTCGTGAAATACTCGCGAAATGATAGGCTGGCATGACTTTTCAGCTTCTAGTCATGTACTTCACACGTGGCCTTTTCACGGGTTCCTTTACTCGCGAGTTTCTCACGAGCTAGTCACGAAATTGTACTGATCTTCATTGCATGCTTGATTCTTCACCAACTTAAAACTAAACCCAATATAATAAAATCCCACAAAATACAAGGAAATAATTTATTGCAGTTACAACACTTTTTGTCATGGAATAAAGCCAACATAAAACATAGTTGTAAATCACAACTTTACAGAAACTAACTTTTAATTTACAATGAGTTTTATGAATATAAAAAACTATAATTTTCAATGAGTTCCAAAACATCATAAATTTCAACTTACAATGAGTTAAAAAAAATATAAGAAATTTCACAGACTTGAAACAATTCTCCTATCCAATCAGATTCATATTCTTAACAATCTTGATATGATTATGGTCATGCCATATTTCTATAACTAGGCACGGAATCATGATAGGCCTGTGATATGCCTAAGTAGGATCTAGTTTCTCGCACTACAAAAAAAAGTCCTATAGCTCCAAAAAACATGGCTATAGGTCAATTCGGCCTATAGCCGCTTTTTTTTAGCCACATTTTCAATTGTGGCCTAAAACTGTAACTATAGGTTTGAGGGGTCTATAGCCGCATTTTTACAAATGCGGCTATAGGCCAAGACCAATGGCCGCGTTTTTAGAAACGCGGCTATAGGACATACTTTAGCCGTATTTATAAAAGGCGGCTATAGGGGACAGGGATAGCCACATTTTAAAAATGCGGCTATAACCCTTTTGTTTTTGTTTTTGTTTTTTTGAATTTGGCTATAGCCGCGTTTTTAAAACGCAGATATAACCCTTTGGTGTCACATTATCTAAACCAAATGAATGGGGTATACTATAAGATTAGTAAATTTACTAAAAGAAATGCAACAAAAGCACACACATTATTATTATCATTAGTAAAGAATATTATCACTCACCAACTTTGGACAAGTGTGTGCCAACCAACAAATTAATTGTTGAAAGAAATCTTAACATCTATCAACTTGTACAAGTCATTAAAAATTCCAACTGAAAAAACTATCAACATCTATTGTTATCCACTAAAAGAGGAACAAATCTCATTGTTATCCACTAAAAGAGAGACAAATTTGTTGGGGTTTATGCCCTAAAATCCGATTTATTGGCATGTTATAAATAATTAAGTTGTTTAATTATATGAGACTATTTATGAACTAATGTGACATTATCATAGTCCATGAGATGTATTGTATGTGATTTAGTCACAGAAGATATAAATCACAAGTTTCTTGTAAACTCAAAACGTAGTTCGTAGTCGGTGATGAAATTGGGCGTTTCATATGCGAAGACTATAACATATCAACTAAGATGATTTGTCTTGATTATGGAAGTGAAGACTTCTAGTTGATATGTTGATATGTTTTAAGAGTTAAGACATATTGAACTGGACCGCTGTGAGATTTATTATTCTCCTAACGACTGTCAAATGAATAATAAATCTCACGACTTCTATTTACATCAACTCTAAATCTTGAAAGAATAATGGACCTGATCATGAGGTGTAGGTTGCTTTGATATATTAAGAGTGAGATTTATGAGACACGATTAAAACCTCAGTATGTTGGGCAACCGCATTTAGTGTTGATGGAACATATATTCTCAAGATGAAATTCATAATCTCTTAACGGAGATATAAAATATTCTCTTGAGATAAGTTTAATGGGTTTGGTTATTCAGAGTGTTAGGTCCAATCACTTTAGTAAGGAGTTACTAAAGTATATATTTATGAAATTGGATTTCATAAATATATGATGAATAACATAAATGATTAAACTGGGTACTCGAGGATTAAGATGTAGTAATCTTCAAAGTGGCAGTCTACATTCATGACTTTGTATTACTACGAATATTTTAATGAAGGGGTTGCATGTATAATAGAGTCTTGGGATATAATTTATTAATAAGACCTAGAGTGCATTTATATTCTTATAGTGGTATTGAATATAATTAATGGTAAATTTGGACTTGTCAATAGTTAACAGAAAAGCATAAGGCCCGTTGGAGCTAGTGTCTTATTTGTTCCCTTTGGTCCCACCTCAAGCCACAAACAAAAGTCCAATTGGGTAGGCCCAAAAGACTAACCCAATTAGATAATCAGTTTTTATTTAATAAGATTTATTAAATAAGCAATTACTAAGGTAGTTAAGATGTACGTATGATGAAAAGAAAAGAAAACAATTTTTCTCTGCAAGGAGAAAAAGAAGGATTTTTCTTTGAGAATCAATGTACAAAAAGACTGATTGAGAGACCACATTTCTTAGGCACCATGTGGAATTGAGATGAAGATTAAAGGTATTCTCAAGTCTTGGTTTTGAATTTCACTGCATCAAGGTACGCTTTTGTGAGAGACCGCGCCCCCGGCCCCCTTTTTTATAGGAGTGTTGGGCCAAACCCACGTGAATGGGTGGAGTCGTGTTATTGCCTCTCAAAATGGAGGTTCGACTAGTTATATTTCCCCCCTTAGATTAGGGGTTTTACAATGGAGTCGCCACTTATTTAATTATTGGAAAAATAAGAAAACCATAATTGAAAAATTCCTCATTTTATTAATTTGAAATTGAATTTACATTGATCATAGGAAAATTACATGGCTTTGGTCCTAGATACAATCTAAGATAAAGTACATGACTTTGTTTCCTAGTTACAATCTAAAAATCGAAAATTACATGGATAAGCATTTGATCTATCAACCCTTGATCTAAGTTCGGAGGTTATGTTACAAGATGGGAAGGTGTTAGGCACCCACCTTGCCCGGTGGAACCGGTCTTCTAGATTATGGTGGCCAACATTCATATCATATCATCCAATATGTCAATCAATTTACATGTTGAATTTAATGTGTGTGCATGTGATAAACCCTAATTCAATTTATTCAGCATTGCATTTGGATTGAAAAATAAATTCTAGTGAATGTGTGTGGATGGTGATAACCTAGATTCAAGGATTTGAAAAGAATTATTAAATAAACATGTTTTTCATATTTTTGATGTGGATTTAAGATTAAATCTAGTGATATGCATGAACATGTGATGAACAATCAAGAATATGTGAAGAACACATAAGAACAATTAAAAATATTCAAACATATTCAATGAAATTATCATGATTTAATCTTAGATTCTCATCATGACAACATAAATAAACAGTTAGGGAAGAGGATTATACCTTCATGTAAGATCCATATAGTGGAAGAGGAGACTTTTGATGGAGGTCCTAAGGGTGGAGGAAAAGAAGAGCTAGGAGAGGGAGAGTGAGTCTCAGGAAGACCAAGATATGACAAGACTACTCAACTTCACTAGAACTCAAGAGGGGAGAAGAGAGGAGGTTTTTTGTGTCTTTGAAATGAAGGAGAGGAGGGGTTTATATAGTAGTGGTGGAGGAAATATGAATGGAAGGCCATTTAATGAGGGTTGACAAAAAATCATGAATCTAGACCTCATTTTAGCCTTTGGGGAAATTTGGTGTATTAAATGTGGAGATTGATGAGAGTGAGAAGCAAGCAAAGTTCGGTTTTCCCGTAGCTGCTGTAACAGCCTGTAGAGTTAACTTCGAAAAATCATATCTGACCCAATTTTGATCGGAATTGTCTCATTCTTGTGCTCAAATTGAAGCCCCGGATGTCTAGTTTCTGAAAAAATTAACCTCATTCACAGATTCAAAATATTCTGAAAGATATTGATGGAATAGTGAGCAGAGGTCATTTGTTAGAAAATGGTTTCAGCACAATTAACATTAATAGGTCCCAAATTAGCTCCCAATTAACATTAAATGGCTCCAATCACTCTCATTTCAGACTTAAATGGTTCCAAATTTACTCTAATTAAAAGATAATTGCACAAATTACTCATTGAATAATTAATGTTTAACTATCTAATTAATTAAGTGTATGCAACCTCACCATAAAGTGTAGTCCTAACCAATCAAATTATGACACGTCATTGATCTCAAATTGATTACACTTATAACCAATTGAAATCAATTGTTCATAATCATATATAGTCGGACTCAATTTGTGATAGTGCATCTCAGCCATTAAAACTTGATTTGATGATAACTTTCAATCTGGTGGTCCGATTAGGGCTTATGACCAGTCGATTTGATCGTTACGACATCAAGATCATTTTGATGAAATGAGATTAAGGATCTAATGGCTAGAATCAAGATGCATATTTCCAAGGCGAAATTACCCTTTTACCCTCCACGTGAGGTTAAATGCAGGTTGCAAAATGGGGTGTCAACAGCTTTCTATTCTTTGTTCTAGAATTCAAGGTTACATGTTATCTTTCATGAATGAAGTAGATCCGTGATTGTTGGTTCCGTTGTGTGTTTTGTATGAGATGTAAAACCAGTTTTTCCAACAATTGGTATCAGAGCGGTCTTCAATATCATGTTTGTATAACATGTGATTGAGTTTTAGAATTAAAGAAAAACTGTTTTCTTGGTGTTCTAGTTTTCTGCAGTAAAGTTTCTGCATAATTTTGTTTTGAACTGCTGTGATTATTATATGAGATATATACTGGTTCTTGTTAATCAAAGTGTGGCTCATGATAATGTCGTTTAGAGATATATGGCATCGGTTCTAAAATAAAACTGAAATAAAAGTCAAGCGTGAACTTTTGTTATGCACCGGTTGGATATTGTTGGCAGTTGGGAGTAGTTATTGAATTTCATTCAATGACTATTAATTGATGTTGTCAATGCATATATTGGCATGATATATTTAATATATGCCGTGTTTTGTTAGTCTTTGTGATAGGAATGAATACATTAACCAATATTGCTAACATTGATCCGTTTGATGTATCATTCTTTTGTTTTTCTTTGAATGCGTTGATATATTATTATTTGTATGGGTTCATATGCATTCGAATTACTGATATAAGGAAGTGATACGGCCCAATTTGATTTAGTTCCTTTTAATGCTTGCATTCTTGGAATCTTGATATATTAATTTTGGCCGTGGGCATGTTTTTCCTTTGGAAAAATATCTATGTAAACTTCAAGGAATTTTCTTTTTCAGTTTACTGATACACATGCTATTATGTTAATCCTAGGATTATGAAATTTATTCCTAATGAGATTAGGATTATGTTTTCAAGGGTTTCTAGCATTATTATGGTTCTTGATCTTGATATTGAAAACCCTAATGTTTGATTTGTAAATCTTCGTTGATAAAATCAAAAATGTTTTTGATGGAAGAACAATGAGGATGTCAAAAACGGTTACTTGAAAATTCTAAAAGTAATTCAGTTTTGTCCTTCAAAAACTGAAAACACGCGTTTTTCGCGGGTTTACTTCCTGCGAAGCTACTTGCAAAAAATGCCTCTGAAGCACAAAACTTTTCGCGGGTAAGCTTTACTCGCGAAACAGTCGCGAAAGTTTCTGACTGATTTTTGTGTTTTCACTATTTAGCCTTAACCCATTTTCGCGGGAAGAGCTTAGTCCCGAGATTCTCGCGAAAATGCTTCTGAGGCTAAAGGTTCGAACGATCGAAGGCACTGAATTTTGAATTTTCACTTGTTTTTGACTAAGTGATAAAACTTTGATTAAAAGCAAAGCTATGTGATTAATTTTATAATCCTTAAAAGTTAAGGATATTTATTAATCATTATCTAACTAAAATATTCCTTAAGTTTGACTTGAATTATGACGCATCAGGTAGTAGGTGCTTTCCTTTCAGGTTGAGTATCTAAACAGAGATAACATTCCTCTAAATTGACGTTCAATTAATCTTTATACCTGTAAATGGTATAACTAAACAAGTTATAGTCTTCAACAAATACTTTTGGTACCTGAAAAAAAGTTCTTTTCAATCTTAATGATATTGCAGGTGACTTACACTGTCTCTGCTGGTCATATTGCAGGTGACTTACATGCCAGTATCTGTCTTAATCACAACCTTTAAGAAGGAGAATGTCAAGAGACCACTTGAGGGATTTGGAGTTCTTGTTCCTTCTAAGGAGCAACAAAATGGTCTAAAAACCCTTGGTAATGCTTGGCTCTGGCTCACTATACGTGAACAATCTAAATTATTCTTCTAATGTTTCAACTGTATGTAATTTGCTGTACAGGAACACTCTTTTCTTCAATGATGTTTCCAGATCGTGCACCTAATGACCTATATCTTTATACAACCTTTGTTGGGGGAAGTCGAAACAGTGATCTAGCTAAAGCTTCTACGTATGGGAAGCTTCCATGCTTTTGATTTAGCAAATAAATTATGTATCATATCCTTTACTGTTATATCTTTTACATCAAGTTCTAGTCATTCTACTTATTTCTGTTCTAATTATATATTCCCGTCAACTAACATTTTTCTCCTGTTACCTATATTGCTAGGGATGAGTTGAAGAAGATTGTTTCTTCTGACATCAAGCAATTGTTGGGAGCAGAGGGAGAGCCCACATTTGTAAAGTATAAAAACCAATATTTCTTCTTTTTCATTTTTCCTTTTTCTTCAGGTGGTAAATTTTGGAAATGAATATGTTAAATCCTGTAAATTACCATATTTCTTTATTTAAGTTTGTTCTTATATTGTGAAGTGTACTTAATGGCAGTCATTTCTACTGGAGTAAAGCATTTCCCTTGTATGGTCGTAACTATGGTTCAGTTCTAGAAGCAATTGAAACGATAGAGAAAAATCTTCCTGGATTCTTCTATGCAGGTAATCACTTATCAACTTGAAGCTTGCATGTAATAACTTGTAATTTGGATAAGCAATCATTTTCAATCTCCAGCTGGATGAAGGGCTGGCTGATCCTGCCGTTTCCTAAAGTTATATTATTATTATTAAATAACTAGAAGTTCAAATTTAGACCAATGCAAAAATCAACTTATTATAAGTGAAGGAATTCAATGAAAAGTATATGAAAATACTTATCCAAAAAAAAAAAAGGTATATGAAAAATAATTACCTTATTGAATTGAACTTATATATGAATGTGAAAGTGGATAAATACGGCTTGTCTTATTCTCCTTAATACACATCAATGACTACACTGTTATTAGAACACTTGGTATATTTCCACACTTTAATAACTAGGGTGTAAGATAGATCCCTAGAGAGCAATCATCTGTGAAGGAGAGAGTGAACAGAATCATCCAACATGTACTTAACGTTGAACATTTATTGACAAAGAAAGAACGATTATTTTTCTAGGAATAGTGCCTAACTTCAAGGGCGGTCACTTTTATGGGAAATTGCAATCAAATTTAGATAATAAACTTTTAAGATCTTAATAAACTAGCAATCCCTGTGGACGCCCATGGATTGGGCCAAACCAACTGAAGTTTCTAGGGAGTCGATGGCCAACTTTTCAAATTTAATAAACTTGTAAGATCTTAATATGCCTTAGCTTCAAGAGTTGTTAAACATGATCAGGTTTCTATTAGGCTTTTTAAGACATTCATGTAAGAAAATAACAGCACATCATACCATTATATCACTATAAGTTGTGAATATCACCATTTATGCTGTCTTAGCATGCTAGTTAATGACATTGCAACAAAAACTGGAGGATCTGTATTGTTACCGTTCTTCTTACTCTTTTCCTTGAATTCCTTGTCCTAAGGTTTGTCCATGAAATGATAGGATTACATACAGCCCTGAAGTAGAACCGAACTTATCTCCTCGTGGCCTTATCCAACTGAATTAGATGGTGTTGGGTACAGAAATACTATTTTCAAAACATTGTAGATTTTGGGTAAATGCCTCTGAATATAATGAAGCTTCTTATCCTACATTTGTGAAAATGATAAAATTATGGAAAATAATGATTTTGACTGAGAAATGTTATGCTGCTGCTAAGGAATCCTCCGAGTGGATTTTTATCTTGAATTCTTGATATTTATTTGTGTACTACATATATGGACAGAGACAAACAAGAACTGCTTCTGTCCACCGTATTATGTTATGCTCAGCTAATGCCATCAATAATTTTAATTTTTCTTTTCTGGTATGGACTAGGTAACCATAAGGGTGGACTGTCTGTTGGCAAAGCAATAGCCTCTGGGTGCAAAGCAGCTGATCTTGTGATCTCCTATTTGGAGTCTTCTTCCGATGACAAATTGCTCAAGGAAGGACCAACGTTATAGAAATAGGAAGTGTATCCTTGGTACTTAAAATGTTTTCTAACCTTTCTTCTTTGAAGAATATAAGGATGGGTTATCTCTTGCAGAATGTATACCATTCCCCTCTTTTGAAGGGTAAGCAATGAACATTATCTCTTTGTGCATGATAGAGTTACCTTATTGTGACATTTTTGTTTATTAATAAGTCCCAAGATTTTCCCCCCCTTTTTCCATTTTGTGGGATAAATAGTTCTTCCAAGATTACAATTTGATGGTTCTAATTTTTTTTTTAAATTGCTTAAAGCCGGCCGATAGGCGAAAGAGGATCCACTAGTTCAGTTTTGATTAGAATAGGCTTATAATAGAGAATGCTCTAACCTTGGGAACCAGGCCAAGCCATCCTTTGTTTGTGGTCGACATTTCGGCAAATGAGAGTCAATAATTAGCTTAATCCAATAGCAACAAAAAGAACGAAAACTTAATTAGAGGGTGTTTGGTTTGAGCATAATTTTAACTCAAAACTCAGTTTTCAAACTCAGTGGCCCGCAAAAAAAAAAAAAAAAAGTGTGTTTGGCTGAGTTTTTGAAGTTAAAAAACAATAAAAACCAGTGAGGTTGATCGCATTTATCCACCCTAGGTACTTGCAATGTACACCCTAAAACTTCAAAACTTTGCAACAGCACTCGTTGAGAATAATCTGCGGTATTCATGATGATCCTTTCTATTCAAGCAGCATTATTGCAATGATGAAAACGGCAGAAAACAAGGGAACGCCCAGTATTAATAGACCCCGAATAAAGCTTCTTTTTTTCTTTACTCTTTTTTTTTTGGTCAAAAAATAATAATAATCATTCTGTGTAAGGGAAGTTCCACTTCCACCAAGCATAAGTATAGCGAGAATCATAATCAGTTTGGTTATGATCCTCATAATCCTTTTCTAAGTAAAGCAACATAGTGATTTAGGTTAGCATCACACTTCTTTCTCAAAAAAAAGGTTAGCATCACAGGATTACATGATTAAACTTCTTTGTGATTGCGCGAATGTTCGTTACGCTATTGTGATGTGACTTAGTAACATCACATCGAATTTAAACAATTAAACACATTTGATATGTAGGGTTAAAATTGTGATGAGATCACAATGATTTCAATACAATCCACTTGTTTTAAAATTTCTAGTGGTAGAGAGATATAAGGGTTGGATCTCACGGCCTCCATTATCGGTTCATAGTAGTGTGGATAAGCACCTCGTCTTGGCGTATATGTCTGGCGATCCCAAAGGAGGGTATTTACTTCATAGTACTACAAGATTGAACTTACCCGTTTAAAGTAGTATGAACAAGCACCTTGTCTTGCCGTATATGCCTTGTGATCCCAAAGGAGGATGTTTTGTTTCATGGTACTATAAGTTTAAACACTATAAAGGGAGATGAAATGTGGCTACACATGATTCTAGATAATGGTGTACACTAGACTAAGTGTAATGTTAACCTCTCAAAGGAGCTATGTCATTATTACTTAGAGGCTAAAGGTAATACGGCATATTATTAGTGTTTGATAAGAGTTATCATGATAGTACTAATAATGAGCATAGTTCTCAATCAATTAAGGTGTTTATAATATACTTGCTACCAAGGAATTATAGACATGGATTGGGTTGTCGTTGCACCTAGTATAGTATGGTTTTCTGGTTCCATATTATATGGTTAAGGATGCAAAATATAATATCACTGTAATTATGTTCATAGTCTCAAAATAAAGTTGTCATAATTTTGTTCTCTATCTACTATTTTAATTGAATCACATTAATTAAGAAATAAATTTGGACATGGTGTTTAAAGGAGCTGAAGTATATAAATATGTTTCGATTCAGTATTGTCATAATTTCCTATACATGATGCATTTATGGAAGATATCTTATGATGTGATTATAGTTTCCATTGAAATGCTATAATGTTACATTGGCTTTTATCTCAATTGTGCTACTGCATATGATGTAAGAGTTAGTACTAAACTTAGACTTTATATTAAGTCTAAATGAGATGTTTGGTATGAATCATATTGAGCGCTAAGAAAGGCTTAAGGAGTTCCAATTCTAAATCATTTTATGAAAATGTTTTATTTTAAAATGAATTGGAATTCTTGGATGAAGAGATTAAATGTTAATCTCATATGGCTATGATCCACAAGTCCTTATTAGAATAATTTGATCAATTCAGATTGTTTTGAAACTAAATTCTTTTTATGTTACCTGAATTGATGAGTGAGTTCTACGCAACGGAAGACATCCTAAAAGCTAAGGCTAGAATCAATATAATTTAATTCAAATTCTTAGCCTGAACTGAAAGGTAAGGGTGGTAAGAAGAGGAATTATAATATCAAACAGTTGGACAGGCTAGTTGCCCTAGTAGTTGACAAAAGGAAATTAGACTCAAAAGTATAACCAAAAGGAAAGTGTTTCTGTTTTGGTAAAGCTAAGCATTGTCCATGATTGTTTTCTAGATGGAAATTTACATGTTTTACTTTTTAAAGAGAAAGTTTTCATCTTTTGTAATTGTATGTTTTGGCACTTATGTCTAGATCTTATTAATCTAAATAATATTCAAGATTCGTGAAAGATGGGCTTTTATAACCATTATTTTATTATATTCCCAGTCTATGAATTCTATTTAGAGGATAATATGATCTAGGGCTCCTTTTGTAAAGGATGAAGTTCCAATGACTTTTTTAATTTAGTGCATACATAAAGGAGGAATAGGGCTCTTTTAAAGGTAGATTGTTCTAGAAGAAAAATGTCAGAATTTGTTGTAGGACAACTATAAAATACATTTAGAAATGAGATAGTTGTATTAGATACATCATAAGACATTATTCTGTAAATAATTATTACACTGGTAGAATATTGTAGTGGGAGGATTAACAATTACTAAATAAATTCATACTTTTGGAGTAAACTTTTGAAGTCATTCCACAAGGATATGAATTTTATCATCGGTCCTACGTAAAGGCAATAGATGATATGAATATGGATTACTAGATCAAGGTTATGTGAATAGAATTGGATTCTATTTAAAGTCTAGAACTTGTAGAGGCGCCTAATGGCATTAAGCCTATTGTTTTCAAAAAGATCTACAATGAAATGAGATTGACAGATTAGAAGGTGTAAACCTTCAAAGTCAAGATTAGTAGTGAAAAGATTTATTCAGAAAGAAATGGTTCGACTATGAAAAGATTTTTTCACCAATAGTCAAGTTTGACTCTATCTAGATTCTCTTATTCATTATATTTCATTTGGATGAAATATGACAATGAATATCAAGAAAACTTCTTTTTAGTAGCAATCTTGAGGAAGACATCTATATGATGTAACTAGACTTGTTCATAGCAAAGAACTAGTAGTATTTAGTATGCAAGTTGCTTAAAGTCCACTTAAGGACTAAAGCAAGCATCTGAATCATAAAATATCATTTTTTGATCAAGCAATCAAATTGTTTGATTTTGATCAAGTATTAAAAGGCCATGTGTGTGTAAAAGTTATATAGAATAATAAATTTCTTAATGTATGTTGATGACATTCTAATAATTTAGAATGATGTAGAATTATTGTCATCAATGGAATTTTTTTGTTGTCTAGTCCAATATGATATAAAGTACTTGGGAAAGACTAGTCACATCCTAAGAATTAAACTTTGGTTAAAATTCAGAAATTAGGATGTTGGGTCTATCTCAAACTGCTTAAATAGATTAGATTCTAGCCAAGTATAGCATGTAATACTTCAAGAAAGGATTCTTTCCTTTTAAGTTTGAAGTTCCTTTATAAAGGACTATAGTCGTAAGACATATAAAAGGAAGAGCATATTAAGACGGTTTCTTATACCAAATTTATAGGAAGTCTTTATGCTATGCTAAATGCTAGACTAAATATTTATTTTGCGGTGGGCATGGTAAGCAAATATCAATTGAATCTAAGATCACTTAATTAAGTGGGAGTAAAGCATATACTCAAATATTTTAGGAGAATGAGGGATTATATGCTTGTCCACCTAAGTGAGGATTTGATGGTTACTGGTTGTACAAATATTGACTTGTAGTTTGATTGTGATTTATGAAGTAGGACTTCAAGATATGTGTTCATCCTAGGTGGTGAAGATACATATTAAGCGTAAGTATCATCTCATTAGAGAGATATGAGTACGTGAAAATTAGTAGTAGAAAAGATAATTTATGCAATAAATCTGGTTGAAACTTGTTTCCAAACCTTGCTTTAAAGTGACTATGAATTACTTTAAAGGAAGATAAGTGTCGGATATATGGTAAATTGTCTTTGAGGGCAAGTGGGATATTGTTGGGGTTTATGTCCTAAAATCCAATTTATTGGCATGTTATAAATAATTAAGTTGTTTAATTATATGAGACTATTTATGAACTAATGAGACATTATCATAGTCCATGAGATGCATTGTATGTGATTTAGTTACAGAAGATATAAATCACAAGTTCCTTATAAACTCAAAACGCAGTTCGTAGTTGGTGATGAAATTGGGCGTTTCATCTGTGAAGACTATAACATATCAATTAAGATGATTTGTCTTGATCATGGAAGTGAAGACTTTTAGTTGATATGTTGATATGTTTTAAGAGTTAAGACATATTGAACTGTACCGCTGTGAGATTTATTATTCTCATAATGACTGTCAAATGAATAATAAATCTCACGACTTCTATTTACATCAACTCTAAATCCTGAGAGAATAATGGACCTGATCATGAGGTGTAAGTTGCTTTGATATATCAGGAGTGAGATCTATGAAACACGATTAAAACCTCAGTATGTTGGGCAGCCGCATTTAGTGTTGATGGAACATATATTCTGAAGATGGAATTCATAATCTCTTAACGAAGATATAAAATATTCCCTTGAAATAAGTTTAATGGGTTTGGTTATTCAGAGTGTTGGGCCCAACCACTTTAGTAAGGAGTTACTAAAGTATATATTTATGAAATTGGATTTCATAAATATATGATGAATAACATAAATGATTAAACCGGGTACTCAAGGATTAAGATGTAATAATCTTCAAAGTGGCAGTTTACATTCATGACTTTGTATTACTACAAATATTTTAATGAAGGGGTTGCATGTATAATAAAGTTTTGGGATATAATTTATTAATAAGGCCTAGAGTGCAATTATATTCTTATAGTGGTATTGAATATAATTAATGGTAACTTTGGACTTGTCAAGAGTTGACAGAAAAGCCTAATGCCCATTGGAGCTAGTGTCTTATTTGTTCCCTTTAGTCCCATCTCAAGCCACAAACTAAAACCCAATTGGGTAAACCCAAAAGACTAACCCAATTAGATAATCATTTTTTATTTAATAAGATTTATTAAATAAGTAACTACTATGGTAGTTAGGATGTACGTATGATGAAAAGAAAAGAAAACAGTTTTTCTCTACAAAGAGAAAAAGAAGGATTTTTCTTTGAGAATTAATGTACAAAAAGACTGATTGAGAGACCACACTTCTTGGGCATCATGTGGAATTGAGATGAAGGTTAAAGGTATTCTCAAGTCTTGGTTTTGAATTTCATTGCATCAAAGTACGCTTTTTATTCTTTGTTCTAGAATTCAAGATTACATGTTATCTTTCATGAATGAAGTAGATCCGTGATTGTTGCTTCCGTTGTGTGTTTTGTATGAGGTACAAAACCAGTTTTTCCAACAAAATTTCTCTGCATTGTAGTGGCAACTCCAGTGCATAACTATAAGCAACAAAGAACTCTACATATAATGTTAAAATGGCAATGACAATTACAAGAGTAATTCATCTAAAACACAAAAGGAGAAGGGGGGAGGGGGGGGGGGGGATGTGCAAACCGTTAGATTATGAAGAACTTGAAACACCAGGACAGATGATGCTCAGTAATACCTGACCAATAATGTTGAACCTGCATAAGCATAAAATTCATTTAAGATGTGATTGCAGCAATTCCAAATTTCCTGTATCTTATGATTGGCTTGACCAGCTGGTTTAACAAAATACCTAAATTTTAGGCTTGGTGGCAACAAGAAAACAACACCGACCATCTTTTTTTTTTTTTTTTAAGATGTACGACACTGACTAATGACTTTTCATTCATTGTTCAATTAAATATAACTTATGTCAGACAGTGCATACTGTAACAAGCACTATAATTACAGGTTGTGAAAAAAGAAAAGAAAAAGGAGATAGCAAACAAGTCGTGTTGAGCACATTTTAAAGTTGGCACAATCACCTTAGATCAGTATAGCTTTTTTCACTAGAAATTAAATTCCCGGCATAGGAAGTTGGCACCTTTTTCACAGCCCCAAAGGAACAAAACTAGAGTGGCAACCAAATAAGAAAAACCGATCATATTTTAAGAAATTGGGAAGTTATGAAGGATAAAGACTTTAAGCTTATATGGGAATTAATGCCATGGTCTACTATGATTGAAGCTTTAGCATTGACACCCCTAGGAATTCTTTCCCTGATAATTGAACTAAATGCCCCTTGAGGTCATAATCAGAATCAGACTAAGACAACTAATGCAAATCAAATCCTGAGAATGCTTGCTGATGACTGCAGGTGGTTGAGGATGACCTTCCACCCAGAGGCTTGCATCATGCTTACCGGGAGTGTAACAAATGTGCAGACCTGTTAACAAAGAATGGAAGTCTACACTCGAATAATAGAGCCTTTTGAGGTTTACTATTTCCTCATGAGGACATTAGGCCATTGTTGGCTTCTCACATTTCAAATATTTACCCCAATTGGACGTTGTTTCATTAATCTAATCCTAGATCCTTTTCTATCCACTTCCTCTAAAACCCCAATAAAAAGTCAACCACTACCTTATTCTAAGTATTGCAGATCTCATGAATTCCAAGCACAACTTGAATTCCTCAACAAACATAGAAATATATAGCAGCAACAACAACAACAATTATACTAAAGCTTAGTCTGAAATCAAAGCACTTATTATGTCAACTAAACAATGGTGATAAAAGCAATTAAGGTGTCAAACCAATTTATCTTTTTCATTCTTCTTATGATTACTGCAATTCAAACCAACAAAGTAAGTAACTTTCTAAGAAAATGATTACCAGCCAGTTATCCATGAGGCAAAGGGTGCCCATCCTGGGCCAGCAAGCTTTGCACTCCAATAGTAGAGACCACTAGAGGTTGGGTAAGAGGAACAAATCTCACTCATAGACAACCCAACAAACATGGTGAACACACCAGCTATTAACCATCCATAAGCTAAAGAAACTGGCCCACCATAGGTTAGCCCAGTGTTGTAAAGTGTGGTTACACCAGTAAGCACAGAGATTATTGTTTTCATGAAATTACAAAGCATCAGAGAATTTTAGAGGTCATCAATAAAATAACCATAATCTGTTTTGTATCCACCTATGTCCATTAGATAAAATAAGCCCCTATCTTGAGAAACTTCTTGCCATGACCATATCTAATTATTTCTAAAGAGAACAAACACAAAGCATGGTTATAACTTGAACAACATTGGCAAGGGATATCAGAATTTTACCTCCTTTTTGCCTGCGAAATCCTGGCACAGGTGGTGCTGTGCGAGCCAAATTTGTTAAAACCTGATCAAATACTTTTTCCGTCTCATCCCCAGTCAAGTCCACTTGTATCTACCAATTGAATGTCATGAGAGCATTGCAATATAAATTTCCAAGACACCTAAGTAGAGGCAATCCAAGAAACACAACCAAATCTGGCCATCTATTTCACAAAAGGTTTAAGAAACCATATGTTGTCCACAGGACAATTGTTTTTAATAAAGATCCATTCAGACGCATCCTCCAAAGATGAATTATATGGCCAACTTGATAAAAATAGTATTGGAATTTCTAATTAGCATAGACAAAACTAGTTTTGTCTTCATCCATTTTCGTTAATTGACATACCAAATTTTAAAACTATAACCAGAATGGAGAAAGTCACAAATCAAACATGCTTAGCCAAACCAAGTAGAAGATCAGTTCATATTTGGTAATTATTTTATTAATTCACATTCACGCATAATTAAAGAGAAAAGAAAGCAGGAAAGAAGCATAAGATTTAATTCACAAAAACATCATATCACCTTGTACAAAAGCCAAAAAATCTGTTATATGAGATTATCTATCAACAAAACAAATGAGTAATACAAATTTAATCTTGCAGGCTCACTTGCATCTTATTTTCATCTTGAGACTCAATAACTATCTTAGCACTCTTCAACTTTATTGTTTTTCCCTTCTGATCTGTAATAGATGCCTCAAGACCTACATCGCCAAAACAACATAATACTTAATTACTTACAAAAAACAAATGTAGGGTAAGAGATCAAACTGCATTACTACCAATGAGGAGGAAGAAAGACAAAACGAAGAGGGAAAGAAGAAAAAAATTGCATGAACTTATAAGTGTCTTTAAAGTTACTTTACCTGAACTAGAAGCAGATATCGGCTTGGTCAAACGTGTTAGACCTCTTCTTTGGGGACTACTAGGGAATAATATCCTGAAAACAACAAAAATATGTAACACGAGTGTTCATATAACTGCAATTTTCAGAAAAAAGTAGCATATTAAGTTAAACCAATATTTGTATGGTGACATTAAATGGCTTAAAATATTTTAGATGTAGAACATCAAAAAAATTGGCACAAAAAAGATTTAACTTCAGAGAACTAAATCCTGTAATAAGCAGGAGAAGTTAAGGTTCAGATTAAGCAGCATAACGAAGTAGCCTAATAAATACTTGACACAAACACACACACAAGGAATCTATAAGGATATTCAGCAGCTTATAACAATTAATGTTTAATCAGTTCATTTAGCACGTTCATATTGTCTTACTGTAAATCTTTGTCAACCTTTTCAATAGACTTATTGCCATCCAAAAGTTTAATTAATTTGAAATATATATATATATATGTAAACTAGGCACTAACTAAGGACTACTATTGAAATGGCAATTGATTCAAAATCAATGCTTCCTAGAGTGTAGTCCAACATGGGAGCTCTTTGTTTCTTTTTGGGTTTTCAGAAGACTGCAGTATCACTCAGTAGTTCTGATAGCCAACAACTAATATGATATTTTAAAATCTTATTTTTATTAAAGACTTCTAAAACCCAAGAGAGAGATTGGACGTGGGATCCTAATCTTCAGTTGTAGGATTAATCAATAACTTTTTGAATGTTATTGACTTATCTTGAAACTCTTTCAAAATTATTCCTTAATTTTCTCAACTATATCAAGGAAATATTTGAACTTCTACAAATTGCAATAATGTCCATCAACACATTGCAATTGACCCCTGAAGATTAGAGAATTACAAATGAGGTCCCATTACTTACAATTTTAAATCTATGTCCTTCCACCACACTATATTCCCACAAGCCACTAGGACTGGATTAATATCACTGTCATATCCCTAGCTTATGTAACCCTTAATTTCTTGATTTCATAATTTCCATTGGACTCCAAAATATCTTTGAAAACTCTTTAAATATATATATATATATAAATATATATACACAATATTATATATATGAAAAACATTTCTGAAAAATGTCACCGGCAGGTTTTGTTTTGAGTCCAACTTCAATATGAAAATCAACTGAATATACTATCTTTTTTAGAGACTGGTGGATTCATTGTTGAGCATTTACATATTTTACTCATTACACATATAACCCAACATGTCTGTATATAGCCTTTAAAATTAGCATCACCAGTTGACATTGTCAAAGTTATGTGCATAATAAATAAATATACACAAACCTCTCATGTTTGAGGACAATAGAAAAATTGTGATAGAACAACCTTTTAATTAACAATGATCACTCCATAAGATGTTCTTGATCGGATCCAATTCAGTGTATGTACTTGTTACATTACACCCACTTGTCTGCTTAAAGTCACTACCTCAATGATGGAGTAAATCATCCTATCATATTGTAGCACAAAAAGTGTAGGCTTCAGTGGTAATATTCAATTAATATCCACAACCTAGAACAATTTAATAATCAATGAAAAATCATTACTCCATGTCTTTGGTTCCTTAACCATTAACATGATTTTCCTATAGAGGTGACATCACATGCCACATTTAAACAATGAAATATACCTATAAAAATTATGAATGTGAAAATAAAATTTTATTATCAAATAAAAATGCATAGTATATTGTTTTTGAGGGCACATAATTCTAACACAATCATTCACCAAGACTACATGAAGTTATTACAGGGCAGAAACTTGCTATAGTAGAAGTTAAGTAACAACTTTATCCAGCTATTACATGGCTGAAACTTGCTATAGTAATAGTTAAGTAAAGACTGTTATTTTCTATATGCACAATGATTTCATGACTCCTAATTTAAGTCTTAATTTATGGTTTACAGTAGTTTGTATATGGGATGATTGAAACTCATACAAATGCTAAATTCTATATGATAATTTCATCTCTTTTGAAGCTAATGAACATTTGATAATCAATGTGTGACTTCAATTCTTCTTAGCGGTGTGATCGCACATTTCTTTTCTACCAGTCCTCCTTAAGCTTTTTTTATCCATTTTCTGCCAATCCACACTTTAATTTTAAAGAAACTTATATCATCAGTTCTCCTTCATTGGACTAAAATCTATTCATCCCTCAATTACTAAGTGACAATCACAAAATTGATTGAGATATCAAATTCGAAGCCGAACAAAGAGATTCCACACTAACACTAAAGTTACACGAGTAAAACCACACTGGTACCATTCAGAAATTCATACATTATTATTACTTTAAATTGGTTTATTCACTGAAGTTAATTTCAGTGCTGTACATTTCATCTGTTCAAATAGAATCTACCTGCTTTTTGTTTATACAAATCACTCACTCCAACCCAAAAAAGAAAAAATCCCTACATTAAAAAGTTATTAACAAAAAGTAAAGGAACCAGAAAAAAAAAAAGAAAAAAAAAAAGAAACTTAAGAGACTAATGACCATTATCAACCAATGTTCAGAATAATAAAAAATCAAATCTTTTCATCGAAAAAAAAAAAAAAAAAAAATCAAAGCAACTATAAGCATTTAATTCTATAATAGTCATGCATGACTATCCTTACTTATGACTTCGACTGCTCACAAATTCAATAACATTAATAAACAAATCCCAGAAACCCAGGCACCCCAATCTCTCAAACAAAACCAAAAATTAAAAAAAGCATTGACTTTTGAAATTCCCACTTCCCCAATTGCAAAGATGATGAACTAAAAAGGCAAAAACACACCCACACAAAATGAAACCAAATATACAAGCAAAACATATGAGAAGTGCTACGTCCATAACATTTTTACAACATTTTCACAACAATAACAACCAGTAACAACTCAACAATAACATTGAGATTACTTTTTTAATCCAACAATAACAACCAGTAACAACCTGCCACTTAGGATTTGTTATAAAAATGTTGTGGACATATCATTTCTCAAAACATATTGTCATTGGGGTTGAGAGAGAGAGAGAGAGAGAGAGAGAGACTCACAGGAAGCCATTGGAATCTCTAAGACTTGGGAGACCAGAGGAAAAATATAGAGATGGGGTTGGGGTTTAAAGTATAAACTAACAAAAGTTATTGAAGCCCAAAAATCGGTGGTTTGTGAAGGGATCGAGTGGATCGAAACAACGCCGGTGGTTTGGAAGAGAGTGGTGACGAGAGTGCCAGAGGGAGGGATCTGGTGGAGGTCGGCGGAGATGGTGGTGGAGGAGATGAGGGAAGCGAAGGAAGAGAGGTTAGGGAATGGGAGATCTAATCTGATGGAGGGTGAGGGCTTGAGAGTGACAGATGGATGGTGAGGGCTTGAGATCGGAGAAATGGAGGGTGAGGGTTGAGATCGGAGATGGAGGGTGAGGGCTTGAAAGATGGAGGCTGATGTGTGATGGGAGATAGAAGGTTGAAATTTTTTTAAGTATACTATTTATGCAAAGCCTAAAGCTGTGTTTTCAACCTGCGGCTATAGGCAAAGCTGAAGCCGCGTTTAAGAAACGCGGCCACTTCCTAAACTAAAGCCGCGTTTTAAACACGCGGTTACAGACTAAATTTATAGCCGCGTCTATAAAACGCAGCTATAGGCAAGCTAGAGCCGCATTTTTTAAATGCGGACATAGTTCAGATTAAAAAAAAAAAATGAAATAGGAAGGTCCTATAGCCACGTGTTTAAAATGCGGCAATAGCTCCACCCCAAAAAATGCAGCTATAAACACAAAAAATGTGGCTATAGACATATTCTATAGCCGCATGTTTAAAATGCAGCTATTGTTCAATACTTTAAGCCGCGTTTTTTAAAAACGTGGCTATAGCCCGCCTGTAGCCGCGTTTTTGCAAATGCGGCTAAAAAAAACGTGGCTATAACTCGCGTGTTTTGTAGTGTCGGTCAATGTATAACACCCATTGGCTGGGTCCAAAGCATAGTCACATTGTCCAAATTAATTTCCAGAATTGATCCAAACTCATTTAAGTACATATCGAAAATTATATATCATAAATCTTAATTCAAACAAATATTTCATTCAAATCTTTGGTTTCTTTTGCAAAATTTACATATACTTGATCATTGTTGAAAGGAAATGGAGATTTTCTAATAACCAAATGAATCAAATACATTTATAATATTTCATTAAGAAAGAAGTATAGTTCTTTCCTTTAAAATAATGTAGCTAGAAGAATTAAATAAAAAATTTAAAAGAAAAGACGAAGGACAATTTAATAACTAAAACACAGTAGTTTAAGCAAAATGTCAACAGTACAATTTTGTGATACCTCGCTTAATGTAAACCTACTTTTGGTCGATGAATAGTCATATTTAAGGGGATTTTGTGCTCTATGAAATTGAGCGATGATCATCCCAATTGAAAGGTTGGATTTTTATTGTCAATTAAACTTGGCCAAAGTAAAAATTTGAATATAAATTCATGAATTTCATCAGAGTGCAATTAGAATAAATAGCTAAATTAATTTGGCTATAGGAGCTCTGGCAGTGTTACTGATAGCAATGATGTTTTTAAGTCTTCAGATTTATCTTAAGTGATTTTTTTTTTCTTTAAAAAATAAAATGAGCAAAACAAGGGTAACACTGTCGCTAAGATAGTCTGGGGCTCCAAACTTCTCTTAGGTTGTAGAAAAATAGTCCCTTCTAGTAAGGCTGTTCGTCCCTAGAGTAACACTATTGCTCGTAGGCTTTGTGGTTTTTCTTTTTTGATGGTTTTGGGATACACGAGTGGTGAGTTTTTGGTGTTAATTTGAATGGCGTAATCTCTCCACCATGGATAGTTTAACAAAGCACTGGAGTAAAGTATCCTTGAATGATAGAGAGGGTGGTAAGATGTGTTTGAGCAAGGCTAGATGTTCAAATGAATATATTATTGCTGCAAAGTTCCTGACTAGTAGAGCCTTGAATACTGATGCCATAGTTAGAACCTTCAATCCCTTATGGAGAGCGGTAAACGGTTTAAAAGTTAGAAACGTTGGTGATCATATTATTTTGTTTGTGTTTGATAACAAAGATAAGGTGGATAAGATTTTCATGGGGGAACCATGGAGTTTCGATAAACATCTTTTATTTATTTATTTTTTTATGGGAGTTTCAATAGACATCTGGTTGTTCTGCAACACTACAAGAATCATTCCCCTGCATCCAATGAAGTATCTATTTGGGTGCAGATTCATGATATTTCAATCCGGTATATGAATAGAGAGGTAGCTAAGGAAAGCTTTAGTTGCACATTTAGCCAAGAGGACAAGAGAAGAGTCTTTTCCTCTCGGCGCATGATTAGCCTTTTTTGCTATCGTGCATTCGAGCCTATCTTGGCCGCTTCGAGAGCTCTAGCTCTGTCGTCAACCATTCCCTGCCCTTCGTGGGTATTTCTCTACTCATGAGTGAGTCTCATCTGCCTTGTTCATGGGTTTCCTTTACTCCTTGTGGGTATTGTCTTTCTGTTACTGTTCGTCTGCCATCAGTGAGTCTCGCTCTGCCAGTAGTAAGTGTTTTTCTCTGGTTAGTGGGTCTTGCTGCCTTTTATTCTCAGCTATCACCAAATTAGTTCCAATCTTTGACAGTGATTCGCATTTTTGGTGAGTACTCTTCCAATTGGTTTTATTATTTCCACTGCTATAATTGCTGGGTTTCTTTGAGGTTTGATGCTATTTTTGGTTTTGGAATTGTGAAGCTATTAGATTTGGATGTTGTAGTCCTTTAATTATTGAGGGTGGGTTTTATATTAAATTGTTGCTCTTGTCTTGGGTATGAGAATTCTATCTTGGAATTGTCGAGGTGCTGGTGAAGCCCCAACAGTCAGAGCTCTCAAGGCTTTGGCTTATAGAGAAAGCCCAGATATTATCTTCATCTTTGAGTCTAAAGCAAAGTCTCCTAGGATAGAAAAAATCAACGAATGTTTGAAGCTTAGAGGATGCTTTTGTGTAAATGCAGAAAACAAATCTGGTGGCTTGGCTTTATATTGGGTTCATGGAGTTAGTTTGGAAGTTATCTTTGACAATAAAAAAATCATTGCGTGTTTAGTATATTCTGATCCACCTATAGATGTTTGGCTTCTCCTCCTTATTTATGGACCTCCTAAAGTTGCCCACAGAGAAGCATTTTGGGATTTAGTCACAAACCTTACAGTAACATTCTTAGGTTCGTGGATGCTTTTGGGCGATTGCAATAGTTACAGTTCTAACTCCGATAAGTGTGGTGGGAGCAGTAAAGGTGTAGTAGCTATTGAGCTTGGGTTCCATGGGCCCCAATATACATGGGTGGGTCATAGAAGTGGTGGAGTTCATGTAAGAATCAGATTAGACCAGGGGTGCTACAACTAGGAGTGGCAGGAGATGTTTCCTAATACAGGAATAAAGCATTTGGTTGCCCCTACATCTGACCACAAGCCTATACTTCTCGATACTCATTTTGAAAATAACAACATCAATAAACCATTCCGCTTTGAGGCAATGTGGGTAAGAGATCCTGAGTGTGAGGAAGTCGTTGACCAAGCTTGGAGAAAAGACTTTTTTGGATCCCATGGATTCAATCTAATGAAAAAAAAAAAAATCTCCTATACAGGTTGCATGCTGAGTAAGTGGAACAAAACCAATTTTGGACAAACCAAAACTAAAATCCAGGAGCTAGAAAGGCACATTGAGGTAATCCATCCTTCCTTGCTGACTTGGAGAATCTAATTGAACCAAGTATCTCGGCAGCCAAAAATGAAAAGTTGCTCAAGATCCCTTCAGAAGAAGAAATTCAAAGAACTATCTTTGAGATGGACCCACTAAAAGCCCTTGGGCCAGATGGTATGCCTAGATAATTCTTCAAAAAATTCTGGCATATTGTTAGGAAGCAGCTTATACAAACAGTTCAAAGTTTTTTCAAAGATGGATGGCTACTAAAGTTTTTTCACTCTAATCCCAAAGGTTCAAGGTGCTTATAATTTTGGGCACTTCAGACCTATCAACTTATGCAATTTTTGTTTCAAAGTTATCTCAAGAATTTTGGTGGCAAGATTACGACCTCTATTGGATAAACTAATAGACCCTGCACAAGTTGCTTTTGTCCCTAATAGAAATATAGCAGAGAATGTTTTGTTGGCCCAAGAAGTTGTGCACTCTTTCTCCACCATTAAGAAGAAAAAGGGGTTTGTGGGATTGAAGTTAGACTTCCAAAAGGCTTATGATAGATTGGAGGGCCTTTCTTAGTTCAAGTATTAAAAAATTTTGGTTTTCATCAGAAGTTTAAAAATCTCATATATCAATGTATCTCCACTGTGAGTTTCACTCTTTTGCTAAATGGGGGAAAGGGCCCAAGCATCAATCCTTCGAGAGGCCTAAGTCAAGGGGATTACCTATCCCCTTATCTTTTCATTATTGGGAGTGAAGTTCTAACTAGAATGATCAATAGAAGCAGGGCCCAAAGATTAATTAATGGCATTAAGATTGCCCCTTCAACACCTTCTATGCCGACGATGTGTTTATTGGTCTGCAAGGCAAAAAATTCAGAGATCAATGAGATTATGAACATCCTGGGAAAATATTGTGAGTGGTCAGGCCAACAAATCAATTTTGAGACATCAGGTGTCTTTGCTTCAAAAGGGGTTCAATCTCAATTTCTGAACCAGCTCCGGAATCAAAGAGGATTAAAGAAGTTATCCCAAGGTACTAAATATTTGAGACTTCCTTTATTCCTCTGAAGCAGTAAGAAGAAGGACTTTGCTTATCTTAAAGAAAATCTTGAATCTAAGGCAAGCAGTTGGAAGAGCAAATCTTTGTCTTGGATGGGAAGAGCAACACTAGTGAAATCTGTAGCCTTGGCTACTCCGCTATATACTATGTCAAGCTTTCTCATACCAAAATATCTATGTGAGGAGATGGATAGCATGTTAAGAAAATTCTGGTGGAGCCCATCAAAGAATTCAAGTCGTTATTTTACTCCCCTAGCTTGGGACAACTTATGCGAACAAAAAAATTTGGGTGGCCTTGGTTTTAGGCACTTCTCTAATATCAATATGGCCCTCCTCTCCAAAGTCTCTTGGTGGATTTTAAATCAATCCAACCGACCATGTGTGCAAGCACTTATTGCCAAATACAAGGTGAGAAGAAATTGGCTCAATGCTGAACCATCCAAAAAGGCTTCTTGGGCATGGAAGAGTGTGGAATCTACTATGCATATTCTTATGGTTGGAGCTTGTAAGCAAGTTAGCAATGGTGAACGTATTCTCACATGGGAAGATCCTTGGGTCCCAAACCTACCAAATTATAAACCGGTGCCTTTGTCACCTGAAAATCAATCCAATTGCCTGGTGGTGTCATAACTTTTAACTCCAGATAAATCAAGGTGGGACGAGTCAAAACTCTATGAATTATTTATTGAAGACTTAGCCAAAGCTATCAAGAGAATTCTAGTCAAAGTAAGCCAATGGGAGGATAATTGGTTATGGCTGAAATCCCATAACGGGAAACACTCAGTGAAATCGGCATACAAGGAATGTTTTGCTCTATCTAATCCTATTGAGCCTGACCAGGTGAAGTCAAAAATATGGAAATCAAAAGTACATAATAGGCTTAAGATGGTCTTATGGAGAGTTGCCTCAGATATTCTTCCCACTAAGGAGAAATTAATAAGATTCTTCCCATCCATTAATTGTCCTCTATGTGATGCCTCACCTAAATCCACCTTACATCTTTTTGTATTCTGTTATGCGGCCAAATCTTTGTGGGTTGGTGATGTTTGCAGACCAGATGCAATGCATTTTTATAATCCAGGTCAGTTTATAAACTTTCTTTATCCAAGTTTCTTTCCATGGCTCTTCTGACAAGGATGAGTTCCTTTTATTTGGGGCTTTGGTGTTGGAGCAACTATGGTTTGCTAGAAATCAAACTGTTCATAAAGGAATTAAGTTTTTCCTAGATAAAAATCTCCAAATAATCTTGAAAAAATTTAATGAACACCTTGTTGTGCACACTGATGTTCCCCTAGTGTCCCCTGGACCATTTGTTTCTTCTTGGAACAGGCCTGAACAAGGAGTTGTAAAGATAAATTGTGATGTGGTAGTGGGGTTGGACTATTCATTTATTGCCATTGTAGCAAGAGATTGGAGAGGGGCTCTAATTTTCTCCTTCTCTAAATGGGTGGAAACCAACCTTCCTCTCCAAGCAGAGGCTGAATCCATAAATTTGGCGACTCGTTTAGCAGTTGATCGTGGTTTTGACAATGTAGTGGTTGAGAGTGATGCCAAAGCATGTATTGAAGCTCTTAAAGCCCCTACTGATGCCGTGCCTTGGAGAATTTCAACCATATCTGTTGATACTCTTTCTTGGGCATTCTGTGGCCAGCAATTTTTTTTAGGTGGAGTACGAGAGAATCAAACAAAGAAGCCCATGTACTTGCTTCTTGGTGCCTTGGGAAAAATTGTCTAGATGTTTTGTTCAGGGTTATGCTCCTAGCCCTTTTATGGATGTAATTAATTTAGATCAACTTAATGATGTAATTGTTGCTTAGACTCTGTTTCTTTGTGTTTGTTAATAAAAATTTCTGTTCATCTAAAAAGAAAAAAAGAAAAAAAAAGAGGTAGCTAAGGGATTTATGTGAGGAACTTGGGAAAGTCAGTAGATCTAGATAACTCTGAGAAGGAGGGGGGGCTTCATGCGAGTTAGGGTCATGATAGCTGGTAGGGGTATTTTAGATAGATTCAATACTTCTGAGAACATCATGCAAAAGAGCCGACGACGCTTACAGGCCCGTCAGTTTCACGGACTTAAATAGAAGACTTAGGGCGATGGTAACACAAACGACGACGTTGCAATGACAACCTGACGGGCACTTCTGTGAGCTGACGAGGGACCCTTGGACAGGGTGAAGAGGTTGACAGGGTGGAGGGATCGACGGGTCTAGCGTGGCTTGGCTTGGCCCTCACGAATACCTATACATGGAAACATCTTGCGCAACATGTAAGACATAACCCATTGCTCACCCAAACCGCTCTTATAAGGAAAGGTATCCTAAAATTTCGGAAACCCTAGGTGCCAGATCCTCCCAGCAAGGAAAGATCCCTACTTTGGTGGGATTTTGATTCACCACTCACCACTATATAAGCGCCAGACCTCCACTATTCTCAGGTACGCAGAAACTCTCTAGCTCTCTCACTATAGAGTTCATAAAGATTTCTCATTCACTAACTTGACCTTCGAAGGGTTTTTTACCGATACCACATCGGTGCCTTCTATTTGGTCCATTTGTTCTTATTCACAGGTACCCATTGGAGCAACTTGGAGCCTACAACTCACTAATGATTTTAGCATATCATCAGTTGGTGCTGTCTGTGGGGAACGATTGTAATTAACCATATCATCACCTCTGAGACAAAAAAGTTGCATGGTCCAGACGCGTTCAGTGGCTACCATCAACTAGGAAATAGGGAATCCCTCCAATGCCTTAGAAAGACAGGTGCAAACCCTAGCTGCAGTGGTAAAGCGACTCACCCAACGCAACAAGGAGCTGGAGCAACAGCTAAACCAGAGGAACGAGCAACGCAAGGAAGGCCCACGTGACGAGCGGGATGTCGACGAGCAGAATGGTAGTCACCTACCCATCAAGGGTAGACAAGAGAGGGAAGGCTAGGAAGAGAGAAACATCCCTAGCAGAAGGGATGGTCCAGAGGATACTAGCCACCCCTCTGAGATGGAAGTTAGTGCGATGCGCATGGCCCAAGATATGCAGATGATGAAGGAGAAGATGGACATGATGATGAATGCCATGAGGGGATGGGTATTCACCGCCGAGGTGACTTCCTTCCCTCTCCCAACGAAGTTTCAGATGCCACAAGTAGAGGTGTATGATGGATCAAGGGATCCGCTCGAGCATCAGAGCATCTAGAACAATGTCGCGCAACCCGTTCGGGCATCGGAGCACTGAAGTACCTTTTTTAGCTAAAATGACCAAAATACCCCTGGTTAGCCCTAGGTTTGACTGAAGGCCAAACGAGATCCAAACTCTCGCAAAACAACATTTTTCATAGTTCTAAATCAAACTTGAGCTTCTCAGAGATTTTTAACAACTTTGACTAAGTTTGACCCGAAGTTGATCTCGAGTGGATCCAAAAACCCTAATTTTGATCCGATTGTTAGAACGGGTTGAAACTAATGCCATTGCGAAGATTATAAAATTCTCATTCCAACGACTGTTCATGGGTCAAAATCGGAGTTAGAACGGCCGAGATATCACGAAAACGCACCGATCGATGCACTACAAACTTCTGAGAGCCATAACTTTTGATCCGACCGTTGGATTTTCAAGATCCATACCTTTTTGGAAACAGGAAGTCAAGATCTTTCCAAGGGTGGCCAGATCAACACATTTTTATGGCCTTTGAGGCCCGTGGCCCTACAAGAGCCGTCGTCTTGTAATGCATGCCGGGGCTATAAATAGCCCCAGGCACCCCTCAGACTAGGGGAGGAACACATTTTTCTGAATTTTTGCTCTCTACCTGGTTTCTCTGCACGTTTTTCTCTCTTCCAAACACCAAAAAAACACACACAAAACACCCAAAAAACACATCAAAGCCTCTTGATTCTTCTTTCTTCACCAACAACACAAGGTATTGTTCTTATACCCAATCTTCCTTCCCTTGGTTCTACACTTTGGATTTGGGGTTTAGGGGTGTGGATGTAGCTTTTTTATAGCTATCATCCACACCCCTAACCTTCTAAATCTTTTCCTAGCATTTATCTGGCTCTTTTTGCTTGAATAACATGATATATTGCTTTCTTTAGCATGTTTCTTGCTTTATTTGTGTTTCTAGCTTAAATCTCTTTGTTGTTATGTTTTATGCCATGCTTTCCTTTATTTCGTTCCTCTTTTTGCTTTATGTTGATGTTAGGGTTACATGCTCACATGCTTGATATCATGTCTATGGTTATGTCTTGCTTAGATCTACATGTTTGTATGCACGTTTTATGCTCCTATGCCTATATCCGGGTCTTTACATGCTTGTATGCTTGGATTCATGTCCTTCTATGTCTATGCACTAAATTTCTATATGTTTACATGCATGTTTCTATGCCTATATGCCTATATCTATGCTTTCACATGCTTATGTGCTTGGATCTATGTTCTCTACATGCTTTATACTATCTCCCATGTGCTTGTGCGCTCCATGCCACGTTTGTGTGTCTAGACCTAGGCTATGCTTGTCATGCCATGTGCTATTGTAGCCCTTTTGTCGCTTTATCTTTCTTTCTTGTATTTTGGCCTAGTGGTGGGGACCCGATCTAGACCCTATAGTCTTTGTCATCGTTCGTACACCTTGGCCCACATCAAAGGGTTTGGATCATCCCTATTTGCATGTCTATGTTTGCTTGCTTCTATGCTTTATGCTTGTGTTAGCCTCTCTTGTTCTAAGCTTTGCCACGCTTGATGCCCTTCACGGGCGCGTGGTTGTGTGGTTACATCTGATGCCCATGAGGCCCTGTTTGGATGCAACCACTTGGGATGCATCGCCATGATGCCGATTGCTTCATGCATAACTTTCCCCTTTTCTGCTTTGTGCGATGATATGCTTGCCATGCTTGTTTGTGCCACCCATTGGCTTTATATGCATCTTTGAACGCTTGCTTACATGTCCATGCATGAGTCTTGCTTGCTTGTGTGTCGTCCATGCTTCAACACAATGAAGTTATGGACATTCGATCCAAACCTACATTTGTCCCTCACGGACACCACCTTATCTTCGTTTTCTTGCTTGTTTGCTTGCTTTCTTGCTATGCTTGCCATGTCTGTCATGCTCATCTATTTTATGCCTCTTTCATACACACTTTGCATCTTTTCCTTCCATTGCTTGTCTACTGGTTTCTTGTCTTTGCCTTTGCATGTACACATATGGAGCGAGAACGCTTGGAGCTAGGGCACAGTCTCCCCAGCGCGACCAAAAAGGGATGTAGACGCGAGCATGTAAATATGAGCCAAGCGGCTGTAGTCAGTAGGTTTAGGAGTTTAGACTCTCCCATTTGGTTATGTACTCTATTAAACCCCTTCCTTCCTCCTCCCTTTCTCTCTTAGATGGGTTGTATTAGGTATATAATGTCGTGTACCATTCGTCCTCATCTCCAAAGTATGGTAACCCCTGTTTATTTTCCTGCACTTATATTTTGGGCCATGCTCTAGGGATGTAGGCATTTATTTTCCTGCTCTACGTGCTTGCATTGTGCATGATGTATGTATATATATACCTGTTCGCCCCCTTCTGGTGTAATTGTCACAGTTTGTGTCACTTAAGGCAAGCGATGCCTAATTTATGTCGCGAAATTAAGGTGACATGTTGCCGGATTTTCGTCGTGGAAATCTGGTACTTTGCTCAAACGCCTTAGGAAAGTATAGATTGGGACCATACCCATTCAAAAGCCAAACCTCAAAGTCCCCATGCATGCAAAGCCCCGAAAGCCAATGCCAAAATCATGTTTTTACTGCCAATTTTCAAAAATTAAGGTTTTATCAAAACAAAGGACTGTCCTTGGACAGGCGTTGTGGGGTGCCTAATACCTTCCCCACACATAACCAAACTTCCGGACCTAAGAATCATGATTTTTTTTGCCATCCATGTTAGATTAGGAAAAATGCCCTTTTTCTTAACCTAGGATCGGTAATAAAATCAAATAGAAACAGGTGACCAATCACACCTTAGAAAAACCCAATGATTGGTGGTGACTCCACTCACCTTTGGTAATCACCTAAAATTGGCCTAGCTTCCTGCCATAACGCTAAAGGTAGACCTACCTTCCTTCACTGAGAGAGAGAGAGCACCCGAAGCTCCGCGCAAACACATGCACAACGATCATTGAGAGGGGCCCTCCAACGGGGCCCCGCGCGCGTAGGAACTGTCACCAAGGCGGGTGGTCAAACGAAGGCATGGCGGCGACGGTCTTTCTGCTAGCCGATCGGGTCCTGGCGCCGACAGACTAGCGACTTCGCTGGGGATCGATGAGAGTTTAGCCTTTAGAGTTTTTGATAAAACCATAATCTTTGGACATTGGCTTTCAAAACATAGAAATTGGCATTGGCCTCCGAGGCTTTCCTTTTGAAAAAGGCTTCTACCACATCCTAGGAGAATATTTTTCAAAAGAGCAAAAATCATTTTCCAAAAAATCCTTTCCAAAAAGGAGGCTTTAAGGTATTTTCACGTGGGGCTTTACCACTTTCCTCGCATGCTTTACAGCTTTCCTCACATGCTTTACCGCTTCCCTCACATGCTTTACAACTTTCCTTCACATGCAAACATAGGGTAACAAAATTTAATTTCCGCTACACCTTTATCCGCTGTCATATATATATATATATCTGCTGTACTTTAAAAAAGTATTACCCCTTCATTAAGGATTGCATGACATATACACCCTTTTAAGCCGAACCCGGGCTCCGCACTGCTGGCGTTGTCACATCTCTTTGGGGATTTCATCACCCCATCTATAGATGCTCAGACAGAAACATTGGCGATCCAAGCTGAAGGGCTAGACATGTACAGACGAGCTAAAGGGCGATCCAAGCAAAAGGCCTCGGAACAAGTATTGTTGCTTCCACTGGGACCATAGGCATGACACCTCTGAGTGCTATGACCTCAAGCAGCAGATCGAAAACCTCATCAAGCAGGGGAAGTTACAGCGGTTTGTTAGGGGTGGTGAAAACCCGTCAAGGGACCCCGAGCCCAACCGATGGGAAGAAGAAAGGCCCAGGGCCCTACTCGGTGAAATAAGGGTAATCGTAGGTGGAAACACCCTGGCAGGATCATCCAAGAAGGCTAGGAAGGCGTATTTATGTATGGTGCAGAGCATCTAGATTTCCGGACAACCCCCTAAAGCTACTAAGGTCAATAACCCTACCATCAGCTTCATAGAGGAAGATGTCAGACGACTACACCACCCTCATAACGACTCCTTAGTTATCAGCTTGTCAATTGCAGATTTCAATACCTAGCGAGTTCTAGTAGATAACTGGAGCTCGGCAGATATCCTCTACTACCCAGCATTCCAGCAGAAGAGGATTGACAAAGAACGCCTCCTACCATTAGACGTACCATTAGTAGGTTTTGGTGGCACCAAGGTCTTCCCCGTGGGGACCATCAGCAACTCACTAGGGAGATCGGTTTCCTTGTGGTTGATTGCTCCTTTGCCTACAATGCCATCATTGGTCGACCTATATTTAACGCATGGAGGGCGGCTACGTCTACATACCACTTGCTAGTAAAGTTCCCAACGGAGTATGGGATAGGGGAGGCATGAGGAGACCAGATGGCCACCCGCGAGTGCTATGTCGCCATGCTAGAAATGGATGATCACCTACAGGCATAGAACATCGAAAAGAGGAGGGTGACAGTAAAGCCCAAAGAAGACCTGAAGGAAGTCTCATTGGACGATAACATCCCGGGCCGAACCACACATATCGGCACACAAGCCGATCCTTTGGTTTGCAAAGAGCTTCCCCTCTTCCTAAGGAACAATCAAAACGTCTTCGCTTGGAGTCACGAGAACATGCTAGGGATTAGCCCTAGTACCATGGTATACAAGCTCAATGTATGCCCGTCTTTCCCCCAGTCCAGCAGAAGAAGAGGGTCTTCGCCCAAGAAAGGAATAAAGCCATAGCCGAAGAAGTACGCAAACTGTTGGAGGCAGATTTCATTAGGGAAGTCTACTACCCCGAATGGTTGGCCAACGTGGTCATGGTAAAAAAAGGAAACAGTAAATGGAGAAAGTGCGTGGACTTCACTGACCTAAACATAGCATGCCCGAAGGATAGCTGTCCACACCCACGCATTGATCTCCTCGTGGACTTTACGACTGGCCACCAATTGCTAAGTTTCATGGACGCCTTCTCCGGATATAATTAGATCAGGTTGGATGAAGCAGACCAAGATAAAACCTCATTTGTCATGAGCCAAGGACTCTTCTGCTACAAAGTCATGCCGTTTGGATTAAAGAATGCAGGGGCTATGTACCAAAGGCTTGTGAACAAGATGTTCGCATAGCAGATTAGGCGAAACGTAGAAGTGTACGTAGACGACATGCTCGTAAACAGCACACGGGAAGTCAGCCATTTAGATGACCTTCAGGAAACATTCGATACCCTTCGCCTCTACGATATGAAGTCCAGGCCCAGTAAGTGTGTGTTCGGCGCAGTGTCAGGGAAATTCTTGGGCTTTATGGTGTCACAGCGCGGGGTGGAAGCTAATCCCGAAAAGGTTTGGGCTATAATGGAGATGGCTCCTCCGAAGAACATCAAAGAGGCGCAAAGCTTGAATGGCAGGGTTGCAGCCCTTAACCGTTTCGTCTTTAGGGCAACGGATAAGTGTCTTCCCTTCTTCAAGGTGCTAAGGAAGGATTTTGATTGGACCGACGAGTGCCAGGGGGCATTTGAAGAACTGAAGGCATACCTCACGTCCCCACCATTGCTCAGTTTGTCCAAGCCTGGTGAAGAGCTCTCCCTCTACTTAGCTGTAACCCCTGTTGGGGTTTATTCCCTAAAATCGAATTTATTGGCATGTCATAAATAATTAAATAGTTTAATTATATGAGACTATTTATGAACTAATAGGACATTATCTTAGTCCATGAGATGCATAGTATGTGATTTATGTGATTTAGTCACAGAAGATATAAATCACAAGTTCTTTGTAAACTCAGAATTTTAGTTCGTAGTCGGTGATGAAATTGGGCATTTCATCTGCGAAGACTATAATATATCAACTAAGATGATTTGTTTTGATCATGAAAGTGGAGACTTCTAGTTAATATTTTGATATGTTTTAAGAGTTAAAACATATTGAACTGGACCGCTGTGAGACTTATTATTCTCTTAACGACTGTCAAATGAATGATAAATCTCACGACTTTTATTTACATCAACTCTAAATCTTGAGAGAATAATGGACCTGATCATGAGGTGTAGGTTGCTTTGGTATATCAGGAGTGAGATCTATTAGTCACGGTCAAAACCTCAGTATGTTGGGCAGCCGCATTAAGTGTTGATGGAACATATATTTTCAAGATGGAATTCATAATCTCTTAACGGAGACATAAAATATTCCCTTGAGATAAGTTTAATGGGTTTGGTTATTCAAGAGAGTTAGGCTCGACCACTTTAGTAAAGTTGTTACTAAAGTATATATTTATGAAATTGGATTTCATAAATATATGATGAATAACGTAAAGGATTAAACCGGGCATTCGAGGATTAAGATGTAGTAATCTTCAAAGTGGCAGTCTACATTCATGACTTTGTATTACTACGAATATTTTAATGAAGGGGTTGCATATATAATAAAGTCTTGGGATATAATTTATAGATAAGGCCTAGAGTGCAACTATATTTATATAGTGGTATTAAATATAGTTAATGGTAACTTTGGACTTGTCAACAGTTGACAGAAAAGCCCAAGGCCCATTGGAGCTAGTGTCTTATTGGTCCCTTTTGGTCCCACTCTAAGCCACATACTAGAGCCCAATTGGAAAGGCCCAAAAGGCTAGCCCAATTAGATAATCAGTTGTATATAAGGAGAGAAACATATAGAATTTTATAAGTGCTTTTTCATAAGGAAAAGATGAAAGTCTTTCATGAGTGTTCTTAAAAAGAATGAAATGGTGTATGTGAGTGTTGGACACTCTTCTATTCTCTCCTTGGAAACTGATTGAGAGAGCACACATCTTGGGCATCAAGTGGAATTGGAGTGAAGATTGAAAGTCTTCCCAAGAACTTCTGATCTTCGTTTTTGAATTTCACCGCACCAAGGTACGCTTTCTTGTTCTCAAATTCTGAAATTTACATAGTACATGTTATCAATTACGAATGAAGTAGATCCGTTAATTTTTCCGTTACGCACTTGCATATTTCCTACAAATGGTATCAGAGCGGTCTTCAATTTCGAATTGTATAACATGTTTTATGAGTTTTAGAATTAGAAAATATAGTTTCATATTGTTTGAAGATTATGCATTTAATTTTCTGCATGGTTATTGAAACTATGATTTGATAAAAATTGATATTGATTTTATGATGTTGTTTAAATTTGAATTTAAGTATGTTAAATTGATCTTTAAGGCTATAGCGTCAATGAATTTCAGTTTTGATATCATTCTCTGACTATCATGTTCGTATGTTAGTTGTTTGTTCAAGAAAAACCGTAGAAAACTGCCTTGGAAAATTTCTGAAAATTCGGTTTTCACGAGTTTCAATCGATCGAAAATCACTTTCGATCGATCGAATGAAACAGTGATAAGACTTCGAATTTCTTAATTTTTTCGATCGATCAAGGAACACATTCGATCAATCGAAATAAGGAAAATCAGAATTTTTCTAGGTGTTTTCACATAAAGAAAGTTTCTGTCTTTTGTGTTTTCACTATTTTTCCTTACGCCTTTTTCACGAGAAGAGCTTAGTCGCGAGATTCTCAGGAAAATGCATTTGAAGGGAATTTTGAATATTTTCTAAATGTTTTCAAATGTATAAGGTGTAAGGCAATGTGTGATGTGATTACACATGGTTCTAACTAAAAGACCTAATGAGATCAAAGATGGTAGTTAAATAGAACTCTTAGTCCTAAATTGTTTTATGATTAAAAGTTCTTAATTTATTTTAATTAGAGGTTTTTTAATGAGATTAAAATTCTAATTAAAGTTATATAGTTTCTAATGAGATTAGAATCTTTTATTTAGTAAATTAAGGATAGAGTTCTTTATAACTAGTTTTTGATCCATTAGTGTTTAAGGAATCCTAAATAGTTTAGGACTTTCATTTTAGTTAGTGATTCTAATAAGATTAGAGTCTTCAATAAGTGCAAGGTTATTAGTTGTGATGGGATCACAATTATTTAAAGAAAAACCCAAATAATGAGTGAGAGTGTTGAAATAGCCTTTTTGTTAAGTTTATTGTAATGTGAATAGATACCTTGTCTTGACTTCGAGTCTTGCATTCCATGCGGAGGGTATTTATTTCACGGATTACAAGGTTAAACTTCTTTGTGATAACACGAATGTTCGTTACGCTATAGTGACGTGACTTGGTTGCATCACATTGAATTTAAACAATTAAACACATTTAATGTGTAGGGTTAAAATTGTGATTAGATCACAATGATTTCATGACAATCCACTTGTTTTAAAATTTCTAGTGGGAGAGAGATACAAGGGTTGGATCTCACGGCCTCCATTGTCAGTTCATAGTGGTGTGGGGTAAACATCTCGTCTTGGCCTCAAGCCTTGCGTTCCATGCAGAGGATGTTTATTTCATGGTACTACAAGATTGAATTTCTTGGTTTATAGTGGTTTGATCAAATACCTTGTCTTAGCTTCGAGCTTTGTATTCCATGCGGAGGGTGTCTTTATCATGGTGCTACAAAATAAGCTTGTTAAAGGGATGAAATGTGGCTACACATGATTCTAGACAATGGTGTACACTAGACTAAGTTTAATAGTATCCTCTATGCTGAGTTCTTGCTATTATTACTTAGAGGCCAAAGGAAGAGCGGCAAATTATTTTTGTTTGGTAAGAGTTACCATGATAGCATTAATAATGAGAAGAATTCTTGCCTGATCATAGTGGTTGGTATTCACTCTATGCTGAGGAATATTAATTGCGGGATTAGGTTGTCGTTGCACCTAGTATAGTATGTTTTTCGGGTTCTATGCTATATGGTTATGGATGCAAAATATAATGTCCCTGTAATTAAGTTCATAGTCTCAAAATAAAGTTGTCATAAATTTTGTCCTCTAGCTACTATTTTAATTCAATCACATTAACTAAGAAATAATTTTGGACATGGTGCTTAAAGGAGTTGAAGTACATATTTATGTTTTGATTCAGCATTGTCATAATTTCCTCTGCATGATGCATTGATGGAAGATAGCTTATGATGTGATCATAGTCTCCATTGAAATGCTAAAATTTTACATTGGCTTTTATCTCAATAGTACTACAGCATGAGATGCAAGAGTTAGTACTAGACTTAGACTTTATATTAAGTCTAAATGAGATGTTTTGGTATGACTCATATTGAGTGCTAAGAAAAGCTTAAGGAGTTCCATTTCCACATCATTTATGAAAATATTTTTATTTTAAAATGAAATGGAATTCTTGGATGTAGAGATTAATTGTTAATCTCATATGGATATGATCCACAAGTCCTTGTTAGAATCATTGATCAATTTAGATTGTTTTGAAACTAAATTCTTTTTTATGTTATCTGAATTGATGAGTGAGTTCTACGCAATGGAAGACATCCTAAAAGCTAAGGCTAGGATCAATATGATTTAATTCAAATTCTTAGCTTAAACTGAAAGGTAAAGGTGATAAGAAGAAGAATTATATAATACCAAATAGTTGGGCAAGCAGGTTGCCCTAGTAGTTGCCAAAAAGGAAATTAGACTCAAAAGTATGACCAAAAGAAAGTGTTTTTGGTTTGGTTAAACTAAGCTTTGTCCATGATTGTTTTCTAGATGAGAATTTACATGTTTTACTTTTTAAAGTGAAAGTTTCCATCCTTTGGTATTGTATGTTTTGGCACTTATGTTTAGATCTTATTAATCTAAATGGTATTCAAGATTGGTGAAAGATGGGCTTTTAGAACCATTATTTTGTCATATTCCCAATCTATGAATTTTATTTAGAGGATAATATGATCTAGAACTCATTTATTGTAAAGGAATATAGTATTAATGACTTCTTTAAGTCAGTGCATACATGAAGGAGGAATAAGACTCTTTTGGAAATAGTAAAGTACATGATAAATATTTCCATTTGCTTATTTCTTTTGGAGATATACTCTAATAATTACTATACATTTTCTATAACTGATTTCAAAAGTTTGTTCCTATGACATTTGTAAAATTGTGGATTGGGTGAAAACCTAGTATATGATACTTCCACTTTTGGAAATGTCCAGCACTTGTGCTAGAAAGGAAGTCTGACAAATTGAAATCAAAAGATAGAAAAATGTGTGTTTATGTTGGGTATCCAAAAGGAATTGCAGAAGATTGTTTTAGTAGTCATAAAGAAGACAAGATGTTTGTAAAGTACAAATACAAAGTTCTTGATGATGACTATGTGAATAATCTTAAAGCAAAACGTAGAATTGTTCTAGAAGAAAAATGTCAGAATTTGTTGTGAGACAACTATAAAATACATTTAGAAATGAGATGGTTGTATTAGATACACCACAATGTATTATTCTATAGATATATAGCTAGTACACCGGTACAATATCATAGTGGGAGGATTGTAAATTCATACTTTTGGGATAAACTTTTGAAGTCATTCCACAAGGATATGAATTTGATCTTCGGTCCTACGTAGAGGCAATAGATGATATGAATATGAATTATTGGATCAAGGTTATGTGAATAGAATTAGATTCTATTTAAAGTCTAGAACTTGTAGAGGCGCCTATTGGCATTGAGCCTATTGTTCTCAAATAGGTCTACAAGAAAATGAGATTCATAGAATTGTAGGTGCAAACCTTCAAAGTCAAGACTAGTGGCGAAAAGATTTATTCAGAAAGAAATGGTTCGATTATGAAAAGATTTTTTCACTAATAGTCAAGTTTGACTCTATCTAGATTCTCTTATCCATTATATTTCATTTGGATGAAATATGGCAATGGATATCAAGAAAGCTTATTTTAGTAGCAATCTTGAGGAAGACATCTATATGATGTATCTAGACTTGTACATAGCAAAGAACTAATAGTGATTAGTATGTAAGTTGCTTAAATTCCATTTATGGACTAAAGTAAGCATATGAATCATAAAATATCAGCTTTGATCAAGTAATCAAATTGTTTGATTTTGATCAAGTATTAAAAGGCCTTAGGTGTGTAAAGCTATATAGAATAATAAATCTTTTAATGTATGTTGATGACATTCTAATCATTTAGAATGATGTAGAGTTATAGTCATCAATAGAGTTTTTGTTGTCTAGTCCAGTTTGATATAAAGTACTTGGGAAAGACTAGTCACATCCTAAGAATTAAACTTCGTTAAAATTTAGAAATTAGGATGTTGAGTCTATCTCAAACTGTTTAAATAGATTAGATTCTAGCCAAGTATAGCATGTAATACTTCAAGAAAATATTCGTTCCTTTTAAGTTCGAAGTTCCTTTATAAAGGACTATAGTCCTAAGACATATAAAAGGAAAATCATATTAAGATGGTTCCTAATACCATATTAATAGGAAGTCTTTATGCTATGCTAAATACTTTGCTAAATATCTATTTTGCGGTGGGCGTGGTAAGCAAATATCAATTGAATCAAAGGTCACTTAATTTAGTGGGAGTAAAGCATATACTCAAATGTCTTAGGAGAATGAGGGATTATATACTTGTCCACAAAAGTGGAGTTTTGATGGTTATTGGATGTACAAATACTAACTTGTAGTTTGATTGTGATTCATGAAGTTGGACTTCAAGATATGTGTTCATCCTAGGTGATGAAGATACACGTGTGATTCATGAAGTTGGACTTCAAGATATGTGTTCATCTTAAGTGGTGAAAATACACATTAAGCGTAAGTATTATCTCATTAGAGAGATCTGAGTACTTAAGAAGTAGTAGTATAAAAGATAATTTATGCAATAAATTTGGCTGAAACTTGTTTCTAAGCCTTGCCTTAGAGTGATTATGAATTACTCTAAAGGGAGATAAGTGTCGGATATATGGTAAATTGTCTTTGAGGGCAAGTGGGAGATTGTTGGGGTTTATGCCCTAAAATCGAATTTATTGGCATGTCATAAATAATTAAATAGTTTAATTATATGAGACTATTTATGAACTAATGAGACATTATCTTAGTCCATGAGATACATAGTATGTGATTTATATGATTTAGTCACAGAACATATAAATCACAAGTTCTTTATAAACTCAGAATTTTAGTTCGTAGTCGGTGATGAAATTGGGCATTTCATTTGCGAAGACTATAACATATCAACTAAGATGATTTGTCTTGATCATGGAAGTGGAGACTTCTAGTTGATATGTTGATATGTTTTAAGAGTTAAGACATATTGAACTGGACCGTTGTGAGACTTATTATTCTCCTAACGATTGTTAAATGAATGATAAATCTCACGACTTTTATTTACATCAACTCTAAATCCTGAGAGAATAATAGACCTGATCTTGAGGTGTAGGTTGTTTTGGTATATCAGGAGTGAGATCTATTAATCACGGTCAAAACCTCAGTATGTTGGGCAGCCGCATTAAGTGTTGATGGAACATATATTTTCAAGATGGAATTCATAATCTCTTAACGGAGACATAAAATATTCCCTTGAGATAAGTTTAATGGGTTTGGTTATTCAAGAGAGTTGGGCCCAACCACTTTAGTAAAGTTGTTACTAAAGTATATATTTATGAAATTGGATTTCATAAATATATGATGAATAACGTAAAGGATTAAACCGGGTACTCAAGGATTAAGATGTAGTAATTTTCAAAGTGGCAGTCTACATTCATGACTTTGTATTACTACGAATATTTTAATGAAGGGATTGCATGTATAATAAAGTTTTGTGATATAATTTATAGATAAGGCCTAGAGTGCAACTATATTTATATAGTGGTATTAAATATAGTTAATGGTAACTTTGGACTTGTCAAGAGTTGACAGAAAAGCTCAAGGCCCATTGGAGCTAGTGTCTTATTGGTCCTTTTTGGTCCCACTCCAAGCCACATACTAGAGCCCAATTGGAAATGCCCAAAAGGTTAGCCCAATTAGATAATCAGTTGTATATAAGGAGAGAAACATACATAATTTTATAAGTGCTTTTTCATAAGGAAAAGATGAAAGTCTTTCATGAGTGTTCTTAAAAGGAATGAAATGGTGTATGTGAGTGTTGGACACTCTTCTATTCTCTCCTTGGAAACTGATTGAGAGACCACACATCTTGGGCATCAAGTGGAATTAGAGTGAAGATTGAAAGTCTTCCCAAGAACTTCTGATCTTCGGTTTTGAATTTCACCGCACTAAGGTACGCTTTCTTGTTCTCAAATTCTAAAATTTACATAGTACATGTTATCAATTGCGAATGAAGTAGATTCGTTAATTTTTCCGCTGCGCACTTTGATTGCATTTTTCCAACAACCCCAACGGCCGTTAGTTTCACTCTTATACAAGAGGAAGACCGAGTGCAGTTACCCATGTACTACACCAGCCAGGCACTCCAATGAGCTGAGGGAAGGTATCCCCCAATGGAGAAGCTAGCTTTCCCACTGATTACAGCTGCCCGGAAACTTAGGCCGCACTTCCAAGCACACACCTCCAAACAAATAAGCCATTGCGAAAGACGATGAACAACTCGGAGGCAACAGGATAACTGGTTCTATGGGCGATTGAGCTTGGCGAGTTCGATGCCAAGTATCGACCCAGGATCGCAGTCAAAGCGCAGGCTTTAGCTGATTTCATTGTTGAATTCACGATAGGAAAAGATGAAAAGGAGAAACCGATGGCATGGATGATATGGACAGATAGTTCATCAAACCAACGGGCCGGAGGGGCTAGGGTTCTGCTACAGTCGCTGGAAGGAGATACAATAAAATGTGTGGTCTGCCTCCAATTCTCAAAGACCAACAATGAGGCAGAGTATGAAGCTATCCTTTCGGGCCTCGACTTAGCCAAAGCAGCGGGAGCTAAGTCTGCTTTCATACACTTTGATTCACAAGTTGTGGTCGGGCACATCAATAGCGACTATGAAGCAAAAGGGGAACATATGAAAGAATACTTGAGCATGGTCAAAGACAAGATGAGCGAGAGATTCTCGGCTAAGTTCGTACGGATACCAAGGAAGAGAACTAGCAGGCAGACCATTTGGCCAAAGCTACATCTGCCGGGTACACGGACGTCACTAGTCAAGTACTCTCCTTCATCCAATATTCCCCTGCCATTGACAAAGTTGAAGTACATGTTATCCCCCTAGGAATCGACTGGACAACGTTGATTGTATACTACCTTAGGGATGGGACATTGCCAGAAGAGCGCAACGCTTCCCACCGATTGAAGGTGTAGTCTTCACGTTTCGTCATAATGAGGGATGTCCTTTAGAAAAGTGGTTTCTCCCGTCCGTATCTGAGGTGCTTGATCCCCGACAAAGTAGACTATGTCATGAGAGAAGTACACGAAGGAATATGTGGGAACCATTCGGGGGCACGCTTACTGGTTCACAAGCTGATACGGGCTGGATACTACTGGCCCACTATGCAGAAGGACTCCCAATCCTACGTGAAGGCGTGTGACAAGTGCCAAAACTTCAGCAACATCATATGATAACCAACTGAGAAGCATACACCGATGAACACCCCCTGGCCTTTCACCCAATAGGGATTGGACATAGTTGGGCCCTTCCCCATAGCCATACGACAGCTTAAGTTCTTCGTCGTAGGGATCGACTATTTCACCAAATGGGTCGAGGCAAAACCATTGGCCACTATCATAGAGAAAAATCTCCGAAGCTTCGTCTGGAAAAGCATCATTTGCCCCTTCGGAATCCTAAGGTCCTTGTCTTTGACAATGGAAAGCAATTCAACAATGACGCATTCAGAGATTTCTGCCAATAATTGTAGATTAAGAACCACTACTCCTCTCCCGCTCACCCCTAGGCCAACAGACAGGTTGAAGTCACAAATCGATCCCTGCTCAAAATGATCAAGACTCGGCTTTAGGGGGAAAAGGGCATATGGCCAAATGAGTTACCCGGTGTCCTATTGGTGTATAGAACAACGGTTCGCACACCTATAGGGAAGACACCTTTCCGTCTCGCATACGGACATGAAGCCGTCATCTCGGTGGAAGTAGGACTGACCAGCTATCGAGTATCCCACCATGATGAAGGAAGGAGCGAAGAAGGGATGCGCCTACAGTTAGATCTTCTTGACAAAGTCAGAGCAACGGCAGAATAGAGGATGGCTTGTTATCAGGACCTTATGGCAAAGCATTACAACACCAAGGTTAGGCCTCGTCACTTTTAGGTCAGGGACTTGGCCCTAAGGAAGGTGACAACGACCACTAGAGATCCCTCATAGGGTAAGCTAGGCCCCAATTGGGTGGGACCATACAAGATCGCCGACTGCCATAGGAAGGGGACTTACTACTTGGAAACCCTCGACGGGCAGAGGCTCCATCACCTATGGAATACCAAGCACTTGAGGAAGTACCACCAGTAGTAGTCAGATGCAGCTTATTTTATCACTTTCTTTTTGTTTTTCCATTTTTATATCAAAAGTTAAATGTCAAAAGATGTTAAGACTCTAAGGATGTCGAGTGTCTTTTTAGCTCTATTTATTATTAATAAGACTTGGATGCATTATCAGAAACGTTGGTCTACTTTCTACCCTTCAGTGGACCATCTAAACCACACTAAGTCCTACCTACGGGGTGGACGGACGACCAAGGATACCGATGGGTATTTGGTTTTAGAAATTTTAATAAGTCCTACCTACGAGGGGGACGGATGACCAAGGATACCAACGGGTACCTGGTCTTAAAAATTTTACTAAGTCCTACCTACGGGGTGGACGGACGACCAAGGATACTAATGGGTACCTGGTCTTAAAATTTTACTAAGTCCTGCCTGCGGGGTGAATGGAAGACCAAGGATACCGACGGGTACCTGGTCTTAAAAATTTTATTAAGTCCTACCTGCGGGGTGGACGGACGACCAAGGATACTGACGGGTACCTGGTCTTAGAAATTTTATTAAGTCCTACCTACGGGGTGGACGGAGGACCAAGGATACCGACGGGTACTTGGTCCCAAAATTACGTTAAGCCGTACAGGGTGGACGGATAGAATAGAACGTCAATGATACCAATACAACATAGGCATACACACAGCTAAAAGAAAGGCATAATATAACAAGTATAGGCAATGGATAAAAACAGTAGATGTAGCCCAAATGGGTAAATGTTTTTACATAAAAACCCCAAAAGAAGGGGCAATAATTATTGTCTTACAAATAATCCTACAAAAACTTAAACACAAAAGAGGGGAAAAATCAAGATGGAGGAACATCAGGAGTGGTTGGGTTCACGGCGGGCAAGCCTTCAGCAGTAGTTGGGTTCTCTGCGGACGAGACCATAACAGCGTCAGGACCGTCAGGGGTGGGTTGGGTAATTAATATGCCGTCAGTGTCCTTCACCTCTTGCTCAACCGTATGAACGGAGTCAACAGTCTTATCGTTGATGGTGTCATCTCCTCTAGGCATCGGCAGGACTGTGTCGTCTATTATGATCTGAGATAAGTCGAGATTGGGATAAGCAGCTTTCACCTGCTTCAAACAATCCTCGAACTTGTCACCATAGTAGATGCCACACGCATCAAAGAAGGGTTGAGAAATCTAGAACTCCACCATGACGTCAACTCTAGCTTTCTCCATCTGCTCACGAAAAGCAGCCAGCTTCGTCGCCAAGTTGGTCTGCGCTTTCTTCACCTCTTCGAGCTGATGGGTTTCCTCTGCAAATGCCTTAGTTTTGGTCTTTAACTCCTGATTGAGGGTATGGACAGCCTCCGAGTACTGTGCTCGCTCCTTGTTCTCGATCTCCTGATGCTTACGGAACCGTTGGATCACCCCCTTGTTGGCCACGCACCTGTCCTGAAAGGCCTTCATATGCACTAACGCCTGAAACAAAGCATGACGGTTAAAATCAAGAGTAAATTTTTTTTTTTTTTGGAAGTACAATGTAAGTGACGGGGACATACCCTTGACAGATCGTAGAGGCCAGAAGCCCCCAAGTCCTCCGAAGTGTGTTCACCACATGGATCCAGATCCGTCTCCTTGATGATTGAGGTGACCATCTCAACGATGTAATCCTTGTGAGTGACCAGCCTCTGGACGGGGCCGGGAGCGACGGGTCCTTTCCCGATCATCAAACCCTTCCCGGCTCCATGACGAGGGGGAGGATGGGGCGACAGAGCCTTGGTGTTAATTTTTCTCTTAAGCGTGGCTTTACGGGCCACATTAGGAGCCGACCCTGATGCTTGCTACTGCTTGCATGCAGCGGCGGCTTTCCTCACCGGTGCCCTTTGCCTACCTATGTCCATCTCTGGAAAAAGTGACAGGAGGAGTTAGAAAATGGACAGACAGATATAACAAAGTTACAGACGGATAGTAGGACTTACGACGTCGTGAGGAGGCATGCAATCATCGAGTTGTGGGTGTCGACTCAGGTCCTCCACAGAATGCATGAAGGGTGTCAAGAGTGACCAAGTCCTTCCACTTCCGTTGCTCCAAAGGGATCTCCCAGACCTTCCTAAGAAAGTTATCCTGCTCGTCAGTTATTTTGGGACGGACCTGCGCTGAAAACAAAAGAGAACAAAGTGTTAGATACATAATGAAACCGAAGAAGTAACAGAGAAAAGACACCGATGACTCACCAGACTCTTTGACAATTCTTCGTGTTATCAGACCCGTCAGGCATGCCATCCCACTTCTCAGGCCTACATACCCACTCCTTTCCTTTAACAAAAAAAAAAACCTATTTTTCCAATTTCTATTGGAATCTGGCATGTTAGATACTAATCTGAGTGACGACTTCCTAGCTAGGAAGTGGTAAATGCCCTTTGATGTTGAAATCTGCTAGGGTTTGTAACAATAAAAGAACTCGTTAAGCGTAAGTCGACGGTTCCCTTCACTTAGTTGACCCCATATCACCTCGACACCTATGAAAATCCTCTAGGCGTTTAGGGCGATCTGGCTGACGGACAAGTCGAGATAGTTGGCAAGCTGACGGTTTAGCTCCGTCAGCGGTAATCTTAACCTAGCGGTGAACATAGCATCGTACATCCCCATGTTTGCCGTCTTCCCTGAGTAACATTTCTCAAACTTTCCTGGTAGATGGAGGGGAATGTTGTTTGGGATTTGGTGACGGTCATGAAGGGTGTTAAAAACTTTCCTAGTCATGGCTGGCTAAAAGTTGTTTACCGTCCATATACTCGATAGAATGAAGGGCCTAGTGTCGCTATTGTCTACCTGGCCCACCGACCCGTCATTATCCTCTTCGTTCCCCTCGTCACTCTCATCTTTTTTGTCATCATCTCCTCCTCCCTCTTTGTCGTCTCCTTCCTTCTCTTCGTCACCTTCTTCTCCCTTATCGTCCTCGTAGCCTTCTTCCCTTTCAGTAGGAGAATGGGCGGATGGTTCCCTTACTGGGGACCAGGTTAAATCCTCCTCGGGCTCGCGCCCTGACGGATAGACCTCGTTGTAGCATACGCCCTCACGGACTGACGACGACTGTTCACTCGTCGCTGGCACCTATTCACCTACAAGCGACAGAGGTATTTTAAGAACCTATTCAACTGGTCTCTAAACATGCGACGACAAACGGGAAAATAAATAAAAGTAGAGGACAAGGCGAAGAAACTTATGGTATGACAGTTGTACGAAGTGATGGTTGTACGAAATGACGGTTACTCGAAAATGAAGGCGCAACACGGCAGCTTTGATCTCCAAAGCTCTCAAATAGCAAAAAGCAAATTAGAGAAAATGACTGAGGAACAAGGAACTATTTATAGAGAGAAGAGGCGCGGTACATGAAACGATGCTTCTGATTAGAAACGAGGCCAACCAGTAAGTGCCACGTGTCGCCTAGCATTTAAACTCAGGGCCGCCTACGCCATTTAATGACACTATCTCCAATAAAACACTTAATTAATGGTCAGATTCAATACTTCTGAGAATGTCATGCAAAGGAGCTGACGACGCCCATAGGCCCGTCAGTTTCATGGACTCAAACGGAAGACTTAGGGTGACGGTAACACAAAAGAAGACGTTGCAATGACAACCCGACGGGTGCTTCTGTGAGCTGACAGGGGACCCTTGGACGAGGTGAAAAGGCCGATGGGGTGGAGGGGTCGACGGGTCCGGCGTGGCTTGGCTTGGCCCCCACGAATACCTATACATGGAAACATCTTGCACAACATGTAAGACATAACCCATTGCTCACCCATATCGCTCTTATATGGAAAGGTATCCTAAAATCTCAAAAACCCTAAAATCTCATGAACTTAGGGTTTTTGATAAGTCTGATGGAGAAAATCTTGGAGATATTCTAGCTCCAGATGTGGATCCTTTGTTGGATAAGTCAGGAAGCTTTCCTAATATTTTTAGAGCACTTGCTCCACAGTTTAGTTTAGTTCATGCACATCTTAGCTGATATTTCAAACTTTAGGGAGACATGCCCCGTGGGGACTAAGACTTACAAAGCCAAGTGGAAGAGACATAGAAGGGCTGAAACATATGGAAATTTTACAACGGGTGGCTTGGTACTTTCAAAATGCAATGGGGGTGAAGAAGTCTATGGTGAGTTGCCTAACAAACGTAGGGAGGTTTTTCACAAAGACAAGGAAAATATTTTTTCATTGGCAGCGGCTGCATCCCAGCCCCACTAGGATTAATGATTCTCCTATGTTGGAACTATCATGAGCTTGGGAACCTACAGAAAGTTTAAGAGCTCGGTAATTTAATAAGGGCACAAGATCTTGCAATTGTGTTTATAGCGAAAACATGGCTGGTTGAAGCAAGGCTAAAAGATTTTTTGAAGAATTTGAACTTGAGGCATATGCACGTGGTCTCAAAAGTTAATCTAGGAGGGGGGTTTGGTGCAGCTATGGAAGTATGATTTTAGTCTTCGGGCTGTTTCTTCGTCCCTAAATCATGTAGATGCTCTCATTAATGAAGGTAAATATAATGTTTGGAGATTCACTAGGTTCAATGGTGCTCCTAAAACTCTCAATCATCATGTTTCTTGGAGCCTTCTTAGAAATCTAAATAGCAAGTTTAAGCATCCATGGTTATGCGCTGTAGATTTAAATGAAATGTTGAAGGCTCATGAGAAGTTAGGGGGAAGACTAAGGCCAAATAGACAAATGCAAGACTTTAGAGATGTCTTGGGAGAATGCTGCTTTATGGATTTGGGATATGTTGGCAATAAATTTACTTGGATCAAGAATGTTGTGGGAGGTGTTACGTTATGGGAAAGACTTGATAGAGCAATAGCAAATGATGAGTGGGTGTCCCTCTTTCCAGCAACAAAAATCTGCCATTTGGAGTGGGGATGTTCTGATCATAAACCAATAATCATTCACCCTTTGGGTATTCCTATTCGTCGGCAAAGACCATGGAGGTTTGAGCAAGTGTGGTTGCAAGAGGATGGTTGTCATGCTATAGTCAAATCGGTTTGGGAAGCTGTCCAACTTAATAATTCTCTGTTGGCAGTGGTGAATGAAAATTTGAAGAAATGTCAAGCTAATCTGAAATTTTGGAATAGGAAATCCTTTGGTAACATTATCCAAGAGTTAATTGATGTGAGGAAAAATTTAAAGGAAGTCGAAGTCATGGCTATTAAGGGAGGTAGTGTGGATCGGGTTCTTAAGTTAAAAGGTGAATTGAGAACTTTGTTAACTCAAGAAGAAAAACCATGGCAGCAGCGATAAAAATAAGCCTGGTTAAAGGATGGTGACCAAAAGTCAAGATAATTTCATAGTAGAGCATCACAGAGGTATAGAAGGAATGAGATTAAAAGGCTTTGGACCACTGATGGTTCTTGGTGTGAAGGTGAAGATTAGGTGGCTAGACTATTTGTGGATTATTTTCAAGAGATGTTGAGTTCTTCAAATCTTATTTCTAGTAATATTGATGAAATCCTAGAAGCCTCCCCACTGGTTTTGACTTCAGAGATGAACCAACTGCTTCTTTGTGCTTTCTCCAAGCAATAAGTTGATTTGGCCTTGAAGCAAATGGCTCCCTTGAAGGCCCTTGATCTTGATGGGATGCCCCCGATATTTTGTCAATACTACTGGAATGACATTGGTGAGGATGTTTATCAAGCTGTATTATCTTATCTAAACTCAAGTACTATCCTTGTTTGAACCATATGTTTATTACTCCGATTCCTAAGGTCAGGAGTCCATAAAGTGTTTTTGAATTCCGCCTTATTGCTTTGTGTAATATTTTATATAAGCTCATTTCTAAGGTGTTAGCAAATAAGGTTAAATATTTTTTACCAGATATTATTTCGGACTCTCAAAGTGCTTTCCAGTCAGACAAAGCTATATCAAATAATATTCTTGTGGCTTTTGAAACCCTACACCACATGAAAAATAAGAAGGCTGGAAAATTCGAATTTATGGCTATGAAGTTAGACATGAGTAAAGCATATGATTGGGTTGAAAGTTGGCTTATAAAGAAAATGAGATTCAATGAGAGATGATGGATAAGTATGATTATGGGTTGTATCAATTTGGTCTCCTACTCTATCCTGGTGAACGGAGAACCTCAAGGCAACATCAAACCCACATGGGGGATTAGACAGGGTGAGGTGACCCATTGTTTCCTTATTTATTTCTTCTTTGTTCAGAGGGTTTAAATAGTTTGATTCAAAAATTTGTGGCAGATGGTGATATAAAAGGTTTCTCTCTTTGTAGAAATGGACCCCAGATCTCTCATTTGTTTTTTTTTTTTTTTTTTTTTTTCAGATAATACTTTCTTATTTTGTAGAGCTAAATTAAGAGAGGTCTAGACTATCCAAAGTATTTTGGGGAGATATGAATTGGCATCAGATCAAAAAATTTATAAAGAGAAGACAAATCTTTTCTTTGGGAAGTCATTTTCAACAATGACAAAAAATGCCATAAATTTTTTTAGGAGTCCTTGAAATAAAAAGTATGAGATACTTAGGATTTGCTGTGGTGGTGGGAAAAAAATAAGAGGGCAAGTCTCAATTATATTAAGGAGCATATATGGGGTAACTTGCAGGGTTGGAAGGAAAAATTGTTATCTCAGGCTAGTAGGGAGGTGTTACTAAAGGCAGTGGTTCAAGCCATCCCAACTTTTGCTATGAGTTGCTTTAAACTTCCAGTTGGTTTTTGTCATGATATTGAAGTAATGATCCATAAATTTTGGCTGGGTCAACGCAGTGATAGGAGAAAGATCCATTGGAAAAAATTGGGAAACCCTCTGTCAACAAAAAAAAAAAAAAAAAAACGGGGGGATGGGCTTCAAATAATTGGGGAAGTTTAATGAAGCTATGTTAGTTATGCAAGTGTGGAGATTAGTACATGATACTGATTCCTTGTTCTATAAGGTTTTTAAAGCCAAATATTTCCCAACATGTACAATTTTCTATGCAGAGCCTAAGGTCGGATCATATGTCTGAAAGAGTATTCTTCAAGCTAGGAAGGTGATAAACTTGGGGGAAAAGTGGAGGATTGGTGATGGTTCAACTACAAAAATCTATAAACATGCTTGGCTCCTTGGTAGTACATCTGGCTGTGTTATCCCCAGTTTCATTGCTACCAGATAATGCTACAGTTGATCAACTAATTGATGCAGAGAATAGATGGTGGGACTCTAACCTCATAGATCAACTTTTTCTCCCATCTAAAGCCCAAATAATCAAGTCAATTCCCCATATGCTCAACCCCTCAAAAAGACTGTCTGTATTGGTAGCATACAATTAATGGCATGTATTCGGTGAAATCAAGTTATAATCTCCTTTGTGAGTAGGTGATTGGGGAGTCGGCCTCCACGACTAATGCTGATAGTTCAGCAAAATTCTGGTCTAGCTTGTGGCATTTGAAAATACCAAATAAAGTTAAATCTTTTTATGGATAGCTAGTACTGATTCTCTCCTAACTCTGCAGAATCTAGTGGAGCGTAAAATTATCCCCTCATTAGTGTGTAACCTATGCCAATCTACTGAAGAATCCACCCTTCATGCTTTGTGGTTTTGTGAAAAGATTAAGAAAGTTTGGAACTCACTTTTTAGAGGCCTTCCTTCTAAATTTTCTAGGATTCATTTATTCCAGGATCTACTTAGTTTATTTCTTAGCTCTCAGAAAACTCAGGATCTTTTTGCTATGGCCTGTTGGGTAATCTGGACTAGAAGGAATAAGCTTTGGGTTAATGAACTGGTTTGGCCGTTGGAGAGAATTGTTGGTTTGGCTCAACAACAACTCCAAAAATTCCAAAGCTTTCAGCCTTGTCCAATGAATAAGGTTCAGCCTAGAAGACCAACTTGGAAGCCTCCAGATCAAGGTCAGGTGAAGACTAATTTTGATGGGGCTGTTTTTGAGGACATAAATGTAGCAGGTATCGGGGTCGTAGTCCAGAATGACAAAGGTGAAGTTCTCGTAACTTTGTTCGAGAGGATTCTTTCACTATCCTCGGTAATAGTTTTGGAAACTCTTGCAGCAAGACGAGCAGTCCAGTTCCTGCATTGGTCTCCATAGCTCTACCTTTGAAGGTGATTCTGAGAAATCCATTTCTACTCTTCAAGATGGGAAGTTATTATTACATTCTTCCTTTGGTCACATTATTAGAGACATTTTGTCTTCTACTAGCTCTCTTTAGAGCTTTTCTTTCTCTTATACTTATAGGCAAGGTAATGTGTTAGCTAATGTCATGGTCAAGAGAGCAAGATCTTTTCCCTCCTTGATGGTTTGGATGGAGTGTATTCCTCCTGACCTTTATTATGGTTATTAGTAAATTTTCCAACTTTTGAATAAAGTGGCCTCGACGGCCTTCTTCTCAAAAAAGAAGTTACTATAGTACTTTTGCTTAGTTGTGTATCCTTGCATGTGAATTGCAATAGTGCCATTGTTTTTACCCTCCACTTTCATGCTGTTGATTCTTGTTGTGCTTGATCTTAATTGGGTCCAAATGAGGTATTGTTGGAGAGTTTATTGCGTTAATTATTTTATTTTATTTTATTTTATTTGCATCAAACTTTAGGCTTTGTGCTTCCTATTGCTTAAGTTAGAGCATCCACAATAGTGGTGCTAAATAGCTATATTGCTATTTTTAGCACCACTAATGCTTAAAATGTATGCTGTAGTAATGGTGCTATAGCTAAAATTTTTTAGCTTCTTGCTACAGTGCACAACCATAAATGGCTGTGCACTGTAGCAAAAAGCTAAATATATATATATATTTTATTAAACTTCTCTCTCTTCTTTCATTAAAAAAATATTTTCTCTTTTCTTTCTTTCTTTCTCTTTCTCTCTCTCCGGCTTCTCTTCTTTTTTCCTTTTTCCTTCTCATTTTTTTCTTTCCTCCTTATCTCTTCTCTGCTTCACCAGCCAACTCCCCGACCGCGGTGGTGCTTGGGTCGATCAGCCTTCGGTTTTGGTGGCTGCGGGTCGAGTGGTTCTGGCGGGTTGAGCGGGTCCTGGACACACCTACTACCAAGACCCCATCTCCCTAAACCCATCGCCGATATGTTCTGTTGGATCTTCATCTGACGGACCGAAGAAGAACAAAGAACCCACGGTAGCTTGATTTCTGGGTTTGTCTCCGATTTGTGCTGGGTTTGTTTCCGGTTTGTTTGTGCTGGGTTTGTCTTTGGTTTGTGCTGGGTTTGTGTTTGTGTTTGTGTTTGTATTTGTGTTTGTGTTTGTGCTGGGTTTCCACCGAGTTTGTGCTGGGTTTGTGTGCTGAGTTTGTGTTGGGTTTGTGCTGATTTGGGGTTGTTGGGTGTTGAGTTTCACACTGGTAGTGGAGGTGGTGCCTGAAGATAGTGATGAAGACAGTGAAGAATAGGCAAAAAATAATAAATTAATTAATTGTTTTATGTAATAGATATATTATTTTATTGCGTTGTTTATATTATTTTATTGTGTTGAAAGCTAAAATAAAACCACTGATGTTGGATGTTTTGTAAAGTGAGAAGGTAAAATAGATAAAGTGACTTTTTATGGTGCTAAAAAGCTAAAAATTTGTCTCCACTGCTGTGAATGCTCTTATGAGTACGAGAATATAGTCACCCAAATACTTTTTGGCCAAAGTCTTCATTTTTTGTATTTTTGTGAATTTAGTTGGTTGTTTAGAGTTTGCGCACTCAAAGACCTCAAATGGAAGCTGGTCTAATGCACTTTCCAACGACTTCTTGTTGCATCAATCCAACATCTTTTGGCATTGATTTAATTATGGTCTTAACCTTTGGCATAAAATTGTAAATTTTTTTTTTCCAATTTTGTGAAATCTCACTTTAACCCAATTTTGGTTCCTAAATTATTAGATCGAGCCATGCTTATCCCAATTGGACCATTCAAATGTTTTTGTAAAATTTTTCAAAGTTTAGATTTATATATAAATTCTTCAGTGTCATCAATCTGATGTGAACTTGATTAAGGAAAATGTGTTTAGGTTTCTGATATATGTAAATATATATTTTAGACTTCTAATCCTTAAACAAAATTTATCCAGATAGAATTCCTCATCTATCTATAAAGGATATATAAACCTATTTTTACTTGCTAGTAGAAAATCCTAAAACCCTTCTCATTTCATAAGAGTGTTGTCTCCAGAGAGAGTTTTTGGAAAAAAAAAAGAAAATTGGTTAGAAAAGTTTTTCTTTAAGCACAAAAAAGCCACAAATTAAGAACCATGGACCAACAAGGTTTGGTTGGCCTCCGTTGACCTCAACCCAACCCTTCTCCGTCATCCTTGAGTCACCATGTTGTTGGATTCTTCACTTATTTCTTTTAATAAAACACTCCCCTAGTAAGTAATCAAGCATATTATTTTAAAATTTTAGGTTAGTTTTACTTAAATTCTATTAGTTTGGTTAGAATTAGGAAAAAATCCTAAAATTAGGGTTAGGTTTAAGGCATGATTTAAGGGGTTTCATTGTTACATTTATATTTACTTTTAATCTATCAATAAATCATGAAATTGAGGACCCAAATTGAAAATCTGAACAACCGATTGATCAAATCAATGACTGATTAGCATATTATTGGAGATCTTACATATTGGAATTAAGGTTTATGCCTTAATTTAGGGATTTTGTGATTTGGCTATCAACCCATTATTGACTGTTTAAGAATGTAATTAAGGTCCCAATCAAAGATTTAAACTGCCAATGTGTTTAGAGTTTGATCAAAGTGAAGGTAACAAAAGATGAGTTTTAAGGTTTTGTTATGGTGGGCCTTTTTTGTGTTTTGGGCTGGATTGCTCCTGCTGTACCATGGCCTGTGATTCTGGGGAAGGAGAGTCGGGACTAGCCTAATTGAAATACACCTTAGGCCAGCTTGTGTGCAAGTTGGGCAATCCCTATGCAGACGCGTCCTAGTAGGAGCCTTGAATGTACCATGTACTCACGGCAGGAAAGACTGTTACAGATGTTATAACAGGAAACATGATGCAGCAAAATAACTAAAATATTTTCTACTAATAACAATAATATATAAATAACTCCACGAAGGAAGATATAACAATATGATTACGAGTTACAAGGTCACAGCAAAGAGAAATTAACAGTAAGATAACAAATTAGTCATTAATCAACCAAAACAAGAGAAAAGAAGATTCGTCTGCCAAAGGAATGGGCTAGGCTCTTTAGCAGATACAAGTCCAAAAAGGAAACCAATCTCTAATGTGGGTAACCTTAGAGGGGGCTCCTGCCGTAGAAGTTACACACTTTAGAAAAAAGGACCTAAATGGCTTAATCTCGAAATCTAAGTTAATTAGAGAGTGGGCTATTGAGAGGGAGAGAAATGGGTAGCCTATTAATGCATGCTTTTGCTCCTATCACTCATTTTTTTTTTTCATTTCTTGTAGTTTTCTATGTTCTTTCTTTCTTCCTTCTTTGTTTACTCTGTTTTCTCTTCTTTCTTTCTATCTCCCTATTTTTTCTGTTTTCCGTCCTCCTTTTCACTATGCACGTCTATGGCCTTTTTATACTGCCTATCGTGACAGGATTTGCCATTTTTACCCCTTAATCGCTTTTGGCTTGTTGTGGGTGTCCTTCCAGGACTGCCCACTGGTTTGTCGGCTGCCTAACCACCACCACTACACTGTGTTGGCTGCGCCATACCTCATTTCTAGACAAAAGTGGTTTTGTTTTGTCTCTTACCTCTCTTAATACTCTCATTTGGATAAGGGTTAAGCCTCTCCCTTACCAACCTCTATAGCATGCATCTAGTGATTCTAGCTCATGTTTACTTCTTTTGGGTGAGATGTCATCCTAGTAGGATATCTCTCCCAAAAGAGCTTGAGCAGGAACCCCAAAATAGGCTCCCCCTTTTCCCTACCACCAGACCACACCCTCTCATACCTCTGACCCGTGGCCAACCTCCCCTGTATTGGTTGATTACAGGTAGGTGGTGCCTGATCCTTGTGTGCATGCTCCACTTCGGTTTGAGTCCATTGCTTTTCTGGCTTTCATGCGTTTGCCATTGCCTCTAAGTTTGTCTAATTCTGCTGTATGTTCTGATATCTGTTTAACTCTTACGGCATGAATGATACATGGGCCTTTAGGCTTTCATTCTCTGCATCCCATCTCCTCTTCGGATTAAGCATTGCTTTGGTGTGGGCTCTCTCCCTTTTACTTGGCCCATGTTCCCTTTTGTCTTGCGTCCGTGTGCTGGCTGGTGCTCTTACCATGCCACTGCACTGCTCTTGCTATGATATCACTTATCTTTTTACCTGTTGTTACTTCTGGGCTTACGGGCTGAAGCGCATGCCGTGTCAATTTCTTATATTATTCCTTCTTTTGGACTTTATTGCCCAACATTCCTACTAGGCCAGCCCATTCCATGCCTTGGGCTTCCTCGGCCCATTTCATTCCTTGGGCATCCTCAGCCCATTTCATTCTTCCTTACCTCTTTCACTTCCATGGGTTTTTTGCTAAATCCTTTGGGCTTCCTCTACCCAATTACCACATCTTTACCTTTCAGGCTTATTGACCTTTGTGCCAACCCCATGAATTTACTAATTCCTTTCTTGGGCTTCCCTGTCCCATTTTTACTTTCTCTCAATCTCTTACAATTCCCATGAGCTTACTACTTCATTCCTTGGGCTTCCTTGACCCATTTGCTTTCTTTCTGTCCACTTATTATTTTGTTGACCTGTTGACCACTATTCCTGCCATTCTAGCCTAATGGTCTTTATTTTACTATTTTCTTTCTCCATCTTTTTCATATTGTTGGGCTTCTTCCGCCATTGGGCCCTTTTGTCAAAAGTGGGCATCGACATTCAGCCTCCTGAGCATATGAATTGCTGCTGCAATTCATATGCGAATACTAAAAAAATTCTTTTCTTTCCTCCTTTTTTTTTTCACGGGTTTTTTGAATAGTGGGCACCACCTTATTTCCTTTCTTTCCATGAACAGGGTTGTCCTTTTAAATTCCCCAGTTTAGCAGTTATTTTGAAACACAACATTTGCTTCATTAATACGATGCTTCTTTTGGCGGTTGACCCGTTGCCTCCTTTCACGTCACTTTTATTGTCTTTCACCCTTGGACTTTTCCTTTTCTCATCATTCTCTCAGAAATCTTTTCATTTTTCTTTCTCTTCACCACATCATCTTTCCCAAAACCTCACTACCGATCTTCTCTGTTTAAACCATTCGCTATGTCATCGGCGAAAGATGAAGGTTCTTCTCGCCGTAAGGGGAATGAGGTCGCCGCTGATGATCCTTTTGGCAAAACCGTGGGTGAAGAGACTCCAATCTCCAAATCGGACCGCTCTGAGGAGGAAGGGGGTCGTGACCCAAATAACAAGTGCCCTCCCCTTATCGACCCATGGTATGTTGCTCATGTCCACTTCCCCGTAGTGCCCAGTGACTATTCGCCTCCCCCGCCGGGCCGTGTGTGACTTTCTATTTGCTGTCGTGACACAAAGGTTTCTTGGGTCCCTTTGGCTTCCACCATTCCCAATCTTGATATACGCCATGGGATGTCGCTTCCCGTGCCCATTCTCTTCGAGTTTGGGTCGGGTACTTCTTTGGGTTAGAAGGAGTGGGTTGACAAGGAGTTGTCCGACACGGGTTTCATGGCGTTGTTACAGTAGGCCGGTGAGTTAAAGGCCATCGTTTCATGTTGTTGCTTGTCCAACTACAGAGACATGTTCAATCTTCATCACTTGGTCCGCAGATGGTGCAGCACCACCCATACCTTCTTCCTTTCCTGCGGCGAGATTACCGTGACCTTGGAGGATGTGGCAGACCAACTGTTGTTGCCTATCCTTGGTGATATGGCCCCAAGCAATATTGAGCTTTCCGCTAAGGAGGAAGCCATGGAGGCCGAGTTGAGGAAAGGGATGAGTGGGAACGTGAAGTTGTCCTATTGGGTTGGGGCTTTCTCCAAGGCTTTCGATGTCATCCATCGCGCGGCCTTCATCACATTTTGGGCTTTGTAAGTTCATCTTTGGCTCTCACCCACATTATGCTGTGAAACCTCTTTACTTTCAATTAGCCATAAAGATTTTTGCTGGGGTGAGTCTGCCGTTGGCCCTTATGTTTCTTGGTCATTTGTATGTGCAGTTGGATATTCTACAAAGTGATGAGAGACAGGCAGGTTCCTGCCACATAGTCACTACTTCTGCCCATAGTACCATATTGCAACACTTATTGTAGGAACGTTATGCCAAGCATTTAGCCAAGTGTAAGTCTGTTCGTTTTGCCAAAGAGAAGTACCGGTCTTATCCAAAGGTGATTACTAATTTCTGTGGTCGTTTCGTTTCTAATTTTCCGTTGGCATACTGCTAGGTTGGGTTGAAGCCATTTGGGCATCCTGCTGTTGAGTTTTTTGACAAAGGAGTTGGTTTTTCTTGGAGAGCTTACAGAGGTTTAGGTAGTGGTTTCACATGTGCTGACTCGGTCATTGGTCCCTTTATAGACACTGCTGGGACCACCACCCCATTGACTACCTTTGATAAGAGGGGGATCACGTACTTGGCAGCCACCAATGCTGGGTGGTTGCCTTATTTGGCCGACGAGGGTATCCATTTCGTTCACTATTCTGCTAACAGAGTGAGGAGGCAATTTGGGTTGGATTAGGACATACCTGATGATTTTATTGCCATCTTAGAGTCTACTACTTCTGTCTGGCCTTTTCTAGGCCCTAGTGCTTTTGAGTTTTGGAGCAAGCACTTCATAGTAGTCACCATTCCAGGCTCGCAGAGAGAGGGCCTTTGTACTGCTTCGATGCATGGGTATTAGCAGGCTATGATGACCTTATTTAGGCAAGAGTTGCTAGGTGGTCATGGGTTTTCCCTTATTCCCCCTAAGGGTCTTCATGCCATTATTTTTGCCAACCCACGGTTGCTGCTCCCCACCAAGTCCGTGGTGGCATATGCTAGGAAACAAAGCAGGTCCACTATATTTAAGTGGCAAGAGAAGCAGAAAGGGTGGTATCTGTATGCTGGTGAGTATCCTGGGGGTTTGGAGAAGAAGGTGAAGGTGGTGAACCTTCCTATACTCATGAAGAAGGGCTCGATGTCTCGAACCGCTAAGCCCAAATTTGCCAAGAGAAGGGATGACTCCTCTGAGACCTATTCTGACATTGTTCCATATCTGCCTTCCTCCCATTGACAACATAGTCCTTGAGAGCTCTCCTCCTCCTTCTGCTCGCACTCGTTCTAGTAGGTGCTCTACTGCAAACAAGCCTAAGCCTTCCACTCCAAGGCCATTCGTGGATGCTCTTCCTTCCAGCAGGACCCGTGATAGTAAAAGGAAGACATCTCCACCAGCCCCATCTGCCACTGCCAAAAGGAGAGTATGTTATCTCTAAACTTCACTTTTTCTTTATTTCAATTATTTATGGGGCTTTCCTGGGGCTAACTCCATATGCATGCTTATTCATTTCTTTTCTCTCTTTTTTTCTTCTTCCTTGGCAGTCTAAGTATAAGGAAGACACTTCAGGCATTCGGCCCATATTGCTTGATGAGACCGAGTTTGAGGTACATTCCTTTCCTTTGCATGCATCTTCATTGCCACGTGTTGCGATGTGCTTTCTCTCTTTTGCATTTTTATTTATTCCTTCCTTTTGTCTTAACACCTGCCCTCTTTCTTTCTTTTGTTTTTTTATTTTTATTTTTATTTATTTTTATTTATTTATTATTATTATTATTTTTTAGGTTGATCCCAAGCCCCTTTTTGTTTATCACCCCACGAGTAGGGAAGTTCCTGCTGCTATGGGCATGCCTGTGGAGGGCTTCTTCGATGAGGCAGATGTCGTGGCTGAGGCCATAACCTCTGCTTCTGCTATTGCACAGGAAGCTCCTACCGAGGCTCCAATTCCTCCACCCAAGCTCATTCCTGCCGAGGGGAGTACTCTGGCCAAGAAGGTTGGTGCTTCTCCTGTTATACCTCCGGTCATCTCCGCTAGCGATCCCTTTGTTGCCCCCTCCCAGGCCGTGAAGAATGGCTCCTCTTTGGTGGTCACTCATTCTTCCATTCCTAATTCCGCCACCCGAGGGCCTGATGCAAATTTGTCTTCTGATGAAGGGTCTAAGGAGGTCCTTGAGGACTCCGAGGACGAGCCTGTCATGAAGACAAGGGTTTCTGATTCTGATGCGGATAGTGATGGCAGTGAGCAAGATGCCGAGGCTATGGGTATGTGTCTTTTGTCCTTAGCGAATCTTCTTTTTCCTTTTTTCCTGTCATTTCCTGGTGTAACCCTCTTACTACTTTGTACATCATTCTTTTTTTCTTTTTTTTTTTTCGCAGCTACAGACATTCTTGAGGAGCCTAAGATTGCAACAGGCCTTGCGACGCCCACAGCTCCTGCTTCTGCTATACCCGTAGCCCCCCACTCATATGGGTCTTGGTAATTTTCTTCCCCATATGCTTTCTTCAATCAAAGCCTTCATCATTAGATCCATTCCTTCATTTTGCCTATTCCTAGCGAACTCATGCTGTGCCTCGTATTTCTTTTCAGGTCCGACTCTTGTTGAGGTGGCCTCGACTTCTCGGTTTGAGGTTGGAAGTAGTTCTGCCACCATTCCTAATCCGGTAAGTGAGGTCGCTGCCTTCTTTGCCCAATTTGACCTGCCTGAGACCAATAACCTTGATCCTTCAAACTTCTGGGGTGCAAGAGCTCCTTATGTGGACTTTCATGGCTTTCGAGTTCTTAGGGAGTGCATTACCCACTTGGAGGCAGTCTATAACAGCCGTGGGGACTTTATGCAGGGATTTCTCTTTGGCCAATCCGCGAGGGAGCACTTCCTCAAGTTATTGGGGAGTGTGATGAACGACATTGAGCATAACTTCCTCGACATTATATCTGCTGGGAGGATTCTACAGTGGAGAGCCATGGTTCAGGAGTTGATCAGGGTTGGATTTGCTGTGGAGTTTCTGCTGGATCACTTGTGAGAGGTTGCTCGAGCCTTCTTTACGAAGAGGGTTCAGCCTGCTGTGGATGCTATAGATGCTAGCATCGAGAGTTTGAAGAAGGAGGTGGCAGATTTAGAAGCACGTCGTAAGCGTCTTCTTTCCAGTGTTCCTGGCCCTAGTCACTTTGGAGAATAGACCTTTATTTCAGGCCTTTGATTAGACTATCACCCATTATGTAGCTTTATTTCCTTCCCCCATGTTTACTTCTCTCCCCTTTCTCCCTACTCAGCACACTTTCATTTTTCTACCACTTATTCGATACGTCTGGTATGACTTATATATTTTGGGTTTATAATCTATTATGCTATATCTACTACTGCTACTGCTATGTTTTTATGATACAATGTGTTTTGCTAATATTCCATGGTCTTCATTACTCATTGTTTTTTTTTTTTTTTTTTTTTGCACTTAATCATCAACTACAAATGAAAACACACTACAATGCTTTCTTGTGACATTATCCCTTGCAAGGGTGGTCACTTGAAGGAAGAAAAAAAAACATGAAGGAAAGGAATAACTACATAATGTTTCCTAGGCATAATAACACTTTAGCCATTTGCCATTAATGGGGTCCATTAAATCTTTTCCATCCATCTAGGTCCAACGGTAATACCCACTTGCATGTGCTTCCCTTACCATGAAGGGTCTCTCCCATTTTGGCGAGAATTTAAATGGTCCTGCCATACCTCGCCTAACGTGGTCTGCTGTCCTCAACACAAGTTGTCCTTCTGCAAACACCCTTTCTTTAGTTGTCCTATCATAAGCTTCAGTCATCCTTTGCCTGTATCTGCGGCTACGCTCTTGGGCTTCTTCCCTTTTTTCGTCCAACTCTTCCAAGTCCTCGCATCTTTCTGCCGCAAAGACTTCCTTCTCTTTCTCTTCCTTTCGTGCTTGCATAACCCTCAAAGAAGGTATCATCACTTCTGCTGGACTCATCACCTCCGTTCCATAGATAAAGGAGAAGGGAAAAAATCTTGTGGGAGATTTGGGCGAACTTCGATAGGCCCAAAAGGCGTCTGGCAGATGCGTTACCCATCCTCTGGTGTATTCTTGGCTCATCATGCTGATAATCTTGATAAGGGTTTTGTTTATTGCTTTCGCTTGCCCGTTCCCTTTGGGGTAATAAGGCGATGACCAATGGTGCTTGACCTGGTAAAACTCCAGCATCTTTCTTACCTCTCTATTGACAAATGGAGTACCATTTATCGCTTATGATTCTATGAGGCACCCCAAATTGGACAATTATGTTTTCCTTAATGAGTTTGCCATAGCTCCTCCCATGGCTCTGCGGAGTGGTATGGCCTCTGCCCATTTAGTGAAGTATTCCATAGCCACAAAGATCCATATGTACCCATGCAAAGGTGGATTAACTGGTCCCACCAAACCGAGCCCCCAAGTGTGAGGCCATGGGGTGACCATGCTATGTAAGTTTTGCGGGTGGGTGTGGATCAAATTGGCTTGCACTTGGAAGCTATGGCATTTTTTCACAAATTATGCCGCATCCCTTTTCATAGTGGGGCAATAATAACCTATCTGCAGCATGCACCGATATAGCTTCTTCTTTCCTTTTTGCTCTTCACATTCCCCTACATGTACCTCCCTTAACATTTCTCTGGCCTCTTCGGGACCCAAACATCGTAGTAGGTCCCTGTCATATCCCTTTTTGAAAAGGATTCCCTCATGTAGGAAGTAACAGGTTGCAAGCTTTCTGAGTTTATATCTTTCACTATGCTTTTGTGGTAGAACACCTTCTGTCAGGTATTGCATGAATGGGCTTCTCCAATCTTCATTGGCGAACACGGCATAACTTTCTTCTATCTACTGCCAAATGACAGGCCTCACACTGGGTTTGGACTAGGTCTATGTCCTTGCTCATGTCTGGCCAATAAAATCCTGCCCTCTGGAGCCTGCTGTAAAGGCTGATCTCACCGCATATCCCATAAGTTGTGTTGTGCACTTCCTTTAGTTTTCTTTGGGCCTCTTCATGCTCCACGCATCTTGACAAAATTCCTCCTGGCATTCTGCGATACAGTTCCCCTTTCATCAGGACATAGTCCTTTAATGTTTTTAATTCTGCCACATCTCCCTCCTTCAACGGGGCTTCCTTAATGGGAACCCTCCAATCCTCTTCACATTCTTGCTTTTCCTGGAACCTTTCCTAAAGCATTTCAATGATGGAGTCTCTTCACTTGCTGACCTCAACCCTGGTACTACTTCTATTGAAGGCTATCTGTGAGCCTAATGCGGCCAGCGCGTCCACGTACCAATTCTCGCTCCTTTGAGCATATTCTATCTAAAATGTGGAAAACTTTTCTTCCATTTTTTGGGCCGACGTCCTGTACGGGGCCAGACTTGGTTCCTTTAAGGAGAAACTCCCCTTGGCATGGTAGACCACCAAATTGGAGTCGCATATCACCTTCAAATGTTTGATCCCCATTTCGAGGGCTGTTGCCAACCCCGTGAGATAGGCCTCTTATTTTGCGATATTGTTTGAACACGGAAACTCCAACTTTAATGAGAGTGCCACAGTTTCTTCTCCTTGATGATAAAGGACCACTCTTGTGCCGCTTGAGTTTGCTGTAGAAGAGTCGTCAAACTTCATGACCTATTGCTCTTCGGTTATTTCTGTTGTAGCCACTTTTCCTGAAACCGCATCATCTAATGGGAATTCCTCTTCTCCTGGAAATTGGGCCAACAAGTCCGCTATGGGTTGACTTTTTACCGCCTTGGGTGTTCCTACCTTCAAGTCGTATTGCGACAATTATAACAACCACTGAGATATCCTTCCAAAGAGAATAGGTTGTCGGAGAAGAGCTTTAATCGTGTGAGACTTTGTCATCAAATGTATCTCATAGGCCAAGAAATAATGGCATAGTCTTTGTGATGCATAGACTATTGTCAGGCATGCCTTTCCGCTCTAGGGTAGCGAGTCTCCGCATCCCTTAGGGTGCGACTTATGTAATAAATTGACTGTTCGACACTACTGTTAGGGCATATGTTAATTATGTTAAGAACATATGTCAATGTAGAATTGGCTAATCCTTTGACAAAACGCACGTTACTTGTAATTGGGTAGATCTAGGATGTGTTTAATACTTTAAGGAAAAAGGTTTCAAGTTCAAGTGTTAAAGCCATGCAAATCTGTCCAAGAATCAAGTGAAGAAGTGCTGGATATTAAAGCTCGACAACTAGCTCGACAGATAGCATCTATCGAGGTTTAAAAGGCAGCTTTTGCCCGATGCTCGACAGCTTCTCAATAGATACCCTATTTATCGAGATTTAAGAAAATCATATTTTCAGATTTGATTTTACTCCAATTCGTGTGTGCATGTTTAGGCTTTCTTTTCTCACAACCCTAAACACATATAAGGATTATTTTAAGGGCTGTCACAGCTGATGCAAGGGAGTGCAACTTGATGCAAAGGTTTTTCACAAGCATATTGTGACTAGAGACAATTTGCCCTAATTCATCTTCCTCTTCAAGAAGCTGCTGCGTTTGTACGCCGTAGGGTTTTGTAACCAAGAAGCTTCGTGATCTTCATCGTGTTGATGAACTGAAGAACTTTGCAGCCAGCATCCTTCTCAAGTTGGTGGTTAGTCATGTACTTGGATTCGTGCATCGATTGGTTAGTCACGTACTGGGAGCTGTGCATTGAAAATGAGAGATTGTCACTACAGGACAAGTCCAATTGGGTATTGGGGTAAGGGTTCAACTGTAGGTTGGTATAAGGTACTGGGACTCCTTAACTTGTAATTAATTGGTTAATTTATCACAAGGGGTCAATACATTCTTAGCCTATCAACTACCTCTGTCTTCCTGGGCTATCAAAGCGCATATGGCAGACGGGTTGAGGCCAGATAAAGTAGCAATGACTTATTGCGAATTGGAACTTGTACCATAAGGAGGTTCGTCATGATCTGTTATAGCCTTCGAAAAGCTGCCTGCTGCGCCTCTCCCCACTCGAAGCCTTGTCCCTTATTGAGCAATTTCGTAAAAGCTGAGGTGATTGATACTAAACCAGGGATGAACCTTCAGATGTAGGAAACCTTTCCCAGAAAGCTCTTCAATTCCTTCACTGTGGCTAGTGGCTTCATGGTCACTATAACCGTTGCTTTGGCTAGGTCCACGTTTATTCCTCTACTGTGGACCAAGAACCCAAGGAATTTCCCAGTAGACACTCCGAAAGCGCATTTTAGTGGATTCATTCTCAACTTGAAAAGTCTGCATCTTTCAAATACCTTTCTTAACACTTTGACATGGTCATCTCGTCTTCTTGATTTCACGACTATGTCATCCACATAGTCTTCTAGCTTGTGGTGCATCATGTCATGGAATATAGCGGTCATCATGTGCTAGTAAGTTGCACCTACATTTTTCAACCTAAAGGGCATCACAGTGTAGTAGAAATTACCTATGGGCATTCTGAAGGCAGTTTTCTCCGAATGTTTTAGCGCCATTTGAATCTGGTTGTATCCACTGAACCCATCCATGAAGGAAAACATGGCATTCCCCGCTGCAGAGTCTATCAACAGGTCTATGTTAGGTAGCAGGAATTCATCTTTGGGGCAGACTCGGATAAGATTTCTGAAATCTACACAGCATCGTATCTACCCATTCTTCTTTTTCACTAGTACAATGTTGGACAACCATCGTGGGTGTTGGATGGGTTTGATAAAGCCAGCCACTAGCAGCTTTTGCACTTCTTTTACTATCTGTTCTTCTATTTCGGTATGAAACACTCTGGTAGGCTGAGCCACTAGCCTGGCCTCGAGATCTATGTTGAGCGTATGTACTACTAATCCTGTGTCTAATCTAGGCATCTCGCTGTAGTCCCATGCAAAGACATCTCTGAACACTATCAACAGCAGGATCAATTTTGCCTTTTCTTTCTTTAACAACCTTGAACTTATGGAAATCGATCTTGGCTTCTGTGGGTTCGTGCCTAAGTCAATTTCTTCTAACTTTTCTTCTGCCGTCACTTGCGCATCTTTTTCTGCTGCAACCTCTCTTTCACTTTCTGTGTCACTTTCTTCTTCTGAATTTTCTTGAGCCACACAATACACTAAACTCTTATGTTGTGACCCTCGTTCGGGACTCCCTCGCGTACTGTAAGTGGGTCTCGCATACCTTCATAACTTGTAGATTATCCTGCCATTAGGTGTTCAGATCCTGACGCATCGTGGCGTACCACTTAACTCCGAAATGGGCACTTCTTTCCTTTTGTTCCTCTGCATCAGCAGCTCTCTCAAGTCAGGCTTGAGGTCATCCTGGAAGTCCTCCTATCTAGGGACGAAGGTGCTTTGTGGTTTGGACACTGAACTTTCACCAAACGGTGCCCACTCATCATAGAACATGGTTTCTACTAAGTGTGCTTCGGCTCGCTCAAACGGCAATGGGTTTACTGCTATTCGTATCATCCTGCCATTCAATCTCCCCTTCACACACTAGTGATAGGTAGATGGAACTAGGTGGTGCTTGTGCAACCATGGTCTTCCCAATAATATATGATATGAAAATTCTGTATTCACCACATGGAAACGAGCCAAGGAGGCTATAGGCCCCACTTTTAGCCATAGCTGAATGTGGCCTGTGGTATACTCGCCTTTTCCTCCAAACCCCGTTACTTCCATTGGACATCCCTGAATCTTGCTTTCTGAAATTCCTGCTGCTTGTAGCGTACTAAGCGGGATGAGATTCACCGAAGCGCCCATATCAACCGAGGCTCTTTTATTGGGGATTTGGTTTATGGAGGCTACTGTTAGGATTAGTGCCCTTAAATCCTATTGTATAATTCTATGTATGATATTATGTATGACATTATGCATGACATTATGTATGACTTAGTATTGTGTTTAATAAAGTTGTTTTATTATTATCTAAAATAATGGTAACATGAATATTCAAACATTATCATATAGTCCATGAGATGCATAGTATGTGATTTATGTGATTTAGTCACAGAAGATATAAGTCACAAGTTCTTGTACACTCAGAATTGTAGTTCGTAGTCGGTGATGAAATTGGGCATTTTATCTGCGAAGACTATAACATATTAACTAAGATGATTTGTCTTGATCATGGAAGTGGAGACTTCTAGTTGATATGTTGATACGTTTTAAGAGTTAAGACATATTGAACTGGACCGCTGTGAGATTTATTATTTTCCTAACGACTATCAATTGAATAATAAATCTCACGACTTCTATTTACATGAACTCTTAATCCTGAGAGAATAATGGACCTGATCATGAAGTGTAGGTTGCTTTGATATATCAGGAGTGAGATCTAAAGTAACGGTCAAAACCTCAGTATGTTGGGCAGCCACATTTAGTGTTGATGGAACATATATCCTCAAGATAGAATTCATAGTCTCTTAGCGGAGATACAAAATATTTCCTTGAGATAAGTTTAATGGGTACGGTTATTCAGAGTGTTAGGCCTAACCACTTTAGTAAGAAATTACTAAAGTATATATATATTTATGAAATTGGATTTTATAAATATATGATGAATAACATAAAGGATTAAACTGGGTACTTAAGGATTAAGATGTAGTAATCTACAAAGTGGCAGTCTGCATTAATGACTTTGTATTACTATGAATATTTTATGAAGGGGTTGCATGCACAATAAAGTCTTGGGATATAATTTATTAATAAGGCCTAGAGTGCAATTATATTTATATAGTGGTATTAAATATAATTAATGGTAACTTTGGACTTGTCAAGAGTTGACAGAAATGCCCAAGGCCCATTGGAGCTAGTGTCTTATTTGTTCCCTTTTGGTCCCACTCCAAGCCACATACTAAAACCCAATTGGAAAAGCCCAAAAGGTTAGCCCAATTAGATAATCAGTTATAAGGAGAGAAACATACAGAATTTTAATATACATGAAATGGTTTGTATGTGAGTGTTGGACACTCTTGAATTCTCTCTTTAACACATTCATAGAAACTGATTGAGAGACCACACATCTTGGGCGTTAGTGGAATTGGAGTGAAGATTAAAAGTGTTCTCAAGAACTTGCAATCTTTGTTTTGAAATTCACCACACCAAGGTACACTCTCTTGTTCTTATATTCTGAAATTTACATAGTATATGTTATCAATTGCGAATGAAGTAGATTCGTAATTTTTTGCTGCGTATGTTTTGTATTCGATGCATACATGCATATTTCCATCAGCTGCCAAGTAGAGGGGCCTCCTGTGTTCTGAATACCCCACCTCCATGTCCTCGTTGCTGAAGACAATCTTGTTGATGTCTTGTAGGAAAGCTTTGTTAACTCTGGTTTTCACCGCGAGACATTCTACTCCTGCTCCTGAGGCAATGCTTACTAGAGCCTCCGTGGCAATTTTTCGTTCATTGGCTGTGAGTTGCAGTTGATCAAACAAGTTCTTGAACCTAGAGCTTTTTTGTAAGGTGGTAATGGCTGCAGCAGGAAGGGCCAGCCTTTCTTCTTTATCCTTTCCTGAATCTGCACAAATAACGACTGTTGTTACTCCTCTTCCCTTGTTGTTCGGGAATGGGTTTCTTTGTACTTCTGGCTAGGACAGCTCAAGAGTTTCTTCTCTGATTCTGCGGTGCACTAGTCTACGGAGTGCCCAATATTCTGCGGTAGGATGCTGTACATAATTATGCAAACGATAGAAACGTGGGTCCCTCTGCTCTTCTTTAGTGGGTTCTCTAAAAACTTGATTGGGTTTGAAAACCCCATCTGCGATTCATTTGTCTAGGAGCACATTTAGCTCTTTTAGTGTACATGGTAGTGGCGGGGGGGTCTTATACTCCCTATCATCTAATTTCCTCTTCTTCTCGCCAGTGGATACTGCCATAGCCTACGGTGTGGATCTCCGCTCCTTGGGCTTGTCAGAACTAGGCCTTAAAGATTGAATGGTCTTTCTGGCTTTTTGCAATAGTTGTGCGAACTGTGAGATTTCCAAGTTCTCTAAAACAGCTCTGTACTCCATGATCATGTTAACCATGCACATTTCCACCAGTGTCTTCTCCTCACAGTGATCATAGCAGCCGAAAGCTATGTCCCTGAACCTCTTGATGTACTTCATCAAGTCTTCACCATTTTTTTGCTTAGTTCTTTGCAAAGTTGCAAGCATTACTGTTTCTACTCCGTGAAAATACTTGGTGCAGAACACGTCCACCATATCATCCCATGTTGGGATCGATCTAGGCTTTAAGCAAGTGTACCAGGTGTACGCCCGGTCATATAGGGATTTAGAAAACTCCCAAAGACACAAATCCTCATCTGTTGCATAGGGATCGAAGGTGTCAATAAACTTACTCACGTGCTTAATGACACTTCCCCTTCTACCATCGTATTGTGCGAAAGTTCGCGGTTCATATCTCTCGAGGTATAGCTTGCTGAGTACCCTCAATAAATAAGGAGGCCTTCGTGTGTAGAAGCTCTCCTTGGGCGCCTTGGCCCTTTCCTGCTCTAAAAGTGCTGCGACTTTGGCCATCGTAATGAAACGTTATTCTGCGTTCTGTGGGCCACCACCTATAGGAGTTTCTTCCTTATCAGCCACATGCTTTGGGTCATGTTGGCTTCCGGTATTGTCAGCAGGGATTCTTTGCTGCCGCTGCGGCTCAGCCCCCGCTCCATTAACACCTTCCGCCTGATTGGGATAGTAGGGCGTGGCTGGCCTTGATTCTGCCCGTGAGGGTATGGAACTCATGTTTCGCGTCGTCTTTCATCTTGGGGGCATAACTTGTGTTTTGGGCTGGATTGCTCCTGTTGTAATACGGCTCATGATTCTGGGGTAGGAGAGTTGGGACTGGCCTAACTGAAACACACCTTAGCCCAACTTATGCGCAAGTTGGGTCATCCCTGTGCAGACGCGTCCTGCTAGGAGCCTTGAACATACCACGAACTCACGGTAGGAAAAACTGTTGCAGATGTTATAGCAGCAAACATGATACAACAGGGTAACTAAAACATTTTCTACTAATAACAATAATATATGAATAACTCCACGAAGGAAGATATAACAATATGATTACAAGTTACAAGGTCACAACAAAGAGAAATTAACAGTAAGATAACAAATTAGTCATTAATCAACCAAAACAAGAGAAAAGAAGATTCGTCTGCCAAAGGAATGGACTAGGCTCTTTAGCAGATACAAGTCCAAAAAGGGAACCAATCTCCAATGTGGGTAACCTCAGGGGGGGCTCTTGCTGTAGAAGTTGCACACTTTGGAAAAAGGACCAAAATGGCTTAATCTTGATTTCTTAGATCATTAGAGAGTGGGCTATTAAGAGGGAGAGAAATGGGTAGCCTATTGATGCATGCTTTTGCTCCTATCACTCATGTTTTTTTCCATTTCTTGTCGTTTTCTGTGTTCTTTTTCTCTTCCTTCTTTGTTTACTCTGTTTTCTCTTCTTTCTTTCTATCTCCCTTTTTTTTTTTTGTCCTCCTTTTCATTGTGCACGTCTATGGATTTTTTATATTGCCTGCCATGACAGGATTTGCCATTTTTACCCTTTAACCACTTTTGGCTTGTTGTGGGTGTCCTTCCAGGACTTCCTACTGGTTTGCTGGCTGTGCAGCCACCACCACTACACTATGTTAGCTGCGTCACGCCTCATTTCTAGACAAAAGTGGTTTTGTTTTGTCTCTTACCTCTCTTAATACTCTCATTCGAATAAGGGTTAAGCCTCTCCTTTACCAACCTTTATAGTTTGCATCTAGTGATTCCAGCTCATGTTTACTTCTTTTGGGTGAAATGTCATCCTAGCAAGACATCTCCCCCAAAAAAGCTTGAGCGGGAACCCCAAAATAGGCTCCCCCTTTCTCCCCACTGCCAGACCACACTCTTTCATACCTCTGACTTGTGGCCCACCTCCCCTGTATTGGCTGGGTACAGGTAGGTGGTGCTTGAGCCTTGTGTGCATGCTCTACTTTCGTCTAAGTCCACTGCTTTTCGTGCTTTCACGTGTTTGCCATTGCCTCCAGGTTTGTCTGATTCTGCTATACGTTCTGATATCTGTTTAACTCTTGCGGCGTGAATGATACATGGGCCTTTGGGCTTTTGTTCTCTACATCCCATCTCTTCTTCAGACTAGGCATTGCTTGGGTGTGGGCTCTCTCCCTTTTACTTTGCCCATGTTCCCTTTTGTCCTGCGTTGGTGGGCTGGCTAATGCTCCTGCCATGCCACTGCACTACTCCTGCTATGATATTACTTAACTTTTTACCTGTTGTTACCTCTGGGCTTACGAGCTGAAGCGCCTACCGTGTCAATTTCTTATATTATTCCTTCTTTTGGACTTTACTGCCCAACATTCCTGCTAGGCCAGCCCATTTTGTGCCTTGGGCTTCCTCGTCCCATTTCATTCCTTAGGCATCCTCGGCCCATTTCATTCTTTAGGCATCCTTGGCCCATTTCATTTTTCCTTACCTCTTTCACTCCCGTGGGTTTTTTTCTAAATCCTTTGGGCTTCCTCGACCTAATTACTACATCTTTACCTTTCTGGCTTATTGGCCTTTGTGCCAACCCCATGAATTTACTAATTCCTTTCTTGGGCTTCCCCGGCCTATTTTTACTTTCTCTTTATCTCTTACAATTCCCATGGGCTTACTACTTCATTCCTTGGGCTTCCTCGACCCATTTGCTTTCTTTCTGGCCACTTATTATTTTGTGGGCCTGTTGACCACTATTCCTGTCATTCTGGCCTAATGGTCTTTATTTTACTATTTTCTTTCTCCATCTTCTTCATATTGTTGGGCTTCTTCTACCATTGGGTCCTTTTGTCAAAAGTGAGCATCAACATTTGTTTATTGTGAGAATGAGGGTTTTCCAATCCAGTAAGTTTTTAACCAAATTGGATGAAATAATACATAATTGGAATATCCAATTAGGGTTTGATAACACTAATTGAAGGAAAACATCATAGATTTAAGGTTAATCAAAGAATTAAAATAGTTAAGTTTATAATTTAGGCCAAATCAAGGGCCTTTGGTGTTCTTAATGCTTTTATGTCAAATTGAAGGTGCACTTATCAAATTAAAATTCCTCGTTATAGTTTTGAACATATAATTGGGTGAGATATCCAAACGTTAGAACTAATTTATAATTGTGTTAAATTTAATATAAGAATATTACTAGTTAGTAATGGATAAAATGAATATTTGGAATTTTGGGTTAATAGTAGCTCTTGCAATAAAATATAGTGCAAGTGTGGAATTGTTTATGTCATCATTATAAATATCAAGGTTTTATTTTTATTTATTTTTTTATTTTTTAATTCAGGTTTCAAGGATTTTGGTGAAAAAACTTGTGCAGAGTAAATTTTTCTTATTTGATTAATGCATTAAGGCAAGTGAGATTCCATACACTAGTTCCTCACCTTCCCTATATTCATTGATGAAACCTCTTGAATGTCTTTTATATAAACTAGGAATGGCAACGGGTTGGGTTCGGGCCGGGTTTTTGCATACTCGGACCCGACCCGCGGATTTGGACCCACGACCCGGACCCAGTTCGATTATTAATCGGATTTTTTTTTTGGGGCCCAGACCCGCGGGCCCCGTTTAGTTTGGGCCCAAGCGGCGGCCCAAATAATGCCTCAACCCAAAAAAAAAAAAGAAGAATCCCAGAATGGTAAAACGTGGCCCAAATGCCAAAATTTGGCATTTAGGTCACGTTATATGGCAGCCCAATCAATCCAAAATTCCAAATCATAAATCAACATATATAAATCAATAAAAAACCTAGCGAAGATAACCATTTAATCATTAATCAACAAAATCATAGCTAAAATCACCACCTAAACATAAAAATAAAATAAATCCAACAAGTCCAAGAAATAAGTATCACAAGTCCAAGAAATTAAAAAGCTACAAAATAAATCCCACAAGTTTAGAATAATTACAAACCAACAAATTAATCCAACAAGTCTAAGAAATTAAAAAGGCTACTAAATTAATACAAAATGTCTAATCTTCCACAATTGTGACATAACTCCCATCCTCTTCATTAGGCTCCCCATCATCAAGAATTGTTTGAAGTGCACAATCTCCAGACATAATTGAAGAACCTACAACAAAAATGAATTTAAAAATGGAATAAACTTCATCAAATTGTAACTAGCAAATATAAAAATACAATTTTGATTTTATAAATAGAAATTAGACAATTGCTAACCGTTGATTTCACTCCATAACCAATTCTGAGCACACATCATTGCCTCTATAGTCTTGGGATGTAGCCTACTACGATGTGGACTTAAATACAGTTGTGAAGCAGATTCTGAAGCAACAGTTGTGACAAGAATGGCTAAAATATCTCTTGCAATCCTTTGTAAAGTAGGATACTTGAGACCATTACTTTTCCACCATCCCAAAATATCAAAATCTTCATTCCTCTTCAACACTCCCTCATCAATGAAATGATCAAATTCCATTCTAGCACTCCTATGTTTCTTTGAACTACTTGAACTATTGTTCACAAACAAATCAAAAGATGACATTGCCACACTCAACCTAAACTTCATTTGTGTCGTAGGGCTTGAAGTACTTGCAGGAATATGAGAATTTCCTTCATTATCTACAGGGGACTCATCTATATCTCCATACTCATCAAGCAAATCATAACAAAGATTCTTAATTTTTTCAATCTCTAAATCAGGATTATCACCATAAATGTTAGGATAATAAAACTCCAATAACTTCATCTTATATCTTGGATCTAAGATAGCAGCAATAGCCATAACAACACTAACATTAGCCGAATAAGAATTAAATTTAGCAAGCATGCTTTCTTCCATCGTACTTATCATCTCATTTGAAGACAAACTCCATTCATTCAATGCAATTTTCAACTCACACACCAAAGTAAAATACATATTAGTTGTGGGGTACTTACGACCAGAGAAAAACTCAGTCACACTATGAAACAACTCCAACCTCCTACAAATATCTTTGGCTAACTCCCAATCATAATCATATGGCAAACAAGTATAAGATGTTTCACGTTTAGCCAAACGCGGGAAAACATCTTTATAAATCAATGCAGTAGAAAGCATTAAGTAAGTTGAATTCCAACGAGTTTTACAATCTAAGACTAACTCTTTGGTGCATTGAACACGCAATTGACGTGCATTTTCTTCAAATTTTTGCCTCCTTTTTAGTGATCTAGTCCAATAAATCACACTATCATAAATCCTTTCAATACCATCACCAATAAGAGACAACCCATCTTGAACAATCAAATTCAAAATATGTGCAGCACACCTCATATACAACATAGACCCACCCAACATAAGAGAACTAGTATCAAGCTTATTCAAGAGAAGTCTTATCATGGCATCATTAGCACTACAATTATCAACAGTTATTGTGGACAACTTCCTATCAATGTTCCACTCTAAAAATCAATCAATAAGGACTTCAGCAAGGACATCTTTCGTGTGTGGAGAAGGAACATAAACAAACCTAGAAAAATAATATGAATAATTATAACATAACTCAATAAACATTCAATTTAACATAACTCAATAAACATTCTAAATATAAAGTCTTTAACATTCAATTTATAGATAAAAAAATTACCTTAAAACCCGGCTTTGCAACGTCCAAGTATGATCAATAAAATGAGCGGTAATGACCATAAACCCTCTCTTTTTGTTACTTGAAGTCCACATATCAATTTTAATTGCCATCCTACTTCCATTCTTGTCCGTCATCTTCAAAGCTTTCTCCCTCTCATTATCATAGATTTTAAGAATATCATTCTTCAAAGTATTTCTTGAGACAAGTTTAAACAGAGGTTGAAGAGAAGTCACAAATTCTCTAAACCCAATGTGGTCAACTATTGAAAGGGGGTATTCATGTAGGATGACCATACGAGAAAGCTTATTCCTCACTTTGACTTGATCAAATTGGTAAGCATTTAAACTCATAGTTCCATCCACCTTATTTTGTTGTTTAATTAAGACTTGTTGTCGCATATCCTTTATATCTTTAAACTTCAACCGTGGACATCTTACTAAATGATTACGCAAATGGGTTGTACCCATGTTAGAATCACCCAAGTAAAGTTTGCTACAATGATGGCATTGAGCTTTAAATTTTCCATCAACTTTCGTTCTTGTAAAATGATCCCAAACATCTGAGGTAGTCTTTCTTTTTCTACTTGTATCCAACTCCAAGTCCACATTTGTAGGCTCTTGCTCTCGCTCTTCCTCTGTCCCTTGACTCCCTTCTTGTTCCTCTACCTCTAAGTCTTCTCCCACTAAGTCCACCGTCGGGGATTTCGGACTCCTAATTGGTTCAGAAGTTTGGGAGTTAGAATCACAACAAATATTCACAAATTTATTGTTACACATACTCATTGATTAACTAAACATGATTAACTACAAATTCCAAACACTTACTCGTTGTTTAATGGGCATAAATGTGATGGTGATCCTGAGGGTGAGTTGTCAGGCGACAATGGCGAGGGTGATCGTGAAAATGGCGAAGGAGACCGCATAGCTAGCAAGGGACAACGTTCGGTTCTCAAGGGAGAGCCATTTGGCGAGGAAGAACCAGATTTGTTTGTGTCTTCCATCTCCGTTTTAGTTTTTCAATTTAACGAAAATACGAAATATCCTGGTTAAATCAATGCAGCACTAATAAGAATCTAAGCACACACGTCTCAACATAAACTGAAAATACATGTCTCAACTTCAAGTGGATTGGTTTAGATACAATCAGCTCATAAAATTAGCAGTGATGGATTTCTTTCCGAGGCAGAAAGATATCACATTATGATAATACCATTAGGGAACTCAAACTGATACCCTGTGAATTCCTCCAAATAAATTTGAAGTACATAAAGCCCAATACAGATCAGTGGATGATTGTAAGCTAAATCTATTTCATTTAGTTCTTATAATGCAATGTGTGTATATTTATATCTAAATATTTCAACTTGACTGAATGAACTCATCTTGTGTAATTTGACTGAATGACTGAATGATATTTCAACTTGCAGTTTTGAGTCAACGCTTATAAAGGATATTATTGAAGACCTTTCCAGCAAACTAAATCTGCCATACTTTATGGTAGCAACCTAGACACTAGACAACAAGTAGATGAGTGAAAAATAATGAAATAAAAACAATGAAACTAATCCACTTGACTGAGAAACCAAACAATGAAATAAAAATAAGGAAAAACATAACCCATTCTTGGGACCTAGACACTAGACAACAAGCAGTGAAGCAGATGAGTGAAAAAGAAAAACAGCCAAAGATGAGAATAACATACCTCAAACGGTGAGAACTGAGAAACTAATCCAATGACCCAAACGGTGAGAGATGAAACCCAGCGATCCTTAACGTGCTCTTGTGCGTGGCTGCGTGCTCTTGTGCGTGGCTGCGTGAGTGACAGAGAGATTGAGGGGCGTGAGTGACAAAGAGATTTGAGGGGCTGAGGGCGTGGCTGCATGAGCGTGAGTGACAGAGAGATTGAGGGGCTGAGGGGTGAGGCTGAGGCGTGAGGCTGAGGTGTGAAATAAGATCAGGTTATGAGAGGCAGATGGGCTAGACTTAGGGTTTACAAGTTGTAAGGGGTTTTTTTGTAATTTCAGGGTAACCGGGTCCTATTTGGGCCGGGTTTCGGGTTGGGTTTCAAATTTTTTTGATAAAATCTGAACCCGACCTAGATCCGCTTTGGGATTTTTTTTTTTTTTTTTTTTTTTTAAATCCATACCCGCCCTATTCTTTATCGGACCGGGTAAAATCCGGCCCATTAGGGTCGAGTCGGACCGGGTATCTGCGAGTCGGATTTAAATTGCCATCCCTAATATAAACTAGTCGCAAATCTGTGTGTTGCGCGTGATAATATTTTAAGGGTGGTATTATTAAATTTATATTTTTACAATTTGGACAATTTTATTTTTTATTTTTTATTTTTTATACGAGATAGAAATTCTACTATAGTCTAATCTAAGTGTATATGTGTGTGAAACTCCTTCCTAGAGACTTGAACCTCGGCCCTTGGCCCCTACACCCCATAAGTACTTATACTTGTGAAGTGACCATCGCACCAAGGGTATGCGGTGGTTATTTGGACTATTTATTAAATAGTAATGTATTTCATAATCATATTTTCATTTATTATGTTCCTCAAAAAAAAATTGTCACTTATTATAAGGACAAACACAAATGTAATATATATAATTTTTGTCATACCAAAATTAAAACAATACAAACAATACAATCTCTCTCAGGAGTTCGAAAGCTAAGTTAGCGAAAATATTATTTTTTTTAATAAAATTTATTTATAACATTTTGTGTCTCATTAAAAAGTATCTAAAATTTGGAGATTATTCTTTTAGTTTTAAACAAACTTTCTCAAACCCAATTTTTTCTACCATACAATAAAAACCACCGAGAAAAGTATCTAAAAAATTAATAAAACTCAAGAAAACTACAATTAAAAACAAAAGAGAAATGAAAATATAAAACTTACATCAATGTCAAACTCCTTATCTGGAATATGTAAAATTGATGTAATCAAGCCAAATATCCAATGCATAATCAAATTCAAGAATTTTAATAAGGTTTTGAAGTAACACAATAGAAATATGTCATTGTTCCCAAGCGCTGGTTATAGTTTTATACATAATGATTGTAACTCTTTTTTCTTAATAAAAAAAATAATACAATTCCATATGGGAAAAAAGTAGAGAATTCTTTTTTGTAAAAAGAAGAATTATTATGTTAATACTGTCAAAATCTAATCTAACATCTAATTCAATATGTGAAAAATGAATAGATAAATAAATAAGTTTAAACACAAAATTGAATTTGTTTTCTTAAAAATTTCTTAAAATACACTAATGAGATAAGAAAGATGAAGAGCAATATAAAATATTGGTACATGCTTAAAACAATTATTTAAGCATCTAAGAATATCATATAACAAATACATAAAAATTTGCTATTAATTTGCTAAACAAAATATTTACAAACAACGGAAGGAAACTACATAAAGACAATCTTCTTCAAATAAACTAATTGTTCTTCATCATATTGTCAAAATTATTATGTTGTTTTCCAAATAATCTAAAACTTGAAAAAAAAAATGAAATATGGATATATTATGATATGATTTTTTCTTAAATAAGGTCAACAACAAACACCATTTATTAAAAATAGGGTAAACTACATATTTGGTTCCTATACTTTATGCCATAAGTCAATTTGGTCCCTAACTTTTCAAGTGTGTCAATTTGGTCCCTAATGTTTTGGTTCTATGTTAAAATGGTTCCTGCTGTTAAATAATGGATGGAAAATGTAAATGTGGCTAATGGCCCAAATAAAAAATCATTTTTATGCCACATTAGATGACATGTGTAATGCCACATGGAATAAAAAGTAAAATTAAGAATTTGTTGAAATATCAAATATATTAAATTACAATGTGCTTTAAAAATGAAAAATGAAAAATATAAAATAAAGTAAAATCATTTTAGAATATTCTCATCACTTTCTCAGCATCCAAATAGAAAATCATTTGAACGCCAAACACTCTTCAAATCAAGACCCACCGCAACCCATCTCCAACACCACTTTTCAAACCAAGGAAAACGTTCTTGTTTTTTTCACTCATGCTCTCTCTTCTTCTCCCTTTTTTTCTTTTTTTCTCTCCTCTTCTCCTTCTCTTTCTTTCAGATATGATCTACTAGGAAAATGAGTCAAATTTAGAATATGCAATTTCACCACCAATTTCGTCCTTTGTTTTGGACAACAAAACAAGGGAACTGTAGACACTCGATTTTCCACCCATAATTTAATCTTGGAAGATAGCTAGAGTGACCATTCATATATCCAAAATATAGAGTTGCATTACATGCATTAATCCATTCATTGCATATCATAAAAATGATCTTGAGATTCCAATGATCGTGATGGTATATCTGATTCCCAAATCGGACCATCGGATTGAAAGATATCACATGATTAAGTTTTTACGGTCCGCATGCATTTTGTTTGGGTGGAACCAACCACGCGTGATTAATTTGAATTAATTCTGATTGGTTAAACAATTAAAATTAATTAAATAATTTTGCGATTGGTTGTTGGTTAGTGTCAAAAATAGGCCTGCTTGCGTGGGAATAAAGTGGATAATCAGATAACAAAGAAGTTGTGGATAATTAATTCTTTTTTAGAATATTTATCTATAAGATAATGATCACTTTAAAGACTTGAATATCAATAAAAAGGGATTAATTGTTAGAATACGGATTAAAAATGCATCTAGGTGCAATTTCCAAGTAAAACATTCTTAAAAAAAGAGTCCAAATTGATTCAAAACTCAAACGCGAGGCTGGCACCCAAGAAGGCCTGTCGGCACTTCCCAAGTGCCGATTGGTCCAAATGTGTGGCTCAGCCCGGGAACTTCCTGATTGAGATAAAACTTATCTTTTTCGGATTTTTAGAGATAAAGACGCATTCCAATTCGTATCTGATCTCATTCAGCTTACTTTTTAAGCATCCTAACCTCTATAAATAGAGGAAAAAGATCAGAACTAGGGGCTTTTCTTTTCTGACTTCTCTGCTCCCTTTATGTTAAAGACGTTCTGGAGGCTTCTACTTTAAGAACTTCTTTTTTGTAAGTAAAGTATTTTAGACCTCAAAGAAGTGAAAACTTCTTTGATTTCTAAAATATTCTTCTATTGAAGAGCACGCTCATGCAAGAGGTATCTAGTTTCATTCTTTTGTCGGTTTTTCTTTTCCATTAATTAATATGTTGTGATTGTTCATTGCATGAATTTGGTTAATATGTTTGATTTTATTTTGCCTTGTTTTTAATTCATGTTTGCCATGCTTAGATATTGAGTTGGAATTTTCTTTGACATGTTCTTTAGTTGATTGTCAATTTTAATTTTTTCTTTGATTTCAAAATCTGCTAATGATTATCAAAACCCTTTTTTTTTTTAAATCCAAAACTAGTCTGTATTTTCATTAAATACAGATCTGTATGTTTTCTAATCACAAAACTGGTCTGTATTTTCATTAAATACAGATAAGTATTTTTTCTGATCACAAAATTGGTCTGTATTTTCATTAAATACATATATGTATTTTTTTTATCACAAAACTGGTCTGTATTTACATTAAATACAGATCTGTATTTTTTCTGATCCAAAACTGGTCTGTATTTTCATTAAATAAAGATCTGTATTTTTTCTGATAACAAAACTGGTCTGTATTTTCATTAAATACAAATCTGTATTTTTCTGGTCACAAAATTGGTCTGTATTTTCCTGAAATGCAGATCTGAAAATTTTTCTGAAAAAAGTTTTCTTTTTTATAAAATTGTAGATTTTGAAATTTTGAAGAAGGAATTAAGAGTTTGGTTAAGGTCTTTCTTTTTAATATGTGATGCATGCATAATAAGTTTATCTCATGAATATGAATCCTCTTTTAACACAATCTTTTTTTACCCTTTCAAAAACAGATTTGCTTTTTACAAATCAAAACTCATTTTTTTTACCCTTTCAAAAACAAAACAGATCTGATTTTTATTAACCCAATCTCAAATATTTTATCCTACAAAAACAGATCTAATTTTTATTAACCTAATCTCATTTTTTTTATCCTACAAAAACATATTTGATTTTTATTAACCCAATCCCTTTTTTTTACCCTTTACCAAAGCATATCTGATTTTTACAAATCAAATCTTTTTTTTTTTTTTTTTCAAAACAGATTTGATTTTTCTTTTAAAAGAGGACATATCCATAAGAAAAATTTGTTTAAATTAATTTTGCCAAGTGTTTGTCATGTGTGTTACAACATATCATTAAACATCATACAAAAGGGTATATAATGGTCATTAGAGTCTAGAAGACCAGGCTCTGTCTAGGCAGAATAGGTGCCTAACACCTTCCCATTCCGTAACCTAGCCACCGAACTTGGGATTTTGGTTAGTAGATTAGTGTTTTGTCTTTAATTTAGTAACTAGGATCAGAGCTTTGTATACATATATATATATATATATTTTTTTTTTTTTGCATAGATTGTAATTAGGTCCAAAGCCTTGTAAGGTTATGCTACGAAAATTGTACTTTTTTTTAAAATTTTTTTATTATCAATGACATTTACTGTATTTTGACATGTAATTGTACATTATTATTATTATTATTATTATTTTTGTATAAAAAAAATAAGTGGTGACTCCACACACTTACTTAAAAAGAGAGTTGCCCGAAGCACCTAAATCTCTATTTTGAGAGCACCCCCCTTTCGCGGTCTCTCATAGTGGCGACTCCGTTGGGGATGTCGAGGGCTAAGTTTCGTGTTATACTTTTAGTGACCAATTATATACCCTTTTTTTTGGTATGATGTTTTTGTTTGTTTGGTTGTTTATGTCTTGAGATGTTTGTATACTATTTTTTTTTTTTTTTTTTGTGTTGCCATGTTGATTGTTAAAAGCTTTCCCTAACTATCATAGTGTGTGTCATCAAAATAATAAATATGAATGCACCCATCTCAACATATGGTGGTAGTAACCATGGATCACCGGGCTTCATTAGATTCGGGTACCTAGTGGCGAACTCACCAACTCTTAGCCCAAAGTCACTAGATCATTTCTTGTTGATTATAAAGGATAGACCATGCTGTTTGGACCAACGTAATGTTCATTACATTACAAGTTGGGAGGTGTAACGTCCTAGCTATGGGAAACAATGAAACAACAAACCTACCCTACAATGTAATGACATAGAACCTACCCTTAGGCCGGTCCATGTTAAAATTGCATTGCATTGTTGCATGTGTTTGTTTGGTTGATTGATGTAGATGGGGACCTAGTTTTGATTGACCCAACCAAGCCTTTTCTTAGGGGAGAATTTGGTCAAGATCAGAGGGAAGACTCCAAAGAGAACCCAAAGACGACACACAAGCTAGCAGTTCCAGTTCCAAGCCCATCACGGTACTGAAGGCTTAGAGCATAGAAGACACTCCACTGCTGCAACATCACAATCCCATGTTCGACCTACAAGACAGTCCAAGCCACAAGAAGTCCGAAGACTCCATCACTATGGCAAAAAGGGGAGAACATCCAAACACTGAAGAATCCATGAACACTCAAGAGCTACTAAACACCATGGTAGCTAGTCAAATACAATTGAGGGAAGACATGAACCTCATCGTACAAAAATTTCAGAACCTGAAGGGTGGCCAAGAGGAAAACAAGACAGATCATAATCCCCCAACAATGAAGGGTGAGAAGAAGATTAATGAGAGGATAAACAAGGTGGAAGAGATGATCAAAAGATCCCGCAAGATGGAAGACCTCATGGACTACCAATCACTCTCACTTTTTCCCGATGTGAGATTGCCTCCTAAGTTCAAGATGTCGACCATGGGCAAGTTCGATGGGACTGGTTGCCCAAAGTCCCATTTGAAGATGTACATGAGGGCTATGCAACCCCTGGGAGCAACTGAAGAGTTACTTGCTCAAATGTTTCAAAATACCTTGACTGGAGCTGCTCTCAGGTGGTTCCTCAAACTAGATGATGCTAGAGCAAGGAGTTGGGAGGACATCTGTCGTGAGTTTCACAATCAATACAAGTACAACATAAAGGTGGATGTGACGAGGAGAGATTTAGAGACCACTAAGCAAGAGCCGAAAGAATCTTTCTCTACCTTCATTACCAAGTGGAGGTCCAAAGTTGCACAGATGATGAATAGACCAAGTGAAGAAGAACAATTAACTATGGTTGTAAAAAACTTATTGCGTATATACCATAAGTATTTGTTTGCTCAATATTTTCCTAATTTTAAAGCTTTGATTACTGCTGGAACCCAAATCGAGGATGTAATAAATAATGACACTAAAAAAAATGAGGACCCACTAAGGTTTAAAAGGAATTTAGGATCTAGTTCTAAAACTGCAGAAGTTTCTAATATATACAAATATGATCCTTACCAACTTATTGCCCCTATTGCCCCCGTGCAAATATCACAAGGGCCGCCTCCAAGGCCTAGGAGAGAATTTCATGAGTTGTATATGCCTATAAGTCAAGTGTTTGAAAAAATAAAAGCAAAGGGGTTGCTAAAACCCTTAGACCTAAGACCAATCCTAAACCCATTACCTGTAAGATTTGATGTGAGTAAGAGGTGTGCCTACCATCAAGGCCCTGGTCACGACACTAACAAGTGTTTTGGCCTTCGTCATGCAATTCAAGATTTAATAGACACTAAGGTGATTGCACCGCCTACAAGGCTTAGCATCACTAACAATCCCTTGCCCAACCATAATTTTGGGAGAGGAGCGAGGATTAATTGCTTGATGACTGAAGAGGAAGGTGAAGAGGACCCGTCTGAGTTGATTTATGACCTACCTGAGTGCTTTATGATGATATGGGAAAAGTTGATGGGTATGATATATGGAGTGAAGATGCTACAGAAACCCCAAATTACCTAACATCCACATATGGGGGGAGACACTTCAAACCCCAATCAAACTACCTAACATCCACAAATGGAGGGAGACACTTCAAACCTCAGGCAAGTTACCAAGCACCTACATATGGGGGCAGACACTTCGAACCACAATCAAACAACCCAACACCCACATACGGGGGGAGATACTTCGAACCCCAATCAAACTACCCAACATCCGCATATGGGGGGAGACACTTCAAACCCCAAGATACTGAATTAAATGACCCATAAAAAATTGCCCACATCACAAGGGGGGGAGAAACTTCAAACCCCCACATTTGGAGATAGATAACCCGATAGAAGCCTTGAACAAATCTACCCAACAAACACCCATAAAAGAGGATGAGGTCCTCAAGCAGCTATAAAAGGCACAAGCCAATATATCTTTATAAGGTTTACTCATGGCCTCATACAAGCACCGCCAAAATTTAGTAGACCTTCTCAATCATATCCAAGTCCCTACAACCACTACTTCTCAAAATCTGAATGCTATGATTGGGTCTATAAGTAGAGAACTCACTATTTCCTACTCTGACAAAGATTTGACAAAGAAGGGGAAGCACCATAATGATCCATTGCACATTATTGTAGATGCCAAAGGCAAAAGGATTCCAATGGTTCTAATTAATGATGGAAGTGCCTTAAATGTGTGTCCTTTAAAGACTGCAAGTTCCTTGGGCCTGAGTATTGAGGATTTTGTGCCAACTGATCAGCATGTGAAAGCATATGACAATAGTTGAAGGGAGGTCTTAGGAACCGTGACACTAGAGCTCACTATAGGGCCAACGATCAAGAAGGTGGAATTTCAAGTCCTGAACATAGCATTGTGCCTCAATATGCTCCTTAGGCTACCATGGATCCATGATACAAAGGCCGTACCTTCATCCCTATACCAAAAGGTTCGGTTTCCGCATGAAGGAGCCATATGGTGATACTTTGACCGTACCAAAGCCCATTTTTGGTATTGATTCTGAGAAGGAGCCATTGACCTTGGATGGCTTTGAAATTGAGAAGCCTGGGTTTGGAAGAAGAGAAAAAGAGGTAGAGAAGATCCCTATGGACTTTACTCCTTACGGCAACAATAATGTGGTGGCAATGATGAGGAGAAGGAATTATCTTTCAGGGATGAACTTAGGGAAGACTATGAAGAATGCAACTGCTCAAGTCCTGAAAATTCCTACAGCCACCCCACCTTTTGGGCTAGGTTATAAACCTACTGATGATGACTTGCTAGAAATGGAGGTGAGAAGAATGGCTAGTGCAAAGGCCAAAGCAAAGGGACTTCCTTGTCCCCTGGAACCCCTAAAGCCCTATACTCCCACGTTGAACGGAAAGTTTGTCAAAGCTAGAGATAGTCAATGCTATTGGGGATTCCCTGAACCGAGGTATGATCCTGAGTCGAGAATAATGATGCCTGGGTTTAAGCTATTCTTTGATTGCAACAACAAGGTTCCAAAACTGAAGAAAGAAGACACAAATTAGGTCCTCACTAATTGGGTTGATCACATGACCCTGATGCAATGACTACACTTTTGGGAGATGCCATCTGCAATATAGAAGAGGAAGAGTACTGGAAGGCTTGCCAACATGCATTGAAAAGCCTATATGAAGCAAGAACAAATGATGAAGATGAGGAAGGGGAAGAAATGCCTAGTGATGACGATGAAGGTAGTGACAGTAAGAGTGATAGTAGTAGTGATAGCAGTAGTAGTAACAGTGGAGATAGCGAGGATGATAGCAACAGTGATAGTGAAAGAAACAATAGTGAAGATTATGATAGCCAATATAGTGGCAATGATTGGGGTGAACCCTTAGTGATAGAGAAGATGAAGATGTAGGACCTTTGTATGAAGACCACTTTGATGATGACGTGGACTACTATGATGGAGATACAGAGGATAATGCTAAAGCTGAAACTATGAAGAAAATGAGCTAGAAAATGTGCTAGAAGCTGTAGGAGATGAGGTGGAAGTTGAATATGAAGAGGCTGATGACATAGATTATGATGATTACCCCTATAGGCAGCCCTCGGATTGGAGTTGCACTACTGATGTTAGTTCAAGGTCAAGCCCTCGATATGACAAGTATGGTAGAGAAATTCCTAAGTTAGGTTCATTCCACAATTCAGAACTTAGCTCACTGACCCTATACACTAAGGAAGATGACATAGATGCTAGATTGGCCACCCTAGATAGAAAGCTGATGATCCACAGTTTCAGAAACATAACACTGGAGAATCTTGAAGATGAAGATGAGAGGATGGGCGGAAATGAGTCAAAATACCTCCCTTAATACATCTTCCCAAGCAATAAAGGGAAGCAAGATTTGTTTAGTGAATGGATGGATAGTATAGAGCGTCTAGATGCTTATATGACTGACAAACCTACAGATATGGAGATTGATGCTGAAGGCACGGATTATATGGATGAAGACTCCATGGTACTGATGCTAAGGGAAGAAGGAACTCATCGAGAGCCACCCGCCATTGTTGAAGCTACAACCAAGTTGAAGAATTGGGCATGGAAGGGAGATGCCCACCCCATGGAAGACTTTGTGGAGAAGATCAAGAACGTTGAGCCAATCACTCCTGTCAAAAACATTGTTTCTATCCCTATTGAGTCTGTTTGTGATCGTATTCCTATAGAGTCTGTTTCTATTGAGTCTATTAAGAACTCTTTTCCTTATAATGTGATTTCTGATTCTACTTATTTGTTGGCTTTGAATGTTTTTATTTCGAAAATTGGTAAAGAAACTCTTAAAAATAAGGAATTAAAACAAGGGCATGTAGAACCTATAAAAGAAGAAACCCAACCTGTTAACTTGGGAACTGATGATGAACCTAAGATGATACAAGTGGGCAATACCCTAACCTCCTTCGAAAAAGATGCATTAGTTGCCTTACTGAAAAAATTCAAAGAGGTATTTGCATGGTCATACGAAGACATGCTAGCATTGACACAGATATAGTGCAACACTACATTCCAACAGATCAACCATGTAGCTAGTTAAGCAGAAGTTGAGAAGAATGAAGCCAGAATGGACTTTCAAGCTCAAAGAAGAAGTCGACAAATAGTATAATGCAGGATTTCTGAGAGTGGTCAACTACCCAGAATGGTTAGCTAATGTGGTTCCGGTGCCAAAGAAAGATGGGAAAGTGAGAATGTGTGTGGACTTCCGAGATTTGAATAAAGCTAGCCCGAAAAATGATTTTCCCTTGCCTCACATTGATATCTTGGTTGATAACACAGCAAGACATGCCTTGCTGTCATTTATGGATTATTTTTGGGGATACAATCAGATAAAGATGGCTCCGGAAGATATGGAGAAGACCTCCTTCATTACTCCATGGGGGACATACTGCTACAAGGTCATGCCATTTGGCCTTAAGAATACTGGTGCTACTTATCAACATATAGACAGTACTTTGTTGCATGATTTGATCCATAAAGAAGTAGAAATTTATGTTGATGACATGATAGTGAAGTCCAAAGACCGTGAAGGACACATACCAGCTTTACGGAAGTTCTTTGAAAGAATCCAATTCAATAAGTTACGGTTGAATCCCAAGAAGTGCACTTTTGGCGTAAAATCCAGAAAACTGTTGGGGTTTATGGTAAGTCAGAGGGGAATTGAAGTAGATCCTAACAAAATTAAGGTAATTATAGAGATGACGCCTCCAAGGACTGAAAAGGAAATCCTAGGATTTTTAGGGAGGATACAATACATAAGCAGATTCATAGCCCAGCTCACCATGACATGTGAGCCACTTTTTTGACTGCTTAAGAAAGAAGTTCCCACAGTATGGAATGAACAATACCAAGAAGCTTTTGAAAAGATTAAGAATTATCTGATGAAGCCACCAATATTGGTTCCACCAGTGCCTGAAAAGCCATTATTGTTGTATCTCATAACTACAGATATAACAATGAGGGCTTTGCTCGCTCAGTACCTAGAGGAGTCTAGGAAAGAGTGTGTGATTTATTACATTAGCAAGAAGATGCTGGCGTATGAAGAGAAGTATTCACCACTTGAGAAAACATGTGTAGCACTTGTATGGGCAACCTAAAAACTTAGACATTATATGCTTGCTTTCAAAGTCTTGTTGATTTTAAGAATGGACCCATTGAAATACTTGATGGAGAAGCCAATACAAGATGGGAAGACAGCTAAATGGGTTTTGCTTTTGTCAGAATTTGATATTAAATATGTGACTCAGAAGTCTGTGAAAGGGAGAGCAATTGCTGATCACTTAGCCCACTGTTCACCTGAAGAAGCTAAAGAAATCTGAGGAGACTTTTCAGATGAGGATATCATAGGATAGACCTAGAATCATGGAAGATGTATTTTGATGGAGCCACTAATCAAAATGGGAGTGGCATTGGAGTTCTCTTAATTTCACCAAAAGGGACACACATCCCATTCTCTGGTAGGCTCAACTTTCATGCCATTAATAATGCCACTGAATATGAAGCTTGCATTATGGGGTTACAAGCAACCCTAGGTCTTGGGGTGAAAGAGTTGGAAGTATACGGTGATTTAGCCTTAATAATTTCTCAGATTCAGAATAAATGAAAGATCAAGGAAGAAAGGCTAATGTCTTATCTTGAATGTCTTCAAAAATGGGCCTCAAAATTCAGTAAGATCCAATACCAATATGTGCCAAGAATACAAAATCAGATTGCAGATGTTTTAGCAATAATGGCATCCATGATGGACAGACCTAAGGAGGATGAAGCTCAACCAATAGTGGTGGAACAAAAAGAAGAGCCATCTTTTTGTATGTCAATAGAAGAAGATGAGGAAAAGAATGGGGAAGGTGAGTGGTATTTAGACATTTTACAGTACCTCAAGGACGGGACATACCCAAAGTCTGCAAACAAGAATGACCATTTGAACATCAGAAGCTTGTCCACTAATTATATTATTTGTGGTGAGAGGCTTTACAGAAGATCATATGACGAAATTCATCTCCTTTATGTGACCGCTAAGGAAGCACAACAAATAATTGAAGAGGTTCATGAGTCAAGTTATAGGCCACATATGAATGCATACATGCTGTCACGAAAGACAATAAGACAAGGTTATTACTGGACTACTATGGAAGCAGGCTACGCAGTTCACGTTCGGAAGTGCCATCAATGCCAAGTTCATGGAGATCTGAAGCACATGCCACCTATGCCATTACATACCATGACTTCACCCTGGCCGTTCTCTACATGGGGAATAGATATTATTAGGAAGATTCACCCAGCAACATCCAATGGCCATGAATTTATACTTGTTGCTATTGATTATTTCACTAAATAGGTAGAAGTTGCCTCATACAAGGTTTTGAACTCAAAGAAAGTTGCTCAATTTATTCAGACTAATATCATTTGTAGATATGGGGTACCGCATGAAATTATCTCAGACAATGGGCTGCATTTCAAGGGAGAAACAAAGAAGCTGCTTCAACAATTCAATATCCAGCACCATAAATCCTCACCTTACCGTCCTCAGACTAATGGAGCAGTTGAGGATGCAAACAAAAATATAGGGCGAATTTTAAAGAAGAGCATGAAGGACTACAAGGATTGGCATCTACAATTACCCTATGCACTTTGGGGGTATTGGACATCAATTTGGTCCTCCACAAGAGCCACTCCTTATTCATTAGTGTATGGGATGGAAGCAGTCCTTCCCATTGAAATGGGTGTTCATTCATTGAGAACAGTATTGGAGAGTGAAATCTCAGAAGTAGATTGGTTGCAGAGTAGATATGACCAATTGTGCATGATGGATGAGAAGAGACTCAAGGCCTTGTATCACATTCAAGGTTATCAAATGAGACTTAGGAAAGCTTTTGACAAGAAAGTAAGAACTAGAGATTTGAAGTCGGGAGATTTAGTGCTGAAAGAGATCCGAGCCCCAGTTCAAGAGACAAACGGGAAGTTCAAGCAAAATTGGGCAAGTCCATATATTATCAAGTAGATATACTCTGGTGGAGCAGTAAGGTTGATGGACTTAGATGCAAACCCTTTTACTGAACCAACAAATATGGATCAATTGAAGAAATACCTCGTCTTAAGTGGTAGTCTGAAAACACCAAGTCTGAAGTGGTTGTAAATTATGTTATTTCCCTTCTTAGGTTCGGCACAAAAAAAAAAAAAAAAAAAAAAAAGGAAAAGAAAGAAAAAGCTCACTAGGCTAAAAACCTTGAAAGGCGATCTACGCAAAAGGAGAGAAAAAAAAAAAGGAGAGAGAGTCAGAGAGCCTGCTAGGCTAAAAACCCAAAAGGTGACCTAGGAAAAAGATAAGGCAAATAAAATGAACTACGTGATGACCTGATCCTTCTACCAAGGAGGTACGTAGGCAACCATATATTGGTCCGGTCACAACTTCCCCAAACCCACCATTTACCCATTAAGAAAGAGAACTATTTTCAAAATTCAACCATTCCAATCTTTCCATCAACCATATCTGCAAAGTCAAGGGACTCCTAAGAAAGTGTTGTGACTCTCCACCAAGAAATACGGAGTCCAATCCTAAAAGAGTTTTTGCCAAGATTAGAGAAGCAGGATTATCACCATCCTTAACTTGACTCACAACACCTACGGCTCCAGCATCCACAAAACTTGGCCTTCCAGAGCAAAACAAAAATTCTCCCACGAAACAAAGAACTAAGCCAAAAAATTTCTGGATGTTGTTAGTCACTCCATGAGTACGTTTGTTAATCAGTCTTGAAACAACTGCATGAAGATTCACCATGTGGCCTTCAATCATGCTACTGGTAATTGAAGTAGAAAGTCCTAGAGCACTAGATAAAATCTCCCCATGTTAGGGATCACAAGAAACTGCTATGGAATTTTTGTTGGGATCATAACCCAGAATAGTTGAAAATTCTTGAATTGTGGGACAAAGTTCAGCAGTTTTAAATCGGAATATATGGTCTTCAGTATCCCAGAACTTCACGGTGGCATGGAGAAAATCCCACTTGATCTTGACATTCCTCAAAGGCTTGATTCCCTCTAGTTTGTAGGCTGTAAAATTGGTCTTGGTGTTAAAATCAAAGCTACGAACCCATCTATTGATATCATGAATTGTTGAATGAGGAAAATTTTGATTGTTAGCCATGTATAACTCTTGCATGTGATTGTTGTTTCTTGATAACTTTGATTCAAAGATTTGTTTGCAGGTTTGATGCTAAAATAAGTTACCTCAGTCCATAACCAAGTTTAAATAGGTTTCAAGAGTTTGTAGCTGATTGGGAAAGTGTTTCATAGTCCCAAATAGAGAATTTTTTTTTTTTTTGGTTGTGCAATCAAGTTCTCAAAAATTTGCATGGTTTGTCAAACTAGGCATTTAGACATGCCTTATCCATTTGTTTTCAAAAATAAAAAATAAAATCACCTGCATCACTTGTTTCAAAAAAAAAAAAAAAATTAACCAAATCAAGATTTTCCGAAGTTATGCATCTATTTTCTAAACTAAGGGCATTCGGCTATGCCTTATCCCCTCTCTCTGGAACAAGTAAAAATCACTCACCCCTTTTCAAAAAAAAAAGAAAAGAAAAAAAAGAAACCCTTTTCAAAAAATAAAAGGTCATCATGCATAAGGTTTCCAAACTAGGGGCATTCAGCCCTGCCTCATTCAGGTGAGTATAAATCACATCAAACGTGGTCAGAAAAGTTCAAATTGTTTACTACAACACTTCATCAGGTGAATTCTAAACTTGTCTCATCTAAGTTTCAGCAAGATCAAGAACAATCCAAAGATAAAGAGCTAACAGCTGAAATTAATACAAATTCTCTATGGAACACTTTTTCTTATCCTTGCAGGAAAATTAAGATACAAGTCAAGCATCATTTGGACTTCGCATCCACCTGCGGGAAGATTTCCTAAACCCACCCCTAGAAGAGCCACCTTTAGTGTCTCCTTCCTAACTTGCATAAAATCGAGATTCTTGTTACCAGTTTTGAAGTTCAAGATTTCTGATCCTCTCCTCCAAGGATCTTGTGTTGAAATCAGCCATTGCCATTTGGTTGTTCTGAAAAATCAACATAGACAATTGTTAGATCCATTATCATGGAGATTCAAGCAAAAGCATTAGGGAAGCATTATCTTTTACCCAATTCATTTCATTAAGAACATATTGAGAAGATTGAATGCGTGCCACAAGCTGCAAACCTCCAATTATCCGCATGCTTTCTTCCATAAGATCAACACCGACCTGAAGTACAAATCCACAAGTTCAAAATAACTCAATGAGCAAACATGAGGACAGAAGACTAAAGGATTCAAGAATATACCGGGTCAATCCAAGGGACATTTGGGGTATACCCTAGCCTGTCTAAATTCACAGAGATGTATGACCCATCAGGGTTCATCACTTCATACTGCCATGTAGGAAAATGAGGATATGTCTCCATGATAGAATTAGAAGAGCCGTCAGCATGGCTAGGAGGGGGACTCTCCTCCTTTTCAGATGATGAAGCCTAAAAAGTGCAACATGCATATATTTTTGCAAGAGTTGAAACAAAGAATATAAGAGATGCAAATTGACTTTGGGAGGAAAGAAAGTTATTGAGGTTACAGGAATGCCAGCCATGCAATCCTACAACTGAGTCTGGACAAATTCAAGATAATCTCCTAGTGTCCCCGAAACAGCATGGCCAACTCGAGCATGAGCAATTTCTTCATTAGTTAAGAGGTCTGCCAACCTAATGGAGGGATAAGGATGAATTGGAATCATTTCAAGAGGGTACACATGTCGAACTTAAGCCAATACCCAATCACCAAGATACCAGTATCTTCCATGGCTACACTTAAACAATACTTGATGGCCATTCAACTCTTGAGCCCATTCACATTCAGCACGCTCTCCTCACAGCTAAGCCAAGGATCCAAAGACATCTGAAGATCATAAAGAACCCAGAATGAAAGAAAGCCAAACCACAAAAAAAACACTCACATCATCGATAGTCAAGTTATCAATCACCATATGCCAAACTTGCAAAGAAAGCTTGGGAGGCGTTGACAAACGATACTTAGGCAACTAACGAAGAAACCTTGGATACATGTCACCAACATCTTCTAAAACTTGGGGACCAACTCCAAAATATTCATACATCCAGACCTTAAAAAATCAACACACATCATTAACGACGCAACAACTAAAATGACCTTCCAAAACACACATAACCAAGGATTCAAAACCTCACCTGCCAAACAAATGGTGCACCTCCTAAGCTTGAGAGGCTACGCCAAGAAAGTCGAGTCATGAAGTGCAAAAGGGTTGCGTAAGCCATGCTACCCCAATCATAATTTTTGATCTGGCTAATATCCCTCAGACTCCACAAATAGCACAAGCTCACAGTACTACCCAATTTTGGGCATAAGAGAGTTCTAATGAAGAGAAGCATGAACATGCAAGTGCTCATTGCTACAGTCTTACAGCTCTCAATATTGGTGTACAGCCACATCAAGGGTACATTTTTGCTCCTAATTTTTGAAGGCATCACACCTAAAAGACTTTTAATCTCTATTGAGGTGATGAAATAATTAACTTTAATTCTTTAATCACCGAATTTTAAGCCAGTAATGGTTGAGAAGTCATAGGGTGTCAACATCACCTCACCAATGCTTGGAAAATGGAAAGTGCAAGTAGTGTCCCATAATCGCTCTGACAAAGCAAGGAGTAATTGAAGGTCCTTATACTCATTGGTATCATGATCCAAGAGAGCCTGGAAAAAGGTCTGGAAGCCGGCTTCATTAATGATGTTCTTAATGTCCGGGGACAATATCTCCCACATGCCTTTCAATATCTGGAGACTACCTCGACTCCTGAGGCTCTACAAAACAAAGTTTAGCCAATCATTGAGATGTCCACAAAACACCATGTCCCAAAAAATACTCATTCCAAAATCCCAACAAAAAAAATTACATGTCCAAAAAAAAAAAAAAAAATCCCATGTCCAAAAAAATCCCATGTCAAAAAAAAAATCCCATGTCCAACACAAAAAAAATCCATACCACCACAAAAATTTTTCATACCCATACTCATAAAAATTTCCATGATCATGAAATAAGACCTACACATTCCAACAAAATTTTCACACTCATCAAAAATGAGTTTTTTTAACTATGCCTACACATCAAATTTTCATGATTCCAATATCCACAACATTCAAGTCAAGATTCATCCAACAATACCACAAGATACATACAATGCCAAGCTTCATGAATCTTCAACATTGTCCAAATTTCATGATACCAAATAACTCAACAATTCAAAAATGCCCCAAAACAAAGAGCACAACATGATCACACAAGGATTTCCAACCAAATCATACAATGTTCAAAATTCCAACAAGAAAAAACAACAACAAAATGACAATGTCCCACCATCAAGCTCTCAATAAAACATAAAATCAACAAATTTGCCAAAAACAAAGAAACAAAAATGAGCTCACCTTGAAGTCATTTTTGGAGTGTGGAGCATGGGTTTTAGGGTCTTGAAGGAGCCCCTTTTCCACATTCCATTCAAGGGATGGATGATATATTCTTCCCATTGAAAGTAAGAAAAGATGGCCCCTTAGAAGATGCCATGAAAGTGCAAAAAATGGAGGTTTGGAGATGGGTTTCAAGAAAATGGGTTTGTTGCAAAGGTGGTCAAGAACACAAAGATCTGAAAAGATATTGAGGGAAATGGATGAAATCAAGTTTAGAAGCCTAAAGAAGTGATTTTCTAAGGAAGAAATGATGTGAGGATGAAGAAAATGCAAGAGGAAGAAGCTTGTGAATAGTAACAATGGAGGAAGAAGAGAGAGTGAAGAAGGAGAAGTAAAAAAAAAAATGATGGAGACAAGCATAAAAGGGGGCCAAAAATTCACCCCCCCCCCTTTTTGTCACACTTGAGTTGCTGAGTCAACTCAGGTTTGACTAAGTTGACTCAATCAACTCACCAAAAAAAAAAAAAAAGGCTTTTCAAAGACGGTATCAATTTCAAGAAAATTTCAATTTTGAAGGAAGAAAATAAATTTTCAATGATGATAAGAACAAAGGGTGTCACTTTTCAAAGAAAATTTCAAATCTCAAATCTCAAAAAAAAAAAAAAAAAAAAAAAAAAAAAAAAAAGAGAAGAAGAAGAAGAAGAAGAATAAGTGATAGCAAAAACAATTTTCAAAGGACTACAAAAAATCAATGGTTTTCCTTTCTAAAGAGCAAATTCAAGTCTAAAAAAAAGAGAGAAAAATCACACTCCCAAAATAGTGGAACAACAAAGCACCAATCATTCAAAATCTAATCTCAAACTTTGATCTTTTGCAGGCAATCACCTTAGGTTCCCAAGATAGAGAAGCCTCTTGGTTACCTTCCATTCAGATCAAGATAGACAAGCCTCTTGGTCGCTCACAGTTTCAGATTGAGATAGAGAAGCCTCTCAATCGCCTCAGGTTCCCAAGATAGAGAAGCATCTTGGTTACCTCCCATTCAGATTAAGATAGAGAAGCCTCTTGGTCACCCACAGTTTCAGATTGAGATAGAGAAGCCTCTCAATCGCCTCAGGATCCAAGATAGAGAAGCCTCTTGGTTACCTCCCATTCAGATTAAGATAGAGAAGCCTCTTGATCGCCCCCCCACATGCAGATTGAAATAGAGAAGCCTCTTAATCACCCCAGATCTAGACTGAGATAGAGAAGCCTCTCAGTCACCTCAGATTTCAAGATTCACCTCAGGTTTATCAATTATCAAGTAGATCATGTATTCATAATTCTCAATTTTCAAAACCACAAAACACTAGTTCTATGTCCCAAGGTTTTAGGTTCTAGGGCTAGGTAATCTTTGAAAGATCAACCTCGATTAAATAATGGTTGCTAAAATCAGTGTCTTTGTTTTACATTGACATACGCTTTGCAAGCTTTATCAATGAGGGGCATTCTGTAGACACTCGATTTTGCACCCATAATTTAATCTTGGAAGATGGCTAGAGTGACCATTCATATACCCAAAATTTAGAGTTGCATTACATGCATTAATTCATTCATTGCATATCATAAAATTGATTTTGAGATTCTAACGGCCGCAACGGTATGTCTGATTCCCAAATCGGACCGTCAGATTGAAAGATATCACATGATCAAGTTTTTACAATCCGTATGCGTTTTGTTTGGGTGGAACCAACCACGCGTGATTAATTTGAATTAATTCTGATTGGTTAAACAAATAAAATTAATTAAATAATTTTGTGATTGGTTGTTGGTTAGTGTTAAAAATAGGCCTACTTGCATGGGAATAAAGTGGATAATCAAATAACAAAGAAGATGTGGATAATTAAGTATTTTTTAGAATATTTATCTATAAGATAATTATCACTTTAAAGACCTGAATATCAAGAAAAATGGATTAATTTTTAGAACATGGATTAAAAATGCAAAATCCTTCAAAAAGGAATCAAAATCGATCCAAAACTCAAATGCAAGCCTGGCATCCAAGAGGGCCTGTCAGCACATGGCAAGTGCTGATCGGCACTTCCCAAGTGCCGATTGACCCAAATGTGTGGCTCTGCCTGGGAACCTCCTGATTGAGATAAAACTTATCTTTTTCGGATTTTTAGAGATAAGGACGCATTCCAATTCATATCTGATCTCATTCAGCTTATTTTTTAAGCATCCTAACCTCTATAAATAGAGGAAAAAGATCAAAACTAGGGGCTCTTCTTTTCTGACTTCTCTCCTCCCCTTACGTTAAAGACGTTCTGGAGGCTTCTGCTTTAAGAACTTTTTTTTGTAAGTAAAGTATTTTAGACCTCAAAGAAGTGAAAACTTCATAGATTTCTAAAATATTCTTAAGTTGAAGTGCACGCTCATGCAAGAGGTATCTAGTTTCATTCTTCTGTCTATTTTTCTTTTCCATTAATTAATATGTTTTGATTGTTCATTGCATGAATTTGGTTAATATGTTTGATTTTATTATGCTTTGTTTTTAATTCATGTTTGCCATGCTTAGATATTGAGTTGGAATTTTCTTTGACATGTTCTTTAGTTGATTGTCTGTTTTAATTTTTTCTTTGATTTCAAAATCTGCTAATGATTATCAAAACCCTTTTTAAAAAAAAAAATCCAAAACTGGTCTATATTTTCATTAAATACAAATCTGTATTTTTTCTGATCACAAAACTGGTCTATATTTTCATTAAATACAGATCTGTATTTTTTTCCTGATCACAAAATTGGTCTGTATTTTCATTAAATACAGATCTGTATTTTTTTCTGATCACAAAACTGGTTTGTATTTTCATTAAATATAGATTTGTAATTTTTTTGAACCAAAACTGGTCTGTATTTTCATTAAATACAGATTTGTATTTTCTAGTCACAAAACTGGTCTATATTTTCCTTAAATACAGATCTAAAAATTTTTTAGAAAAAGTTTTCTTTTTTATAAAATTGCAGATTTTGAAATTTCAAAGAAGGAATTAAGAGTTAGGTTAAAGTCTTTCTTTTTAATATGTGATGCATGCATAATAAGTTTATCTCATGAATATGAATCCTCTTTTAACACAATCTTTTTTTACCCTTTCAAAAACATATCTGATTTTTATTAACCCAATATCATTTTTTTTTTTATCCTACAAAAATAGATCTGATTTTTATTAACCCAATCTTATTTTTTTTACCCTTTACAGAAACAGATTTGATTTTTACAAATCAAATCTCATTTTTTTTTTTCTAAACAAATCTAAATTTTCTTTTAAAAGAGGACATATCCATAAGACAAATTCGTTTAAATTAATTTTGCCAAGTGTTTGTCATGTGTGTTACAACATATCATTCAATATCATACAAAAGGGTATATAATGGTCATTAGAGTCTAGAAGACCAGACTCTGTCAGGGTGGAATGGGTGCCTAACACCTTCCCATTCCACAACCTAGCCCCCGAACTTAGGATTTTGGTTAGTAGGTTAGTGTTTTGTCTTTAATTTTGGTAGATTGTAACTAGGATCAGAGCTTTGTATTTTTTTTTTTTTTTTTTTGCATAGATTGTAATTAGGACCAAAAACCTTGTAAGGTTATGCTACCAAAATTGTACTCTTTTTTTATCAATGACATTTAATGTATTTTGACATGTAGTTGATCATTATTTTTTCTTATTCTTTTGTATAAAAAAATTAAGTGACGACTCCACACACTTACCCAAAAAGAGAGGTGCCCGAAGCACCCAAATCTCTTTTTTGAGAGCACCCCTCTTTTCGCGGTCTCTCACAAGAACTACCAGCTAGCGTTGATGCTCAATCCAATTAACATCCCAAAAGAGAAAACTGTTGAATAATTATATACTTTACTAGAGGTCATATAGACACATACCTTTGGCGGAATAGATCACCAAATTGCCGAATCTTGTTGTTTGCTTGCTTTACGAACTCCTCACGATCTCCTTTGTGGAACACCTCCAAGTCACAGGAGAGGCTACTAGAGTCTCTCCTAATTTCCACGCTCCAAATTCTAGGGAATAGTAGATGGTTTCCCAAAGAGATAGCTTATTTTGAGAGAGCAATCAAAAACTATACGTATGTTCAGTCACTATATCTATCATTAATCTGACTGATGTAGGAGTATTTTAAATACTAGTAGAGATTCACTAACTATCAGATATATGTGATCTCAAAAAGAACTCATCTGTTAAATTTAAATTACTCCACTACTGATATTGATAACTCATATCAATATCTGTTAAGTTTAAATTTAAACTTATCTATCAGATAACCCATGTGGATGATCCATGGGCCATAGTTTATGGGTTGGGTCAAAACCAGCCCAATTTCTAACATCTCCCACTCGTCCACACTGGGTACTACAGTCAAAACTGGCTCCTCTCAATCTCTTGTCCAATCCTCTCTTTATACAGAAAAATGGAGTGTGCGACCTGACGAGAAGGTGTAGGGTAGGAGTACTATATTAAGTCACCATCTAAACTAACATAGTACATCACTCATAGTATCTCGTCTATGCCCTAGATTATTTGATCACACCCAATCAAGTTTCTTTAATCCCTCATGAGTTCAAAACTTAAAGCAACCCTTGATCCTATACCATATAATATGCTCATGACTATGTTGAAAAACAAATTCCTCATAATCGCCCGGGCTATGAGCCATAAAATAAATGGTGTGTTCTAAATAATCTTCCCCAGACACTCATGTCAATTCATGCACACTTGACCGCTTTCCTAGACATGCTCCGCGAGACCGTATATATCATGGCCCTGAGATGACATGCTAAAGTAGTGACATCAGACATTCATTTCATGACATAGTTCTAGGTCGAAAAAGGGCACAAAATGGACCATATAATGGTCGACTAGGGCTCACATAGTGATGGAGTAGGGATCTATCCAATCACTCCCTTAATTGGTCGGTTATAGCACATATAGTATAATTTGTTTGCTGCGGTAGAGCTCCCACTCAACTGGGCTTGTCACACTCAAACACCGTACAAATCTTAGTCCAATTGCCATAAAGGCAACCAACCTGAGTTTCTCAGTACAGTTACACATCAAGTTCCTGTCCAAGATCTCACATTTGGCTTTATTCAGGCTTCATGAAGTTGTGGATAGACTTCAAGTGCGACTCCCATAAGTCTCATCTTAGCCTAGCTAAGGCGACATTCATTATATTATCTTACATGCCTCCCAAAGCGTCAAGATGATCACTTACTTGATTTACAGAAAAAAAAAAGTGATCACTATGTCTCATCCTGCTCGCTACTCAAGCGCTAGGGTGATCGTCTATGTGAGTAGACCGATCTAAGCCTGGTGACATATTCTCAAATAATGTGTGCTCAGTATGCAATATCAATCATATCATAAGATGAATCAAAATGAATAACATCATTATTGCATAAATTATGAATAAACATAAATGTCCATAAGGTATCCAAAAACATATCAAATCCTACAAAGTCCCAAACGCCTAACATGATCCTGAAAGGCATCTCTAGTAATGGCTTTAGTAAGTGGATCAGCCACCATCCTGCTAGTAGAGATATGATGGAGGATCACCTCTCCTTGTGTAATAGCAAGACGAATGTAGTTATAACGAGTCTGTATGTGTTTGCTTTTGCTATGATACTTGGGATCTGTAGCATGAGCCAAGGCTACCATAGTATCACAATACATCTTTACAGCTTCATCTGCAAGAGATGTCACCCTTAAGCTTTGGAAAAATCTTTTTAACCAAACAGCTTCTTGCGCTGCTGCTGAACAAGCAACATACTCAGACTCCATTGTGGATAAAGCAATGCAAGACTGTTTCTTACTGCACCAAGAGATAGCTACACCACTAAGTAGAAATGCATAATCTGTAGTGGACTTGTGCTCATCTCTATCACTGGCCCAGTCAGCATCAGAATAACCTCTTAATCTCAAATCTCCACCCTGATAGCAAAGAATGAGATCCGATGTCCCACGAAGGTATTGAAAAATCCTCTTAACTGCTTGCCAATGAACAGGTCCTGGATTACTTTGATAACGACTAACCATACCAACTGCAAAACAAATGTCTGGTCGAGTACACAACATAGCATACATTAGACTTCCAACTGCACTTGCATAGGGAACTCTTGCCATTTCTCTCTTTTCCTTTTCTAATTTAAGGCAATCTTCTAGGCTTAATGTATGTCCCTTCTCAATTGGAGTATCTATGGGTTTGGAATTATGCATACGGAATCGCTCTAAGATCATCTTTATGTAAGTTTCTTGAGACAAACCAAGAAGCTTCTTTGAGCGATCCCTGAAGATCTTAACTCCAAGCATATAATTAGCCTCTCCCATGTCCTTCATTTCAAAAATAGAGGACAACCACCTTTGGTGGTGACAATCATCTTCATATCATTTCCAGCTAACAAAATGTCGTCCACATACAAAGACAGGCTAAGTAAACTCTTTCCTGATCATTTGACATACACATAATGGTCTTCTTCCATCATTTTGAAACCAATCAAAATAATAGCCTTATGAAATTTGAAATACCATTGTCTAGACGCTTGCTTTAGGCCATAAATGGAACGCTTAAGGCGGCACACTTTGCACCCTTGTTCCTTAACCTCAAAGCCAATAGGTTGATCCATATAGATCTCCTTGTCTAGTTCTTCATTGAGAAATGCAGTCTTTACATCCATTTGGAAGAGTTCCAAATCCAAATGTGCAACAATAGCTAGAATAAGGCGAATAGAGACAAATCTCACTATTGGGGAGAAAGTCTCTTCATAGTCTATCCCTTCTCTTTGGGTATAGCCTTTCGTCACGAGACGAGCCTTATATTTGTCAATTGATCCATTTGCCTTGCGCTTTATTTTTAAAACTCACTTGTTTCCAATGGTCTTGCACCCAGGCGAAAGGTCAACCAACTCCCAAACTTGATTCTTTGCCATAGAATCCATCTCATCCCTCATGGAAACTATCCATTCATGTGAAGTAGGTGAAGCTAATGCTTCCTCATAGGAAGCAGGCTCATGAAGGTCCAGTGAATCACATATAAAAAGATTCCACCTTAATCTCAAAATGACGATGGGGAATAGTTCCACGTTCACTTCTACATACCTTGGATCCTTGTGTGTCACTATCTAGCGGTTTGCTCCTACTAGGAGCCAAATCACTCCCACTATCTTTGGCAATTTCAGGATGAAGTTGTGATTCTCCACCCTCGCCCAAAGATGGTATGACACCTTCAAGTTCTTGCAATTCATAAAGCTGAAGATCTTGTTTTGTTTCACTAATGCTTGGAAAATCATCTTCAATGAAGTTGACATCATGAGACTCTATCTCAGTCATTTCACCATCAGAATGTTCACCATACATTACATACCCCTTTGAGCTTTCTGAATATCTTATAAAGATTTTCTTACTTGCTCTAGGGCCTAATTTCCCATACTTATGGGAAGTACTATGAACAAAACTTGCACAACCCTAAGGCCACAAGTTCTCCAAATTGGGTTTTGCACTAGTCCATAACTTATATGGTATTGTGGGAACTGACTTAGAAGGCACACGGTTAAGGATGTAGGCAGTAATCAACAATGCATCCCCCAAAACAAAATTGGTAGGTTAGCTTGCGCCATCATCAATCTAACCATCTTTAATAGAGTACGATTCCTTCTCTCTACAACACCATTTTGTTGGGGAGTACCAGGAATCGTCAATTACCTGCGTATCCCTTTATCCTCACACAATTCCTGAAACTGTTTAGACAAATATTCATGACCCCTATCAGTTCGAAAAACCTTTAGATTCCTTTCTTTATGATTCTCAACCTCTGCCACAAAGCACTTAAAGCAATCTAATGCTTCAAAGCAATGGGAGATCAGATAGACATAACTGAAACGTGAATAGTCATCTATAAATGTGAGAAAATAAGAGGCCCCAGGGCATGCCTTAACATTCATAGATCCACATATGTCCGAATGGACTAATTCCAAAGGATGAGTTACCCTTGGAGCCTTACCAAAAGGCTTCCTACAAGCCTTTCCAGCTAGACAAGGTTCACACATAGGTAGGCTTATATTAGTGATAGACCCCAATAGGCCTTCTCTAGCTAGTCTAGCCAATCCATCTTTTCCTATGTGTCCAAGTCTAGCATGCCACATTACAGAATCAGAAACATCATCATTATGAGCAATAAAAGAAAAAGAGGAATGATCTAAATCCAACATAAAGAAATCATTAGATAAATAACCATGTCCATACAAGGTTTTATTTAAATAAAAATCCAACTGAGGACCATCAAAACAGAAACTAAATCCAAGTCTAAGCATAGTAAGTACTGAAAATAGATTACATTGGACACCAAGTGCATGAAGCACATCATGAAGAAGTAACGTACGTCCCAGACGCAATTTGAGCTGGTAGGTTCCAACTCCTATGACTTCTTCTTGAGCTCCGTTACCCAGAATAACATACTGTGTGCCTGTTGGTATCTTTTTGTAATCCACACACCTAACTCTATCTCTGGCTATATGTTTGGTTGCTCCTGAATCTACAATCAACCCAGGAATAGTATGAGCAACAGAAACATGTGTACAAACGTAAGGAATAGCAGAGTTGTTAAGAATGGATACCTTTTTCAACTCAGTGCACTCACGAGCGAAGTAACTCTTCTTACCATAGTTGTAGCACTTGATCTTTGCCTTATCCTTCTTAACACGCTTGCCCTTTTGGCGCTTTGCTATCTTGCCTTCTTTAGGCCCAAGGTTACCAGCTCCTTTGGCATTCCTCCCTTGTCCTTTGCATTTAGGCCTGAATGCCTTATGCTGCCCAGATTGGGCGACAAGGAAGGTGTTTTGGTGCGACCCCATGCGCTCTGCCTCAAGCTTGAGATGACGAGAAATATTAGTAAAAGTATTTATATTCTCACTATGTGTCAAAACAAGCTTCATTTGCCCCCAAGTAGGTTCAGGCAGTGAACGTATCACCACTGTGACCTGTTGTTCATTAGAGAGATTATTGCCAGTAGCCTTTAGGTCACGGATCAATGCAGACATTGTCCTTAGATGTTCAGCTATGCTATGCTTTGAATCCATAACATATTGCTCAAACTTCAAAGTAAGAGCTCGCAACCTAGTTGCTGAAGTCCTTCCATAGGCAATCTTAAGCTGGTTCCACATCTCTTGGGCATTTAGGTAGTCCTCAAACTCCCCAATAAGATCATTGTGCATGCTACTCAGCATAGTGAAATGTGCACAACGATCTTTCTTAACCCAAGACTCATAGGCCTTTAAGTCACGGCGATGTTGGGTAGTATTACCATTTTCAGGTCGCATCATCACATTGGTTAGGGTTTCAAGGACCTCTTGTTCATTAAGCAAATATTGAATTTTTCTATGCCACATATCATAGTTGGTTCCATCTAGTTTCTCTTCCTTAGTTAGATCAGCAACTACATTCTTAGTGGCCATGTTCACTACATTCATTACACAAGTTGACATTAGCACATACATTTTTAAATTTTATTTCCAAAAATCCAACTAGACCATGATATTCCTTTCTACATACTAAGATCGAAAATTTCGCTAAGCTCATAATCATCTCTCACTATGTAAATTGGAATAACACATCTAATTGATTTTAAATAAAATTTTGTGAAGAATAAAACATCACACCATCCACATATTAAATCATACATATAACATGTGTCTGTACATCTTTGTGCACAACACATTGTGCATGGGCTCCACTATAAGCCGTATTGGTAATTTCATACAACATGCTAAGACAAAATTTGAAAATTATAGGTAACCATGAAACACATCCCCTTACATGGCTTCCAAAATTAAATTACATTGCCAAAAAAAATGGCCCAAAAAATTGCCAAAAAAAAAAAATTGGCCCAAAACATTACATATTTAAGTACCCTACTACAAAGATTCTATTTTTAATTAAAAAAATTGGGGATGCCACGTTACCAAATAATTTCAAAAATTGTCTTATCCATCCACAATAACAATAAATAAAAAATATACATGTTGCATAAATTACCAATATAACTACTAACTATAGAGATGAGCCAAAGAGTCTCATAAACCCTTTGGACACATATTCATCACATAATGCATTCATATAATATCAATTCAATCATATCACATTATGTTAAAAAAAGACATCATAAATTAATTCAAAGATTAAAACCAAACATAATTATACAGAAAATTAGAAAACTAATTTCACAATTTTCTCATATTATCACAATTCTATTTTAACATCACAGTTAAAAAAATGCCACTACAATTACATATATGTCACATTAGAAAAAAAAATGTGGTCTAAACAAAATTAAGAATATATAGTGTTTTACTATAAATTAAAATAAATAATAAGAAAAACTACTGTGCATGTTATAACATTTGATTTTGATATAATTTTCTATATTGTTATAACCCAATTCCTTTGTAAACTATGTTATAAATTCACACAGCATTTGTAAATAATATTACAAACCCACACGGCCACTTGCGTGTGGCTTATCACTTGCACAGTTTCCTTGTTGAAGGAAACAACAACAATTTGTGATACACCAACGTAATCTGCACAATATCCTTGTTAAAAGAAACAAGGATAATTAGTTGTTAGTGGTACTAACATCAACGTGGGGCTAACATCCATATCCTTATCAAAGTGTAACTAATACACTAATGTGGGGCTCTATTATTTTATTATTATTATTATTATTTTATTTATTTATTTTTTTTTTATTTTTTAGATAACCACTCAAACAATTTGTGGTTAGTAGTGGAGCCCTCCAGGACTCATAGCCAAAGCAAATCTTGGCCGATGAATAGTGAATACACAGTTATTCACTTGGTCCTCTGGGTAGGACTAATAGTTTTACGTATCTTGTAGTGTTCCATTTTAATCACAACTTCATCATTTAAAGTCTAAATTAAGCATGTAAATTGTCGTTTTAAAGCTTATGGAATGTACTTTCAAACCATTAAAAAATATTTGACATTAAACAAGATTTAATGGGTCAAAATAAGCCTGTAAATTTCGGATTACATGTAAACAATCAAAAAAATTATAGCTTTTTATTTCTCTCTCTACATGCCATAACATGCTTCTAAAAATACAGATCTGAAAATTAAAAATTACTTAAACTTTTAATTTTAGCATGCATATAGAATTACATATATATCAGAGATCATGGCATCATTCAAGAGTGAAAACAAGCATAAAATGGCTCTGATACCAATGTTGCATAATTACATACTTTACTAGAGGTCATATAGACACGTACCTTTGGTGGAACAGATCACCAAATTGCCAGATCTTGTTCTTTGCTTGCTTTACGAACTCCTCACGATCTCCTTTGTGGAACACCTCCAAGTTGCAGGAGAGGCTACTAGAGTCCCTCCTAATTTCCATGCTCCAAATTCTAGGGAACAATAGATGGTGTCCCAGAGAGATGGCTTATTTTGAGAGAGCACTAAAAAACTATACGTATGTTCACTCACTGTATCTATCATTAATCTTGTAGGAGTATTTTAAATACTAGTAGAGATTCAATAACTATCAGATATATGTGATCCCTAAAAGATCTCATCTTTTAAATTTAAATTACTCCACTACTGATATTGATAAGTTTAAATTTAAACTTATCTATTAGATAACCCATGTGGATGATCCATGGGCCATGATTTATGGGTTGGGTTAAAACTAGGGGTGTCCAACCAGACCCGGAACCCGATCAACCCGCCCAACCCGTCCGACCCGGCCCGAGAACCGTCCGAACCGACGCCGGCGACTGTCGGATACGGGTCTCCGCTCCCAAAACCCGAGACCAGCGGGTCGGTTGACGGGTTTGAGCATGCAAAACCGACTTTCAACCGATCCGACCGGAAAATACACCGGAAGTCGCTGTTCTCCGCCGATTAGAGGGTTCGCCGGTCTGATTTTGTCCGATCTGTCGAGATCCGGCGAGATCTCGTCGAGACCTGGCCTGATCTCTTCGAGATTCGCCAAGATCACGTCGAGATCTCGCCTGAATTTGTTGCTGTTCTTCGCTGTTCTTCGCCGATCTGTCGAGATCCAGCCTGATCTCGTTGAGATCTGCCTAGATATCTTCAAGATCCGGCCTATTCTCTTAGAGATTCGATCAGATCCTACAAAAACCAGCAGATTTCGGCAAAATCCGGCTGATTTCTGCATATTCCGGCGACGATTCGCACATTCCGATGTCGACCGAGACCCGACCAGAAACCGGTGACATCCGACCACCCGAACCGCTGCCGTCGGCGGGTCGGCGGCGGGTCCAGGTATCAGAGACCCGAAGTGATCGGGTCGGTTCCGGGTTGGGCACAAACCCGACCCAGACCGACCCATGGACAGGCCTAGTTAAAACCAGCCCAATTTCTAACAAAAACACATTATGCCCAATGACTATGCAAGCTGTAAAGACAATGACAACGTCGTGTATGCAACCGAAATATGGGAGTGAAATTAAATAGGGCGACGGTAAGTGGGTTTGGCGATAGAGGCATGGGTACCGTGAGCCTCCACCCTCATCTCCTCAAACAATTTCTTACTTTCTCGCACTTGTAGCCTATGCTATTTGTACGGCTTTATTTGCTGCCATAGTCTTGACTACACAGTGATAGTTTTCTTGGGGTTTGTAAATTGGAGGAGAAGGGTTGCCATGGGTCTTGGTTTGAAGGGTGTTTGGGATTCAAATGATTTTCTTTACTTTATTTTATAATTTTAAATTTTAAAGCAGATTCTTATGAACAAAATTTTTTAATTTTATTTTTTATTTCATGTGGCATTAAACATGGTATAAAAATTATTTTTTATTTGAGCCGTTAGCCATATCAGCATTTTTCATCCATCATTTAATAGTATAGACTATTTTAACACAATATTTAAATGTTAGGGACCAAATTAACATATTTGAAAGGTCAGTGACCAAATTGATATATAGTGTAAAGGTTAGGGACTAAATACGTAGTTTACCCTTAAACGTATTTAGTGTTGTAAATAAAATAATATTAAAAAAAAAAAAAAAAAAAAAAAAAAAAAAAAAAAAACCTTGCATCAATGAACACATGAATTAGTCAATAATAGGAAAATGGGGGTACAAACCTCTAGTAGGTAGGAGATCCTCCTATGGGGCAATTGTTAGGTTGTATCTTTTCTATTATCGATGATTAAGCAAGACATGTGAATACATTTTTATAGATAATTTTTTATAATATTTTCTTTTTATTCTTCATTGATTTCATTTTTCAGTTAAAAAACAGCCAAAATCAAGGTTTTAAAGAATGTAAATTTTTATCAATCTAACATGGAGATGCAAGAATAAAATCCAACAAAATATGAAAAAAAAAATACGAGAGAGAGAGAGAAATAACCTTTTTGTGTGGGAAAAATATGCATAGAATAAGAGAATGACAAATTTATAGTAAGAAGATGTGAATAAGAAAATCCAAAATAAAAGGAAGAAAAATGGGAAAATTATATGTAAAGTTAAAAACCCCAAGATGAATATGTATAGACAATACTTTTTTTTTTTATTGATTTATTATTTAGTTATAATATCAAAATTAAAGTAGAATAGATTTTCTATCTTGTAAAAAAAAAATAATCAAAATTAAAGTAGATGAATAAGTAAAGTTAAAACCGCCTAAAATTAATAGGAGTGTAAAAAATAAATATGAAAAAAATAATGATGTGATCATGACGTAAATGATGAAGTGGCTTAACAGGAGTGTAACAACAGTAAACTCCACGCTTTATCTTATATATATATATATATATATATATATATATATATATATAGATTTCTATGTTTCTTGGATATCTTAAAATTCAATGGCATTATCTTCGCATCTCACGTTTCATTCTTATATCTTTAAGCTATTGTATTTGTGAATTTAATTTGATAGTGTTTGTATGAAACTTTGATTGTACTCTTTGTCATGAATTAATTCGAAGCTGTAGCTTCGAACTGAAACTGTGATGAATGCACTAAAGATGTTATTTTTTAATTTATTTTAATAAATGCTACAACAATGATCATGGGGGCATTATGTGGGCCATGAACGTGATCTAAATTATGTAATTGGTGATGTGGAGATTGGGGTGTTTTTGAGGTGGATGTTATCATTACCCATGGGTCCTTCGTGCCAAGGCTATACACTAGAGGTCTGTTTGGATACCGTTTATTGTTGAAAATTGAAAACTAAAAACTGAAAACACTGTAGCAAAATAAAATTTAAATGTGTGAATAGTGCCATGGGACCCAATTTTAAAGAAAAATTTGTTAAAATCCGTACTTGCAAGTCCCGTGATCAGTGCATAAGACCCACACAAAAAAATGCAGACGCACACGTATGCTATTTCAATGCAATCCAAACATACACTAGATATGGCATATTGAATTTTGTAGTCGTGACATGATTGAATTTGTTTGTATTGGAGGGTTTTTAAGTATTATTATTTATTGTGGACTTAATACAAATTTTTTTTTTTTCGAATTGAAAATTCTAGGTGTCATAATCTTAAATGGATGATTTTATCTATAAAAATAATAAATAAATAAATAAATAAATGAAGTGAGCAAAACGAGGTATATTTATATTTATTATTATTATACTTGCGACAAGATGTGTATCCTCGTATGCAATATTTTTCATTATATATCCTTACCTTAACTTATCCGACTTGTTTCTCTAAAAAAAAAAACTTATCCGACTTCTTTTCCTCAAAAGAAAAAAAAATACTTATCCGCCTCCTATGTATGATATTAATTGTTTAATAAAAACAAATAAATAAATAAACCTTGTCCTATGTAACATGTATGACACTGTATGCGGCCATTTAGTGTTCACGAACTGGTAATAATTAATTAAAGAAATCAGTTTGCTCGGTCAACTGTGCAGTAGACTAGTCTTCCATCACGATTTAAATTTCGTGGAGGTAACTCTCGTACTTTTGCCTAATTCCTGGCAAACATGTTAAAATAAAACTTCGTTTTTCTGATGATATCAGTGACTTTCCAAATTTCTTCCTCACCGTCCTACGTACTTAAATGTTTATGGTCTAATGAAAGTACCTATCTTCTTTCTTGCTTAATTTTTTGACTTTTGAGAATGCATTTCTTAGACTTTCTACCTTGCTGCTATATACTGCCTAACAATTGATTGTATGTTGAAATTTTTTATGTTAGTGTAGTATATATACGCCTAATAATATAGATCATTTTTTTTTTAAATAAAAATACCATAAATTTTAAAAAGAAGAAGATAAATACTCCTACATAAGTCAGATTAATAAGAGAGATACAGTGAGTGAACATACGTATAGTTTTTGAGTGCTCTCTCAAAATAAGCCATCTCTCTGGGACATCATCTACTGTTCCCTAAAATTTGGAGCATGGAAATTAAGAGAGACTTTAGTAGCCTCTTTTGCGAATTGGAGGTGTTCCACAAAGGAGATCGTGAGGAGTTCGTAAAGCAAGTAAAAAACAAGATCCGGCAATTTGGTAATCTGTTCCACTAAAGCTATGTGTCTATATGACCTCTAGTAAAGTATATAACTTTTCAACATTGGTATTATAGCCATTTTATGCTTGTTTTCACTCTTGAATGATGCCATGATCTCTGATATATGTAATCTTATATGCATGCTAAAATTAAAAGTTTAAGTAATTTTTAATTTTCAGATTTGTGATTTTTAGAAGCATGTTATGGCATGTAGAGAGAGAAATAAAAAGCTGTAATTTTTTGAATTTTTACATGTAATCCGAAAAACTGTTGTGATGAACTGTAAAAGAAAATACGTTTTTCACTCATTTAAAATTGTCTTGTAGTAGTTTACCATGCATGTACCACTTTGCTTAGTGCTTGACTAGTTATCCATAAATTAAAGCGATGAGCCCCACGTTGGTGACTTGGTGTATCAATTACACACAAATTCTTATACTTGTTTCCTTCAACAAGGAAACTGTGCAATGAAATAAGCCACACGTTGAGTGGCTATGTGGGTCTGACACTTTTGTTTACAGATGCTATGTGGATTTGTTTACAGTAGTTTACAAAGTATAACTTTGCAAGATATGGATTTTGTAGTTATTGCTTACGTAGCAATAACTTATAAGTTATAACAATACAAAAAATTATATGAAAATCAAATGTTATAACATGCACAGTGGGCTTTCTTATTATATTATAAATGTTCTTGTTTATTAGACCTCTTTTTTCTAGTATGACATATATTTAATACATGTAATTGTAATGGCAATTTTTTTTTAACTGTGATGTTAAAATAAAATTGTGAAAATCTGAGAAATTTGTGAAATTAGTTTTCTAATTTTCTGTATAATTATGCATGGAATTTATTTAATTTTTGAATGAATTTATGATGTCTTTTTAACATATTGTGATATGATTGAATTGATATTATATGAATGCATTGATGAATATGTGTCCAAATGGTTTATGAGACTCTTTGGCTCATCTCTATAGTTAGAGATTGTAATGGTAATTTATGCAACATGTATATTTTTATTTATTGTTATTGTGGATGGATAAGAAAATTTTTGAAATTATTTGGTAACGTGGCATCCCCAAATTTTTTAATTACAAATAGAATCTTTGTAGTAGGGTACTTGAATATGTAATTTTTTGGGCCAATGTTTTTGGCAATTTTTTTGGGGCCATTGTTTTTGGCAATGTAATTTAAGACTATGTAATTTAATTTTGGAAGCCATGTAAGGGGATGTGTTTCACAATTACCAATAATTTTCAAATTTTGTCTTAGCATGTTGTATGAAATTACCAATAGGGCTTATAGTGGAGCCCATGCACAATGTGTTGTGCACAAAGATGTATGGACACATGTTATATGTATGATTTAATATGTGGATGGTGTGATGTTTTATTCTTCACAAAATTTTATTTAAAATCAATTAGATGTGTTATTCCAATTTACATAGTGAGAGATGATTATGAGCTTAGCAAAATTTTCGATCTCACTATGTAGAAAGGAATATCATGGTCTAGTTGGATTTTTGGAAATAAAATTTAAAAATGTATGTGCTAATGTCAACTTGTGTAATGAATGTAGTGAACATGGCCACTAAGAATGTAGTTGCTGATCTAACTAAGGGAGAGAAACTAGATGGAACCAACTATGATATGTGGCATAGAAAATTGCAATATCTGCTTAATGAACAAGAGGTCCTTGAAACCCTAACCAATGTGATGATGCGACCTGAAAATGGGAATATTGCCCAACATCACCGTGACTTAGAGGCCTATGAGTCTTGGGTTAAGAAAGATCGTTGTGCACGCTTTACTATGTTGAGTAGCATGCACAATGATCTTATTGGGGAGTTTGAGGACTACCCAAATACCCAAGAGATGTGGAACCAGCTTAAGATTGCCTATGGAGGGACTTCAGCAACTAGGTTGCGAGCTCTTACTTTGAAGTTTGAGCAATATGTTATGGATTCAAAGCATAGCATGGCTGAACATCTAAGGACAATGTTTGCATTGATCTGTGACCTAAAAGCTGCTGGCAATAATCTCTCTGATGAACAATAGGTCACAGCGGTGATATGTTCACTGCCTGAACCTACTTGGGGGAAAATGAAGCTTGTTTTGAGACATAGTGAGAATATCAAGACTTTTCCTGATATTTCTCATCATCTTGAGGCTTGAGGAAGAGCGCATGGGAGCGCACCAAAACACCCTCTTTGTCGCCCAATCTGGGCAGCGGAAGGCATTCAGGCCTAAATGCAAAGGACAAGGGATGAATGCCAAAGGAGCTGGTAACCTTAGGCCTAAAGAAGGCAAGATAGCAAAGCACCAAAAGGGCAAGTGTGCTAAGAAGGACAAGGCAAAGATCAAGTGCTACAACTGTGGTAAGAAGGGTCACTTCACTCGTGAGTGTACTAAGCCGAAGAAGGTATCCATTCTTAACAACTCTGCTATTACTTATATTTGTACACATGTTTTTGTTGCTCATACTATTCCTGGGTGGATTGTAGATTCAGGAGCAACCAAACATATAGCCAAAGATAGAGTTGGGTGTATGGATTACAAAAAGATACCAACAGGCACACAGTACGTTATTTTGGGTAACAGAGCTCAAGAAGAAGTCATAGGAGTTGGAACCTACCAGCTCAAATTGCATTTGGGACGTACGTTACTTCTTCATGATGTGCTTCATGCACTTAGTGTCCAATGTAATCTATTTTCAGTACTTACTATGCTTAGACTTGGATTTAGTTTCTGTTTCGATGGTCCTCAGTTGGATTTTTATTTAAATAAAACCTTGTATGGACATGGTTATTTATCTAATGATTTCTTTATGTTGGATTTAGATCATTCCTCTTTTTCTTTTATTGCTCATAATGATGATGTTTCTGATTCTGTAATGTGGCATGCTAGACTTGGACACATAGGAAAAGATAGATTGGCTAGACTAGCTAGAGAAGGCCTATTGGGGTCTATCACTAATGTAAGCCTACCTATGTGTGAACCTTGTCTAGCTGGAAAGGCATGTAGGAAGCCTTTTGGTAAGGCTCCAAGAGCAACTCATCCTTTGGAATTAGTCCATTCGGACATATGTGGACCTATGAATGTTAAGGCACGCCATAACGCCTCTTATTTTCTCACATTTATAGATGACTATTCACGTTTTAGTTATGTCTATCTGATCTCCCATCACTTTGAAGCATTAGATTGCTTTAAGCGCTTTGTGGCAGAGGTTGAGAATTAGAAAGAAAGGAACCTAAAGGTTTTTCGAACTGATAGGGGTCGCTAATATTTGTCTAAACCGTTTCAAGAACTGTGTGAGGAAAAAGGGATACACAAGCAATTAACGATTCCTGGTACTCCACAACAAAATGGTGTTGCAGAGAGAAGGAATCGTACTCTATTAGAGATGGTTAGATCGATGATGGCGCAAGCTAACCTTCTAATTTTGTTTTGGAGGGATGCATTGTTGACTACTGCCTACATCCTTAACCATGTGCCTTTTAAGTCAGTTCCCACAACACCATATGAGTTAGGGTTTGGTGCAAAACCCAATTTGGAGAACTTGCGGCCTTGGGGTTGTGCAAGTTTTGTTCACAGTACTTCCCATAAGTATGGGAAATTGGGCCCTAGAGCAAGTAAGAAAATCTTTATAAGAAAATCTTTATAAGAAAATCTTTATAAGATATTCAGAAAGCTCAAAGGGGTATGTAATGTATGGTGAACATTTTGATGGTGGAATGACTGAGATAGAGTCTCATGATGTCAACTTCATTGAAGATGATTTTCCAAGCATTAGTGAAGCAAAACAAGATCTTCAGCTTTATGAGTTGCAAGAACTTGAAGGTATCATACCATCTTTGGGCAAGGGTGGAGAATCACAACTTCATCCTAAATTCGCCAAAGATAGTGGGAGTGATTTGGGTCCTAGTGGGAGCAAACCGCTAGATAGTGACACACAAGGATCCAAGGTACATAGAAGTGAACGTGGAACTATTCCCTGTCGTCATTTTGAGATTGAGGGGGAATCTTTTATATGTGATTCACTGGACCTTGATGAGCCTGCTTCCTATGAGGAAGCATTAGCTTCACCTACTTCACATAAATGGATAGTTGCTATGAGGGATAAGATGGATTCTATGGCAGAGAATCAAGTTTGGGAGTTGGTTGACTTTTCACCTGGGCACAAGACCATTGGAAACAAGTGGGTTTTAAAAATAAAGCACAAGGCAGATGGATCAATTGACAAATATATGGGTCATCTCGTGGCGAAAGGCTATACCCAAAGAGAAGGGATAGACTATGAAGAGACTTTCTCCCCAGTAGTGAGATTTGTCTCTATTCGCCTTATTTTAGCTATTGTTGCACATTTGGATTTGAAACTCTTCCAAATGGATGTAAATACTGTATTTCTCAATGGAGAACTAGACAATGAGATCTATATGGATCAACCTATTGGCTTTGAGGTCAAGGAACAAGGGCGCAGAGTGTGCCGCCTTAAGCGTTCCATTTATGGCCTAAAGCAAGCGTCTAGACAATGGTATTTCAAATTTCATAAGGCTATTACTTCGATTGGTTTCAAAATGATGGAAGAAGACCATTGTGTGTATGTCAAACGATCAGGAAAGAGTTTACTTATCCTGTCTTTGTATGTGGACGGCATTTTGTTGGCTGGAAATGATATGGAGATGATTGTCACCACCAAAAGGTGGTTGTCCTCTATTTTTGAAATGAAGGACATGGGAAAGGCTAATTATGTGGTTGGAGTTAAGATTTTCAAGGATCGCTCAAAAAAGCTTCTTGGTTTGTCTCAAGAAACTTACATAAAGATGATCTTAGAGCGATTCTATATGCATAATTCCAAACCCATAGACACTCCAATTGAGAAGGGACATACATTAAGCCTTGAAGATTGCCCTAAATCAGAAAAGGAAAAGAGAGAAATGGCAAGAGTTCCCTATGCAAGTGCAGTTGGAAGTTTGATGTATGCTATGTTGTGTACTCGACTAGACATCTGTTTTGCAATTGGTATGGTTAGTTGTTATCAAAGTAATCCAGGACCTATTCATTGGCAAGCAATTAAGATGATTTTTTGATACCTTCGTGGGACATCGGATCTCATTCTTTGCTATGAGGGTGGATATTTGAGATTGAGAGGTTATTCTGATGTTGACTGGGCCAGTGATAGAGATGAGTGCAAGTCCACTACAAGTTATGCATTTCTACTTAGTGGTGCAGCTATCTCTTGGTGCAGTAAGAAACAGTTTTGCATTGTTTTATCTAGGGGTTTCCACGGGTCGGGTGGGCAAATTCTCAACTCGCAACCGACCCGTTAAGAGGGTCGGGTTTTGCGGGTCGGTTTGCTGGCGGGTGGCATCGGTTTCGGGTGAGGCCGAAACCCGACGGAAAACACAGAACAATGGCTGAAATCGGCGAGATCTCGCCCGATCCGGCCAAGATCCGGTGAGGATTTCGTCAAATCTGATGATTTTTCTCCCAAATCGTGTCGAGAATAGCTGGATCTGGTGTATCTATGCCGGATTCGATTGTTTTGGTCGCCGAAATCTACCAAATCAAGCTGAAAACTTGTCGGAATCGCTGGAGAATTCGCCAGAATTTGATGTTTTTGGGCGGGTTGGGTTTCACGGGTTTTGAACAAGGGGACTCGAAACCGACCCGCCGGTGTCGAGTTTTGGAGCTCGGGACTCGCGGCCGACCGCCGGAGCAGTCGGATCGGGTGAACGCCGGTCGGGTACGGGCAGGTTGGCCGAGTTGGGCGGGTGGCTAGGTGGGTTGGACAGCTCTAGTTTTATCCACAATGGAGTCTGAGTATGTTGCTTGTTCAGCAGTAGCACAAGAAGCTGTTTGGTTAAAGAGATTTTTCCAAAACCTAAGGGTGACATCTCTTGCAGATGATGCTGTAAAGATGTATTATGATAGTATGGCAGCCTTAGCTCATGCTAAAGATCCTAAGTATCATAGCAAAAGCAAACACATACAGACTCGTTATAACTACATTCGTCTTGCTATTACACAAGGAGAGGTGATCCTCCAACATATCTCCATTATCAGGATGGTGGCTGATCCACTTACTAAAGCCATTGCTAAAGATGCCTTTTAGGCTCATGTTAGGAGTTTGGGACTTTGTAGGATTTGATATGTTTTTGGATACCTTATGGACATTTATGTTTATTCATACTTTATGGAATAATGATGTTATTCATTATGATTCATCTTGTGATGTGATTGATATTGCATACTGAGCACACATTATTTGAGAATATGTCACCAAGCTTAGATCGGTCTACTCACATAGACGATCACCCTAGTGCTTGAGTAGCGAGCAGAATGAGACATAGTGATCACTTTGTTTTTTTGTAAATCAAGTAAGTGATCATGTTGACGCTTAGGGAGGCGTGCAAGATAATATAATGAATGTTGCCTTAGCTAGGCTAAGATGAGACTTATGGGAGTCGCACTTGAAGTGTATCCACAACTTCATAAAGCCTGAATAAAGCCAAATGTGAGATCTTGACAGGAACTTGATGTGTAACTGCGCTGAGAAACTCAGGTTGGTTGCCTTTGTGGCAATTGGACTAAGATTTGTACAGTGTTTGAGTGTGACAAGCCCAGTTGAGTGGGAGCTCCACCGTAGCATACAAATTATATTGTATGTGCTATAGCCAACCAATTAAGGGAGTGATTGGATAGATCCCTACTTCGTCACTATGTGAGCCCTAGTCGACCATTATATGGTCCATTCTATGCCCTTTTTTCAACCTAGAACTATGTCATGAAGTGAATGTTTGATGTCACTACTTTAGCATGTCATCTCAGGGCCATGATATATACGGTCTCATGGAGCATGTCTAGGAAAGCGGTCAAGTGTGAATGAATTGACATAAGTGTCTGGGGAAGATTATTTAGAACACATCATTTATTTTATGGCTCATAGCCCCGGCAATTATGAGGAATTTTTTTTTTCAACATAATCATGAGCATATTATATGGTATAGGATCAAGTGTTGTTTTGAGTTTTGAGCTCATGAGGGATTAAAGAAACTTGATTGGGTGTGATTAAATAATCTGGGGCATAGATGAGATATTATGAGTGATGTACTTTGTTAGTTTAAATGGTGACTTAATATAGTACTCCTACTCTACACCTTCTTGTCAGATCGCACACTCCATTTTTCTGTATAAAGAGAGGATTGGACAAGAGATTAAGAGGAGCCAGTTCTGTCTGTAGTACCCAGTGTGGACGAGTGGGAGATGTTAGAAATTGGGTTGGTTTTGACCCAACCCATAAACCATGGCCTATAGATTGTCCACATGGGTTATCTGATAAGTAAGTTTAAATTTAAACTAACTGATATTGGTATGAGTTATCAATATCAGTAGTGGGGTAATTTAAACTTAAGAGATATTGATATGAGTTATCAATATCAGTAGTGGAGTAATTTAAACTTAACAGATTAGATCTTTTAGGGATCACATATATCTGATAGTAAGTGAATCTTTACTAGTATTTAAAATACTCCTACATCAATCAGATTAAAAAGAGAGAAATACAGTGAGTGAACATACATATAGTTTTTGAGTGCTCTCTTAAAATAAGTCATCTCTCTGGGACACCATCTACTGCTCCCTAGAATTTGGAGCGTGGAAATTAGGAGAGACTCTAGTAGCCTCTCTTGTGACTTAGAGGTATTCCACAAAGGAGATCGTGAGGAGTTCGTAAAGCAAGCAAAGAAAAAGATCTGGCAATTTGGTGATCTGTTCCACCAAAGGTATGTGTCTATATGACCTCTAGTAAAGTATATAACTTTTCAACAATTATTATACTTGCAACAAGATGTGTATCCTCGTATGCAATATTTTTCATTATATATCCTTACCTTAACTTATCCGACTTCTTTTCCTCAAAAGAAAAAAAAAACTTATCCGCCTCCTATGTATGATATTAATTGTTTAATAAAAACAAATAAATAAATAAACCTTGTCCTATGTAATATGTATGACACTGTATGCGGCCATTTAGGGTTCACGAACCGGTAATAATTAATTAAAGAAATCAGTTTGCTCGGTCAACTGTGCAGTAGACTAGTCTTCCACCACGATTTAAATTTCGTGGATGTAACTCTCGTACTTTTGCCTAATTCCTGGCAAACATGTTAAAATAAAACTTCGTTTTTCTGATGATATCAGTGACTTTCCAAATTTCTTCCTCACCGTCCTACGTACTTAAATGTTTATGGTCTAATGAAAGTACCTATCTTCTTTCTTGCTTAATTTTTTGACTTTCGAGAATGCGTTTCTTAGACTTTCTACCTTTCTGCTATATACTGCCTAACAATTGATTGTATGTTGAAATTTTTTTATGTTAGTGTAGTAATATATACGCCTAATAATATAGATCATTTTTTTTTTTTTTGATAAAAATCTCATAAATTTTAATAAGAAGAAGATAAATTCAATAGATCATTAATGGCAAACCTTGTGAGTTGTAACTAATAAGTGCTAGCTATTACTTGATTCATTCATGAATAAAAATTTGAGTTTGTCTGCGCCCCCCCCCCCCCCCCCCCCCAACTTGTTGTAGGGTTTCTAAAAATAAAAAAATTGTTGTACGCAAACAAGAAAAAAAAAATCACTATCAATTAAGATTCTATAAAACAAATGCTATCAAATAGTCCACAACCAGAAAAACACTCTTATGTTAAAAACTTTAAACACAACATAATAAATTCCTCCTGCTTATTATACCATTCTCAAATTACTGGTTCCCTATTGCACTATCAAAATATCATTTTGATATTATCAAGTGAAAATATCATTTTGATCCTTATATTTTGAGATTACTATGAATTTGGTCCTTATATTTTAATAGCAGTAGTAAATTATTTGATTTATGTTATTTTTAACTTGCAGTTAATTTGGTCCATACCATCAAATCACAATTTTTCTTGCATTTTTTGCACTTTCATAGCAACTAATCACAAAAACACAAATCAAATATAACAATCTCCAACTTAGGTAGACATAAATATCAACATAGTAACTGAAACAAATTCAAATTTGGACCCAGAATGACTGTAAATTGAAAATAATAGGGACTGAATTGAATGTAAGTTAAAAATAACATGGACCAATTTAAATGCTACCAAAATATAGTGACTAAATTGACTACAACCAAAATATCGGAACCAAATTGATAGTAACCCCAAAACCCAGGAACAAAAATAGTGTTTTTGCTATATATTTATTTTAAAAGTGATATTATCAATTTGTCAGAAAACTTAAGGATGTCAATAAAACAATTGACTATTTTTTTGGCCATTGCTGAACAAATTTTACAAAAAGCTACTATTAGTTGGTTTTGCAAGGTACGTTATAGATCTATAAAACTATGACCCTAGGTCAATTTTAACATGAGATTCACAAGGCTAGGGTCATAGCGAAAATTTCTAGCTAGGGGAGGAGGGATTATTAATAAGCAATGCTAAAAATGTGTCTCATATTTTTTTTTTAAATATTTGATTACAATTTTCTTTTAACAACAATTTTGAGGTAAGTTACATAAAATTCTCCTAAGAGGTGGTTTCATTATTAAACCAGATATTTTAAAAAATTTTAATTAAATCCTTGAATTTTCTAACTTGTTACATTTTTTTTTGATAAAAACTTGTTACAAGTTATCCTGATAGTATAGGTCACTATATATTATCTAATAGTAACAAAAATTCACGTATGAATCACATGGAGTATATATACTTTGACGCCATTGAAAAGTTGATAACCTAAGAAAGCGATATCGTCGATTTATGTTTTTTTTTTTTTTTTTTTGGTATTAATATATATCATTTAATACTTATGTGATAGGTCTTCTAGTTCAAAACAAAGGTCCAGTGCAGATTATATACATTCCATTACAAGGAGAATTCCATGTTTTTTATTTTTTATGATTCATGATTTGAGAGAGAGAGAAATAAGAGAATTATTATAATTTATATAGTAAATCCAACGTTACTTAGCAGAAAAAATAAAATCCAGTCTTATAATATTTTGAAGGAAATAAACTTAAACTTTGAATAATTTATAGAAGATAATAGACTTGGGCGGCTAGCTTCACATAAAAATGACTTGGGATTAGATAAGCAATTTATTTAAGTTTAAGTAAGAGTTAGGCCCTTTTGGATATACACCACTGTTAGTTTCTTTAAAACCTCCTCCCCTCTCCCCTTGTGTGTGTATGTGTGTGTGTTAAAATACTTAGTATTCTCAAAAGAAAAAACAGTGGGTTAATTTCACACTGGAAAATGAGTGTGAGTTATAGAGGTTTAAAGCCTGTGTTGTGTATTTAAGAGTTAGACCATTTTGGATATACACCACTGTTAGTTTCTTTAAAACATTCACCCCTTTCTCTTGTGTGTGTGTTAAAATACTTAGTATTCTAAAAAAATATATATATATTATACAGAAATTACACACAAGTATATTTTTGCACTGTATTCATGACTCAAAATCACGATTTTTTAAGCCATGATCAGTTCAGTGCAAAATATGTTAATGAATACTTTTTTTTTTTTTTTGAGAAATGTTAATGAATACTTTGTGCTCAATAGTTTTTTTTTTTTTTTTTTTTGGTGAAAATCAAATAGTCTGTTCAGTACTGTGTGTAAAATAGTTATTACTCTTTATTACAAAGTTCAAATCATTGGCCCCACATTTTTAACTTTAATTAAAACGGCCCCACGAACCAATAGGTAATTCCTATTCATAACTTATCAGGCCAAAAAAACAATTTTTTTTTGCTCTGTGAGCATCTACTCAACCTAGCATACGTCTACAATGTTTTCCACGTGATTATCATGTATACTATGGGTGGATTTGGATTGAGTTTATTTTTGTTGAAACTGAAAACTGAAATTAAAAATGCTATAGTGAAATAATTTTTAAATGTGTAAATAGTACTGTGAGACTCATTTTTAATGAAAAGTTATTGAAAAGTATAATTTGTTGGACTTGTGAACAGTGCATGAATGCACTGTTCACAGTTGACTTGTCAACAATTGCGGGCTGAACCAAAAATAAAATAAAAAATAATGCAGATTACAAAACACAAACGCCATTTTAAGTTGAATCTAAACAGGTATTATATTGCATAATAGACTATCACGTTGCAGTAGAGTTGAAGTTGGTCAAGTTTGAAACTGATTCTGTTGACCCTTCTTTTGGGCGTGATCCATGACATGTTTGAAATTTGAATATCTATATATATACCCAAATGTTTGTCAAAGAGAAATCAAGATCACTTGAGGCTTAAGAGGTACAAAGTTTTTTCACAAAGGCTCTAAAACTTCTATTTCTCTCTCACACACACACACACAGACAAACAGAGATACCTGCACCCCAATCCCTCATGGAAGCAACAAGTGTACCCCTACATCCTCCAACTTATGGAAACCTAATCACCATTCTCAGTATTGATGGTGGTGGAATCAGAGGGCTTATCCCAGGAACTATTCTTTGTTTCCTAGAGTCTGAGCTTCAGGTAGAATAACTATTGCCTATAATGTTTCCATAACAAAAGAATTGTTAATGTTTCAATTCAAAAATTTAACATTCCTCGTCCAACCTATCCTTCATTACACTTTTGATCACAGATGCAAAATGCGTGTACCCTTCTCTTCCTGATAGGAGAATCACTAACCAGTTTGCAGTACACATTAAGATAAAGAAATCCAGAATTTGTCCTTCAATTTCATCATTATTTCTTAATATTTATAAGTACTTAATTTTTCAAATAAAAATGTCATGAAAATTACGGCCGTGAGACTATGAATTTGGAAAAAAAAAAAAAAAAAAAAAAAACACCACATAGCTGACCCTAATTAGTCTATTAAGAATTTGTTGCCAATCCTGAATTTTTATAACTTAAAATCGTTTTGTTTCTGTTGTTACTCTAAAATTTTTGGGATATGATGCAGAAGCTGGATGGTGAAGATGCAAGAATCGCAGATTATTTTGATGTGATTGCAGGAACAAGCACAGGTGGTCTTGTGACTGCCATGCTAACTAGCCCCAATGAAAAGAACCGACCACTGTTTGCTGCCAAGGATATCAAGGACTTTTACCTAAACAATAGTCCTAAAATTTTCCCACAAAACAAGTAATTTCGTTATATATATTGAAATCATATTTGAAATATATATATATATATATATATAAGTAGTTACTATATTTCATTAATTATTAACCTTACTACAAGTTGTTTTTGGTTATTAACATGATCTCATGTTTAAAATACAGTTTTCCATTGTTTGGTTATGCTACAAAGATTATCAGAGCTCTTTCAGGGCCAAAATATGATGGAAAATATCTACATAGCCTTGTTAAGGAAAAACTTGGGAACACAAGATTGCACCAGACATTGACAAATGTTGTTATTCCAACATTTGACATCAAGCAACTCCAACCGACTATCTTCTCCAGCTTCAAGGTTAAACTTTCTCAATTAAATTCATTTTCCTCTTTTGCTACCCAAATTTGCATGAATGGTTACATTAAATTATTAACAAAGTGCTTGTAGCGATGGAGCTGAATTAAAAAAGTGGTTGCTGCAGGTAAAGAAAAACCCAAGCTTAGATGCTTTACTTTCAGACGTATGCATTGCAACTTCAGCAGCACCAACTTATCTTCCGGCTCATTATTTTCAAACCAAAGATCCCTTTGGGAAAGTGAGAGAATTTAACCTTATAGATGGTGGTATTGCTGCAAATAATCCGGTATATACCAACTTAATTTCATATCATATTCATATAGCCGAACAAATTTAATTTTATTCTATTTCGCATAACACCAAAAGACTTATTATTCAAATGACATCTTTTGATTTATTGAACAAAAATGTTTAAAGTTTAAATTCATCTCTCCAATCATTGTAAATATCCAATTACACACAAAACTTTATTCTTTATTTCTCTTTAGAAGATTAACTTACTAAATTTTTTCACCTCTAGGCACTGGTTGCTATTAGTGAAGTAACAAAGGAGGTCACTCGAGGCAGTCCTCACTTCTTTCCTGTAAAACAAATGGATTATAAACGATTTCTGGTCATTTCAATAGGAACAGGCACTTCCAAAGATGACCAGAAATACAATGCGCATGAGGCAGCTAAATGGGGTTTGTTAAGTTGGTTAACCAGTAATGGGTCCACTCCATTAGTTGACGCATTTTCTCAATCAAGTGCGGACATGGTTGACCTCCACATTTCTGTAGTTTTCCAAGCTCTTCATTGTGAGAAAAGCTACCTTAGAATTCAGGAAGACACGTTAAGTGGTGAAGTATCTTCTGTGGATATAGCCACTGAGAAGAATTTGGAAGATCTTGTTAAAGTTGGTGAAGGATTGTTAAAGAAACCAGTTTCTAGAGTGAATTTAGAAACAGGCATTTTCGAACGTTCGGGTCAAGAGACTAATGAAGAGGCTCTCATAAGGTATCATTGATTTATACAATAATTCTCATATAAATTTTTCTTATTAATTAGTATTACATTAATGTGATAATTAATGTAATAATTAATTATCAACTTTATTTTCCTGTAGGTTTGCAAAACAACTCTCGCATGAGAAGCGGCTTCGCCATGCCCATGCTAGGTCTCCTCAAGGACATGCTATGAATTCCAAATGATATTAAAATTAATAATTGAAAAAAAAAATTGAATTGAATTCTTTCATAAGTGTTGTACGATTCAGTTGAGGGCATAAATAATCCATCTTTTGATTATTTTAATTGTATAAGTCCAGTAGGATGAGACACATGTAAGAATTTCTTGTCTTTTATGGTGTGATTAATAAATGTAAGCCCAAAATTGAAAATTCAACTTCCATACTTATTGATATTTTTGTGCATTTCCTTTTTATCAAATTGCATGATGTAGATAAACAATGAAGATTACACCAATCTTGCTTAAATTTTAATGGAATGAACTTATACCCCATGTTACAGATTAAATGACACCCCCTCATTATGGTGTGAATTACATGAAAAAACTACATTAAAAATGAATAAAGTTAAACAACAAAGGTGACAAATATGAAAATTCATAATGGTGTGATTAATAAATGTAAGTTCGAAATTCAACTTCCATACTAATTAATATTTTTTGTGCGGTGGTCACTCCACAAGTATAAGTGTTTATGGGGTGTGGAAGGCAAGAGCCAGGGTTCAAGTCTCCAGGAGGGAGCTTTCACACACATATACACTTAGATTAGGCTAAAGTAGAATTTCTATCTTGTAAAAAAAAAAAAAAAAAAAAAAAAAAATTGCATGATAAAGACAAACAATGAAGATTACACCAATCTCACATAAATTTTAATAGAATGAATTTCTACCCGAATTATGGATTAAATGACACTCTATCACTGCGGTTTGTACAAATGTAACAAATAAGTATATGTCCTCTCTCATCGTGGCTTCCCTAAAAGAATGTTCATTTTTTAGAACAACAACAACAACAATAATAATAATAATCAACTAATTTATACAAACTTCAAGGAGAGTGTAGTTCGTTCACAAACATCAATTAGAAAGTGTCATTTCAACATTAATTTAGTTGTCTCAATGTGAGAGAAGGCATTAACTTATCTATTACATTTGTATAAACTTCAACTGAGGAAATGTTATTTAGGAGAACCTCATGCATGGTCTAAGTGAAATGTCTAAATGTAGCTTCCTTCTAGAATCTCCTATTCACCAAATAAGATTTGCAGCCTTCATTGAGCTTTATAGGGGCTTAAACAAGCACCTCAACCTTGATTTGTTAAGTTTATCACCACCCTTACCTGGACAAAATGGCCAAATAACAGCTTTGACCAAAATTATTAGTATTCTACCACTGTTTTGAAAATAATTAGCAATATATCACTTTTTTAAAACTCGAGTTTGTGAAACTTGAGCTTGTCCTGTAACTCAAGTTTCATAAAAAATAACCACAATGGCCCACTAAGATGGATTTTTTTAATTAAAAAAAGCCACGTGAAACTCGAATTTACAAAACTCGAGTTCCTTGTAAACTTTCATCTTATCCATTTACAAAGTGTACCTTTTAGATTTCCATCCCCTAAGATAATGACTTTTTCTCTGGGGGGTCGTGGGGCTCTAGTTTGTGCCAAAGTGGGAAGGGTGAAGCCAGCAAAAAAGTCGCAACACACAACGGTGTAGGGAATTTTCTCAGCTGCAACGGGTCGATGAATTTTAGACTTAGGCTGTGTTTGGTTCATGTAAAATATTTTCCGGAAAATAAATATTTTCCGGAAATGCTATTTTCAGGAAAGGAAAATATTTTCAAGTGTTTGGTTGCATTAAAAAAAATGCTTTGGAAAATATTTTCTAGTGTTTGGTTGTGTTGCTGAAAATAATATAGAAAACACATTTTCTTCTTGTTCCTCACATTTTCTCACATTTTCTCAGCTGCCAAACCATATATAATATCATTCTCAGTACAGAAAACACAAACAAAACCCAGAAAAAAAATCATCAAATCCGGTCAAATTGAGAGAAGAAGGAAGAGAGAGAGGCGACTGGGTTCGACGAGAGGCTGCGCGGCGGAGCCGAAGGCGAGATCGCGCGGCGCGGTGTTGCGATGGCGATCGACGCGGTGCTGCGATGGCGATCGACGCGGTGCTGCGATGGCGATCGGCGCGGTGCTGCGATGGCGATCGGCGCGAAGGCGAGATCGCGATGGCGCGGTGCTGCGATGGAGATCGGCGCGAAAGCGAGATCGCGATGGCGCGGTGCTGCGATGAGATCGCGATGGCGCGGTGCTGCGATGGAGATCGGCGCGAAGGCGAGATGGTGATCGGCGCGGTGCTGCGACGATCAGACCCGGTTCAAAAGGGAGAGGGAGATCGAGAAAGAGAGGGAGCTTGCTGCGTCTGTGAGTCGTTCTTTCTCCCTTTGCGCGTCTGTGAGCTTCTCTCTTTGCGCGTCTCAGTTCCGGAAGTGATTTGAAGGTAAAATAAAAACGGAAATGCTTTTACAGGATTAGAGGGTGTATTTTACGGTCAACGGAAGTTATTTTCCGTTTGACCCAATTATCCGGACCAACCAAACAACCTATTTTACGAAAAAGCATTTCTGAAATTAGTTTGAAGTCAAAACAAACACAGCCTTAATGGTAGTTGCGACAGAGAAGTTTTGGCCTTACTCGTATTCATGGTTTGCCTTGACATGCTGTGTCAGAGCTTCTAAAAGGGACTGTCTAGTCTTGATTATAAGAAGTTCCTCGGAATCTGTCTTGATCTGTCAACCAACAATACAAAACCAAGAATCTCTGACAATGAAAAGCACTTTCACAATAAGCCATGTAATTCAAAGACTTCCAACTCTATTCATTTAATCAGGTTAGCCGTTAGCACATGCACATCAATGGAAATTCATAGTACATAAGAAAAAACTACACAGTTCTCAAGTTTTTAAAACTCAAGTATGCATAAAAATTTATAATTTTATCTTCAAATTTTTTAAATAAACTCGAGCTTAAAGAGCTCGAGTTTTATTTACAAGGAACTCGAGTTTATGAAACTCGAGTTCCGTGTGGACATTTTTAATTAAATAATTAAAGGTTAGTGGGTGCCACTGCCATAGATTTTTATGGAACTCGAGTTCTTAAAACTCGAATTACAGGTTAAACTTGAGTTTCAAGAACTCAAGTTTTAAAAAAGTGGTAAATTGCTAATTATTTCCAAAACCAGTGGTAGAACATTAATAATTTCGGCCAAGGATGCTATTTGGCCATTTTCACCCCCCTACCTTTGGTATACTTCAATTTTTTATGATTTCGTCACTTTCATTCATCATACCGGCCATGGTAATATCCTTCTTCTCCTTTATATTGAAGATATGATCATCAGTGGATATGATTTGATTCACATCTAGGACCTTAAATATTTAATCGGTCATTAGTTTTCAAGGAAAAATCTTGGTACAATCAATTATTTTGATTTTCTTTGTTATAAGATCTTTTCTTCATCCCATGACTACTATATAATAGACACGCCAAATATGTGAAAAGTTTCTCCCGAATTTTTGGTGCATGTAGTCTCTCTCCTCTTCTATTTTTCCTTGCAACAAAGCCTTTTCAATTCACAAGGCTAGGGTCGTATCAAATTCTTTTTTATGTAGTGGGGAGGAGCAATACTAAAAATATGTGTTTAACTTCTTTTTTTTAAAGAAAAAATAAATCTAGTATGAGTTGCACATAATCAATAATTTTGAGGTAAATTACATAAATTCTACTAAAGTTTTAGAGGTGTTGCGATTCCCTAACACCTCTAATATCTTCTTTTTGACTATTACTTCTATACTTTATATAGTTTATGTTTATATGATTTATCTATTTATTTTTATATATTATATGCTCCTTAAGCAGACTATCTTGATACGCACATATATTGCATAAAGCTTAAAATAAAGGAAGACTATTTTGAAATCTAGTCAATGATGACCTTCCATGGATTTGCTATATAAGTTATTGTCATTATTAAGTCTGAAAGGTATAAAAATAAAAAATAAAAAATAATTAAAACCTTGGATTTTTTAAGTTTTTACAATTCATCAAGTTAGTTAGTCACTATTAATTAACTTAGAGCATTAGTATTGGAGGTTGTGAAACCCCCAAATTGCTATTTTACAACCCCGAAACATAAAAAACCCTCTTTATCCAGGTATGTAAACTTAAAATTTTTTACAATCTTGCTATAGTGAGTTCTTATATTTTTACAAATCACTTTAGCTAAGTTGTATACTTAAATACTATTATTTTAATTAACATTCTCTCTCCTCTCATGCACCACATTAACTCTCTCTCTCTCTCTCTCTCTCTCTCCCTCTTATGTAGACACTCACCAGCCTTAATGGTAGTGGGTTTGTTGATTGGTGGTGGGTTTTTAGATTGGGTATGTTGATCAGTGGTGGGGGTGGGTTTTCAGATTGGTGGTGGTGTGAATTCTGTTTTTGGTTGTGTTGATTGTGGTGATTGAGTGGTGGTTTCAATTTTGGTTGGTTTGATTTGGGTTTGGGTGGTGGTTGTGTTGTTGAAGTAGGAGAATGTGGTTGTGGCTGATGGGTTGTGGATTTTGATGGTGATGGTTGTGGTGGTGGGTTTCTATTGCAATTTGTGGGTTTGGCTATTGATTTTGCCGTGGGTTCAGGCAAAGAGAGAGAGAGAGAGAGAGAGAGAGAGAGAGAGAGAGAGAGAGAGAGATGGGTGCGTTTTCTGTGAAGGATTATGGTGATTGTTGTGGTGCTGATTGTAGCTGTTGGTAGTGGTTATGGGTTTGGGTTGGGTGGGGTGGTTGAGATGGAGACAGAAATTAGAGAGAAGACTGAAGAGAGATGAGAGAGGGGAGATAGTTTTATATTATTTTATTGTATAGTTTAAAATATTTTAATGTATTGTATATAAAAACAAAAACTGGGATGTTAGTATATTGTAAATTGAGATAGTATAATAGATAAAGTAAGTTTTTTAAATGGTAAAATAGGAACTTTTATACAAACCATGATGTTAATGCTCTAGCACTAACAAAACTTTACTAAAGTTGTACTTAACATCTAAATACATTAATATTCTTCGAAGTGAATTACATACATAGTATTTTGGCCCGATGGATATATATAATAATAAAAAATTAATGGATGTCCTCAATTTTATTATTATTATTTTTTCATTAAAATATCATATAATACTCATATTTTATTTTTTAAAACATCATATAAAACTCACGTCCCAGGCCTTTTAGTTCTAAGTAAATTGTTTTTTTTTTTTTTTAAATTTATTTATTAAGTTCTAATAAACCTCAAGTATTACATAGATGTTGGATATTGTCAATTTGTCACTTGGTGGAAGAGGGAATTCTCTATGGACTGTATTTCTTAGGTTTTAACACGTGTAGTAAAGAAGGATTTTGTCTTAAACAGAGGAAGTTTGAGGCGGCCGCTGCAGTAGCTTCCAACTAGCAAAGAAAAAAGAATTTTGTCTTAATTACATTCTTTAGTACTTGTAGAGTTCCATGTTTTTTATGAGAGAGAGAGAGAGAGAGAGAGAGAGAGAGAGGGAAAATATAATTTATATATATAGTAAATCTCATGTTACTTAGAGCATTTACATCAGGAATGACATATACCATATGTTGGTTCAATTTAGCATAAAAGCCCAAAACTCCCACACCATCCGGACTTGTAAAAGCTGACTATTACAAAAAAAAAAATTGCAATTGTGCTACAGTGCGATTCTAAATGTAAAATCGCACGGTAGCTCAATTGGAAAATAAAATATTAATATTTTATTCTTTTTTACTACTTGCTTTAACTGATATTTCAACTTCTCTCTCTCACACCGGTCACTCTCACTCTTTTTTTTTTTTTTTCTTCCAGTTCTGATTCTCTCATTCAATCCCTCCCCCTCTCTAGTCCCTCTTTGTGTGGATCAGTGCCCGTGCAGATCTCTTCCTTTTTTTTCTTTTTCTTTTTTTTTTCCCTTGAATCAATCCTCTATGGGTCTCATAGTTTGGTGGAGCCACCAGTGGCATGGGAATGTCTAACAATGCATTGGCCTTTAAATTAATAGATGGTGGGGGTTTGATTTAGTTGTTGTAGAGTTTGGGTTAGCTAGGTTTGGTGGTTAATCAGGCTTTGCTCATTGTATTTTTGTGTTATGTGTATTTTTGCTTTCTCATGTATGGAGTGAGAAATTGCTTTAGGTGTTGTGTTTGGGACTCAGCAATGGCAAGAATGGTTGTTGTAGCTTGAGGTTTGGGTGAGCTTGGGTTTTCAATTTGGAGGTATGGATTGTTACTAAGCATTGTGTGTAATTTTCTTCAACACAAACGACGGCTTTTGCGGGTCTTATACACTATGGAAGAACTTTGGCCGCTTCTCCGGTGGCTGGTGGTTGGTGGCTAGAGGGTTTTGGTGCGGTGGTGTGGGTCTAGAGGGTTTCTGTATTGGGAATTTTGGGTCTATGTTTTAGGTGGTGATGACTGATGAGTGGTTGAGATGGAGAAGAAGAGAAAAATGAGATTGAGAGAAAAAATATATTTTATTGTGTAGATATATTATTTTAATATGTTGTATAGGAAAATAAAAGATGGGATGTTGGGTGTGTTGTAAAATAATATGATATAATTGATATAGTAGCTTTTTGAGATGGTAAAATAGAATAGAATGTCAATTCCGGTTGTAAATGCTCTTAGGGGAAAAATATCCAATCTCTTAGTAATATTTTGGAGGAATAAAGTTAATAAACTTCAACTTTAATAATATTAATTTATAATAAAACATTATGCGCACGCACGGGAGGGAAGAAATTTATCAGAAACAAACACACACGGGACGCCACAAGCCAATAGGTAATAATAATATCGCTTCATAACCATGATTCTTTTTTCTATTCAAAATTTTTGTTTTTTTGTGAGCTGCTTACTTATTTTTTTTTATTTTATTTTTTTTATTTTTTTTGAGATAAGAGATGGAACTTTATTGAAAATAACCAAACAATTTACAAGTAAAAGTATACCCTGTTCAGCCAGGGCCAAAACATGGAGAAATTATAAGGTCCTCATGGTGGACAAGTAATGTGGTCCACAATTCCATTAAAAGACTCTCATATGTTTAAAATTGCTAAGTTTGAAAATTTTTTTAAACAGAAATTAATTACTGATTCAATAATTTTAAATAAATGGATGTCTTTTAGTAGAATGGTGGACAAATGACGTAGTCCACCAGAGGACTTTATAATTTCTTCAAAACAGGGGAAAGACTACCAGTATTAGAAAACAGAAAAACCCAGTCAAGCCGAAAGTTTTTTTTTATTTTTTTATTTTTTTAATTAAAAAAAAAAAAAAAAAAAAAACTTGTTTTGGCCGAATTCAGGTGTTCTGTTGTGCCTTCAGCAGCTTCTGATATTCCTGCAGGTAACCGATAGCCCCATTCAAAATATCTTTTGAATGAGATTGGGCCTTTTCAAAGTAGAACTTATTCCGCGCATTCCAAATTGCCCACGATGTCACTGCCCATCTTTCCAAGTCAGTTTTTGATAATCTGTCAAGCAAGGTCCGAAACAGGAGGAATAAATCACAGAGGTTGTTTTGGCATTTTTGGAGTCCACCGTGACAGAGTGCCCACACATTTTGTGCCAGCGGACACTCCCACAGTAAATTTCCAACTGACTCGGGTTGTTGGCAACAGATTTCACAACGAGGATCCACCTGCACTTTAAGCCTATTTAAATTTTCCCTGGTTGGCAGAACGTTTGAGCAAGCATGCCGGAGAAACATCCGGACTTTTGGAGGCACATTCAGTTTCCAGAGCTTCCTCCATATAGGCCTCTAAGTGGTTGCTGTGGAATGCTCAATCCGCGTCGGCTCCTTCATCCTAATAGCGACCTGATAGGTTGATTTCACCGAGAACGACTGAGACTGATTTTCCTTCCAGATCAATACATCCAGATCTGCTGTATTTTGTCGCAAAGGAATGGACAGAATTTCCATTCATGCCTTGTGTGCAAAGAGATCAAAAATTTTCTCCCTATCCCATTGCATTGTGTTACTGCTTACTTGATTATTATGACTTTGTTGAAAGTCTTGTGTTTTTATTTTTTTTAACAATTATGTCGCACTTGAGCGTGCGTCGGAATTATTATGAAATGTTCAGCTGCTTACTTGATTATATATGACTTTGCTGTACTACAGCTTGACCAATTATATCCGAATGAGTAATTCAGCAAACAAATAATAAAAGAAAAATGCAACAGAGTTCAAGTTGGTCAAGTTTTAAATTGATTTTAATGACTTTTTTTTTGGGGGGGGGGATCCATAATATGGTTGAAATTAGAATAGTTTTACAACAAAAGGCTCTAAAACTCTCTCTCTCTCTCTCTCTCTCTCTCAAACACACACACACATAGAGAATATATATACCTACACCTCACTCCCTCATGGAAGCAACAAGTGTATCTCTACATCCTCTAACTCAAGGAAACCTAATCACCACTCTCAGTATTGATGGAGATGGAAATAGAAGGAATATCCCAGGAACTGAAGAGGATAAAATTTGAGGTAGATGGATCTGTTCAATAAAGCCAGCCATAAGTGACAGAAAGGTACGGTTTAAATGTACTAACAAACGACGGGCATAATAGATCATGTCCCAGACGGAGAGGAAGGAAGATGGATGGACCCTCCGTAGTGGATGGATTCCAATTAAACGGACACAAGGGAGACAGGTAGTAATGCCACATGGCATCTATGTGGCCTAAGTGGTCTCCAAGAAACCTCAAATGGAAATATCTTGCGCCCTACGATTAACCCTAATCAACAAAGTCTCTATACGGAAAGAATCCCGCAAAATACGTGTATTTATGAGGATCTTCCCCATAAGGAAACACCTTCTTCGCCAAGAAACAAAGATCAATTCTATACTACTATAAAAACCCAAAGCCCTCAAAAATCAAGGTACGCATAATTTACCCAAGCTTTGGTACTCTAGAGTTGCGAAAGTTCTCTAACTTAACTTTCGGAGGTATTTGGCTAGTACCACACTGGTACTCTCTGTGAGGTCTTCCTCTTCTTTGTTGCGCAGGTTTTGTCTAGAGCACGTGAGGACTGTGTGACTTACTGACGATTTTTTGCATCATCAGTTGGTGCCGTCTGTGGGGAAAAACAATGAGAAAGAAATAGCAGCCATATTAACAATTCTCATACAAAGAATTGTATGGTACTCACTCGCTCGATGGCAATTAACAACATAACGGAGATGAGCCATGCACTACTGCCCTTGAAAGGTAGGTATAGACCCTAGCCGCGACTGTGGAACGCCTTACTAAGCAAAACCACGACCTGGAGGAACAGCTACGCCAAAGGGATGCTGAGCCCAACAGTCACAGAGAGGAGCAAGATGTCACCAATGCCGAAAGGAGGGACAGAGAAGGACCAAAAGGCAGTAATGCCCCGAGTAGGCAAGAGCAACAAGATACCAACCGTCCATCCGTCGCAGATACGGCACCACCGCATATGGTCGCGAAGATGCAGATGATGAAGGAGAGGATGGACTTCATGATGAACGCCCTTAAGGGGTGGGTGTCAAACGACCTTGACGAGCTGGTCCATCGGATGGACTTGCCATTCACAACACCCATCACTTCGTTCCCCCTTCCTGCAAAGTTCTGTATGCTGCAGATAGAAGCTTATGACGGGTCAAAGGATCCCTTTGACCACCTGGAGTCATTCAAAACCCTTATACACTTACAAGGTGTGGCAGACGAGATCATGTACCGAGCCTTCCCAACTATGCTGAAGGGTCCCGTAAGGGTGTGGTTCAGCAGATTGACGCTCAATTCCATCGGTACCTTCAAGGAGCTGAGCGCGCAGTTTGCCTCGCACTTTATCGGAGGGTACAGGTATAAAAAGTCCATTGCATGCCTGATGAGCATCAAGCTACGGGAAGATGAGACACTGAGGTCTTACATAACCCGTTTCAACAAGGAAGCCCTCTCGATAGACGAAACTGATGACAAGATACTTGTTGTGGCATTCACCAATGGTCTGCGAAAGGGGAAGTTTCTGTTCTCCTTATATAAGAACGACCCAAAGACCATGTCAGATGTGCTTTATCGAGCTACTAAGTACATGAACGCAGATGACGCGCTACTAGCCTGAAAGGAGAAATCCAAGAAGAGGGAAAGGCAAGAAGATGCACGGTAGGAAAGGGGACGGAAGATGACTAGAACCGGAGACCGACGGGAGGATAGACGCTTCAAACCCCCCACTAGAAGGTTCACTAACTTCACCTTGCTAACTGCCCCAATTGATCAGGTGTTGATGTAAATCAAGGACGATACGACCTTGACGTGGCCTGGCAAGTTTAAGGGAGATCCCATTAAGAGGTCCAAAGACAAGTATTGCCGTTTTTATCGGGATCACGGTCATGACATGTCTGAATGCTATGACTTGAAGCAGCAGATTGAAGCCCTAATCAGGCAAGGGAAACTACAACGGTTCGTCAGCAAGGAAAGGGCAGACCCACCACCGAAGCAGGCTACAAGAAGGGATAACGAGCGCCCAAGGCCACCCTTAGGAGATATAAGGATGATTGTAGGTGGCACCACAGCTACCGGTTTGTCTAGAAAAGTACGTAAGACTTACCTAAAGATTGTTCAGAGCATCCAGCTGACGGGTTTCGTTCCAAAGATGGCACGGGTCAACAACCCCATAATTGGGTTCTCGGAGGAAGATGCTTGACGTCACCACCACCCACACGACGATGCACTCGTCGTTAGCATACGGGTAGGGGATTACAACATTCACCGGGTCCTAATTGATAATGGAAGCTCTGCTGATATCCTCTATTATTTGGCGTTCTAGCCGATGAGGATCGAGAGAGAACAGCTCGTACCGACCAATGCGCCGCTCGTCGGATTCGGAGGAACGAGGGTATACCCCTTCGGTGTGGTTACATTGCCTGTGACGATTGGTGATTGCCTTTAACAAATTACTAAGGATGTTACATTCCTTGTCGTCGACTGTTCGCCTGCTTACAACGCGATACTGGGCCGTCCTACCCTCAACTCGTGGAAGGCTGTAACTTCGACCTATCACCTGATGATCAAGTTCCCCACCAAGTACGGAGTATGAGAGGTACGGGGAGACCAAGTGGCAGCACGCGAGTGTTACATAGCGATGTTAGATTTGGACGACCACTTGTAGACTATGAGCATAGAAGAGCAGCGGACGGTTGCAGAGCCCATTGAGGGGTTAGAGGAGATACTCCTCGATGACTCCAGACCTGAGCGAACGACTAGGATTGGCACCCTCTCCAGTCCGCTAGTCCATCAAGCACTCATAACATTCCTGAAAGAGAACCGAAATGTCTTTGCCTAGAGCCACGAAGACATGCCCAGGATCGACCCTTCAATCATGGTTCACAAGTTGAATGTGTCACCCTCTTTTCCCTCTATCCATCAGAAGAAGCGAGTTTTTGCCCAAGAACGAGATAGGGCTATAGCAGAAGAAGTCCGCAAATTGCAGGATGCAAAATTCATCAGGGAGGTATATTACCCCGACTGGCTGGCCAATGTAGTGATGGTCAAGAAAGCCAACGAAAAGTGGAGGATGTGTGTAGACTTCACGAAATTAAATAAGGCGTGCCCTAAAAATAGCTACCTACTCTCGCGGATCGACGTCCTGGTAGACTCGACAGCAAGACACCAGTTGTTGAGATTTATGGATGCATTTTCTGGTTACAACCAGATCAAGCTGGACGAGGCTGATCAAGAGAAGACTTCGTTCGTCACTAGTCGAGACCTCTTCTACTACAAAGTGATGCCATTCGGTCTCAAGAATGTAGGCGCAACGTATCAGAGGCAAATGAACAAAATGTTTGCACATCAGATTGGGAGGAATGTCCAAGTCTATGTGGACGACATGCTAGTGAAAAGTCGACGGGAGGGCGACCATTTGAACGACCTCAAGGAGACCTTCGATACCCTCTGCTCTTACAACATGAAGTTCAATCCAAGGAAATGCGCATTTGGGGTAACGGCTGGAAAATTCCTAGGGTTCATGGTGTCTTAGAGAGGCATTGAAGTCAACCCAGACAATATCCGGGCCATAATGGAGATGGCACCACCGAAGAACGTCAAAGAAGTACAAAGCCTCAACGGCAAGGTAGTGGCACTGAACAGGTTTGTTTCAAGGGCAACGGATAAATGCCTGCCTTTCTTTCGCACATTGAAGAAGTCCTTTGAGTGGACGACCGATTTTCAACAAGCATTCGAGGATTTAAAGGCATACCTCTCCTCCCCACCATTACTAAGTCCTTCCAGACTTGGGGAAGAATGTTTCTCTACTTGGCCATCTCCCCAGCTTCCGTCAGCGTGGCCTTGGTCAAAGAAGAAGACAGGGTGCAAAAGCCCGTATACTACACTAGCAAAGTGCTCCGAGGCACAGAAGAAAGGTACCCCCGATAGAGAAGTTGGCCTTCGCCTTGGTGACCGCAGCTCGCAAGCTCAAACCATATTTTCAGGCTCACAAGGTGATTGTTCTGACAGACAAGCCTCTATGGAGAGCAATGAGTAATCCTGAAGTCGCTGGACAGATGGCACTATAGGCAATTGAGTTGAGTGAATTCGACATACAGTACCGCCCACGCACTGCCATGAAGGGACAGGTGGTCGTTGACTTCATTGCAGAGTCCACAAATATGGAAAGACAGGGGGCAGAGGAGCATCCTTAATGGACTATCCATATGGATGGATCATCCAACAGGCAGGCTGGCGGAGCAGATATAGTACTCCATTCTCTAGAAAGGGACGAGATTGAATGCATGGTTCGCCTCAACTTCCCTGCAACCAACAATGAGACAGAATATGAAGCTCTAATGGCAGGACTGGATCTCGCCAAAGCAGCAGGGGCCACAAGTGTGGTTGTTTATTGTGACTCCTAGGTGGTCACAAGCCAGGTGAACGGTAATTACGAATGCAAAGGTAAAAGGATGAAGAAGTACCTGGAGCAAGTAAGGAAAAAAGGTGGACGACTTTCAAGCCAAGTTTGTTCGAATCCCAAGGGGAGAGAACGAGCAAGCCGACCATCTTACCAAGGCTGCATCAACGGAACAAATGATCATCCCCAGTAAGGTACTTTCTTTTGTTCAGATTTCACCCTTAATAGATGGCGTCGATATGCAGGAGATAGGTTCCGAAAGCGACTGGACCACACCAATAGTCTCCTACTTGAAAGACAGCACATTACCTAACGGTAAGGAGGCCGCAAGGAAGTTGAAGGTTCAGGCGGCGCGATTTGTCTTGATAAAAAATGTCTTGTACAAAAGAGGCTTCTCCCGACCGTACCTAAGATGCCTAAGCCCCAAGGAAGCCGATTATGTTATGAGGGAAGTTCATGAAGAGATCTGCGGGAACCACTCAGGGTCACGGTCACTGGTGCACAAACTAGTTCATGCAGAAGGATGCCCAAGTATATGTCAAAACCTGCAACAAGTGTCAAAGGTTCGGTAATGTCATCAGACAGCTAACAAAGGAGCTCACCCCAATGACGGCCCCGTGGCCTTTTGCTCAAAGGGGGTTGGACATCATGGGCCCATTCCCAATAGCAATAAGGCAACTGAAGTTCCTAGTGGTCGGTATAGATTACTTTACCAAATGGGTGGAAGCTGAAGCCCTGGCAACCATCACGGAGAAAAACGTACGAAGCCTCGTCTGGAGAAACATCATTTGCAGATATGAGATCCCTAGAGTCTTGGTCTCAGATAATGGAAAGCAGTTCAACAACAACTCATTTAGGGATTTTTGGTCACAGTTGGGAATCAAGAATCACTACTCCTCACCCGCCCACCCTTAGGCCAACGGACAAGTTGAGGTGGCGAACTGATCCTTACTCAAAATCATCAAAATTCAGCTAGAAGGGGCAAAGGGTATTTGGCCAGAAGAATTGCCAAGTGTACTATGGGCGTACAGGACAACGGCCAGAACACCTACAAGAGAGACGCCGTTTCGACTAGCATACGGGAGCGAAGCCGTTATCCCAGCTGAGCTCAGACTCACAAGCTACAGAGTGGAGAACTATGATAAGAGTAGGAACGACGAAGCCATACGCCTACAGCTTGACCTAGTGGATGAAGTCAAAGCAACAGTTGAACAAAGGTTAGCATGGTACCAGGACTTCATGGCCAAGCACTACAACTCCAGAGTTAGACACAAAGACTTCCAAGTTGGAGACCTCGTCTTGAGGAAGGTGACAAGTGCCACTAGAGATCCCTCTTAGGGGAAGGTAGGACCTAATTGGGAAGGACCCTACAGAATCACTTCGTGGTAGAGGAGAGGCACCTACCACCTAGAGACGATAGATGGGCAGAAGTTGCACCATCCATGGAACTTGGAGCATCTCAAGAAATACTACCAGTAGACGACGGCGTGCAAAGCACCACTCCTTATTTCCAGTTTATTTCCTTTTAGTTAATTTTTACTACCTACAGTACTTTTTAAGCCCAAAGGGCAGCTTTTTATTATTTAAAGAACAGTTTTTACTTATGCACGTATTTATCACAATAAGAGGAGTTATTCAGATATGACATGTGTATGTATAAGAGGAGTTATTTAGATATGACAAGTGTATGTATATGCCTCTACAAAACTACGTCCATTATTAAGTCCTTAGGTGGACGGATTCATCCCTAGGGATGCCTTGAAATTATTAAGTCCTTAGGTGGACGGATTCATCCCTAGGGATGCTTTGAAATTGTTAAGTCCACAAGTGGACGAGGTTATCCCAAGGGATGCCTTGAAATTATTAAGTCCTTAGGTGGACGGATTCATCCCTAAGGATGCTTTGAAATTGTTCCACAAGTGGATGGGGTTATCCCAAGGGATGCCTTGAGATTATTAAATCCTTAGGTGGACGGATTCATCCCTAGGGATGCTTTGAAATTGTTAAGTCCACAAGTGGACGGGGTTATCCCAAGGGATACCTTGAAATTATTAAATCCTTAAGTGGACGGATTCATCCCCAAGGGTGCTTTGAAATTGTTAAGTCCACAAGTGGAAAGGGTTGTCCCAAGGGATGCCTTAAAAGTATTAAGTCCTTAAGGGGATGGGTTCTTCCTAAGGGATGCATTAAAATTATTAAGTCCTTAGGTGGACGGATTCATCCCTAAGGATGCTTTGAAACTATTAAGTCCTTGAAAGGACGGGTTCATCCCAAAAGATGCGTTGAAAATACCAAGTCCTAAAGAGGACGAATTCATTACTGAGTCTTTAGGAGGATAGACTAAGGTTGCCTCCAAAGTACTAAGTCCAAAAGTGGACGGGTACACCCAAAATGGACAGGTTTTTTCCAAGAATTCAATAGATCCTCAAGGGGACGGATGCATCCTAACATGAATATTGATCCCAAGGAGGACAGGCAAACATACATCTCAAAGTTAAGAAACAACCCATAGATATGTAAACAAAATATAAGCGACGGGTGTGAAGACAGTAGATAAAAAGCCCATGAACGGTAAACGTTTACATCCAAAAGCCCAAAAACAATGGGCGACGTTAGGAATAAATATTGTTCTCCCAAGGATTTAAAAAAAAAAAAAATCAAAAAGATCTGCTGCTGATTGATAGGGGTCTCTCCGTCCTTTTCCTTATTATCTGCCTAGGTCCCTTTAGGAGGACGGGTTTCATCCTCGACGGATTTGGCTTGATCGTCTTAAGCAATCCCTCCGTCACCTTGAGCGTCGGGAGTAGGGTTGTCCGCGAACAACTCATCGGTACCTTCAGGGTTGGCAGGACGGCCTGGAGTCTGAGCCTGGGCATCAATGGAAATTTGGGACAGGTCCAAGTCCAGGAAGGAGGCTCTGACTTGATGGAGGCAGTCATCGAAGCCGTCAGCAAAGGAGCCACCTAACTCGTATAGAAGGGCGTTAGAGTTATGATATTCCTTTATCGCGTCCTCCTTGGCCAGACGGAGCTGCTTCTTTAGCTTAGAGATCTCCTCCTCCTTGTCCTTGAGTATTTTTCCTAACGCCTCGGCCTACTTCTCCGACTCCTCTAGAGACTTCTTCGTCATATCAAACTTCTGGAGTTAGACCTCCCTCCAGGCATGAAGCTCACGCAGCTCCGTCTCCGTGGTCTCCGCCTTCTCTCTCTAACCCATCACTGTATCTTGGGTCATGTAGTGGCCCATTAGATCCTTCATCATAAGCACTCCTTGTAAAAATCAAAAACGAAGGTTAGGAAAAGGGGTAACAACCAGACAGATGGGAGAGAAGGACGGATATGCATACCTGTGCCAAACTAAAAAGACCCATCTCCCCCATGGCCTCCGCCGCATGACTGCCCAAGTCCTCATAATCAGCATCCTTAATGATGGACGAGAGTTGCTTGATTGCATACTATGAGTCTTCACGGAGGAGGACGGGGCGCTTTTCAGTGACGGGACCCTAACCCATCATTAGACCTTTTCCCTTCCCAGGACTGGGCGGAGGAGGTAGCTTGTTTGAAATAGGAGTCTCCTCGGCGGTTGACCCTGTCACCACCTTGGGCTTCTTAGGAGGACGATCAATCTTATCTGACAGTTTCCTCTTGATGAACGGGTTAACCAGACCCGTCCCCTTCGGGGGTACGCCCTCCTCCTTTTGCTTCTTTGCTCGTACAGCAGCCTGCTGACAGATGTAGGCCCTCCTTTTACCATCTTCCATTTCTACATCAAGAGTGACGGAAAGAAGAAGTTAGATAAAATACTAGAAATTAAGGAAAAAGTGTGAGCAACAGACTTACGTCTGTGTGCTTGTTCGTCGTAGCGACGGGTGACAGCAGTTGGCTCGAGACCTTCACAGTACCAATGAATGGTGTCCAAAGTGACTAGCTTTTGCCATGTCCTCTCGGCCAACTTGATCCTAAAAATCTTCTCCAAAAAGCTCCACTGCTCGAGGGAAACCTCCGGATGGTCCTGAGCTGCAATAAGGGACGGTTAGGCCAACATGTAAAACAAGAAATAAAAAACGAAGTTTAGAATAGACGAACACCTACCAGATGGGGGCATTATACCCCAAGTTCTATCAACAAGAATATACTCCTGATCATTGGGGTGACACATCCAGTTGTCCCCCTGAATGAAGAAGTACCGGCTCTTCCAATTCCTATTTGAATCAGGAGTTTCGCACACAAGCCTAAGAGACAGCTTCCTCAGTAGGAAGCTGTACATACCCCTAGACTGGACTATTTCGGAGGGACAGTAGCAGTGAAATAATTCCTTCACCGTCAGCTTACGTTCCCCATTGGTCAAGACCCTATACAACACCTCCGCACCAAGGAAGACTCTTCAGGCATTCAGGGAAATCTGGGTGACGGCTAGCCCCAGGTACTAGAGTAGATGACGGTGAAGAGCACTCAACGGCAGTCTAAGTCCTGCCTTAAACATCTACTTATACTCCCCGACGTCTTCAGCATCCCAGTAGTAGCACTTTTCAAATTTGAAAGGTAGACAGATGGGGATGCCGACGGGAATCTAATATCTTTCCCTAAGGGTCTCGAAGTGTTTTCTGTTGATGGTAGAGTTATAGTCATTTACCATCCACAATGGAAGAGGGAGAAACTTCCTAAGACCATCAGGACCTATGACGGATTGAATGGGGGGTTCAACATTGTCTACATCTTCTTCGTTTGAACCCCCACCTGAACCACCCTATGATCCATCCACGTCTAAGTCCTCATCCTCCTCTGCGAAAGGTGAGTTGGCAGACGGAACCTTTTCGTCATAAGAGGTGCCGGGGTCATCTTGACCTGACGGATACACCTCGTCGTAGCCCGCTCCTTCGTGGACACATGATTGTTCACTCGACGCTTCACTAGACATCTATCACCTACACGTAATGGATAAACCCCTAAGATTCTACAGGTTTACATAGGCGACGGGCATGCAATATTTAAAATAAATAACAAAAGAAATTCAGTATAAGGCAAAGGATACTTATAGTTGAACGATGCAAAAAGACAACGGAAACGGTGTAGCGAACGGTCACACTAAGTCAATGGTATGACAATTTCTGGCTAGAGACGGTAGCGCTCTGACACTGGAAACTTGTTGCGAAAAGTGAAAATGCAAGGGAGAAGCAGCCTATATATAGAGGGAATGGCACAGAAGACGAGTAATTAACCACTAAAATTATGCCACGTGCCCCCTGCATTAATGACCCTAGGCTAGCCTGTGAATCAAAACGCAACTCCCTAGAATTGAGTCAGACCGTCACTCCACAGGTCTGTCTGTATAAAAAGGCGATGGACCCATAGAGTGAGGGGCAGCTGAAGGGGATAAAATTTGAGGTAGACGGATCTGTTCAATAAAGCCACCCATAAGTGATGGAAAGGTACGGTCTAAACGTACTGACAAACGATAGGTAGAACAGATCATGTCTTAGACGGAGAGGAAGGAAGACGGACGGACCCTCCATAGTGGACGGATTCCAATTAAATGGACACTAGGTAGACGGGTAGTAAAGCCACATGGCATCTACGCGGCCTAAGTGGTCTCCAAGAAACCTCAATTGGAAATATCTTGTGCCCTACGATTAATCCTAATAAAAAAAGTCTCTATATGGAAAGGATCTCGCAAAATACATGTATTGATGAGGATCTTCCCCACAAGGAAACACCTTCTTCGCCAAGAAACAAAGGTCAGTTCTACACTACTATAAAAATCCAAAGCTCTTAGAAATCAAGGTACGCATAATTTACCCAAGCTCTGGCACTCTAGAGTTGCGAAAGTTCTCTAACTTAACCTTCGAAGGGTATTTGGCCTGTACCACACCGGTACTCTCTGTGAGGTCTTCCTCTTCTTTGTTGCACAGGTTTTGTCTAGAGCACGTGAGTAATGTGTGACTTACTGACGATTTTTGGCATCATCAGGAACTATCCTTTATTTCCTAGAGTTTGAGCTTCAGGTAGAATAAATGTAAGTTAAATCAATCCAGCATTAATTTTTCATCGTTGTTATTATAAGCTTAGTGGAAAGTTCAACACGTTAAATGAAATTAAATATCTCACTAGAAAATTAATGAAACATAAGTTATCGTCCCAACACGTTAAATTAAATAGCTCAATGAAAAGTTCAACATGTTAAATAAAACTAAATATTTCACTAGAACAAAGATCAATTAAAAGAGTGATCCAAAGATCAATTGAATGAGTGCAACTAGAATAACAAATATAAATTCCTATTCTCATCGAAGTTTTACATGCATGCATCCACTCAAAGGTTTTCTGAGATTGATCTTATGAAACTACATTAGTTCATATGACTTTTTGAAAGCATTCCTATTTTCATGTTACTCGCCGTGGTCTCAATGGCAGTAAATATTCATAATTCCAAGAGCAATTCTTATTATATTATAGGAGGTGGGGTTCAAATCACCAATATGAAACACCACAAAATATTAATGGACTATCACTTCAACCCATACTTCTTTCGGATCTAGATTTGATGCTAGTAAATCAATGGATGAGATTGAAAATTAAAAATAACTTTTAATTTTAGTCTTTAGATCAAGATATTTTTCTTAACCTTTCAACCTTTTACCTCTCTACTTTTCAAACTTCTACATCAGATCTCACAATTCCATTATAATTGCATCATGAAATTAATTATTGATTGAGATATAAATCCAATTCCTACTAATATAATTATACCATACCACCACCTAAAAATAAATTATACCATGTGCGAAATTAAATAAAGAACTGACTTGCTAGCTATAGGGCGGTGCTGATTTTTCTAATCAACAAATAATTTTTCTCTTCGATTTTGGAGGGTGGTTCTTTCTAAATTCTAATTAATCAGTCTCTAGTACGTTTGCTTATCATAATTATTATAAGATAGTTTTTTTTTTTTTGGTTCTGGTTTACATTATCTCAAACTTCAAAGGTCATTGCGGTCAATGAGGACCATATCTCCTTCAATCAATTAGCAACTAGCTAGCAAGTAAAACATCTCTCCATCTTCACAGTTGGCGTAGAACTACGGTTAGTTTACATGGATCATAGGTTCTACGTACTCTAAGTTATGCCTTTGTTTACAATTTACTTATTAGAATAAAAGAAATGCCAACTTGTAAATCTTGTTTTAATAAATTTACTAGTCTTGGTAAAGTAGAGCATAAATCTCTTGTCCCATACACCATATATATCTTCTCTATACTTTGAATATTGCAATTGGACACCTGTCTGCACTGTCAAATTGGTTGTTTTTATGCCCAACTAAACTATAAATGCTCTGTATATGCCCTAGTTATCTAGAACAAAGTCAGCAACTAAAAGAGGATATACAGGAACCATGAAAAGAAGAAGGAATTATCCTATATGTTCTGCTTCAAGTACATTGGCTAATTAAGTTTTTTTTTTTTTTTTTTTTTTTTAACAGGTAATAATTTTTAAAATATTTTGTGTAGATTGTTTACATGAGAAGGGGTGTGAATTTGTGTTTTTAGACGGTTTTATCTTGAAAGGTTATAAAGTCCTTTGAAAATATAAAGTAACACAAACACTGACAAATAAAATAATTTTAAAAATTTATGGACTTATGTTTTCTAAAACACTTTTTATCTTAGAAAATTTATGTACACTTCTAAACATGTTAGTATGTGTGGTGTACTTGAACATGAGTGTGTGATTAAAAAAAAATTATTTGGATACCAAACTCCTTTGACTAGCTATGACAATTATCAATTTAAAGAAATGGTTTTTAACATGCCTCAAAGTTACATCCTTTTTTAGATAATTATCAATTTCCTTAAAAATGCGTGGTACCTTAAAATCTCACTAAATCCCATGATGTGCATGGCATTGACTAGAATTTACGGAGTCCATGATAATTTAAGGTATGATGAAGGAGAAAGGAATATTTTGGCAACTGTCATGTTCAATACTAGCTCTCTTTCTTCTCTTCTTTTTTTCCTCCTAGTGGAATTTCATATATACTAGCTCTTGGATTCCCTTGAAACAGCGTTATCATAATTGAATAAATGAAACTTCCTTATCTTTTTCCAAGTCCCAAACTTGATATGAACCGAAGTTGAAGATGAATTCATTAATTATAATTTTTTTTTAATGATAGATACTATAGGTTAATTAAAAAGACACAAATTTGATTCAGTGTAAGCAGGATTCGATTTAAGTCTCTTATTTAAAATACAATTTGTCCTCTTAACATGTTAAATTAAATAGCTCAGTGAAAATTTCAACACGCTAAATTAAATTAAATTAAATATCTCACTGGGACATCAATGAAAACTACAATGGTCATACCGCGTAAGAAAAGTTCATCAATTATTTGTTTCTCAATCACAGGAATATCAGGAAACTCGTAGCTCAAATTAATACATGGAGCGATTGCTTGTCACTTGAGAGAGAGGGAGATGAATTTTTGCCCTAGTACATAAAAATATATAATAAAAACTTCTTTATGTGCTGTTGAAATATCTTCAACAAGGATATAAAAATTAGTGTTTCCACTGAAAGAAGATGAAGCACAATTTCGTGGTAGTGGAACAATATCAACATCAATATCACAACAACAATATCTGGCGTTAGCACATAAGTCATCATGATAATAATTTGACAGTTATTAAGGTTTTTTTTTTAAAATTTTTTTTTATAGTTTAATTCATCACACACTAGCATTTCTCTTTAAAAAAAAATCACACACTAGCACGCTTCTTATTAATTACTCCAAATTTGATTGGTGATAAATTTTAGGTTTCGGGGGTATTTATGTCATTTTTTAGGTTTATTGGGTATTTTGGTAATTTTTTAAGTTTAATGGGTATTTTGTCTTTTGAGTGGTTTTGGGGTATTTTAGAGTTGGGTGATTTATAGAAATGATACTTAGTCATAATTGGGTCTAATTGGGTACCCAGTTAAAACCCAATAAATATTAATGTTAATTGGGTTAATACTCATTTAACCCAATTAATAATTGGGTGGGTTTGGGTCTTATTTAAGTGGGTGGGCAAATGGGTTTGGGTTGATTTTGCCAGCCCTAGATTGGAGGCGTGACATCAATATCTTTGCATGCAGGAGGACACATTGAGTGGGGAAGTATCTTCTATGGATATAGCCACGAAGAAGAATTTGAAAGATCTTGTCAAAATTGGTGAAGGATTGCTAACGAAACCTGTTTCTAGGGTGAATTTGGAAACGGGTCTTTACGACGTTGGGGTCAAGAGACTAATGAAGAGGTTCTCATAAGGTATCATCGATTTATACAATAATTATCTTGTAAATTTTTCTTATTAATTTTATAACATTTATGTAATGAAGAAAATATATATTTTCCTGTAGATTTGCAAAACGACTCTCCCAAGAGAAGAGGCTTTGCCATGCTAGGTCACCTCATAGACATGCTACAAAGTTGATGGGTTAAGATAGTTTGACCCCGATTAATTAATTCAATTACCCAAGTTGATTAATTAGGTTAAATAAAATGCAAATCATGGAGGCACCAACAAATCACCAAATAAACTAAATGCAGCGGAAAATAAATTAGACACGGTGATTTGTTGAAAAATGGGGAAAACCTCTCGCAAGGCGAAAACCCCACCGGGTGATTTTAAGGTCACCACTCCAAAGAATCCACTAATCAACAATCAAGTGGTTACAAGTATAAGGAATCTTACCAACTATCCTGGCCTATCCCAAAATACCAACCTACAGTTGAACCTTCGCTTCAATACCCAATTGAACTTGATCTTGTAGAAGCCTTCTTTCCTTTGATGCATAAATCTTCAATCTGTGATTAACTCCTTTACATGAATCCTAGTACGTGACTAACTCCACAGCAACCCTTTGATTGTTGTAGTTGATTTGCAACAGCTTCACATAGAAACACCAATAAGATCCTTAATGTTAGTGCTAGAGAATTTGCTTGGTTACAGAACCCAAAGGCGTACAAGAAACACAGCAAGAACTCTTTCTTTCTCCACCTCCTTATTTAAATAGGAACTTAATGGGCCTTTTAAATAGGCTCTCCTATTCCAATTAGGTTTACACAAACCTTAGGCTTTCCTAGTCTTATAAGGATGATACAAACCCATAAACAAATAGCCTTTTAGAATTAAAACGTTGCAGCCTATATCAAAAATCTCGTAAGCTTAATAGATCGAGAGGTATCGAGATAGGTATCGAGCTTCAATAAATCTCAATAGATCGATAGGTATCGAGACTTGAATATTTAGCTTTTCTTGAGCAGTTCTTGAGTAATCCTTATGTCTTCAATGTAACCAGTTGTAACGATCATCTTGAACCTACTTAGATTTACCCAAATACAAGTAAAGTGTGTTTTGTCATAGGATATGCCAATTACTTAAAAATATGAACTAACAATCTCCCCCTTTGGCAATCCGTGACAAAACCACAAGGGTACATTGAATGTCCTAGAATACATTCTACTCAAAATTACAAAAAAAAAAAAAAAAAAAAGCCTAGTGTAAAAGTTCTGAACCTTGGAAGTTGTTGCAAAAAGAAGGCTCGGAATCTTGACTTGGGTTTAACCTGTCTTTCTTGAAAGGCACTAAACAAGAAGCATCAAGGTACCATATGGAAAAACATTGACAAGTTAAATAACTAAGCTCAAGAAAAATTTTATTCACAATGCTAGCAGAATAAACAACAAGAATACCTCAATCATAGCATGTGAATGAAGCACAAAGATACACATCTCAAAATATATCAACATCAAAGTGTATCAAACTAACTCTCACCCTAAGTTAGTTACATCAAAGATTTTCTTCCTTTTAACATGAAGTTCTCCCCCTAAATCTATTACTCCCCCTGAGGAATGACATTCAAAACTCAAATTTCTCTCCCTTTTTGTCACGATTGTCAAAGGGCATAGAAAGCCAAAAAAAAAACTTGACCGGAGATAGACAGAAAATTGACATAGAGAAAACAATGAGAACAAGGAACCATAGACCTACAAGAAAAACATGAAAACAAGATGCTGTGGACACGAAGGGAATAAAAAATGAAAAACATGAAAAAAAAAATTATGAAATGCATGCAAGAGGAGTTCGATCTATCAAGAGGTATCGAGGGATGTGTCAAGGAAGATTTCGATAGATTGACACATGTATCGAGGAAACAGAAAGAAGAGAAATGAGGCTCGATGTATCGGGGTGGTATCGAGATGGTATCGAGATGCTTAAAACATGAATTTTCATGCAAGTTCAATATGAAACATATGCAATAACAAAAACTTAACGCCATGAACCCACCCTAATTAAAACCAAAATTAAACATGTGAATGAAAAAATCAAGCTCCAAAAAAAAAAAAAAAAAAAAAAAAAATTTAAGCAAAAACAAGAATTTTTATTTTGTTTTTGTTTTTTTTTTTTTTTTTTAAAGAATATACTCACACTAGTACAAGAGTAACTTTAAATGGCCAAATCACATTGTACCTGCACATTGTATCAAGAGTAGCAAAGAGTACGCGTGTTGTGTGTGAAACTTTTTGCAAGAGAGCATAAGTAAATCATCATATGCAGAGTAATGATATAAGAAGATCAATTACATCCACATACAATCATAACTGTTTGATGGGGACCATCACCTTCGAGGTACATTATATAACTTCCACATCTCCTAAAAACACGCTTGCAACCATATTTGAAAGCATTTTGATTCTTTTTGCTTTACATATTCTTTGCATATTTTTCTTTTTAAGCATAAAATAACATAACATGCATGGGTAAATTAGAGAGAAAAGAATTACCCAATTATGAAAGCCAAACATCTTGTTTTTGCTATGCAAATGCTACACCTTACCGAGCACGACTTTTATGAATTGCACACAGATGTTGTATGATTGACGAGTCTTAGTGGTGAGATGGTTATTTATGCCTTTCTCTTAGGATTTTTTTAGTCCTTCCCATTAAAAAAAAAAAAAAAAAAAAAAAAAAAAAAAAAAAAAAAGTGATTAAAATATGAATGATAAAAGATCAACCAAATCATACAGATCACATAAAAGAGCCACAAAGCTCACATTGCTTAGTTGTGCATGAAGATACTCATCTAAGCTACAAGTGATACAAAGTTGAGAAACTTTGTTTCAAAGGCCATCCAAGGTACACAAGTACCAGTATATACAAACACACATTGTTTTTGTATTTCTTTAAATTTTTTTTGAAAGCAAATAAATAAATAAATGCAAAAAATAAATAAATGCAAAACAATGCAATGCATGAAAGCATGATTCCAAAAACAAATAAGAAATCAAGCATGAAAGTCCTACTTTAGATAGAAAGAATTAAAGTAGAGGACAAACAGAAAGACAATTAAGTCTTAGGATCCTTTATCACCTACATAGTACAAGTCTTTGGCCGTGAAGATGAAAAGGCACGTGCCCTAGTATGACTACTAAAGGACATAGAGGAATTAGAATTCCCCTTAAAATGAGTTAAAAAACTCAAAACTTTTAATAACTCACCAAGAATAGGTACAAAGCCTTTAGACAAAGGATGAGACCTATTGGACACTTGCTTATGAGGGAAAAGTTTAAAACAATTAGGGCGAGTGCGACTGGAAGCACCATAATGGTGACAAACATGAGTAGTTTTAGAACTACCAGGCTTTCTAGAAGGAGGTCTAACCTTAGAAGTTGACAGAGACCTTAACTTAGGACAATTTGGCCTAATATGACCAATAATATGACAATGATGACAAGTGGGAACAAATTTAGATTTTTTATTCAACCTAGGAGAAGTTTTAGACATAGGTTTAGAAACTTCAGCGTCAACATCAGATTTTTTATCTTTGTCTATCCTAGTAATATTAGTCTTCAACTCTTCATTATTCCTTTTAAATGGAGGAATATAAAAATCTTTTTCTTTTGAGCTAGGCTCAACAACAAGTTTGGAACTAGTTAATTTTTCAACTTTAGTTTTAGATTCAACTAGTTGCTTTTCCAGACTCTTAATTTTGTACACCTGAGATGAAAATTAATTCTTTAAATTCTCATTCAAATTATTTGCTTCATCCAATTCTACAATCAATTCATCTTTTTCAAGTTTGACCTTTTTAAATTTAGCTTTTAATTTTGTAGATCTTTTAAGAGATTTCATACAAAATTTATAAAGTTTACAATAGGCATCTTGAATATCATCATCATCATTCAACATAAGATCATGCAAATCAAAACAATCGAGTGTTTACATGACAACGGGGGTCAATGGATCACACAGTAGAGATTAAAACCTAATCAGAGTGTGTCTGCTTTGATACCACTTGTTGCGTTAAGATAGCTTGACTCTAGTTAATTAATTCAATTACATAAGTTGATTAATTATGTTAAATTACACGCAAATCATGGAGGCAACAACAAATCACCAACTAAACTAAATGCAACGGAAAATAAATTAGACACGGTGATTTATTGACAAATGGGGAAAACCTCTCGCAAGACAAAAACCCCCACCGAGTGATTTTAAGGTCACCACTCCCAAGAATTCACTAATCAACAATCAAATGGTTACAAGTATAAGGAATCTTACCAACTACCCTAGTCTATCCCAAAATACCAACCTCCAGTTGAACCTTCTCTTCAATACCCAATTGTACTTGATCTTGTAGTAGCCTTCTTTCCTTTGATGCACAAATCTCCAATCTGTGACTAACTCCTTCGCACGGATCCTAGTATGTGAATAACTCCACAACAACCCTTTAATTGTTGTAGTTGATTTGCAACAACTTCACATAGAAACACCAATAACATCTTCAATGTTGGTGCTAGAGAATTTGCTTGGTTACAAAACCCAAAGGCATACAAGAAACGCAGCAAGAACTCTTTCTTCTGTAGGAGGAGGTTAGGGTTTCAAAAAGAAAACCTTATGAAACTTTCTAGGGTTAAGGTTTTCTTTCTCCACCCCCTTAGTTAAATAGGAGCTTAATGGTCCTTTTAAAAAAATTAAGTTTACACAAACCTTAGGCTTTCTTAGTCCAAAAGGATTATACAAACCCATAAACAAATAGCCTGTTAGAATTAAAACGTTGCAGACTATATCAAAAATCCCGTAAGCTCAATATATTGAGACGTATCGAGCTTCAATAAATCTCGATAGATCGACAGGTATCAAAGAGGTATCGAGACCTACAGATTCAGCTTTTTTTGAGCAGTTCTTAAGTAATCTTCATGTCTTCAATGTAACCACTTGTAATGCTCATCTTGAACCTATTTAGATTTACCCAAATACAAGTAAAGTGCGTTTTATCATAAGATATGTCAATTACATAAAAATATGAACCTAACAATATTATATTTAACAACTGAAAAAAAAATGTAGCGAATTCTTTCATTAGTATTGAAAGATTGAGTTGAAGGCAGAAATAATCCACCTTATGATTATTTTAATTGTATTAGTCCATTGGGACGAGACACGTAAGAATTTATTGTTTTGATAGTGTGATTAATAATTGCAAGCCAGAGATTCAACTTCCAAAATAATTGATATTACCACTGCGCACCCTTGAGGCGATGGTCATTTCACAAGTATAAGTGTTTATGGAGTGTGGGGGTAAGGGTCGGGGTTCAAGTCTCAAGGAGGGAGTTTCACACACATATACACTTAAATTAGACTAGAGTAGAATTTCTATCTTGTATCAAATAATAATAATAATAATAATAATAATAATAATAATAATTGATATTTTTTTCTAATTTTCTTTTGATCAAATTGCATGACAAAGATAAATAATGCAGATTAGATTATAACTTGATTTTAATATAGGATAAATTATACTAACCTCACTTACACTACAAGAAATTTGGGTTTAGACGGCATTTTTTTTAGCGACATTTTTAAATTCGCCGCTTTAAGTGGTATATTGCGACGTTTTTTTTTAAAACGTTGCTGTAACCCAATGATGGATAAATACATGTTTGTATCGCATACAAAACATATGTAGCGGAAAATTAACGGATCTTCTTCATTTGCAATTGATAACATGTGCTATGTAAGTTTTAGAATGTAAGAACAAGAGAGTGTACCTTAGTGCGGTGAAATTCAAAACCAAAGATCAGAAGTCCTTGAGAACAATTTTAATCTTCACTCCAATTCCACTTGATGCCCAAGAAGTGTGGTCTCTCAATCAGTTTTTGTGAATGTATTTAAGGGAGAATTAGAGAGTGTTCAACACTCACATACATACCATTTTCATGTTCTCTTACAAAAAATTTTGTATGTTTCTCTCCATATAACTGATTATCTAATTAGGCTAGCCTTTGGACCTTTCCAATGGGGCTTTAGTATGTGGCTTGGAGTAGACCAAAAGGAAACAAATAAGACACTATCTCCAATGGGTCTTGGGCTTTTCTGTCAACTCTTGACAAGTCCAAAGTTACCATTAATTATATTTAATACCACTATATAAATATAATTGCACTCTAGAACTTATTAATAAATTATATCCCAAGACTTTATTGTACATGCAACCTCTTCATAAAATATTCGTAGTAATACAAAGTCATGAACGTAGACTACCACTTTGTAAATCATTACATCTTAATCCTTGAGTACCCGGTTTAATCATTTTAAGTTATTCATCATATATTTATGAAATCCAATTTCATAAATATATACTTTAGTAATTTCTTACCAAAGTGATTAGGCCTAACTCTTTGAATAATTGAACTCATTAAACTTATCTCAAGAGAATATTTTATATCTCCGTTAAGAGATTATGAATTCCATCTTAAGAATATATGTTCCATCAACACTAAATGTGACTACCCAACATACTGAGGTTTTGACCGTTACTTTAGATTTCACTCCTGATATATCAAAGTAACCTACACTTAATGATCAGGTCCATTATTCTCTCATGATTAAGAGTTCATGTAAATAGAAATCGTGAGATTTATTATTCATTTGACAGTCGTTAGGAAAATAATAAATCTCACAGTGGTCCAGTTCAATATGTCTTAACTCTTAAAACATATCAACACATCAACTAGAAGTATCCACTTCCATGATCAAGACAAATCATCTTAGTTGATATGTTATAGTCTTCGCAGATGAAATGCCCAATTTCATCACCGACTACGAACTAAAATTCTGAGTTTACAAAGAACTTGTGACTTATATTTTCTGTGACTAAATCACATAAATCACATAAATCACATACTATGCATCTCATGGACTATATGATAATGTCCGAATATTCATGTTACGATTATTTCAGATAATAATAAAACAACTTTATTAATCACAACATTAAGTCATACATAATGTCATACATAGCATCATACAATAGGATTTAAGAGCACTAATCCTAACAATCTCCCACTTGCCCTAAAGACTATTGTGCAATAATCTAACTCCCATTCTCTCCAAATGTGACTCGAAAGTCCTTTGAGGCAAGGCTATGGTAAAGGGATCTACTAGATTATTTGCACTTTCAATCTTTGCAACTACTACATCTCCACGAGCAATGATGTCTCGAATGATGTGGTATTTTCTCTCAATGTGCTTTCCTTTCTTGTGATTTCTTGGATCTTTGGATTGTGCAACCACTCCACTATTGTCGCAAAACAATGTGATAGGAACTTGCTCCATTCTCACAACACCAAGATCAGAAAGGAATTTTTTGAGCCAAACAGCTTCCTTTGCTGCTTCACAAGCAGCAACATACTCAGCTTCCATGGTGGAGTCCGCAATACAAGATTGCTTAACACTCCTCCAACTTATGGCTCTACCTCCCAAGGTGAATACACATCCTGAAGTGGAGTTTCTGAAATCTAGATCTGATTGAAAGTCTGAATCTGTATAGCCAATGAGAATCAAATCCTCACACCGGTAAAAAAGCATATAATCTCTTGTTCTCTGTAGATACTTGAGAATATGCTTTACAACTTACCAGTGTTTTAGTTCTGAATTTGATTGATATCAGCTGACCATGCCAACTAAATAACAAATATCTGGTCTAGTACAAAGCATGACATACATGAGACTTCCTACTGCAGAAGCATAAAGGACTTGTCTCATCATATTTTCTTCCTCTTGAGTCTTAGGCCTTTGGTCATCAAATAGTGGAACTCCATGTCTGAAAGGAAGTAATCATTTCTTGGAGTTTTGCATGCTAAACCGTTCTAGAACCTTATCTATATATCCAGTTTGTGATAAGCCCAACATTTTATTCTTGTGATCTCGCAAAAACTTGATCCCTAGAATAAAGTTAGCCACACCCGAGTCCTTCATATCAAATTGGCTTGACAACCAAACCTTTGCTGATGACATTACCCGTAAATCATTTCCAATGAGTAGAATATCATCAACATAAAGCACTAGAAACATTACTACTTTATCTCGATGTCTTTTGTACACACATGATTCATCAAGATTTTGTTCAAAACCAAATGACTTGATTTCTTGATCAAATATGATGTTCCATGACCTAGATGTTTGCTTAAGTCCATAAATAGACATTTTCAACTTGCATACCATATACTCTTAGTTCTTTGCTATGAAACCTTCCGGTTGCATCATATAGATTTCTTCTTCAAGATTGCCATTAAGAAATGCAGCCTTGATATCCATTTGCCAAATCTCATAATCATAATGAGCAGCAATGGATAAGAGAATTCTGATAGATTTAAGCATTGCTACTGGTGAAATGGTTTTTTCATAATCAATACCTTCTTTTTGTTTATACCATTTCGCCACTAGCCTTGCTTTAAAGGTTTCAACCTTTCCATCTATCCCTCTCTTCCTCTTGTAAACTCATTTGCAACCAATAGGTTTAATGCCGTTAGGCGCCTTTACAAGATCCCAAACTTGATTGGAATACATAGAATCTAATTCAGATTTCATAGTTTTGACCCAATGATGTGCATCTATATTATTCATTGCCTCTTCATAAGTGTAGGGATCCGATTCAGCCTCTTCTGAGATAGCTTCATAAGTTTCTCCCAAACCTATAAATCTTATAGGAGGCCGAATAATTCTCCCACTACAACGAAGCACCTGTGTACTAGTCATCTCATGAGTAATATCTTGTGGTATATCTAATACAGCCACATCATCCCTAGTTTCATCCATTGGTTGTTCATTTATAGGTTCATTCATTTCAGCCAAAACAACTTTATTTCTAGGATTAAAATTATTCACATAATCATCCTCCAAAAATTTGGCATGTGTGCTAACAAACACTTTATTATCTTTATGATTATAGAATAAATAACACTTTGTTTCCTTTGAATACCCTAAAAACATGCATACTTCGGTTTTAGCTTCCAACTTATCAGACTTCCTTTTCAACACATGTGCTGGACATCCCCAAATGTGGAGATATTTCATACTAGGCTTACGCCCACTCCACAATTCCTTAGGTGTGTTGGGAACAGATTTTGATGGAACTAAATTCAAAATGTGCATTGCAGTTTTTAGTGCATATCCCCAAAAAGAAACTGGTAAAGTTGAGTAACTCATCATGGACCTAACCATTTCCAAAAGAGTCATATTCCTTCTTTCTGCTACACCATTCTGTTGGGGAGTTCCAGGTGCAGTCAATTGGGATACAATCCCATTTTGAGTTAAGTAATCCTTGAAATCCCTAAGAAGGTATTCGCCACCACGATCAGATCGAATGGCCTTTATGCGTTTACCTAATTGATTTTCAACTTCAGCCCTAAACTCTTTGAACTTTTCAAAGGCTTCAGACTTCCGTCTCATTAGGTACACATAACCATATCTTGAGTAATCATCAGTAAAAGTGATGAAGTACTCATAACCTGCTTTTTCTTGGGTTGACATAGGACCATATACATCCGTATGAACTAATTCAACTCTTGGGCTCTTTTATCTTTTGCATTAAAAGGTCGTTTGGTCATTTTACCTTCCAAACAAGATTCACAAACTGAAAATTCATCAAATTCCAAAGGCTCTAAGAGTCCATCTTTGATCAGTCTTTGAATTCTGTTTGGATTAATATGACCTAAATGCAAGTGCCAAAGATATACATCATCAGTAGAAGGAAACCTTCTCTTTAATGATTTTACATGAGAGTTATTATCTAATTCAGAATTATATAATTCATGCTTATCAGGAGTTAAAATATAAAGACCATCAACAATATTGCCAAAACAGATAAACACTTTACCCTTCTTTATTACAACATTGTCTTTCAGGATAACACAAAATTCATGTTTACCTAAATAAGTTGCAGAAATTAAATTCCTACGAACATTAGATACATATAGACAGTCTTCCAATATTAAAACCCTAGACTTAAAACATAAATTAAAAACTCCAACAGCTACAATCGGAATCCTGCTCCCATCAGCCAAAGTAAAAAACAATTCCCCTTCTTTAAGCTTTCTGGTCTCCTAAAACCCCTGCAAAGAATTGCAGATATGATTAGTACAACCTGAATCCACACACCAGGAATCCGTGGGATTTTGTACTAAACATATTTCAAGGAGGAATGAACTTGTCATACCCTTATTATTGGCAGCCTTGAATTTTGGACAGTTCCTCTTCCAATGTCCTTTTTCACCACAATGGAAACACTTTCCTTTGATCTTCTTTCCTTTGTCAGCAACTTCTAAGGCAATTTGTTTACCATCTTGCTTGGTGAAGTCCTTCTTCTTCTTCTTCTTCTTACCCTTGCCTTTTGACTTAGGTTGAGAAGTAGAAACTTCAGCCATATTAGCATCAACACTAGAAATACCAAAATTGCCTTTCGCCGCTACCAATTCATTTATTAATTTAGACAAAGAATAAATCTTTTTGTTCATATTATAATTAAGTCTGAATTCCTTGAATGATTCCGGTAGTGACTAGAGTATCATATCCACTTGGGATTCTCTATCAATATCGGTACCTAAAATTTCCAGTGTATTCAGGTTAGAGATCATTGTAAGACAATGCTCCCTCACTGAACTGCCTTCAGTCATTTTGGTATTATAAATTTGCCTCATAGTTTCTTGCCTTGCAGAACGGCCTTGCTCACCAAACATCTCATTCAGACTTAGCATAATATCCGAAGCTAGTTCTACATCTTGCATTTGATGCTGTAGAACATTTGAGATAGATGCTAGGATGTAGCACTTGGCCATCTCATTAGATTTCTGCCAACGATCATATCACTATTTTTCCTTAGGAGGAGCATCTAATGAAGGAAAGTTAGGACATGGTTGAGTAAGCACATATTTGTGCTCTTCAGCTGTGAGAACAATGTCTAAATTTCTTTTCCAGTCAACATAATTAGATCCAATCAGTTTGTTTTGATTAAGAATAGTAACAAGTGGGCTAAATGATGTTATATTCAAATCTGAAAATAATAAACATGAATATAATAAGTAAACTGGACATTATCAGTTTAGCATATAAACATATAGTATGGAACCTTAATAAAACCATAAAATAATATATGCAACGACAACTCAATCCATGTCTATAATTCCTTGGTAGCAAGTTTATTATAAACACATTAATTGATTAAGAACTATTCTCGTTATTAGTGCTATCATGATAACTCTTATCATACACTAATAATATGCCGTATTACCTTTAGCTTCTAAGTGATAATGACATAGCATCTTTGGGAGGTTAATATTACATTTAGTCTAGTGTACACCATTATCTAGAATCATGTGTAGCCACATTTCATCTCCCTTATAATGTTTAAACTTGTAGTACCATGGAACAAAACACCCTCCTTTGGGATCGCGAGGCATATACGCCAAGACGAGATGCTTGTCCACACTACTTTAAACAAGTAAGTTCAATCTTGTAGTACTATGAAGTAAACACCCTCCTTTGGGATCGCGAGGTATATACGCCAAGATGAGGTGTTTACCCACACTACTATGAACCAATAATGGAGGCCGTGAGATCTAACCCTTGTATCCCTCTCCCACTAGATGTTTTAAAATAAATGTTTTTATTTTGTAAACAAGTGTAATCTAATCACAAACAGCCTTGCACTTTAAACATTTGAGAACACATAGAAAATGTTCAAAATTCCCTTCAGTGGCATTTTTGCGAGAATCTCGCGACTAAGCTCTTCCTGTGAAAATGAGTTAAGGTAAAAATAGTGAAAACACAAAATTCAGACAAAAACTTTCGCGATTATCTCACGACTGTGTCACGAGTAAAGCTTACATGCGAAAAGTTTTATGCTTCAGAGGCATTTTTCGCGAGTAACTTCGCGGGAAGCTAACCCGCGAAAAACCTGTGTTTTCAGTTTTTAAAGGGAAGATCTGAACAGTTTTCAACGGTTTTCCATGAATAAACAACCACCATATGAACATAATGGATAGAATTTGATATCAAAACTGAATTCCATTGATGCTATAGCCTTAAAGTTCAATTCAACATACTTGAATTCAAATTTAAACAACATCATAATATCAATATCAGTTTTTATCAAACCATAGTTTCAACAACCATGCAGAAAATTAAATACATATATAATCTTCTAACATCATGAAACTATTATCTCTAATTCCAAAACTCACAAAACATGTTATACAGATTCGAAATTGAAGACCGCTCTGATACTATTTGATGGATAAATACATGTTTGTATTGCATACAAAACATATGTAGTGAAAAATTAACGGATCTACTTCATTCGCAATTGATAACATGTGCTATATAAGTTTTAGAATATAAGAATAAGAGAGTGTACCTTGGTGCGGTGAAATTCAAAACCAAAGATCAGAAGTCCTTGAGAACACTTTTAATCTTCACTCTAATTCCACTTGATGCCCAAGAAGTGTGGTCTCTCAATCAGTTTCTATGAATGTATTTAAGGGAGAATTAGAGAGTATTCAACACTCACATACATACCATTTTCATGTTCTCTTACAAAAAATTCTGTATGTTTCTCTCTATATAATTGATTATCTAATTGGGTTAGCCTTTGGGCCATTCCAATTGGGCTTTAATATGTGGCTTGGAGTGGAACCTAAAGAGAACAAATAAGACACTAGCTCCACTGGGTCTTGAGCTTTTCTGTCAACTCTTGACAAATCCAAAGTTACCATTAATTATATTTAATATCACTATATAAATATAATTGCACTCTATGCCTTATTAATAAATTATATCCCAAGACTTTATTGTACATGCAACCCTTTCATAAAATATTCGTAATAATACAAAGTCTTGAACGTAGACTGCCACTTTGTAAATCACTACATTTAATCCTTGAGTACCCGATTTAATCATTTTAAGTTATTTATCATATATTTATGAAATCCAATTTCACAAATATATACTTTAGTAATTTCTTACCAAGGTGGTTAGGCCTAACTCTCTGAATAACTGAACTCATTAAACTTATCTCAAGGGAATATTTTATATCTCCGTTAAGAGACTATGAATTCCATCTTGAAAATATATGTTCCATCAACACTAAATGTGGCTGTCCAACATACTGAGGTTTTGACTGTTACTTTAGATCTCACTCCTGATATATCAAAGTAATCTACATTTCATGATTAGGTCCATTATTTTCTCAGGATTAAGAGTTCATGTAAATAGAAGTCGTGAGATTTATTATTCATTTGACAGTCGTTAGGAGAATAATAAATCTCACAGCGGTCCAGTTCAATATGTCTTAACTCTTAAAACATATCAACACATCAACTAGAAGTCTCCACTTCCATAATCAAGACAAATCATCTTAGTTGATATGTTATAGTGTTCGTAGATGAAATGCCCAATTTCATCACCGACTACGAACTAAAATTCTGAGTTTACAAAGAACTTGTGACTTATATCTTCTGTGACTAAATCACATACTATGCATCTCATGGACAATATGATAATGTCCGAATATTCATGTTACGATTATTTTAGATAATAATAAAACAACTTTATTAATCACAACATTAAGTTATACATAGCATCATACAATAGGATTTAAGGGCACTAATCCTAACACCTAGAACAATAGCGGCGTTTATTAAAATGTCGCAAAAGGTACAGTTTCAGCAGCGTTTATTTCTCTTATAGCGACGTTTTCTTAAAACGCTGCTATAGTTATTAACAAAACTCTACATACCCTTGTCGCCAAAGAAAAGAAAAGAAATAAACCTCTATAGTGACATTTTCAAAACGTCGCTATATGTTCCCTCCAAAACTTTTGGTATTCCTGCACAAAGTTTCCCCCATTTTTTCATTTTCCACTTATTTTTTCATTTTTTTTTCCTTTTGTTTCTTTTCTTAGTCCATTCGTGTACCCACTTCTCTCTCTCCCTCATAACTCCTCCTCTCACTTTCTCCTCACGCCACCATCGCCCTCCACCCAAGCCTAGCCGCCGCCTAGCCTTCGCCCTAGTCTAGTCGCCTAGGATCTCTCTTCCTTAGATCGCTAGCGATGCTCTTTCGTAGATCACCGACCTGTTCTAGGCACCACCAACCGCCACCCTCAAAGCCACCGCGACCGTTGTCGACCTCCACCGATCCAAAGCTCCCATCATCATCACTACTTGAAACCATTCCTCCCAAAATGTACCGTTTCGTCCTCAAAGCCGCCGAGTCAACTCAACCCCTCTCGCTCTCTCCTCCACCACTTCCGCCGATAAAGGTACCTTTCCCACTTTGCTCCTCACTTTGATGCTTCATTTTCTCTTATTTGTTTTATGGGTAATAGTGTTGTTCATCATCTATATTGTGTTTGGTTTTGTGTTTGTGGGTAATAGTACCTTTGAGATTTTGTGTTTGGTTTCTTCCTTTTTTTTTCTTCTTCTCGTTTGATGTCCATCTCCACATAGCAATGTTCAAATCTCTTTGCAGTATTCTTGTTGAAGTCAAAACAGTGCTTGATCCTTGTAACCCAGTTTTCTAATTTTTTTTCCCTGCATCCATGATGACATAGGTAGTGGAAGGTGTAGACGAAGCTTGTCTCATATTTGAAACTAATCAATCAAGTAAAATTGGAATTTTTCCTCTTATTTTCTTCTAAGAATGACATTCTGATCATATCAATACACTCATAGCCTGACCAAAGGAAAACATAGATATGTAAGGGATTATTGGTAGGGTACTAGACATTCTGATCATATTAATATACTCATAACCTGGTCATGATGTGCTTAGAATTCATTTGAATCCCATAATTTTGGGATTATTGGATTGTGAGCCCAAACCATGGAAAATGCCAATGTAGCCATTTATTCACTTGGATACTCCATGTATTGAAAGTTGAACACAACTAAATTGGTAGGGTACTAGCCTTTTTGGTTTTGATTTACCACATTCAAATCATCTGCTTCATGCATGCAGTCTCTTTATATTTTTCAATTCTCTTGATTTGAATTTTTTGTTATAAAATTTTCAAATGTTCTGACTATCCTCTTGATGTTCTTAGAATGATTATATGTAAGCAAAATACTATAACCTGATTAGTTTTTACCTCCATTCACAAACCTGATTAGTTTTTTACTCCATTCACAATCAATAACTGGTCTTGTGGATCGTTGATCTCAAATGCAAAATCGATATCTTAATGTCTTTCTATTTGTGAGAGTGAATATTTATGTGAAGGAGTTTATATTTTTCCATCACCTTACAGATGATTTTCTTTTAGGGCCGCAATAGTCTGCAGCCTTTTTGCCCTCCTAAGCCTGAAGATGTTGCAACCATATGCTACACGAGTGGTACTACTGGAACACCAAAGGTAGTGAACTTATGTATGAATGTTAACTCTCAACTGCGGCTATTTTTGCTATCTACATTTTTAACCATGTGCTAAATAATATAGAATTATGTGTTGAGTTAGCGGAAACTCTAATACCAAATTGTTGAACAAAAGAATGAACAAAGAGCTTTTATTTAAAAACTGGACTCCTTGAATTACAACACTTTCATAGAAAGCCTTGTGTGAGCTCCCACGTATGACACAAATACTAAACTCAAATAACACCACACGGCAAAGCTTCGTACAATCCCAACACACTAACTTTTACAGGACACACACCAACTTTTTGACACTACTGACACTAGGATTTTCTTACTTCACTTTTCACTCTACACACTTCACACACTAGCTGTTGACTTCACACTACTTCACCTCACACACTTTACTTCACCTAACTCTTCACTTCACTCACATCACCTCACTTCAAACGTCACAAGTCTCTCACACCTACAACAAGTGGGAAACAAATAAGGTGCCTTTTCTACTTGCTAAAGGTTGGTTACTCAACCGACGTTAGAGTTTCTAGGCTATTCTTTTATTAGCAATAAAATATAGGCTTATAGGCTATTCTATAAACATGTGGCTAAGATTAACTTATGGAGAATGCTCTAGAGATTGACTTATATTTTATTAGTAAAAGATGGGCTGAATGGTTCAGCCTTTACTTCTTTTTCAATTTTGAGCCCCATGTTATCTGATGCATTAATTGCATCACAACAATTGAACCTTTTAGTTTTTTTTTTTAGTTTTTTTTTTTTTGTTATTTTAGTAGCAACTTTTTAGTTTTCAATATAAAGGAATGTACAGAAATGACTTATTATATTAATATATTCTTAAAAAATGTTTATCATCAATGTTATTATTATTGGGAGTGATATTTTAAGTTTGAGATTTGACAATTGGTGAAATATGAAAAATTTTAAGTTTGAGATTTGACATTATTATTAGTATTCATAATTTCATAGGTGCAACATTGTGGCCGTGCAACACAAATACTATTTCTTATATATATTTTAATAATTAAATATGAGCACAAATACAAATAAATTTAATAAGTGGCCATATATTTGAGAAGAATATATTTTTATATTTAATTGGACTCGGTGGTGGTGCTTTTATAGGTGAGATTGTTGATTAGATTAAGGAATTGTTGAATGGTTTAGCCAACAGTGTGGTGTCATGTGGTATTCATGCTTATTTATATATTTTGATAAGATTTTATATTCTATGTATTGAGCTATGTTTGTGTGTGTGTTATTGTATTAGAAATTACAATTATTACTTTATATGAAATTATAGTAATTTCTTTATAATCTTGGAAAATTAAGAAAGTTGTGGCTTTCTTCTTTTCTTTTTTCTTTTTTCTTTTTTTTTTTGCAGGTTTCATTTGGTGTTATTGGCCTAGGTGTTGGGGTTTCACTCTTGTCATGAGTACATAATCTCAACTAAATGCTCTTTATATATATATATATATATATATATATATTGTTACTAAATTTTCATGCACCATGACTCATTAAAAATTTTTGCAATAGCATTCTCATATGCAAAATTTGAATGATTTGGAGCACCTTTTTCAGTTGAGACATTTAGGCATAATGGGTAAGTTTCCTTATGTGTACCAAATGACAAAGTTTGGATACAATTAAACTTCAAATATTTTATGCAAAGTGGTCCTTAATTTTTGCCTAATTGTTCCAAGTCCTAACTCATAATTTTTTTTTTTTTTTTTTGCAATGGCACCTTTATTTGCCTTTCACATCATTTAATTGTCGTATTTTATTTTGCAGGTTAAGTACTCATTTATTGTGAAAAGTTTGGATTTTTTTTGGAAAGGTGTTTGCTTGGCTTGAGCATAGTAAGTAATTTTTGCTTAAAACTTTGTACTTGAAATGTTAATAATTGTGTTAGGGTGGATTGTTGAGTTGGAGCAAGTGGGTGGCTTGCATGGTTCTATAAGGCGGTTTACATTCATATAGGAAGTGTTTATTATTTTTTGAAAATTTGGATGTTGTTGAGTTATGTTTGTTGATTACTTTTTTTACTTCAATACTTGTAAGCATTCTATATTATTATATTGATAATTGTATTGGGTGGATTGTTGTGTTGGAGCAAGAGTTCATTGATGACGTGTATGAGTCCAATGATGAGTCTACTGATGATGAGAATGAAGATGGTGAAGAGCTCAATGACGGGTCAAATGATGAGTTGACTGATGATGAGAGTTAATATGTAATTTATCTTTCATGTGTATTCCTATTTGCTTTGCTTCTGAAGAATTTTAAATTTATCTTGTGTAATCTTATTTGCACATACTATAGGACAAGTTTATTTGTAATCCTCTTTAGATGGTTGTTGCTTGTTTCTTAAGAGGTTAAAGACTTAGTCCATTTGTGTGATTGAGGATATTGATAGACTTGATATGGTTTGTTCAGTATATTTAAAATTATGTGTAATCCTATTTGCATGTTTATGAAACTGTGGTTTTGAATATGTTATGCACTATATTTAAGTGTATGTGTAATTCTAATTCCATGGTTTTTGCTTAAGTTTGTAGAGCTTTAAGACTAGGTTCATTTGTGTGAATGAGAATATTGATAGACTTGATATGATTTGTTTAGTATATTTAAGATTATGTATAATCTTATTTGCATGTTTATGAAACTATGTGGTTTTGAATATGTTGTGCACTATATTTAAGAGTATGTGTAATTCTACTTCCATGGTTTTTACTTAAGTTCATAGAGTGACTTAGTCCATTTGTGTGAATGAGGATATTGATAGACTTGATATGGTTTGTTTAGTATATTTAAGATTATGTGTAATCTTATTTGCATGTTTATGAAACTATGTGGTTTTGAATATGTTATGCAATATATTTAAGTGTATGTGTAATTCTACTTCCATGGTTTTTGTTTAAGTTTATAGAGCTTTAAGACTTAGTCCATTGTGTGAATGAGGATATTGATAGACTTGATATGATTTGTTTAGTATATTTAAGATTATGTGTAATCCTATTTGCATGTTTATGAAGTTATGTGGTTTTGAATATGTTGTGCACTATATTTAAGTGCATGTGTAATTCTACTTCTATGATTTTTACTTAAGTTTGTAGAGTGACTTAGTCCATTTGTGTGAATAAGGATATTGATAGACTTGATATAGTTTGTTTAGTATATTTAAGATTATGTGTAATCTTATTTGCATGTTTATGAAACTATGTGGTTTTGAATATGTTGTGCACTATATTTAAGTGTATGTGTAATTCTACTTCCATAGTTTTTACTTAAGTTTGTAGAAATTCAAGACTTATTCCATTTGTGTGAATCAGAATATAGATAGACTTGATATGGTTTGTTTATTATATTTAAGATTATGTATAATCTTATTTGCACGTTTAACTTAGTGGTTTTGAATTTGTTGTGTAAATGAAGATATGGATATAAATCTTCTTTGTTTATTTTAGTTCTTGAAGGTATAAATGAAAATGAGAAGTTTAGTTATACGTGATGTTTCGGTAAGGTCGTCACAACAAGCCTCTAATGAAGATGTGGATCATGAGTCACAACAAGAAATTGGCCAATCATCCACAGTTAATCCATCAAATGCACCAAATCCAGGTATTTTATATATTTCTAAGATCATGTTTGTGATTATGGTTAATATTTTTTGACAAATATCACATATTGCATGACAATGGCTTTAATTGTTTTATTCTCATTACAGTTGTGCCGCTACCAGTACGTGCTACTCATGGTGCTAGCAAATACTCATTCATTTGGAATCTCCCTGAAAATCACAAGATTGAATTGCCATTAACTAGTTCAAATAAGCCAATTAAGAAGGTAGGGAGGCACTTCACAAGCTGGTTGGGTACAATTGCACAAATATCCCATTTGTGCCCAATTAAGTATGAGAATTGGACAAGAATGCTAGATGAATTTAAGGAAGAAATATGGGATATTGTTTAGGTATTCAGGAAGTTATAGACTATATGTGTATTATTCTATCTTGTATTGAGTTTTACACAAGTGTTTAGCTTGATATGGATTTTGCTAACTAAGCTATTGCATGTAGTCAAAATGGATTTTGCTTGAAGAACTTGCTAGGTTGGAGGCAATGAAGAATAAGACATTGTCCACAATTGCGAAATGTTGGAGGAACCACAAGTCAACTTTGAAGAAGAAGTAATTCCTAAGAAGAGGAAACAAAGCACAAGTACCACCAAATGTAATTCCTGAAGATTATGAAGCTCTTGTTTAGTATTGGAATTTACCAAAAATGAAGGTATTATTCTATATTGATATGCTTTAATTGTTCTACATCACCATCAAAACAAGAACATTCATATGGATATCCTTATTCTACATTGAATATCTACCATGAAAAATATATTCAAATAATACTTTATTTTAATATGTAATTTTTTTGAATGTAGGATCTTGCTTTGGTAAACAAGAACAGTCGTTCCAAGCAAAAAAATGTACATACTGGTGGTTCAAAAAACTTTGCTTCATACACAGAAGAAATGGTAATGACTCAATAATTATCTTGTAAATGACTTATTAGATTGTTCTTAAGTTTGTATAAAACCATTATTCCTAATTAAATAAATGTAATGACCATAATTTAGGTAACAATGCTTGGGCATCCTGTAGAGCGTGCAGATGTATATGTAAAACTCCATCTTCGTAAAGATGGTACTCCTGTTAACGCCGAAGCAGAAAGCAACATTGTAAGTAATATCATGATTTGCTAAGTGTAATATTGAATCTATTAACATTGTTAATTTCTAATATGTTATTGTGTTCAATTTTTGAATATTAGGGAAAAATCAACGAACTGTTGAGTGAGTCCTCAAATCATGTGTAGTCATCCGACCTTACTAGTAGTATTGCATGGGCACCAGATGATGTATATGCTCAAGTGTTTGGTAATGAGTGCAATGGTCGTGTTCAGGGTGTGGGATTTGGCCCAACCCCAAGTATGCATCCTGCCAAGAACACTCCTGCAATTGCTCAAGTAAGAAGCCAAGAAATAGATGCTAAATTGACTCAGTTGAAGAATTAAGTGGCTTTTTTGACGGAGAAAGTGAATCGTTATGAAAACTTAGAGGAGCGAGTGACCCAATGGATGCAACTTGTGCAAAATCAGCAAAATCATTCTTCAGAAGCTAGTCGGGTATTAAATTTTAATGTTTTTAAGAATGTATTTGGTGTTTAAATTTTTTAAGTATAGCAACTATTATTTTGTTACTCGAAATGATTTCTTTATGAACTTATTAGATACTCTTAATTTGTATTCAGGGTGGTTTCAATTTAGGTCATCAATCTCCAACTCCTTATAGATCGCAGGCTTAATCCCATCAAGAAACTAGCATATAGCGGTACATGCAGTGTTTTAAGGACTCCATAGGCTATTACATAGTTGTTTTGAACAACCAAAATTATTTTGGAACTATTGTACTTTGTTTATAATATTGTCATAGTTTGGGTGGTTTTTTTTTTGGTATAGGTAGACAAGTGTCTTGTTACAACCACATTTATTTTGGAAGTATTGTACTTTGTTTAATATTGTCATAGTTTAGGTGGTTTTTTTTGTGTGTGTGTGTGTAGTTAGACAAGTGTTTTGTTCAATTCAAGATGATACATGTATATATATATATATATATTGAATCTATGGTTAATGTGTTAGTGTGTTAGTTTGGACATTTGTTATTGTGGAATATCGATGATAGGTATATTTGATCTATTACAAGCTTATGTTAGTTATTGTTGAATTTTAAACAGGTTTATATAGCATTTTATATATATATATATTTTTTAGCGACACCATTAAAACGCCGCAAATAATCAGTCCTATAGTGACGTTTTAAAAACGTCGCTAAAAAGAAAGAGGACAAATGTTTTTGCGAAGTTTTTGAAACGTTGCTATAAGACTGATTATTTGTGGCGTTTTACAAACGTCGCTAAATGTATTTTCCTACATTGTATATGAAAATGTTATATTATTTAGTGACGTTTTAGAAAACATCACTAAAAGTTTTTGAATGCCACTAAAGAGTCACATATGGCGACATTTTTCGAAACGTCGCAATAGACCTATGTTGACCGATCTATTGCGACATTTTTGATCATCGCAAAAAAAAAAAAAAAAAAAAAAACGGTCGTTGTAGACCATTTGTGTCTATAGCGACGTTTTTTTGGGATTTTAGTGACGTTTTACAAACGTCGCCTAAACCCAAATTTCTTGTAGTGTTAAAGTTAAAATGAATCAATTTCTATCCTAAATTATAGATGAAATGACCCTCCCGCATTGCAATGTGTATAAATGTAATAGATAAGTACATGGCATCTTTCGTCAAGACTTTCCTAAAGAATGTTCATTCTTCACACACACACAAAATATATAAATATATATATATATATATCAAACTGAGAAAGTGTAGTTCATTCATAAAAATCAAGGAAAAAGTGTCATTTCATCTCTAGCTAATTTGTCACAATGTGAGAAGGTATTGGCACCTGAAGTGAGGGAATGTTATTTAGGAAAACCTCATTGTCTAAGTGAAAATGTCTACATGTAGCCTCCTTCTAAAATCTTCCATTCACCAAATCCTTTGAGCTTTGATATGGGCTTAAACAACACATCAATCTTGATTTGCTAAGTTTATCACCACTCTTACCTTTGGTATACTTTCAATTTTTATGATATCATCATTTTCATTCATCATACCAACCATGGTAATATCCTTCACTAGATATGATTTGATTGGCATCCAAGAGCTCAAATATTAATCGGTCAGTAGTTCTCAAGGAATAATCTTGGTATGGTCAATTATTTTCTTAATCAATGGTCTTTTATTTAATCCCATGACTACTATATAAACACGCCAAATATGCCTTGAATTTTTTTTAAACCGTCCCTCCCCCTTCCTCCACGTCATCATTTGTCACGCCCTAAACTCAATGAATATGTCAGGCATGCGACAACAACCATACACCTAAAAACTTTTCACTTTACAAAAATGCACACTACAAGAAAAAAAAAAGTTTATTACAACGAAAAAAATTGTTACGATAGTATCAGAGTCATTGCAATAATTGATGAGAAGTGTTACAATAAAAATTGAGATAATAGGTTTGTGGAAAAAAAAAAAAATTGTTACAATAAACTTTTGATATTTTACTGAAAACTTTGATGCAATGATATATTTGTTATTGTAATAAACAATTTACTATTTCGAATATCTTGTAACAATAGGCTATTACTTCACTAATTTTATTAATTGACAAAAATAATTCAGGTCAAGTTATTGCAATAATATGTTCATTATAATAGATAATTGCTTCATGTTTGTTATTGCAATATATTATAAAATAATTGATATCGAATTATTGTAATAATATCTTGTAGTGCATATATACCAAACTACTATGGCTGTCTTTCATAATCTTTCTCTCCTCACTCTAGTGCTCTCTTCTCTCCTTAGTGGTGTCGTGGTTGTCTTTTTCTTAATCTCTTCTCTTGGGTCATCTCGGATTTCGATGCCTCTGTTTTCTCTCTGTGAGTCATCTCAGATTCCGGTGCCTCTTCTCTCTCCGTGGGTCAATCTCTCTCCTTTCTCCGGTGTCGTAGGTCAGTCAGTCTCTTTTCTTTCTTCGTGGGTCAATCTCTTTTCTATTTCTCACTTGTTCTCCCTCTTTTTGCCTCACTTCTCACTTCTCAATCCCAGATTCCTTTCTATTTTCACTTCTCATTACTCAGTCCCAGATTCCTTTCGGTTTTCACTTCTCACTTCTTTCTTATATCTCCTTTTCGTTCTCACCCTTCTCTGTCATCTCATTCTCTCTTCTACAAGAAAATGACAATGAGATCTCTAATTTTAGCCTTGATTTGCCTTGCCACCCACATACTCTGTCCATCTCCAACTGGACAGGGTATTCTCACGACTAGGTTTTGATTAAGCCAGAGGCAGCACTACACCAAAATAAGTCTATTATATCAAGTGTTAATACAAAAAAATTAGTATAATGGTATTAAACACAGTATGAAATTTACAAGTTAAAAGTTGTTGCAATAGTAACTTAAAGTGATAAATTATACCATCAACAATAATTAGTTGCAATAACTTATAATTTTCGGTTGCAATAGAAGTTTTAATACTTTACTACATTGGAAATTTGTTGCAATAGCTTAAAATGAAGAAATAGTTACAATAACTTGATACCAATTTTTTTTATATTTTATTACAACAAAAATTTCCAAATGATAGCTTTTTGTAACAAATTTATCATTGCAATAACTTGATATAAATTAGTTTACAATCTATTGTCAAAACAAACATGAATATTTCATTGCATTAATCTAATATCAATTATTTTACAATTTATTGCAATGACAAATACGAAATAATTATCTATTTCAATGAAGATATTATTACAATAATTTGATCTAAATTATTTTTGTCAATTATTTGTAATCTATTGTAATAAGATTCATGAAGTAATATCCTATTACCACAAGTTATTCGAAACAGTAAATTTTTTATTGCATGACATGTATATTATTGCATTAAAATTGTCATTAAAATATGGGGGTATTACACTTTACCCACTTGTGGTTTGCCCTAAATTTAATTTATCCACCCGTGGTTTCATTTTTGACACTTTACCCACCTGTGCTTCACTCTGTTACCATTCTGTTACCCATCTCATATTCTGCCGTTACTCTTACAAGTTTCTTATCAAAAACACAACCCACAAAAGGTCAAACACGCCTCTCTAAAAAAAAACACTCCCGTGCCTACAATGCTCACCAGACAATGATCTAGAGGCTACAATGCATCTTTCCTGAGAGATTGGACTGAGACATAGTTGGGGTTTGATCGTGCAACTACACTGAGGAAGAACAAGGCAGAGTCTGGGTTCATCTCTATCAAATAGTATTTTTGATTTGTGGGTATCGATCCATCTCCTTATTTTCTGGTGAGTTTTGGGTTCATCTTCAAGTTTTGGTTTTCTTGTACTCTCATATGCTCTCTTTATCCGATTCTAGGTAGATTCCTTTGGTTTTTGAAACCTAGGGTTCTAAATTATTATTATTATTTTTTTTCGAAATGATAAATTGGAGATGTTTAAGCTCTGTTTCGTGGTATTGATTTTAAATTTGACATGAAAATTTGCATTCCTTTTTGTTGTAAAATGAAGTGTTCTTGCAGTTGTACTTATCAAATGGTTGGTGCTGAAGGAGAATGATGAGTTGAGTAATGGGTTGGAGAATGTTTCTGTTTTTTTTTTCTTGTTACTACAGGTCTTATGTTGCTGAAATTTAATTGAAAATATACATAAAGAGTTGAAAGTTACTTCTAAATTTGGTCATACTGCTCTGAATATAGATATTATGTAAAACCATCATAGTGCTTCCTTGGAAGGTTTTGATAGTCCCCTAACTTGATTTTTTTTTTCTCCTGTTTTGGTAATAATATGGGATTTCTGGTTCTGCTTGTTGACTAACCTTGTCACTATTGATAATGGTTTTTACTTGTTTTGACCAATATGTTTCTCTAAAAAAGTGTGGGTACAATATTTATGTGTTTTACCTAAGAACTTAATGTTTATTGTATTAAACTTATTATCCTTTTTATCTATTTGTATGTCTATCCATTGGCATTACCTATTTCTGTGATTGGTTCAACAGAATTTGGCACTGAGGATGAAATTTATTACTGACAGCAAGAAGTTCAGTTTACTACTTCTATTATAGTGATTTCTTTGCTTGTGAAGAAGTTCAGTTTTAGTTATGTGTGATTTCTTTGGTTCAAACTGAGCCCGATTTAGATTATATTTAAACAACTACTTTTCATTGCAAATATTGAGAAAGGGCTAGGGTCAGATATGGAGAATAAGATAAAAGCGTTTTGACATAAGTCCAGAACAAACCTATGCATCAATAAAATTCAGAGGAAAAGAGAAGCTCATGAGCTTTATGTTGAAGCTAGGGAGAAACTTAAGAGGGTTAGAGAGAGTGAGAGAATATACAAGCTGGTTTTGTCATGGTTATTTTTCATGTTTGTAATGTTGTTGGTGTGTTTTGCCTCATTGAACAACAATATAAGGGTGAAGAACCTTAGTCTGCCATGAAGAATCTTATTGTATCTATCTTTTGAAATACAAAGTGTGGTTTTTGTGCAAATGTTCTGTAGTTTAATTTTTTTTACTTCATTCTCGGATTTGGATATATATTGCCACGAAGTGGTATGACAAACATGCATAATAATAAAAGAGATAGCTGTGGAGGAGAGCATAACACCTCCATCCACATTCATTTATGCAATAAACTGATATCTTTTTCTTCTCATTCAGTTTGAACTTGACATCTACTGGCTTCATTATGGCATATTCCCTCAAGGCCTCCCTAAAAACCTTAGAATTTGGAAACTTCATTCCCTTCATTAACACTGGGTTTCTCATGTCAGTTTGGACATTAAACTCAGGTTCTTTTGCAGCAGCTAAGGCTGGCTGATCATCGTCAAACCCTACCAGACTCTCCATGTCATCTTCAATAGATGAGTCAATCCATTCACCCTCTTCCACACACTCATTCTCTATTGCACTAGACCTAATTGCTAATTCCTTGTCATTTTCAGTTGTAGTAGGCCTATGTGGGGCAGCATTGTCACTAACTCCATCATGGGTAGATCGCCCATCATCTAGATTCCCAAAAATATCATCATCAAAATCAGGCCCCTCAAACCCTTCCTCCAACCAATCAAAATCTAGACAGTCTTGCCCACCACCTCCTTTAGCATCCACATTACCTCCCTCATGCACATCATCATTGTTCTAACCCACCTTATGCACATCACCATCATTCTGACCCACCTCATGCTGATCATCACCATCTTGACCCCCTACTTCCTCAATAACAATTGGCTCCTCAATTGCAAGTGGCTCCTCACCACCCTCAACATATAGTAATATCCTATCTGAAGGCTATGCAACATGAATATCACACATATTAAGTACATCATCATCTCCATTTATAACCACAAATATTTTGTATTTCAAATAAACTCAGTCTATCGAGGTCAACCTCATCAATAATAGAAACACTGCCATCTAAATATACCAAATCTGGATTCCACACGAAGTGGTCACCATGATGAATCTCAAAAGTAAATCTCAAGTCAGCCATCTGCATATAAAATACAACACAATATTAATGACAAAATCCACAAACTAAAGTTAACAAGGGGGGAAAAAAACTTGATGTGAATAATGTGCCACTGAATCATGCCCAAGCAGAAGTATCAAACTTTCAAGCATTACAATTATATACAGAACCTAAAATGTCAATATTTTGAGGTCCTCCAGTGACATGTATAATATATTCTGTTACAAAGCAAAGTTAAACATCATTTGTCTATAATACAAACAAATAAACCACATAGACTAAGGAAAAACTACACTATGAAACTTAAGATCAATTTTTAAGAAATTCCTTTTATTAAAAACACTAACAATAGTGAACTAAAAAGTTTTGAGAATGCCCATTGCATTGCCTGAATTTGAGCATTACTATATTAGAAAGCAACCTGCTACCAATCAATTGGGTATGTATCCTCTGTACATGACAGGAAAAAAAAAATGATAAGCATGATAGTTTCCACTGTACATGACGGCACCAAAAGGTGTATAAGTGGAAGCCATTATGCAGTAGGGCCTGTTTTAAATTGGTTGACTTTCTTTAGTTTAGTGGGATTTCCAATTCTCAAGTTGTGCGTATATTATAAGGTCCAATTCAATTTGCTTTAGAGTTCAGATAATGAGGTTGAAGACGTACTTGGCTTAGACCTAAATGTTTTATATTTCAAGAAACCAATTGGGTATGTATCATGTGGTCCACACAAACCACAACAAACAAAAATGACAATATTCTTAAAAGCTTTTGTTCTATTTTTGGGAGATAAAACCATGGAAAGGGAATGTAGAAAAAGGCACAAAACAAACAAAACAAATAATATTAGACAAACCCAAGTGCAGCCCTTTTGAACAATGTAAAGAAAAAACCACAAAACCCGGCACTGCAAAAAAAAAAGTATGTGCGCTGCAGAAACCCAGATTCGAACAAATTTTTTTTAAAAACCCTATGTTTCAAAAATCTATCTAGAATCAAATAAATAGAACATATTAAAGTAAAAGAAAACCAAACTCGAAGCTCTCAAATGTCAGGAACTCACCAGAAATAAGGAGATGGATCGATACCCACAAATCAAAATGGGAGTGTGTTTTTTTTTAGAGAAGCATGTTTGATCTTTTGTGGGTTGTGTTTTTGATAAGAAACTTGTTAGACTAACAGCAAAATATGAGGTGGGTAACGGAAGGGTAACGGAGTGAAGCACAAGTAGGTAAAGTGTCAAAAATGAAATCACGGATAGGTAAGTTAAATTTGGGGCAAACCACAAGTTGGTAAAGTGTAATTCTCCCTTAAAATATTTAAAGTTTATTGCAACAAAATTTTTTGTTGCACAAACCTATTACCTCAGATTTAATTACAATATTTCGTATCAACTATTGCAATGATTCTGATATTATTGCAATGAATTTTTTTGTTATAATAAACATTCTTTCTTATAGTGATTGTTTAAGCAAAATATAACTAGCAAGAAGAAAGGTTGCTTACCTCTGAGAACACATCAAAAGAACACCAACTTTTATAAGCTCAACCTAATACAATCAAATATCAATTAATTCACAAACTTAAAGCTTAATAACAACTTATTTCATTTTATGCCTATTGTACCTAAACTGAATTTTCTACTCTCAAGAGTAAGACACCTCAATTTAAGGAACAATCAAAATTTATTTAATAGAGTAACTGAGTTCACTAAGCATCCTAGAGTCCAAACCAGTTCAACCCCTCATCCCTTCATTGTGTATGAATGAATCCAAACGATAGATGGCCCGCTAAGACTCCCTGGTTTATCCTAATGTATGTGTCGTTAATATATATAGATATACCAACTTATCAAAGCCAAATATAATTTGGTTTTTTTTTATTGGAGTACACAGCTAATATTTTAAACCATAGCAAATTTTCTTTCTAGAATCAAATTGTGTCAACTTCATAAAAAAAAAATTTGGTGTCGACTTCCGCTGAGTTTCTATATGCTTAATGTTACCTCATTTATACTTCACTATAATCGTCCATATCATTTTTTTTTTCCACTAAACATCATACATATATTACTGATACTAATAATAGAGCTATCTCACCACGTAATGCTGTCATCAAAACGAATATATAATTCCAGGCGGCTCATTGAGGTTCTCTAAGTATCCACGCCCAAAGATTTAATCTTAACATAACTCACAAACTGTAATTGGCGGCATTTAGAAACCAATTAATATACCTATATAATATTTATAATGGTCACTTGGGTGAGGAATTAAGAGGGTATATCTTGTGGCTGAACTGAAACTAGAAGATGACTTCAATGGTAGCACACAAACCCCATGCAAGCGTCCTTCAAACTCTAGTCTTATCTTCTTGGAATCCTTAGATAGTCTTCTCTCTAAAGTTATCGAAGTCAAAGGCAACTAATAAGCCTAAGGAGAGAAGAAATCTTGTGTATCGGATATATGTAACCATTCTTTTACATAGGAGGAGTAAATCTCATTCTTAAAGAGTCCACTTTCATATGAGAAAGTTGTTACATATGTTTGATACATATGATATTTTTTGGTCTAAAGGAGGCTAGGTTGTGGTATATAGTGCATATATACCAAACCCTAATACCAACATTACTTAATTATCCTTTCTAAATTTTTCTTCCCCTCCTTCAACACCAACGGCAGTTCTGTTTGTTCCCTTTTTTTTTTGGTTCTTGCATTTGCGGCACAAAAAGATTATCCTAATTAACAGATATGATGGAGCACTAATCATAAACTTACCTAACAAGTTTGAATATTATTATTTTCAATCAAACAAACATGTATAAAAAATAGGAGTAAATAGAGCAATTATTAGGTACTTCCCCAAAGTAGGATGATGTGGTTTTCCCTCATATATTCATGATAGATCTCACAAATAATTTTCCAATAATATATTGATTCAATGTTTAAAAAATGAGCCAAATAAGATCACTCATGGAGTGCAATAAACGTGGAAATTTACAATAGAATTCAGACTTATACAAATTTTATTAAGTTGGACAAATAGACCTCATGAGCTGCAATACATATAGGCCAGAATTAGCCTTACGAACAACTGACAAGTGAGTAGTGAGGGAAGACAGAGCACAACTTAATGGACCTTAAATAAAACAAATACTCGAATGAAACTTAATCTAATAGAATAGGTTTAATTGTAAATTTTTCACATGATTATTTCCTCTTCGATGGTTCAAGGTGCCCATAAAATCCAGTCAGCCTCCTAATTTTCTTTGTCCCTCGCTTTGAAAAGCTCTTAATTGTGAGGTGCAGCCAAATATTCCATAACCAAGAAAAACATGTTTTAACTCAACAGAAACTACTTCTGCTGCTCGTGCTGCAAGTTACATTATTGGCTATTTGCATGGTTCAGTGGATTATCTAATGGCTTAAACTTGTATGGCTTACCATGATAGCAACCCGAGGTTCATCTGTTGTTAGTATGACCATTATGAGAAAAATCCGTTTTAATATTCACTAATATAAGTCCTGGTCATACCTAATATCTACACATACAAACACACGTGTTTGAACCAATGAAAAATTAGGACCTGCTTGGTATATAAACTTAGACACATGCTTTTAGTTTTTAAATAATATTACACGTATTTTTACACACTTTTTCACTCATACGTATTTTTAAAAAAATTGAAAACTATTATTTAAACACACGTACCAAACAAGCCCTTAATATCTGAAATCAAGAAGAATCATTCATATGAAGTGTATGCATCATAAATGGAGCCTCACCATTTCATGGGCCAAGGTTTTATGGCTCAGTTATATATATATTAATATATATATATATATTTATATTCTTGAATGGATTTCTCTTCGGAATAACTTCTAACAAAGTATATTATATTCTCAAGTATGTTTGGAACTGACAGCCCAAAAGAAGAGGATTTTGATACTTTCTTACCCTTTGAAACATATATTGTGGCCATAATTGCACGCGCAACATAGAAAGTAAGAAGGATTAATGATTGACCGAATAAATTACTAAAATTTTATGTAGTACGGGTTTTAAAATTTTATATATTCGAAGGACGCAAGTTCCTGAATTGAAATTCAATTTCGTTTTCCCTTTCATATAAATATATATATATATATATATTTATATATTAATTGTTGGAGAATGCTGATGAGTCTTCTCTAAATGTGGCATGCTTTTGTTGTTGTGCTATTACTCATACTTTGCTGCCTTGACAAGTAATGTGAATCATAAATATGCTCATACTGATGCTATTGTTTGCTGGTTTGACTTTTTCTCGTGCTATTTTTTCTATACTGTGTTGTTCCTCAGTCATTTCTTTAAATTCTGTAACTTTAGAAAAAGTAGTGTTTGGCTTAAGAACCAGTTAAATTGTTCGCAATATGCATATGCACATATTGATGCCTGTCTTTTTGTTTTCTAAGGTTTTGATGTCATTTTTGTTCCACTTGGTATTGTTTTCTTTCACTACAATATAAACAAGCTCTTTCACAGATGTGGCTTTTTACTAATTTACTCTAGTTTCACCTACCTAGAGTATATGCTATAACACATGTACAACGGAGAGAAATAACCAGAATTTTCCCTTTCGGATAGAGTAACTAAAATGATTAATGTTTAGTTAACTTATTGACTTTGCAGTCAGAAATCCACAAAATAGACCATTTCTTCTTATTTTAAAGTAAAATTCATAAGGCCTGAAAAACATGATGAACTTCTCTCTCTCTCTCTTTTTTTTTTTTTTTTTTTTTTTTTTAACTTATATTTCCTCAGTGTAGCATAAGGCCTGAAGTTAATCAAATCATGATTAACTCTTCTTCTCTAATTGTTTACCATGTACTTGAGGTTACGTGCAACTATGATTCCAGTACCTTTGTTGAATTCTCTATAATTTCTTGTGAATAATTAATTGGCATTCGACATGTAGAATCGCCTTTGCAAGGTCTCGTTGCCTGATTTGACCATGATTTAGCATTGATTTCTTGAGGGCCGCCTTTTGCGAAATTAAAATTAACGTGTTTAACCATAATTTGATTTTTTCTAATGCTTGAATAAGTTACTTACATGTCCTTTTCGTGAATTTAGCCAGCAACTTGAGGATAAAGATTATATACTAAGCCATTTCATAGGGATTAACTAAGGGTATAGCAAACTCATCAAAACCATCAGTTAGGCCTAACTAGTCCCACGTTGGTCTGTGTGGTTTCACCTAATCAGTCATACCTACAATTCTTCTGGTCTCACCTACAATTCTAACAGTGTCCATGGCCAACCGATGGGAGACCAATTCTGTGCCAATATCCAAGTTAGGTAACATTTGAATTTATATGAATTCTTTTTCCATTAATTGTTAACCTAGTTCACGACTAGGCTACCTGGCTATAGTAGTCCAACTTGTACAATCATATCCAAGATAGTACAATTGGGTCAACATTGAAGCGTGTTTATCCATTGACATTTTCAAGGGCATGATGATCGTTGACATGCATGGTTGAAACTTGAAATGAGTCTATAAATACGTCCCAAACTTATGTCAATTTGAAATCAAGATCACAGAACCCTAATTTAAAGGCTCTTAAAGGTTCAAAGTTTCTCCCAAAGGCTCTCAAAAAATCTCTCTTTAAGTATACCTTAGTTAATTCTCCATGGAAGCAACAAGTTTAGCCCTACAGCCCCCTACTTATGGAAACCTAATAACTGTTCTCAGCATTGATGGTGGTGGAATTAGAGGAGTTATTCCAGGAGTTATCCTTAATTTTTTAGAATCTGAGCTTCAGGTAGAATATAATTTAGCCTCATATGTTTTCATGAGAAATCACAGCTGTTCAAAGTGCACTTTGTAGGGCACATTACAGATTTATATTAATGAGAACTATAACCAGCTTGCTCTTCACTTTCATATTAAAAAAATTCAACATTTTCATTCATTTATATCGTTGTAATCACTCAGCATATATTGATTACTTACTCATAAATTGTTTGGATATGATGCAGAAGCTAGATGGTGAAGATGCAAGAATTGCAGATTATTTTGATGTGATTGCAGGAACAAGCACAGGTGGTCTTGTGACTGCCATGCTGGCTAGCCCAAATGAAAAGAACCGACCCTTGTATGCCGCCAAGGATATCAAGGACTTCTACCTAAACAACTGTCCAAAAATCTTTCCACAAAATAGGTAACACTTACTATATATATTGAGTTCGATGAGATCAAAAGCTCGTTAATTAATAAGTTTCTATGGATGTAACATGTTAATAAAAGTTTGTGTTTATTTGGTGAAAGTACGTTAAAGTATAGTTGTATCTAAAAAAGTAACTTTTTAAAAATTTGTATATAAACAAATAGTGTACAAGTATCTTCTTTTCTTATTAACCAGGTACCATTGTTTTATTTATTAACATGATCTCACATTTTCAAATTACAGTTTCCCGTTGTTTCCTCAAACTACAAAGATAATAAAAGCTCTATCCGGGCCAAAATACAATGGCAAGTATCTACATAGCCTTGTCAAGGAAAAACTTGAAAACACAAGATTGCACCAGACATTGACGAATGTTGTCATCACAACATTTGACATCAAGCGACTCCAGCCAACTATCTTCTCCAGTTTTGAGGTTTAACTTCTTCTCTTTTTAAATTTACCTTCCCATCTTTTTTATACCAAGTGAAATTACAATGTTGATCACTTGTAAATAAGTGATTAGAGATGATGGAGCTGAATTCTAACAATTTTCAATTGCATCAGGTGAAGAAAAACCCAAGCTTAGATGCTTTAGTCTCAGACATATGCATTGCAACCTCAGCTGCACCAACTTATCTTCCAGCTCATTACTTTGAAACCAAAGATGCGGACGGAAAAGTGAGAGAATTTAACCTTATTGATGGAGGAGTTGCTGCAAATAATCCGGTATGTATAAATAAAAATTAATTTGATATCATACCCTAAAAAATTAAACTTAAACATCTATTTTTTCTTTAGTAGATTAACTTACAAATTTGTGCATTCCTAGGCCTTAGTTGCAATTGGTGAAGTAACAAAAGAGGTTATCAGAGGAAGTCCTGACTTCCCCATCAAACCAATGGACTATGGAAGGTTTCTGGTTATATCATTAGGAACTGGCTCTTCCAAAGCTGAAAAGAAATATGATGCACATGAGGCAGCTAAGTGGGGTATTTTGAGTTGGTTAACAAGCGGTGGTTCCACTCCTATAGTTGATGTATTTACGCAAGCAAGTGCTGATATGGTTGATGTACACAATTCTGTAGTTTTCCAAGCCCTTCATTCAGAGAAAAGCTACCTTCGGATTCAGGTATTAATATAATTCATGCCCATTTTTACATTCAAGAATATCATTACAATAAAATAATTCAAGAGCCTTTTGTTCAACTTTTCTTCGCTACCACTAATTTCAGGATGACACGCTAAGTGGGGATGTTACTTCTGTGGATAAAGCCACTAAGAAAAATTTGGATGATCTTGTGAAGGTTGGTGAAGGACTGTTGAAGAAACAAGTTTCTAGGGTGAATTTGGATACAGGCCTTTTTGAGCCTACGAGTGAAGAGAGTAATGAAGAGGCTCTCGAAAGGTATAAATCAAACAAATATTTAACTTCTAACAATTTGTGTAGTAAGTTCTGCTTCGTTATCATGTTAGTCTAATAAAAACATATATATGTTCTTGCAGGTTTGCAAAACTACTCTCCGAAGAGAAGCGGCTTCGTGAAACTAGGACTCCTCATGGACATGCTGCAAAGTCCAAATGATATTAAAAAAAAAAAAAAGTGAATTCTTTCATTGGTGTTGTAGAAACAGTTGTAACTTGTAATATTGAGGTGGAAGCAAAGAAAATCCACCATTTAATTCTTTTAAATGTTTGTTTTATTGTATGAAATCCCCAATGGAATAATACTAACAAAGATGTAGGCAATTCCTTGTAATTTTGTGCTGCGGTCAATAAAATAAAAAATAAGCAGCTAGCTTCGTTTTGATGAAATTCAAGAAAACATATAAACAATGCGAATTTGGTTTTCTTTTAAAATATATTTGTTCCATCAAACTACAGGAGGATGCTTTGAAAGACTTGAAAAATTGTTGTGGTCAAATTTCCGACAGTGTCATCTCCAACAAAATAGAATTGTACTTTTCACCAATTCCCTATCTTGATTCCACAGTGACTGTCACTTTTTAATGTGGGACAAGTGACGTGGGAATTTTGGGAAAGTATAACCAATGGGGTTAGGATTAGTCACATGAGAATCAACATAATTATTCTTCTCTTTGTTTTTTGTTTTTTTTTTTTTAAGAATCAAGAATTAAATTTTATTACTGAAAGACAAAATTGCATCAGCAGCAAGAATACTTTCAAAGTTCTCGTGGGCTGATTCTATGTATACAGTGAAATCAACTACTTCAATTGCTTTTCTAGCTAAAGCGTGAGCGTGAGCAACTACATTGATAAAAGACATAGTCGCATAGTTGTTTACGCATGTACTTGACATCTTGTATAATACCTCACAAACTGGATAGGGGGTATTCTTTTCTTGATTTTGGTGAAGCATGACTTAAGAATGAAATTTGTTATTTTTAGAAAGTATGGGGGTGTTAGGTATATGTTTTCAAACAACAATTTTCAGTTTTTAAACAACATTACACGTGATCTTAAAAAAAAAAAAAAAACATTACACGTGTTTCCACACACTTTTCACCTACACGTATTTCTATGCATGTTTTCAAACAACAATTTTTTAATTTTTAAGTGCATATACCAAACACTATACTTCAAGAGATTTTAACTTTATTTAGGTGAGATTTGATTTTTGTTTCCATGTTATGATACGATGACTTGGGAATGTATATAAAGATGTACCTTTGACCTGGGTTGATTATTTCAGAATTATAAAAAGAAAATAAATAAATAAATAAATAAACAAAAACAAAAACAAAAGTTGACTATTTCAAAATTTCTCTATTCAACTTGTGGATTCACGCTTCTTTCCTAGTGGATTCTAGCTAAAAGTTCTCTTTGTTGTAAAAGTGAGTTACTATGTAACGACTTAAAAAAGTACTCATCGTATACGCGCTATATGTAAAAAGAATTAATTTAATCACAATTGAGACTCCTTATATAGTTTTTTTATATATATGGATCAACTCATTATATATCCGATATAAGAATTAGCACACAATCACCAACACATAATCAACTTATTTAATATCAATCTAGGACATTGTTAGGGTCATATTTTTTGTAATTGGCTAATCCTTTGACAAAATGCACTTTATTTGTGATTGGGTAGATTTAAGATGGGTTTAGTACTTCAAGAAACATGTTGTTCAAGTCAAGTATTAAATACATGAAAATTTATCCAAGAAATAAGTGAAGAAAAGCTATTAACTAAGTCTCGATAGATATCTCGACAGATACCTGCTATCGAGACTTAATGTAAAGCTCGATAGATAGCTCGATAGCAGCTCGATCTATCGAGAACTACGATTTTCAGTTTTCCAGATTTAAATTTCGGCCCAGGCTTTTGGATTTGCTTAGGGTTTCTTTTCTCACAATCCTAGACATATATAAGACTTATTTTAAAAGCCGTCATATACCAAAACAGAGACCAAGAAATTTATTTTTTCTATAAAAAGCTACTGCGTTTGTACGCCACAGAGTTTTGTAACCAAGTGCTGCCAGATCTTCATTGTGGATGAAGTGAAGAACTTCGCAGCCAACAATATTTGTTCAAGTTGATGGAGTTAGTCACGTACTGGGATCCGTGCAAAGGGTTAGTCACAAATTGGAGATTTATGCATCAAAGGAAAGAAGGCTACTACAAGATCAAGTCTCATTGGGTATTGAAGCAAAGGTTCAACTGTAGGTTGGTATTTCAGGATAAGCCATGGTAGTTGGTAAGATTCTTTATACTTGTAACCGCTTGATTGTTGATTAGTGTATTCTTGGGGGTGGTGACCTTAAAATCACCCGGTGGGATTTTTGCCTTGCGAGGTTTTCCCCATTTGTCAACAAGTCACCGTGTCAAATTTATTTTCCATTGCATTTAGTTTATTTGGTGATTTATTGGTGCCTTCATGATTTGCATGCAATTGAACCTAATTAATCAACTTAAGTAATTGAATTAATTAACTGGGGTCAAGCTATCTTAACCCAACAAGTAGTATCAGAGCGGGCACATTCTGATTAGGTTTTAATCTTTGCTGTATGATCCATTGACCCTTGCTATTATGGATCGTGGGCAATCCCTAATTATTCATCCTTTATTTGATGGAACTAACTATGCATACTGGAAAGTACGTATGAGAGCCTTTTTGCAGTCTTTAGATGAGAAAGTATGGCTTGCATTTGAAGTAGGTTGGGAGAAACCTGAAGAGCCACCAGCAACGTGGGATGATACTAGATCAAAGTTGCAAATTTTAATAGTAGAGCACTGAATGCTCTGTTTAGTGCTGTGACCAATAAAGAATTCAAGAAGATCTCTTCGACTGACAATGCAAAGGAAGAATGGACTATTCTTCAGAATACCTACGAGGGCACAAAAGCTATTAAAAACTCCAAGCTCCAAAGGCTCACTACCAGTTTTGAGGAAATAAGGATGGATGAGGATGAGTCATTCGATGAATTCTATGCCAAGCTCAAGGACATAGTGAATTCAACCCTCAATCTTGGAGAATAGATTCTGAAGCCCAAGATTTTCAGGAAGATCCTTAGATCTCTTCCGGAAAGATTCCATGCCAAAATCACTACCATAGAAAAATCAAAGGATCTTGACTCTATTCCTTTGACAGAGCTGATCGGGAACTTGAAAACCTATGAATTAGGGTTAGCAAGGGTTGGCAAGGGTAGCAAAGGCAAGAACATGGCCTGGAAGATTAAGAATGATGATAACAATGAGTCGTCTGAAGATGCGGATACCAAGTTAAAATCTTATATTACCAGAAAATTTAAGAAGTTTATCAAAAATGTGAATGTCAAAGCAGGTGATAAGGATTGTAAATAGTCTGCATTCTCTCAATTCAAGTCCCAAGACAAAGGCAAGAGAGAATTCAAGGATACTGGTCAAGGCAACAATGTTCCTTCTAGGCCTAAATGTTATGGATGTCAAGGGTATAGACACATGAAGCAAGAATGTCCTACTTATCTCAAATCCATTGGAAAGAGCAAAGCCCTAGCTGCCACCTTGAGTGATACAAAACCAGAAGCTGATTCTAATGAAAGTGACCAAGATGGGATAATGAGTGCTTTCACATCCACTGTTGAGTCCCCTGAGGAAGCAGTAGACCAAATTGATAAGGAAGAAGAGCTCATAGAATCAAAATTTGAGAAGATGGATGAACAAGATGACATCCACACAGCTTACACTAAGTTGTACAAGGTCTCTAAGAAGCATGAGAAGCTCTACAAGTTGGCTATGAGAAAGCTTAGTGAGGTGGAGTTGGAACGTAAGGAACTCTCCACCAAGGTTAATGAAGCTAATTAGACAATTGGAGCACTGAGATTTGAGAACAACCTTCTTGTTGAAAAGACCAAGAAACTGGATGCTGAACTCTTTCAGATAAGTGCACAATTGGAAAGGACTTCAAGTGCCAAGCTAGATGAAATGCTGAACTTCCAGAAATCTACATCTGACAAAATAGGTCTCGGGTATGATCATTCTCTCTCCTCTTGTAGTACCTCTTCTAATGCTTTAAATAGAGTTATATTTGTTCCCTCTGCTAATAATGATAACTCTAAGGTAACTGATCCTAAAACTGAAAATGTGAGTAAGGATAAAAGTGATAAGGGAAAATCCATTCTAGGAGCATCCCCTAAGGTTGGTAAGAAAGAGACTAAGCAGAATAATCATCTCTCCACCAACAAGAAGTCTCTTCCAAGGAAGCCCCACTACTGTCAATACTGTGGAGCATCTGGACACACTCGTCCAAATTGCTATAAGTGGTTAGCCACTCAACAAAGCAATAGTGTGTCATCTTTAGGGAACCAAAATCAACTCCATCTTTCTTTAGCCTCTCTTGGAGAACTTCTTAAGGCAGCCATGCTTCTCTCAAACTTCAATGATTTCAACTCTCGTCCTTATCCATCTGAACAAAGGTTCATGCAAAAGAAAGGATCCCTATCCAGGTCCCCCATCTGGAAGGAAAAAGATTCCAAGTGATTCCTTCACTTTTCTAATCTTTTGCATTGTTCGTGTTGTGGTTTGAGTCAGTCTAATTTTGATGCTTTGTTTGATTGTTTGTTTGTCTTTGTTTTGTTTCAAGCTATTTTTAATAGAAAATAAAAAATAAAAAAGAGAGGAAAAATCAGAAAATACAAAAACAATGTGTGTATGTGTATATTGGTACTTGTGTACCTTGGATGACCTTTGAAACAAAGTTTCTCAACTTTGTATCACTTGTAGCTTAGATGAGCATCTTCATGCACAACTAATCAATGTGAGCTTTGTGGCTCTTTTATGTGATTTGGTTGATTTGGTTGATCTCTTATCTTTCGTATCTTAAATCACTCTTTTTGACGGGAAGGACTAGAAAGTCCTAAGAGAAAGGCATAAATAACCATCTGTGTGCAATTCATAAAAGCCATGCTCGGTAAGGTGTAGCACTTGCACAGCAAAATTAGGATGTTCAGCTTACATAATTGGGTAATTTCTTTTCTCGCTCCTATATGCCCATACATGATATGCTTAAAAGAAAAATATGTAAAGAACATGAAAAGCAAAAAGAATCAAAACACTTTCAATATGGTTGCAAGCGTGTTTCTAGGAGATGTGGGAGTTATATGATGTACCTCAAAGGTGATAGTCCCCATCAAACAATTATGATTATGTGTAAATGTATTTGATCCTCCTATATCATTACTTTTCATATAATGATTTACTTATGCTCTCTTACAAAAGTTTCACACACAACACGCGTAGTCTTTGCTACTCTTGATACTATTGTATAAGTATAATGTGATTTGGCCATCACAAGAGATACATGTGGTAGTATATGCTCTCTAAACTGTCTAAACATGTTTTTGCAATAAAAATTGGTTAGACTTGTTTAGCGTGCTTTTGATCTAGGAATGCTTTGTATCTAGAGTTGAGGATGTGTTTTTATGCTTAACATGCTCTTTGATTGCTTGTTTTGGTGTCTATCTTGTTTGCTTTCATCTTGTGCTGCTTCTCTTACTTGAAAACTCTCTTTCAAGCCTCTCAATAGTAGCTCGATACCTTCGTGATCTATCGAGCTACGTTTTCTATATATATATCTGAGGTCCGACCCAGTTTTGCTCAAACTCAAATATCTCAATCTCTCTCTCTCTTCTCTCTCAATCCAAACCTTTTCTTTTCACTAAAAACCTTCTCCCACTCAAGACTTCGGCCTAATCCAAGCCTTAATCCTTTGGTAAGTGCTCTAAAACTTTCCTTTTCTCCTTCCTCATGCATTTCATGCATTTTGTGACCTAGGTTTTAGTTTTTAGGAAAATTTCAGGTTTTTGAGTTTTTATGAAATTTTTTGGGTTGGGTTTTGTTAATATGATCTCACATGTTCATGCATTACATTCTATGTTCATTATAACAATGTTTCATGCATTCTAGGATTGTGTGACTGATTATACAATGTGAGTGCTATTAGATTGGATTGGGTTTTTGCCCATGATGCAATTTCTTTAGCACATAACATGTTTATGCATTACACGTCATCTTTTTCTTCTTTCTTGTGCTTTATGTTCCTGCTATGTTCTCTGTTTCTCTTCTCTCTCTCTCTCATTTAGTCTCCTTCTCATGGCACCTAAAAAGTCTGTCCCTTCTAAGAACCCGATAAGACGTCGTGGTTCCTTTTCCTCTTCCTCTTCTTCTACTCCCTTCCCTCTTGATTCTGTTCGATTCTGTGATGAGAAGGCATGAGATGACTTCTTTAAGAACTTTTCTAACCAGACGATTCATTCGGAACGCCAGGTCATTCTGTCTGACTTTCTAGACACTCCTCTACCCGATGCGTTTAGCTCTCGGAGATGGGCTTCTCTATGTGAGAAACCCTCGAGGTGTCTCGACGTGTTCATACAAGAGTTTTACTCCAACATGCATGCCATCGATACTTCTGTACCTAGGTTTACTATGGTATTCCGAGGTACACGTCTCATAGTTATCTTGGAGCTCATTTCCGAGGTACTACGTGTCCCTAGGGTGGATCACCCGGATTACCCTAGTCATGAGTGTCTCTCTTTTATCTCTAGAGATGAGTTGGCCTTACTATTTTGTGAGAATGCCATATTGTGGGGAGGTACCCTAAATTTCTCCACAACCAAGTTTGCTAAGGGTCCACGAATCCTTAATATGGTGATAACCTTTGTACTCACTCAACAGTCACACTATAACACTATCATCGAGCCTCGTGCTTGTTTCCTTCTTTCTCTCATGGAGGATCTCTCTATAGATTTTCCATCACACATGATAGTATCTATGATAGATTGCTATTGAGACACTGCTACACGTGATAAGCTCATCTTTTCTTCAGCTATCACATGCACCCTCACACATTTGCATGTCACCATTCCTCCGTCTCCTCTCTTCCATGTCATAGGTGCCATTAGCAAGGAGTCTATCCAGAGGAGTGCAGCACAGTTAGCTACAAAGCGGCCTCGTGTGGAGACGATGGATGCAGCCTTTACCCCTCGACCCTCTTCTTCATCTGCCCCTTCTTCCTCCTCTAGGGCAGATGTCTCCCTCGCTGACATCATGGATTAGCTTCAACACATGCGTGTTGATTTTGGTAGTCATCTTAGCCATCTATTTGATAAGATGTGTCAAATGAACACTAGAATCGGTCGCATCGCTCGCCGCCAGTCTTGCCTTGGTGGTTTCACGCCCTCACCTTCACCCGAGCTTGCTTAGGAGTCCTCTTCTAGTGGAGATGATAAAGATGGTGCTGATGGTTCTAGCTCTTCTAGTGATGATGAGTTGACGTCATCTCAGTGATGCACCCTTTGTCTTTAGTGACAAAAAGGAGGAATAGTTTTGTATATGAGAGTAGTCATTGTGTTAGGGGGAGAGCTAGCATAGGATATACTAGATAGGGGGAGAGTGCTTTGAGGGATGTAGTGAGGTTTTGGTCTATCCTTTCTCATTTCATGTACTGCGGTCTTGTGACCATTTTTACATACATTGTATTCTTTTTTCTATATATATGATGATGTATGTTTTCCACCTTATTTCACATGTGTTGTTTCTTTTCTCTCTTTATACACATGTTTCTTCTTTTATACAACTTGTCTATGTTTCACACTTGATGCCTTGATGAATCTTGTTTAAGTGTTTCAGTTAAGACAGGTTGCAAGTCTACCATGCCATGATCTCTCCTCTTGCAAAGTTTTTCAATAGTTCGTAGTAGGGTTAGACTTATGTACTTTTGTAAGTTATGGGATAGTTGTGTTAGACTTCTCTCATAATTGTTGTTTGTGGTTTTGTCACGGATTGCCAAAGAGGGAGATTGTTAGGGTCATTTTTTTTTTTAATTGGCTAATCCTTGGACAAAATGCACTTTACTTATGATTGGGTAGATCTAAGATGGATTTAGTACTTCAAGAAACATGTTGTTCAAGTCAAGTATTAAAGACATGAAGATTGATCGAAGAAACAAATGAAGAAAAGCTGTTCATTAAGTCTCAATAGATAGCTCGACAGATTCCTGCTATCAAGACTTAATGTGAAGCTCGATAGATAGCTCGACAACAGCTTGATCTATCGAGAACTATAATTTTCAATTTTCCAGATCTGAATTTTGACCCAGGCTTCTGGATTTGTTTAGGGTTTCTTTTCTCACAACCCTAGTCATATATAAGGCTTATTTTAAAAGCCGTCATATATGGATACAGAGAGCAAGAGATTTATTTTCTTTGTGAGAAGCTACTATGTTTATACGCCACAGGGTTTTGTAGCCAAGTGCTTCTAGATCTTCATTGTTGATGAAGTGAAGAACTTTGTAGTCAAAAACATCTATTCAAGTTGCTGGAGTTAGTCACATACTGGGATCCGTGCAAAGGGTTAGTTACAAATTGGAGATTTGTGCATCAAGAGAAAGAAGGCTACTACAAGATCAAGTCCAATTAGGTATTGGAGTGAAGGTTCAACTATAAGTTGGTATTTCGAGATAGGCCAGGGTAGTTGGTAAGATTCCTTATACTTGTAATCACTTAATTGTTGATTAGTGGATTCTTGGGAGTGGTGACCTTAAGATCACCTAGTAGGGTTTTTGCCTTGCGAGGTTTTCCCCATTTATCAACAAATTACCTTGTCAAATTTATTTTCCACTGCATTTAGTTTATTTTGTGATTTGTTAGTGCCTTCACGATTTGCATGCAATTGAACCTAATTAATCAACTTGGGTAATTGAATTAATTAACCGAGGTCAAGCTATCTTAACCCAACAGGCATCACATACAAACTCTCCACAACTTGTGCCATGCGCAATTAGCATTAAAGCTTTTTTTGTTCTAACATATAGGCAGCAATCAATATTAGGTTTTAAATCTGTATAGTTTTGTTGGAAAATTCGTGAACATAAATTTGTCTAGTTATGGCTTATAAAATCTATACGAATGTTTAGACAATGCTCAAGGTACTGTCATTCAGTGTGCAATAACAAGATTTCAAGTGATTCATGGAACATCAGCCCATCAGATGATTAGGGTTTCAGACCTACTTTACTAAGTATTTAAAAGAAATCCTAAGATACATTTTTCAAGACTTTGGAGCTGCTCTTTTGAGATCTAAAAAGTTATGTGCCTTCTCCTTTCAAAGTCATTACTGGAAATCAATCTACATACAATCTGAACCAGTAGATCTAAAGTTGTTGCAGACCAGTCGTCAAGATTGTTGGATCTAAACCTTCAAGTGTGATCTTGAAGTTGTGGACTAAAGGTCTATATTGAAGAAAAGTTTCAAGGGTGGTTTTGGAGTCATGGATTGTAGGTTCACGTTGTAGCAGATTACTATCAGAGATGTCTGTGGGATTCAGTACTCAATTTGATAATTGTAATTAGATTCACAACGTCTATAGTTATAAATAGTTATTGTTAGGACATATGTGATTCACTTGTTAGGAACATATGTCACTATTTTATGTAATTGGCTAATCCTTTGACAAAACGCACATTACTTGTATTTAGGTAAATCTAGGATGTGTTTGATGCTTCAAGAAACAAGGTTTCAAGTTCAAGTGTTAAAGCCATGCAAGTCTATCCAAGATTCAAGTTGAAAAGTGTTGTTCATTAAAGTTCGAAAGCTAGCATCTATCGAGCCTTGAAGAGCTGTTCCAGCCCGTGGCTCGATAGCAGCTCGACAGATAGGGATCTGTCGAGGTTTATGAAAAACAGAGTTTCAGAAACTGTTTTGACTCCAATCCGTGATTGTATGTATGGGCTTTCTTTTCTCACAACCCTAGACATATAAAAGGATTATTTTAAGGGCCGTCAAAGGTAACACAAGTTGCACAAGTGTTGAGCAAAGTTTGTTCAAGCAAATTGTGACCGGAGACAGAATTTGCCCTAGTTCATCTTTCTTGTGAAGAAGATGCTGTGTTTGTGCACCGTAGGGTTTTGTAACCAAGGAGCTTCTCGATCTTCATCGTGTGATGAACTGAAGAACTTTGCAGCCAACAACCTTCTCTAGTTGGTGATTGAAGTCGCGTACTGGGATCCACGCAATTGGTTAGTCACGTACTGGGAGCCATGCATTACAAGGAGAGATTGTCACTACAGAACAAGTCCAATTGGGTATTGGGGTAAAGGTTCAACTGTAGGTTGGTATAAGATACTGGGATTCCTTTACTTGTAACCGTTTGTTGTGATAATAGTGGATTCTCGAGAGTGGTGACCTTAAAATCACCCGGTGGGGTTTTTGCCGTGTAGGTTTTCCCCATTCGTAAACAAATCACTGTGTCAATTTAATTTCCGCTGCATACTTAGTTTAATTGGTGATTTGTTTGTGCTGCCACGTATATTGCATGTTAATTTGATTAATTAATAAACTTGGCTAATTAATCAATTAATTCATCACAAGGGGTCAATACGTTTTTGGCCTATCAGTTATTAAATCTGGCCTAGGCATTGACTCAGTCTTTGAGTCGAGTCACTAGATTACTGGTTTAACTAGTGGGTCACTAGTCAAACCACAGGGTCAAATAAAAGATTTAATATATATATATATAAATAAGTTTGAGAAATTATAACATAAATATGTAAATTAAAAAAATAATCATATGCCTAAATTTAATTGGCAATTATAATTCAAAATCAAGGTTTCACAATAACAAAGTAGTCTTTTGATAGGATAGGAGTCTTGGGGGTAGGAAAATAAATAGAAAAGTGCATTTTTTTGTGAATTCTTTAGGTTTCCTCCTCTTTAAATTACCATGTTATAACACATTAAACAATATAGAAATTAATAAAGTGTACCTATATATATATGTAATTTTACAAATTTCACAAAACCAACCAGGTTATAGAAACCCATCCAGGTTACCCCGGTCACCATAAACCTGCTAGGATTGACTGGATTTGACCGGGTCTTATGCAAAAACGGTCCATGTAAACACCCGAACTGATCTAGGTGCTGGGTCACTAGGTTTTCGATGCAACCGGTTGGGTCAGTCCGGGTTTAATAACTATAACTTATTTTGACTATAAATCTCTATCTAATAGTGAATCTGCTCACCTTGGGATTGATATGGTCAAATCCCCCAGGTTTTTCCTATGAAACGATTTTTTTATTAGGTTTCATGGATCGTCACTTATTTATATTTCCACACTTGCATAATATTGATGATTATATGTTTAACCTAAATCTTCCATAACATATCTAATAATCAACTTAGATATAAAATTGATTCACACGGGTGATAAGGTTGCAATCAAAATTTTCATGACTAAATTCCTACTAATGCTGGCAATAGTACTGTAAATTTACTTAGGATTTATCATGACTGTTAAGAGAGACATGCCTACATCATACAATCAAAACTAGAATAAAAATCCTGTGTATTCCATTTTATAGTATACCAACTACAATATGTTATGTGCGATTTTTCTTTTATACTTTGTTTATTTTATCACGAAGAAAAAAAAAAAAAAATATATATATATATATATATAACAAATATGATTAATAGAGCATAAAGTGAAATATGTAGATTGAGCTAAATTATTTTATTTGCATAATTATCAATGTTAGATCATATGAGAGAGATAGTGATCTTGAAAATTACACACACACACATATATGGGAAAATACGAATTTACAGAGACATACAAACATGATGGAAAATATGGATGTATTAATGAATGAGCTTTGCCAGAAACAACAAAAACTTCCTCCGAAAATTTTCACAACACTCTCATAATTCACTTCACTTGGAGCCCGTCTCAATACAAAAATGGTGAGAGGTTGTGAAATGTTTTGTACAAATTTCGGTGGTTCTTGACTTTTTGTGAAACAATATAGATGGAACAAGGAGCAAATATGTGGAATTTTATTGTAAGTTTTAGACCCCTGAACAAACAATGTTTAATATGATTTTATGGCCAAGTTATTAATTAAGTCAATTATGCAAGCCTTAGGTTAAACATAAATCAAACATATCATATAGTGAAAAGTCTAAGTAACACAAGATATAATGATCTAGGAAAACCAATAAAACAAACTAATTTTAAGGTAAGAAACACGGGGGGACCAATCCCAGGAAGAACAATTCACTATCAAATAGAAGTTTATAAGTCAAGAATATTTAATTCATAGTAAACTTAACTATGATTATCAAACCTAGCTCTAAAACCCTCAGACTTCTTTGATATAGATCTACTCCAACATGAACCTCCAGTTCATGCTTTGCTCTTCAATATGCTTGATATCTGAAGTTTTGAATCACATAGACCTCCAGTCTATGACTCCAAGACCACCCTTAAAGGTTTAGATCCAGCACATTTGATGACTGGTATGCACCAACCTCAGATCTACTGGTTCTGATAATATGTAGATTGATTTCTAGTAGTGACTTTGAAAGGAGAAGACACAAAACCTTTTAGATCTCAAAAGAGCAACTCTAAAGTCTCCTCAAAACGTGTCTTAGGATTTCCTTTAAATATTATGTGAATTAAATCTGAAACCCTAATCATCTGATGGGCCAATGGGTTGATGGACCTTAATTTAAATTCTGTAGATTCGCAACTTGATCGATCGAAGCACAGTCTCGATCGGTCAAATTTGCCATATTTCGAATTCCTAAACTTGCATCTTCCTTGTTCTTGTATTCTAACTTCCAGCACCTTGAACATTGTCTAATATGACTTATAGACACTATGATCTACACATAAACAAGTTTATGTTCACGGTATGCCAATTGTTCTAAACATTTAGAACCTAACATTTATGATGATGATTAATAATACGGAGGCACTACTTTTTGTGTAAATTCCACAAATTAAGAAGTAAGGCTACGTAGGTCACAAGATTGTCACCTTAAAGTTGAATTGTCTGATTTAAATTCTAATCTTTACTCTGAAGATTTAAAGAATATCTAAAATAAATTGAGGAGCATTTCAACAATATGGAAATGTGGAGGAAAATTAAAAAACGACTACCAAGAAACTTTAAAGGTGGACTAGCAAAAGGTTCATTGCGACAATGTGCTGGTTTGATTTTATTGAGGATGACAGACTTAATTTGATTTTTATTCTTACAAGTCGATGTCGTGCACATGATTATATTCCCTGCATAATTTAGTAAATTAAATTTGTTTATGAAATCATTTCCTCTTACATGAAAGTGGATTCAGGGATCGGTCATGGACAAGGGTGGGGGCAATTGTGCGTTCACCATTTTGTATGCTTTTTTTTTTTTTTTTTTTTTTCAGTTTTATACTATACATATATATATATATATAATATGAAAGCTTGAAAATGTGTTGAAAACACAAGAGCTGTTTAGACCTCCAAATTAAAGTTACAACTCGATAGATTTTACACTAACTTAATTCTAAGTGTGGAATAGTGTAAATGCGAGCGGATAAACAAACAAGCTACTCTAATCCATAATCAAGATAACACATAGTAAAATGGAATGTAAAAGAGTAGGGAAGAAAGATGCAAACACAAGATAACATGCCGATGTGTTATCGAAGAGGAAATCGAAGTACTCAGCATAAAACCTCTCCGCCGCCCTCCAAGCGGTAATCGATTCACTAGACAATCAGTTGGGATACATGGGTTAGCAAGAGACCCTCTAAGCCTAATCTACCCAATGTATCTAAGCCCTCCAAGCTCCTCTTCAACAAGGCTTCTCGGAACCGTGTCTTGTCTAGCTCTTCGGATCCCGCAACAAGCTCCATGTTGCATCCGCCATCCTTGGCATCTTCCAATACTTCGCAGCAACACCAAAAACACTTACTACACTCTAAAAAGGTGTTGATTGTGTTTGGGTACAAATCTCCTCTCAAGGTATGACAATGGGAAAGGGATGGAGAAGATGCTACAATAATTTCTCACTAAGGATGAGTAGCTCTCTCTCAAAAAGATGGGTGTGTGTGTTGTAGAAAACCTATCTAGGGTTTTTCTCTCTGAATTGCCTCTTTTACATTTGTAGGTAATGAAGGTATATATAGTATGGGTGAAGGGTATGAAAGTCTCACTTAAAAATCCTCCAGGTAGAATGTTTCGCGAGTACCTCGAAGGAAGGCCTTACCCACGAAACACTCGCGAAAACGACAGTCTGGCACGACTTTTCAGCTTCCAGTCATGTGCTTCTCACATGCCTTTTCGCGGGAACCCTTCTCGCAAACTTTTCGCGAGCTAGTCGCGAAATGCACTGATCTTCAGATAAGCTTGAGTCTTCACCAACTTACTACTAAACCAAATACAATAAAATTCCACAAAATACAAGGAACAAAATTAAAACAATTACAACACTTTTTGTCATGGAATAAAGCCAACATAAAACATAGTTATAAATCACAACTTTACAATCTCCCCATTTGGCTATTTCGTGACAAAACACCCTATAACAGACCCTAGACTTAAACGTGAGTTTGGGAACAATGGCAAAACTCACTCACACCTAAATCTAGAAGCTGTGATGCACTTGGAACATATATACCTGTAACCTAAAACACTTGCACAAAACACATTAGACCCTCAAGGTATAGCATGTAATAAAAGGACAAGTATAATGTAACAAGTAAAATGCGATCAAGTAAACATGTTGTAAAACATATGAGCAACTTGATCATACACCAAAAAAGTCATATGGAAATGACTACAATGAACATATAGCAAAGCAAATGATCATCCGAACATGCAACCAATAAAGCACAATGGCATAAAGATAAAAGCATGTCCAACACATAAACACAATGTGATGAGAGCAACAAAGCATATCAAAGCACCAAAAAGCAACGAGAAAACAAGCATAAAGTAAAACAAGGTTTTCTCAAAAAAATGTCTTCTCCCCCTTGGTATATGCATCTCCCCTATGGCTTTCTTCCCCTACGAATGTGCATGAGGTAGAATTACTCCCCCTAAGAGTGTGCACATGAGTCATATAGAAATGACGATACAAACCGGTATACTCTCCGGTATACTCTCTCCCTTTTTGTCACAAATAGACAAATCAATCAAGAGGAAGGAGGGAAAGAAAAGAAGATATGAATAAGGGTAAAATATGATGCATGAGGGGTGCAAAATGAATGAGAAAATGAAGCTCAAACGAAAGACAAAAAACAAAAAAAAAATGCTATAAAGCATAAAGTGAACATGACATGCTAAGGATGATGAAACATGATATAGACCTAGGCATGACATAGACACAAGAACATGTTATGTGTGCTAAAAAGTCTAAAAAGACTTAACTAGCATGAGTGAAGTGCAAAACATGTCAAGTGCTAGAGTGTGTGCAGCAAAGGTGCATCTAGTGTGCATGTGAGATGCATGACCAATGCACGAATAAGCATTCACGGGGCAAAGTGTATAAAACACACCACCAATGATCAAAACATGATAAACATGAATAATTATGGTGATCCCCAAAGTTTGGTACTCATCGGAGTCCAAAACAGTGAGAAAATGCCATTTGGGCATTTTATCAAACACTTAGAGTGCACACACTACACATGTATGTTAAATAATGCATGAACATATGAAAATCTTGCCTAGATACATGTTAGTTTTGCCACAAGGGGCCAACAACCAAAGAAAATCATCATTTAAAACAAAACCCAATAAAAAAGATTGACAAAAATTAAGTTTTCCAACTCCCATTTGAGAAAATCCCAACTATGAACATAAAACCTCCAAAAACATAATCTAAGGATCAAAATCAATGAAAAGTGTTAAATATTACCTTAGAGATGTTAATGAAATGAAAAACACTTGAATTTAGTTGAGTTTTGATGTAGAAACATTAAAATAGTGGTTTGGGAGAAGATGGGAGACGTTTAGAACAAATGTCCCACGAAATGCCCTTTAAAAGCTAATATGGAAATTTTCGTGGGAAGTTTAGCTGGTTACATACCTGCGAAATCTCGCTGGTATCTCGCTGGTAAGATTTACTCGCGAAACAGTCGTAAAACAGTCATGAAACAGTCTCGAAACTTTCTGCCCAAAACTGAAAAACTTGAGAATTGGACCCTGTAACTCGTGACTGAACTTACACATGAAATAAGTCACGAAAACACCCAGAAAACATGTTTTTTCACACAAAAACAACTTGAAAAACATTGAAAAACATGGGTGATACAAATCACATCCAAAAGCAAACAAAAAGAACAAAAATCTTTTTGGTTTGATCCACATATGGTTAAGCACACACACATCACATTTGATCATGTACAATCACACAAATGAAATAAGCATTCATTGAATAATAGACTTGTGTGTTGTGTGTGAGTATTAAATGTGGAATAGTCCTTAGACCAGAGTGAAGCTTCAATGATCAATTCAATCAAGTCATACACAACTGCTATGAAATCAATTGGACTATCTCAATTATAGAAATGAGCATATATGACCTCCCACAAGAGAATGATTACAAAACTTAGAAGCTTTTCATTTTGCTTCTGCATAAAATATAACATTTGATCCTTTTTTGATAATACATCTCTTGTTGAGATCGGTGCTTGAAATTTTTGAGGTGCTTGAAATTTTTGATATTTCAACATGTAGAGTTAGTCTTTGGCTTTTTGAGCACCATACATTTCAATACAAAAAGTCGCTTTCCTTTTTTCCTAGTCAAATACTAGTATGTGCGACAGGCTTTTGCAGCTCATAAACTCTTTTTCATTTTGAGATTTACATTTGGTGAGCTCTAATGCAAAAACATAAAATAAAGTGGGAAGAGATATAGGCACAAGTCTATGCAAGTATCAAGACCATCAAGACTATTGACCAATCATTCATGACAAGCTTGAAGATCTATTTACAACAATCACACATAGTTTTCAAGATTTCTCCCACAAAGATAAATGTGCATACAGAACAAGCTAAGCTCATAAATGCACTACGCCATTAGTACGAAGGTACTAGGCCAAACTCACATGAGATACGTGCTCAAACATATACGATCAAACTTTTTGAATTTTTCACTTTTTATGTGGTTTTGGATTTTTTACTCACACAAAACTAAAATATAAAAGTAAGATCAAAAGCAAAAGCAATGCATACAAATAAATGCAAGATGCACAAATGCATGACAATGAAGTATCTAATGCATGAAGGGTCCTACAAAGATCGAAAGAATTAGATCAGGGACCAAAAGAGCAAAAGCTCAACCATAGGAACCCTTCCTCATCCAAATGGAATGATTGTTTGGAATGAGTGTCTCATGAGAAGTGAGACGAAGGTTGGAAAAATGAGAACCGGAGATGCACATAAACAAGGAGTTAAGAGCATTAAACACTTTCTTTAACAACATGATATTATCACTCAAATCCAGTTTACCCTTTTTAGCACAACTTCCAAGAAGCTCAAGTCTCTCTTTTCTTTTTATCCTTTTAAGAGCTTGAAACTTAGAGCAATGAGGTCTAAGATGACCAAGGGCACCATAATGGTGACAAACAATGTGTTTAGGTCCACTAGGCTTTTTAGGGAGGGATCTAGCACCATGGTTTTGTTCTTTCTTCAACATGGAGCATTGAGGTCTTATGTGACCGATCACACCCCAATGGTGGCAAGTAAGAACAAACTTAGATCCACTCAATTCCCTAGGATGGGACCTAAACAGAGGCTTTGACTTAAGAGGCTTTCTCTCCACTTTTTGATTTCTTTTGTGTAGAGGAATGTACATCGATTTGTCCTTTGAGGTAGAACACGCAATAGGCACAAAATCGGGTACCACAACATGATTGCAACAGATATTATCATCATTTTTATCAACAGGTTCAGCAATCAAACACTTGGCATGCATCTTAAGAGATTCATTTTCACATTTAAGATCATCAACTAGTTTGTTAGAGAAAACAAGTTTAGCATCCAAATCCATATTCAGACATTCAAACTCTTTCAGCTTTTCAAGAGAATTTTCAATAAGCTTCTTATATTTTTCAACCAATTTATTGGATTCATTGAGCTTAGCAATCAAATCATCCTTTTCACAACGAAACTTGCTCAAATTCTTATGAAACTTCTTAGCTTCTTTCTTCAAGAGTTTGTCAACATCACCCATAGATTCAAGTAACATGTCATCACAATTATGAGGATTAACACTCATAGAGGCATTTTCACAAACACATGACATGTCACAATCCACAATATCCATAGAAGCATACAAAGCATTATCCATGGCAAAACACACAAGGGGTCAAGGATCACACTTAGGTAATGAAACCAAAACAAGTGTACCCGCTCTGATTCCAATTGAAAGCTCAAAAATGTGTTGAAAACACAAGAGCTGTTTAGACCCCCAAATTAAAGTTACGGCTCGATAGATTTTACACTAACTTAATACTAAGTGCGGAATAATGTAAATGCGAGCGGATAAACAAACAAGCTACTCTAATCCATAATCAAGATTACACAACAGTAAAATGGAATGTAAAAGAGTAGGGAAGAAAGATGCAAACACAAGATAACACGCTAATGTGTTATCGAAGAGGAAACCGATGTACTTGGCGTAAAACCTCTCCGCTGCCCTTCAAGCGGTAATCGATCCACTAGACAATCAGTTGGGATACATGGGTTAGCAAGAGACCCTCCAAGCCTAATCTACCCGATGTACCTAAGCCCTCCAAGCTCCTATTCCAACAAGGCTTCTCGGAACCGTGTCTTGTCTAGCTCTCCGGATCCCGCAACAAGCTCTATGTTGCATCCGCCATCCTTGGCATCTTCCAATGCTTCCCAACAACACCAAAAACATTCACTACACTCTAAAAAGGTGTTAATTGTGTTTGGGTACAAATCTCCTCTCAAGGTATGACAATGGGAGAGGGATGGAGAAGAGGCTACAATAATTTCTCTCTAAGGATGAGTAGCTCTCTCTCAAAAGATGGGTGTGTGTGTTGTAGAAAACCTATCTAGGGTTTTTCTCTCTGAATTGCCTCTTTTACATTTGTAGGTAATGAGGGTATATATAGTATGGGTGAAGAGTATGAAAGTCTCACTTAAAAATCCTCCAGGCAGAATATTTCGCGAGTACCTCATGGGAAGGCCTTACCCGCGAAACACTCGCGAAAACGACAGCCTGCCACGACTCTTCAACTTCCAGTCATGTGCTTCTCACATGCCTTTTCGCGGGAACCCTTCTCGCAAACTTCTCGCGAGTTAGTCGCGAAATGCACTGATCTTCAGATAAGCTTGAGTCTTCACCAACTTAATACTAAATTCAATACAATAAAATCCCACAAAATACAAGGAACAAAATTAAAACAATTACAACACTTTTTGTCATGGAATAAAGCCAATATAAAACACAGTTGTAAATCACAACTTTACAATATATATATATATATATATATATATAATTGACAATCTTCATTAAAAACATCTTATCTTATCAATGCTCTTTTAAAGTTCAAAAGTTACAAAAGAAAAATAAGGATATAGAATATAGAGATAAAAAAGAAGTAACTATTTTAATTTAAGAAAAAAGTACAAATTTTTTTTTTCCTTTTCAAAATTGTTACGAGTTTAAATTCTTTATAGTAATTTATTATTTTTCATAAGGATGTGTATAATTAATAAAAATTGAAAATAACTATATTATAAACTTTATAAATTGATGTTGTTTTTAAATTAAACTCTAAATAACATTATTCTTTCTAATAACTAATTATTTATGCTATCTTTTATTGTTTTCCTAACATTAAAATAATTTTTAAAATTCACATGAGTGGTATTTTATTCTACAATAAATATATATATATTTATATTTATTTAAAGTCAAAACTAAGATAAATTCCAATTAAAATCTAAATTGGATTTCAATTAAAGTATAATTTCGTGTCATGTGTCCTATCTAAACTTTTTACTTTTTGAGTGGCATAACTCATATGATCAAAGAGCTTTGCACAATGGTAAAAATCTTGGGCTAGATCACACCTGCAAGCCCAGGATTTGCTTGGTTCGAATCATACGCTTCACAAAAATGTTATGCCACGACGTAGATAACCCTAACACACTCAGGGGTGCCTGTGGACACAACGGAGGAGTCGCCACCTAGTTTTTGCAATGGCGTAGGAACTATGAATATAGCATCCTTTCGAGGAAGGACCATTGATCTTACTACTAGAGATATCGATTTGTAGTTTAGGTACGTTCTTGGGAAAGTGTTAGGCACCCAAGACCGCCCAACCCTAAGGTTGGCCTTCCATCATTGTGTCTTACGTCTTAAACTCGATAAAATCATGTTCAACACTTATGTCCTAAAGTCACACACACACTAGCATACATCTAAGCATACAACACGGCATCATCATCCCAAAACACATACATATCCATCCATAAAGCATAATAAACCAAATCACACATATACAACCCTAGCATTCATCTAACATGTAAAAACTCTATCATGCCATATATAAGGCAACAACTTAATCATGGCAGCAAGTACATCATTTATCAGTTAAACACAAAATGCAACACAACAACACATGTACATGTTCATCAAACAAAACATAACAACACATATGCATGTGAATGTGAATGTGATTGTGAATGTATGACTTATCTTTACTCACCTTGCAGCAACTCAGCACCTATGGCATCATGCATGAGCATGTGAATGAATGATCATGGCATTGAAACAAAGAAAATACAAAATAAACCCTAATCCTAACATGTGAGACAAAACAAGCAATTAAACATGTGAAACATAGACATTGAAAGCATAAAGGCATGGGAAAAGAAGCTAAACAAACAAACATGTTATAACAAGAAAACTAGACAAACTAAAGAATTAAAAGCATAAAAAGAAAAGGAAAAGGAAAAGGAAAAGGCAAAGTTTGAACTAATACCTCAAAGAAAAGCTCTTCAAGCTCTATTTTGACTATTCCCCTCAATCAATCTATTCACAAACCAATAAGAAAGTGATTAGCAACGTTAAACTAAAAGGATTGAGGCCAGAAAAGGTCCCAATCAAACAAAATTGATGTGAGGGTGTTTTGTGAAAAACTCCCTTTTGATTCACTATTTTCTAGTGAATCTTGTATTTTTCCCGTGGGATTTCTTTGTCCTTCGAAAATATACCATGTAAGGCTTTATATAGTGGAAAAAATGGGGTTTGGAATGGCTCCCAGACGAGGTGGGATTCATTCCAAACCTCAGTCATTATTGCAGAAAACTTCCTTTTTTATATCTCTAAAACCCTAGCTGCATATGCAGGAGTGTGCCTGCATACGTGGGCATACGCATACTTTGGCTTACGTAGGCAGGCTGCTACCCACGTATGTGGGCCGAGGGCCACTTTGGTCATTTTATTTCCAAAAATAGATTTTTTCTCATCTAAAAGGTTATATTTTCCATTTTAACACTCCTCAAGTCAATTTGATATCTAATTGGACTTTAAACTGGCCTTGGGCCTTAGAGTTTGGGCATCATTGGGGAATGGGAGCCCATGTCGTAGGGGTGCAAAATGTGATGTCTACAGATGCCCCTCTTTTGATTCATGAGCTTCGCTGATGGAATCAAAAGAATAAGAGATAAAACATTTTGTTTTGACGTACGGCTCAGGCCCAACCCATGCACACAGCACACATCACGCATACATGGGGTGGGGTCCAACTCTAGAGAGCTATGTGGGATTCGTATGTCCAAAGTCCCACCTTTGTTGCTCGAGAAACAAGCAACGACGGGTTCATTATCCCATAACCTATTTTTATACTTGCAAGAAAATGGCGAGTGACTCACTATCCTAGAGTCACTTAAAAGAAAAAGAAAAAGAAACAATGGCACTCTTCGAGCTAACCTAACAAACAACAAAAGGATACAGTCTCTGTGGTGTCCATCCGGGGCGCTTGCCTCAAACTTCTCTGGGTGACTCGCTCCTCTTGTCTTCTTCACTTCTTTCTCTACCTTTTATGGTGTGGCCCTTGCCTCGGGTTGACTTTGGTCTCTTTCTCTCTCTTTATCTCTACCTTTTTCTATCGTGCCTGCATGTTCAATTCCCAGAGGATATGTGCACGAGTAGTCTTGATTGTTGGATCCACTAGGGTGGTGAAAACTCGCTAAGAAGTAGGTATGTATGGGGAGGAATCTTTTGCCTCTTTCATGACTTAGTTGGGGATGAGAAACTCGCTAAGGAGTAGTAGAAATGGACTCACTGAGGAGTAGTGTAACTTTTGTAGATGTGTGATCCACTAGGGAAGAATCTTTTGCTTCCTTCATGGTATGCTGAGGACTTTAAGGAAGAATCTTCTGCTTCCTCACTAGGATACTTTAGGTGTACTTGATCTATTGGGGAAGGATCTTCTATTTCCTCACTGGGGATTGTTTAAATATGCTTGGGTCCATCGGGGAAGAATCTTCTGCCTCCTCCATAGGGATGATGTTCTAGATATGCTTGATCCACTAAGGAAGAATCTTTTGCTTTCTTACTAGGGATAGTGTTCTTGAGTTTATGTGATCTGCTGGAAATGGTTTTAGGATGTACATGCTTCATTGAGGGAAGAGTCTTCTGCTTCCTTTACTGCTCACTGTAGGGTCCTTGGTGACTTTGTGCCTAATTGGGGCAATCTTGAGTTTTTTTTTTTCTTTTTTTCTTTTTTTTTTTTTCTTTTTTACTGTTCATGACTAAACTACATATAGTTTAGTGGTAAGGTCTAAACTACACATAATTTAGCCGTCAAGTGTGCTCCCGCCTCTTCATTCTCTTCATCTCCCTCATCTCTTCACATCCTTCATAACTCTTAAACTTCCCTTTTTTTTCTCTACAAAACTTCCCTCTTCTATCTTTTCCTCACATCATCTGATTCTCCCATTCTCTCAAAAACTCCCTCATTCTCTTATTTTCTCTCTAGACTCTCTTCATCTCCTTCAATGGCACCCAAGGCCAAAAAGACTTCCTACGTCCTTTCCTCTGATGCATTTCTCCTCACCCGCTGGAGTGGAGCAGTGAGATTGATGGAGCCTCCTTCATTGACACATCGGCCAGAGAATCACATCCCTATGGTTGAATCTGTAAGTTTTTCAAACTTTTCTCATTTTCAAGTTTCTCTTTGATCTTCCATTTTTGATGTGTTTTTTGCCATGTAAATTCTTAGGTTTTGTTGTGGGATGGGTTTAAATGAAAACCTGACACATTAGGAAGGGTAGGAACATGTTTAGGATTGATTTTGGATGATATATGCTTGAAAATGTTGAAGGACACTTTTTGTCCATGCTCCTGCCTGCGTCGGCTCGAGCCTACGTACGTAGCTTGGACTTATGTGTACGCAGCTTTGTTCTTGTGTACGCAGGTCTGTTCTTGGGGCTCTGCATATGTGGGTTCTGGCCTGCGTACGTGGGGTCCTGTCTGCGTACATGGGCCTTAACCCGTGTACGTGAGATGCTTGGCAGAGGCCTTACTCTACCCATTTTCACTTTTTTTTCAATTGTTTCACTTTTATATACAATCCTAACACCCTTTGTTGTCATTTTTGCACCTGAACATCACTGCATCCTTCTTTTTATCTTTATTCTTGCATCGAAAACATCATTTTTCATCATTTTCACTTGAATCAAGAATCTAATGTTATCTTCTTCTTTTGCAGTCCTCTTCCCCTTATGCTGGTAGAGGAAGCATCAACAAGGTGGTGGAGTGGGACAACTTCTTTGTTCCCAAAACCAAGGCTTACATTTGGAAGTGGGCTTCGAGCCTATCCTTAGCCTTCTACCGGAGAAGTCCGCAAGTGCTACTTTGGTGCAATGCCTCATCGAGGGGTGGTGGGATACTACACATACCTTCCATATTGCTAAGCGGGAGGTGACTGTGACTCCCTATGACTTTTATCACATGACCGACCTTAGCTTTGAAGGGGCCATCATTAATTTTGACGGCGTGTCGAGCATCCAGTTGGTCTTGACATGTTGGGGAGGAAGTACTCCACCGAGACCATTCGTTACACTGACTTAGTGTCAGATTACATGCTTCTCCCACAAAGGACTATGGAGGAGCAAGTTTGGATGGCTAGGGCTTTTCTTCTACATTTGTTGGGAGCTTATCTCTTCACTAATGGTTGGCAAATGGTGTCCTTGAGGTGGTTGACCCTCTTTCAAGACTTTGCAGATGCACGAATGGCCAATTGGTGGCAAGCATGTATTGCCTATCTTTACTCTATCCTTGACACTTTTAGCTGGGGCAGCTTGTGGGGCCTTGGAAGCTCCTTGAGATTAGTTCTCGTTCCATCTCTTCTATTTTCATTGGTAGCTTGTAATCTTGCAAATTGTATCATCTTGCAAACTGTTATCTTGCAAACTGTACCATCTTGTATCTAACATGTGGCTTATGCTTCCTTTTGCAGCGGTGGATTGTTAGGTATGGCCTCATAACTCCGGGCACCAATCCAAATTTGAGTGAATTCCCTCGAGTGAGGACCCACCTTGCTGGGTTAACTTCAGATGAGGTAAATTTAAAATTTCCAGTTTTCATGCTTCTTCATGCATTTCCCTTAGGATACTCTTTTTCTAACCTTGTATCATCATAGGTCAACTGGACTCCACGGGCCGGCCAGCCCCTTCCCGCTTCTCCGGATTTGGAAGCTGCTGCCATCATTGCTTCAAAGATTACCTGGCCCTTTGAAGGAGCGGGCTTGAGGGCTAATGTAGGACACAATTTACTATTTAATTATTGTAATTTATTATTTTTGGTATTTTTATGTAAAAAACGTTATTTTAGGTTTAGGTGATTTATTTCCTTGTTTTTAGGTGCATTTAATGCTTTTTAGGTCAAATTTGATTCATGTTATGGTTAGGTATCAATTAGGAGTTATTTTAGATTATATTTTCTTGTCTGTCAAGTTTTAAGGAGCCCTTAAATAGGCCCCTAAGTCTGTAAACGTTTTTCGTAGTTTATTATCAATAAAAATTCAGACTTTTGTCTATTGTGTTCTCTGGTGGATTCCAGACCTATCACCTCGTGGATTCAAGGAACCCCTCGTGGATTCAAGGTTTACCACCCAGGAACTAACAGTTTAGTTTCTGTCCATCAAAGAGAGCATCGTGTGTGCTTCTCTTCAGGCTTCCGTCAGTTGGTATCAGAACCTTGACTTACCCTGGTCTGATTGCTAGCCGACGAGACGGTAACCACCACCACAACAACGATGAATAACTTAGCGAGTATTACGTGACGTACAACAAGCACTCACAAATATCTATGCTAGGATGGCGTCGTTGAAGAATGGAAACAATAGGGATAACTGCAGCGGAGACATAACTCACGGGCAACCTATTGGTAAGCAAATTTCATATAGACCTTATAAGAGAATTGCAAGTTTTAATGGTTATTTTTTAAAAGAAGATTTTCTTGATTGGTTACTTGATCTAGAGGATTTATTTGACTATGAGAATATTTGTTATGAGAGAAAAGTTGGACTTGCTTTGTATAAACTTAGTAAGTATGCCTTATGTTGGTGGGAATGAGTACAATCTGATAGAATTCGACAAGGTAAAGACAAAATTCGATCATAGCCAAGGATGAAAAAGATGCTTGCTATCAAATTTTATCCTTTGGATTGTAAAGAAATCTTGTCTTATACAATACAAGATTATTATTGGCCAAGAAGTTCATACTTGAATTATTTTGAAGAGCCAAATATTCCACTGTTAAAGGAAGAATTACATTTTGAAGAAAATATTGTTCTTGAAGATTATGGAGAAGTCAAAGAAGAAAATATAGAGATTTATGAAGAAATTAATGAAGGCCTTATTATAGAAGAAGAACTTAAAATCAAGATTGTGGAGGAGATTAACGAAGAACCTATTATAGAGAAAGATATTGAGGTTGAGATAGTAGAGACCATTTAAGAAGAAATCATAGAGGAAGTTGTCAACGATCTCGATGAAATCAAGTTAGATGATTGCAACATTCAAACTCCTATTATTTTATTGGGAGACACCGAAACAAAGTTTATTGATTTTATTGGGGTGGAAAGATTTGATTTTATCATTGACTCTATTTGGTGAATATTGTCAATTACATGAAGATCAAGGGAGAAGAAGTTCAAGTTGCCCAATTAATGACTTTCAAGTTTAGCAAGAAGACAAAGAAGATTAAGTATTCAAAGTATTTGTTCTCTTGGCATGGGAGATTTCAGATTTCAAAGATAAACTCGAGGACAAGTTTGTATCAAGTGGAGGGGTCTGATGTAGGACACAATTTACTATTTAATTATTGTAATTTATTATTTTTGGTATTTTTATGTAAAAAACGTTATTTTAGGTTTAGGTGATTTATTTCCTTGTTTTTAGGTGCATTTAATGCTTTTTAGGTCAAATTTGATTCATGTTATGGTTAGGTATCAATTAGGAGTTATTTTAGATTATATTTTCTTGTCTGTCAAGTTTTAAGGAGCCCTTAAATAGGCCCCTAAGTCTGTAAACGTTTTTCATAGTTTATTATCAATAAAAATTCAGACTTTTGTCTATAATGTTCTCTAATGGATTCCAGACCTATCACCTTGTGGATTCAAGGAACCCCTCGTGGATTTGAGGTTTACTACCCAGGAACTAACAGTTTAGTTTTTGTCCATCAAAGAGAGCATCATGTGTGCTTCTCTTCAGGCTTCCGTGACATCAAGGGCACTCTACTTGGCGAAGAGGGTGCGGTGTCAACTGGTGGGTAGAGATGACCCACAGATTCCGATGGATCCTCCGAAGTTCATGCTTGCCCCACGCTCCATGACCAATGCTGAGTACAACTTGTAGAGGAGTGGCATTTCCTACGCCGAGCGGCTCATTGATGGAATGGACTATGAGGAATTTAACATCACCCGCCTTATGTCTTCCCTTATTGTTCAGGTATATGCTCGATCTCTTCTCCTTCTTTTCCTTTTCCTTTACCTTATTTGTCATGGCTTCTAATGGTGGAAAACTTGTAGCAGGAGAAGCCTGTTGTCGGTAAGCCAATTGATCCTCCACATCTACCTTGGACGGTCTATGCTTTCGGCCCTGATGGCTTTGCTCGGGAGCACGCCGTGCCCCGTAATCCCAATGTTATGGGCTACCCTTTTCCTACAAACACCCGAATGGTGAGTTCTTCTTTCCCTTTGTTCTTTTTTCTTCTTGTTGTCTCTCATTTTTTCCGGTCACTAACCCTTCTTTCTTCGAATTGCAGCCCGCCATCCAAGAGCATGAGGAATTGGTATGGTTGGTAGGGAATCTCAAGCTGGAGGTGACCAACTATTCAAGGAGCTTGTACGGCCCTATAGGGGCGGCTTACTCGGGAAGTGGTGGTGGTGATGATAATGATGGTGGTGGTGGTGGTGGTGGTGATGAGAAGGATTCAGAAGCAACTCTTAACTACCAACCAAGGAAGAGCCGACACCATTGATTACCTGTAGTCAAGACACATAAACATACAACACACATATTTCTTTCTTCTTTGTTGCTTTTATTTATTTTTTCTTTTAGCAGACATTTGAATTCTGTTTGAGGCAAAGGGTTGTACTTAAGAACATGTTTTTACATTCATGCTTTTAATTGGGACTAGTACTTAATTTACAAGATATATGGTTAATTGTATTTTTCCATACAGTATTGCTTCTTTAATGCTTGAAATCTTGTGCTTGAAATATGCCTTGAATGATCCTTTAGGTCGTAGGAACCCTAAGGATGCCCTGGAGTGGAAAAACCATGCTTAAAATAGAGGAGAATGAGTTTCTGCCAAGCTTTGTGTGTACGTGGGGATGGGACTGCGTACACAGCTTTAACTTCGCGTACGCAGGGTTAACCTTGTGTACGTGGGCCACGAATCAGAGGAAACCCTAGCCACCCTAATTAAGTATAAAAGTAGCCGTTTGGGTAACGTATTTTCAACTTAGAGAGCACTTTTCTAAGGTCCCCCAATGGCAGAAAACTCTCCACTCGATGTCTCGGCTTGGATTAGGAGGCTTGGTCCTAATTTCAAGGATTCAATCGCCCCTTATGGTCTTTCTTGTGTCTTTCCATACCTACAAATAAGGGTGGATAAGCCTTTTCTCCGTGCTGCTGCCAACTATTGGGTCCCTACTCTGCATGTTTTCCACTTCAATGGAGTAGAACTATGCCCCACTATCAAAGAATTTGGTGCCATCATGGGTGAACCGAAGATTGACGATCTCATCTTCCCTACCATGGGTGGGGATCTCCCCTCTTTGCTGCAAGTTGTGTTGGGTGTCCCTCTTGCTACGACAAATAGGTGGTGCGTCTTTCGCAAACTTAACTTTAGCTTGGTTTTTGCACACTTTTCCGACTTGGCCATTCCTATAGATGAAAGGCCACGTTTATACTTTCTTCGTGCCTTTTGCTTATGTGCTCTTGCAAGGTACTTCTTAGTCCAAAGGTCATACTGTGTGGACCACCGGATGCGCATGGTGGTTTATGAGCTAAAGAGAGGGAACCCGATGGGCTTGATCTTAGCGGAAACTCTTAATGGTTTGGATGTCTTTCATAGGAAGGAAGCAAGCTTCTTTGCAGGAAGTCCTTTTCTTCTTCAAGTATAATCCATAACTTTTGCCTAGGTTCTCAACCTAGCAGGATTCCTTTACTTTTGCATGGATTGCCTTTCAATTTTCAACCCATTGAGGCACCTTATATCATCTTTCATTATTATTTATATATTTTTTTCACTCATGCTCTCTCTTCTTCTTTTTTTTTCTTTTTTTTCCCCTCTTTTTTTACACCCTCCTCTCTTTTTCTTTTTCTTTTTTAGATATGGCTACAAGAGAGGCTTCGGTTGCTTCAACCTCCCACTGTACCCCCTAGCACATACCTCCCTAGGCATTTTAGGGACCGCCGACTTCATCAAAATTACATGCATTTTGAGGCGTACAAGGAGCTTATGGGTCACATCAAGGAGACCGACATTCAATAGGTCGTGAAGGGGTGGCACATCTCAAGCATGGTTCATTGTTGCTGCAAGGACTACTGTGTACCTTTAGTTGGACTTCGTTGCTGCTCATACTACTCCACTTGTCGTATCTCAAGGCAATTTGGAGAGCGTCAAGGAGCTCCTAGTGGTGAAGGTGCCTTCCATACCAAGGTGTTTATTAACAAGATCTTGGGTAGGCTTTGTGAGGCTTGGCCACGCCGTAGGGTGACTAGAGGCATTGCTCCTCCTTAATACATCTATCCCACTATGAGGTATAAGCAATGGTTGGAGGATGACATGAAGTGGATTCTGAGGGATGAGAAAGCTTGCATGAAGAATAGCAAGAAATCAAGGAGGGCTGAGTGACCACCTTGATATGCCCCATATTTTACTTTTCTGCACTTTATGATTCTCATGTTTTTGTTTTTGAATTTAATAAAGGATTGGAGTGTTCCAAATCCCCTATGAAAACAATCTTGTTAACTTTTAATTTGAGCAATAAGAGAATCACTTTTTATTATCTTTGCTTATTGTCATCTCATTCCTTTGTTTTGTCTTTTTCTTTTTCTTTTCTTTTTCCTTTGCAATGTAATTTTTTCCCATGACGTCCTATCGAAAATTTTCGCCATGCCCATGGTCTATTCCCCTTACTTTTGCCTAGACTGCCCCTTTCGGGTTTCACATTTTTGTTTTTGAATTTAATAAGGGATTGGTGTGTTCCAAATCCCCTATGAAAACAATCTTGTTACCTTTTAATTTGAGCAATAAGAAAATCACTTTTTATTATCTTTGCTTATTGTCATCTCATTCCCTTGTTTTTTCTTTTTCTTTTCTTTTTCCTTTGCCATGTAATTTTTTCCCATGACGTCCTTTTGGGAATTTTTGCCATGCCCATGGTCTTTTCCCCTAACTTTTGCCTAGACTGCCCTTTCGAGTTTTCAATCTAGCAGGGTTCTTTTGCCTTAATTTTTGTCTAGGCTGCCCTTTCAGGTTTTCAACCTAGCGGGCTTTTTTTCTCTTTTTTTTTTCTTTAAACGTTGTATTTCCGAACTCTATCCATGTTAATTGGGCGAAGCATCTCTTCCTTATGTTAATTGCTTTAAATCAAAAGTATCATCTCTAACCACCTTTAGGACCAAGTCCCTTTCTTTAAGGTTTCTCAGTTTCACTTTCTTGTTGAATGCTCTAGCAATCCTTTATTGGTACCCTTGTGCATGATATTGTGCCCTAGCCCTCTTCTCAGCTATCAAAGCCAATTGGTCATATCTCGCCTTAGCCCAATCCTCTTCTAGGACCTTGGTTTCTACCAATACCCTTAAAGATTGTATCTCCACCTCAATAGGAAGTACCGCCTCACTACCATAAACCAAAGAGTAAGGTGTTGCCCCAGTCAACGCACGAATAGAAGTTCTATAACCCCATAAGGCAAACACAAGCTTCTCAGCCCAATCTTTGTATGTCACTACCATCTTGGCTAGGATGTTCCTCACATTCTTTTTAGCTACTTCTACAGCCCCATTAACTTGTCGTCGATATGGTGAAGACTTGTGATGCTCAATGTCATATTTTTCCATGACTCTCCGAACTTCACCCTCAAAGTGGGAACCGTTATTGGAGATGATCTCTTAGGGCACCCCAAACCGACATATGATGTCGTTTTCTAAGAACCGAGCCACATGCTTAGCCTTCAATATGGAGTAGGAGGCTGCTTCCACCCACTTGGTGAAATAGTCAATTGCCACTAGGATGTATTCATGCCCATTTGAAGCCTTAGGAGCTATCCTTCAGATCACATCTATACCCCAAACCGAGAATATCCATGGAGAAGTCATGCTATACAACTCACTAGGTGGTACATGGTTCAAGTTGGCGTGTCTCTGACAATCATAGCAACTCTTCATATAGTCCACACAATTGGTCTCCATTGTATTCCAATGGTACCCCATCCTTAGGATTTTCTTGGATAACATTCTCCCATTCATATGAGGGCCATAAATCCTTTGATGAACTTCTTCCATTACCTTCTCGGCTTTTCCTTCATCAAGCAACGAAGGTGTATACCATCGTAGGACCTTCTATAGAGTTGTCCTCCACATAGGATGTATTGTATTGCTACCATCTTAATGGAACGACGTTCTTTCTTGTCGTCACCATCCGAATATGCCCCTAATTCCAAGAACTTCATAATGTCATAGTACCACGGAACTTCCTCTTCCTCTATGGTCATTACTGAAGCTTCAGTCTTCCCTTTGTTCACTTCCTCATAACTTTGCTCAATCTCCAAGGGTCGTGTCCATACTTCCTCGGGTATTTCAACCATGGAGGCTAAGGTAGCTAAGGCATCCGTAAATTGATTTTGAGCTTTAGGGATGATTGTGTACTCTATCTCGTCAAAGGTCTTGGTCAAGTCCTCTAAGTATTGTTGATAAGGCTTCAAGTGTTCCTCCTTCACCTTCCACAACTTTTATGTTTAGGCTATAACCAAAGTTGAATCTACAAAGACTTCGGCCTCCTTTACCCTTAATTCTCAAAGAGCTTCCATTTCGGAAATACAAGCCTCATATTCATCCATGTTATTAGTTGCTTCAAAGTTCAACTTAATTGCCAAAGGTATGTGAGATCCCTCGGGGGTGATCAAGAGTATTCCTATCCCAATCCCATATTGGTTTACAGCTCTGTCAAAGTACATCTTCCATGTCCCTAACTCAACATCAACATCCAAAATTTCCTCATCCAAAAAATCTTCTTTACCATCTTCCCCCTTTATAGGATTCTCGGCACAAAAATCTGACTCGATGCTCCCTTTGATAGTTTTTCTAGCCACATACTTCAAATCGAATTCTACCAATAAGATCAACCATCTTGACAATCTTCCACTCAAAGCAGGCTTCTCAAAGAGATACTTCAATGAGTCCATTCTTGCTACCACCTATATTTGGAAAGGTAAGATGATATGTCTCAACTTCTGTACAGCCCAAACAAGTGCAAAGCATGACTTTTCTATAGGACCGTACCTAGTCTCATAATCATGGAACCTCTTGCTCAAGTAGTATATGGCCCTCTCATTCTTGTCATCATCTTTTTGTGCAAGCATACTTCCAACCGCATCCCCTATGATAGAGAGGTATAGGAGTAAGGGTTTTCCATGTTGTGGAGGCACTAGGATAGGTGGCTGGAGGAGATATTCCTTGATAAGTTCAAAGGCCTTTTGGCACTCATCATTCCATGTATATGGTTCATTCTTCCTTAGAAGTTTGAAGATGGGCTCATAAGTGGAAGTGAGCTTGGCAATGAATCAACTGTGGAGGCATCTCTAATATGGCTTTGATCTTGCATCTCTAATATGGCTTTGATCTTGGATGGGTCAACTTCTATGCCTCTATCACTTACTAAGAAGCCTAGCAATTTTTCGGCAGTTACTCCGAAGGTACACTTTTGTAGGTTCAATCTTAGCCTATTCTCTTTAAACCTCTCGAAGAACTTCCTCAAGTTTACGGTGTGGCCTTCTCTATCCTTGGATTTCACTATCATATCATCGACATACACCTCCACCTCATTATGCATCATATCATGTAATAAGGCTATAGCCATCCTTTGGTAGGTTGCCCCGGCATTTTTGAGGCCTAACGGCATCACCGTGTTACAGCAGATTTCCCATTTGGTAGTGAAAGTGGTTTTGATCATATCTTTGGGAGCCATCTTGATTTGGTTGTACCCCGAGAAACCATCCATGAAAGACATCAAGGCACTTCCCGTCGTGTTATCCAGCAAGACATCAATGTGAGGGAGAGGAAAGTCATTTTTAGGGCATGCCTTGTTCAAGTCCCTAAAATCCACACACTTCCTTACCTTCCCATCCTTCTTAGGTACAAGCGCAACATTGGCTATCCATTCGACTTGGTGTACGGGTTTGATGAACCCTACCTTTAATTGCTTAATGACTTCCTCCTTGATTTTTGAGAGCCATTCGGTCCTTATTCTTCTCAACTTTTGTTTGACGGGTACCATAAGATCATGAGTATCAATGTGATGTTGAGCTATCTTGAGGTCAATTCCGGGCATATCTTCATAGGACCATGCAAACACCTCTTGAAATTCTGTGAGGAGCTCTTGAAGATCTTTTCTTTCTTTTTCATTTAAAGTTGAGCCAATTTTAATTCATTATTGCCCAAATTAATAATTTCAAGAATTGGTTCCATAGGTTCAATTTTCTTTTCCAACTGTTTATTAATTTCATTTTCAAATTCATTTGAATCATATAAGTGCAGAATTTCAATGTTATGGGTCACTTCAAAGTAAGCTAAATCAGAATTCATCTTATTGAAAATATTGAAAAGTACATTGGAACTCGCATTACAAAACTTTTTCCCCATGTTTTCAGAAAACCCAACCCAAGTCCAATTTTTAATGGGCCCCACAGCAGGCGTGATGAATTTGGAAGGATCACTTAGCTCTTCATTGGTGACAGCAAACACGTCCCCACTCGTCTTCATCATGGTCTTCATTACTTCAGCATCCATGTAGTTCACCCAATTGACCTCTTCTTGTATCTCTTTGATCACCACGGTAGGCTTCTCCTTAAAGGTGAGCTTTTCATTAAAGAACATTTCCCAACCTGGATACACCTTTCCATCCTTACCTACCCAAGGTTCGAGGAAGCCACAATAAGGGAAGTTTTCCCCTTCCTTCACAAAGCTCCCATTGAGAGTGCCAAGGTTTTTCTTGATTCTGTCACAGCCTTCAAAGAATCTTAAACCTTCCTTAGTCAGTTAAGTCTTGACGTTGGAGAACTTGACTACCCCTTTTCCTTCTTTTCCAACGCCCATACCAGGCATGTATCCCATGTTCTTCATCATTGCAATCACCTCATAGCTACAATAGGGAAACAAGTCGGTAGTATACCTTTCATCCTTCAACCCATAGTCAGCCATGTTCACGAACTCAAAGCCACTCATTTGAAGCTCACTTCCTCATTCCTCGAGTCCACAAATCGGTGCTAGAATTTCACCATCTCCAAGCACTACGGCAATTCCTCATTTTTATGGGATCTTCATCTTTTGGTGTAGTGAGGAGGGGATTACCCCATTGGGGTGGAGCCAAGCTCTTCCCAAGAGAAGGTTGTAATTTGGGATGATGTCCATAACATGAAAATCCACAATGGTTTCTACTGGCCCAATCTTGCAAGGAGCCTTGAAAGTACCTATGACCTTTCTTGAAGTGTTGTCATATGCCCTTACGGTTAAGGGGGAAGGAATGATAGTCCCCATATTTAGGCCAATAGTGAGGGCGGTCCTAAAAGGACAAACATTCAAGGAAGACCCATTGTTAATAAGTACCATCGGAACCTTGGCACCCATGCATTTAATGGTGATTTGCAAGGGTCTAGTGTGAGTAGTTCCTTCGAGAGGGAGATCTTCATCGGAAAAGGCAAGGAAGGGGTGTGAGGAACCCTCGACTCCCATGAGAGACAAAATTTCTTGTGGTGTAGTTGCTATAAGTACTTCTTTCCCATTCAAGGCTTCCAAGAGAGCCTTACAATGCTTCTGAGAAGCCATGAGTAAGCCACATACAGACACATGAGCTTGAGTCTTCTTTAATTGCATTAAGACCCTATCTTCTTCTTCTTTGTCTTCTTTTCCTTTAGGTTCTGTGGGCTTGGACCCTTCCCTTAAATCTCTACCAGGATGATCCTTTTTTCAAAAAGGATAGTTTATAGTGCTTCCCACTCCTAGTGATATTTGCTACATTGTCCTCCAAGACCCTTTTCTTTAATTTCGTCACTCCTTTGGGAAGTATTCCCCACACTGCTATCGCTTCCTTTAAGACTTCATCTTCTTCATCTCATATTCCTTGGACTTCCAAGGCATTGATATTGACATTTGTAGTTATTATCAACTTTGAGCAATCCCATTCAATCTCATCTATTTGCGCCTAATTTTGATATACAGGAGGAGCCCTATGGTAATCAGGCAAAGGGTTCTTTCTAATGTTGGGTTTGGTGATAATGTTGAGATTTGGGAGGGTTCCATTATCTATGAGGTCTTATATTTCGTGTTTGAGGCAGAAGCAATTGTCGGTTTTGTGAAAGAATTTTTGGTGGTAGTGGCAGTATTCATTAAGGTTCCAAGTGGGAGGTATGGGATTAGGCATGGGTGTGTAGGGTCTAAAGGTTTGATAAATCCTTTGGAGGATAGGTTTTCATATGCTTGGGTGAGGGTCATTCCTAGGTCGGAGAATTCTCGGGGAGCTTTCTTTGGGTAGGCTAGTGTTTGTTGGGGTATGATGGTGTTCACATTCACGGGATTGAGGTCTTTAATGGTGGTTGCTCCCCCTCCATATGTTTTCTTGGTTGGAGGCTTACTTTCACCTTTCTCCAATTATCCATTGTTGATAGCGTCTTCAATTCTTGTCCCACAATCACATAGTTCTCCAAATGAGCTAATAGGCGATGACAAAAGCCTACTATTATAAGTCGGAAGCAAGTTCTTGATGATCATGTTGATTTGGCCCTTCTCATTTGGCCTATTGACCATTCTAGATGCCTTGGTCTTCCATCTAGTCATGTATTCGGAAAATGTCTCCCCTACACCTAGTTTGGTAGTCTCTAAATCCCTTAGAGTCACATCAATCATGGTGTTGAAGATGAATTGGTCAACAAACAACTCCACTAATTCATTCCACACCTTTGTTTTGCTTGGATCAAGGCTATAGTACCACCTTGATGCACCTCCTGTGAATGAGAGGGGAAATGCATGCAAAGTTTGCTTCTCATCTAGCCCTTTCATTTCAGCAATGCTTAGGTATCTTCTTATGTGTTGCTTCGGATCTCCACTCCCATCAAACTTTTCCACATCGAAAATCTTGAACTTAGGAAGCAATGCAATAGGAGCCTTTGAACTCACTCCCCCCATGTTATAGAGGTAATCATCCATCCCTTGTGCCTTGCGGAAGGCGAGTTGCATTTTATCCATTTTTTCCCTCATAGCTATGGTTTCCGCAGTGAGCTTCTCAAATTTCTTGTCCCTTCCATATTCTGCTTTTTCCTTTTCGTCCCATTCTTCCACTTCCCTCTCATCATCATGGATTTCCACATGTGAAGGCTTCTTGAGCGTAGATTCCTCCAACCTAGTGAGACGCCCTTCCATTTTCTTAAGGGCCTCTCCATGTTCATCCAAAGCCTTAAGGATCTTTTGTGCCATTGAGTCTTCCATGGAGGTAGTCATTGTTTCTTGAGGGGTCTCTTCCTCTTCTTGGTGTGTGTCCTAAATCTTGATCAAGCGCTTTCCTTTCTCTTGAATCCAAATGGGAGTGGGGTCATGTTTTCTTAACTTTGACGAATGCAATGATGCTTGAAAAGAAGTCCCGTTTTCATTAAGTTCATGTCCTAATTAAAGGTTTTTTTTTTGTTTTTTTTAACTTTTTAGGTGTCCTTAGAAAATTTTTAAGTTCATTTTAATGAAGGCCCAATTACAATATCACTCCCTTCCCTCTCATGGATTTTTGCCCCTTGCTTTGGTCCATTTACAATAAAGCTCTCATCTTACTCTCATGGGCTTTCATTAGAATGCACTGAGAAATTTTCAACCCTTTGTCTCAAACATGGGCTTACAATGTATTCATCACCTTTGGGCTTTTCATTTTTATTCATCATTTCATTTTTTTTGGAAATAGCCCTTTAGCTAGAATACATTGTAGCCTTCCTCTCAAAGTCCATGAAGTTCTCATCATTTTGAGCCTAGGCATACAACAAGGAGGCCCAAGATTAGGGAAGTTCATATTGGCTTTGTAGGATTTTGGATGCTATGTCCATAGCATATTTGTTGCCTTAGGCCCAAAGTCCTCTTTTTCAAAAGGGCTTTTTCCAATTGGGCCTATGATAGCAATTAGGCTTTGGTCTTATGAACCTTTCAAGTTAAGATATACCTTTGGATTTAGGGACAAGGCTCTTATATGTGAGAACTTCTTTTCTTTTATCCCAAAACATCTTAGGGTATACTATAACTTTGGGGCCATCATTTCCATTTTTACATCTTTTATTTGTTCTTTAGAATTAGGTGAACACATGATATATGGTTGAACAAACAAGAGATATAAAGGCTTTGTGATAGGGTCTAGGATCTCTTTAGTGTAGGTAGGCTCCTTAAGGCTAAAAGGATAGATAAGTAGGTCAGCCTCAACTTGGTGGGCTATGATTCTAATCGAGGGCCTAAGTAGACCCCATAGTGGATTGGTAGCAAACCTTTAACGTACTCAAAGCCCATTGTAGGCGATGGCACCGATTATGAGTTGGTCGGTTGAATTCTGGAAGATTTGGGCCCGAATAAAGCCTTCCATCTTCCCACTCATCACCAACCGAGGTTAAGGGACAAAAGGAACCAAGTGATGTGTGAACAAACAAGTATTGAAATAGTTTTTATCAAGATTAAGAAATAAGACAAATAAGAATTAAACTCATCATCCTCAGTGGAGTCGCCACTATGGACACAACAGAGGAGTCGCCACCTAGTTTTTGCAATGGCCTAGGAACCATGAATATAGAGTCCTTTCAAGGAAGGACCATTGATCTTACTACTAGAGATATGGGTTTGGAGTTTAGGTATGTTCTTAGGAAGGTGTTAGGCACCTAAGACCGCCTAACCCTAAGGTTGGCCTCCCATCATTGTGTCTTACGTCTTAAACTCGATAAAATCATGTTCAATACTTATGTCCTAAACTCACACACACACTCGCATACATCTAAGCATACAACATGGCATCATCATCCCAAAACACATACATATCCATCCATAAAGCATAAGAAACCAAACCACACATATACAACCCTAGTATTCATCTAACATGTGAAAACCCTATCATGCCATATAAAAGGCAACAACTTAATCATGGCAGCAAGTACATCATTTATCAATTAAACACAAAATGCAACACAGCAACACATGTACATGTTCATCAAACAAAACATAACAACACATATGCATGTTCGTGTGAATGTATGACTTATCTTTACTCACCTTGCAGCAACTCAGCACCTATGGCATCATACATGAGCATGTGAATGAATGATCATGGCATTGAAACAAAGAAAATACAAAATAAACCCTAATCCTAACATGTGAGACAAAACAAGCAATTAAACATGTGAAACATAGACATTGAAAGCATAAAGGCATGGGAAAAGAAGCTAAACAAACAAACATGTGAAAGCAAAAACGAAATAAACAAAATAAAAATTAGGCTTTCTGGGCAGCGGCTTGCGCACGCAAGAACAAGCCTGCGTGCGCATAATTAAGCCTGCATGCGTAGGCAAGATTATGCATACGCAAATTCTTGCCAAAAAAACCCTAAAAGCACAACCAAGCTTAAAACACTAAATTTAACACCCTACATGCATTTTAAACATATAAAAATGTAAACCTAGACTAGAAAAGCATATCAAAACATGTTATAACAAGAAAACAAGACAAACAGAAGAATTAAAAGCATAAAAGAGAAGAAAAAGAAAATGCAAAGTCTGAACTAATACCTCAAAGAAAAGCTCTTCAAGCTTGATTTTGACATTTCCCCTCAATCAATTCTATTCATAAACCAATAAGAAAGTGATTAGCAACGTTAAACTAAAAGGATTAGGGCCAGAAAAGGTCCTAATGAAACAAAATTGACTTAAGGATGTTTTGTAAAAAACTCCCTTTTGATTCACTATTTTCTATTGAATCTTGTATTTTCTAGTGGGATTTCTGTCTTTCGAAAATATACCATGTAAGGCTTTATATAGTGAAAAAAATTGAGTTTGGAACGGCTCCCAAACAATGTTGGATTCATTTCAAACCTCAGCCATTATTGTAGAAAACTTGCATTTTTTATGTCTCCGAAACCCTAGCTAGTACGCAGGAGTGTGCCTACATACGCATGCTTTGGCCCACGTACACAGGCTGCTACCCACGTAAGTGAGTTGAGGGCTAATTTGGTCATTTTATTTTCAAAAATAGATTTTTGCTAATTTAAAATGTTATATTTTCCATTTTAACACTCCTCAAGTCAATTTAATATCTGATTGGACTCTAAACTGACCTTAAGCTTTAGAGTTTGGGCATCATTGGAGAATGGGAGCCCGAGTCCTAAGAGGTACAAAATGCGGTGTCTATAGTGCCCCATACCATGATCACACGCGTGAGACCCTTTTTTGTTTATAAAAAAAAAAAGAGCTTTGCGCAAATTCTCTCTTATCTTGCACTTCGCAAGTTCCAATTTCAATTTTACTTGCTTTTGGATAAATTCCTTCACTTTTTATGGATAAATTCCAATAAAGATTTCTTGAATATTCCCAAGTATTAAAGATAATAAAGATTAAAAAAAAAAAAAAAGTATTTCCTAAGCGAAATTGAAAGAATGCATCATTCTTGAAAAGGAAATTAATAAAAGTTCAAGCCATAATTTTGTACTTGTAGGACTATTTCGTCCACACATGTAGGATTTACCCGGTAAATTTTTCTCTCATGCTACAACTTCTATTCTTAAACACCAAAAAAAAAAAAAATGCAACACGAATTAGCATTATGTCTAAATTATGCAATTGCATCTAATGCAGCATCAATTATCAAAAGAAAAACAAAATAAGAAAGAGGAATGAGAAATCCCTAAATTATTTGCCATAAGTGAAGTACAGAACTTTTGAATACCTTAAAGAAAATTATTTTATAAAATTATGACAACTTGATAAGAAACAAAGAAGTTTTGAGTGTTTTAAACGTTTAAGAAATAATTTTCTTGAGAAAAAGGAAATTATTATTGCTGACCCTATTATTGAAACCTTTTTTAAGTTTTCAAAAGTTGAATGGGTATTTTGGAAAAGTCAAAATGTTCATGCCAAATAGAGAAAGCCCCTTAAGTAGTAATAGTAGTAATGTGTGTATAAAAAAATATCTAATTTTTTTAAGAAATATATATATATATATATACATATATATAATTTTTTTTTTTTTTTTTTTTGAGAATGAAATAGTATTATAGTAGTATAGTTTATAAATTAGATATAAGATACAACAAACTTCGCCTATGCAAAAAAACATATGTTAGCATAAAAAGTATTTTAAAACCTTGTGACCCTAACTAAAGAAATTCATTAAATAAATTGCAAGTCACATGACTAAAAATTTATTATATCAAAAAAAGTATAAATTCTATAATCGTTCTATGAACAACAATATTTTAAGGATAAATCAATTTATAGTTCAAATTTCCTCTTTTTTTTCAAATGTGTCATATCATTTTGTATATAAGGCAACATTCAAGCCCTCAATCCAAATTATTTATGATTAAACTTATGGTAGTGATGATGTATCTCGTCATCCTTTTCTCTGATATTATCTATACATCTTTCCATCATTCTTTAGTTCCGATTATACTCCCTCATGTTGTATATATAGGTATATACATGGATAGGTTGTAATAAAAAAGTTTGAGTTTGGAGAGAATTGTTTCATAAAGTGAAAATTCAAGTTTTGGAATTTTCTAAGTGAAATTCGAACTAAAGGATTTTCGATCAGTCGAAACTTTTGCTCGATCGATCAAAATGATGAAGAAAATATCCTGGAGTAACTAAATGATTCAATCGCTATTCGATTCCTATTCGATCAATTCAAAAGAGCATTGGATCGATCGAAAGGAACTCTCAACCGATCAAAACTTGTAAAACTGAGTTTTCTGCAGATTTTTCTGGTAACTATTTTGAATGTTTGAAGAGGTTTCAATCCTTGTGAACAGTTTTATGAAACATTTTGACTCTCCATACGTGTCTTTTGACGAAATATAACCCTATAGGTATAAATAGAGGCTTATGAAACTTGAAAAATAACTCCACAAAATAATAAGTTAGAGAGAAACACAAGAGATCATGTGGTTATTCTCCAGAATTGCTATCTGCAGAACCCAACAACTTGGTTGTATCTTGGAGACAATTTTGCAATAACCCTTTAGCAACAAGAGTGTGGGGGCAAATATTGTCTAAAGATAACAATTTTGTGCCTCCAAGTTATCTATTTCTGTTTGTCTTTTGTGTTATCCTTGTTCTTCCTTTATTACTTTGTGTATTATTCCTAACACCTCATTCCTCCAAACTTGATAATGTGTAGAACCATTTCATGTTTGCCTTAGAAATCGTGTTAAACGTTGTGAAAAATTGGAAAGCATAGTGTTCTATCAACTTCAAGAACTAGTGTTGTTAAAAGATTTATGCACTGCTTTGATGAGCACGGAATGAATTATGACAAACCCATCAAAAGGCCTTAAGTGCTTTGCGATGAAAAAATCAAGTTTAAATGGGATCCTCGGTTTGGATAATGTTTATATGGATGGTACAAGTTGAATGTCAAGTTCTCCAATTTTATAATTGGTAAATAGTTTTTGACCTCTCTCTCTCTCTCTCTCTCTCTGAAGAAACTTTATGAATGATTACCTAAATACTAATGGAAGATTGTACAAAACATGATAAGTAGAAATTACCATGTTATTGCGTACTTCGTCAATTTCATTGATGACTATTCTGGAAATGTATAGATTTATTTTATGAAGCATTAGTCTAATGTGTTTGGCATATTTATAAAGTGGAAAGCACAGGTTGAAAATTAGACTAGCAAGAAAATAAAATACCATAGAGTATAGAGATAAAGAATTCATAAAATTTTATGAATTAGAAGATATTACTCGTCACTTCACAGTTAAAGGAACTCCATGGCAGAATATGGTTGCAAAGAGAAAGAACAAAACCTTGGCAAAAAAAGCCAGATGCAAGAGATTGAAAGCAAGGTTGCCTAAGGTGTTTTGGGCAGAGGCAGTTAACTCAGCAAGCTTCATTATCAATAGATCTCCATCATTAGCCATTGATTTCAAGGTTCCAAAAGAGGTTTGGTCGGGTTGACCAATTGATTATTTGAGCATGAAAATCTTTGGTTGTCCAGCTTATATGCATGTGCAGAGTGTAGACTATTCTAAACTGGATTCGAAGTCATCAAAATGCATATTTCTTGGTTTTGAAAAAAGTGTTACCAATCATTCATTCTGACTGTTTGTATGCAACAAGCATTACCGATCCAAAAATTCTATCTTTTTAACATGTTAAAAGTTACGTAGTAGTATTGAGATTAGAAAAAGATCGTCCCTTTAGCCACTTGAAGCAAATTCTAGAACAAAGAAAGACTCATTTTTATACGATAGAGTTATTGAAACAAATGAAGAGCTGCGTGCAACTGATATTGAGACTTGAGAAAGCAATATGAAAATATTATAGGTGTTGTATTTGTTCCTACTGTTTTTGAATGCTTTTGGCATGGCTTATGGAAGCAATGTAACATATGAGGGAAGATTCTTAATCATCAATGGCCAGTACAATATTCTTTTCCATAGAAAATAAAAAAGTGAAAAGAAAAAAAGGAGAGAAAAAAAATTTTTTTTTTTTTGAGAGAGTTTCAACCTATGGCGTCCGCTCCTGATAATAGCTCTTTATCATCAGACCAAGACACCAATCAGTTTTTGGTGTAGGCGGGGATTGAACCTCAGATCTCTTTTATGTCTATCTAAAGAATTGATAAAGTAAAAAATGAAAATTTGATTAGAACAACTAAGTTATTATTTCTATATAAAAAATTGTTGTAATTTCATGCATTTACGATTTTTAAGCCCAACTTTTATTATGAGTAAATACATGATATAATACGATATTTATTGATTAAATAGATGTTGCAAACCGCCTGAAGATTAAGAGCAAAGAGATTTTGAATAGGGGCCCATCTAGGTCAATTAAATTGATGTTGTCAACAACTAACCTATTGACTTTTAGAAGAATCAAGTTCTTTTTTTTTCTTCCACTTTTCATATATAGCTTCATCACATAAATTGAAGGGTAAATAGCCACACCCCAATTTACTAAACACCCACTTTCCACCCAATTGTGTAGAGTAGGAAGTTTAAGGACAAAATTGGCCTTTGCCCTTTTTAAAAAAACAATCCAGCATTTTGCCCTCTTTCCCAAACTAATTAGGGAAATACCCTTCTTTTGAAACTCGATTTTCTCAAAATTGAGTTAAGCCATATAGTGGCGTTTTAAAGAGCCTATAGTGACGTTTTAATGAGCCTATAGTGGCGTTTTGTAACTCGAGCTCTATGAACTCGAGTTAAAAAAAAAAAAAAAACTTGCATTGAACTCGAGTTCATGAAGATCGAGTTACAAAACGCCACTATAGGCCTCCAGAAATTTTTTTTTTTAAACTCGATTTTGAGAAAGTCGAGTTTCAAAAGAAAGGCATTTCCCTAATTAGTTTGGAAAATGGGACAAAATGCTAGATTGTTTTTTTAAAAAGGGCAAAGGCCAATTTTTTCCAGAAGTTTAATCTCCCAGCCAGAATTAACCTAAAAAAATAAAATAAAATAAAAAACCTCCCAACCAAAATTAACTGCAATGTGATTGTCAAAGAAGAGGTACAACAAGATAGGAGGAATGTCTAGCTGGCTATTGCTTCTAGCGCCGGATTTGGATCCCATGTAATAATTGCTTGTTCAATTATTATAGAGTTGTGAGATGTAAAAAATTGAAAATTTAAAAAATTAAAGAAGTTAGAAAAAAAAATAAAAATAAAAAAAATCTGATAAAGGATTAAGATTAAAGTAAATTTTTAACTTTCAATCTCACCTATTGATTTAATATTGTATGGATCTGGATCGCTAGAGCAGTGTATTGGCACGTACTTTTGTTATGCCTCTAGATAGTAGTCCATATATGGCCTAGTCTGCGTCTATGCCATGAAATAGTTAACTGAATACTAATTGTATCATTATGATCAGTAGTATATTCTCGTTCGAACAAAAATAATCAATAGCATATTCGGCTCTATTGGGGTCGTCCTGATTTTTTTTTTTTTTTTTCTTCTTTAATACTATTTTTCCGGCAGTATAGTAAAACATCATCAAATAGAAAAAGTAATTTGAAGATGTGGAAATTTATACAATCTAAATAAACAACATTGTTGGATCGCTTTCCATCCCATATATGTATTATTCTTATAAGATTAAAAAAAATCTAAAAATTTGATAATACGATCAATAAGAAACAATTTAACAATTTAAGATATATGTATATACGTACGCAAATGTGTGTGTATATATATATATATATACACACGAAGTAGAAACCAATTGTTATGATTAAATGGATTGTTAATCTCATCAAATCTATACATTATATATGTCGACAAAAATGAAGGCCTGGGATGTTATTCTAGGCCTGGGATAGAATTCCCAACAAAGCCATTCGAACATGAATTAAAGTTTTATACAATTCCTTAACTCTTCCCTCTAAAACATCAATCCCTTCCTCTAATTCCCCACAACTTCGATTCAATTCCTCAACAGCTACACCGAGCATACTTTGCTTTCCAGGCTTCAACTTTTCCCGCAAGTCCCGAGCCGCCATCATTGTCTCTCTCAACTCTTCCAACGTCATAGAGGAGCTGGATCTTTTGTATTTCTCACCTTCCACTTTTACTTGCCTTTGCAATTCATGCAATGAACTCAACCAAGAACTACTCGTAGGTGACCTCCGGGACTGAATTACAGTTGTGGATCGACACAGACCGTGCTTCGATTTGAATGATAGTGAAAGTCCAAGAAATCTGCATGCCATTAAGGCCATAGCTTTAGACCCATTAAGGATCTCTCCCAATTCTGACTCGTGACATGCCACAATGGTTGTGCCATGAGCTGGCCTTTGACTCGTAAATCTTCTTTGCATTGCCTCGCATGACTCTAAAACGTTTTGGGCACGTGCTAGTGCCATTGCACTAGGCTCAACTTGCCCATCAAGCAAGTGTGACACCACTCTCAATGACTCCAAGTACTTTCGAATAATCTCTACTTTCTCTGAGAAATTGTTGCATACATCAAGCATTTCAGTACTATCATCATCAAGGTACTTATCTATGGCTTTGTGATCCGAATCTCTATCAGTGACATTGGCGAGTGAATCGAAGGCTATCTTTTGGGTGGCAATGGACGCATCAAGTACTTGAACTAACCAAGTAGCACTACTAGTGTACGTGGATTCACTAGCCCCCTCTAAGCAATTGAGCTCCTCCGAGACTTGTTGGTCGAAATTGCCTCTGATGGGCAATGGAGCAACAGCCGGAGAAGCCAATAGCCTCGCTGGAATTCTCAAAGAGAGACTTCTAAGGATTGTTGATGGCCTCATCTTTCTTGCTTTGGTTCAAAGCTTGATGTCACAATCTTTCTATGAACATATATAAAGGTCGTAGTGGTGCCCAATATATCTCTATAACTGGGGAATATAATAAGGTGGAGGTTGTAAATTGTAAAATATAATAATTGGTGTACCAACAATATATGGTGACCAACTACACATGTCAAAAAGCTACTAGCACAAAACATTAGAATATGATAGTAGATCTTGTGATGGGTGTCTAATTTTTAGAATAGAAGCAAGCTGGGTATTTCATGATCCCACTTGTTGAAAGTTGTGCCCTGGATTCCTTTAAAGTGGGGTCAATGGACAAAGATCAGGCTTCAGAGTCTCACATCATCAGCAGGTATATATATTTTGGGTACCAAATAATTGGGGACTACAATGATTGATGATTGTGAGCTGTATTGGAAATCGTGGTTCACCAGGAGAGAACCACGTATAGTTAATAGGTGCCGGTTAGATTGAGGCAGATGTCATTGGCTCATTGCATATATTGTGCTGGTGCCAGTTAAAATCCTCACTCTCACTAACTTTGAGACTTGAAATTGGATTTTTCACTCAAAGACGGACTTCTGCTGCAACCTAAGTTGGATCATTGATGATTACTGGTTTGGTTACACACTTTTTCTCTTTGATTGGGTCCTCATATGAATGTTTGTCTAGATATCCAGAACGGTTAGAAAAATCTATAATAATGTTTAGCCAAAAATAAAACAATGACAATTAATATACATTCCCTCTCAAAGTCTGAAGAGAATGTAGGCATCATTTGGTCTTAGTCTTTCCAAATTTTAAAACTCGCAAAAAACAATTAGTAAAAATTGAATAATATAAATTTTTATCAAAATCGAATACTATGAAAAAGGATTAAAAATAATTTTGTATTCATAATCCCTTTTTTTAAAAGGAAATTTGTATGCTTAATCCAAAGCATGACAATTATGATGAACTAATATTTTGGTATAGACTTAAATGTATTGTTAGTCCCCAAAGTTTAGTTTATGAAGAACCTCTTTAATTAATAATACATTTCACATATATTAGAGAACCTCTTTAGTAGGAAATCATTTAATATATTCTATTAATTTACCTGAGTTTGAGCTTGAGTCAATGGAAAGAAGTGAGTCAATTCACTTGGTTTTGTAGTAGAAAAAAAAGACAAGGAAAAAAACAAAACGAAATTATATAGAATCCTGGGAATAACAAACAATATATAAAATATTAGGCCAAATATCTAAGGCTTTATTTGTGTGGATTTGGTTAGGGTAATGTGGCCCTATCTTAGGGAATTTGTGTGTATATATATATATATTGAAAGGTGAGTTTTGAAAAGGAGACCTAGGAAATGAAAGACAGATCTTCAAAAGATTTTGTACTAACAACGGCAAAGCATATACCTCCGACATGGTGTCGAGGCTGAGCCTTTCCACATGGCATGCACTTAAAATGTAGCATTTGCTTATGTTGTCTCTTTGTTTGGCACGATTAATAAGATCTACGCTCCCTCCCTTCATTAAATATATATATATATATATATATATATATATATATATATATTTCATTATTTATTTTAAAGGCCTGGTTGAATTCAAGTCCTTCATTGTTGTGTTGTATGCATATGTTCCTTCAGTTTTTTCACTAAAGACTAAAGAGCTAAATTACAAATTTTCCATAATAAGTCTTGACGAGTAGTGATAAATGGTCGTCCATATAATGATTGTCCACACGAAGTGGCATTGTTAACATGGATGATCATAAGCACATCAACCTCAGACATAAACTCTACATTTAATGGCGAATGAAGAACGGATATGGTGCCGTTACAGTCGGCCTCTTCTAGCCGTTGTATGACCATTACAAACATTAAGTGATAGGATTAAATGACCATAACTATCCCATTTAATCCTCCAGCTTAGGCGCAACACAAGAGAAAGCCAACCGGCTGCGCATTTACTTACAAATAGGCTATATAAAGCTAGAAGAAACAAGTAAGTACACATGATTCTATAATATGCATAAATTACTCTACAAATTGTTGATTTCTTAAGAGTTTTAAACTAACTTAAGCATCGGAGGGTCCTTGGTGGGCCCCAAACCGATGTCTTTCATTATTTGGTGTTTTCTCTTAAACAGGAACATCCATCGTCCAACGGTGCTGACGGGGAACATACTGACGAGGCAATTTCCTGTTTTATTAGTCTGGCGCCGTCTGTGGGGAGCGACGAGTTACAATTCGACAAGCCGTCGTATCTCTACCGACAGAGTTCCTCGAAGCCCATGGACTCAGCTACAACTACACCACCAAATCTAGTGGTAATGGCCCAACAAATGCAAGCACTGACAGCCAATGTGCAAGAGCTGATGAAGCAGAATGAAGATTTGAGACAGCGAGTAAGTCTAAAGGGAACTAATATGCCCCTAACACGATGTAACCATAACAATAACGATGACAAAGCCAACAGTCTGAAAAACAACACGAGGGAGACTTCCAAGTGTCGATGCCCGGCCTTGAAAATCAGAGCAGAGAACCACCACCGTTGTCATGGGCCTTCATACAACCACCCGTCGTGGCGACACTCCCAGGCGTGAGGGGCCCTGTTGGAAGGCCCCCTCGCTCAGATGATTGTTGGGTGTGCGCGTGTGTAACAGTGTGCGGCGTGGTTCGCACAGGACTTCGGGTGCTCTCTCTCTCGGTGGAGGAAGGTAGGTCTACCTTTGGTGTGGTGGCAAGAATCTGGGCCAAATTTTATGAAATTACCAAAGGTAAGTCGAGTTACCACCAATCATTGGGTTTTTCTAAGGTGTGATTGGTCACCTGTTTCTAGTTGATTTTATTACCAATCATAGGCTAAGAAAAAGGGCATTTTTCCTAATATAATGTGGATGGCAAAAAATCTTGATTCTTAGGTCCAGAAGTTTGGTTACGTGTGGGGAAGGTGTTAGGCACCCCACAACGCCTGTCCAAGGACAGTCCTTTGTTTTGATAAAACCTTAATTTTCGGAGATTGGAAGTAAAAACATGATTTTGGCATTGGCTTTCTGGGCTTTGCATGCATGGGGGCTTTGAGGTTTTGCTTTTAAATGGGTGTGGTCACAATCTATGCTTTCCTAAGGCATTCGAGCAAAGTGCCAGATTTCCACGGCGAAAATTCGACGACATGTCACCTTACTTTCGCAACGGAAATTAGGCATCGCTTTGCCTCAAGTGACATAGACTGCTGATAGGCCAAGAATGTATTGAACTCTTATGATAAATTAACAAATTAATTAGCCAAGTTAATTAATTAATTCAATTAGCATGTAATACGCATGGTAGCACAAACAAATCACTAAATAACTAAATGCAGCGGAAATTAAATTGAAACGATGATTTGTTTACAAATGAGGAAAACCTACACGGCAAAAACCCCACCGGGTGATTTTTAAGGTCACCACTCCCGAGAATTTACTATTATCACAACAAGCGGTTACAAATAAAGGAATCCTAGTACCTTATACCAACCTACAGTTGAACCCTTACCCCAATACCCAATTGGACTTTTTCCATAGTGACAATCTCTCCTTGTAATGCACGGCTCCCAGTACATGACTAACCAATTCGATGCCCGGATACGCGACTTACTCACCAACTTGAGTAAGATGTTGGCTGGAAAGTTCTTCAGTTCATCACACGATGAAGATCACGAAGCTCCTTGATTACAAAACCCTACGGTGTACAAACACAGCAGCTTCTTCAAGAGAAAGATGAACTAGATCAAATTCTGTCTCCGGTCACAATTTGCATGAACACAACTTTGCTTCACACTTGCGCAACCTTTGACGACCCTTAAAACAATCCTTATATATGTTTAGGGTTGTGAGAAAAGAAAGCCCAAACATGTATTCACGGATTGAAGTGAAATCAGCTCTGAAAAACTGATTTTCATAAATCTCGATAGATAGCTTATCTGTCGAGATAGCTGTCGAGCATCGGGCTACAGCAGCTTTTTAAACCTCGATAGATACTAGCTGTCGAGCTTTAAAATACAGCACTTCTTCACTTGTTTCTTGGACAGACTTGCATGGCTTTAACACTTAATCTTGAAACCTTGTTCCTTGAAGCATTAAACACATCCTAGATCTACCCAATTATAAGTAAAGTGCGTTTTGTCAAAGAATTAGCCAACTCTATATTGACATATATTCCTAACATGATTCACATATGTCCTAACAACTGCGACGATCACACCGAAAGGGGCGAGCAGGTATATATATATATACACATCATGCATAATGCAAGTGATGGAAAAATGCATGTGCGCAGCGGAAAATTAACGGAACTACTTCATTCGCAATTGATAACATGCACTATGTAAATTTCAGAATACAAGAACAAGAGAGTGTACCTTAGTGTGGTGAATTTCAAAACAAAGATTGTAAGCACTTGGGAATACTTCTAATCTTCACTCTAATTCCACTAACGCCCAAGATGTGTGGCCTCTCAATCAATTATATGAAATGTTCAAGAGAGAATTCAAGAGTGTCTAATACTCACATACACCATTTCATGTAAATTGTTTTTTTTTTTTTAATTCTGTATGTTTCTCTCTTTATAACTGATTATCTAATTGGGCTAGCCTTTTGGGCCTTTCCAATTGGGCTCTAGTATATGGCTTGGAGTGGGATCAAAAGGGACCAACAAGACACTAGCTCCAATGGGCCTTGGGCTTTTCTGTCAACTCTTGACAAGTCCAAAGTTACCATTAACTATATTTAATACCACTATATAAATATAGTTGCACTCTAGACTTTATCTATAAATTATATCCCAAGACTTTATTGTACATGCAACCTCTTCATAAAATATTCGTAGTAATACAAAGTCATGAATGTAAACTGCCACTTTGTAAATTACTACATCTTAATCCTTGAGTACCCGGTTTAATCTTTTTAAGTTATTCACCATATATTTATAAAATCCAATTTCATAAATATATACTTTAGTCTTACTAAAGTGGTTAGGCTTAACTCTCTGAATAACACACTCATTAAACTTATCTCAAAGGAATATTTTGTATCTCTACTAAGAGACTATGAATTCCATCTTGAGAATATTCCATCAACACTAAATGTGGCTGCCCAACATACTGAGGTTTTGACCGTTACTTTAGATCTCACTCCTGATATATCAAAGCAACCTACAACTCATGATCAGGTCCATTATTCTCTCAGGATTAAGAGTTCATGCAAATATAAGTTGTGAGATTTATTATTCAATTGATAGTCATTAGGAGAATAATAAATCTCACAGCGGTCTAGTTCAATATGTCTTAACTCTTAAAACATATCAACTAGAAGTCTCCACTTCCATGATCAAGACAAATCATCGTAATTGATATGTTATAGTCTTCGCAGATGAAATGCCCAATTTCATCACTGACTATGAACTATAATTCTGAGTTTACAAAGAACTTGTGATTTATATCTTCTGTGACTTTTCACATAAATCACATACTATGCATCTCATGGACTATATGATAATGTCTGAATATTCATGTTACCATTATTTCAGATAATAATAAAACAACTTTATTAAACACAATATTAAGTCACACATAATGTCATACTTAATATTATACATAACATCATACAATAGGATTTAAGGGCACTAATCCTAACAATCTCCCACTTGCCCTAAAGATTATTGTGTACTAATCTAACTCCCATTCCCACTAAATGTGACTCGAAAGTCCTTTGAGGCAAAGCTTTGATAAATGGATCTGCTAGATTATTTGCACTTTCAATCTTTGCTACCACCACATCTCCACGAGCAACGATATCTCGAATGATATGGTACATCCTCTCAATGTGCTTTCCTTTCTTATGATTCCTTGGATCTTTAGATTATGCAACTACTCCACTGTTGTCACAAAACAATGTGATTGGAACTTGCTCCATTCTTATTACACCAAGGTCAGAAAGAAACTTCTTGAGCCATATAGCTTCCTTTGCTGCTTCACAAGCAGCAACATATTCTGCTTCCATGGTGGAGTCCGCAATACAAGATTGCTTGACACTCCTCCATGTTATGGCTCCACCTCCCAAGGTGAATACACATCCTGATGTGGACTTTCTGAAATCTAGATCCGATTGAAAGTCTGAATTTGTATAGCCAATAGATATCTTATCCTCACTTCGGTAAACAAGCATATAATCTCTCGTTCTCCGTAAATACTTGAGCATATGCTTTACAGCTTACCAATGTTTTGGTCCTAGATTTGATTGATATCGGTTGACCATGCCAACTGAATAACAAATATCTGGTCTAATACAAAGCATGGCATACATGAGACTTCCTACTGCAGAGGCATAAGGGACTTGTCTCATCGTATCTTCTTCCTCTTGAGTCTTAGGCCTTTGGTCATCAGATAGAGGAACTCCATGTCTAAAAGGAAGTAATCTTTTCTTGGAGTTTTGCATGCTAAACCGTTCTAGAACCTTATCTATATATCCAACTTGTGATAAGCCTAACATCTTATTCTTGCGATCTCGCCAAAGCTTGATCCCTAGAATAAAGTTAGCCTCACCCAAGTCCTTCATATCAAATTGGCTTGACAACCAAACCTTTACTAATGACATCACCCCTACATCATTTTCAATGAGTAGAATATCATCAACATAAAGCACTAGGAACATTACTACTTTATCTTGATATCTTTTGTACACACATGGTTCATCAAGATTTTGTTCAAAACCAAATAACTTGATTGCTTAATCAAATCTGATGTTCGATGACCTAGATGCTTGCTTAAGTCCATAAATGGACCTTTTCAACTTGCATACCATATGCTCTTAGTTCTTTGCTATGAAACCTTCAGGTTGCATCATATAGATTTCCTCTTCAAGATTGCCATTGAGAAATGCAGTCTTGACATCCATTTACCAAATCTCATAATCATAATGAGCAGCAATGGATAAGAGAATTCTGATAGATTTAAGCATTGCTACTAGTGAAAAGGTTTTCTCATAATCAATACATTCTTTTTTAGTATACCCTTTCGCCACTAACATTGCTTTAAAGGTTTCAACCTTTCCATCTATCCCTCTCTTCCTCTTGTAAACCCATTTGCAACCAACAGGTTTAATGCCGTTAGGCGGCTTTACAAGATCCCAAACTTGATTGGAATACATGAAATCTAATTCAGATTTCATAGCTTGGACCCAATGATGTGCATCTATATCATTCATTGCCTCTTCATAAGTGTAGGGATCCAATTCAGCCTCTTCTGAGATAACTTCATAAGTTTCTTCTAAACCTATGAATCTTATAGGAGACCGAACAATTCTCCCACTACGACGAGGCACTTGTGTACTAGACATCTCATGAGTAGTATTTTGTGGTGTATCTAATACAGCCACATCATCCCTAGTTTCATCCATTGGTTGTTCATTTACAGGTTCATTTATTTCAGCCAACACAACTCTACTTCTAGGAGTATAATAATTCATATAATCATTTTCCAAGAATTTGGCATTTGTGCTAACAAACACTTTATTATCTTTATGACTATAGAATAAATGCATGTGCGCAGCGGAAAATTAACGGATCTACTTCATTCGCAATTAATAACATGCACTATGTAAATTTCAGAATACAAGAACAAGAGAGTGTACCTTGGTGTGGTAAATTTCAAAACAAAGATTGTAAGCACTTGGGAATACTTCTAATCTTCACTCCAATTCCACTAACGCCCAAGATGTGTGGTCTCTCAATCAATTATATGAAATGTTCAAGAGAGAATTCAAGAGTGTCCAACACTCACATACACCATTTCATGTATATTGTTTTTTTTTTTTTTAAATCTATATATTTCTCTCCTTATAACTGATTATCTAATTGGGCTAGCCTTTTAGGCCTTTCCAATTGGGCTCTAATATGTGGCTTGGAGTGGGACCAAAAGGGACTAACAAGACACTAGCTCCAATGGGCCTTGGGCTTTTCTGTCAACTTTTGACAAGTCCAAAGTTACCATTAACTATATTTAATACCACTATATAAATATAGTTGCACTCTAGGCCTTATCTATAAATCATATCCCAAGACTTTATTGTACATGCAACCCCTTCATAAAATATTCGTAGTAATACAAAGTCATGAATGTAGACTGCCACTTTGTAAATTACTACATCTTAATCCTTGAGTACCCGGTTTAATCCTTTTAAGTTATTCACCATATATTTATGAAATCCAATTTCATAAATATATACTTTAGTTTTACTAAAGTGGTTAGGCCTAACTCTCTGAATAACAAACCCATTAAACTTATCTCAAAGGAATATTTTGTATCTCCACTAAGAGACTATGAATTCCATCTTGAGAATATATGTTCCATCAACACTAAATGTGGCTGCCCAACATACTGAGGTTTTGACCATTACTTTAGATCTCACTCCTAATATATCAAAGCAACCTGCAACTCATGATCAGGTCCATTATTCTCTCAGGATTAAGAGTTCATGCAAATATAAGTTGTGAGATTTATTATTCAATTGACAATCATTAGGAGAATAATAAATCTCACAGTGGTCTAGTTTAATATGTCTTAACTCTTAAAACATATCAACTAGAAGTCTCCACTTCTATGATCAAGACAAATCATCATAATTGATATGTTATAATCTTTGCAGATGAAATGCCTAATTTCATCACCGACTACGAACTATAATTCTGAGTTTACAAAGAACTTGTGATTTATATCTTCTGTGACTTTTCACATAAATCACATACTATGCATCTCATCGACTATATGATAATGTCCGAATATTCATGTAACCGTTATTTCAGATAATAATAAAACAACTTTATTAAACACAATATTAAGTCACACATAATGTCGTACATAATGTCATACTTAATATTATACATAGCATAATACAATAGGATTTAAGGGCACTAATCCTAACAGCAAGCACACAGAGTAGGAAAGTAAATGCCTACATCCCTAGAGCATGGCCTAAAATATAGGTACAGGAAAGTAAACAGGGGTCGCAATACTCTGTAGATGAGGACGAATGGTACATGGCATGATATACCTGATACAACCCATCTAAAAGAGAAAGGGAGGAGGAAGGAAGGGGTTTTAAAAGAGTACAAAACCAAATGGGAGAGCCTAGACCCCTAAAACTACTGAACATTGCCGCTTGGCTTATATCTACATGCTTGCCTCCACGCCCATTTTGCTTGCGCCTGGGAAACCGTGCCCTAGCTCCATGCGTCCTCGCTCCTTATGTGTACATGCAAAGTCACAGACAAGAAACCAGCAAACAAGCGATGGAAGGAAAGGATGCAAAGATCATATAAAAGAGGCATAAAGCAAATAAGCATGATATGCATGGCAAGCAAAGGAACAAGAAAGCAAGCAAACAAACGAGAAGACAAACAAGCAAGAAAACAAACAAAAGGTGGTGTCCGCGGGGGACAAATGTAGGTTTGGATCAAATGTCCATAACGCATGCATGAACATGTAAGCAAGCGTGTAAAGATGCATAAAAAACCAACAGGTGGCACAAACAAGCATGGCAAGCATATCATCACACGGAGCGGAAAAGAGAAAAGGTATACACAAAACAACTGGCATCATGGTGATGCATCCCAAATGGTTACATCCAAACAAGGTCTCATGGGCGGCGGATATAACCACACAACCACAAACCCACTAAAGGCGTCAAGCATGGCAAAGCCTAGAACAAGAGAGTCCAGCACAAGCATAAGGCATAGAAGCAAGAAAGTGTAGACATGCAAATAGGGTGATCCAAACCCTTTTATGTGGGCTTTGGTGTATGGACGATCACAAAGACCGTAAGGTCTAGATCGGGTCCTAACCATTAGGCCAATACACAAGAAAATGCAATGAAATGAACAAAAGGGCTACAATAACAATGGCATTACAAAAATAGCCTAGGTCTAGTCATACAAACATGGCATGGAGCACACGAGCACATGGAAGTGTTGACACCCCATTTTGTAACCCGCATTTAACCTCATATGGAGGGTAAAAGGGTAATTTCACCTTGGAAATATGCATCTTGATTCTGGAAATTAAATCCTTAATTTCATTTCACCAAAATGATCTTGATGTTGTAACAATCAAATCGAATGGTCATAAGCCCTAATCAGACCACCAGATTGAAAGTTATCATCAAATCAAGTTTTAATGACTGAGATGCACTATCACAAATTGAGTCCAACTATATGTGATTATGAACAATTGATTTCAATTGGTTATAATTATAATCAATTTGAGATTAATGATGTGTTATAATTTGATTGGTTAGGACTACATTTTATGGTAAGGTTGCACACACCTAATTAACTAGATAGTTAAATATTAATTATTCAATGAGTAATTTGTGCAATTATCTTTTAATTAGGGTAAATTTGGAACTAATTAAGTCTGAAATAGGAGTGATTGGAGCCTATTAATGTTAATTGGAAACTAATTTGGAACCTATTAATGCTAATTGTGCTGAAATTGTTTTCTAACAAATGACCTCTACTCACCATTTCGTTGATATCTTTCAGAATATTTTGAATCTGTGAATGTGGTTAATTTTCCTAGAAACTAGATATCCGGGGCTTCAATTTGAGTACAAGAACGAGACAATTTCAATCAGAATTGATTAATATAATATTTTTTGAATTTGGCTCTACAAGCTGTTACAATAGTTACGCGAAAACCGAATTTTGCTTGTTCTTCAGTCCCACCAATCTCTACATTTAATGCACTCTATTTCTCCAAAGGCTAAAATAAGGTCTAGGTTCATGATTCTTTGTCAACCCTCATTAAATGACCTTCCATTCATATTTTCTCCACCGCTACTATATAAACCTTCCATCTCCTCCATTTCAAAGCACACAAAAAACCCCTCTCTTCTCATCTCTTGAGTTCTAGTGAAGCTAAGTAGTCTTGTCATATCTTGGTCTTCCTAAGACTCAAGGTATTGAGTGAGACTCACTCTTCCTCTCCTAACTTTTCTTTTCCTCCACCCTTAGGACCTCTACCAAGAGTCTCCTCCTCTACCGTATGGATCTTGCATAAAGGTATAATCCCTTTCCCTAACTTTTTTTTTTTTTTTTTTTTTTTTTGTTGCCATGATGAGAATTTAGGATTAAAGCATGATAGTAATTATTTAAATTCTCTTGAATATGTTTGAATGTTCTTAAATGTTCTTATGTGTTCTTCATATGTTCTTAGTTGTTCATCACATGTTCATGCATAACACTAGTTTTGATCTTAAATCCACGCAAAAGACATGAAAAAGATGTTTGTTTAATAATTCTTTTAAATTCTTGAATCTAGGATATCACCATCCACACACATTCACTAGAATTTATTTTTCAATCCAAATAAAATGCTTAATAAATTGTATTAGGGTTTATCACATGCACACACATTAAATTTAACATGCAAATTGATTGACATATTGGATGATATGATATGCATGTTGGCCACCATAGTCTAGAAGACCGGTTTCACCGGGTAAGGTGGGTGCCTAACACCTTCCCCCCTTGTAACATAGCTTCCGAGCTTAGATCAAGGGTTGATAGACCAATGCTTATCCATGTAATTTTCAATTTCTAGATTATAACTTGGAAACAAAGTCATGTACTTTATCTTAGATTGTATCTATGACCAAAGCCATGTAATTTCTTATGATCAATGTAAATTCAATTGCAAATCAATAAAATAGGGATTTTTTTTTTTTTTTTTGGTTTTCTTATTTATTCCAATAATTAAATAAGTGGTGACTCTATTGTAAAATCTTTAATCTAAAGGGGAAAATATAATCAATTGAACCTCCATTTTGTGAGGCAATAACACGACTCCACCAATTGCTGTGGCTTTGACCCAACATCCTAAAAAATGGGGACCGGGGGCGCGGTCTCTCACAAGAAGATAGCATAAAGCATGTAGAGAACATAGATCCAAGCACATAGGCATGTGAAAACATAGATCTAGACATGTAGGCATAGACACATGCAATGTGGAAACTTAGCACATAAACATGGAAGAACATGAATCCAAGCATATAATCATGTGAAGACAAGGATCTAACCATATAACATGGAAATAAACACATAGATGCATAGATCCAAGCAAGGCATAGCCAACAACATCATACAAGAATGTGAGCATGTAACCCTACCATCAACCTAGAACAAAAAGAGGAACAAAGCATAGGAAAACATGGCCTAGGGTATAAAGCAAGTAGATTTAAACATATAAGCATGTAAGGATGTAGATCTAAGCATGAAACCTGGCAAAATACATAAAAAGCATGGAGATTTAGGCTAGGAACACAAATAAAGCAAGAAACATGCTAAAGAAGCAATAAATCATGTTATTAAGGCATAAAAGAGCAAAATAAATACTAGAGAAATATTTAGAAGGTTAGGGGTGTGGATAGTAGCTAAAAAGCTACATCCACACCCGTAAACCCAAAGTCCCAAAGTGTAGAGCCAAGGAGAAGAAGATTGGGTATAAGAACAATACCTTGTGTTTTTGGTGAAGAGAAGAATCGAGGCTTTGATGTGTTTTTTGTGTTTGAAAGAGAGGAAAAATGTGTAGAAGACGTTCAGGCAGAGAGCAAAACCAAGGGAGACCTCTTTTTTTCTTTGGTCTGAAGGGTGCTTGGGGCCTTTCATAGCCCCGGCATGCTTTTTGAGGCAAAGGGCCGCCACCTTCAAAAGACCATGGATTGGGTTGATCTTGACACCCCTGGAAAGATTTTGACTTCCTGTTTCTGAAAATGTATGGATCTTGAAAATCCAACGGTCAAATCGAAAGTTATGGCTCTCGGAAATTAGTGATGCATCAATCGGTGCATTATCCTAGTTTTCGTGATATCTCAACCGTTCTAACTCCGATTTCGACCCATGAATAATCGTTGGAATGAGAATTTGATAATCTTCGTAATGGCATTGGTTTCAATCCGTTCTGATGGCCAGATCAAAATTAGGGTTTTTAAGCCCACCTAGGATCAACTTCGGGTCAAACTTGGTCAAAGTGGCCAAAAATCTCCGAAAAGCTCGGGTTTGGTGAAAAATCATGAAAAACATTTTTTTGTGAGGGTTTTGGCCTCGTTTGACCTTTGGTCAATCCTAGAGTTGACTAGGGGCATTTTGGTCATTTTAGCTGAAAAAGGCCTTTTGGGTGCTCCGATGTCCGAACAAGTTGCACCACGTCATTTTGGATGTTCTCGTGGCCCCATGGAGAAAAAATAATATTTTTAGATTTTTTGGGGGTCCGACACGCAAATCGAGGGTGTTAAGGACATATTTTGTGTAATTGGCTAATCCTTTGATGAAACGCACTTTTCTTGTATTTAGGTAGATCTAGGATGTGTTTAATACTTCAAGAAACATGTTGTTCAAGTCTAGTATTAAAGCCATGAAGATTGAACCAAGAAACAAGTGAAGAAAATGTGTTCATTAAAGCTGGACAAATAGCTCGACACCTGCGGACAGATAGCTCGACACCTACTCGACACCTCCTCGACAGCTAGCTATCTATCGAGCCTCTTAAGGTGTTTCTTATCGCAATCTCGACACCTTCTCGATAGCTGGTGGATCAATCGAGAAATCTCCTGTTTTCTCGATAGCTTTTCGACACCTGGTGGATCGATCGAGCCTCATCTCTTATGTATTAAGTGCTCAAAAGCCTAGTTCTGATAAGACTGGCTTAGGATGTCTGGATCAAGGACTGTCTTTGTGCCCCAATCTGAGAAAGGTAATAAATGTATGAAATCTAAATCCTTTGTTAGACCTCATGTTTGTCACCATTGTGGTGCTTCTGGACACATTCGTCCTAATTGCTTTAAGTTGTATCCTCATAAGCAATTGTCCAAACGGTCACATGTTTCCTCTCAAGGACCTACACCTTTGTTTGGAGAGTTATTAAAAGTTTTGAACTTTTTAACTCAATTTCAAGAGAATTCTAATTCTTCTATGTCCTTTAGTAGACATACTAGGACACGTGTCTTTTCATCTTCATGGCCAAAGACTCGTGCTGTATGGGTGAGAAAGGAGCCTAAGACTTAATTGTATTTTTTGTTTGTCCTCTGCTTTAATTCTTTCTACCTAAAGTAGGACTCTCTTTGCTTGATTTCTTATCTGCTTTTGGAATCATGCTTTCATGCATCTGCATCCTTCTATCATGCCTTCATGCATATGCATCTTTCTTTCATGCTTTCATGTTGTTTGTCTGTTTTTGTTTGGTTGTTTAGTTTTTATTTTGTTTTGTTTTCAAAATAAAAATAAAAAGGAAAAATCGGAAAAATACAAAAACAGTATGTGTTTTGTGTACATTGGTACTTGTGTACCTTGGATGGCCATTGAAACAAAGTTTTCTCAACTTTGTATCTCTTGTAACTTAGATGAACATCTCTATGCACAACTAAACAAGTAAGTTTTGTGGCTCTTGTTTGTGATAAGTAAGATTAAGTTATCTCTTGTACTTAACACTCGTATCACTCTTTTTGACGGGAAGGATTAGAAAATCCTAAGAGAAATGCATAAATAACCATCTCACCACTGTTGCCCGCCAATCATAATATGACACCCGTATGTTTCGGCATAGCAAAAGTGCAGTGTCAATGACATTTGTGTGCTTCGGCATAGCAAAATTGAAATGTCAAATGCTTAACATAATTGGGTATTTCTTTTCTCTCTCTTATATGCCCATGCATGATATGCTTAATAGAAAAATATGAAAAGAAAATCTAAAGCAAAAAGATCAAAAATGCTTTTAAATATGATTGCAAGTGTGTTTTCTAGGAGATGTGGGAGTTATAGGATGTACCTCAAAGGTGATAGTCCCTATCAAACAGTTATGATTATGTGTGAGTTAAAGTGATTTACTCATATCTCAAATCATCATAACTTGCATACACTTATGCAATCTTGCGATGTTTTCACACACAACATGCAATATTCTTTGCTACTCTTGAGACATGTGCAAGTACAATGTGATTTGACCATCACAAGTTTTACATGTGTTAAGGCATACTCACTAAACTGTCTTGACTTATTTTTGAAATATAAAATTGGTTAGACTTGTTTAGTGTGTATGTGTGTTTTGGGATCTATGTGCTTAACATTTTTTTTGAGAGATTTGTTTTTAACATGTTTTGCATCCTTCTATTATCTTGTCATCCATAGCATCTTGTTTCATTACATTCATACATTTATATGAATTGCTTGTGCCCCCTTTATCATCCTTGATCATTTTTATGTTTCTCGGGTGAAGCTTTCTCGCTTCTTGTACCCTTTGTCAATCATGACAAAAAATGGGAGAAATTGTGATGTGGTTTCTTTTTAAGATTCTACATGTTAGGGGGAGAAATACATTCCTTTGTAAGGGGGAGTTGTGTTTCATCTTGTTAGGGGGAGTGCTTACCTCCTTCTTCTTGTACCTTGGGTCTTGTGACCATGTTTACATACATTGTGCTTATCTTTGATGATGTATGTCTTTTTCACCTATCCTTACATGTGTTGTTTCTTTTCTATCTTTATACACATGTTTCTTATATCTTGTATGCAATCTATTATTTCTGTTTCACACTAAGATGCCTTGATGAGTTTTGTTTAAAGTGTTTCGAAAATACAGATTGTCAAAGTCTACTTGCCATGAACTCTCTTCTTGCAAAGTTTTTCAAGAGTTTGTGTTATGATAGATTTTATTGTATTCAACAAGTGAATATGAGTTGAGTGATTTATGACTTCTCTCATATGTTCATTTGTTTGTTGTGGTTTTGTCACGGATTGCCAAAGGGGAAGATTGTTAAGGACATATTTTGTGTAATTGGCTAATCCTTTGACAAAACGCACTTTACTTGTATTTGGGTAGATCTAGGATGTGTTTAATACTTCAAGAAACATGTTGTTCAAGTCTAATATTAAAGCCATGAAGATTGAACCAAGAAACAAGTGAAGAAAAGGTATTCATTAAAGTTGGACAGATAGCTCGACACCTGCGGACAGATAGCTCGACACCTGCTTGACACCTCCTCGACAGCTAGCTATCTATCAAGCCTCTTAAGGTGTTTCTTATCGCAATCTCGACACCTTCTCGATAGTTGGTGGATCGATCGAGAAAGCTCTTGTTCTCTCAATAGCTTCTCGACACCTGGTGGATCGATCAAGCCTCATCTCTTGTGTCTGATGTTTTAAATCTCGACACCTGCTATCTATCGAGGTTACAGGAAATCAGAATTTTCAGATCTGATTTTTCGGTCAAGCTTTTGTATTTGTGTAGGGTTTCTTTTCTCACAACCCTAGACCTATATAAAGCTTATTTTAGAGGCCATAACATAAGAGAATACAAGGAGAACATATGCAAAAGGTGACCGATTCCTTATTCTCTCTGAAAGAAGTTACTGCGTCTTTTCGCCTTAGGGTTTTGTAACCAAGTTCTTCTTGATCTTCATTGTTGATGAAGTGAAGAACTTTGCAGCCAACAATCTTCTTCTAGTTGGTGATTAAGTCGCGTACTGGGATCCGCGCAATTGGTTAGTCACGTACTGGGATTTGTGCATCAAAGGGTGGCGTTCATATATTGAAGAGTTCAGAAGTTCTGAAGCGGTAGAAGGTTTCTGCTGTGAGTTCATCTACGAGAATTGTAGAGTCTAGGGACAAAGGTTTTGTACTAGATCTGAAACTCCTTTTCATTATAGTGGATTGCTTTTCGAGAAGGTTTTCCCCCAGGGTTTTTTTACTGTGAAATTGGTTGGTTTCATTGGTTTTCCTGGGTCATCATATCTTGTCTTATTTATTTTTTCGCTACATGATTTTGACATGATATTGATGTTTGTTTGTTTTAACAAGTTTTATTCATAATAAATCTAATTAACAACTTGGGTTTAAAACTTGTTAATTCTATCAACCGATGTCTAAATTTCCCAACAGAGGGCAAACAAAATACGGTATCAACAGCGAGCATACTGAGCAGTCGACCCACGGCAATGATCAGATGATGAGAAGTATGAGAAAGGAGTTAGGTGAAATGAAAAATGCCATGAAAGGAAAAACGGCCATGAACCTTGACAGCATGATCAAAAGGACGGACTCACCCTTTACCGCCAACATTTTGATGTATCTCCTACCTCCCAAATTCCACCTTCCACAGTTGGAGGTCTATGATGGTACTAAAGATCCTCTAAATCACATAGGGGCATTCAAGATAATATTGAACCTCCAACAAACCCTAGACGAGGTGATCTGTAGATCTTTCCCAGTCACCCTTAAAGGAGCTACAAGGTTATGGTTCAGTAAATGGCTCGCATTGTCAATTGCAAACTTTGAGCAATTAAGTGAATCTTTTTTCCAACATTTTATCGGAGGCCATTGGCATAAAAGGCTCACTTCATATTTGCTGACTGTAAAGCAGCAAGAGGGGGAAACCTTAAGGGAGTATGTGAAACGCTTCAACAAAGCGGTGTTAGAGATTGACAAGGCCAATGATCAGGTGATAATGACGACCTTCCAAGCAAGGTTGAATAATCCTGATTTCTTCTTCTCCTAGAGGAAGATTCCACCAACTTCAATGACGGATCTACTATTCAAAGCTCAGAAGTATATGAATGCAGAAGACACATTAACCGCAAAGGGGTTGGTGGGCAAACAAAAGAAAGAAGAAAATGCTGATTTGCAAAGCAAGAAGAGAGATTGTAAAGATAATTTTTCAGACACCAAGGCCAGCAAAAGTAGTTGTGAGAGACCGGAAAATTGGGTGCTCTCAAAAAAGAGATTTGGGTGCTTTTAAGGGCACCTTTCTTTTTGGGTAAGTGGTGTGGAGTCGCCACTTATTTTTTTATACAAAAAAAATAAGAAAAAATAAATACAAATTACATAATCAAAATACTTCATTGTCATTGATTGAATAAAGAAAAGTACAACTTTGGTAAATTAACCTTACAAGGCTTTAGGTCCTAGTTACAATCAATGCAAAAGAATACACAACTTTGGTCCTAGTTACAATCTACCAAAATTAAAAGACAAAACACTAATCTACCTATCCAAAAACCCAAAGCTCAGGGGCTAGGTTACAGAATGGGAAGGTGTTAGGCACCCATTCTGCCTAGACAGAGTCTAGTCTTCTAGACTCTAATGACCAATATACCCCTTTTTTGCATGATGCTAAATGATATGTTGAACACACACGATGCACACTTGACAAAATTAATTTAAATAAATTTGCCTTATGGATGTGTCCTTTTTTCCAAGAAAATTCAGATCTATTTTGTGAATAATAAAAAAATTGGATTTGTAAAGAAAATCAGATCTGTTTTTATGTAAAAGAAAGAATAAGATTTTTGTTAAAAAGTATCAGATCTGTTTTGTGTAAAGTTAAAAAATAAAAAATAATAATAATAAAAAGACTTTTGGAAAGAGGATCCACATTCATGAGATAAATTTATTATACATGCATCATATATTAAAAAAAGACAAGATTTCAACCTAACTTTCAATCCTTCTTTTAAATTTCAAACTATGCAATTTTGTAACAAAGAAAACTTTTTCTAAAAAAATCAGATCTGTATTTAATGAAAATACAGATCAGTTTTTGTGTTAAAAAACTCAAATATGTACTTCTACAGATCAGTTTTTGAGTCTTTAAAGGAATCAAATCTGAAAAATACAGATCAGTTTCTTTGTTTAAAGAAAGTCAAATCTGAAAAATACAGATCAGTTTTTGTGTTTAAAGAAAATCAGATCTGAAAATACAGATCAATTTTTTAGTTTTCATAAAAGAATTTTGTTAGCCATTGCAGATTTTGAAACTTAAGAAAAAGAGTTACAATAAACAATCACCTAAGCACATGTTAAAGAGAATTCTAGCAATGTATTTAAGCATGGTAACCATATCAAGAACAAAACATAATAAAAATATGCTAAACATATTCATGCATCAAACAATAACCAAAATTAATGAAAGAAGAAAAGAAAGAAGAAAAACAGAATACCTCTTGCATGAGCGTGCTCTTCTAATGAAAGAATATTTTAGGATTTAAAGAAATTTTTTCACCTCTTTGAAGCCTAAAATACTTTACTTACAAAAAAGAAGTTCCTAAAGCAAAAGCCTCTAGAACGTCTTTAACGTAAGGGGAATTGAAAAGTCAGAAGAGAAGAGCCAAAAAGAAGGGGGTTAGAAAGTGTAAAAAGTGTGTTGAATTTTGAGAGGCATCCTCTATTTATAGAGGTTGGAATGCTTCGAAAAATTAGCAAAATGATCAGATACGAACTGGGACGCGTCCTTATCTCCAAAAAATCGAAAAGGGTAAGGTTTATCTCAATCCAGGAGTCCTCGGGCTGGGCCTTGAGTTTGTGCCAATCGGCACCTCGGGCTAGGCCTTGAGTTTGTGCCAATCGGCACTTGAGAAGTGCCAATCAGCACTTTTCATGTGCCGATCAAAACTCCAAGAGTGCTGAATGGCCTTCTTGGGTGCCAGACTCGCATTTGAATTTTGGTCCACTTTGGACTCCTTTTTGTGGATTTTTGGGCCAGGAATTGCACTTAGACGCATTTTTAATCCGTATTCTAAAAATTAAACCCCTTTTTTGGATATTCAGGTCTTTAAAGTGATAATTATCTTGTAGATAAATACTCCAAAAATGTCTTGATTATTCACAATTTCGTTGTTATCTGATTATCCACTTTATTCCCATGCAAACAAGTCTATTTTGACACTGACCAACAACCAATCACAAAATTATTTAATTAATTTTAATTCCTCAATCAATCAGAATTAATTTAAATTAATCATGCGTGATTGGTTCCACCTAAACAAAATGCATGCAGACCGTGCAAACTTGATCATGCGATATCTTTCAATCCGACAGCCCGATTTGGAAATCGGACGTACCGTTATGATCGTTAGAACCTCAAGATCATTTTTATAATATGCAATGAATGAATTAATGCATATAATGCAACTCTAAATTTTGGGTATATGAATGGTCACTCTAGTCATCTTCCTAGATTAAATTATGGGTGCAAAATCGAATGTCTACAGTGGTGCAAAATCGAGTGGTGCAAAAGCATCATCAAAGAAAAAATTAAATTTTACTCCTTTACTAATGCCTATAGAAAAAATTCTGATGCAGATAAAAAACAACCCCGCTTTGAAATGGCCTAAACCGTTGAGTTCATCCTTAAAACGAAGAGATCCAAAGAAGTATTGTCGCTTTCACAAGGATCAAGGCCATTACACAGACGAGTGTCGCGATTTAAAGGAACAGATTGAGGAGTTAATTCAGAGAGGGAAACTTTAAAAGTTTTTCAAGAAAGACTATTAATCCCGCCCTAGGATGGAAGAAAAGTCTAATGATGACCACAAAGAAGATGAGCGGGACCGTCCTAAGCAGGCCGTAGGAGAAATAAGGGTGATCACTAGAGGGCCAGTGGCAGGAGGATTATATAGGTCCTTGAGAAAGGCAGTTCAGAGACAAGTCAATAGTGTTCATGTAAAGCATCCAGTGGCAAAGCATCGACACTCAGGAGATGAAGACATCATTTTCTCTGAACGAGATGCGAGGGGAGTCAGGCAACCACATGACGACCCACTCATTATCATGCTAACGATTGAAGGGTACAATACCAAAAACGTCTTGGTAGACAATGGAATCCCGGTGGATGTGATGTACATGACAGCATATCAACAGATGAAGTTGGATCCAAAACGACTCCGACCTTTTGGATCTCCCCTAGTCAGTTTCAGTGGGGATCGTGTATTCCCAAAAGGCATCATTTCCCTCTCGATCACGACAGGGAGTTATCCAACACAAGTAACAAAGGGGGTAGACTTTCTAATCATTGATTGCCCTTCATCTTACAATGTGATTCTGTGATGACCAACTCTTAATAGTCTCAAGGCTACAACTTCTACATATTGCCTAAAGGTGAAATTTTTTACCCTTCAAGGGATTGGAGAAATCAGTGGAGATCAGCTCTTAGCCAGGGAATGTTACCAAGCAGTATTGGCATCCAAAGAAAACCACACCTAGATGGTGGAGGAAGAACCGACAAAGCCTATTGAAGAGGTAGAGAATATAGAGTTGGTAGAGGGTGATCCTTCGAAAACTACCAAGGTAAGAAAGGAGCTTCAGTCATCCTTGAAAAAGGAAATGGTGAATTTCTTGAAAAGGAACCTAGATGTCTTTTCATGGAGCTACGAAGATATGCTAGGAATGGATGGCGATGTGATAGAGCATCGTCTCAATGTCTATCCGACGAAGAAGACTGTCCAGCAAAGGCGACGAGTATTTGCCCCAAAGTAAAACAAAGTAGTCACAGAAGAGGTAGAGAAGCTCCTGATTGCAGGCTTTATTCGAGAGGTTTACTACCCCAAATGGCTTGCCAATGTCGTCATGGTGAAGAAGTCCAACGAAAAATGAAGGATATGTGTAGATTTCACAAATTTAAATAATGCCTGCCTGAAAGACAGTCTTCCTCTTCCCAAAATTGACCAGCTCATTGATTCAACAACTGGATATGAACTACTAACCTTTATGAATGCTTTTTCAGGTTATAACCAAATTTTTATGAATAAGGAAGACCAGGATAAAACTGCATTTGTAACCAGCCAGGGTTTGTATCGTTATAAAGTCATGCCGTTTGGGCTAAACAGGAGCCACGTACCAGAGACTAGTGAACCAGATGTTCAGCAAGCAAATAGGCAGGAATATGGAAGTCTATGTGGATGAGATGCTCATAAAGAGTAAGGAGGAAAGGTCTCACCTCGACGACCTTCAAGAGACTTTCGATACCCTGAGGAAATATCGAATGAAGCTCAATCCTTCTAAATGTATGTTTGGAGTTTCATTAGGTAAGTTTCTTTGTTTCATGGTCTCTCAACAAGGGATCAAAGTTAATCCAGAGAAGGTAAAAGCTATACATGATATGGCTTCGCCGAGGACAATGAAGGAGACGCAAAGACTTACTGGACGAATCGCAGCTCTAAATAGGTTCGTCTCCAAGGCTACTGATAAGTGCCTCCCCTTTTTCAAAACTCTTAAGCAAGTCTTCCAATGGACAGACGAGTGTGAAGTAGCCTTTTGAGCCTCAAGGAGTATTTGGCTAAGCCACCACTCTTAAGTCCGTCTATAGAAAGGGAAGACCTGTTTCTATACTTGGTTGTATCGTAGACGGCTGCTAGCTCAACCTTGATTCGTGAAGAGTTCAGGGTTCAGCGACCTATTTACTACACTAGTCAAGCTTTTCAGGCTGCTGAAATAAAATATCTGCAAATAGAGAAGATGGCCTTGCCCTTGATCGTTGCTTCAAGAAAGTTTTGCCTGTACTTCCAGGCTCAGACCATCATGGTAATGACGGACCAGCCCATCTGGAAGGCCATGAGTAAACCAGATGCAGCAAGACGCATGGTTTAATGGGTGATTGAACTAAGCCAGTTTAGTATCGAATACAGGCCAAGGACAACAATCAAAGCCTAAGCACTAGTAGACTTTATCGCTGAATTTACTCTTCTAAACCCTAATCCAAAAGCAGAATATTGGACAATGTACAGAAATGGCTCGTTTGTTACAAGGCTCGGAGGTGTTGGTGTAATTGTATCCTCACCTGAGAAAGATGTCCTTAAATATGAAGTTCAACTCCAATTTCCAACAACAAACAATGAAGCAGAGTACGATTCCAAGCTGGTTGTTGGGCAGATAACCAGCGAATATGAAGCGAAGGAGGAAAGAATGAAGAGGTATTTGAAGCTAACAAACCAATTAGTTGATTATTTTTATGATGTTAGGTTCGAAAAAATCCAGCGGGAGAACAATTCAGATGCTGACGAGGTGGCCAAGTTGGCATCATCTAATGACGCTGCAAAGAAACCTTGGTTATATATGGAGGTACAGACGGTCCCAAGCATAGAAGGATTACAAGCCTTCCCAATTTGGCAGTTGCGTACCTAGATGGATCCAATCCTTTCTTATATCAAAGATGGCCAACTTCGATTAAACCCGTTTGAAGCAAAGAAGGTCAAAGTTAGATCTGCAAGATTCACTGTCGTGAATGACGAACGCTATAAGAAGGGATTTTCATTGCCCTACTTGAAGTGTTTGAATCTAGAAGAAGTAGTGTATGTATTGCGGGAAATCCATGAAGGTATATGTGGGAACCATTCGGGATCCCGATCTCTAGTCAGGAAGGAAATCAAAGCAGGCTTCTTTTGGCCGACCATGCAAAAGGACACAGTTGAGCTCGTCCAAAAATGCGATAAATGTCAGCGGTTTGGAAATGTGCAGCATATTCCAAGGGAACTAATGACGAGCATCTCTTCCCCATGGCCATTCTCAACCTGGAGGATTGATATCATTGGCCCCCTGCCACAAGGTAAGAAGCAAGTTAAGTTTTTATTTGTTGCTATTGACTATTTCATGAAATGGGTCGAAGCAAAACTTTTGGCAGTAATCACAGAGAGCAAGATACAAAACTTCATCTGGAAGAACATTGTATGTAGATTTGGAATCCCAAGGGCAATCATTTCTGACAATGGATGACAATTTGATAGCCAAAAGTTCATAGAATTCTGTGGAGAGCTAGGTATAAAGAACCATTACTCGTCACCTGGCCATCCACTGGCGAATGGTCAGACAGAGGTCACAAATTGTACTTTGCTCAAACTCATCAAAGCTCAACTTGAGGGGGCAAAGGGTGTATGGCCAGAAGAGTTACTAGGTGTACTATGGGCTTATCGAACGACTACAAGGACACCAACAGGAGAAACACCATTCAAGCTAGCCTTCGGTACAGAAGCAGTCATTCCTGTAGAAATAAGGTTGTCAAGCCTTAGACGAGCTTATTATGACGAGAATTCAAACAATGAAGAGCTGAGACTAAGTTTGGATTGTTTATCTGAAATCAAAGACGAGGCGGCTCAATGAATGGCCTGATACTAGCAAAAGATGTCAAAGTACCATGATTAAAGGGTGAAGCTCAGAAGGTTTAAACCTGACGATATAGTGCTGCGAAAAGTCTCACAGGCCACCAAGGACCCAACCCAGGGGAAATTAGGCCCTACTTGGGAAGGTCCGTATAAGGTCAGCCGTTACTCAAAAAGAGGAAGCTACTACTTGAAAGATCTCGATGGCAACTCATTGCGTCATCCATGGAATATGGAGCACCTCAAGAAGTACTATCAGTAGAAAGTACTGACAATAATAAACTCCGTCCATAAGAGTACCTTGTCTGACAAAACATCAGATAAGTGAGATTTCTTTTGTTGGAATTGCTTTTCTTTTAGCATTTTCTTTTAGCATTTCAATTTAGTCAAGTTATTTCCCTTGTAATCCCCTCATAAATAAGGGTGAATGAAATAATAAGGCTCCCCCAAGCCTTTTTTTTTTCAAAGGCTTGATCTTTGATTCAATCATCCATCACAACACAAACTCCAGAAGTAAAGTTGTAGACATGATCATAAATTTTCTAAGGAAAAACTACCCATGGTAAAACTCCAACGACGAGTTTAAATCATATGAAAATACTATTAATGGCAAAAACTCGAACGACAAGTTTAAATCATGAATTTCCTAGGGAGACATTGTTAATGGTAAAAACTCCAATAACGAGTTTAAATCATAAAGAAGAACTATTAATGGTAAAAACTCCAATGACGAATTTAAATCATGAAACCCTAGAGAGGAATTATTAATGGTAAAATCTCCAATGATGAGTTTAAATCATAAAGGACTATTACTAATGGTAAAAACTCCAATCACGAGTTTAGATCATAAAGGACTATTATTAATGATAAAAGCTCCGATAACAAGTTTAAGTCATAGAAAAGTCCCTAAAGAAAAATTCGTCAAGAAATTTAACTAACGATTCATCGAAAAATTTTATTTACGAACTTCTTCAATTCAAATTGTGGAAAAGGTCCTAGCAATTAAAACTGGGGCATAACAGAAGATATTGACAAGAGCTAAAGCTGCATTCAAAATAAGGATCGATAAAAGCTAAAGCAGCATTCAAAATAACCATTGTTTTTAAAGAAAAAATATAAAAGCCTCAAAACATGGAGGCAACCAATGTTCTCAAAAAAGAAAAAGGAGGACTAAAAGTCTTCTAACGTGCAGCAACGACCTCGTCTTCATGGCCCTGGTCTGTTCGTCCAGCATCTATAGCATCGTCCCCTCCAGCAGCACTAGCAGCAGTAACTTCTTTTTGCTCTTTGGCTTCATCGACAAGAATCTCAGTATCGATGGTCTCAAAGTCGAGGTTGGAAAAGTCCACTGCTTGGTTATGATGCTTCATCGTCCATCTGCGAAGAATCTCAAAACCATTGTAATACTGGATAAATTGAAGGTCAGAAAAGCGTTCAGACTTCAAAAACTGGGCAATCACTTTTTCACGCTCCTCGTCGGTCTTTAGAAGAGCAGCCTGGATCTCTTCATCCTTCTGTGCGACGAGCAGTTTTTCAACTTTCAATGCCTCACTGAGCTCCTTGACTTTCTCCTTGTCTTTTGTGGCTTGATCCATAGCCTCGATCAAGTCTTTTCTCAGCCTCGAGCTTTCAACCTCGACAGATTCAAACTTAGAGTTGGCCACCACCACCTTCTCCTCGTTGCTCAAGTAATCAGTCGTCAAACACAGTGATTCTCCAAGAACCTAAAAGAAAAGTACAAAATCAAACCTAAAGTCGAGGTAAAAAATTCAATGACAATATAACGATTGAGTAAAATACCTGCACCAGTTTATGTATATGACAACTGACTAGTTCATGAGATGCGATGGAAGCCAAACCCTTAAGCTCCTCATCTGTAATTACGTTATAGGCTCGCCCAAGGGTTGTAGCTGGATCCTCCTAAACGCTCTTTCCAATTTTACTCTTGCCCTTGGAACAAGTAGTTGGAGGCGTGACAGTTATCATCTCAAGAGAAGGGGTTGGAGAAGAAGGAACTGTGTGGATGGAAGAAGAGATGATCGTCTCACATTTCTCTTCATTCAATTTGCGTTTCTTCGTATCAATGGCCAGTTAAGACAAAGGTTCATTCTTCATTCCCTTCACACGAGCATATTTATCCTTACTATATCTAGTGTCCATTCTTGCAAAAACAAGATTAAAGAAAGCAGTAAGTCTTGAGACGAGTAAAAAAAAAAAAAAAGGAAAAGAGGCAATACACATACTTTTCTCTTCTCAAGGGATTTTCCTTAGCACGTATTATATGGGTTTGGGTCCAAGGCAATGATTGTACAAGTGACGAGGATCCACCAGGTCCTCAAAATCGTCAATCTCACAAGCAAATTCTAAGGCAGCCTGAACCTGACTTTGGTAACAACTCTCAAAATCAGGACGCTCGAAGACTGCAAAACAGACAGCAAAAGAATGATCACATGGATGAAATAAAAGTCGTCAGTCAAAAGGAAAACGGGTTAAAAGAACACACCAAGAGATGGGATTTCCTATTTCCGTAGTAACCGCGGGACTTCGCCCCAAAGGTTGTCAGACATGGTTTCCCATCTAGATCCAGAAACAAATAAGTATCGTGATTTCCAATCACGAAAAGAAGAAAGGAGTCTAGAGACAATCCTTGATTTTCTACTCCGGGGCAAAAGCTCGTAATACCTGTAATGGGTAGGGGGTTTTAGACTGTATAAATGCAGAAATTAATTTAAGGATATCATGTCCCCTTCATTGACAAACACCCAAGTTGACATACAACTTATGATTGTCCTCCAACCATTTGGAACAAGCTGTCCAAGAGCGATATTGAAGGAAGAGAGAAGCAACATTATGAATGGATGGACGGGAAAGTGAAGGCCACACGAAAAGGGGTGTGTTGCTTAAGAAAAACCAAATTAACCATTAATGGAGATTCAGAGCGAAGAAATCTTACCAGGATGAGTTTGTTGGGAGTTTATGAAAGCTACAAACTTCAAACACAGAGGCAGGGAAGAAGAAAGGAAGAGGAACGGTTTCTTTAAAAGGAAAAGTAAAAATTAAGGCGCGGGAAATTCAAGGCGAAATTCACACACGCAGCAAATGAAAGAGGAACACATGTCCATCATCTGACAGGGAAGTCACGTCACATTTATTGTGATTGAACGAGAATCTCGAGAAATGAAGAAAGAGTTGAACCGCCAAAACCGTTCGTATTCCTATGCTCGTCCAAAACAAGGACGACAAATGAATAAAGGGGGCAACTGAAGAGTAGTGATAAATGGTCATCTATATAATGATCGTCCACACGAGGGGGCATCATTAACATGGATGATCGTAAGCACATTAACCTCAGACATAAACTCTGCATTTAATGGTGAATGAAGAACGGATATGGAGCCGTTACGGTCGTCCTCTTCTAGCCATTGCATGACCATTAAAAACATTAAGTGATAGGATTAAATGACCATAACTAAGCCATTTAATCCTCCAGCTTAGGCACAACACAAGAGAAAGCCAACCGGCTGCGCATTTACTTACAAATAGGCTATATAAACGAGAAGGAACAAGTAAGTACACATGATTCTATAATACGCACAAATTACTCTACAGATTGTTGATTCCTAAATATTTTTAAGCTAACTTAAGCGTCGGAAGGTCCTTGGCAGGCCCCAAACCGGTGTCTTTCATTATTTGGTGTTTTCTCTTAAATAGGAACATCCATCGTCCAACGGTGCTGACGGGGAACATACTAGCAAGGAAATTTCCTGTTTTATCAAGTCTTACAACTTTGCAAATTATAATTTTTATTCTACACGCATGAAAGCAAGTTAATATACCATAGAAAGCCAGAAGTCTTGAAATTGTCTAATTTTTCTTATACGAAGAACCTAATTTTGAATTTTCTATACATGAAAGTTAAAACTCATTAAGATTTAGGTAATTTCAAGCAGATCCTCTGTATTCTTAATTTAGTGTACAAAGACCCTTGATCTGTTGCCAAAATTCTTCTTCTATCTCACATTCATCAATTATGAGTGACAAAAATTTTTCATGAGCACCAAGAGCCTTGTAGCCATGGTTGTCAACGATCCTAGATCTTAGAATCTTGAAGGTACTACAATTCTACTACATAAAAATGATCCAAATCAAAGTAGGGTAGGATCTAAAAGGGACCACGATCCTGGATGATAAAATGTAAGATCTTACGATCCTACACTATAAAGTCCTTGCGATTTTACCCCATAGAATCAATTTGGACCGGTGTAGGACTGTTCATATAGCCTCTAAGCAACAAAGCCAACATCTATTAAAGTTATTATAATTATTTGTAATTATGTCTATCTATGGTGAGATTAGGATTGTCCAGCCCTATTAATCAAGTTGTGATGGGTTTTGAAGGGCTTCGCATTTCTCATTATCTTAATACAACTGAAATATTTGCAAAATCTTTGTAACTTTAGAATTGAGATGATTTTCTTTTTGTAGCCAATGACAAAGTAACTTGGAATTTGAAGTTTGTCATATATCCATGTATTGGTAATTTGGTACTAAGTAGTTAGTACTTATGAGTAATTTGTATCACATTTATTCTTTAACATATATTATCATTACTGATGATTTTTCATTATGTTTTTTAAAAAATATGGAAAGTAAAATTTTACGATTCTTGATCCAATCCTACAATCTGATTTGCAAAACCCTCTCACCGATCAACCCTACGTAGGATCCTGATCTTGACTATTGTGCTTGTAGCTCAACTAGCATTTCCTAGTTTTTCCAACGAAGACATTCAGTGTTCAAATCTCCTCACCTCCAAATATTATCATGCGCACTACATGTGACCACTTGACTATTTAAAACTATTAGGAAATATTAAAAAAACCTTTTAAGATAAAATGTAATAAAATTATTTTAAATTTAATTTTATAAAAAATTAGAATTGAATTTAAATAAATAAAAAATAAAAAATAAAAAGAGACTAAATCTTGTTTGGTTAATAAGAAAATGAAGGAAATCTAAAGGAATAAAATTTTGAATACCATGGCATATTAATAGCTAAAATATTAAAATTGAATCTTAATAGAAGCATCACAAAAGTTTACCAATTGGGAACAAAGAAAAAAATTACAATTGAGCATAGAACGACACCAAAACATAGTTGCAGACCAATTGAAACTCCACCAACAAAGAGCAATGGACCAAACAAGCATATCAAACTTTTGAAAAATCCTTTTTATTCTAAATTAAAATTAAAAATTCACAATTATGGGAGAACCAGAAAACAAAGACTCAATTTATCTTTTTAGTTCTTACCTAGTCAAGAGCCTTATAACTTAATTGACACATCTTCATATACAAAATACTTAGGTGCTAAAGGGGGAAGTTCGAGTTGTGAAATTAGCAACATATCGTAATTATTGTTAAAAAAAATCAATAATTCCAAAATCAACGTATATTTACATAAAAGAATCAAAGGCCATCAATCTCAAACCCCAATAAATATTTATATATATATATATATAACCGGAGTTTTTTTCAAATTAAAATTTTAAAATATATTAATTTGAAATTTTTTTTATTAAACTTGGATTAATTTTGTTATTTATGATATATATCCTAAGATTTATAACACTAAAATAAGAATATACGAGGTCTATTTGATTTGAACGAAACTTCAGAACGTCTTTTTACATTTTGTCATGACCACAAATATAACTTACTAGAATGGGAATAAAATTGAGCTCAAGAAGTTGATCTAATATTTTCTCCTGAGCTATCATTTTTTACGATGGGATACCTAAGTTTGAACCCCCTACTAATTAACATTTAGTCAATTCTTTGGGACATTAATTTATCATAGTGATTACTTATTGTACCGTACGTGAGCAAATGGCGGAACGAAGAATAGACCAGGGATACATCACGGCCTCCAAGGACTTTGAAATTTTTAATACTAGTCGCTAATCCATGCGATGCACAGAAAACTATTGGGTATGAAGGTTTAACATTCTCAATTATTTAATAAATGTATGAAAGACAAATTTAAAGAACAAATTATTCAATATTTCTAATTAATCAAGATGAACCACAACAATAGCAAATATGTTAACCCATCCAACAACAAAAATACAACTCATAAGCTTAAATTATATCCAAACACAAACAAACGAAGAAAAAAAAAAGTCTCATATTAATACAAAGAGAGAAACAAAACAAAAGGCTAAATGTAAATTAAAATTATAAATCATTAATAGTGGTCGTTGTAAACCACAAAACACATACACGGCTATTTAAAATCACTACTATCAAAAGAACTGTCAAAAGAGGTAGCACTGTTAATAAAATAAACAATCAATACTTAATATAAAATAATATAAATAATAAAATAAACAATCAATACTAAATATAAAGTAATATAAATAATGCAAGCGCACGAAGTTAATACTTGATGACGTGGCAGAGGCATATAAACTTGAATTTGAAAGCTTCACAGGCTTGGTCAGGCAAAGGCACACAAAACAAAATAAGGTTGAGAAGACAAAAGAACGAGAGGAAAAAGAAACAAAGCAAAAAGAAAGGAGCTTCAGCAAAAAAGAAAGAAAGGAGTCTTGGCAAAGAAGATGAAGAAGATAAAGGTGACAGCAGCTATCTGGTATCGACTTCCATTTTTCTCTATGGGTTTTTTTGTGTGGATAATATTTAAATGATCTAAGTTTTGGGTTTTGGGGGAAGGAGATTGTAGCGTGAGAATGTCAAAAGAATAATTCAGATGTTAAAATATTGAGGTTTTGTATTGCTTTTATAGTGTTCATGATTAACCTCTCAAATTTAGAGATAAATTATCAACGTTTGAGTTTAAGTTGGACTTATTAGAGAGATAGAGTTTCACTCCTTATTCATAAATATTATTAATTATAATATTTATTTAAATAATGCTAATGTGGAAAATTGTAGAGAGGTCAGATGCTTCGGTTTTATATATATATATATATATATTAATAGCTAATATTTGAAATATTTGGTTCAAAATATTCATAAGTAATAACTCCCAAAAAAAAAAAAAAAAAAACAATTCTAGCTCCAAAAAAATGTAATATTTAAAGTGGCCATGCACATAGCGCCTATATTTGTGGTCAATGGCCTCCTTTCCAAAACAAAAATTTTACTAACAAAGCAAAACAAATCAAACAAATCCATTATTTAAAAAAATGGTTGATATATTATAATCACATATATATATATATATATATACACACACACCTTCTGTAAGCGCGGCAAAAGAAAGGCCCAAGCCCACTAAGAATAGTAATGCCTTATCCTACAAATCTTGCCCCAAACTATAAATTTACAAGAGAATAGGTTTTAAACTCAAGTGCAATATAAAGATAGGTCCAACTCTAAGACTATTGAATCCAAAGTAACAAATTAATGTATTCAGAACAACAGATGAAGGTAATATCCTCCTGGGGCAGATCTGAGGATAAATCTCTTATTAATAAGTTAAGCACAAGTCCCTTTACAAGGTAATCCTTAGTTCTCTCTCTTGTTTCTCTTTTCTTGGAAATTGTTCATCCTTCTTTTCTAGGGGGTTCCCTCTCTTTTATAGTCCCTTCCCTAACATCCCAGCCCTCCACCTGTATGCTTCAGGTGATCCTTTAGGATACTTGTCCCATCAAAACCCTTCTAGAGGTGGTAGAAAGAGTTGCTAGATGTGATGTTGCTGTTCAGGGATTATTTCCTCATTAATGCAGCTGATTAGGTTGGTGCAGAGCATTAAATGCGGAGGTGGGAGGTGTCTTCTTCAGGAAACTTCCTTTCACCACCCTCACAGAACCGGTTATCTCCTGCTGCTATCCTTTCCCTTATCCTTAGGCTTCAATGGGGTACCATTCATCCTTCGGCTCTCTTGCTTTCCTTGGGTGAGCGCAGTCCTTGGAGTTTGCCTATCTTTCTTTGCTTGAATTGGATAATTTCATCCTCGAATTGGGCTCCTTGGTCCTCGGTTCCCTCACAATAGCCCTCTAAAATCTTGCTCTCGAGAGACATTCTGAGAGCGAGGTTTTAGTAGAAGGTGGGAGAGTTGTCATGTGCTAAACGCATTCCCACATGGGGACGTCATTTCACCTGTCTTATGAATGCTCCTAACACTTTGGTATCCACGTCGCTGAAATTAGTGCCTCAAATGGCTGCTTGTCCCTCCACATTCTACGGTGCGATGATGATCAATGGCCTAGATTTCTTGGGATTAATGAGCGGGAAATTTACCGCTCATTTTCCATCCCTATATAAATGGGGAGTGGGAGCAATTTTCCCTATTTACACACTCTTTATAATTTTCCTTCGAAGCAACAATCCGAGGAGACCTTCATTGAGAGCTCGTAAGTTCCTCTGGCCCTGCGCCCATTATTATAAAAGGAACTCTTTTTCTTTCTTGCTTCTTGTTTTTACCTAATAGGATTACATGGGCATGTTTGCCTAGTTAGTTGATACTCCCGAGGGTATGGTTGCCTTTAGGGCAAAGTATAGAATCCCTAAAATCATAGAACTACAACATTGTGAGTTAGGAGAGTGGCTCGTGAATAAACCCCTCGGGGCAGTTGTTATCCCCATGATTGCCTTTATTGAAGGCAGTATGGAGATTCTCATGGGTAGAGTAACTAGGGATTTCCTTATTAATTTCAGGTTTTCCCCTACCCAATGCTCTCCCAACCTTTTTAGGGTCCTCGATAGTGTGGATATGTTAAACTGAAAGATGGAGACCAATCTCACCTAGCATGACGTGAACTGGGTTTACAATTACCAAAAGGGGAAGGAAACGGGTTACTATTTTAAGTGTAGAGTTCCCCCCGTTAGATTGATTTCTTGTATTCCTAATTCCAATAAGGGTATGGACGAAGACTTCCTCGTCGTCTCGGGTGAATGGCACGATCGTTTGCATTGTCCTACCCAAGATGGCGAACCAAGTGGGGTGCCCGAGGACATAGAGTAACTAGAGTACCCTCTCTCCTTCTTTTAGCTTCTTTTATTTTCAATTCTTGTCTAACTAGTTTCCTTTCTTTGTTTCTTTTACAGTCAAGTTCCATACTGCTCCAAATTGCAATTTGGTGAATTTCGCAACCTCAATAGGATTTTGCAATCCGAGATTTTTCTCCACCGAGACGGGCAACTTCGGGCAGTTCACGTGATCCTCGGATTGAAGCCCATTTCTACACACTTTCAATCCCCTAAACACATGATCAAAGCCAAAGATCTGAGGCTCGTATTAATTGACGTAGCAGTCCCCGGGTTTCTGACTGGACCTCCTCCACCTGGCACCCAAGACACTGGACTACCTGCTCAGCTTGCGGCTAAGCTCCTCTACTCCCACGAGGAGACGATCCCCTCTAACAAGGAGCAGGAAGAACCATCCTCTGAACCCACCCAAGCTAACATAAAGAAAGATTTTGAAGTGTTCTACCGAGCTGACACTGAAGAATCTCCCGAGCCTAGTCATCGTCATCGTGTCACTACTCAAGTCAACACTAGCCAAGAGGTCACTGATATTCCTGAAGGGATGGTGCTTGAGGAAAAAACACCCAACCTTCTTGTGCTGCTCACTGCCCATACTGAGGGAAATGCCCCCACAGTGTCGGTTGTTCCTTGGCTACCTACTCCTGTTCCACCTCATCCCTCTGCTTCGGAAACGGCTAAAAAGAAGAGGAAAAGAAGGAAGCCATCCAGGAAGGAAAGCTCCGAGGAAAGGGAAATACCCCCGACCACTCAACAGCTGCCTTTCAAGGAGCCCAGAGTTACGAGGGCTCAACAAAAGAAAGGCCATTCTGAGGGGTCTGGCAAAAGCGCTAAAAGGGAGTAGCGCACCAAGGCCACCATTTAGAATCCTGCCTTCATGCTTAGCATAGAAGACCTTCTCACATTTGAGGCAACTTTGAGGGATGCCTAGAAGGGCAGATCCAAGTTAATTTTCGAGTGTCTCGAACAAGCCCTGCTTCTTGCCCTAAACATGCAGGAGCTGAAGGACATAAGGAAACGTGAAGTGTTCCTCTCACTGAAGAGGGACCTTGCCAAAGTAAGTTTGCTTCTCATACCTAAGCTACCATATGATTTATTCATACCCTTAGTGTTAAGAATTCAACATGCATATTTATTTTACAGGCTGTGCAAGCATCCTTTGTGGCCGAGGAATGGGTTGACCACGCTCTCTCTAAGTCCCAAGAGGCGGAAAATAAACTGGCAACCTCAGAGAAGGCTTTGGCTGAGGTAGAGAAGAAGTATAAGGATTCTCTCTTCCACCAAGCCGAGGTTGAGAAAGGGCGCAAGAGCACTGAGGCTGCCTTGGGAGGGGCAGAGAGGCAGGCCGAGGAGATATGAGTTTCACTGAAGAAAACCAAAGCGCAGTTAACTTCGGCCAAAGAACAAATCAAGCTCCAATTGAAGGAGCTAGAAGGTAAGGATGCCGAGAAGGCGAAAGCTGAGCAGGCCGCATACAACGCGGGCATGAACAAAACAGCCCAAAGTCTAACTACCTAGCTTCAGGACATCACTCAGGCCTTCTGTCTCGAAGTGTGGGGGGAGACTTTAAATGCGGCGGGATTTGATGCCAATTCAGACCTCAGAGGGCCTTCTATTGTTTACTATCCCCCCGTACTTCGCATTGCTCCTAGACCCATTCCCCCAGTGCCTAGTTCTACTCCTACTCCCTCAACACTACAGTTGAAGAAAGAGAGACAAGGCCCAATTCAAGTAGTTGAGTTGGAAGCTGAAGAGGCTGAGGTAGGTGCATAACCCAAGTGTAAAGGCAAAGAGAAAGAGAAGAAAACTGTTGAATAGTTCTGTCAATTAGGGACTTAGGCAAATTTTGTAACAGGCTAGACCTAGCAATTGTTCTTTCTTTTTCTTCTACTTTTCTCTCCATCCTTTTTTTTAAAAAGAATTCCAAGCATGAATGAATAGATCAAAAACTTTTATGACAATCCTGTTTTACTTATGCACTTACTTTTTTCCTCACAAGCCATTGCATATAGATCATTCTTTTCTTCTTCTTTTTTAAGACAGCTTATTCTAGTCCTACGGCTCGAGGAACAGAATATAACTGAGGTCCTGTTCAACACTTAACCAATTTCAAGTAAAAGTTAATTTACTCAAGGCCAGTGACCCGAGAAGTCAAACGTGGCCGAGGTTCTGTTTAACACTTAACCAATTTCAAATAAGAGTTAATTTACCCAAGGCCTATGACTCGAGGAGTCGAACATGGCCGAGGTTCTATTTAACACTTAACCAATTACAAATAAGAGTTAATTTACCCAAGGCCAATGACCCAAAGAGTCAAACATGGCCAAAGATCTATTTAACACTTAGTTAATTAACAAGCAGCAAATCACATAAACATCAACTGAGAGAAGAAACTCAATAACCATATAAAGATCAAATGATGGTCGTAAAGCCTTTCATTAGTAATAATATCTTCGAAGATTATTTACATTCCACGGTCATGGCACAATGTTTTCATATAGATCCTCTAGGTAATAAGCCTTTATTCCAGCTATTGAAGTGGTGCGATAGGGTCCTTCCCAGTTAGGTCTCAACTTCCCCCATGATGGATTTCTTGCAATACCCATTACCTTCCTCAGGACTAAGTCTCCAAGGACCAATGGTCTCGCCTTGATTCCCTTATCGTATCCCTGCTTGTGCTTCTGTTGATAGTGTGCCAATTGGACCAAAGCCATCTCTTTTCTCTCATCAACTAAGTCTAAGCTCACCAAGAGCAGCTCACCATTCTTTTTAGTATCAAACTGACTCGTTCTCAACGTCGGGAATCCAGTTTCAAGGGGGAAGACTGCCTCGAAACCGTAGGTCATTGAGAACGGAGTCTCCCCTGCTGATCTTCGGGGTGTGGTATGATATGTCCATAGTACATATGGAAACTCGTCAACCCACTTCCCCTTTGCCTTATCCAACCTTTTCTTTAGTCCATTCACTATGACCTTATTGACAACTTCAGCCTACCCATTTCCCTGCAGGTAGGCTGGGGTTGAGTATCTATTTCTAATGTCCAACTCTTCGCAATATCTTCTGAAAGCTTTACTATCAAATTGAAGTCCATTGTCTGATACCAACGTATAAGGGATTCCAAACCTAGTAATGATATTCCTCCAGACAAATCTCTTAGCATCTGAATCTCTGATGTTAGAAAGGGGCTCAACTTCAACCCATTTGGTGAAGCAATCTGTTCCGACAAGGAGCCATCTTCGGTTTTAGCCACCCTCGGGAAAGGCCTAACTATATCTAAGCCCCACTAAGCAAATAGCCAGGGGCTGGAGAGAGGGTTCAAGATTCCTCCTAGTTGATGGATATTGGAGGCGTATCTCTGACACTAGTCACATTTTCTAACATAGTCTTGAGCGACCCTTTGCATGCTAGGCCAACAATACCCTTGGGTGAGGGCTCTATGTGATAGGGACCTTCCTCCAGTATGGATGCCACAGATTCCCTCACGTAACTCTTCCAATAAGGGCTCCACTGCCTCGGGGTAAATGCATAATAAATATGGCCCCAAGTAGGAGCGCGTATACAATTTCTACTCCGCAATTCGGAAAGCCAATATCGTGAAGCTTTTCTTCGTATCTTTTCTACCTCACTTTTGTCTTCGGGAAGTGTTCCATCTATTAAGAACAAAACTATTGGGTCCATCCAACTCAGTCTAACTTGTATGCTATGAATTCCGACCATGGCACGATCATGATAGCCAGGAGCTATCAAATCCTTTACAATTATAAACCAGGGGAGTCCAGATCCCGAAGAAGTGGCCAACGAATCAACATGAGAATTATGGCTTCTTAGGATCTGCTTTAGGGAAAAAACTTCAAAGTTGGACTGTGCCTGCCTAACCTTGATAAGATATCCTTGCATTCATTGGTCTTTGACCTCAAATTCTCTATTGATTTACCCCACCACCAATCTTGAGCCTAACAAGACTTCTACGGCCTTTCCTTCTAGCTTGCTAACCATCATCATCCCAGCTAGCAAAGTTTCATACTCCGCTTCATTATTTGTGGCTAGAAAGTCTAACCTTAAAAACTTTTCCACAATTATCTTCTTAGGGGACACTAGGACAATTTCCACACCAGATCCTTTCTGATTAGCTGCACCATCAGTATAAATTTCCCACGATGGAGGATAGGGAGTGGAGACTATCAACATCTCGGGACCCGACATCTTGCCCTTCTCGGCACCCTAAGTAAACTCTGCAACCAAATCCACCAACACTTGTCCCTTTTATAGCTGTATGGGGCATATATTTAATATCAAAACCCCAGAGCATCGTCCCCCACTTGGCAATCCTCCCCGTATAATCCGATCTCCACAGCAGCGCCTGTAGATGGAGTTGGGTGAGGACCACCACAGTATGCGCCTAGAAATAATGAGGAAGCTTCCTTGTTGCATGTAGGATAGCTAGAATTTCCTTCTCCAAGGGTAAGTAATGAGTCTCTGCTTCTTGAAGAGACTTACTAACATAATAGACAGGCTTTTGTGCCCCAGCGTCCAATCTGATTAGGACCAGGCTTACTGCATGATCAGTGACCACTATATAGGCATATAGGACCTCCTCCTTCTCGGGACGGGAGAGAATAGGAGGGTGTGATAGATATTGCTTCAACTCTTCAAAAGCTGCAACACATTCCTTGGTCCACTCAAAATTTTTTCCATTTGTGGAGGAGCTGGAAGAAAGGCCGACATCGATCTGCCAACTGGGCAATAAATCTATTCAGTGCAGCCGTCATCCCCATCGACTTTTGTATTTCCTTGGTGTTCCGAAGTGGGTGCATGTCATTTATCGCTTTGATCTGATCAGGGTTAACTTCTATTCCCCGATAAGTAATCATGTTTCCCAAGAACTTGCCCAAGCCGACGCCAAAAGAACATTTGGAGGCATTGAGACGCAACTTGTGCTTCCTAAGAACCGAGAACATGCTTCCCAAGTCATTTAGATGCTCTGAAGTTTGCTTGCTTTTCACAACCATGTCATCAATATATGCCTCAACATTTTGCCCGGTCTGAGACTCAAACATCCGCATTACCATTCTTTGGTAAGTTGATCCTGCGTTCTTTAAACCAAAAGGCATTACTCGATAGTGGTAATTCCCAATTGGGGTCAAGAAAGCTGTCTTTTCTTGGTTGAAGAGGGCCAAAGGTATCTGATGGTAGCCCTGAAAGGCGTCTAAAAAGCTCATCCGAGGATGACCAACCGTCACGTCCACCAATTGATCAATCCAAGGAACTAGGAAAGGATCTTTAGGGCAAGCTTTATTCAAATCAATAAAATCCACACATACCCTCCATTTTCCTAATTTCTTCTTCACTACCATAGTGTTAGCCTGCCATTCGGAGTAAAAAGCTTCCTTGATCGCCCCAACTTGCTTAAGCTTATTCACCTCTTCCTTTACTACCTCCGCGTGTAATGAGAATGCAAATTGTCATATTTTTCTCCCTTAATGTTTAGTCTTTTATACTTATTTGGTGTCTAAAAGTACTCATTATTCTTATATTTTGATTTAGGATGCAAATGGAGGCATTAAGTGCAAAACGAAGTTAATTGGGCGATTCTGGACAACTTTGACATCGCTTCGTAATCTGGCCATACCTCTCTCATCCGAACTCCGATTGAGATGATTCAATATGCTATGGAACTCCAAGACAAAGTTCTACAACTTTCATGTTTTGAGTTTTGAGAGATTCGGGCCGCATCAAGGTCGAAATTGGGCTTGAAGTTGCTGCACCTGCACTACTGAAGTTCTGGAACGTTCCTTTGCCTGAAATTCTCATACCTGATGCGGTTTATTTTCAGAAGCTTCCAGATCTGGTGCACGAAAATTCCAGCTGGAAAACACCACTTTCCTAGTTATATTAGGACTTTGTTTTATTTTTAATATTTTTCTTTAATTAGTCAGATTTGGATATTGTTATTTTAGGATAATATTTAGAATATTTTTAGGAGATCTTGTAGGCTTGGAAAAGGGGGAATTAACGTGTATAATGGGGGAGGAGAAATCAGATTGGACACACGACTCTCTCTCTCTCCCCTCTTCTCTAATTTTCTCCTTCAAGTTTTCATCATGGCCCTGCGTGGCTAAACTTTTATACTTGGTTGAATGAAACTGAAGCCTCGGAATCAATAAAACTGTGAGATCTAATTTGTTTTTATTGTTCAATTTATGCTTTGAATATTGGATGTTCTTCTATGCCTATTTTCATGATTGTCTCATTTAATTACTAGGAGGCCTACTAGTATATTATTCGTTGCAATCTACTGCTAGGTTAGATATCAAATCCGTAATTGTTTGATCTCTCTAATTTGTGAAGCAACCAAGATTTAATGATTTGTTGCGTCAGAAATTATTAGATCTTAGGAAGAACGCTCGACTAAATTAAATGCAACCGCTTGTGTTTGTGTTGTTTAGTTTCATCGATCTCTCTAATTCTTAAGGCTACTGCTAGATTAAACCTTTAGCACTTGTTTTGGGTTGTTTAGTAGTTATGGTTAATTAGATCGCTTGTTTTCTAATTAACTGTGACTAAGGAGAGATAGGAAAATAGTTCCAATGGTGAATATTCAAAGTGTGAATTGATATATACTTGCATCGATGATTAGTTGTAAAATTCCGATGGTGGATGTTGACTTAGACCAAGATTTGTTCTTTCGATTGAATTCGATACTTTAATTTGAATTGTTCCTTAGTTGTTTTTCTTAAAATTGTTTTCATTATACTCAAACCCCCCCCCCCCCTCTTTGTTCACGTAGCATAAAACTAGGCTAGATACTCTCCGTGGGAACGATCCTTACTCGCACTACTACATATATTTTTAGGGGTATAGGTTTTATTTTTGGTTGCCTATGACAACACACCAGCGTGTTCCTTTGAAGAGTGTTGAGGTGGTTGCCTTTTCAGTACAGCCGTAGGACTTACATTCAAATGGTGGCATATAAAATCTGGGTAAACTCCGGGCGCCTCGTATGCATTCCATGCAAAAACATCTATATTCTTCCTCAAGAAATTTTAAAGTTCTTCCTTTTCAACAGGGGATAGTTGAGTTCCCACCTAAAAATACCTGTCTTCGTCCAAACCGAGCATCACCTTCTCCAATTCCTCACAGAGCAAACCCCTCGACTCAGTCTCGGGTTCGCCTTCGGACTCCATTAATTGCTACAAAGTCTCCTCTAGAGCCAGAGAAACCCTTTCTATTGATTAGTGTCTAATAGCAGCCACCAAGCATTATCTAGCCATTGTTTGGCTTCCCACAAGTTCTCCAGTTCACCCTTCAATAGGGAACTTAACCTTCATATGCAAGGTTGATGACACTGCTCCTATGGCGTGGAGCCAAGGCCTTGCTAAAATGGCCGTATAAAGAGAATAGGCTTCAACTACTATAAAGTTTACTTCCACCACTTCATTCCCTGCTTGCACGGGTAGTTTGATTATCCTTCGAAGGATTACCATTCTCCCGTCAAACCCCACCAAAGGGGAATCATATTTGCTGAAATCCTCAGGCTTGAGATTCAGTCCCTTATATAAGTCCAGGTACATAATTTCAGCCTCACTTCCCTGGTCCACTAATACCCTCTTCACATCATACCCTCCAATACGAAGGGTCACCACTAACGCATCGTCATGAGGTTGGAAAGTTCCAATTTTATCTTCTTCCAAGAAGCCTAAGGTCAGCAATGTCTCATACTTAACCCTTTTAGATTCTTAGATCCGCTCCTCAAGCTCTGGCTTCGAGGCCACAGACATGACACTTGACAAAGAGCTTGCATTTCAGCTTGGGGTGCCAAAGATCACATTAATGGTTCCCAAGGGTGGCCGAGGAGCAACTCCTCTTTGATACCCTACTTTGGTTTGACTTCCTTGCCCCGAAGGCTGATGCATGAACTATTTCAGTTTCCCTAATTTCACCAACTGATCCAGATCACGCAAGGTCCTACAATCTTCGGTGGTGTGTCCTCTGTCTTGGTGGTACTAGCAATAGAGACTTTGATTGCGCTTAGATGGATCTCCTCCTATCTTATTTGGCCACTTAAAATAAGGTTCATTCTTTATTTTGTCGAGGATCTAATACGTCGACTCCTTAAACACCGAGCTAACTACTTGTGCGTTGGCCCTTGATGACTGGTTAACAAATTCTCTTCTGGGTTGACTGTGGTTATACCCCTCTAGTTGAGGATCTCTCCTTTCGAGGGGGAAGACTTTGGCCTTTCCCTACCCTTGAGTTTGATCCTCCTCTACCCGCTTATGTTTGTCAATACAGTCCATAAGCTGACGCATACTTTGGGCGGGTTTCTTGGTTAGTGATTTTCTCAAGTCATGGTTCGTTGGAAGCCCAACCTTAAAGGTTCTTATGGCCACATCTTCGAAATCCCCGTCTATTTCATTAAATATTTCCTAATACCTATCCGAATAGTTTTTCAAAGTTTCTCCTTCTCTTATCACCATGGATAATAAGGAATCCAAAGGTCTAGGACCCCTGCTGCATGTCACGAATCTTGCTCCAAAAGCTCTTGTTAGCTCCTCATAAGAACTTATCAAACTCTCTTCCAGCCCGTCGAACCATCTCATGGCAACAGGCCCAAGGTTGGAAGGAAACACTTTGCATATGAGGGCCTCATTCCTCGAGTGAATGGCCATTCTTTGGTTGAAGTGGCTCACATGCTCCACGGGGTCGATCCTCCCATTATAGATAGTAAAGGTAGGTTGAGTGAAGCGATGGAGAAGCTTAGCCCTATCAATTCTGCGCACAAAGGGTGATTTGGAAATTTGAAGTAAAGCTTTACTCATTGCATCATTTCCTATGTTCCTAGGAGATGGGCTCCTACTTCATCTTCTACTATGCCTCCCCACATTATCTAAGCATGAAGACGTAGTGAAAGATTCACTGGGAGGAGTCCTTAACCTTGGTCGATAGGTGCGATCTTCTTCTAAATCAGATCCTGAGCTTGACAGGGGCGTTCGGTCTCCTCTAACACGCGCCCTACGGTGCAATTTCTTCCGTAGGTAATCAACCTCTAGCCTAAGATTTCGGGTCTCCTGCTCATGGGAAACATGACTTCCCGTTCTTGACTAACTTCCGTTAGTATGTTCGGTATGTTCCATTTCCACCCTCACGCTGGGGGTTCGATTATGCTCTCGATCTCTCCTTCGCTCCAAATTGACAAAATGATCTACACACTGAGTGCCAACGGATTCCTCTCTATTCTGTCTGGAGTTAGCCATATCTTGGATAAAGAAGATTGGAGATGGTTCCCATAGACGACGCCAATTGTAAGGGCGACAAAAAGAAAGGCCCAAGCCCACTAAGAATAATGGTGCCTTGTCCTACAAATCTTGCCCCAAACAATAAATTTTTAAGAGAATGGGTTTTAAACTCAAGTGCAATATAAAGATAGGTCCAACTCTAAGACTGTTGAATCCAAAGTAACAGATTAATGTATTCAGAACAACAGATGAAGGTAATATCCTCTTCAGGTAGATCCGAGGATAAATATCTTATTAACAAGTTAAGCTCAAGTCCCTTTACAAGGTAGTCCTTAGTTCTCTCTCTTGTTTCTCTTTTCTTGGAAATTGTTCATCCCCGTTTTTTAAGGGGTTCCCTCTCTTTTATAGTCCCTTCCCTAGCATCCCAGCCCTCCACCTATACGCTCCAAGTGATCCTTTAGGATACTTGTCTCATCAAGACCCTTCTGGAGGTGGTAGAGAGAGTTGCTAGCTGTGATGTTGCTGTTCAAGGGTCATTTCCTCATTAATGTAGCTAAATAGGTTGGTACAGAGCATTAAATGCGAAGGTGGGAGGTGTCTTCTTCAGAAAACTTCCTCCCACCACCCTCGCAAATCTCATTATCTCCTGTTTCTATCCTTTCCCTTATCCTTAGGCTTCAATGGGGTACCAGCCATCCTTCGGCTCTTTTGCTTTCCTCGGGTGAGTGCAATCCTTGGAGTTTGTCTATCTTTCTTTACTTGAATTGGATAATTTCATCCTCGGATTGGGCTCCTCAGTCCTCGGCTCCCTCACACCTTCAGTATAACACTTTGGTTATTTTTTGCATATTTGGGATCCAAAATTGAAAGTTTTAAGACTTCAAGATGTGGTGTTATCATGTTGTCTAGCTCCACTGAACAACTGATTTTTTTTTTTTTTTCATCACCAATAAGATAACTTTATAATTGAGCATCATTTGATTGAATGAAATTATAAATTACAAGACTTAAAAATCATTGGCTTTTTTTGATAAAGTTGCTTATTTTAGCTTAACTTTATATCCTCGAGATGTATATGAATCTCTTTAGGATGATGATGTTTGCTTGTAGATAAACAAGTTTCACAAAAAATTCACCAAATAATGAAAAACTAATATTGAAAATGGAACTTCAACATTTTGAGCATGATATAGTTCAACATGTGGACTTCCAAAAAATGTTTAATATATTGGAATTGTGCGAATGAATATTTTAGAAAAATCAATCTATTTACATATAGTGGTTATAATTGTATATGCTCTTTGGTTTCTACTTTCTTCTCCAACTATAGAACAAGCATTTTTCAACATGAAATCAAATGAAAGAGCTGTAATGAAGGCAAAAGAACTTGGTTTTAAAAGAATTATCCTTTTGGTTAGTAGCAAAGATTTGGAATTAATATATCTGGAACCAGCATAGGAAACCACCATGGATGATCTCAGAACCAATTGAAGACCTAGCAAGTTCTACTTAGAGTCTTAAAAACTCGTGAGTGAAAGTTTTTAGGCAATGGTGAATGACACGCGAGTGGAAAGGCCGAAACTTACCTTTTGATTTTCCCACATGTCGTTTAAGCTATTCTTTTGGATTTGGCCTGTTTGTTAGAAAAGGAGGAGAAGCTAACTCTTTTGGATTTGGGGCATAATTGCGGTTTAAGCTATTCTTTGAGGACAATTATTACTTCTTTTTAATTTTGAATTTTGTGTATACATAAATCAACTCATCTCAAAACCAAACAACAATACATATCTCTCTCTCTCTCTCTCACAGATGAATCTCATTTCATCTCTTTTCTCTATCTGACTATCTCGGTAACTCCGACTTTAAAAGTAAAAAGTGAATGTTTATGAGTTATGAGTGTCTATCTCTTTATTATAAATTTATATTATATGTATGTGAGTGTGTGTGTGCTTGATATTGATTGTGTACGTTATTATTATTTTTTTGTTATAATATTATTTGTGTGAATTATGATGTGTGTAAATATGTGTGTATAGTAATTATAAGAAAATACATAAGGTTTTTTAGATGTGTGTATTGTTATCATATAATAATAACTTTTTTGTTATAAAGTTAATAATTTAAGAAAAAAAATAGTAAAGTTAGTAATTATTCAAGCAATTGATTGATTAAGTAGATATATAGTTTATTATTTATGTATGGATGAGTTTGGATGTATGAGTCAATAATTAATACAGTGCTAGTGGGTTGAATTTTGTCATTTAGTTTAAAATATTTTTATAAAAACAATGACAAATTAGATAATGAAAAATGCATAAAAATAAAAATGTTATACAAACTTAAATGGTTACACCTACCCACATTAACAATAGATAATGACAACTAATAAAAAAAATATTATGTAGTGATATCAAAATAAGAAAACTCGTAGAAAAAAAATTGTAAAACTTCATAAATTTGCATATATGTTTTTTTTTTTTTTTTTTTTTTTGTCGATAACTCGATATATTTAAGTTCTCCTTTTATTAAATTTTCTTTAATTTAAATTTCTTAATGACCCCTCAACAAAATTTATAGAGCCACCTATTTATTTTTATGAAGTTACTTTTCTTTTTCTTTTTTTCTTTTTTTTATAGAATTTTTATGAAGTTACTTGATAGTAGATCTCAAGGATAAACCACTGAATTGCTATTTGACTTGGATTGATCAGAACGTCTCAAAATAAGTTGCCTCAAATTAAATCTTACTTTATTATGGTCATCATCTTAAGGGATTTATTATAAAAAGGAAAGAGTACACGTGCTTGAAGATTAATCAAATACTCAAACAAAAAAAGCCAAACACCCAACAGATAACAAGAAAGGGCAAAAGTACATAATGGAGTGCAGCATGCACTTAATTAAATATATAGCATGTCTAAAGGAGTATAGATATGTTTAGAAGTTCACATGAAGGGAGTCAATATACTATGCCCTACAGAACCCAGCCGTACAGCAAAATGCACACCATTATTGATCTCTTATTAAGGACTAATGCATGTATCTAAATTTAAAATTTGCCGACTAAAGACAATTAGTCCAACAGAATTTGGGATTGGTTTCGGCAGCAACTCCTAATTAGGCTAATTTTCTATTTTCAAAAGCTTTATTTCAATAATAATAATAAAGATATATAACAAAACTCAATACATGCACAGGCGGCTGATCTATATATCATTGAAAATAGTGAGAGTACATTTCATGTTTCAAATTTTATTTCATAGATTAACAATGTTCAAATTGTCATACATTCCATACACTTTAGATTTGTAATATTTAATCTTAAAAAATATATATATATAATCTCTCTCCATTTTCAATTAAATCAAGAGAATCAATTTTCGTTATGCTCAACCCTAATTGATACACCTAATTCGCTAAAGCCTACAAACCGCAAAAGGATTGCATAAAAGTGCTAACTTATTACTCTTAACGTTTTCCTCTTGTTTGATCTTATACTCAAGATTGGTATAATGTAGCCAATAACCTTGTAGATTAACTGGTTGGCATTTCCTAATATTTATATCCAAGGTTTAAATCTACTCTTCCCTGAATATTGAATTATAACAAAAAGTAAAGAAATAGATCTAATGTATCCCGCCTATTTGAAAATTCTATTTATCATATACCATGATTTGCACATGCCCAATTCAAAAGAAAACTCCTATTGAAATCTAAAGTGTGCTCCACACATATTAAAGAAAATGGAAAATTACCTATACTCATTAGAAGAGAAAACAACCCACCCCCCAGCCAAAAAAAAATCCCTTGTTAAAGCCCGTACCTAAATGGGGAAGCCATATAACCACAGCCCAACTGAAATGTGCAACTTCATTTTTTTTTTTTGAGTCATTGTAATTTTCATCGTGTTAAAAACTGAATGTCATGTTGTATTGAACTGTATATAATAATGTATAATGGATTGTCTGCTATACAAATAGCAGGAGTGCAATACAAGTGTAGCACAACAATACAAAGAACTTAAAGCCCGTTGGGCCTGTATTATGATTGTCCCCTCAAACTTATGTTGGGTAAAGTGAGACTAATCTGAGTTTGGAAACCAATTCACAAAAATGTCCTGATAAAGGAGGTTTGGTGAATATATCAGCTAACTAACCTTGTGAAGAGACATACCATAGTTGTAAAGTTCCCTAAAGCAAATGTTGATGAATGAAGTGGCAATCACTCTCAATATACTTGGTACACTCATGGAAGACATCATTGTGGGAAATCTAAATGGCACTTCGATTGTCACAGTAGATTGGAGTCACAATAGAACAATCAACGCCAAGATCTTGTAGAAGACAACGCATCTGAAGGAACTCAATTGTGGTGTCTACAAGTGTGAAATATTTTGCCTCGTGTTGAAGCAAGCAACAACAATCTATTTCCTGTTGCGCCAAAGAGACGAGGGAGTCACTAAGAAGAAAGCAATGCTCTGTAGTGGACTCACAATAAGTGGAATCACCCACCCAATTTGCATCCAAGTAAGCATAGAGAGTTAGCAATGACCAAGGGAAAAAGGTAATTCCATAGAACTTGATTTCTATTAGATGCTGAACAAATCTAAGAATAATGGCTTAGTGAGAGGACCATGGTGCAACCATGAATTGACGAACAATGTGCACTACATAGGAGATGTCCAAGCGAGTGATAGTGAGATAGACTAGACTCTCAATTAGTTGTCGGTAAAGAGTTGCATCATGAAAAGGTTCTCCTTGAGTATTCAGGTGATTGTTGTCCTCAAAGGTTGTGTCAAATATCTTGCTATTGGTGATACTATCTCAAGAGAAAAGATTCTCCATAGAATGCCCAACGTAGTCGATACATTTTATGAGAGAACCTTGAAAGGATGAGAAAGTTCTGAAGCATGAGATTTACTTTTATTAAAAGGCATAAAGTTTACTTACCAAGTTGACATAACATACAATCAAAATGACTAGTAGAAAAGAACCTAACAAACCCCTAGACATAAATAACTTGACATTAGAAATAGACACATAACTTAGACAAGAGTGCCAAAGTTTAAGAGTCTATTTGGTTGGAATGATGGAAAAGTAGGAAAATATAAAATGAAGAATGGATGAAAAAAGTGGAAGAATATAAAAGATTTAGCTTTCTAACATATTTGTTTGGTTGGAGTGATAGAGAAGTGGAAAAATAGAAAACTCTTTTTTTAATAACTAGTAAGTTATTCGTGCGATGCAGGGATAATATTGTAATGTTTTATGCAGGATGGTTTAGGAGAATGTTATATATGTATTATAGCATAATTGTTATAGAACTTTATTAGTAATGAGTTTATCATAAAAAGTAACAATTATAAATTGTATACACATATCCATTATAATTATTCAATTGAAGTAATAAGAAAAAAAAAACAACTTTGAAGAAAATTATAGAATAAAAGTTGATATAAAATGTGTCTTTCTCTTTATCCTTAATTCTAAAACAAAATACGCATCCCAAACACCCACGGTTAATCACATCATATATAAAACCCACAAATCCACAATGTCCGACCTTGACATCAAAATCGTAATCACCGTTGTCACTCAATATAAAATGCAAGCCCTCCTTCCTTAATTGTAGCCAACTTAAACGAGGTAGGATTAGATGAAACAATAATGTTAGAACTAGGTAGATGTCGTCGAAAGATTGAAGGTAAATGACATCATTTTTTGTTTGTGTATATTTGATATGGGATGACATAAAGGGTTATGAGTATATATATATATATAAAGGGGTAGAAGTGCAAGAGGTGAAATAGTGAATTAAAATGTAAAGAGTTTTGTGTGTATGTGTAAAGTATGAAAAGTCTTGAAACATTGAACCAAAGGATACAAAGAATATTTATTTTTTTAATTAAAAAAGTCTTAAAACATTGAACCAAATAAAACAAAAAGTCAATAATTAATTTGTTCTTATCTCTGATGTGGCTTAAGAGTATTTCAATTCTCTTCATAAAGTGCGCCACGTGGCAGAACCTCATACTCTTCCGTATGAGGTCGCTGCTTTTATATATATAATATATTAATATTGATGATTGATTGATATGTTAGTAATTTCTTTATTATTATTATCTACTATCAAAATTTTATCTATATATAGTATGTGAATAATTAACTAGTTTCCTATAGAAACAAACGACAAGTAATTGTAATGCTTGTCAGCTTCTAATTATTTTTAGATTACGTTTGGTTTTCTTCATAAATTACTAGTTTTATCCTTCAATTATGAACTGTTCTTCAACCATTTTTGAATAGGGTGCCGACTCTTCCCATTACCGACAGTGACACCAATTGTAGCCAAAAACGCGTCTACATCGTTATTGAGTTCAAAAACTAGTTGGGACAACTCGGTAAAACATTCATGAAATTGTTTCTCCACTCTTATAAAGTTATCATCCTGTTTTGCTTTGTCCATAATTTCAAAACCTTTTTTTTAAACGGTAAGAAATGTCTCAATTCAATGCAATTATCGTTGACCTCAAATCAAATTTGAAATCCAACTATCAAGAGCTCAGATCAGTGCCTCCCATGATGCCTAATCAGGATTAGTGACCAAATCCAAATCGAGAGTGAACATCACAAGCGTTGCCACAAGCCTCAGGTAAAGAAGCAAACTAACCCCCGTACGGTCAGAGCATCAGAAGTGAAGCCTAAAAAATATATAATTTAAAAATAGATCCATCTCAAGATTGCCATAATAAAAAGTATTATGCTTTTGCTAGCATTGATCAATGATTAATATATAAGGTAAAATACACCTTACCCCCCCAATACCAATAATTATCTCATACAACAAATACATACCTCCCTCTCTCTTACAGTGTATAGAGTAAAGTGAATCATCATTCATTGCATTAACAGCTATGGTGCGACCGTAACCAACTCAAAACAGTGAGTGAAGGCTAAATATGGGAGGAGATTCACCAACATGAATGCCAACGGACTCGTCTCATTATTTTTAGCCATAAATTAGTACACCAATATGAAGCGGACCAACAAAAGTGATAAGAAGAAATGAACACTATTTGCAACTAAATGATAATGTTACTATCTACAAGTAGGGAGTAAGAACAGAAATAGAAAAAGCTAGTTAATTGACCCAAGAAAACTAGAATTAATTCATTCCAAGGACTTGAGAAGCCTAAACAATGCAGCTGCTTCCCTAATGCGCGAGAATTCAATGCAGAAGGCTTGGACTTCAATGAAAAGATCTTTAACTGCAAGGATGAAAAACAAGTGACAGAAATCAGCTGAGTGTTGCCACCAAAATTCACATTCATACAAATACTATATAAAAATATTCCTTCTACACCATGTGGTTACTCAATAATAATAAGTATATTTACATTCAACAGCTTCCAGAAACATAATACACGCACTACTAAGTTTTTTTTTTTTAATAGTTCACTCTAGTTAACAATAGTATTTTCATACAAAGACAAGTTCTTGCATAAATACATGCATGGACAGTTCCACAAATTCCAGACACTAAAAACAGCATAAGAAACATTATTTAAGATTTGTGTCTTTCAAAGGCTCCTTTTCAGTATGATGGTAAAAATAAAATGTAAAAACATAAACATTCTGACATGTGCAAATGTTCATCAGCTAAAGGTCAAAGGTTCTACACATGATTTAATTATTGGAACAATTATGCAGCCTCAATTGGTCAACCCTTTTTCATTTTATCTAATTATTTATTTACATCTTGCTGAGCATGGTTAATCTAGTTTTCACTAGATTTTTTAACCACTTTAGTTGCATCTCTCTCATCCACCGAAATATAATAACTGAAGAATAATACAGTTTAACTGCTTATCTGGTTCACTTCTGATAAACTTTCTAGGTGTTATAACTTATGCATATAAAACACAGGAAATGATCCCCTCCCATTTGAACCCTCTAATTTCCTCCAATTTTAATCCATATATAAGACACGTGACATTTTAAAAATCCAATGGTCATAAAAAAAATTTTAAAAAATTCATGCAAACCACACAAAATTAAATAAATGACACAAGTCTCACGTCTGGCTAAAAATTAAAGGACATCAGAGTATTTAAATTAGAAGGGATCTTTTCCCATGAAACACATCATTGCATGCAGAGAGCCTTTTGGCTCAATGGCTCTTCCAGTGGGGAGAGCTCAGGTTCAAACCCTGTGGGCAAGGTCCCCTCAACTTAGTTTAGCCAAAAAATAAATAAATAAATAATCATATTTGGATAATCATGCATCACAAAAGTTCTCCACATGTTCACTCCTCAAAAGAAAACCATTCTCAAGACTGGTATACATGCTGAGATTTTTAAAACATCATGGAAGAAAGCCTAGGAAGTGGCCAGGAATTTCTGATAAAGTTGGGGAAACCCTTTCTCTTTTTCTTTTTTTTAGGGGAAAGGGTGGGTTGGAGGTCCTTTGAACTCAGTTGTCTACAGCAGTTGCTGGTAAATTTAATTTGTCAAAAATCCATTATTTGATCACTGAGAACTCACAGCAGAACAGAAGAAACCTAAGAACATTTTATACCTAAGCCAACCCTATCTGGAAAAATTCTGGCCTTTTCTTTTCCAGATAGTTTCTCAGCAAATGCACCATTGGACAACATCCCTCACTTAAGCAAGCTCCATTTTCCACCACTAGTTTGTTATGAAAAATTACTCATTTAGTGAACTTTCAATAATTCAAAAATGATTACCATTTCACCCTGTTCCTACAGATTATTAAAATATATATCTTTAAGACTTTAGATTTATTCAAAATATGCCGTCACATCATGTTTCAAACATGTTCTGATTATGCATTTCTATACCTAATGTCATCGTCCAAAGTTGTATACCAAATTCATAACCAGTCATTTATCAACATGCTTCCAATTTCATTGACAATTTTTCAATACAAAGATGAAAACACCTATATTATCAAGACAATGACATCTTTGAGACTTGAGCATCATTATATATGAATTTTGGTATCTGCTATGTTCCTGCCTTGTTTCTTTCCATTTCTGCATCCCATCGATTATTTTAATTACTGTTTTTTAATGTGGAGCAGGCAATAATTACTAATTCTATAAACATAGACAGCAACTCACATTTACATGGTTAATCTAAACATAAACTACGCGGCTACAAAGGTTTTCCTTTCTTTATTCTCATTACTATGGCTTCCCAATACATCAAATCACCTCAAGATAAATGGCAGTTTAACCTGAAAAGAGAATAGAACACTTACCATTGATGATATTATTTCGGATAAGACTTTGTAGGAAAACACATACAAGTCTCACAAGCCTGTTCTGCATGTACTTATCCTGGGAGAAAAGAGAAAGCTTAAAGTTTAAGTTGTATCCATGACATCTATTAATAAATACAAACATTAATCATTAAATTCCTAAATCTACCTCCCAACTGCCAAGATATGACTTCAAAACAACAGATAATTTTTAAAATTGGAAGAGACTATACTATTCCATTTTTCTACAAAACTTTTTACTACATGACATGGCAACTAAGTTATCGATATAAAGTGACTAAAATTGCTTATATGTTATGTATACCACAGCCACCCACATGTTGGTGGGACCACAAATAAACTGTCATCTCTTTGGCATAGATCTCAAAAAAAATTGATAAATAATAACCAATTTCATTAACATTAAAAACACCCTTGTACACCAGATATATAAAAGAGAGACTGCAAATACAATTAAAAAAAAAATGAAAATTAAGTATAAAAATTCAACATATCTAAGAACTCTAGAAAGCCTGAGAATTAAGCTGGAATTGTAGCTTTGGTCTATTCATGGAAAGCCCTTAAGAAAGAATTCTTCAATCTGTCTACCAGAGTCTCCTTTTCCTCAAACGTCCATGCATTTCTCTCTCCATACAACAAGCATAGTAGAATGGCCTTCCAATGGCCAATTCCTTCATGCTTACCAAACCTCCCTTTCCAGCATTCCAAAAGACCAACTACCGCACAGAGCATTGCCAAATTAAATCCCAACCAAGCAGAATACCACATTCGAAAAGCTCACGAAACGATCCACTGATTTTCCACCCATCTTACATATACTATACCAATCCAGAACCATGCCACTAGCCAGGCAAAAGAAAGCCACTCTAGGCAGCCCCTTAGACTTCCAAATGCTTCATCTAGGAAAAGATTTATTGCTCCCCGATTTCAAGCTTTTATAATAAGTTTTAACTTGGAAACCCTTACTTATCAAAGAAGGCAAAGCATTCTATCTTCATCCCTCACACTTAGGTCAACAGCATATAAATCCTCTAAGAACTTAGTCATAAAAGCTAATTCACAATTATGTAAAGAAAGGACTAAAATAGGGTTGCAATGAATACCTCGATTTTTCCACTCTAATCCGCCACTACTGCATTTTTTACAATGTTAGAAAACGGAGAATAATAATTGTAGATTGGTATTGCATCTGTAAATCCAATGGGGAGTTGATTAATTATCTTCTATTACATTGTTTTATCATTCAGGAACTATGGGATTTACTTTTCTGCTTATTCAGAGTAAGCTGGGTATGCCCAATTCAATAAGCAAATTGCTATGTTGGCCTCATTGAAGGGGGAACTTTGGCAAACTCAATAGTGGGGAGACTTTGATGATAGTTTCGTTATGCCTAATGAGGTAGCTTTGGAAAGAGGAATTTGCGCACTTCTGAAGGACAAAGGATTATCAGTAGCACGGCACAGGTTTGTTTTCCTCAAGACCTTATATGAGTGGACTTCAACTTCCACTCATCTTTCCATACTTCTTATCGTGGATTTATTTTATGATTTTTTTTTATATGTTAATTTTTATTGTATTTATTTCACTTATCAAAATAAAATTCCTTTTTGTTTTCCTTTTGGCTTTTCCTTTGCAACTCTCATGTACTAGGATTGGGCCTTCTTTTGCATTTTTTAAATGAAATTCAGTTACTGGTCAAAAATAATCCACCACCATTGCATTTCTATCCATAGCAATGTTGTATAACTCACAATAAGCATCCTTAAGCAATCTTGTCCCCACACCAGCATGCCAAAGGCTGATTCTCGATCCATTCTCTACCTTAAACTAAACAAAATTCAAGAATTTATCCCATCCATTCTGCATATGCTTCCACATTCCATATTTGTAATCAATTATCTTCCTCCAAAGACCATCACTCTCTCGCACATACCTCCACAACCATTTCCCAAAAAGAGCTTGATTAAAAATTAACATCTTCCTTACCCCTAAACCCCCAAGGAAATGAAATTACATATCACATCCCAATTCACAAAATGAAACTTCTGCTCGTCACCCAAAACACCCCACAGAAAACCATGATGGAGCTTTTCCATTGATTTGCCACACCAACTAGCAATGGAAACAGAGATAGATAATAAGTAGGAAGGCTAGACAGTGTACTTAAAGGAGTTAGTCTACCTCCCTTTGACAAACAAATTTTCTTCCATTCAACCAATTTTATTTCCATCCTCTCCAGCACTCCATTCCAAATATTTCTGGACTTGAATTGTGCTCCTAGAGGTAATCCCAGATACGTTATTGCGAGGACACCATACAGCCAAAGAATATTTCCGATTTCTCTAAGTGCCTCACCACCCCAACTGGTACCAATTAAGATTTGCTACGTTACCCTTCAATCCGAGAACACATCTCAAATACAACTGATCAGAATCACCTCCACTAAAAATCAGCGTGTCATCCCATATATCCCAAAATTGATGGTGGAGATCAATGCCAAAGAGATGACAGTATTATTTTGTAGTCTCAAAATATATATGTTATTCCAATGCAACGTGGCAATTCATACTATGCTCCAAATCATGGAGCAGAATAATGAGTACATATCCACTACAAAGCAGCAATGGCAATGCAAAATTTGCTTATAACTTTTAATAGATCTTTTAATTCACAGTACATTTCCATACATCATTTAGAGAACTAACATAACATGATAACTACTAATCTTCAAGATCTATTAGAGCCAGGTTAGATAAATAATTGGGAATGTTTTATTCAATTATTTTCAAACCCTATGAATCATCTCTTCACATTTTTCAAGAGAATCAGATTATATATATATATATATATATATATAAGTCAAGAGAATCACATTATTAGGCTAATAAAAACTAAAAAGAAGTATCTAGAATGTTTTCCCATTTGATTCAATTATGTCACTCAAGATGGATTGTTCTATAATTTTTAGGGTCCTAGAGAAGAACAAAAAATTCATTTCTTATCTTTCTCATAGTTCCAACCCCATCTTCCTTATATGTCTAGTCAGTCTTTCTTGTAACTATTCTTTTCTGTCAAGCTCCAATACTCTTCCCTTTTTTCTTCACCTCTGAATCTAACCTACATTAATAACCCATCAAATGGAGACCAGTACCCAAACCCAGTACAGCAAAACCTATGTAAATCAACTTTTGCATTGTCTTTATACACAAAATGCTAAGAATATGAAGACATTATAATTTTAAAACTACAAAAATAACAAACAGCCACAAGGAAAAGTGAAGAACCTTGATGTTCTCACAAGATGATATACAGTTAGTTATGTAGATGCGTATGAACTCAGAGGGTAGTTCAACTGTTGTTGTAAGCCTGTTAACAACTTCCATTGAGTGTAGACTCATGTCCATATTGACAAGCACCGTAAAGTATCTGTATACATAGCATCAAGAAGAGAAAATGAAGCCCACAATGTCAGGAAGTGTATCACTGCTGCAAGAATTATACATAAAGTAAATTAATACAGCAAGACATACTCATTAATTTCAGGGGAATGTATCAACTTGGTGAGAACTTCAACTGCAATTAGAGGATTATTTTCCACCAGTTCCTGATTTTTTTTAAATAAAAAAAAAATGAGGAATTGAACAGGATGGAAAAACCACTCATGCTAATAGTCTGAATAAACTGTTTGATTACATAAACACATACTGGCAACTTTCTTGGTGTCAGTCCACAATGATACACAAGCTTGGGGTCGTTCACCAACTCCACCACGACTTGCTGCAGAATTAAAGGAGACAAGCAGAAACATACTTTTCTTCAAAAAAATTTGAGTAGCATTATTTTTTTTTTGATAAATAACGGAATTGTATTAATCAAAAGTCCAAGTACACCGGGGGTGTACATGGAAAACAGTACATCAAACACATAAATTACAAAGATCAAGCATTTCTAAAAAATTAGAACAAGGGAATGAGTAGCATTATTTAAAACTAAGAAGATTAGACCCTTGGTGTTTCACACTGAAAAGTTGTGTGAGGTCTAACAAGCCAACACAATCTATTTATTATTGAAAATTGCTAACTTTAAGCAAACTGCATATCCAAAAAAAAAAAAAACCTTTTAGCAAACTGCTAAGAACAAATGACCTGTACTGACTTCCATTTGGAACCATTTTATAGTTAGTGAAGAAATTATTGCAATTCCATCTCATTTGTATAGGTAACTAGTACATCATTTAAGTGGGGACCCAAACCCTTACTAAAAACTCTCTAAAATTTCAAAGGGACGACTCACAAAGCCCCAACCTGATTCTTTTTTAATCCCTCCAGTAATAGCAAGGACAAGCTGCATCTTAACTCACACAAGTTGTACAAAACAACTAACTAATCATTCATGCACGTGATGAAAAATGCTTCATACATATGTGCTATAAGCCTAGAACCATGTACCATAAATTAATCCCCCCCCCCCCCCCCCAACCTGAGAGGATTCCCATGACCAATATGGTAAAACTTCCCAAATCATTAGAAAAAAAGCAGCTGAACCTCACAAGGTTTGAAACTCCCATGGCATAGAAAAATTAAACACTTGTTTATAAAGAAGCATTGGATAACAAATTCAAAGCTGAAATACATTTTGAACCATTTATGTTTGGGATTGCTCTCAATTTGGTCCTTGAAGTTCAAATTTGATCAACCTGGTCATTGAAGTTCATATTCATTGTCAATGTCATCCCTCTATCCAAATCCATTACCTAAATGTAATGTGATATCCATGTGAGTTGAAAACATTATTTTAATTAAAAATTCCCTAAGGTAAAAAATAAAATAAACAAAAAAAAATGAGAAAAATGATCATTTTCTCTTGGTTTTTTTTTTTTTTATAGGTAATAACAAACTTTATTGATAATAGAAGTACAATGAATTTACGATAGTAAACTCACTGCACTGAAAAAAATACAAACCAATCAAAAAGAAAGACTAATAGAATTAAGAAATTCAAACAAAGAATGACAATGCGTAAACCCCCAAATACGGGACCACTCAAACAAAGTCCTAAGCAGCAAAGACTTCACACAATCTACAAGTCTCTCAATTTCCTCAAAAGTTAGGGCATTGCAATTCACTAAAATTCACTAAAATTTTCAATTTATGAGCATGTCAAATGACATTTAATGGAGCAAGGTTAATGGATTTGAACAGAAGGGATACAATGACAACAAATACAAAACTCAAGGACCTAATAGAGAGTCAACCCAAACATGTAGGAACCCATTTGTATATTGACCAATTAAATCTTAGACTGATAATATTATCAATATATATCGTACATAGTACATTATAATTTATCATAAAATAAAAATAAGTACCTCTTGTTGTGGAGGCACAAGTGGTCCCTTCAAAGCTTTTGCAATTAAGTCCCTCACTGCTGCCCCTCTACTTGTATCAACACACATGCCATAGTCCCATAAAAGTTCATGATTGTCATCAGGGTTGAGCCACACTAGCTGAAAAGGACTTTACAAGCATAAATAAAGTACACCAATAAGCTAAACAAATTCATCGGAAAGAAATGCTTAAAACATTTCTTACCTCCCCCTCCTGTACTGGAAGCCTTGGTGGAAAAGGCCTGATCCACTGAGGACCTAACCCTTCCAATGACAAATTCCGCAACAACCCAATTACTGTTTCTTCTCTATCTCCAGATCCAAGTATGGGTTTGGCCCCAGGTTGCAAGTCAAACCTAAAATATGACTCTTAATTTCTAATGCACAGTATGAAATTCATGAATACACAGGAACACAAAATTTTAATAGCCTGGACTAAGTTCTCTGTGGTAAAAGCTTAAAAGTTAAAACAAACAAGAAAAGAAAATGGAGAGGCCTCTCCATTTCTAAGGTCCATACTCTATTGAGTTCGCATCACAACCGCTGGGTACATCAGGGTCTGGCACCACACTTTTCACTGAACCATCCTTAAATAAGCAATTATATGGTTCTGGATGAATTTTATCACAATACTGCTGCTGCAACTGTTCACATTGCGGAAAAGACTGACAGTAGAGAAAACAGAAGGATATCAAGAAAAGACCTAAATTAAGAATAAATTTCAGAAATTATCCCTGCCTCAATAATAGGGATCCCTTGCATAGTCTTGATATGATTTTACTCATTAAAAGATTAACTACATGCATCCACCTCTAATACCATTATATATGTCTAACTTACATGCACGGAAGGATCAAAACCTTGGATGTAATCTGCAACAGACTGTTTAAGAAACTGCAACAGAGATACCCACTTCAGAAATCCTTAATCATAGACAGAAGAATCTTACAATAAAAAGTATACATGTAGCAAAAACTAACGTAGTGTAACATGTGAATGAAAGCAATATGGCTTAAATCGAATATGAGCATGAACTCCATAGTGTAATTCACTAAAAATGTCAAGCGCAACCTACTAAAAAAAACACAGATGCATCCAACTCAGTTCTTTGGGGTTGAGAAAATCTATCAAGATTTTTTAGAGTATTTATCTATAAGATAATTGTTGCTGAAAAGACTTGAATTATCCAAAAAAGAGTTTAATTTTTAGAACATGGATTAAAAATGCGTCTAAGTGCAAGTCCCGGTTCAAAAAATCTTTAAAAAGGAGTCCAAAACGGACTGAAACTTGAAAGCGGGTCTGGCACCCATTCGGCACTTTTGGAGTGCCGAATAGCACAAAATCGGGCCCTGGCCCAAGGGCACATGGATTAAGCTGAAACACATCATCTAGATATTTTTTTGAGCATCCCAACCTCTATAAATAGAGGCTGGATCTCAGAATTCAGCACACTTTTTCAGGCTTTGAGATTTCCCTTCTTTCTGATTCTTTTCTTTTCCCTCTTACGTTAAAAACGTTCTAGAGGCTCTTGCTTTAGGAATTTCTTTATTGTAAGCAAAATATTTTAGGCTTCAAAGATAATTGAATAAATTTCTTTGAATCCTAAAATATCCATTCACAACGAAGAGCACGCATGCAAGAAATTTCTTTTCTTTTTTTAATCTTCTTTATTAATTTTGATTGGTGATGCATGAATAGATTTATGATGTTTTTTTTAATTTTTGGTGTGGATGCCATGTATTGTTAAATTTTTCCTTGAAAACATGGTCTTAATTCTTTCATTGTTATGGTTTTTCTTTTGAATTTCAAAAATCTGCTCATTAAAAAATCTTTTTCAAAACCCAAAACAGATTTGTATCTTCCTTAGATGCAGATCTGAATTTTTGCTAACATAAAAACAGATCTGTATCTTCCTTAGATGTAGATCTGAATTTTTTCTAATACAAAAATAGATTTGCATCTTCCTTAGATGCAGATCTGAATTTTTTCTAACACAAAAACTGATTTGCATCTTCCTTAGATGTAAATCTGAATTTTCTCCAACATAAAAACTGATTTGCATCTTCCTTAGATACAGATCTGAATTTTTTCTAATACAAAAACTAATTTGCATCTTCCTTAGATGCAAATCTGATTTTTTTTACACAAAAACTAATTTGCATCTTCCTTAGATGCAAATCTGAATTTTTTACATAAAAACTTATTTGTATCTTCCTTAGATACAAATCTGAATTTTTCTAAACATAGCAGATTTTGAAATAAAAAAAGGAAGTCATAAGTAGTGATGTGTTGTTTGTTTTATTCATAAGTTATGATGTTTACATTGTTTTGTTTAATGCAAGTAGCATAGATTTATTTCATGAGTGTAGTCCTCTTCTAAAAAGATTTTTTTTTTTTTTTTAAATCTGATTTTTTAAGGTTTTCTACAAATCTTTTTTTTTATTTTTATTACAAAACAGATCTGATTTTTTTTTTTTACATATAAACCAAAAACCAATTTTTTTAGTTCTCAAAAACAGATCTGATATTTTTAAACCAAAAGGCTTTGTTTTATTTAATAAACTCAGATCTAACTTTTCTTCACCAAAAACTATTTTTCTTACCTATACCAAAACATATTTGGTTCTCTTTTTTTTTTTCATAAATCAAATCAAATTTTTTTTATTCACAAAAACATATCTGAATTTTTCTTAAAAGAAGAGGACACATTCATAAATAGATTTATGTGACTTAGTTTGGTTGAGTGTCTCATGTATGCAACATATCATGCATAAAGGGGTACATTGGTCATGAGAGTCTAGAAGACCAGACTCTGTCTGGGCGGAATGGGTGCCTAACACCTTCCCATTCTGTAACCTAGCCTCTGAATTTAGCATCTTTGGATAGGTAGACCTAGACTTTATCTTTGTTTTTTTTTTTTTTTTTTTTTTTTGGTAGAAACTAGGACCAAAAGCCATGTATCTTTGGTAGTTTGTAACTAGGACCCAAAGCCATGTAATATTCAATTTATCAAGTTCGTATTTTTTTTTATTCAATTAATGATAATGGAACAATTTAGTCATGTAAAGTTGTATTTAATTTTTTTTCTTATTTTTTTGTTTAAAAAAATAAGTGGCGACTCCACACCACTTACCCAAAAAGAGAGGTGTCTTGAAAAAGCACCCAAATCTCTTTTTTGAAAGCACCTAAATTTCCCCGGTCTCTCACAATGAGATGAAAAGAAGTATTGTCGGTTCCGAATCATGGAGTAGTTCTTTCATCGTGGAAGTGTGGAAGATTGTACTGAGCAGGTTGGGGTGCATCGAGTACCATAAAGATTCCTACGCCGTGGAAGAATGGAAGGTTTCATCGAAAGAAATGCGTCCAAAGACTACCTGAAAGTAAAAGTGTTTGTAAGGGACCCTATGGGGCTACTTTTAGTTGAAAGTGTTTCAATGAGAGAAATTGGTCCGAAGACTACCCAAAGATGAAAGTGTTTGAGAAAGGGGCCCTTTGGGGGCTAGTTAAAGCTGAAGGTGTGAAAGTTTTTGAAAGAGACCCTCTGGGGTTAGTTATAGCTGAATGTGTTTCATTGAGAGAAACTGGTTCGAAGAGTTCCTGAAGGTGAAAGTGTTTGAGAGAGAAACCCTCTGGGGGCTACTTTTAGCTAGATGTGTTTCAACGAAAGAAACGAGTTTGAAGACTACCTGAAGGTGAAAGTGTTTGAGAAAGAGACCCTTTGGGGGCTAGTTAAAGCTGAATGTGTTTCAACGAGAGAAACTAGTTCAAAGACTACCTGAAGGTGAAAGGTGTTTCAACAAAAGAAACGCGTCTGAAAACTACCCGAATGTGAATGTGTTTCAATGAGAGAAACGAGTCCGAAGACTACCCCAAGATGAAAGGTGTTTGAAAGAGACCCTCTGGTGGCTAATTAGAGCTAAATGTGTTTCAATGAGAGAAACAAGTCTGAAGACTACCCGAAGGTAAGGGATTTCATCAGAAGAAATCTATCTAAAGACTACCCAAAGGTAAGGAATTTGTTGGTTGTGCTGGATTCTTGAGACACCAACCAAGGCTTAAAAGAAATGAAGGACTGCCCTGTTGTGGGTTCTTTAGGTTCCTTGATTCGCTAAATTCTGGATTCAATGCTTTGGGAAAGATGCCCTATTTGAAATGTTGACACTTTTGGTAGGCCCGGATGAATGATTGTAGATATCGCCTCTTGCTAGGCTCCCAATGTATGTATGAACATTGCCTCTTGGTAGGCCTTAGATGTATGACATTGCCTCTTGGTGGGCTCTAATGTATGACTCATGATGTTGCCTCTTGGTAGGCTCCTGATGTATGATTCTTGATATTGCCTCTCGGTAGGCTCCTGATGTATGTATGAGCATTGCCTCTTGGTAGGCCTTAAATGTAAGACATTGCCTCTTGGTAGGCTCGGATGTATGTATGAACATTGCCTCTTAGTAGGCCTTTAGATGCATGTATGAGCATTGCCTCTTAGTAGGCCTTAGACGTATGTATGAGCATTGCCTCTTGGTAGGCTCGAATGTATGTATGAACATTGCCTCTTGGAAGGCCTTACATGTAGGTTTCTCAATATTGACTCTTGTAGGCTCCCAATGTATGATTCTTGATATCGCCTCTTGGTAGGCTCCTAATGTGTGTATGGACATTGCCTCTTGGTAGACCTTACATGTATGATTCTAGTAGCGCTTTTAACGTTGATGACCTTGTGGTGCCACCATTGTTATCCACGCATTGTTCCATTTGCATCGTACCGTATTTTCACGGGTTTACTGATAAAATCTTATATTGATTGACCCGCTGAGGGATATGGAAAAAAAGAGAGACCGCATGAAATGAAACTGCCCTAGTGTAGGTTTTATGCGGTTCTCAACATGAGAGGAAAGGTTCCTAGCGAGATGGACCCGTTCTTAAGCATATTGATTAGCAGAAAATGGATTGAACTGCGCAAAATAAACTACCCCAGTGTAGGATTTTGCGCGGTTCTGGATCGGTGATTCAGCTTGACACGGGTTTGAGCTCGTACTGGATGATATGGGTTTCTAGACAACCCTGATGATGATCATCAATTTCCCCAGCGGGATTTTGGACTCAACGTACGGCGGAATGCATAGACTAACCCGACTATCAACTGAACTAATTAGTGCTTGAAGAAAAGTTCCCCTGAGGAATTGCAGGCGAGAAATGACTTACACTACCTTCATACCATACTAGATGGATCGCTATTAGTGATTTGGAATGGCCCTGGCACTGTCCCGTTACATGTCTTGGCAACGGGGGTTGAACTGACCCCTGAACCGAGTGAACCAGGCTTTGAAAATGAGGTTCAAGATATTCCGAGATGACGGATGAGATGCACAAAAATAAACAACCCTAGTGTAGTTTTGTGTGGTCTCGGTTCGTGCGACAAATCTCTTGATGGACTAGTATGCGACTGAACCGACCGTGCACCACTATTAAGGCAAGACGAGGGATGAGGAGAGTGTTGGGGTTTATGCCCTAAAATCCAATTTATTGACATGTCATAATAATTAAATTGTTTAATTATATGAGACTATATATAAATGAACTAATGGGACATTATCATAGTCCTTGAGATGCATTGTATGTGATTTAGTCACAGAAGATATAAATCACAAGTTCCTTGTAAAGTCAAAACGTAGTTCGTAGTCGGTGATGAAATTGGGCATTTCATCTACGAAGACTATAACACATCAACTAAGATGATTTGTCTTGATCATGGAAGTGGAGACTTCTAGTTGATGTGTTGATGTGTCTTAAGAGTTAAAACATATTGAACTAGACCACTGTGAGATTAATTACTCAATCAACAATTGTCACCTAAATAATTAATCTCACGACTTCTAATTTCATAGAAGCTCAATCCAGAGAGGATAGTGAACCCGATCATGAAATGTAGGTTACTTTGATATATCAAGAGTGAGATCTAATATTCACGGTCAAAACCTCAGTATGTTGGGTAACCACACGTAGTGTTGAAGGAACACATATTCTCAAGATGGAATCCATAATCTCCTTCCATAGAGACACGAAATATCTCCTTGAGATAATTTTACTGGGAACTGGTTATTCGGGGCGCCCACTTTAGTAAGGAGTTACTAAAGCTTATATTTATTAAAATAGGATTTCAATAAATGTGAATAACTAAAAGATTAAACCAGGTACTCAAGGATAAAATAGTTGTTTACAAAGTGACAGTTCTTTATGACTTTGTTCACTATGGATATTTCATGGAGGGGTCAAATGATATCATTAGAATCTTGGGATATAATTTATTAATACGGCCTAGAGTGCAATTATATTTATATAGTGGTAATAAATATAATTAATGGTAACTTTGGACTTGTCAAGAGTTGACAGAAAAGCCTAAGACCCATTGGAGCTAGAGTCTTCTTGGGCACCATGTGGAATTGAGATGAAGATTAGAGGTATTCTCAAGTCTTGGTTTTGAATTTCACTTCATCAAGGTACGCTTTCTATTCTTTGTTCTAGAATTCAAGGTTACATGTTATCTCTCATGAATGAAGTAGATCTGTGTTTGTTGCTTCCGTTGTGTGTTTTGTATAAGATGCAAAACCATATTTTCCAACAAAGACAACCAGAGTGGAGGTTATTTGTGCCGAGGCGTGCAGCAGAGCTGATGATTTAGCATTGAGGCTAATGAAGGCTAGATCCTTCATCCATTCCACTTTGAGCTTGGAGTATGGGCCTACTGACGAGCCAAGTGAGCCACAGTTGGCATTGAGCCAGACTGATTAAACAGGACCATATCCAAAGGCAGCAGAAGATCAATTTGCTATTTTTTACCTCTTCACAACACAATTTGTCAAAAGTTTCAATACTCATGGTGGACATGCCAACCAAAACAGACACCTCTATTAAGCAGACTTCAGCATCCTCAAGAACTCAATCAGATTCGTTTCCTAATATTGACATTTGAAAACATACACAATTCCATGCAACATAGATTGTGGAGTCCAGAAATTTTTTTTTATGATAGGTAAGAAAAAGTTTATTAAAGACACTAAAATATGCACAAAACGCACAAAGTAGTCAAAAAGTACAAAAGGAGGAAAAATCCAGAATTCATAAATATTAGCTAAATTAATCACCTAAGGAGTCCAAATATCCAATTGATAAGTGTGACATACATAGATATGATGTCAATCAAGCCATTTGTCATTCATTTGCATCATTTGATTACATGTCACACTGTCCAAAAGCTTGTTAACATTCAAAAATGCATAACCTAAAAAGCAAGTATTTCACAAAACAACTGATGGACAAGACCGTCCAACTATACAAATCAAAAGGCTAAACTGAGAAAGTAGAACCTCTTTGCCACTACTCGAGCCATCAGAGCCTAGCAACTGGAGAATAAATGCCCTCTCATATTTTTCACCTTCATCATCTGATGCAGTCTGTATTCCAACGGTAGGACACACGCGAAAAAAAAAAAAAAAAAAAAAAAAAGAGATGAAACAGTTATTTTTGTTATTTTAATAAAGAAGATTGTAGCTAAACCATACTGTAAATCAATGACAAAAAGAAATTTGCAATACAAAATAACAGGTAACATTAAAGAAAGATTTAACCCTCTTCTAAGTTCAACAGTGCAACGACATCTACTAAGTTCAACAAAAAAAACCACAAGCTTATTTGAAAGATTTAACCCTCTTCAAAGTTCAACGGTGCAACAACATCTACTTAATTAAGAGTTTGATTTGTTGACACAATCAACCAGATATGCTAAAAAAAAATTTATCAAAATTTTTTTGAGGAGAACTAGTAAATACCAAAAGCTTATAAATAATAAAATAATAAAATATAAAAATTAAAAAAAAAAACCTTCATATTTTCATTTAAACAATACCTCACTTACATTTATAATAAAATTTATAAAAGGGTTTGCAGAAGATTTCTGGGAGGCATAAGTCTGATGAAGAATAGCAAATGCAACCAAACGCTGAGTTGAATGAAGCAGCTTTTTGTCCTGCAATAATTATAACATCCAGCTAGTCAGCAATTGATACCAAGAAACAATCATAAAAGACCAAAAGAAAGTACAATCGAACTTGATCAAGATATCAATAGACTTAAAAAGGTGAGAGCAGAATTAATGATTTGAGAATACTTAATAAAGGACCCCCCCCCCCAACAAGCACACTTCTTTTTTTGTGGTAAGCTACACACTCACCATGAGAGTCTTGAACCCAAGACCTTAACAGGAATTCAACCCAAGAACACATGTTCTCTATCCTTCTCTTCCTTCATTTTTGTTGTTTTAATTGATTAAGAGAGAGAGAGAGAGAGAGAGAGAGAGAGTTCAGGCATGATTTAGGCCAGCCATAGTCAAAGTTACCCTTTTTTAAGACAAAGATATCCAATTATCACACCCCGTGTCATAAAAAAAATATCTAGCAAATTTACACTCAAAGGCCTCAAGGAGCCTAAACACATTGCAAAAGCATGCACCTGAGCAAAGTAAAGCACACATTTTTGAGTTACATGTCAAGTGATTTTTGTTCTTCTCGTCAGCTAGATGGGACGTTTGAATCCTTGGTGACAATAATATCATATAACTAATCTGTTAAATAAAGCTAAGTACAATGGTCAGTATAAAACTACAAAATATTTAGTGCAACTAAACTTAAATTAATAAAAAGTTGTAAAAAAAATGATCCAATGCTTTGTTTTTGGGTGAAGCAAAAAGAGCAAAGAAAATTAATAACTTCATTTTAAAAGGCATGTCATTTTCATTTGGACAGCATTTCGTATTTTATTTCATATTCATGTGTGAAGTGTATTAGACTGAGATTTGTAATAACAATAAACGGTAAATTTTAATTGGTTTCAGATCTACTAGTATTTTTATTTGAATTACATATTTTTCAAAAAAAAATCAAAATCAGAAATTTTAGGCTTGGCACTTTGCAAAGTAGAGCATTCTTTTGACAATTTAGTCTTAGGGTAAGAATTTCTTTTCCTCTAGTGCTCTGCACTATAAGCAGCACACTTTTAACAACACCGATCACAAAACCATTATTCTAGGGTTGCCAAAGTCAAATGAACCTAACCAACAATGCCAATAGCCTTGTAGCTCAACTGGTTGGCACCTCCTGCTGTTACCAAGGGAGAAATCTAGGGTTCAAATCCCCCCACCCCCAACCATTGACCTATGAAAAAAAAAATGAATCTAACCAACAGTGAACGAAACATGCACCAGGCTCTCCAAACATTGCCTATGCTGCGATTTTTTGTACTGAAGCTATAATTAGTTAATGGAAACCCAAAATAAACAAAGCAAAATAAAAGCATTGCTCTACCATAGTAATGCTAAAGCCTAATCGATAATTGAGCTAGAGATAAGACTCTTATACAGTAATTAACACAAGCTTATTTTGCCTAAAATTGTACTCATTACTCATAAACCAAGAGAATAATCTATAAACCTAGTCACCCCCAAGATAATATTACAGTGTATGTTTTCCATTAATAAAAAACAAAAAACAAAAAACAGAATTGATATGAATATTGAATTTTATCAATGATTTCCAAACAGCTCAATCAAAATCTTTGGAAAGCAAAATTTCAGGCATTGATGGCAAAATTGGAAACAGAAATGAAAAAACCCTAACCCTAAGAGGAAGAGGAAGAGAGAATTGCCTGTAAAAGGAGGACGAGGGAGGAGCAAGCAACGAAGTGGCGAGCGCGAGGGAACTTGGAGTTGAAGTCGGCGGCGATCTCATCTATCGGACTTTGCTCCGATTTGAGGAGAGCGTAGAGCGTCTTCGACTCTTCTGCGCTCAGCGTCTTCATCATATTCCTCTGTTTAACAAACAGAGATTGAGAGAATGAAAGAATTCTTGAGATCTCTCTTCTCTTCTCTTCTCTTCTCTTCTGAGTTATTATGTATGTATGTAAACCTAAACCACACGTACGCACGCACGCTCGGCGCGGAAACTCTTTCTATCTGCTACTGCTACTGACTTTTGAAACCGGCGACTAAAAGAGAGAGAGGGTTTCGATTTTCTACAATCAGATTCAGAGTCCTCAATTGCCTTTTCCCATTTGCCCACTAGTGTCTTGCCATGTCACCGAATTAAGATAATTACATGTTTATTTTGCAAAATACCCCGGAATTACTTTTCTTTTTTTTCTTTTTTCTTTTTTTAGCCTTTTACTTTTTGTTGACCTCTCCAAAACTTGGCACATCATTATCATTTTATAATTTTTTTAGTCTTATTTTCTTCTCTTATCAATTCTAAGTTGATAAAAATTTTAATTTGATTACAAATGTGAAGTCTGGGTACCATATAGCTAAGCTATTGAAGATGGCATAGAATTCTTCAGGAAAGGCTTTAGTGCAAAGAGCAAGCACCTCCTTATGGTCACAGGTTTGGAAAGCAAGGGTCCCCAATAAGGTAAAACTCTTTTCTTGGAGAGCATATCAAGATATATTGCCTACACGGAATAATTTGGTTCGGAGAAGGGTGATGGAGGATGCGAGTTGTTGCTTCTGTCATAGAGCTACGGAAACGGTATTGCATGTGCTTTGGGAGTGTGGGGCTGCACAAGATGTGTGGGCGGATAGTGCTATCAGATTTCAAAAATTTGGGACTGAGCAAGTGGATTTTAGACAGTTGGTAGCTGGTCTCCTGCCGAAGCTGTCATTGGAGGAATGGGATTTATTTTGGGTGATTTGTTGGCAAATTTGGCTGCAGAGGAACATGATGTTGCATGGGGGTGTCTTCCAACATCCATCACAATCTCACCAACGTGCATCAAATTATTTAAGAGAGTTTGTTGATGCTCAAGACCAACTAAGTGTACATGTATCAGTCCATGTCCCTGCAAGTCAAGCATGGCAGCCACCACAAGGAGAGTTCTTCAAGCTGAATTTTGATGGAGCCTGTTTTGATAATGGTGCGACTTCAGGCTATGGTGCTGTTATTCGTAATGGGAATGGTGAAGTTATGGCTGCTGTATCTGCCAAGGGTGGTGCTGTGAGGGATAGTGAAGAATTGGAGGTGATGGCTTGTCACAAAGCTCTGGAATTTGCTATAGACGCTGGTTTTATGGAGGTGATACTAGAAGGTGATAATGCTCTGGTGATGAAGACAATTTCACAGGCTCAACCAAACTTCTCTCGGCTTGGATTAATCTATGAAGATATTTGGTGCTTGGCTGCAGGTTTTAGATCCATCTCAATTAGCTATGTTAGGCGTAGTGCCAATGGTGTTGCTCATGCTTTGGCAAAATTTGCTAGGTTATCTGATAATGATATTGTATGGATGGAGGAGGATCCTCCCCCTGCAGTGGATGCTTTGTATTTGGATTCTAGTCTTTTGAATTAATGAAAGTCATTTGGTTCCAGTTTCAAAAAAAAAATTCTACTACAATTTATTTGTTCATATCCTATCAAATACAATACTAATGGGAAACTATTTTAAATTATAAAATAATTTTACTATTAACTTTTAATTAATAGTTTTTTCATATACGACTTTATATCATATTAGCTTTCTTTAAAGTATTGATATCTATTACTTGGCAATTTCTATCACAACAGATTGTCAATGTTAATCATTCCATCTAAAAATTACGGTTAACCATAACATTATATATACAGATTCTTTATTATTAATATTATGGCTCTCTCCTCCCATATGGTGATTAAAAAAAATTTCTCAATCTCAAATTGCTCTCTCTTTTTTTAGAATTGTTCTCAAATTGCTCCTTTTTTTTTTCTTTTTCATTTTTTATGCTCTCAGATTGCTCATAATACCAAGAGTCCTTTTCCATTACACACCTTCAGTGGTAGGCAACGAAGCAAAGCTCTTTCTTTAGCTCATCACACCAAGAATTACAATTCATTCATGTTCATTGCCTTAAAAGGGAGTGTTCAGGTTATTATGAATTTTGATGCTGAATAATAATTTTAATGCGTAACAATTTTACTATTAGCTTTGTTTTCAATGCCTAAATCAATTCCCATGAAGTCTCCCTTTTTTTAATTCAACAACCTTTTTTTGGTGCATGGGTTTTTTTTTTTTGGAACCAATATTTTTTGTTTTGCTTGGTATTAAAGGAAAAACGATTTGGCTAGGAATGGGATCCTTCTAATAAAATGTAGATTCGAGGGAAAACATGGTGTGTTGACTGAGACCATGTTTTATGTCCCTCTTAGGAACAAGATAAGTTCTGGCATTGGAACAAGATAAGTTTAGTAGTGACCGTTAGATTTTACTAATAATACAATCTTAGTCCTTTTGTCTATAGTAAATTATATATGGATGATAGTTCCTGCCTTTTCCAAGTAGCTACTTTTTCCAATTTAAATGATGAAATTTGCATAGCTATTCATTTGATTGATAAGTTTGTTTAAAATTGTTTTGGTTTCAATGATGACCAGTGTTTATTTTGGGGAGAGTCTCCTCAAGTTTTGTTGTTGTTCTTAGATAAATAATTAGCAAAGAAGGATAAGAGTGTACAGTTATTATTGAATTGCATAATTCTTGCTCTCATTTGTGAGCTTTGCAGGGTTACGTGTACTGCATGGTGCTTTTAAAACTGATTTGGAAGTTTGTAGAATTGGTGGTGTGTTTAAGTTTGGAATAGTTGTGTGTCATAGTGTTTACTAATTGAATTTGAGACTCTAACATTAACCGGTCATTTGTTTAGAGAAACTAAACAACTACATGGAAGATTTATGTGTTTGTATGTTTGCTTTGTTTACTATGAGCCTTATTATGCATGCAGGTGAGATAATAAATTTGTGCAATCCTACTAGGCAAGAAGCAAAGGCAACCATGAAATTTCAAAGGGTGATTGGAAATGATAATTTAAATGGAAGTGTTTACTGGATGACATGACTTAACAATTCTTATTAAGAAAAGTATTAAGTAATTCCATTGGTTTTATAATATTCACGTTTTTTAATTTTATTTTTTTCTGAATTATGCAACAAGTCAATTGTATATCAATGATATGTTCTCCATGACTAAGTTTTGGTTATATATATAGTTATTCAATTAGCCTATGCATCGCACAAGTTAGCGACTAGTTAGATTAAATTGTAATTTTTTTTTTGGGGGTGCGATTAAATTGCAAATTTAACATTGGGGTGATTTTAATTTTGTCCCTTAAATTTATTTGTTCCCCTAACATTATCAATCATATTTTAGAGAGAAACATCAAGAATCTTGTAACTCAAATTGCACAACCTGATGTTTTTCGTGAAGGCATCCAAAGTTCAAATTCTCTACTATAAACTATTGATGTATCAAAAATATATATTTCAGAGAGGAAGAGGGTTTCGATTATCTATTGTCAACTTTTGCAATTGTCTTTCTATTTGTCCAATAGTTCTTTGCCCTGTCAGCAAATCATGGAAAAGAAATATGTAAGAAAAATGTGTTCATTACCATAATAAAATATTCCATTTTACATATTATTATTATTAACTTTTTTTTTTAGAGAGAGTTTCAACCTATGGCGTCCGCTCCTGATGATAGCTCTTTATCATCCGACCAAGACACTAAACCAAGACACCCCTGTCAACAAATCATAGAAAAGAAAAATGTGTTCATTACTGTTGGGAAATTTAGACCACGGTTGATAGAATTAACAAGTTTTAAACCCAAGTTGTTAATTAGATTTATTATGAATAAAACTTGTTAAAACAAACAAACATCAATATCATGTCAAAATCATGCAACAGAAAAATAAATAAGACAAGATATGATTACCCAAGAAAACAAATGAAACAAACTAGTTTCACAGTAAAAAACCTGGGGGGAAACCTTCCCGAAAAGAATTCCACTATAGTAAAGAGAAGTTTCAGATCTAGTACAAAATCTTTGTCCCTAGACTCTACAATCCCCGTAGATGAACTCACAGCAAAAAGCTTCTACCGCTTCAGAACCTCTGAACTCTTCAATATATGAACTCCACCCTTTGATGCACGAATCCCAGTACGTGACTAACCAATTGCGCGGATCCCAGTACGCGACTTAATCACCAACTAGAAGAAGATTGTTGGCTGCAAAGTTATTCACTTCATCAACAATGAAGATTAAAAAGCACTTGGTTACAAAACCCTAAGGCACAAAAATGCAGTAGCTTCTTTTAGAGAGAATAAGGCATTGGTCAGTTTTTGCATATATTCTTCTTGTATTCTCTTATGTGACGGCCTCTAAAATAAGCCTTATATAGATCTAAGGTTGTGAGAAAAGAAACCCTACACATACATGTCAGCATGGGCCGAAAATTAGATCTGAAAATTTGAATTCCCGTAACCTCAATCAATCAGGAGATGTCGAGCTTTAAACGTCGATAGATACAACTATCGAGAAGCTATCGAGAAGCTGTCGAGGAGACAGAAGCTTTCTCGATCAATCCACCAACTATCGAGGGGTGTCGAGATTGCGATATCTCTCAACTGAAATAAGATAAGATATGATGATCCATGAAAACCAATAAAATAAACTAGTTTCACAGTAAAAAACCTGGGGGGAAACCTTCCCGAAAAGCAATCCACTATAGTAAAGAGAAGTTTCAGATCTAGTAAAAAACATTTGTCCCTAGACTCTACAATCCCCGTAGATGAACTCACAGCAGAAACCTTCTACCGCTTCAGAACTTCTAAACTCTTCAATATATGAACGCCACCCTTTAATGCACGAATCCTAGTATGTGACTAACCAATTGCGTGGATCCCAGTACGCGACTTAATCCCAACTAGAAGAAGATTGTTGGCTGCAAAGTTCTTTACCTCATCAACAATGAAGATCAAAAAGCACTTGATTACAAAACCCTAAGGCGCAAAAACGCAATAGCTTCTTTCAGAGAGAATAAGACATCGGTCACCTTTTGCATATGTTCTCCTTGTATTCTCTTATATGACGGTCTCTAAAATAAGCCTTATATAGGTCTAGGGTTGTGAGAAAAGAAACCCTACACATACATGTCAACATGGGCCGAAAATCAGATCTGAAAATCTGAATTCCCGTAACCTTGATCGATTGGGAGGTGTCGAGCTTTAAACGTCAACAAATACAATTATCGAGAAGCTATCGATGAGCTATCGATGAGACAGAAGCTTTCTCGATCGATCCACCAGCTATCGAGAGGTGTCGAGATTGCGATATCTCTCAACTGAAGAGCTCGATAGATAGCCTAGCTGTCGAGAGATGTTGAGAAGCTGTCAAGCTATCTGTCCGCAGGTGTCGAGCTATCTGTCCAGCTTTAGTGAACAGCTTTTCTTCACTTGTTTCTTGGTCCAATCTTCATGACTTTAATACTAGACTTAAACAACATGTTTCTCAAAGTATTAAACACATCCTAGATCTACCCAATTACAAGTAAAGTGCATTTTGTCAAAAGATTAGCCAATTATACAAAATATGTCCTTAACAATCTCCCTCTTTGGCAATCCATGACAAAACCACAACAAACAAATGAAGTATGAGAGAAGTCATAAATCACTCAACTCATAATCAATTGTTGAATACAATAAAATCTACCCTAACACAAACTCTTGAAAAATTTTGCAAGAAGAGAGTTCATGGCATGGAAGACTTTGACAACCTGTATTTCTGAAACACTTTAAACAAAACTCATCACGGCATCTTAGTGTGAAACAAAAATTATAGATTGCATACAAGTAATAAGAAACATTTGTATAAAAAAAGAAAAGAAACAACACATGTAGAGGTAGGTGAAGAAGACATATATCAACATATAAAAAAGATAAGTTCAATGTATACAAACATGATCATAAGACCCAAGGTATAAGAAGAAGAAGGTAAGCACTCCCCCTTACAAGGGCATGTATTTCTCCCCCTAATATGTAGAATCTTAAAAAAGAAACCACATATTCTCCACAATTTCTCCCTTTTTTTGTACTAATTGACAAAGGGTACAAGAAGCTAGAAAGCTTCACTCGAGAAACATAAGATGATCAAGACTGATCAAGGGGGTATAAGAATCCATAAAAATGCATGAATGTAATGAAACAAGATGTTATGGATGACAAGATAATAGAAAGAGGCAAAACATGTGAAAGACAAATCTTTCAACAAAAAAAATGTTAAGCACATAGATCCCAAAACACACACACACTAAACAAGTCTAATCAATTTTATATTTAAAAAAATAAGTCAAGACAGTTTAGTGAGCATATATTAACACATGTAAAATCTTGTGATGGTGTCAAATCACATTGTACCTGCACATGTATCAAGAGTAGCAAAGAATATTGCGTGTTGTGTGTGAAAAACATCGTAAGATTGCATAAGTGTATACATGTTATGACGATTTGAGATATGAGAAAATCACTCTAACTCACACACAATCATAATTGTTTGATGGGGACTATCACCTTCGAGGTACATCCTATAACTCACACATCTCCTAAAATACACGCTTGCAATCATATTTAAAGCATTTTTTATCTTTTTGCTTTTTATTTTTCTTTGCATATTTTTATTTAAGCATATCATGCGTAATCATATAAGAGAGAGAAAAGAAATACCCAAAGATATTTGACATTCCAATTTTACTATGCCTAAGCACACAAATGTCATTGACACTGCACTTTTGTTATATCGAAGCATACAGGTGTCTTATATATGATTGGCGGGCAATAGTGGTGAGATTGTTATTTATGCCTTTCTCTTAGGATTTTCTAATTCTTCCCGTCAAAAAGAGTGATACGAGTGTTAAGTACAAGAGACAACTTAATTTTACTCATCACAAACAAGAGGCACAAAACTCACTTATTTAGTTGTGCATAGAGATGTTCATCTAAGCTACAAAAGATACAAAATTTAGAAAACTTTGTTTCAATGGTCATCCAACGAACACAAGTACCAATGTACACAAACACACACTGTTTTTGTATTTTTCTGATTTTTCTCTTTTATTTTGAAAACCAACAAAATAAAGACTAAACAATCAAACAAAAACAGACAAACAACATGAAAGCATGAAAGAAAGATGCATATGTATGAAGGCATGTTAGAAAGATGCAAATGCATGAAAGCATGATTCCAAAAGCATATAAGAAATCAAGCAAAGAGAGTCCTACTTTAGATAGAAAGAATTAAAGCAGAGGACAAACAGAAAAGACAATTAAGTCTTAGGCTCCTTTCTCACCTACACAGCATGAGTCTTTGACCGTGAAGATGAAAAGGCACGTGTCTTAGTATGTCTACTAAAGGACATAGAAGAATTAAAATTCTGCTGAAATTGAGTTAAAAAGCTCAAAACTTTTAATAACTCTCCAAACAAATATGTAGGTCCTTGAGAGGAAACTTGTGATTGTTTCGACACTTGCTTTTGAGGATACAACTTAAAGCAATTAGGATGAATGTGTCCAGAAACACCACAATAGTGACAAATATGAGTAGTTTTCGAACTACTATACTTCCTAGAAGGAGGTCAAACCTTAGAAGTTGACAGAGACCTCAACTTAGGACAATTTGGCCTAATATGACCAACAATATGACAATGATGACAAATGGGGATAAAAACAGATTTTTCATTCAACCTATGAGGAGTTTTAGACATAAGTTTAGAAATTTCAGAGTTAACATCAGATATTTTACCTTTGTCTATCTTAGCAGAATTAGCCTTCAACTCTTCATTATTCCTTTTAAATGGTAGAATATAAAAAAAAATTTCTTTTGAGTTAGGCTCAACAACAAGTTTGGCACTAGTTAATTTTTCAACTTCAGTTTTAAATTCAACTAGTTGCTCTTCCAAACTCTTAATTTTGTCCACCTGAGATGAAATTTGATTTTTAAAATTCTCATTCAAATTATTAGCTTCATCCAATTTTGCAATCAAATCATCTCTTTCAAGTTTAACCTTCTTAAATTAGCTTTTAATTTTGTTGAACATTCAAGAGATTTCATACAAAAATTATAAAACTTGCAATAGGCATTTTGAATATCATCATCATCATTCAACACAAGATCATGCAAATCAAAGCAATCAAGAGCTTCCATGACAACGGGGTCAAGGATCACACTCAGGAAATTAATCCAATCAGAGTGTACCCGCTCTGATACCACTTATTGAAAAATTTAGACCCCGATTGATAGAATTAACAAGTTTTAAACCCAAGTTGTTAATTAGATTTATTATGAATAAAACTTGTTAAAACAAACAAACATCAATATCATGTCAAAATCATGCAGCAGAAAAATAAATAAGACAAGATATGATGACCTAGGAAAACCAATGAAACAAACTAGTTTCACAGTAAAAAACTTGGGGAGAAATTTTCTCGAAAAACAATCCACTATAGTAAAGAGAAGTTTCAAATCTAGTACAAAACTTTTGTCCCTAGGTTCTACAATCCCCGTAGGTGAATTCACAGCAGAAATCTTCTACCGCTTCAGAACATCTGAACTCTTCAATATATGAATGCCACCCTTTGATATACGAATCCAAGTACATGACTAACCAATTGCGCGGATCCGAGTACGCGACATAATCACCAACTAGAAGAAGATTGTTGGCTGCAAAGTTCTTCACTTCATCAACAATGAATATCAAAAAGCACTTGGTTACAAAACCCTAAAACGCAAAAACGCAGTAGCTTCTTTCAGAGAGAATAAGGCATCGGTCACCTTGGAAGGTGGGAGCAGATAACAAATGAGAGGGATATGGAGTTGTCAGTTTATCTCGTAACTAATGTTACTTTTGTATTTTCTAATAAATAATAGTAATTTTTTTATATATTCTTTTAGAATTATTGTACTAGATTATTAGACCTTTCATACCTTAGTTCCACCTCTAATCTAGATAAGTCTAGACTATAAGAATGGCAATGGGATGGGACATAATTGGATTAGGGTACCCGTCCCTGCCCCATCCCCTTCCCCTGACAAAGAATATCTATGTTGTACAGGAGCGGAGAAGGGCGCTAGTGGGGCTAGTTGAAGGTATGTTGTTGTACCTAAAACAAAAGCATAAAATGTATAGCATGCTTCATTGAGATTAACTAGCTGAATTCCCGCACGATGTGCGGTACAACTTATTATTAGTTTTCTCTAATATTTTAATAATTTTTATAAAGAATATTGTAGCTTAACTGGTTGGCACTCAATTTCTAATAGAGACATTTATAATTCAGATCCCTCAACTATTGATGTGTAAAAAAAAATTTCAATAAATTTCCTTGTAAAAAATTATAATCTTTAGTTATTTTATAGACAAAATAGAAAGACACTAAGAGTAGTGTAGTGATTTGATCACACTATATATATGTGTTCACTAATTGAAAATTACATGATATAATGGTTAATATAGATAAGAAACGCAGTAGCTTCTTTCAGAGAGAATAAGGCATCGGTCACCTTTTGCATATGTTCTCCTTATATTCTCTTATGTGACGGCCTTTAAAATAAACCTTATATAGGTCTAGGGTTGTGAGAAAAGAAACCCTACAAATACATGTCAGCATAGGCCGAAAATCAGATCTAAAAATCTGAATTCCTGTAACCTCGATCGATCGGGAGGTGTCGAGGAGGTGTCGAGCTTTAAACGTCAACAAATACAGCTATCGAGAAGCTATCGAGGAGCTGTCGAGCAGACAGAAGCTTTCTCGATCGATCCACCAACTATCGAGAGGTGTCGAGATTGTGATATCTCTCAACTTAAGAGGTCGATAGATAGCCTAGCTGTCGAGAGGTGTCGAGAAGCTGTCGAGCTATCTGTCCGCAGGTGTCGAGCTATCTGTCCGCAGGTGTTGAGCTATTTGTCCAACTTTAATGAACAGCTTTTCTTCACTTGTTTCTTGGTCTAATTTTCATAGTTTTAATACTAGACTTGAACAACATGTTTCTCGAAGTATTAAACACATCCTAGATCTGCCCAATTACAAGTAAAGTGCGTTTTGTCAAAGGATTAGCAAATTACACAAAATATGTCCTTAACAATCTCCCCCTTTGGCAATCCGTGACAAAACCACAACAAACAAATGAAGTATGAGAGAAGCCATAAATCACTCAACTCATAATCAATTGTTGAATACAATAAAATCTACCCTAATACAAACTCTTGAAAAACTTTGCAAGAAGAGAGTTCATGGCATGAAAAACTTTGACAACCTGTATTTCTGAAACACTTTAAACAAAACTTATCACGGCATCTTAGTGTGAAACAGAAATAATAGATTGTATACAAGTAATAAGAAACATGTGTATAAAGAAAGAAAAGAAACAACTCATGTAGAGGAAGGTGAAGAAGATATACATCAACATATAAAAAAGATAAGTTCAATGTATGCAAACATGGTCACAAGACCCAAGGTACAAGAAGAAGAAGGTACACACTCCCCCTAACAAGATGAAACACAACTCTCCCTTACAAGGGCATGTATTTCTCCCCCTAACATGTAGAATCTTAAAAAAAAAAATCACATATTCTCCACAATTTCTCCTCCTTTTTGTCCTGATTGACAAATGGTACAAGAAACTAGAAAACTTCACCCGAGAAACATAAGATGATCAAGGATGATCAAGGGGGTACAAAGAATCCATAAAAATGCATGAATATAATGAAACAAGATGTTATGGATGACAAGATAATAGAAAGAGGCAAAACATGTGAAAGACAAATCTCTCAAAAAAAAAATGTTAAGCACATAGATCCCAAAACACACACACACACTAAACAAGTCTAACCAAATTTATATTTTAAAAAACAAGTCAAGACAGTTTAGTGAGCATACATTAACACATGTAAAACCTTGTGATAACCAAATCACATTGTACCAGCACATCTATCAAGAGTAGCAAAGAATATTGCGTGTTGTGTGTGAAAAACATCGCAAAATTGCATAAGTGTATACGTGTTATGACGATTTGAGATATGAGAAAATCACTCTAACTCACACACAATCATAACTGTTTGATGGGGACTATCACCTTCGAGGTACATCCTATAACTTCCACATCTCCTGGAATACACGCTTGCAATAATATTTAAAGCATTTTTTATCTTTTTGCTTTTTATTTTTCTTTACATATTTTTATTTAAGCATATCATGCATGAGCATATAAGAAAGAGAAAAGAAATACCCAAAGATATTTGACATTCCAATAGTGGTGAGATTGTTATTTATGCCTTTCTCTTAGGATTTTCTAATCCTTCCCGTCAAAAAGAGTGATACAAGTGTTAAGTACAAGAGACAACTTAATCTTACTCATCACAAACAAGAGCCACAAACCTCACTTGCTTAGTTGTGCATAGATATGTTTATCTAAGTTACAAGAGATACAAAATTTAGAAAACTTTGTTTCAATGGCCATCCAACGTACACAAGTACCAATGAACACAAACACACACTGTTTTTGTATTTTTCTGAGTTTTCTCTTTTATTTTGAAAACCAACAAAATAAAGACTAAACAACCAAACAAAAACAGACAAACTACATGAAAGCATGAAAAAAAGATGCATATGTATGAAGGCATGTTAGAAAGATGCAGATACATGAAAGCATGATTCCAAAAGCAGATAAGAAATCAAATAAAGAGAGTCCTACTTTAGATAGAAAGAATTAAAGCAGAGGACAAACAGAAAAGACAATTAAGTCTTAGGCTCCTTTCTCACCCACACAGCACGAGTCTTTGACCATGAAAATGAAAATGCACGTGTCCTAGTATGTCTACTAAAGGACATAGAAGAATTAAAATTCTCCTGAAATTGAGTTAAAAAACTCAAAACTTTTAATAACTCTCCAAAAAAAGGTGTAGGTCCTTGAGAGGAAATCTGTGACCGTTTGGACACTTGCTTTTGAGGATATAACTTAAAGCAATTAGGACGAATGTGTCCAGAAACACCACAATGGGGATAAACATGAGTAGTTTTCGAACTATTATGCTTCCTAGAAGGAGGTCTAACCTTAGAGGTTGACAGAGACCTCAGTTTAGGACAATTTGGCCTAATATGACCAACAATATGACAATGATGACAAATGGGGACAAAAACAAATTTTTCATTCAATCTAGGAGGAGTTTTAGACATAGGTTTAGAAACTTCAGCGTTAACATCAGATAATTTACTTTTGTCTATCCTAGCAGAATTAGCTTTCAACTCTTCATTATTCCTTTTAAATGGAGGAATATAAAAATATTTTTTTTTTTGAGTTAGACTCAACAACAAGTTTGGCACTAGTTAATTTTTCAACTTCAATTTTAAATTCAACTAGTTGCTCTTCCAGACTCTTAATTTTGTCCACCTGAGATGAAATTTGATTTTTAAAATTCTCATTCAAATTATTAGCTTCATCTAATTTTGCAATCAAATCATCTCTTTCAAGTTTGACCTTCTTAAAATTAGTTTTTAATTTTGTAGAACATTTAAGAGATTTCATACAAAATTATAAAGCTTGCAATAAGCATCTTGAATATCATCATCATCATTCAACACCAGATCATGCAAATCAAAGCAATCAAAAGCTTTCATGACAACGGGGTCAAGGATCACACTCAGGAAATTAATCCAATCAGAGTGTACCCACTCTGATACCACTTGTTGGAAAATTTAGACCCCGGTTGATAGAATTAACAAGTTTTAAACTCAAATTGTTAACTAGATTTATTATGAATAAAACTTGTTAAAACAAACAAACATCAATATTATGTCGAAATCATGCAGCGAAAAAATAAATAAGACAATATATGATGACCTAGGAAAATCAGTGAAACAAACTAGTTTCACAGTAAAAAACCTGGGGGGAAACTTTACCGAAAAGCAATCCACTATAATAAAGAGAAGTTTTAGATCTAGTACAAAATCTTTGTCCCTAGACTCTACAATCCCCGTAGATGAACTCACAGTAGAAACCTTCTACTGCTTCAGAACCTCTGAACTCTTCAATATATGAACCCCATTCTTTGATGCACGAATCCCAGTATGTGACTAACCAATTGCGCGGATCCTAGTATGCGACTTAATCACCAACTAGAAGAAGATTGTTGGCTGCAAAGTTCTTCACTTCATCAACAATGAAGATCAAAAAGCACTTGGTTACAAAACCTTAAGGCGCAAAACGCAGTAGCTTCTTTCAGAGAGAATATGGCATCAGTCACCTTTTGCATATGTTCTCCTTGTATCCTCTTATGTAACGGCCTCTAAAATAAGCCTTATATAGGTCTAGGGTTGTGAGAAAAGAAACCCTACACATACATGTCAGCATGGGCCGAAAATCATATCTGAAAATTTGAATTCTCGTAACCTCGATCAATCGGGAGGTGTCGAGGAGGTGTCGAGCTTTAAATGTCGACAGATATAGGTATCGAGAGCTATTGAGGAGACAGAAGCTTTCTCGATCGATCCACCAGCTATCGAGAGGTGTCGAGATTGCGATATCTCTTAACTGAAGAGCTCGATAGATAGCCTAGCTGTCGAGAGGTGTCGAGAAGCTGTCGAGCTATCTGTCCGCAGGTGTCGAGCTATCTGTCCAGCTTTAATGAACTTCTTTTCTTCAATTGTTTCTTGATCCAATTTTCATGGCTTTAATACTAGACTTGAACAACATGTTTCTCGAAGTATTAAACACATCCTAAATCTACCAAATTACAAGTAAAGTGTGTTTTGTCAAAGAATTAGTCAATTACACAAAATATGTCCTTAACAATTACCATAATAAAATTCTCCATTTTCCTTATTATTATTATTAACTTTTTTTTAGAAAGAGTTTCAACCAATGGCGTTCGCTCTTGATGATAACTCTTTATCATCAAACCAAGATACCAATCAGTTTTTGGTTTAGGCAGAGATTGATCCTCAGATCTCTTATTCAACCATCAGAGACTTCACCAATTGAGCTAACTAGAACCACTTCCCTATATATTATGCTAACTGGAACCACTTCCCTATATATTATCTCTATATATTAAGAGAATTCAAAAAGTTAGTTATGGCTTCAAAAAATGTCAAAAATACCTCTAATCTAATTAGATAATCCTTATTCTTAAAAAATTAAAATAAAACAGGGTTAAAATTTTAATTCAACAAAATTCAAAATTAAAAAAAAAAATTACCGGAGAAACTTTTTTCCAAAAAATTAGTGTACTTTCTATTTGAAAATATCTCACATACATTTGATACATTTTTTTCTTTCTAAAAACTAGCACGCACTAAACCCAGTTGTTTACTACATTTCAAATCCTAAATTTTATTTTTATAAAAACCCTTCCTATGTAACCTTACTAACAATAGATAAATTCAAATTGAAAAATTATATTAAATTCAAAATAAATAAATAAAAAGAGCTTCATTGCACGTGCTAATATTAAGTGCTTGAAGAGTGGTGGTAACATATTTAGTATGTTTCCCAAAAAAAAAAAAAAAAAAAAAAAAATCCATCTCAAGGAAAAAGAAAAAAAAATTATAAATAATTGTTCAATAACTTTTTTTTAATTGTTTTGAGATTTGAGATTTGCAAAATTACAATATAATGTTGTTTACAGTGATTAAGTTTACTACAATAATAATATGGGTAAACTACATATTTGGTCCTGATCCTTTATATCATATTTCAATCTAGTCATTAACATTTTAATTGTATCAATTTGGTCTCTAACCTTTTAACGCCGTGTCAATTTAGTCCATGTCGTTATCTCTTAGATGGAAAATTCTAACATGTCTAATGGTCTAAATAAAATAAAATAAAATTTTATTATCACATCGACTACCACTTGGACTAACATGTCAACATAATCTTAAAATTAAAAAAAAAAAAAAAAAAAAAAAGATAAGTGAAAGTGAGTAACTTTTGGCCATTACTATCCAAATAATATATTAGAAGGCATCCCAATAGATTCAGTAACGTGATTACGTGAATTGATTATTTGGGATAAAAGATCCTAAAGGGTTGTTTGGTTTTTTTTTTTTTTCATCACTCATCACTCTTCACTCAATTCTTAAAATACCCCAATTTCCTAAACCCCACCCATTTGGCACATATTTTCAGCTTCTTATCACTCAATATTTTCTACTTTTTGTGGGACCCATGCATGAGCACTTGGTTAGAGACCCATACATGATTTCTGTTAGCCTACCCGCCTCACTCCACCTCTCATAAAATACCATACCAGCTTTGGCAAAGGAAAAAAAAAAAAAAAAACCCAAACCTAGATGCGTGAAGAACAAAGCACCCAAGGATAATGTTTTCTCACATTTTCTCACCTTTCTCTTCCCCTACATCTCAGATCCAAACCCACCACAGCCACATCACAAATCCAAACCCCACACCCATAACCACATCTCAAAAATCCAAACCTCACGCCCATAACTCCACGCCCACAAATCAGATCAAAAGCTTGAAATCACCATTAAACATACAAACATAAATCCATAGATACCCAACCCGAAACCATGTCTATGCCACCGAGATGACAACCCACAACCCGGAACCACGAGACCTATTGCCGAGACGAAGATGGGGATGGAGCAGAAGGAAGACTTGAGCTTCAGCTGGAGTGGTAGACCGAAACTGTGAAAGTAATGGGCTGTGTTAATGGCAGATGGGTATGGAGAGAAGAGAGTGGCTTGGGAAGAGAAGAGGAAGAGGAAAAAAAAAGAAAAAAAAAGAAAGAAAGAAAGAAAAGAGATGGTCTAAAGGATGAGAAAGCCGTTGGTAGTCATTGAGTTGACAAGGAAAAGACAGGACACAGAAAATGGGGGCCACCATGTGAATATATTTACAAAAATGCCACCATCACTCTGTTTTCATAACTTGAAAACATCTAAAAATGTGTTTTCAGTTTCCATAACTCATCACTCAAAAATCAGAGAATTGGGTGATGGAAACAAAACTTGAAAACAAATCCAAACAAGCTTTCTCTCTGTGGGTCCCACCATTTTTGAGTGATGAGTGATAGAAACAGAGTAATGAGTGATGGAAACACAAAAACCAAATAGCCCCTAAATCTCTATATTGGCTTAAATGGGTCATTGGATTTGCTCACAAGGCTTTAATTTCGTGGGTTCACTAATATCATTTCCATACCATACCATTCCTACTTCTCTTCTCTTCAGATTCATTCATACATACATAAACACACACAAACAAAAACAAAAAAAACAAAGAAAATGTCAGAATACAACACGGCATTCGTGGACACAACTCTCAAAATCGACCTCAATCTTCGGCCTAAAACTATGGGTAGTCATAGGAATCTCAGTTGATTCACTTGGCTCTCTTCATGCTCTCTCTATGCATCACATGTCGCCACCACCACTACAAACACATCAGACCTGTTACTTCCACCATCGACCCCACTACCATAACAACTACACCAATCTCGAAAAAAGACCAAGAACCAAGCTTAGAAAAATTGTGGGAAATCTTTGAAAAATCTCACTTTGTGCACAAAACTAATTAGCCTTGAGGTGCTTACTCTACACCCAAATTGGACATGCACCACAAAAAATTGGGTTCGAAAATCTCATACTTTCTTGAATTACTCATGTTTCTCTACATTTTAATTCAAATGACATCACCAAAGCACTTCCATATTAATGGGAATCAATCCAACAAAATCAGAAAAAAAAAATATATATATCATGTTCAAGTGCAAAAATTTTGGACCAACCAACTTTCAACTTGCATAACTTTCCTTAATCCAAATGATATAGAGTTGGAGGCATTTAAATCTACGATTTGAAATCTTTCAAATGGCACTAGAATCAACCAATTTGAGGTTTAGAAGTCCCTCAACCAAGTGCTCAAAAATTGAACCTATGAAGTGGCAAAATTGTAAATGAATCAAAGTTTGAAAAAGTAAACTCAAACGCGCCCACAATTTCAAGTTCACCTACCAAGCACGAACAAAGTTTCTCTCCAAACTAGTTTGGAGAGAAACCCTACAAACTCATCATATATCTTTATATTGAGTGTGAATTTTGAAAATCTAACCTTTAGATTTCATGTTCTTATTACATCCTTAATGCTTACGAAATCTCAAGAAGATCAAAGATCAATTGCTATGTCATCAAATAAATATTATAATTTCAAGTTTTTGTGATCTAAAGTTGTATATAAAAAATAAGTTAATTGATCAAATAGTAAATAACATCTAATTTGAACGAAATTTGATACGCATGTTAAGAACATAAGGAACAAGAAATTTAACAGTTAGATTTTCAAAATTCACACCCAAAAAAGAAATATATGAGAAGTTTGAAGAGTTTCTCTCCAAACTAATTTGGAGAGAAACTTTGTTCTCCTAACCCCTTTTAGCTTTTATAAAAGGGCAACCCTTTCATTTAGCCTAAGGTTTGACTTTCTATCCACTAAGAGCATTAGTACCCGGTCTTGTATATACTATAATATGCTATATTTTACCATCAAAGCACAAAAAAACCCATTACCTGGTCTGCCAATTCTAAACAAATTTACAATTATGCTACAGTACCATCCTAAATCTATGACGGTATTGTAGCAACATTCTAAACATAAAATATTTTATTTTATTCCCAAAAATATCTGACTTTTTTTTCTCTCTCTTCATTCTCTCATCTCCTTTCTCTCTCTCTGTCTCATGTTGCTTTCTCTTCTCTTCAAACCCATTCTCTTCAAAGCTGAAACCCATGGTCATGAACACCATCACTAGAGCCACCCATGGCCGGACCCACTGTCATAGTCCATTGCAAGCCACCACCCACTCTCTTATTATTTCTCTTCTCTCTCTCATTGCAGATCAGCGGATGGTGTCGAGATTAGTGTTTGGGGTTTGGTTGTTTGAAGATCGGCATTTGGGACGTGGAGATCGGCGTTTGAAGTGGTGGAGATCGGCGTTTAGGGTTTCTATGGGGTGTGTAGATCAGCGTTGGCATGGTGGAGATCGGTGGGTTATGGAGGTTATGGGCTATGTGGGTCGTGTAGTGGAAGTTCTGGGATGTGTGGGTCATGTGGTAGAGGTTATGGGTTGTGTGGCAACGACGTGGTGGAAGTTTCTGGGTTTGGTTGTGTGTGTATGTGTGTTGATTTTTGTTATGGGTTGTGGTTGTTGTGTGTGTTTAGGGATTGATTTTTGGTTTGGTTGATTTTTGTGTGTGTGTTTCTGGGGTTGGAGGTTATGGGTTGTGTGGCGACGGTGTGGTGGCAGTTTCTGGGTTTGGTTGTGTGTTTGTTGATTTTTGTTGTGGGTTGTGGATGTTGTGTGAGTTTGGAGCTTGATTTTTGGTTTGGTTGATTTTTGCGTATGTGTTTATGGGTGATTTTTTGTGTGCGATGATCAGTGATGGTTGATTGGCTAGTTGGTTGCTAAAATATAGAGTTTGGGATGTTGGGTGTGTTGTAAAATAGTACTATATAATAGATAAAGTAACTTTTAAGACGGAAAAATGAGATTTTTTTAGAAATCAAATGCTAATACTCTAATGTGGCGTTTGGTACAGTGTAATGTTTTAAGATTCCTGAGAATGTTGAAAGATTCCCACGTTTGGTTCCAAATTACACTAGGGAATCAGATGCCAAGGGTATCTAGATTCCCCCTCAACCCCCATTTTGTAAGAATGTGAATTCTCTTTAAAACAGGTAGGTATTCATATTTCCAAGTTTAAAGGAAATTATATATTTTTTTTAAATTGAAATTTTTAACCCTTTTTTCCTTATCATTTCAGCAATGGAGATAAAATATAAAACAAATCATTAATATCTCTTCACTTGTTTTTATCCATTCTCGCCAAAACAACATAAACAAGATAGACAACTCTGTTGATATATTCATTAACAAAGTTCTATTTAAGTTTCATGTGTGAAAAAAAAAAAAAGTTTGAAAGGAACCCTCTTGCTCAACAAATTATGTATAATGTTCAACTTTTGCATAAGCATGGAAAATACATCTAGTGAACTTGTCAATAAAGGCAAGAAAGGTCCAAAATTTCAATGGACTCCAGAAGAAGATGATAACTTGGTTGAGTGTTTGTTGGAACTGGCCGGCAATGTTAAATGGAAAGCGAACAACGGTTTTAAACCTGGTTTCATAGTTAAATTAGAGGAATTGATGGAGAAGAAACTACCAGGATGTAGTACAAAGGCAAGTCCACATATAGAATCTAGATACAAAATTTTAAGAAGAAAATATCAGGCAATATGACCACCATTGCATCTCCTATTTTATATACCTAAACATTGTCAGGTTGTTTTGTTATTTATATCTCCTATTTGGAATTGGTTAGATGCTAAAATAAAATAAAATATTTATTTTTATTAACAAGACATGATGTTATGATTTCCATAAAGGACAATAATTTAAATAGTTATTTTTGAATTATACATGTCATTTTGAAATGTTAGATTATAGTTTTATTGAATTTGTTATGATTTATAGTTTATATTTTATTTGTCATTATTTTTTTGGAGGAAGATACAAAAAAAAAAAAAAAAAAAATTGATATTGGGTTTACAAAATTTAAGAGTAGTATGGGAAAAATAAATAATTCTTCTAAGATTCCTATGAATAAACCAAACATAAGAATCTCACACTCCTTTAAATTCCCAATTAAATCAAACATAGGAATATTTATATTCCCAGGCATCTAGATTGCAAGACATCACATTCCTAGGAATATAGATGCCAAGGGTAATATGGATTCCCCCATACCAAACGCCACCTAAGGATCGGCTAACTAACTTTTGGGGCCTAAGGCGAAAATGTTAAATGATGCATTTTTTTTTTAAATATTCATTAAATAATATTTATTGAATTTTTTTCTCTTTATTTAAAATCTATTTTCTTGCTTTTTGAGATGCAAATTTACCAATTAAGTTTTTGTATTCAAGTTTCGTAGCTAATATTTCTTTTTCAATTGATAATATGGCTAACCCACTTAATCTTTTTTGAGACATAATAGACCCTAAAAGGATTTTATTAATTTTAATTTTGAAAAACTTCTTTCTGCAAATGCAATTATAACAATTATTGTTAGTAATATTCTACAAGCAATATATGCATTTGGAAACAAATCTAGCCTCTTTATATAATATAGTACATTAACTGGAGTATTTTTATCTATTTGCAGAACTTCTTTTAAAACTTTTAGTTCTAAAAATAAATCTAACCTATCAATATTATAATAATAATCATGTTTAAGAAAACTTTTGAGATTAAGACAATAATTTTTCAAACTATTATCATTTGTTGTTTTTAGTTTTTCAAAATTAAAAAAAAAAAAAAAAAAACCAAAAATATCTTCATAAGTTTGAAATTGTTCAAACCTACTTTCAATTGACAAAATAGTTTGATCTACTATATATATATATATATATATATATATATATATATATATATATTCAAAACTGACCCTCTAACTTTCAACTTTTGTCATTTCAATCCTTTAACTTTCAGTTTTGTCATTTAAGCTAAGTTTCAGTTTTTGTCAATGTAGTATTTCGTTAGACATCAGTTAAGTGGTGTCGTTAAGTGAGTCAAAACGACTCTGTTTTGGCTCTAATTTTTTTTTTTAATAAATTTCGTAATTAAAAGAAAAAAAAACTGTTATTAAATAATTAAAAAAAAAAAAAAAAAACATTGAAGGGGAACAACATCGTTCCCTTTCTCCTGAAATCAAAACCAAAACACGTTGACTCAGACTCACTATAGCCCTAACTGAGAAAATTGGGGGAAAGGGAGAGAAGTTTGGGTCGGTAAGAGAGGAGGAGTTTAAGAGAGAGATCGAGATTGAGGCCGAGTTTGAGAGAGATCGAGATTGAGACCGATTTGAGAGAGATCGATTTGGAGGCAACAAGTATTTAATCATTGTTCTTATCAGCTTCTAACTAAATATTTGTTTTGTTACGAACTAATCTTGGTGTGATGTACTATGGTTATTACAAGATGGGGATGCTAATCATGGCTATAAGGTGTTGTATATATGATTCTGGTTGATTCTGTTTTATCATTAATTGGTGGGTTTTTTTTTTTTTTTTTGGGAGCTTAATTGGTGCTTTCTAGTATCCAAGAGTGTGCATTTCCTACTTAAGTTAATTGCAAGGACGCTTGAGTTAATTGAAAGATCAGGCTTCATTGTGTTTTGGTTTTGATTTCAGGGGAAGGGGAACCCTTCCATGTTTTTTTTTTTTTTTTTTAATAACAGTTTTTTTTTTTAATTACGAAATTTATTAAAAAAAAAATTAGACCCAAAACGGTGTCATTTTGACTCACTTAATGGCACCATTTAATTGATATCTAGTGGAATACTACACTGATAAAAATTGAAACTTAGAAGACTCAAATGACAAAACTGAAAATAAGATGACTAAAATGACAAAAGCTGAAAGTTAGAGAGTCAGTTTTGGATTTTTGCCTAAAAAATAATGAATTCTAAAAGATTCTTCAGCATATTGTGATATCTTATAATTGACATTCTCATCAAATTGTTTCTTTCAATGAATTATACATTTTAATGAAATATAGGCTCTACTTCAATTTTGGTCGCAATCTCTTTAGATGAAATCATAGTAAATGTAAATTCATCTTCTATATATATTTAAAAAAAATATATATATGAGACCTTTAAATTGATCTATAAAAAAATCAATATGCATGTTTTGATTGTAAATTTTTACTGAGAGAGTTAACGACAAATAATATGTCATACCAAACAGTCATGCATAACAAGAATTCAAAATTTTCAATCTCATATGTTGCTAAACAATCAGCTTCACTTTTTGTTTTAGGATCTTCACTTGTTTTTGCTAATTGTAACAAAACATCTCTTTTTTCTAAAGCTTGAAATTTAATTGCTTTTACACTATCAATTCGACTATTCCAATGTGTTTGTAGCAATAGCATAAGAGTTAAACATGACACATTATCTTGTAAAATTTTCCATTGCTTTGTGGAAGAAGAAAACAATGCATATATACATTGTAGAACTCTGAAGAAAGATATAGCCTTAGAGCAAGAATTGGCCACATTTCATAGCACAAGGTTAAGATTATAACAACCACATGGTGTGTAAAATTTTTAGGGATTGTATCAGTAATTATTTTTTGTACCACTTGCCTTCACCAACCATATGGTTTGGTCCTTCAGCGATACATACAACTATGGTTTCAGAGTCGGAGAGTTTTTTCAGAAGTGAAGGTGACGATGGGACCGCAACAGAGCTTGAAGAGAAAATCAAATCAGACACCGCCACTACTGGTAAATAATTTTCTATACCATTAACATATTAGGAATTCATAACCCTATATTATATTTTGATTAGGAATCCATAACCCTAATCAAATTTGATTAGGAATCCATAACCCTATATTATATTATAAATAATATTTTTTTTAGGGATTATTTGTTACCATGCAACTCACGACTAAAAATTTGTATTTTTCATTCCTCTCTTCTGAAATTTTTTTGCTCGCTTTACAATTTTGAATTTTTATTACTCTCTTTATAATTCTTCAATTTTTTTTGGATTTAATTTTGTTAATTTTTATCTGGGTTCATGTGGCTACCACTTAAAACTTGATTTTAGTGTATAGTTTTGGGATTTAAATTTGAAATTCATATGGAATTTTAATTTCTAATTCTTTGAGATTGTGTATTTGAAATTCTTTTATGATTCATATGTTAGATATTGGGATTGGTATGGGTTTGAATTTTTTATGATTCATATGTTAGATATTGGGATTGGTATTGATGGTGGGATAGGTTTATATTATAGAAAACAACATTTAGATAGTTTTGGTAATAGTTGATAGTATTGTACAATTTTTTTTTTGGCTGCACTATTGTAACAAGGTCTAATTTAGGATTTAGGGAACATTCAAAATTCATCAATTGCTCTATTGGAGTGGTCTATATTGCACATGTGGTTTGTCACTCTTAAAGAGCATTCTCAAACCATTTTATCAAAAAACTATAGTAGCAGTAAATCAAACATATGGTACTTTATAGTAGGAATAAAAGTTAAATTTATTGAACCTTTTTGCTAGGAAGTTTATGACTGCCATAGTATCCTTTATATTGGAATCTCCCCATTCCTGAAATCCATCTCTTGTCCCACTGATATTTCTATTCTGTAATCCTTGAATCGCATGCAGGTCAGCAATTACTTTCATCCCACATTTCCTAAAATTTTTAGAGAAAACATCAATTTATAGTAATTTGTTATGACCTTTGTTCTTAGTAATTTGTGCATCATGTATCTTAAAGAGCTTAATTGGGATCATAAATAAAACTGTCTTTTTAATATATATGGCAGGAAGTTAGAATATGGGAAAACTCATACTGCACAAGATAACGTAAGTGCTCCATGAGCATTAGCTGCTCCTGGATGATAAAATGTTTGAGGTGATATTTGGTGAATTTGGAATTGGAAATGAGATCATGCCAGGCCCTGCAAACACATTTTAATTGTAGAAGACACTTGACAGGAAGTTTAGATAGTATGCTTCCCACTGTGACATTTCAACTAAAGTTGTGAGTAGTCGATTCTTTGATTATCAAGCATCTATTTAAGTTATTAATAATGTAGAAAAATCTAAATCATCCATTTATCAATAAATGATTATGATTATAAGAACTTTACAATGAAGTTATCCTAGAAACTCTAGATTAGTTTGCTAATTGATGCAATGAGAGGAGAGTAGGACTTGGCAAAGTTACAAGACCTGTTGGATGTAGCTTCAATCTTTGCCATTGTTATAAGACCTGTTAAGATTATGGGGGTAACAAATGCTCATTGCATAAGAAAATAATATAGAACATTATCCCATTGCTTTCAACTTTTTTCTCCTTCTTCCAATTCCAGAAAAAATACTTTGCATATTTTACCAAACAAGTCCACGTGTTACACCAGAATGGCACACTAAATGCATTGAATGTACTAACATTGAATTTGAAAGACAATTATTTAGCTATACATTATATCAAACATGTCAGAGTGCTTGCAAATATTTTCATCACAAAAAGAATGATGACTTTGAAAGACAATTATTTAGCTAAACATTATATCAAACATGATGTGCTGTGACGTGCTAAAAAGTACTTCTCTTTGTATTGGACACTAAATGTGTAGCCATAACTTTTAATTTTTGCTTGGAAGGTGATCCACAATATTTTACCTATGAATAAGCTCAATCTTTACTGTAGGAAAATAATTTCATCATTCTCAAGTGAAATATGTGGGGATAGTGTAGAATCAGGGACACATGAAGTATGGGAGTTCTCAAAAGCGCCGGAAGTCTAGAGACCAACCATGATGTTTCCATAGGTATAGTGTTATTAGCAAAATGGGCATGTCATGGAGGTGGAGTTCATGCTGAATATAGCCTGGCTGTTATGGTACAATCAAAACCAAAGGTGGGTGAGTGAAGCTAGACAACAATGAATTTGGTGCAGACAGCTTATAATCTTGATATGGAAATTTATGGAAGCTTAGAAAACTAATCAGACAAGAGTGGTTGTTGAAGAGTGTAGATAGAGACCTCTTGTAGGTATTAGGTATGTATTACAAGCTAATCAAGATCTAACATTTTAGATGGTTTTTTAGGACCATCAAGATCTATTATTGCTTAAATTTTATAAATTTTTTCTGCTATTAGATAATGCAATGGGTCTGAATGATTGATAGGATGCTTTTAAACCCATTTATAATGGCTGCATGATAATGATTTTTAGTTATTAGAGTTATGAAATTACTAGAAGTTAATTTGTAATATCGACATGTTTAATGTTGGCGATGCTCTTTTATTTGTCAGAATTGAATTGATATTACTATTTCATGAATAATACTACATTCTTACATGAAAGCATCTATTAGTGGAGAAGGTTTTGAATTGACTACTTAATTCAACTGAATGTACGTTGTATATTATGTTTAATAACATTCGTCAGGAAAATATGAGGATTATCTGTTATTCATCCTCTCAATAAATATGTAATCCTTAAAAATAAGTGATTTTTGTTATGATAAGTAGAAAAGCTGGAAGCATTACTCTGATTTGGATGCATTGTCATTGGCCTCGATTTTTTATTTTGTTGTTGGAAATGAATTTCTTAAAAGTAGACATGCATATATTTACTTACTAATTTGATTGTGTTTCGGTATTAATCTCAGAGGGGTTTATGCACTTATGCCCACCGTGTAAGGTTAAATCTATAGTACTTGAACATGTTTCACAAGGATGCAAAATTATTGACATTACATATGATTTACAATTGATCTCTACTATAATGACTTAAAAATAACTAGGGATAGTTTTATAATCTTTAATAAAAAAATCGAAAACCTTAGCCTTTGTCATAGCACGAGCAAACCTACTTTCAGATTGGTGAAGAAACATTAGACACACACCTTTCAGTTGCCCGCACATTCCAGAATTCCATATCCTAAAGGAGCCAATTCTTCAGATTTCATATTCAAATTTCACGTGATTGTGAAAGAAGAATCTCTAGAGGGACTTCATGACTACTCTATACTTGCTTTAAACCAATGTAATATTTTTTTCCTTTTCTTTCAATTTGTGGTTTTTTTTTCTTTATTTTAAATACCACTTAGTATTTGCAAAGTCTCAAAGTCTCAATTATTAATTTATTATTTACGAGTTTTCTATGAGAAGGTTTTGGTGTTCTATTTTGGGGAGTCAGCATTAATAGTATTGTGGTAGTCCTACACTCTTCAGTGTTTGTTATTTTTAGTTATTGTTCATACCATGAGTTTAGTGAAATTTCTTTTAGAAACATTTAGGAATTTAGCATGCTGTTGTGACTAATGACTATTAGAAATTTTTGATAAAATCATGTTTCTATGCACCAATTTCTTTTGGCTTTTCTTCATTGATAAAGTGGGCTACATCTTCCGTTACATCTATGTCTTGCTATTTTCCCAGGAACATATATTTGCTAAATGAGCTTCTATTTGTTTCAAAGGAAAATTATTTATTTTCAACAAAAACAATTGTTTAACAACTTGCTCTGTTGGGTTAAATTGTTGTAATTGGCTGCATATACTTTCATTCATAAGAGATGCTTAATTCAAGGGCTTTTCACCCCTGAGGGGCTAAGCAGTTTACTTAGCACCCTGTTACTATGATTGAAAAAAGAACCATAGTGACTAACCATCTTTAATCTTGCTGTCTGCAGCATCACAAATTCACAATGTTAATATTTCATGAAAGTCATTAAAATGGATATTAGCTAGTGTCATCTCATTATATACATATAATAAATACAAAAAAGCTGCATTTGTTGGGTTTTCTTTGGTTTTCAATGCAACTGAGCAATTGTAGCAGGTAGTTATGGATAAAGAGGTTGAACATGACCTAGGTGCTCTAGGAGGGTGCCTATTTCTTTCTTTCTTTATTCCTAAAAGGATTTAAATTCTAGACATCTAAAGTTTTTGATGGCATGATTTGTTTCCAATCTAAATTCCAGACGAAAAGGATTCTAATTTTGTTGGCAAAGTTCTGCCTCCTTTGCCTTCCTTTTTGCAAAAAAAATTTGTTGAGAACAATATACTCCTATAAAGCTAAAGCTCCAGTTGTTTACAATTGATGATGGTACTCACAAAATGGTGAGAGATTAAAAAAAAAAAAATCTACTCTTTGATAAGTGAGATTTAAAGTTAAAAAAAAAAAAAAAAAAAAAACTTAAAGAGTAGCATAATCCTCACGTGAGGCTCTTTTTTTGTGTATATTGTTACTTTTTAATTGATTTGGTTGTTTGTAGTTCTTTTGGGCACTTTTATATATATATATATATATATATATATATATATATATATATATTACTTTAAATGATGCTTTGATGAACATTTTCTTTCATTCTTTTTATTTTCTTATAGGTTTGGGAAGCGTTGTAAACTTTGCATTTTTTTTTTCCGGCTAAATTGAAGTAATTGCCTATTTGTAGTCAGAAATTTTTTACTGAGGTGTTGGTCTTTCTTTCCTCAAGCAAATGAGTTAGGCTGCTTATATTTTGTACAAATGTAACTTTTGCTTGAAACCACCGATTGACAATTTTCATTCTTAAAAATTTTAACATGCAGGGGATGGGATATAGAAGGAGGATGCTTGGGTCAAGACCATCAGGTGGAATACTCATGGAATTGAGCAATCGTGATAACTCTTACAGCTACTATTGGCTTGTAAGAAGGAATGAGAGGACTTGCATTTTATTTTATTTTTTATAGCAGTGGTTTATCCTAATAGCTTAGTTTGATTTGAATTTTGCTTGCACCCCATTAAGTTGAAATGTTCCCTCAAACATCACTATCTTAGCTTTAAGATAAAGATAGACCTAGCATTATTAGTTACTATTACTATATTTTTTTTTTCAATGGCCTGTTGTAGTAATTGTGGAAATTGTTAATAGATGAATAAAAGCATTTAGAGTGTGCAACAATTTGATATACAAAATCTGATGTTTAGTAAGCATTTGGTTCCAAGAACACTAAAGCCAAGAGTGTGAAGTAGTTGCATGTTTTTTGGGGCTGTTTGCTTTTCTGGCTTAATGTCAATTTGGCAAGAGGTTTTTATGGGATGCTACACTTCTAAGTATGCATCTAAACAGGTGTTTGGTATGGTAGCAATATGAAGTTGAGACAACTAATAATGAAATTGAAAATGGGGAAATGGTTTGTCGCGCGCTTTAGGTGGAAGTTGAATCTAAATTGGCTCTTCAGTGAAAAGTTCATGTAGAATAATTGTTTAAATTATTCTTTATTTTATTATTATTATTATTATTTTTCGTTGAAAAATTTGATGCAAACTTTGACCGGTGTAAAATGTCATTTGGTCAATTTTGTAAAAAGTTAATTGGCCATTGAAACAAAAGTGTGTAAATATTAACTGTAAACACATCCAGTTAAGAAAAACTCCAATCCTCCAATACAACCTTAACTAAAAGATAAATGCTATAAATTTGTAAAGTTATTATAAAATGTGATAAAAGTTATGCTTTTATTTAACAAAATTAATGCATTTCTGACCCTCTAAGAACAACTTTTCATAGTTAGATTTTACACATACTCTTTTGTGATCCTAACACATTATGCCATTAAGAAAAAAAAAAGTTTAAGATGTTATAAAACTATAGATTTACTATTCAAAATGATGTTATACCCTTTTTTTTTATTATAGTTTCAATAAAATGTTAATTTATTGCGTCCGTTACATGATGATTGCTTTTTATCATTAGACCTAAACTCTTATTTTAAAAGAATAAAAGAAAGATTAAATTTAATAGAACAAAAAGACGGATTAAATTTATTTTCCAATAGTTTTCTGTGCATCGCACGGGTTAGCGACTAGTTAATATCAAGTTCAAAACTTTTTATTGCACTTATAATTTCATTAAAAAGACATTTTCCAGAAGTATTGTCTACTTTTAAAAATTCTACAAAATGTTCATCTATTTTTACTAGACTTGTTAAAATACCCACACATCGTAGTACAAGAGTCATTTGTTCTTGATAACTTACATCGGAGGTTCAATCAAGTATAATTGAAAAATATTTTGCTTCCTTAATCTCTTTAATAATTTTACTTTTAATTTCATTTGCTAACAATTGTATCAATTCATTTTGTATATTTTGTCTATAGACACCTCATTTTGTTCCGACCTATACCCAAGGTCCTCAACCCCAATGACAAGAAATCAAGTTACTACCAAAATTATTAGCACTGTGTATGGAATCCGATGAGTCAATGAATTCAAAAATGACCCAATAGAATCAAGTCTAAACCGAAGTGTGACCCAAAAGCCCATTTATGGTATGGTATAATCTTCCCGAGGCTTATAAAAGATGCATATGCCAAGTTTAAGATGCATATGCACCCAATTTGTGGCGTACACACCTTCTAGACAGAAGCCTCAAATCACCCCGATTTATATTTTGGTGAGATTCTGGGACAACTATTCTGATCAACTAGCTATCCAAACGTCCCACCTAACCCTGGAACACTCGTTCTCTTATAATTATCACCATTTTTACCATCCAAAAGGTCCAAAGATTTTTGCCTACCGAAACTTTGTCAAAATACCATCAGAAATACAAGTTTTCAAGTTGTAAGCTATAAGGTCAATGCTAATGAGTGTTATATAGATCTTCAGCATTCATTTTGTTAGAAGGTAGTCTTTCACGCACTAGAATTCCAACTTCTAGTTTGTGTCACAGTGTGAGAGACCAGGACTTTTTTCCTTTTGGGTGCTCTCAAATCAAAGGAGAAAGTATCGGCACCTCCCTTTTGGGGGTATATGGAGTCGCCACTTATTTTTATATTACAAAAAAAAGAAAAACTAAAAAAAGAGTATAAAATATCTGAATAATACAAATTCTCATTAACTTGAATGAATTACAATTTGATAGAAAGAGCTATACATAGCTATGTTTCCTAGATTACAATCTAGTATAAAAAATTACAAAGCTTTGTTTCCTAGTTACAATCTATCATAAGAAAAGATAAAAGCACTATTCTATGAACCAAAATCTATGGTTCGAGGGCTAGGTTATAGAATGGGAAGGTGTTAGGCACCAATTCTGCCCGAACAGAGTCCGATCTTCTAGACTCTAAATGATCATTAAGTACCCATATGCAATATGTTAAATGATATGCAACCAATGCCATGTCAACTTTTAGATCCAAGGTTAAAACACTTGTTTAAAAGTCCTAGATTTATAGTCTTATTTTATATGAAAAAGGTTTGATGGGTTAAAAATCTAGATTTGAGTTTCCATGGTGAGAAATAATGAGTTTTTAATAAAAATTCAGATATGGTTTTATTTTTATAAATGTAAGAAAAACAGAATTTTTATGAAAATGTAAGATTATGTTTGGTAACAATTTTTGTTTTCTATTTTCAAAAACTTGTTTTTGGGAATAGAATGAAAAAAATCAAAAACAATTTTCTTGTATATTTGAAATCAAAAACCTGTTTGGTTAATTGAAATGAAAAAAAAAAAGTTTTTTGAAGAAAAAATAGAAAATACTGAAATATATTATTACTAGGATTCGAACCCTAGCTCTAACTCATTAAATGGAATGGATTCATTAAATCAGACTCATGCTTTCATTGGCTTTGAAAACTAGAAACTGAAGAGAGCCTTTTGCCTGTTTTCAATTTCCTTCACAAATTGAGTTTGGGGAACAGTTTTTGTTTTCTATCCATTTTGGGTTGCCAAATAAGTTTTTTAGTCTCAAAAATATAAAATTGTTTTTGAAAATAGAAAATAAGAGGAAAAAATAGTTAGCAAACATACCCTAAATTTTTTATGAAAAATACAGATCTGGTTTTGTTTTGAAAAATACAGATAAGATTTTTATGAGAAAGGCACAGATCTGGTTTCTATGAGAAAAAACATAGATTAGATTTATATGAAAAAGGCACAGATCTAGTTTTTGTTAAAAAAAATATAGATTAGACTTATATGAAAAAGGCACAAATTTGGTTTTTGGTTAGAAAAAGAACAAAATGAAACTTTTATGATAGATTTTCTTGCAGATCTAAGATTTTAAAAAGAAATTTAACCCTAGATCTATGCATGTTAATCAACAACATATTAAAATCTAAACTAATCATGTGAATTTTTCAAAAGGAAAAGCATGCAATAACATATTAAGAACACAATTGTATAAACAATGAAAGAAGCAAATACATGTTCATAGAAGATAAATCAGAAACAAGAGCATGTTTATGAGAAGTAAAATAAGAACATACCTGCATGAATAAATTCTACAAGAGGGGATTATTTTAGAAATCAAAGAGAATGAATCTCTTTGAGATCAAAAATAGGATCACTTATCAGAAAAGAAATTCCTAAATCAGAGCTTCTAGAATTTCTTTAACGTAAGGGGAGAGAGGGGTCCTAAATTCTAGGTTTTCTCCTCTATTTATAGAGGTGTATTTGCTTAAAAGAATAAGCTAGGGTTGCTTTAAAAATCACCAAACACGAATTGGGTCAGGTTTTATCCCTAAAAAAATGAATCTGATGGGTCTTGGCCTGAGCAAAACGTATCTGGGCCCATTTTGTAATCTGTGCCAATCGGCACTGTGGAAGTGCCAAACAGCTGATCGGCACTTCACATGTGCCAATCGGCACTATTGAAGTGCCGATTGGCACTCTTGAGTGCTTCGTCCAATTTCGTCTTCTTGCATGTTTTGGACTCTTTTTAAGGCGTTTTTCTTAACCGAGAGTTGTACTTGGATGTATTTTGGACTTATATTCCCAATAAAATCCATATTAACTTGATAATTAAATCCTTAAAAATAATTATCTCAAAGATAATAACTTTAAAAACTTAATTATCAATCCAATTTCAACATTATCAGATTATTCATTTTATTCTTATGCAACCAAACTTATTTTAAGAAAAATACTTAACCAATCACAAAAATTCATTTAATTAATTTTAGTTGGCAACCAATCAAAATTACTTTCAATTAATCACATGTGATCAGTTTCACCCAAGTGAATGCATGCAGACCATGAAAACCTAATCTCGTGATATCTTTCAATTGGACGGTCCAATTAGGGAACCGGGCATATCATCACAATCGTTAGAATCTCAAGATTATTTTTTTAATATGTGATAAATGATTTAATGCATGAAATGCAATTATGATTTTTGGGTACTTGGAATGATTATTTTGGTCACCTTCCAAGGTTAAATCATAAGTGCAAAATTGAGTGTCTACACACAGCCATTTAGGGTCTATCCAAAACATGTCAGTTGAATCATTCCAAATCGTTGATCTATACACACAACTGCGGTAGTCAATTTCAGCCAATGGGTCGATCATCATCATCACTATAGGTGCTATGTGGTGGAGATATGGATCATTTCCATAATCCATATTCTCCCCCCCCCCCCCCCCTTGATTCTTATTCATTTTATATTATTATGTTGTTTTTAATTCCTTAACATTATGTTTGAGTACAATAGCATGTTTTATATTTTTGCTTAGTGTGTTTTCTGCCTTTTCTATTCAGAACCTTGAATTTTCCTAAGGGTACTTACGCATGAAATGATTAGCGTACATATCCTCGTCCCTATATATGCAAGTTTTAGATTACTAGAATTCTTATTTTGGTCTATTTGATGGGAATCTATTTGAACCCCAGGTGTGTACACATGTAGAATGATGCATACGCATCTTTCTTGCAGCGTACACCAACTGGGGCAAATTCCAGATTTCTTTCCTTTTCTATTTTGTTTACTTTTAATGCCATTTTTTTCTTGAGATTAAATTCTATAAGGACTTGGTGTAAAACTCATATTTTACCCCTCGGATCCCAACATGCCACATCATCTTATCACATATTTAAGAATAAGCACAACATCACCCAACCAATTTTAATACCCACCCATATATAAATTCAACCAAGTTGGGAGTTTATTGAGATGTTATTTGATGTGGTAGGATGTACTGAATTTTAAGAAAAATGCTGATGTGTCAATCTCTTATTGGATAGTGTAAAACATGGGTTTTACATCCTATCCTTACCAAATTCGGACTCTTTTTTCTTTATTAATTTTGTCTATCCTTAATTGCTTATTTTAATCTTGTTTCTTTGCTTTTTTTTTTTTTTTTTTAATGTTTATATGTGTTTAGGTAGTTTAAGTTCATGTAGTTTTTTTTTTTTTTTTTTTAAGCATGTTAGGATGTTAGATTTATTGTTTTAAAGTCTTGCTCTATTTTCTATGTTGCTAGGGTTTCTCGGGTGGATTCCACGTGCGCATGATCTTGCCTACGCACATAGGCTAGATTATGCACACGCATGATCCGGCCCAGAAACCCTAACCCTAGTTCATCTATTTCCGTTTCTTATTTCACATGCAATGCTTCTGTTTTAGATCCTTTTTTAAATATATTTATTGTTTTGAGCTTCTGTTTCACATGTTTGTTGTTTGTTTGCCTCTCACATGTTAAATTAGGGTTTATTTTGTGTTTTCTTTTATTTATACCATGAACACGCATTCACATTTACATACATTAATGCCATAGGTGCTGAGATGCAGCAAAGTAAGTAAGGTAAGTCATGCATTCATATGTACATGCATTTTTGTTTGTAATCTTGTCTAGGATTGATGAACGTGATATGATGAATAAGCATGTTGTGTTCTTGATGTTTTCCATGATTTCTTGATGATACCATGATTTGTTTATTGCCTATGTTTCTGCCTTGAATATGATATGATGATATGGTGTTAGATGAATGGTAGGTGGATGACATGCATGATAGTAATGTGCTAGGGTTTATGTTATACCATGGTAGATGTATGTTAGGTTGATATGAGGTGCCATGATAGATGTATGATTAGGTCTATTTGGGATGATTGATGCCATGTTGTATGCATAGATGTATGCTAGTGTGTGTGTGAGTTAGAATGCAATATTTAATATGCCTTTAATAGGGTTAAGACATAAGACACAATGAGAGAAAGCCAACCATAGGGTTGGGCGGTTTTGGGTGCCTAATAGCATCCCAAAACTGTACCTAAATTCCAAACCCATATCTTTGGTAGTAAGATCAAAAAGGTCCTTCCTCAAGAGGACGCTATATATATGGTTCCAAGACCATTGCAAAACTAGGTGGCGACTCCCCGATGTGTCCACAATTAGGGATACACATACGCACACTTGGATGTTGATGATGTGATACTCATTATGATTACATGTTATGTTATTAATGTTGATACCGTATATTGTCCAATCTCGACTAGTGTGCCAAAATGTCAATTTAAGCCCTAAAAGCCAAAAAGTGTGTTAAGCTCAACCAATGTCAACTAACCATAACTAGGACTAGTCATAAAGTTGACCAAAAATCCGACTATCCAATCAAGATAAATTTTTGTCCATGTGAGAGACCGCCAAAAGTGCCTCTAAAAAAAGAGAGAGATTTTTTAGTGCTTTTAAGGGCACCTCTCTTTTTGGGTAAGTGGTGTGGAGTCGTCACTTATTTTTTATACAAAAAAAATAAGAAAAACTAAATATAAAAAATACATGACTGAATTGTTTCCTTCTAATTGATTGAATAAAAAAGAATACATTTGGTAAATTGAAAATTACATGGCTTTGGATCCTAGTTACAAACTACCAAATAATTACATGGCTTTTTGTAATAGTTACAAACTACCAAAATAAAGCAAAGATAAGACCTAGGTCTACCTATCCAAAGACATTAAATTCGGAGGCTAGGTTACGGAATGGGAAGGTGTTAGGCATCCATTCCGCCCAAACAGAGTCTGGTCTTCTAGACTCTTGTGACCAATGTACCCCTTTTATGCATGCTATGAATGACATGTTGTACATATGAAAAAAACTAAATCACACAAGTTTATTTATGAATGCATCCTCTTCTTTGTTAAAAAAATTCAGATCTGAGTTGTGAGTAAAAAATTGAATTTGGTTTAGAAAAATCAAATCTGTTTTTGTTGTGTAAAAAAAAGATGTCTTTTGAAGAGAAAATTCAAATCTGTTTTTTATTTAATTAAAAAAAAGTCTTTTAATTTGAAAAAAATATCATATTTGTTTTTGAGAACTTAGAAAAAATGGTTTTGGTTTATAAAATATCAGATCTATTTTGTAATGATAAAATTTAGTTTTATAAAGACTTAAAAAAAATCAAATCCAATTCTAAGAACTAAAAAAAATTTGTTTTTGATTTGTAAAAGATCAGATTTGTTTTGTGATAATAAAAAGAAATCAGATTTGTATAATTAAAAAAATTATATCTATTTTTATTTGTGCAAAAGATATGAAAAAGATTTCTTGAGAAGAGGATTTCATTCATGAAATAAATTCATGCTACATGTATTAAATAAAACAAACACAACAAACACAACCATTCATGATCTTTTTTATTTCAAAATTTGCTATGTTTAAAAAAATCAGATCTGTATCTAAGGAAGATACAAATCCGTTTTTGACTTGAAAAAAATTCAGATTTGCATCTAATGAAGACGCAAATCCATTTTTAATTTGAAAAAATTTTCAGATAATGAAGATGCAGATCCGTTTTTGATTTTTATAAAAATTTAGATCTGCATCTAATGAAGATGCAGATCCGTTTTTGATTTGAGAAAGAGAAGTGATAACACGCATATTTTTTGAAACTAAGAAATAGATCATAACATAATAAGAAGAGTCAAGAACATGTTTCAATAAAATAAATCAACAATTCATGATATGAATATTTGAAACAACTAAACTAAAAATATATATATAAACATGCATCATCACAACAAGAGAAACATATAAAAAAAAAAAAAAAAAAAAAGGTTAATAAGAAACAACCTCTTGCATAGAGCACTCTTCTTCTTGAGGGGATATTTTAGGGTTCAAAGAAATTTATGCAATTATCTTTGATACCTAAAAACCCTAGCTTAAGGGAGAATATCAAAAAGGGAGATCAGAAATTTGAGAAATTTGAAAGTGTAAGAAAGTCTCTTTGAGAGCGTAAAAGAGTGTGCTGAATTTTGAGATCCCATCTTTATTTATAGAGGCTAGAATGCTTAAAAAATAAGCAATGACGAGTAGAATGCAAATCACGATGCGTCTTTCTGCGAAAAAGTCAAAAAGGATGTGTTTAATCGTCACCCAAAGAGCGTGGGCCAAAGCCCAAACATGTGCCATTTGGCACTTTGAAAGTGCCGATCGGCACTCCAAAAGTGCCAAATGGTACTCTTGGATGCCAATCGCACTTTCGTGTTCAGGTGCGTTTTAGACTCATTCTTTAGGTTTTCTTAAGTCGGGCCTGGCACTTGGACATGTTTTCAATCCGTATTCTAAGATTTTTATCTCTTTTCTGGATAATTCAGGTCTTTTTAGTAACAATTATCTTGTAGATAATTATTCTAAAATAAATTTTGATAAAGTTTAGATTATCCACAATTTTATCGCTATCCAATTATTCCATTTATTCCTATGCAAGAAATCCTATTTAAGACACTAATTGTCAACCAATCACAAAATCATTTAATTAATTTTAATTGTTTAACCAATCAGAATTAATTTAAATTAATCATGCGTGGTCAACTCTACCTAAACACAATGCATGTTAACCGTGCAAATTTGATCATGTGATATCTTTCGATCCAACTGTCCGATTTGGAAAACGGGCATATCGTTGCGACCAGTAGAATCTCAAGATCATTTTTATGATATGCAATGAACAAATTAATGTATGTAATGCTGTCATGATTTTTGGGTACATGGATGGTCATTCCAGTCATCTTTCTTAATTAAATCATGGGTGCAAAATCGAGTGTCTACAGTCCATCTTAAAGACCATGAAATTCCCTTAAAAAAGACAATTCATAGGCCAAAATCGGAGATAAAGCGGATGAGATATCATAAAAACATCCAAATCCTAATTAAAATACTATTTCATTATTTTTCAGGTTAAAAGGTTATTTTTTTGCGCATGTTTGTGTAATAAATTGTACAAATCTAGTTACAACAGGTGCGAAAGGCCTAAACCATAATAAAATATGATGGATTAACTACGCAACGAAAAAGGGCTTGATGATATCCCCTATGGATTAGGAGGAAATAACTTTTCAAGATAAGTGCTTGTTACAAACCTATGGGTAAAACTCACCCTTGAAAACTAGTTTGCAAAGGGATGGTGCCCAAGTACTTATAAACACATAGTTAAGATTGCACTTAATCCATGTGGGACACTAGGATCATAAAATACCCCCACGCTTCGCAACCGACATCCACGACTACTCATTCTAGTGACACTAACCCGATGATAGCCCTTTCTCTTTTGGTGGTTCCACTCACCTACTAGTTATTTTAATCTAGCCTCTAAATTGCCCCTTCTAGGATCCGGCCACAAAGCCATAACTCATTTGATCCCATACTCAATGAGTTACGTTTGATTACTCAATGTGGTGGTTGGCTCTGATACCAAATATTACAAACCTATGGGTAGAACTCACCCTTGAAAACCGACTTGCAATGGGAGGGTGCCCAAGAGCTTATAAACACATTGTTAAGCTTACACTTAATCCATGTGTCATAACACTGCTACACAAATTTCTCTCTCCTTTTTCTTTCTTTTTTCTTTCATCTCTTTTACATTTTCTCTTTCTCACTCTCTCACCCTAGCCCACTGTAGACACCGCATTTTATATCCCTTATGACTCAGGCCTTCGTTCCCTAATGATGCCCAAACTCTAAGGCCCAAGGCTAGTTTAGAGCCCAATCAGATATCAAATGGACTTGAGGAGTGTTAAAATGGAAAATATAACCTTTTAAATAAGCAAAAATCTATTTTTGGAAATAAATTATCAAAGTGGCCCTCGGCCTGCATACGTGGTTAGCAGTCTGCGTACACAGGCCAAAGCATGCATACGCAAGCATACTCCTGCGTACACAGCTAGGGTTTCAGAAACATAAAAAATGCAAGTTTTCTGCAATAATGGCTAAGGTTTGGAATAAATCCCACATCGTCTGGGAGATGTTCCAAACCTCATTTTTTTTCACTATATAAAGCCTTACATGATGCATTTTCAAGACACACAGAAAATCCTAAGGGAAAACCTAAGATTCGCTAGAAAATAGTGAATCAAAAGGGAGTTTTTCACAAAATACCCTCAAGTCATTTTTATCTGATTGGGACCTTTTCTGGCCCCAATCCTTTGAGTTTAAAGTTTCTAATCACGTTTTTATTGATTGTGATAGATTTAACTGAAGGGAACAGTCAAAAATCAAGCCTAGGAGCTTTTTGCTTTAAGGTATTCATTCTTGCTTTCTTTTTCTTTTCTGTCTTTCTTTTCAGTTTTAATCTTGTTTTCTTTGTCTTCTTTTATGTTTATATGTTTTCCTAGTTTAGTTTTATAGTTTCCTTTATGTTTCGAGCATGCTAGGTTGCTAGATTTACGTTTTCTGCTCTGTTTTTCTGTTTGGTTTGCTTCTAGGTTAGGGTTTCTGAACAACCCTGCGCATGCATGACATGAGCATGCATATGCAGGTCAAATCCTACGTATGTGGGATTTGGCCTACGCACGCAGGCCTCTGTTTGCGTATGCGCATTTGCCTAGAAACCCTAATTTGGGTTTCTACTTTGTTTTGTTTGTTTGTTTTTCATATCTTGTTTGTATGTATCTAAGTCTCTATTTTGCATGCTTGCTTATCTTTAATATGTTTAGATTAGAGTTTTATGTTTATGTCTTGTTTAAATACCATGAACATGCATTCATGTGTTTATGCACAATGTCATAAGTGCTAAGATGCTACAAGGTAAGTAAGGTAAGTCATGCATTCACATGAACTTGCATATTGTTTGTTCAATCCTCCCTTGATATACGTGTACAAAGTTGATGCCATGTTTTTTATCCGTGTTGATGCTTGTGCTTTGCTGCCATGATTTGTTGCTGCCTTGTTTAAGATGAATGGTATGATGGGGTTTCACATGCTCGGGTTTTTCATGTGCGTATGGGTTTGGCTCTTTTTTTTTTACGGGTAGATATGTATGTGTTTTCGGATGAATGATGCCATGATTGTATGCTTAGATGTATGCTAGTGTGTGTGTGAGTTAGGACATAAGTATTGAACAAGATTTTACCAAGTTTAAGATATAAGACACAGTGATAGCAGACCAACGTTAGGGTTGGACGGTCTTGGGTGCCTAACACCTTCCCAAGAATGTACCTAAACTCCGAACCCATATCTCTGGTAGTAAGATCAATGGTCCTTCCTTGAGAGGACGCTATATATATGGTTCCTTGACCATTGCAAAAACTAGGTGGCGACTCCAACACCCCCTATGTGTCCACAGTGGTGATTCCAATGGGGATGGTGAGTTTAATTCCTATGTGTCTTACTTCTCAACCTTGATAAAAACTATTTCAAGACTTGTTTGCATACACATCACTTGGTTTCATTTTGTCCCTTAACCTCTGTTGATGATGAGTGGGAAGATGGAAGGCTCCATTCAGGCCCAAATCTTCTAGAGTTCATTCCACCAACTCACAATCGGTGCCATCGCCTATAATGGGCTTTGACTACATTAAAGGTTTGCTACCAATCCACTAAAGGGTCCACTTAGGCCCTCGGTTGGAATCATAGCCTACCTAGTTGTGAGTGACCTACTTATCTATCCTTTTAGCCTTAGGGAGCCTACCCACACTAAAGAGATCATATACCCTATCACAAAGGATACCCTTTATATCTCTTGTTTGTTCAACTATATATCTTGTGTTCACCTTGTGAGAGACCGGGAACTTGGGTGCTCTCAAAAAAGAGATTCGGGTGCTTTAAGGCACTTCTCTTTTTGAGTAAGTGGTGTGGAGTCACCACTTAATTTTTATACAAAAAAATAAGAAAAAATAAACACAATTACATATTCAAAATACGTCAAATGTCATTGATTGAATAAAAAAGTACAATTTGGTAGATTAACCTTACAAGGCTTTGGTCCTAGTTACAATCTATGCAAAAGTTACAAAGTTTTGGTCCTAGTTACATTCTTCCAAAATTAAAGACAAAACACTAGTCTACCTATCCAAAATCCTAAATTCGGGGGCTAGGTTATGGAATGGGAAGGTGTTAGGCACCCATTCCGCCTAGACAGAGTCTGGTCTTCTAGACTCTAATGACCATTATATACCCTTTTTGTATGATGTTGAATGATATGTTATAATACATATGGCAAACACTTGACAAAAATTAATTTAAACAAATTTGTCTAATGGATATGTCCACTTTTAAAAGAAAAATCAGATCTATCTTTGAAAATTAAAAAAAAAAAAATTTGATTCATAAAAATCAGATCTATTTTTGTAAGTAAAAAAAAAGGATTTGATTGGTAAAAATCTGATATGTTTTTGTAAAGAGTAAAAAGAAAGATTTTGTTGAAAAAAGTCACATCTGTTTTGAAAAAAAAAAAAAAAAAAAAGATTTGGTTTGTAAAAATTAGACCTGTTTTTAAAAGTAAAAAAAAAAAAAAAAAATGAGATTTGGTTTGTAAAAATCAAATATGTTTTTGTAAAGTAAATAAAATGAGATTTGGTTTGTAAAACTCAGATCTATTTTTGTAAAGTGAATAAAAAAGACTTTTAAAAGAGGATTCACATTCATGAGACAAACTTACTATGCATGTATCATAAATTAAAAAGAAATACTTTAACTTAACTCTTAATTCCTTCTTTGAAATTTCAAAATCTGCAATTTTATTTTTTTTTTTTAAACTTTTTTAGAAAAAATTTCAGATCTGTATTTAATGAAAATACAGATCAATTTTATGACTAAAAAAATTTAGATCTGTATTTAATGAAAATACAAATCAGTTTTGAGACCAGAAAAAAATTCAAATCTATATTTAATGAAAATACAGGTCAGTTTTGTGACCAGAAAAAAAAATTCAGATCTGTATTTAAGGAAAATACAGATCAGTTTTATGTTTGAAAAAAATTCAGATCTGTATTTAATGAAAATACAGATCAGTTTTGTGTTTAAAAAAAAAGGTTTTGATGATCATTAGCAGATTTTGAAATCAAAGAAAAATTTAAAACAGACAATCAACTAAAGAACATGTCAAAGAAAATTTCAACTAAATATCTAATTATGGCAAACATGAATTAAGAACAAGGCACAATAAAAATCGAACATATTAACCACATTCATGCAACAAACAATCACAACATATTAACTAATGGAAAAGAAAAAAAACAGATAGAAGAATATAACTAAATACCTCTTGCATGAGCGTGCTCTTCAACAGAAGAATATTTTAGAAAATAAAGAAGTTTTCACTTCTTTGAGGTCTAAAATACTTTAATTACAAAAAAGAAGTTCTTGAACCAAAAGCCTCCAAAACATCTTAACGTAAGGGGAGCAGAAAAGTAAGAAAAAGAGGAGCCAGAAAAGAGAGTAGAAAAGGGGTCAGAAAAAAAGGGTCAGAAAAAAGAGGGTCAGAAAAAGGTTGTTGAATGTTGGGAGGCCTTCCCTATTTATAGAAGTGTTAGTTGCTTAGAAAATAAGCTAGGTTTGCTAAAAATTAAGTCCAATCAACTTAAAAAATAAGCAAAAAACGTATGGGGAAAATCCTAAAAAAAAAGGAGATTGGGATAAGAGTAAGCTGATTTTTTAGATCTAAACAAGCTTCAGTATTTTGATTATATATTTTTACTTAAAATTCATATTAAGTTAAATGAAAATTGCCTTGGAACGTGAAGGAAAATTCAATTCTCTACAACTTTGCCAGAAATAGCCTAGTCCGAATTTTGAGTTTTACTATGCCAAAAGTGCCTTGGAACGTGAATATGAAATTTGCTACTTGATTAGCACGTTTTTGAAGTGTTTTCCAACTCTAAAACTATATTTGGACGAATTTTAGAGTTATTTTTATGATAAACCTCATTCCAAAGTGATAATTAGGATTTTTAAAATAATTATTTTGAATATAATTATCCCAAAAGCCTAATTATCTACCGCTTTTAAATATTATCCGCTTATTTGTTTTAATCCCATGCAACAAATCTCACTTTAAGAAAAATACTTAACCAATCACAAAAATTTATTTAATTAATTTTAATCATTATCCAATCAAAATTAATTTCAATTAATCACACGTGATCGGTTTCACCCCATACAATGCATGCAGATCGTGAAAACTTGATCATGTGATATATTTCAATTCGACGGTCCGATTTAGGAATCGGGCATACCATCGTGACCGTTAGAATCTCAAGATCATTTTTTATGATATGCAATGAATGAATTAATGCATGTAATGCAACCATGATTTTTTCGGGTATATGAATGGTCATTCTAGCCATCTTCCAAGATTAAATTATGGGTGCAAAATTGAGTGTCTACACACCTAATTCTAAGGAACAAATAAAAGTCGTAAAAATGAAAGGGATTGCCTTAAAGTTGTGGTATACCCTAAGATGTTTTGGGATAAAAGAAAAGAAGTCCTCACATATAAGAGGATTGTCCCTAAACCCAAAGATATATTTTATCTTGAAAGGTTCATAAGACCATAGCCTAATTGATATCATAGGGCCAAGTGGAAAAAGCCATTTTGAAAAGAGGACTTTGGGCCTAAGGTAACAAATATGCTATGGACTTAGCATCCAAAATCCTACAAAGCCAATATGAACTTCCCTAATCTTGGGCCTCCTTATGCCTAGGGCCTAAATGATGAGAACTTCATGGACTTTGTGAGGAAGGCTACAATATATTCTAGCTAAAGGGCTATTTCAAAAAAAAAAAAAAAATGAAATGATGAAAACACGATGAAAAGCCCAAAGGCAATGAATACATTGTAAGCCCATGATTGAGACAAAGGGTTGAAAATTTCTAAGTGCATTCTAATGAAAGCCCATGAGAGTAAGATGAGAGCTTGATTGTAAATGGACCAAAGCCCAATGAAACAAGGGGCAAAAATCCATGAGAGGGAAGGAAGTGATATTGTAATTGGGCCTTCATTAAAATGAACTTAAAAATTTTCCAAGGACATCTAAAAAGATTTAAAAAAAAAACCTTTAATTGGGACATAAAATTAATGAAAATAAGGCTTCTTTTCAGGCATCATTGCACCATCAAAGTCAAGAAAACACGTCCCCACTCCCACTTGCATTCGAGAGAAAGGAAAATGCTTGATCAAGATTGAGGACACACACCAAGAAGAAACAATGACTACCTCCGTGGAAGACTCAATGGCACAAAAGATCCTTAATGCTTTGGATGAACATGAAGAGGCCCATAAGAAAATGGGAGGGCTTTTCACTAGGTTGGAGAAATCTAAGCTCAAAAAGCCTTCGCATGTGGAAATTGTACGTTTTTAGACCCCTTAACAAAAGGTGTTTAACCTAGATATTTAGCCAAGTGATTACTTAGATAAATTATTCAGTTCTAGGTTAACACAATAATATCATATCATGCAAATAAAGCGGAAATATAAAGTACACCACGATATGATGACCCAGGAAAACCTAACCGGTAAAAAACCTAGGAAGGATTTAACCTAGCTATCCTTAAGGTAAAAAACAGATCCACTATGAAAGAATTGAAGTTTTTACAATAGAACTTAGACCACTAACATCCTATTGCTACCTCGAGTAGAAAACTTACTACCACTACCACGTGACAGGTCCAAAACCATGGACTACTTCTTTCTTTGATCTACAACAACCACAAGTTCTCCTACTTGTGACTTTGAGACTCCACTTAAAGGTTTCAGATCTTCTTTAAAGTTCTTTGTGCAGCAACTAAAGAGATCATCAAGTTCTTGATGCAAATCCTAATCTTGACAACTCTATGTGTGTGTATGAAGGTAAACACCTCTAAATCTCACCGAAGATTCAACACACAACTCTCCAAAGACTTCTAAAACGTAGCTAGGGTTTTTCCTTTTATACTTGAAGTAAAACACTTAACCCTACACGTCATATGGGCTTAGGCTGAATTGGAATTTCTACAAAAAATTTAATCTGCACGAGTTTCGATCGATCGAGTCTAATTTTCGATCGATCGAGCCTTGCAAATTTTGTCCAATAAATCCCGCAATCACTCAATTCCAATTTTACATTAAATCAGACTTTGAGCAAGCCTAAACCTAGACTCTATGTTTTGATCATGGTTTTCCAACATAATACATATTGAAGTTCTAATACATTAGTTCCTAAAGTCTTAAAACCTAACAGAAATCAATGACAATGAGGAGGAAGAGGAAGAATGGGACGAAAAGGACAAAGTAGAATATGAAAGGAACAAGCAATTTGAGAAGCTTAACGCGGAAACCATAGCTATAAGGGAAAAAATGGAGAAAATGCAAATTGCCTTCCGCAAGGCACAAAGGATGGATGATTACCTCTATAACATGGCGGGAGTGAGTTCAAAGGCTCCTATTGCATTGCCTCCCAAGTTCAAGATTTTTGATGCGGAAAAATTTGATAGGACTAGAGATCTAAAGCAACATGTAAAAAGGTACCTAAGCATCGCTAAAAAGAAGGGGCTAGATGAAAAGCAAACTTTGCATGCATTTCCCCTCTCACTCAAGGGAGGTGCATCAAGGTGGTACTATAGCCTTGATCCAAGCAAAACTAAGGTGTGGAATGAAGTAGTGGAGTTGTTTGTGGACCAATTCATCTTCAACACCATGATTAATGTGACCCTAAGGGACTTGGAGACTACCAAACAAGGTGTAGGGGAGACATTTTCCGAATACATGACTAGATGGAAGACCAAAGCGTCTAGAATGGTCAATAGGCCAAATGAGAAGGACCAAATCAACATGATCATCAATAACTTGCTTCTGGCTTATAATAGTAGGCTTTTGTAATCGCCTATAGCTCATTTGGAGAACTATGTGATTGTGGGACAAGAATTGAAGACGCTATCAACAATTGACAATTGGAGAAAGGGGAAAGTAAGCCTCTAACCAAGAAAACATATGGAGGGGGAGCAACCACCACTAAAGCACCCAATCCCGTAAATGTAAGTGCCATCATACCCCAACAAACACTAGCCTACCCAAAGAAAGCTCGCCGAGAATTCTCCGACCTAGGAATGACCCTCACCCAAGCATATGAAAACCTATCCTTTAAAGGATTCATCAAACCTTTAGACCCTACACCCATGCCTAATCCCATACCTCCTACTTGGAACCTCAATGAATATTGCCACTACCACCAAAAATTTGGCCACAATACAGACAATTGCATGAGTGAAAAAAATAAATGATAATGAAAGACGATATAACGTGCCTTGATAGGTTGAAAACCGAAAGGCAATCCATGCAAAATTAGAGGAATCCTACTAGGTTGAGAACCTAGGCAAAAGTTAGGGATTATATCTAAAGAAAAAGAGGACTTCCCGCAAAGAAGCTTACTTCCTTCCTATGAAAGGCATCCAAACCATTAAGGGTTTCCGCCAAAATTAAGCCCACCGGGATACCTCTCTTTAGCTCATAGACCACCATGCACATCCAGAGGTCCACACAATATGACCTTTGGACCAAGAAGTACCTTGTAAGAGCACATAAGCAAAAGGCACAAAGAAATATGAATGTGGCCTCTCACCCACAGGAAGGGCCGAGCTGGAAAAATGTGCAAAAACCAAGCTAAAGTTGAGTTTGCCAAAGACGCACCACCTATTTGCCATAGCAAGAGAGACGCCCAACATAACTTACAGCAAGGAGGGGAGATCCCCACCCATGGTAAGGAAGATGAGATCGCCAATCTCTGATTCACCCATGATGGCACCAAATTCTTCGATAGTGGGGCATAGCTCTACTCCATTAAAGAGAAAAACATGCCAAGTAGGGACCCAATAGTTGGCAACAACATGAAGAGGCTCATCCACCCTTATTTGATGGTATGGAAAGACACAAGAAAGACCATCGGGGGCGATGAAGTCCTTGAAATCGGGACTCAGCCTCCTAATCCAAGCCAAGACATCGAGTGGAGAGTTTTCTACCATTGAAGGGCCTTAAAAAAGGGCTCTCTGAGTTGAAAATACGTTGGTGAGGGTTTTGGGACCTAAATGGCTACTTTTATACTTAATTAGGGTAGTTAGGGTTTCCTCTAAATTGGGGCCCACGTACGCAAGGTCAACCCTGCATATGCGAAGTCCAAGCTGTGTACGCAGGCCCATCCCCACGTACGCACAGCGCTTGGCAGAAGCTCATTCTCCCCTATTTTAAGCATGGTTTTTCCACTCCAAGGCATCCCTAGGGTTCCTACGACCTAAAGGATCATTCAAAGCATATCTCAAGCACAAGAGTTCAAGCATCAAAGGAGCAATGTTGTATAGAAACATACAATTAACCATATATCTTGTAAATTAAGTACTAGTCCCAATTAAAAGTATAAATGTAAAAAGATGTTCTTAAATACAATCCTTTGTCTCAAACTGAATTCAAATGTTTGCTAAAGGAAATAAAAATAAAAGTACAAAAAAAATATGTATGTTGTATGCCTATGTGCCTTGACTGCAGGTAATCAATGGTGTCGCCTTTTCCTTGGTTGGTAGCTAGAAGTTGCCCCCGAATCCTCCTCATCACCACCACCATCATCATCATCATCATCACCACCACTGCCCGGGTAGGCCGCCCCCCCACGACCATACAAGCTCCTTGAATAGTTAGTCACCTCCAACTTGAGATTCCCAGCCAACCATGCCAACTCCTCATGCTCTTGGATGGTGGGTTACAGTTCAAAGAAAGAAGGGTTAGTGATAGGGAAAAAAAAAAAAAAAAGAGAAAGAGAAAGATAGCAAAAAGAACAAAGAGAAAGAAGGACTTACTGCCCGGGTGTTTGGAGGAAAAGGGTAGCCCATAACATTGGGATTACGGGGCACGACGCGCTCCCGAGTAAAGCTATCAAAGCCGTAAGCATAGACCGTCCAAGGAAGATATGGAGGATCAATTAGCTTACCGGCAGTAGGCTCCTCCTACTACAATTTTCCACCACTAGAAGCCATGACAAACAAGGTAAAGGAATAGGAAAAGAAAAGGCAGAAATTGAGCATATACCTGAGCAATAAGTGAAGGCATGAGGTGGGTGATGTTGAATTCTTCATAATCCAATCCTTCAAAGAGCCACCCGGCATAGGGAATGCCACTCCCCCACGAGTTGTACTCAGCATCGGTCATGGAGTGTGGGGCAAGCATGAACTCCGGAGGATCCATCAGAATCTGTGGGTCATCTTTACCCACCAGTTGACACCGCACCCTCTCCACCAAGTAGAGTACCCTTAAACCCGCTCCATCGAAGGGCTGGGTAATCTCCAAAGCAATAATGGCAGCGGCTTCCAAATCTGGAGAAGCAGGAAGGGGTTGGCCGGCCCATGGAGTCTAGTTAACCTATAATGATACAAGGTTAGAAGAAGAGTATCCTAAGAGAAATGCATGAAGAAGTATGAAAACTGGAACTTTTGGACTTACCTCATCTGAAGTTAACCCAGCAAGGTGGGCCTTCACTCGAGAGAATTCCCTCAAATTTAGATCAGTGCCCGAAGTTATGAGGCCATACCTAACAATCCACCGCTGCAAAAGGATGCACAAGCCACAGGTTAGATGCAAGATGATAGTTTGCAAGATGATACAGTTTGCAAGACTACAAGCTACAAATGGAAATACAAGAAATGAAAAGAGAACTAGCCTCGAGGAGCTTCCAAGGCCGCATAAGCTACCGCAAGGTGCCCCGACTAAGAGTGTCGAGGGTAGAGTAAAGATAGGCAAGACATGCCAGCCCTTAATTGGCCCTTCGTGCCTCTGCAAAGTCCTGAAAGAGGGTCAGCCACTGTAAAGACACCATTTTCCCGCCATTAGTGAAGAGATAAGCTCCCAACAAGTGTAGAAGAAAAGCCCTAGCCATCCGGATGCGCTCCTCAATAGTCCTTTGTAGGAGAAGCATGTAATCTGACACCAAGTCAAAGTAGCGAATAGTCTCGGTGGAGTACATCCTCCCCAACATGTCAAGACCCAGTTGGATGCTCGACACGCCGTCCAAACTAATGATGGCCCCTTTGAAGCTAAGGCCGGTCATGCGGTAAAAGTCATAGGGAGTCACCGTCATCTTCCGCTTAGTAATGTGAAAGGTATGAGTAGTATCCCACCACCTCTCGATGAGTCATTTCACCAAGGTAGAACTTGCGAACCTTTCTGGCAGAAGGCCAATGATAGGCTCGAAGCCCGCTTCCCGGATGTAAGCCCCTGTTTCGGGAATAAGGAGGTTATACTACACCATCACCTTGTTAATGCTTCCCCTACCAGCATAAAGGGATGAGGACTGTAAAAGAAGAAGATGACATTAGATTCTTGATTTAAGCGAAAATAATGAAAAATGATTTTTTCAATGCAAGAATGAAGATAACACGAAGGATGCAATGATGATCAAATGCAAATTTGATAAAAAGTGGTGTTAGCATTGCATATAGAAGTGAGACAGTTGAAAGGGAAGGGAAAATGGGCTGAGTAAGGCCTCTGCCCAGCGTCTCACATATGCGGGATAAGGCCCATATACGTAGACAAGGCCCCGCGTACGTAGGCCCATCCCCACGTACGCAGAGCCTCAAGAACAGAGATGTGTATGTAAGAACAGAGTCGCATACACATAAGTACAAGCTGCGTACGCCGGCTCAAGCCCACGCGCACAGAAGCACAAACAAGAAAAGTTCATTGACATTTCCAAGTATGTATCACCCAAAATCAATCCTAAACGTGTTCCTACCCCTCCTAATGTGTCAGGTTTTCATCTAAACCCATCCCACAACAAAACCCAAGCATTTACACGGCCAAAAACACATCAAAACGGAAGATCAAAGAGAAACTTGAAAATGAGAAAAGTTTGAAAAATTACAGATTCAACCATGGGGATGTGATTCTCTGGTCAGTATGTCAATGTGGGAGGCTCCATCAATCTCACTGCCCCACTCCAATGGGTGAGGAGAAATGCATCAGAGGAAAGGACGTAGGAGGTCTTCTTGGCCTTGGGTGCCATTGGAGGAGATGAAGAGAGTCTAGAGAGGAAATGAGAGAATGAGGGAGTTTCTAAAATAATGGAAAATCAAATGGTGTGAGGAAAAGAAAGAAGAGAAAGGTTTTTGTAGAGAAAAAGAAGAGGAGTTATGAGGAATGTGAAGAGATGAGGGAGTTGAAGAGAATGGAGAAGAAAAAGAAACGGTTAGTAACCGTTGGGAAAATAAAGAGGCAGGAACACACCTAATGGCTAAACTACATGTAGTTTAGACCTCACCACTAAACTACGTGTAGTTTAGTCATGAACAGTAATTTTTTTTTTTAAAAATTCTGTTTTCTTTCAAAAAATAAAAACATCTTAAGATTGCTCCAATTGGGCACAAAGTCACCAAGGACCTCCCTAGTAAGCAGTAAAGGAAGTAGAAGACTCAAGAACCATTTCCAACAGATCACATAAACTCAAGAACACTATCCCTAGTAAGGACGTAGAAGATTCTTCCTTAGTGGATCAAGCATATCTAGAACATCATCCCCATGGAAGAAATGGAAGATTCTTCCCTAATTGATCAAGTACACCCAAAGTATCCCCCGTGAGGAAGCAGAAGATTCTTCTTTAAAGTCCTCGGCATACAATGAAGGAAGCAGAAGATTCTTCCCCAGTGGATCATACATCTATAAGGTTACACTACTCCTCAGCAAGTCCATTTCTACTACTCCTTAACAAGTTTCTCATCCCAAAGTAAGAGGCAGAAGATTCCTCCCCATACATACCTACTCCTCAACGAGTTTTCACCACCCCTAGTGGATCCAACAATCAAGACTACTCGTGCACATACCCTTGAAATTGAAAATACAGGCACGATAGAAAAAAGTAGAGATAGAGATAGAGAAAAAGACCAAGATCAACCCGAGGCAAGAGCCTCACCAAAAAAGGTAGAAAAAGAAGTGAAGAATACAAGATGAGCGAGTCACCTAGAGAAGTTTGAGGCAAGAGCCCCGGATGGACACCACAGAGACATATCCTTTTGTTGTTTGTAGGGTTAGCTCGTAAGAGCACCCTTGTTTGTTTTCTTTTTTCTTTTTAGTGACTCTAGGATAGTGAGTCACTCGCCATTTTCTTGCAAGTGGCAAAACAAGTGCTGGGATAATGAACCTGTCGTTGCTTGTTTCTCGAGCAACAAAGGTGGGACTTCGAACATATGAATCCCACGCAGCTCTCTGGAGTTATACCTCGCCCCATGTATACATGATGTGTGTCGTGTGCGTGGGTTGGGCTCGAACCGTACGTCGAAACAAAATGTTTTGTCTCTTATTCTTTTGATTCCGTTAGCGAAGCTCACGAATCAAAAGAAGGGCATTTGTAGACACCGCATTTTGTACTCCTTACGACTTAGGTCCCCGTTCCCCAATGATGCCTAAACTCTAAGGCCCAAGGCCAGTTTAGAGCCCAATCAGATTTCAAATTGACTTGAGTGTTAAAATGGAAAATATAACATTTTAAATGAGCAAAAATCTATTTTTGGAAATAAATCACCAAAGTGGACCTCGGCCCACGTATGTGGGTAGCAGCCTGCATACGCGGGCCAAAGCATGCATACGCAGGCATACTTCTGCGTACGTACGTAGCTAGGGTTTCAGAAACATAAAAAATGCAAGTTTTTTGCAATAATGGCTAAGGTTTGGAATGAATCCCACATCGTCTGGGAGCCATTCCAAACCCCATTTTTTCCACTATATAAAACCTTACATTGTACATTTTCAAGACACACAGAAAATCCTAAGGGAAAACCTAAGATTCGTTAGAAAATAGTGAATCAAAATGGAGTTTTTCACAAAACACCCTCAAGTCATTTTTATTTGATTGGGACCTTTTCTGGCCCCAATCCTTTGAGTTTAAAGTTTCTAATCACGTTTTTATTGACTGTGATAGATTTGACTGAGGGGAACGATAAAAAATCAAGCCTAGGAGCTTTTTGCTTTAAGGTATTCATTCTTGCTTTCTTTTTCTTTTGTCTTTCTTTTCAGTTTTAATCTTATTTTCTTTGTCTTGTTTTATGTTTATATGTTTGCCTAGATTAGTTTTATAGTTTCCTTTATGTTTCGAGCATGCTAGGTTGCTAGATTTACGTTTTCTATCTTGCTTTGCTTCTGCTCTGTTTTTCTATTTGGTTTGCTTCTGGGTTAGGGTTTCTGAACAACCTTGCACACACATGACATGAGCATGCGTACACAGGTCAAATCCTGCGTACGTGGGATTTGGCCTGCATGCGCAGGCCTTTGTCTACGTATGCAGGCATTTGCTTAGAAACCCTAATTCAGGTTTCTGCTCTATTTTATTTGTTTGTTCTTCATATCTTGTTTGTATTTATCTGAGTCTCTATTTTGCATACTTGCTTATCTTTAATATGTTTAGATTAGGGTTTTAAGTTTATGTCTTGTTTAAATTTCATGAACATGCATTCACATGTCCATGCACAATGCCATAAGTGCTGAGATGCTACAAGGTAAGTAAGTTAAGTCATGTATTCACATGAACATGCATGCTGTTTGTTCAATCCTCCCTTGATATACGTGTACAAAGTTGATGCCATGTTTTTTATCCATGATATGTTTTGCTTGCTGCCATGTGGATGCTTGTGCTTTGCTGCCATGATTTGTTGTTGCCTTGTTTAAGATGAATGGTATGATAGGGCTTCACATGCTAGGGTTTTTCATATGCATATGGGTTTGGCTCTCTTTTGTTTAAAGGTAGATATGTATGTGTTTTAGGATGAATGATGCCATGATTGTATGCTTAGATGTATTCTAGTGTGTGTGTGAGTTTAGGAAATAAGTATTGAACGTGATTTTACCGAGTTTAAGATGTAAGACACAATGATGGGAGGCTAACCTTAGGATTGGGCGGTCTTGGGTGCCTAACACCTTCCCAAGAATGTACCTAAACTCCGAACCCATATCTCTGGTAATAAGATCAATGGTTCTTCCTCGAGATGATGCTATATATATGGTTCCTAGACCATTGCAAAAACAAGGTGGCGACTCCAACACCCCCCTTGTGTCCACACCCTTTTCTCCTTCTCTATTGAAACTATAAAGTTGTGATTTTCCAATATGTATTTTTTTGGCTTTTATTTCATGCCAAATTTGATTGTAATTTTATTCAATCTTATGTACCCTGTATTTGTTGTGGGAATTTATTGTAAGGGTTATGTGATAGTGAGAGAGAGTGTGAAGACTCAAGCAATTGAAGAAAAGAAGGTTTTCGCAGGTATCTCGCGACTAAACTTCCCGCGAAACGATGCATGTGCCCTGCACATGACTGGAATGCGAAGAGTCAGTACAGATGGAGACAGCTGTGTCTCGCGAGTATCCCGCGGGTAAGGCCTTCCCGCTAGACACCCGCGAGACATTCTGTTCTGCCAGCCTGTCAAGTCTGATACACACTTTCTGCACCCACACTATATATACCCTCATTACCCACAAATGAGAAGGAGAGCCTCTGAGAGAAAACCCTAGCTAAAACACTTGAGAGTTAGAAATTGTTATACCAACAATTCTCTACACATTTGTTTGTGGAATTTCCTCATCTCCTACCTCTCCATTTCCATACCATTGAGAGGTTGATAGCCTAAACACTTACCACACCCTTTGAGAGTGTCAAGTGAAGTTTTGGTGCTGCTGGGAAGCATTGGAAGAAGCCAAGGATGGCAAATGCAACATGGAGCTTGTTGCGGGATCCGGAGAGTTAGACAAGACATGGTTCCAAGAAACCTTGTTGGAGTAGGAGCTTAGAGGGCTTAGGTACATCAGGTAGATTAGGCTTGGAGGGTCTCTTGCTAACCCATGTATCCCAACTGATTGTCTAGTGGATCAATTACCGCTTGGAGGGCGGCGGAGAGGTTTTTCACTGAGTTCTTCGGTTTCCTCTTCGATAACACATTGACGTGTTATCTGTGTTTGCATCTCTCTTCCCTACTCTTGTTCATTTCATTTTATTGCTGTGTTGCTTTAAATATGGATTAGAGTAGCTCTCTCGCTTGTATGCTTGTATTTACACTATTCCGCACTTAGTATTAAGTTAGTGTAAAATCAACCAAGCCGTAACTTTGAATTGGGGGTCTAAACAGCTCTTGTATTTTTCAACACATTTTTGAGCTTTCAATTGGTATCAGAGCCGGTACACTCGCTGTGGTTTAAATACCTGAGTGTGATCCTAGACCCTCTTGGTTTGCCATGGAAGGTGGTATGGTAAAAACTAACATGAAGCATAGTAAAGGTGTTTGTGAAAATGACTCAATGAGCATTCTTGGAGACTGTTCTAGAAATGAATTTTCAGAGTTAGTCAAGTCAAAGAAATATGCTAGAATCTTTATACACATGCTGAAATCTTTAGTTCATAGGAATCATGATATTCATAACAGCTTATGTGAGTCAAATTCCTTAATTGACAAATATAAGAAAAGGAATAGACGATTATGTGACAAACTAGATTGTATGAAAAGAAAGATTCACTCATCTATTATGAATGAAGTAAAGAAAGATGAGTCTTGCTTTGATGGTCAAGAATGCCTATCTCATGCATGTCTTTTTGTTCATACCGCACTGAAAGTATTTAATTCATGTTTGTGGTATCTTGACAGCGGCTATTCAAGACATATGACTGGAGATAAATCTTTGTTTAAATCTCTTAAAGAGAAGGAAGATGGTTTTGTGACTTTTGGAGATGGTAGTCACTCACAAGTTCTTGGAAAGGGAACCGTGGATATTCCAGGACTGCCTTTGTTAACAGATGTGTTGTACATTAAGGGATTGAAAGTGAACTTGCTGAGTATTACTTAGATTTGTGATGGAGACTTCTTAGTCCAATTTTCAAAGAAAGGATGTCAAATCCTAAATGAAGAGGGTGTTCAGGTTTTGAAGGGACTTAGGACCACTGACAATTGCTATGGGGTTATTCCCAAACCAAGCATAGCATGTCGAAGTGCCCGAGTGAATCTTTTGGAGTTGTAGCATCAAAGACTTGGACATGCTAATTACAAACAAGTAGCAAAAGTCGCAAAACTTGAAGCTGTGATTGGTTTGCCAAAGTTTGGAAAAATTGAGAAGAACGTTTGTGGTTCATGTCAATTAGGAAAACAAACAAAGTCGGGCCATCCGAAAGTAAATGTGGTTGCTACTTCACGCCTTTTGGAGTTACTACATGTGGATCTAATGGGTCCAACCAGAACAGAAAGCTTGGGTGGAAAGCGCTATATTATGGTGGTTGTTGATGATTTCTCAAGATACTCTTGGGTGGAATTTCTTAGAGAAAAGTCGGAAGCATGTGACAAAATGGAAAGGCTATGTAAGAGGCTGTAGAATGAAATGGGAGTTCCCAAAGCTAAAATAGAAGTGATCATGGGAAGGAATTTGAAAATACAAAGTTTGAAGCATTCTACAATGAACATGGCATTAAGAAGGAATTTTCAGCTCCAAAAACTCTACAACAGAATGGGGTGGTTGAGAGAAAGAACCGGGTGATTCAAGAAATGGCAAGAGTAATGCTATTAAACAAAAGCATACCACAGAAATTTTGGGCTGAAGCAGTGAATACTTCATGTCACATTGGGAATAGGATTTATTTCCGGGCAAGAACAAAGAAGACATCGTATGAAATTTGGAAAGAAAAGAAGCCAAAGGTGAAATACTTTCGAGTATTTGGAAGCAAGTGTTATATTCTCAATGATAGGGAGAATCTTGGAAAATTTGATGCTAAGAGTGATGAAGGGATTTTCCTAGGCTACTCAACAAATAGCCAAGCATATAGAGTGTACAATAAGCGCATTAAGACGGTGATGGAATCAATAAATGTGGTCATCGACGACGCTATCACTGAAAAGGATATTGATGATGATGGTAAAGGACCGAATCTTAAGAGGAATGAGGGTGATGACAACATGTCTCAAAGTGAGGATGATGAGAAAGAATCACCGGAACAGGAGTTTACACCTCCTATATCAAGAAGGGAGACTAGATCAACTCAAGGATCTTCTAGTCCACTCACCCCTCCGATAGTTCAACCTCCAATCTCTCGTGATGAGGAACCTTCCACCTCTAAGAGACCATCATCAAGGGTAACTCTCAATCATCCTTCAAGTAATATCATTGGTGACTTAGATGAAGGAATTTGGTTGAGAAAAGGACCAGCCTATAGTGCGAATCATGTGACATACAACTATTATCTTGCTCAATTTGAACCAAAGAAAGTGGAGGAAGCTTTGAAGGATGAAAATTGGGTAGAGTCCATGCACCAAGAGTTGCATCAATTTGTTAGAAATGATGTATGGGAGTAGGTACCAAGGCCCAAGGATACACATGTAATCGGCACCAAGTGGATCTTCAAGAACAAGACTGATGAAGATGGTGAAATTGTCAAAAACAAGTCTAGGTTGGTGGCTCAAGGATATACTCAAGTTGAAGGCATTGACTTTGATGAATCTTTTGCACCAGTTGCACGATTAGAGTCAATTCGTATTCTTCTCTCCATAGCATGCATTATGAACTTCAAGTTATATCAAATGGACGTGAAGAGTGCTTTCTTGAACAGTTTTTTAAACGAAGAAGTGTTTGTTGAGCAACCAAAGGGGTTTCAAGATCCTCACTTTCCGGATCATGTGTTAAGGCTGAAGAAGGCATTATATGGGCTGAAACAAGCTCCAAGAGCCTGGTATGATCGTCTCACCACATATCTCTTGAATCATGGTTTCAAGAGAGGTCAAGCCGATCGAACTTTGTTTGTCAAAAGAAATGAGGAATTTCTCCTTGTGGCTCAAGTATATGTGGATGATATTGTCTTCGGATCCACAATCGATCACCTAGCTCATGAATTCTCAGAAGAAATGAAAAGGGAGTTTGAGATGAGCATGGTGGGAGAGTTAAACTACTTTCTAGGGCTTCAAGTGAAACAACCAGAAGATGGGATATTTATCTCTCAAGAGAAATATGCCAAAAATCTTGTAAAGAGATTCAATCTAGACTCTAAGAAACACACTTCCACTCCTATGAGTTCCTCAGCAAAACTGAGTCGTGATGCAGCAGGTGTAGAAGTGGATCCAACACTTTATCGAAGCATGATCGGTAGTCTTCTCTATCTCACTGCTAGCAGACCAGACATCGCCTTTAGAGTGGGAGTATGTGCTCGATTTCAAGCAGCACCCAAAGAGTCACACTTGACAGCAGTCAAACGTATTATCCGCTACATAAATGGCACATCTGACTATGGAATTTGGTATTCAAGAGACTCAAATGAGTGCCTAACTGGATATTCTGATGTTGACTGGGCCGAGTGCATTGATGATAGAAAAAGCACTTCCGGTGGTTGTTTCTACCTTGGAAATAACTTAGTGTCATGGATGAGCAAAAAGCAAAATTCAGTTTCTCTATCAACAGCTGAAGCTGAGTACATCGCAGCTGCAAGTTATTGTGCACAATTATTATGGATGAAGAAGCTTCTACATGATTATGCAATCACTCAAGATACTATGTGTGTGTTCTGTGACAATACGAGTGCCATAAATTTGTCCAAAAATCCAGTCCAACACTCAAAATCAAAGCATATCGAGATCCGGTACCACTTCATTCGAGATTTGGTAAAGGAAAAGACTGTATATTTGGAGTTCACCAACACTGACAACCAGAAGGTAGACATCTTCACTAAGCCTCTTGATGGTCCAAGGTTTGAGTCCTTGCGTAAGACCATTGGTGTCGGTATCATCCCTTGAACCCTATCTCATTTGTGAACCTATTCTGTGCATGATCAAACATCTGTTATTTAGGTCTCACATGAGTTGATGTGTTTCTTTAATGAGTTTTTGTTTTATACTTGTTGTTGTTGATCTTACTTTATTTGTTCTGTTTTTGAGTGTGTTCAAAAATTCAAAAACCCATAAAAATTGAAAAATCTTCAAAAAGTTTGATCGCTTGATTTGTGTATTTCACATGTGAGTTTGGCCTAGTACCTTCGTACTTATGGCGTAGTGCATTTATGAGCTTAGCTTGTTTTGTATGCACATATATCTTTGTGGGAGAAATCTTGAAAACTACGTGTGATTGTTGTAAATAGATCTTCAAGCTTGTCATGAATGATTGGTCAATAGTCTTGATGGTCTTGACATATGCATAGATTTGTGCCTATATATCTTCCCACCTTTTTTTATGTTTTTGAATTAAAGCTCACCAAATGTAAATCTCAAAATGAAAAAGAGATTATGAGCTGCAAAAACCTGTCGCACATACTAGTATTTGACTAGGAAAAAGGGAAAGCGACTCTTATATTGTACTGTACGGTGCTCAAAAAGCCAAAGGCTAACTCTCATTATTGAAATATCAAAAATTTCAAGCACCGATCTCAAAAAGAGATGTATTGTCCAAAAAGGGTCAAATGTTGTGATTTATGCAGAAGTCAAATGAAAAGCTTCTAAGTTTTGTAAACATTCTCTTGTGAGAGGTCATATATGTTCATCTCTATAATTGAGATTGTCCACTTGATTTAGTACTAGTTGTGTATGACTTGATTGAATTGATCATTGAAGCTTCACTCTCATCTATGGACTATTCCACATTTGATACTCACACACAACACACAAGTCTTTGATTCAATGAATGCTTATCTCAATTGTGTGATTGTACATGTTCAAATGTAATGTGTATGCTCAAACACTTGATGATCAAACACAAAAAGATTTTTGAGTGTTTTATTTGTTTTTGAAAGTGATTTTATACTTTCGTGTCTTTTAGTTTTTGTTCAAAATGCATTTTTGTGTTTCTCTTCAAAAATTGGTTCAGAGGTTGTTTCGCGAGAAGCTCGCAACTTAGAGCTTCCCGCGAAAAGTGCTTAAGGGAAATTAAAAAGTCACATTTTCATACAAAAACTCTCGCTACTGCCTCGCGAGTATTTCGCGACTAAACTCTTCTCGCGAAATGATTTTTAGGCAAAAACTAGATTTTTCACAAAATCACACAGAGAGTTTCGCGACTGTATCGCTACTATCTCGCAACTTAAAGCTTCTCGCGAAAGTTTTTGTGCTTCAATGGTCTTTCTCGTAACCCGCAAAAAACGCGTGTTTTCAGTTTTTATGTAGCAGATGTGACATCTTTTCAAAACTCATAACTTCCCTCGCACTAACTCTCTTCGAACCCTTTTCAACCCAAATCTTTATTTCTTTCAAATCCCATCATTTTTAAGCAAAATCTCTGCAAAATCCTTTCAAGATATGTGTTTCTTACACTTTTTTCATTGTTTATTTTTAGATTATGCAAAATCTGTGCTTAGGGTTTTGAAAATTGGGGTTTTTCGAAAATTAGGTTGGGATTCTAAATTTTGTGAAAATTTTTCAAAAATCTTGATTGGGCTAAGTCCCATTTGCTGTTTGTGCATCTGTGTTGGCCCCATGAGGCAATTTGAACTTGTATTGAGGCATTTTTCAACATGTTCATGCATTTCTCATAGTGTTTATATACTGTTGCATGTTAGGTGTTTGTTAGAATGTCCAAGTGACATCCTTTGGTTGTATTGGACTCAAATGAGTTCCTTTACTTTGATTGCACTTGTTTCACATCACATGCTTTGGATGTGTTTTTCACACTTTGCCCATTTTGTGCCTCAATGCCATGCCTTGCACACACTATGCACACTTTAGGCATCTCTAGGCCCCCCCTCCCATGCATCACGTGCTACACACACATGCATCAGCACATAACTCAGCATCAACACACACATGCACAGTTACTTATTCATGCATTATGCTTATGCTTAATTGGTTAATATCTTTAGCATGTTGTTTGAGTTGGTTATGCTCTGTTTTTAGGTTGTTTTTACTTCTGCTTTGGACTAACTTGAATCTAATCAAGTTTTGTGTTCTGTCTTGTGTGTCCATACTTGGCTCTTTTCTGTTTGTAATCCTTTGCACAGATGGCTCCTACTAAGCATGCAGCCACCAAGAAATCCTCTTCCAAGCGTGCACGCACTGATTCTGATCATTTCAAGTCTACTGAAGCTGACATGAAGTACAATGACTGTTACAACAAAGCCACCATTGTCATGGAAAGGGTAGTTCAGTTGGAATCTCTTGAAGACACGTTCATCCCTGAGGTGTTCAAAGAAAGGACTTGGACCAAGCTGTTGAATCCGGTTGGGATTGTATATTCAAAGATCATAAAGGAGTTATTCTCTAATGCCGCTGTAGTCAGAGATCGCATTGATTGCTGGGTTAGGCACAAAGAATTTGTGATCACAAGGGATAGCATTCAAGAATTTTTGGAGATTCGTCCTCCTTCTCAGCAAATCTCAGTCCAATATGAAGACAGATTGGGATCGACTGAGGAAATGGTGAAATTACTTGGGGGTACTCCGAAGAAGTCATCCATGAACACAATACCATTTTCACCGAAAATGAGGACATTGGCATATGTGATGATTCATAACTTGTACCCGGTCACCAACCTCACTACACTATCAGCTCCAAGGACAAAGTTTATGTTCGATCTCTTCACCCACAAAGAAATTGACATTTGTGGACACATCTTCCATGTGCTAACAAAGAGCATTACAAAGCAGAACTCCAGGACTATCATGCCCTTTCCCACTCTCATTATGGGCCTAATTGCAAAGACAAGGCTCAAACTCCCGAGTGGTCTGATAGTAGTTCAGAGGGACTATCCTATTGGTGCACACACAGTCACCAGGAGCACAGCTCATATCAAGGGATCTAAAACAGGTGTGCATACGATCCCACGGAATCGAGTTGAGGACAAAGGGGGTGATATTGAGGAGGAGATTGATAGATTCACTTCTGCTCCAGAAACATTAGCTCAGCCATCATCCTCAGCACCAACACAAGGACCAGATATACTCGACCGTATTCTTGACAGAGTAGAGCAGATGTACACTATGCTAGACAGCGACCCAGCGACCCAGCGACCTAGTGACCCAGTTTGCATATATCCAATGACAAATCACTGCATTGTCCTCTCAGATAGAGGATATGTCCATGGCGCATGGTTCGGACTCCAAGTCTGACCAGTTCTAGCCTCTTTGGCCATTCCGGTCAAAAAGGGGGAGAAAATTTTGAGGGGGAGCTTGCACAGTGTTAGGGGGAGCATAGTTCAGGCTTAGAAACATTGGGTTTTATTAGTTATTGGTTTATTTTTAGATTCAGAAGTTACTGTTTTTACTGCTTTTGTTTAAAGCTTTAATAGTCTGTTTTATATTTCAGTTTATATTCAGTATTTGTGATTATCTCAATGCTGTTGTAGCATTTTTTGTGTACTTTTAAGATATTTCTAATATGTCTTGGGTACTTCACACTTGTGCCCTAGTAGGATTGTTCCTAGATGCAAATACTTCGTGTATTTTGCATTGGTTGTGTGTTGGACATACAATTGATCATAAGTGATTGCTTTTTGTTTGTATGTCCGGATGAACACTTACTTGCTAAATGTTCATTGTAGTCATTCTTTAATGACTGAACTTGTTTGATCAAGTCTTTTTGTTTACATGATATCTAATGTTTACATACTTGATCGCACTTTGCTTACTCATGTTCATACCTTGTGTTCAACTTGTCATAAGCTTAATGAAAGTTTCGTTTGTGTGCAAATGTTTCAGGATACAGGTATTTACTTGCAAGTGCTTCACAGTTTCTAGATTAGGTATGAGTGAGTTTTGCCTTTGTTCACAAACTCACGTTTAAGTCTAGAGTCTATTTTAGGGGTTTTGTCACGGAATAGCCAAAGAGGGAGATTGTAAAGTTGTGATTTTCCAATATGTATTTTGTTGGCTTTTATTCCGTGCCAAATTTGATTGTAATTTTATTCAATCTTATGTACCCTGTATTTGTTGTGGGAATTTATTGTAAGGGTTGTGTGATAGTGAGAGAGAGTGTGAAGACTTAAGCAATTGAAGAAAAGAAGGTTTTCGCGAGTATCTCGTGACTAAGCTTCCCGCGAGAGGATGCATGTGCCCTGCACATGACTGGAATGCAAAGAGTCAGTACAGATGGAGACAGTTGTGTCTCGCGAGTATCCCACGGGTAAGGCCTTCCCGCGAGACACCTGCGAGACATTCTGTTTTGCCAGCCTGTCCAGTCTGATACACACTTTTTGCACCCACACTATATATACCCTCATTACCCACAAATGAGAATGACAGCCTCTGAGAGAAAACCCTAGCTAAAACACTTGAGAGTTAGAAATTTTTATACCAACAATTCTCTACACATTTGTTTGTGGAATTTCCTCATCTCCTACCTCTCCATTTCCATACCATTGAGAGGTTGATAGCTCAAACACTTACCACACCCTTTGAGAGTGTCAAGTGAAGTTTTGGTGCTGCTGGGAAACATTGGAAGAAGCCAAGGATGGCAGATGCAACATGGAGCTTGTTGCGGGATTCGGAGAGTTAGACAAGACATGGTTCCGAGAAGCCTTGTTGGAGTAGGAGCTTGGAGGGCTTAGGTACATCGGGTAGATTAGGCTTGAAGGGTCTCTTGCTAACCCATGTATCCCAATTGATTGTCTAGTGGATCGATTACCGCTTGGAGGGCGGCGGAGAGGTTTTTCACCGAGTTCTTCAGTTTCCTCTTCGATAACACATTGACGTGTTATCTGTGTTTGTATCTCTCTTCCCTACTCTTGTTCATTTCATTTTACTGCTGTGTTGCTTTAAATATGGATTAGAGTAGCTCTCTCGCTTGTATGCTTGTGTTTACACTATTCCGCACTTAGTATTAAGTTAGTGTAAAATTAACTAAGCCGTAACTTTGAATTGGGGGTCTAAACAGCTCTTGTGTTTTTCAACACATTTTCGAGCTTTCAGAAATAGTGAAGTCACTAAACCCAAAGCTTGAAACTGTGAAACCATTGAACCCAAAGCCTCTCTCTTCTCACATCTCTCACATATTTCTTACCCATTTCTCTAATCTCTACTCTCTCTATACCGAATCCCTTTATCTTTTTGCTCTCCTTCCTCTTTGTTCTCATCTCAAAATAAGAATCTTCAAGGGAGGAGATTTAGGGTTCTATTTGGGTCAAATCAAAGCTCTTTGGATTTCATTGGGTTTTGGTTTTTTTTTGGGTTAGGGTTTGGTTTTGGGTTGTTTTTCTATCACAAGCTTGGACATCATTGGTGGTCATCGAGTGTTTCAAAGCTTGCTCGTTGATTCAACTTCAAATATCATAAAGTTATCTCTGTTTTCTTCAAGTAAGTTGAACTATGCACAGGGTTTTTGCTTTTCAAATTATGATAAATGTAATTGAAATTCAAAGATGGTAATTTAGGGTTTTAACGCTTCTATTTTGCTGGAATTTTACTTTTTGTTGTATCTAATTTATTGTTAAAAATGTCTTTACATTGGAATTTTTAGTTTGATGGAAGTTTATATTTGTTGTTTCTAATTTATTATTATAAATGGTTTTACGTTTGGGAATTTCTAGTCTGCTGAAAAGCTATATTTGATGTTTCTAATTTATTGTTATATATGGCTTTACATTTTGAAATTTCCAGTGTGCTGGAATCTTACATTTGTTATTTCTAATTTATTGTAAAAGATGGCTTCACATTTGGGATTTTATACTAAGAGAAATCGTAATGGTTGCTTATGATTGCTTTAGTTGGTTGTCTTGTTTAATCATCTCATATTCTTGGTGATTTGGGTGCTTTGTAGGAGTGTCTTTAATAAGTAGGTTGTGTCATTATCTACATTATATATTTATGGACTCACAAGCAAACCTACCATTTTACACTAGTTTCATACAAGGAGATATTGATGTTGACTCACATTTTTGTGGATATATCTCAAAATAATCCAATGTATGTTTCTAATTCTCCACCTAAAGTTCAAATTGTCATTCCTAAGAAAACAAAATAGGGTAACAACTTCAGTGTAGAGGAAGATAATCTCCTAGTATCGGCATGGCTCAATACTAGTGTGGATGTTGTACACATAAATGAGCAAAAACAAGAGACATTTTGTGAAAAAATTTGGCAATATTTCTGCAAGCATAATGCCTTTGGTACCATATGTACTCCTACCATAGCTAAAGTTGAAGCAACACCTCAAAGTATAAAATTATATTGCAATAGTGTCAAAATATCCATTCACCAATAGTTTAAAAATACTAATTAAACATTTAGGGAATTATTGTTGTTAAGTCCATGTTTTTCATGTTATTGTTGGGTTAATTCAATGAGAAAGTCATATGTATTTTTTTTTTCTTCATTTTAATGTGTTTTTCTAGGCAAATTGTATTTGGGTAGAAAGTATTTGAGCATGGTCAAACTATGGTGGCGCCCTCTATGCGACATGCATACAAGTGACATATGGCAGAAGATTCCATTTAGTGTGAAATTACATTTGCTTTTAACTTTTGTTATTTTTGTTTCAAATGTTTCCAAAATAAATGCCATATTCCAATTTTTTTTTCTTTTTTATAATAAATATTCTTATATAATTTTTATATAAAAATAACAATATAAACTTGTTTTACCCCTTCTATAGATAATTAATACATGAAAATCAATGCATTACTCCATTAATACATCACAATTAATTAAGGAAAATGTTACGTACACAACAATTTCACCACAAATCTTTAGATGACAAGTTGAAACAGGTTATAATATGGGCCCACCACTAAAATTACTTTTTTGCCCATTAGTAACAGTCAATAACAACTTACCACATAGCATTTGTTCTTAAAATGCTGTGGCCGCGGCATTACATATTAATACATTGACAGAAATGCAAAATTTTCATTTTGATAAGGTGGAAGGCTCTAAATGAAGAGAATTCTCCTACATGAAAATCATTACATTTTGCTCCATTAATATGCCGCAATTAATTACTCTTTTCATCCCATTTTGTTTATTATGTTTACAAAATCCAATTTTTTAAGGGAATATCATTTAATGTATTATCTTTTAAATAAAAAGGTACAAGTTTCCAAAACTACCCTCATTAATTTAAATTTTAGTAAATGAGGGGTATTGAATTTTTAAATAAAATAATGGGTATATTAGGAAATTTATTTGTTGATTTTTCTAAGAGGCCTTCATTTTGTGACATCCCAAAATGGATAGAATGGAATAGAGGCCAAATAATTTGGGACAAATGGAGTAATATATTGACATAAATACAAAATTTTGATTTTCATGAGATGAAAAACTAAATAAAGAAAATTCTCGTAAATGAAAATGCATTTACTCCATTAATAGATAACAACAAATTACTACATTGGCATTGATGCAAATGTTTGATTTTGATGAGGTGTAAGGCTAAAGGAGGAGAAATTATTAGGTCACCAAGAGGGCTGCTAACGTGGTCCTTCCTGACCTCTCAACCAATAAAATGTTGTTATTTATGCAAATGTAATATCATTTGGTAATTTTTATTTTTTATTCCTTGTACTGATTAAAAAGCCCACACATACATTTGCATAGATGACATCATCTCATTCGTCAAGAAGGACTACATTAGCAGCCCTCTCAGTGTAAATAATAATTTCTCCTAAAGGAGGAGAATTATCATACATAAAAATCAATGCATTTATTTCATGGGTTCCATTAATAGGTGCCCTTAAAACATTTTTTAATGAATCATTTTAGAAAAATTTTAATACCACTTTCATGAAATAATAATAATAATAATAATAATAATAATAATAATAATAATAATAATTGTAAGGACCAGATTTGGATCCCTAGCCCAAACGATTGATGGACTCAGGCCTAAAAAGCCCAAAACAATAAATTTGTAGAGAGTTGGTTGGAAAATTGGGCTAAAATGAGTTGGAAGACAACTAAAGTGAATTCAAATGACAAGAACAGAAAGATAGATTGATTTTAACTAAAGAAAATCGTTTTCGGCACGGTCCGAGTAGATCAATTCTTGTATATTTCTCTTAAGTTTGATTACAAGTTTGTTTCCTGATTGATACAGTGTTTCTCTCTAGATTTCGATCCCCCTCTTCATAAAGAGTCCTTTCCATTATATAGTTCTCTTTAAACGATCTTAGCCCTCCACTTGTTGATCATCCAAGTCACTATTTGAGTACTTGTCCCATCGGACACCCTCCCAAACCTCTTGTATGTTGGGGTAGCCAATGCAGCACTGTTCAGTGGTCTTCTCCACATTAATGCGGCTAGGGAGTTAGATGCAGAGCATTTAATGCGGTGGTCACAGCTTTCTCCTTAGATATTTTAGGACTCCCCTCTGTCCTTCGTTCTGAAACGCTTACCGATACCAACAGAATTTCCTGGAACATTCCCCTGGACGGCAGACCACCTCTACGGACCTCAGCTTTGGTTAGCCGAGGAGGCATTCATCCTCGGCCCAACCTCCAGGGCTATTATGATCAAAACTAACTTCTTCATTTACTAACACGGACTCCCTTGACAATGTTTACTCCTCCTCGGACGACACCCCGTCCTCGGCTTGGGCCTTAGGCCCAATATATACATAGAAAATGAGTTCCTGGGCCCAATACCCCTACAATAATAGTAATAATAATTGTCAAACAAAGTCAGTTACTTTTTTCTTTTTCGTAAAAAATTTCTAAAAGTAGTTCTTCAACCGATGCCATTAGAGTATATGTTAACTTTTTCCTTATTTAATTAATACATTTACATAAATGCAAAATTTTGATTTTAATAAGATTAAAAGTAAAAGAGTAATGCTAAAATTACAAACTTTTTTACAACAAATTTTTACAAATAACTGAAGTAGCGAGTAGTTATTGGTAAATGAAAAAGTTATCTTAATGGTGAGCTTAGATGAAAACCAATAATAAGTTGGTCACATCAACAGTTTGAAAAAATATTGTAAAATAGTTTATGGTTGTAGCATTATTCAAGGTAAAATGAAGAGAATTCTCATTCCTTCTCAAGAAATGTACTAAACTGGTACCAAAATATTTTATTTTTATGAATAAATTAGATCTTTTACTATAACATAATTTAAAACTTTACTAATTTGATGATAGGAGTAAAAATATAGGAGCTAAATTGAATTTAACCAAAAAAAATCTAATTAGTAATAATAAATTGGTAAATCAGTAAATTGACTACATTTTGATAGCTGCTTTTTTTTTTTTTTTTTTTTTTTTCATTTTAAAGTTTTCACAAGCTTATCAAACCACTCATTGATCTGACAGCAAAAATGGATGGGTTGGATGCATTTTGCACACTAGAATTACGAAGGATTAATGGCCTAGTGGCACCAATATATTTGGTAAGTGACCCAACCCTCCCTCCCTCCCCATTAATATGTGCACCACGAAACACAACCAACGACTTTATTGGTCAGACTCAATACTTCCACAACTACCTACCTACCTCCCGTCTCATAAAGTCCATCCCCTCTTCAACTTTAACTTTGTAGCACTACCACCCACACCAAAACAAACCATACGTTTTTCTTCTGCAACTCAAAATGAGTGCTAATAATAAACCATCAGATTCTCATTCCTTGGTCCTCCCATGGAAGACCCGGATCTCCGTCTCCGCCCTCTCCGCCCTCACCGACTTTTTTCGCCGATCTGACGGCACCGTCAACCGCCATATCCTCTCTCTCCTCGACGTCAAAGCAAGCCCAAATCCCAACCCCGTGAAAGGCGTCAAATCTTCAGACATCATGGTCGACCCTTCTCGCAACCTCTGGTTCCGCCTCTTCGTTCCCACGGACACGGACACGGACACTTCCCTCCCCGTCGTCATCTTCTTCCACGGCGGCGGCTTCACTTTCCTTTCCCCTTCCTCCTTCGCATACGACGCCGTCTGTCGCCGCTTCGCTCGTAAACTCCCCGCCGTTGTTATCTCTGTCAACTACCGCCTCTCCCCGGAACACCGCTACCCATCTCAATACGACGACGGATTCGACGTCATTCAATACCTTAATCGCAGCGAACTTAAACAACTCCCAGATTTTGCGGACTTGTCGAAATGTTTCTTAGCTGGCGACAGTGCAGGTGCCAACCTGGCACACAACGTGGCAATCCGGGCAAGTCGGGAAGGGTTCCAGTTCCAGGTCGTTAAAATAATCGGGTTGATTTCGATCCAACCGTTTTTCGGAGGAGAGGAGAGAACAGATTCGGAGATTCGGTTGCGGAAAAGTCCAATCGTTTCGTTGGAACGAACTGATTGGCTTTGGAAGGTGTTTTTGCCACAAGGGTCGGATAAGGATCATGAGGCAGTTAATGTGAGTGGGCCCAAAGCGGTTGATATTTCGGGTTTGGAGTATCCGGAAACGGTTGTGTTTGTTGGGGGATTCGACCCGTTACAGGATCGGCAGAGGAGTTACTATGAGTGGTTGAAGAAATCTGGGAAAGAAGCTCGCTTAATCGAGTATCCAAACATGATGCATGCGTTTTATGTGTTTCCAGAATTGCCTGAGTCGTCTCAGTTGATAGCACAGGTCAAGGATTTCGTTTCCTATAAATGTAAAACTTCCAATTCTTAATTCTTAATAATAATATAATATTATTATTATTATTCCAAGAAAGTGAAGCGTATACACTCTCACGCACAAGTGTGTAGTGTATAATAAGGTGTGTGTTAGTTTTAACCCTATTTAAGTGATGGTTAAAAAGAATAACAAAAAGTGTACCATGCAGCTAGTTGAATTTGCTTATTGTGTCCTGATGCATCAATCGGTGGTTAGGGAAAACCCCAAATACTAGACACATGATGTATTACACTTTTATCATCAATAAAAAAAAAATTTCTATCTTATAATCATAAAAAAAATAAATAAATAAAAAAAAAAAATATATATATATATATATATATGTGTGTGTGTGTGTGCATCTGCTGCCTCCACGGATGACTGTTCAGAGCGCGGACTTGCGTTGGAAGCCGCCTGATTCTGGTTTTTTTAAAGTTAATTTTGATGGTGCCTTATTTTTGGATCAGAGGTGTGCAGGCTTAGGGGTGGTTGTTAGGGACTCGGCTGGGCTTATTATAGCTGCTTTAAGTCAGAGAGTGAGGCTCCCAGGTTTGGTTGATGTGGTGGAGGCTTTGGCAGCCCGTAGGGCCATCTGCTTTGCCAAGGAACTAAGCCTTCATCATTTGGTGATTGAAGGGGATTCGTTGCGAGTTATTCAGGCCATTATTGATACTAGGCCAGTTCAGACTTTGTATGGGCATATTATTGATGAGATTAGATTTTTGTCTTATACAGTCAATTGTAGTTTTTTGCATGTTAATTGGAGGGATAACAAGTTAGCTCATGCTCTTGCTAGAAGAGCAATTTTATCAGCAGATATTGATGTGTGAATAGAAGACCTTCCATGGGATTTGGATGATGTAGTTTAGTTTGTTTTTTCCAGTAATGAAGTTCATTTACCTTTTCCTCAACAAATATGTGTGTATATATATATATATATATATTTTTTTTTTTTGTATGTATTGCCTTTCCAAAACCAGAAGTACTATTCGATAGTAATTTAGATACAATCATAATCATAATCATACAATAGCGGACAACTTTTTTTTATTACAGTTTTTTTTTTTTTTTCTTTTCTTTTTGGCTATACATCAGGAGAAGGTATATGGTGTACCCGGCATATATGCAGGGTCACTCACAGACTGGCGGGTCTCATACATTGTGGGGCCCACCTTTGTGTGAGAGACCCGATATATATGCCGGGTAAAATAATTTTCGGTACATTAGATTGCATCCATTTATTTTATACAAAGAACACTAGTACTTTGTTGTCCCTCAGCAAAAAAAACAAATAATTTTCGGTACATTAGATTGCATCCATTTATTTTATACAATGAACACTAGTACTTTGTTGTCCCTCATCAAAAAAACAAACAAAAAAAAAGAAAGAGACACGAGGTGTTTATTTAATATGGTTGGTAGTTTTTCATATACACATTAAATGCAATGAAAACTAGGGACTCTGCATTATCTTCAAGTTACAAACTAGAGACTCTTGTAAAGTTACACATTTTTTACACCGTAGATTTATAAGAGATTTAACAGTTAAAAAAATATCATTAAATACTATTACTTTCCATGTCATTCATAATTAATACTAGCATTTTCTTTCTCCTTATTTATTTTTTTTCACTTGATTAAAGGGTACACTACCATTTTTAACAACTTGCATTTCTATACTTGGAAAAAAGAAAAAACTATACGAGACAAATATCTTAAGGGGCAATCTTGGTTTTTGGCTATAAAAAAAGGGGCATATTTAGTATTCTCCACAAAAAAAAAAAAAAAAAAAAAAAAAAAAAGTCAGGTCTGGCCTTCCTCTCTTTAATAGCCTCTAATGCTTCAGTTGGCCTATCATAATGAATAATTGATATAGACACAAAAGAAAAACGTATAGTGTTACAGCCTCACAAGTCTTAAATGGATCTACATAAGGAAGCGACTAAGATGGAGAATAAGTTCATACTTACCGAATTGCAAGTGCTTCGGATCATAACAATACTAATTGAAAATGAACTTGTTCTTCTCCATCAAATAAAAAATGAACATGAACTACTATTTCCAAGCACTTAATTGAAGTTACTTGACCATTATATTTCTCACTGATTATCTATCTCAGATATTTTTTTGTATAGTTTATTTTTTTTGGGCAAAAATGTAAAACTGACCTTCTAACTTTCACTTTTTTTCATTTCAGTCCTCTAACTTTCAGTTTTGTCAATTCAGTCCTCTAACTTTCAATTTTTGTCAATACAGGACTCCATTACAACTTAGTTAGTGGCTGCCGTTAGAACTCCTGAAACGACGCCGTTTTGCTTTTTTTTTTTTTTTTTTTTTTAATTCGGAATTAAAAGAAAAAAAAATCTGGAAAAAATAAAAATAAAAATAAAAACATTAAGGGGAACGACGCCTTCCCCTGAAATCAAAATAAAGACCTGAAGAATACCCAAATGTTTTCATGTATTTAAGATTCACACTTTGAAGGAAATCTGGGAGAATCCGAGTTTGGTGGATCTGAACACCATCAGTTTTGTTTGTGGGTGAGGAACTCATGGTTTTTGGATATTTGGGGTTGAAACTTTGATGAGATTGATATGTGTGTTTTTGAAGTGGGTTTTTGGGGGGAGATGGATATATAAGGTGTATAGTCAAAAAGATTGTACGTGAAAAATAGGGATCTGAGAGCTCTCAGAGAGAGTTGGGTGAGTTTAGAAGAGGTTGATACAACTACAACAACGACCCACTATACAAAAAAGATAAACAGTCAAGTAGCATCACCAAAATCAAAATCCACGCAGACCCTTCATTTTCAATGCATAAAAAAGTAAAGCAGCATTTGTAAGTATCAAAATCTAAATAATCTCTTCAACCAAACTGCATCATTGCTTTGCAGGGGAAGGAGAACAACGACGTCATTCCCTTAAATGTTTTTTCTTTTTCTTTTTCTTTTTCTTTTTCTTTTTTGCAGATTTTTCTTATTTTCTTTTAATTTCGAATTATAAAAAAAAATAAAAAAATAAAAAAAAAACATGCAAAACGACGTCGTTTCAGGAGTTCTAATGGCTGCCACTAACTGAGTTGTAACAGAGTCCTGCATTGACAAAAATTGAAAGTTAGAGGATTGAATTGACAAAACTGAAAGTTAGAGAACTGAAATGAAAGAAGGTGAAAGTTAGAGGGTCAGTTTTGCAGTTTTGCCTTTTCTTTTCAAGTATAGAAATGCAAGTTGTTAAAAATGGCAGTATGTCCTTTAATCAAGTGAAAAACAATAAATAAGGAGAGAGAGAAAATGCTAGTATTAATTATGAATGAGGTGGAAACTAATAGCATTTAATGATATTTTTTTAGCCGTTAGATCTTTTATGAATCTACGGTGTAAAAAATGTGTAACTTTACAAGAGTTACACCAGTTGTAACTTGTACCCATCTCTATATATATGTATGTATGTATGTATTATTACCTGTAATAATTGGTAAACAATATGCAATCCTATAATGGACCAATTAAAAAAGTGTAAATGAATTAAAAATGACACATTAACACCTATTCAGGGATCGATACGAGAAGTATTTTACACCACTAAAATAACATTTTCCTGTACCCATAAGTGTCCTTTGATGGTTAGATCTAGTTGTCGCCAACAACAGCCAATAATGAGAAATGTTATATTTACAACATTTTCATAATAAATCTTAAATGGTAGGTTGTTATAGGTTATTATTAGTAGGACAAAAAAGTAATTTTATTGATAGATTCAAATTATAACCAATAATAACTAACCACTTATGATTATTTGTGAAAATATTATAAAAATGTTGTAGATGTAGCACTTCTTTTCCATTCATGCTACATTTAGTCCAGTACTCTTTCCTGACAAAGAACCATTCTTTTTCATAAATGCAATCCAACACACCAAGGAGGGAAGACAAGTTGTTAGTAAAGATATTACCAAAGATGAATCAGATTATTATAAGATTATATATATATATATATATATATATATATATATATATATATATATAGACACACACATACATAGTAGTGTCTCCAACTCCCATGCCATATTTAAGATATTACCAAAGTTCTGGTTTATTATTTGGAGAATCACCTAATCCATTTACCCTTACATAATTGTGTAATTTACCAATTCCATCTGTATTTAGGGTATCAAATGGTAATGGGGCGGTTTCCATCATATAAACCTTGGGTACGTACAGGTCTGGTAGAAACCCGACCCAAACCGACCCAGGTTTGTGCCAGACCAATTCCATCATATAGTCGAAATATGTTGAGGGGGCTAGTTGTTAATAACTAATAAAAAAACATAATGTCCATAGTGTATAGGAATAGATAAGAATATCAGGAAAAACTTATCAACTCAAAATTTATGAAAAAAATTGTGCAAATAGTTTTTTCAATAATATTACTCTTTTATTTTAGAGTTTTGTGTTTTATCATAAATACTAGTCGCTAACCCGTACTATGCATGGAAACCTACCTATTTCTGAGGTAGACTAAAATAATTTTATAAAATCTTAAATTGATTAAGAACCTACACTATTGCATGATTTGCTCTTGTATAACTTTAATTTGTGTTACAATTTGATGAAGAAGTCATTACTTAAACGTACAATGGCTTACAAAAAAATTGTAACCTCGCAAATTTGGAGATAAATTATCAACATTTGAGATTGAGTTTAAGTTGGATTTGTTAGAGAGATAGAGTTTCACTCCTTATTTTGAACTAAACAAAAAAAAAATTGTTTTAAAAAAATGATAATGATAAGTTTGAGTTTAAGTTTAAGTTAGACTTGTAAGAGAGATAGAGTTTCACTCCTAGTTAAGTTTGTACTAAACAAAAATAATTTTATTTTTTAAAAAAATGATAATGATATGGCATGCTCTAAAGAGGTCAATAAAAAGTCAAAGATTTCAGTTATATATATATATATATATATAGAGGCTATTGTTCATAATTTGTATTTGCCATAGCATATACTTTCATACACCCATTTAATACAATGACTCAATGAAATATGATAAGTTGCTTGTGATGTTGTCCAATTGTATCAATTATTTAAATTAAAACCAATATCGGAAGGCTACATTACCTTCTTTTTATTTTTCTGTGCTGATCTAAGGCTATATGGTCTGGTACCTACTAGGAAAAATGTTTTTTTTTTTTTTTTGGCAGCAGAAACCATTTTTGTTAGTTTATAGTTATCCATTCCATTTCAAAATCAAATATTACAATTTTTTTTTATGATAATAATATTGCAAATTTTGAAATCATCGTCGGCTAATAAATGAAGTATAGCAATAAAAGTGGTGTAAAGTTTCGTTATTATCAAAATATAACTAAAGAAAACAAGTGAAAGAGACGTGAGACTCAAAAATCAACATCACCCATTATTATGGTGGAAAAAAATATCCAAAGTTTGGACAAAGTCAAAACTTTGGAAAAAATTCCTCCAATAGTAGTAGAAAAAAAAAATTAAAAAAAAAAAAACCTTAAAAATTAGGAAAAACTATCACCGGCCCCCTAAGATTTTTGACAAAAAATACATATAGCAATTTCAGTTCTAAAAAAGCCAGCCCATTCTTTGGCCCATAAACAATTTTGCAAAAAAAAAAAAGCTCAAATCCCTTGTAAATTGGGACTCCAAAATCCGAATAAATACACAAAAACACAACCCAAACTTCCTAACCTCAAAGATCCAAACTGCAGGAGGCTTACTGTTGTTTGTCTTAAAAAAAAAAAAAACTCTTATGCCGCCAGCTGCAATCGAGCAAGTGGCCATGACAGCCACCAACAAATTAGCCCCACTCGACATTTACGCCACCTCCGCTGCAATCTTTGGTGTGGTATGAGTTTCTCACTCTCTCTATCTATGTTTTGTTGTCTGCAACTTTAACTGTATTGTTTTTAGACTAAGAAGAATGCTATAAAATATAGTATTTAGCATCTCAAAAAGTTATTTTATTCATTTTAACATCCCACTTTACAATACACCCAATATTAAAGGTTCTATTATTTTACCATTTTATTTAAATATTCTTTTTTATTCTTTCTTTATTCTTTATTCATTTAAATCAATAATTACATCCATTGTGATATGAAGTAGTAAACAAGCATGGGAACAATCGTAGTAGTGAAACACCATGAAACTAACTAGTTCTTTTGGCTGGAAAAATTGTGGAATTTTGCATATATCCAGTTGCAAAAACACAAGCATGGGAACAGAAAAGTGTTGGTCCCTCATTTGGGACGTGCTTTTCATTTCCTGAAGTATCGCGCAATAGAATTATTCCCTTGTTATCAAATCACATATAATTGGTTCATCAAATTACATCATACAGATATCAAGATAATCCTTCTATAAGTAAATTTTATTTATTAAATTATCTATACTTGACTACTGGATCAAGAATCCTTGGTAGACAAAATTAGGGATGGCAATTTCTGCCTAACCCGTGGGTACCCGGCCCAGCCCAATCCTAATGGGCTTGGTTTTACCTGGTCCAATAAGGAATAGGGTCGGGTATGGGTTTTAAAAAAAAAACCCGAAGCGAGTCTGGGTCGGGTCCGAATTTTATAAAAAATCCGGCCCGAACCCAAACCTGGACCCAGCCCAGTTATTCTGAAATTACTAAAAATCCCCATATATATATAGCTATAAACTAACCCTAACTCCCTCATTTTTCAACTCCAAACAAACACACCCTCAATCTCCAACTGTTGCTATGCCAATTTGGAAACCCAATCATATTATTCTACATAAATTATATTACTATTTTAAGCTAAAATCCAACTCAAACACATGGCTAAATTTGATTGGCTATCTTCAAATATAAAATATTCACAATATCTTTAATACCCAGTTGCCATCTGTCATAATCAAACCAAATATTCCCCTGCTGCTACCAGAGCAGAGCACTAAATGCTTGTCTTGCTCACCAAGATTAAGTCACAACACAATGAGTCCTTGATACGATTTCTAAAACTTTATTAACTATCAATCAATCATTCTATTACTTACTAAAAATGTATTGTAACAAAATTTTGGACCAAAAATATAAATACCCAAGAGAGGAAGCATTTCCAACAGAACACTAGCAGTGTGTTCAGCACTTGACTCCTAGCTGAAAGTGACATCACCAGCCATTTAATACTCAAATTCCAGCAACTAGCTACTATACCCAAAATAGCAAGATGTCCTTAAAAGAGATCTTGCAATTTTCAGCCAAATCCATTAAATAAATGCTAAATATTCTCTCTAGCAGCCTGACATCATCAAGCTGACTTTATCTACTTTAGTCCTAAGCAACAGTTGTCTTATGATAGCTGTGACAGCTTTTTTCAGACAGCTGGGACAGATGTTTCAGAACTGATGGGACAGCTGACCCAACAGCCTTAACATCACAGAATTTCATTATTTGGCTGAAAACCAAAAGCAACCAAAGAAATTATTTTTTTCTTGCTAAAATCCTTTCCTTTTTTGCTGGTCTTTTCTCTAGCTGATATTACCTAAAACAGCAAAAATCCCTTTAAGCTGAACATACCATTTTCAACCAAATCCTAAGATGGATTTCTAAAGATTTATTGCTAATTAGGACAGATTTTGGCTAAGATTCTTTGCTAAATACCCCCTTAAACTCAGCTATAAATAGAACCCCTCATCAACACACCAAAGGACACCAATAAAGAAGAACTAATCTCTCAAAAACTTCTCTATTTTCTCTCTCCCTCTAATTATCTTCTTAGCTCTTAATGAGGTTCTGAGCTTCTAAGTTCTTAGTTTCCAAATTAGAAACTAAGCTCTTCAATCCTTAGCTCATAAATGCCCCTCACATCACTGCTCATAAGCCCTTATCCATCCCCTAGTAGAAAATCCCAGCAACATTGCTAAATACACTATTACACACCAACACCATTACTCATCTTATGCTCATTCTCTCACTCTCTATATTCAAAAAATACATCTATCTTGCTGCTCATATCTCCAAATACCTAAACACATCTCCATACTCTTCTCTTACAAAATCTTTCCTCTTGGAAAGCAACACAAGCCATCACTATAATCTTTCTAATAGCTCTAACATAATTCCTTTACCATCTTACATATCTCTCATACATCTCACAAAGTACATATCTCACAAAATACCCATACATATCTCTCATATATCTTACAAATTACATCTCTCACAAATTATACATACATATTTCTCATATATATTACAAACCCGTCTCTCACCAAGGATCCATACTTATTACATATACATATACATCTATATCTTTTACCATCTCCATACTTCTTAAGAGATATCGAACACTCATACTTAAACCCTTCTCATAGAAGGCACAAACCTATCTTACAAAAGCCCTTCTCATGGGAGGCAATGCTATTCATAACTTCACTATAACTAAAAGAGCATTATCAAGGGGAAATTCATTTAAGTGCATGATAAAGGGGACAAACTTTAGCCTCTACACATAGCTGGACATACTCTCTCTCCCTCCAGTTGCACCCATTTTTCCCCTTCAATCTTGAAGTTATCATGGCATACTACCTCTCCACCGCTGGAGTCATTTTGCTAGAATGCTATCAACTCACTGATGCTATATAGCTGGAGCTACAAACCATACAAAAATAAGTCACCACGTTACCATATCTCTAAATTTATATTATTGAATACATGATTACTTCACCTTTAAATACATATTACTTTATTTCAACTACTATTACAACTATTAATCAAAGCTATTATTTCAAACACATATTATCTATTTATTCAACCATTATCATGATTCTTAGATTTTGGGCTTTACCCATTTTGTAGGCCTAAAAATAAGCCGGAAGCCATTGGACTACTTGGTCCAATGTCGAGTTCTAGACACAACTCCTCATACAAATCCGGGTCTAGCAAGGTTACCCCTCTAGCGAACAACACGTGGCTACGCAATGGAAAAACAGCCCCTAACAACTGTTTAGCCCGTCAAGGGTGAAAAGCCCCTAGATTACCCAATAATTAGTTCTGGTGGGTGGGGTCAATTGCCCGTAGGGGTTTGATTAACAATGAGGATTGTTGTACAATATGTTTTGTGTCGTGCAACTAATTTAAATGAAATTCTCCTATATCATCAAAAAAAAAATGAAAATAGACCATGTGATACCTTGCACAGCGATGTGAATCATGTGATAGTAGAAAGTAGAAATAGGGATGGCAAAAAGTACCCAACCCGTGGGTACCCGGCCCGACCCGACCCGACCTTAACGGGGCGGGTTTTACCTGACCTGCGAAACAATAGGGTCGGGTTTGGGTTTTTTAAATAAAACCCGAAGCGAGTTCAGGTCAAGTACGGGTTTTAGTGAAACCCGCCTTGAACCCGGACCCAAACCCGACCCAATTAAAACTAAAATTACCAAAAACCTTATATATACACACACACACACACACACTTATAACATATTCTAACACTAACTCTCCTTTCATATCTTTTTCTTTGGTCTCAACTGCCCACTCACTCACACTAGTCGCCGCCCGCCCTCAAGCTCACGCCTCACTATTTCGTTCACCGACCTCAAGCTTTGTCTCGCCTCAGCTACTCTCTCACAGCCACCCTCTGTGATTTTTTTTTTTTTTTTTTTCAGTTCATTTCGTCTCTCATTGTTTTTTCTTTGTTGTGTTTGTGTTTTTTATTTTGAAAAGGAAAATCATAAATCTGAAATTTTTGTGTTTGGGTTAGGATTTCTGTGTTTATGTTAGGATTTGTATTTGTGTTAGGATTTGTGTTTGTATTTTTTATTTTGATAGGGAAAATCTGAAATTTTTGTGTTTGTGAAATCCATGTTTGTGTTTGTGTTCGGATTTGAGTTTGTGCTTGTGATTTTGAAAGGGAAAATCTGAAATTTTTGTTTTTTTTTTTATTTCTGTGTTTATGTTTAGGATTTGTGTTTGTGTTTGTGATTTTAGGCCAAGCATGACAAGACAAGGCCTGACGGGGCGGATTTGGGGGTTGAAAAAAAAATCGTTTATTAAACGAGACGAGTTCGGGTAACAGGAGTAGGCCCGCCGGGCAGGTTCGGGCATAAAGAAACCCACTCCCAAACCCAACCCGTTGTGATTCCTAAGTAGAAACTAAAAACCGGAAAAGGCATCAAATAGTGAGGGTAATTTCGTAATTTGACAAAGCCGCCGTTGAGTCTGTTTTAGTGTTTTTAGCCTAATTTCCTCTCTCTAACAACCAATCTCAATGTCATCTACGGGACTCTTCTGAGTTTTGAGAGAAAAATTTCTCTCTCTCTCGTTCTCTCTTTGCATAAAAAATTGAAAGCAGCACAAGGCAGAGACAGAATTATTATATGGATAAGAGATGCAGAGTGGTCGGATTGTGGGAGTGTTCGATTATAAAACATCTGTACCGACAACAACCACCGTATGTTCTTGTGATATCTCAGCCTTGGTTACCTGTGGAGATACTCCTGCGCTTTAGTCTTCCCAAATAACACCCACACCCACCAAAATTTGGTCTCTACAAAAGGTATGTATTTCTTAAATATGCAAATTATTTAAGCACTGCCAAATTTTTTGTATTAAATTCTGCAATTTTGGCTTGACTTGAAAGTTGAAAGTTGAAACTAAATGGCATCAGGAAAATGGGTTTTAGGCTTTTAGCTCGTACTTTGACTTGTCTGCTCTAAGTAATATCAATTCCTTTAAACAGTGAGATTGTACACATGATTAGACATTTTGTGCAGAAACACAACACTAGAACTTAGGATTGAGTTTTTTTATTTGGGTTTTAATACACGTTGTGATTTATCATCAATCCACTTAAATGATATTACTTTAATGATTAATCTCTATAACAATGTCATAGAGTTGCTGTTGAATGATGTACTATGTTGGTATATATATTACGAACCATTGATCATTAAGTAAATGATCTGTTTAAGTTTGTTGTTGGTTCCTTGTACTTATCTTGTCTTAAAATATCATTTTATTTTTATTTGATAAGTAAGAAAAATTTTATTAGACGAAGACTACTTCATGTACAATAGACACAATGTAGACTAAAGAATTGCAAAAAAAATATCATTTTATAGTTTGTCTTAGTGTTAATTGCCATGATCAATATGAAGTTTAGTTGATCTTTTGTTGTCATTTAAAATTTTTGAATATCAAAATGACTTAGGAATAGACATAGCATCTTTAGGCAATACTCACATAAAGATAATTTTATAGTACTTTATTAGGCATAATGGCATCTAAGTTGCAATTAATTCATGAAAATAACGACTTGACCCCATAGGGAGGTTATTATCTTTGTGATTTAATTGGAATTAGATGGGGAATTTAGCATTATGAACTAAATTTTCCTAGACCCAATGGTATGGAAACTTTTATTCTGTGTTTATATGTATTAGTCTTATAAATAAAGTCTTTTGGTAAATCATGTGTGAAGCACATCTGGCCATAGGAAGGTTACAATTTACTGCTAAATTAAGATTCGTGTAAGAAATTGATAACAACAGAAGAAATTAAAAATGTATATTTATACGGTTCACATTAAATCTCCTAATGTAAATAATCTTACAATTACTAGTCATTACCCACTCCAATTTTACCTCACACTCACAATCCTGCTTTTTGTGTAAAGAATAAAACTTGATTTGATGAGATCTTTTGCTCCTTCAAATTTTCCTAGATGACAAAATTTGTGCAGGGAGCCACGGAAAGGAGTAAAGGGCAGTTCAGTATGCTTTTTTTTTTATGCTAGATTGTATGTCTAGGTTTCATCTAACTTCAGCTTATTCCTATTCAATTTTATGTGTGAGCTTCAGAGTGACTCTTTGCTTCTCTCTTCCCTCTTATTTGTTTGACATTTAATCTTATTCTTCTTTTTTTCTTGTTATTTTTTCAATTTTTTATTATCTTTTTCTTTTTGGGTTCTTTTTCCCCCCTGAATTGAAAAAAAAAAGAAAAAAGAAAAAAAAAAAAGAAGAAGAAAGATTTGCTGATTCAATTATGTTGCATGCCAGGTCCCTCAAAAAGTAATTTGAGTAATTTTCACAATTCAAGCGATCATCTTAATACCGAGTACATTACAAATTAACAAAGGACTTGTACTCACGGAATGGTCTGCATCATGCTGGTTGATGACACAATATGACCATTACTGCCATCTCTCTATCTAATAGGATGTCACGGGGAAGGGGTAAAACTCCTGGTTGGGCTGCCTTTGACCTCAAGCAGCGACAAAAGCAAAACCTTGAAGGCGATGTCATCAAGGACCCCTTCCCGCCCATAGCAAACACTCTTACTCCTCAGGTCTCTTCTCAAAATTTAATGAAAAATAATAAGCCTTTCTCATCAGTACTACTCCCATCTGTAGATTTTGCAACTTTGGCAGAGAATGGGAAAAACAAAAACCCAACACTAGTTGGTGATTCTAGTGGGACATGTTGCAATAAGAATATGGAAAAAAACAGTCATGTTTTGGTCATGAATAAGCTCAAAGAGCTCCACCATTGGGCTGACAAGAGCTTGATTGAGGACATCTTGGAAGCTGCAGACAATAATATGGATAGGGCCTTAAATTTATTGGAAGCGCTGGTTGCCAATGATAGCATTGAAGAGAATAAGCAAACACCCAATGTTGAATTAAATTCTACGGACAAAAGTTTTATACTGGGAAAGACGATGAACCTCACTGATGTAAGCTCTACTCTAGACGACTGTCTCAAATACAATAGCAAGGAATTGGTGGATGAAAATGATTCTTTTGGGAGGAAGTTTCCTGATGAGACTCTTGATGAAAAACTAATTATAGAGCAATTGAAGTCTGTACCTGTTGAACCTGAGTGGGAAGAAGATGATGTTTACTTGATCCATAGAAAAGATGCGCTAAAAATGATGAGGTGTGTATGGAAACATATATTTGCATGATCGATCATTTTTCCCATTAAGTTTTGTGTTGTTACATACCATAAAAAAACCCTCCTATTATATTGTCATTTGCTTTTGCTTGGGATTGAAGCTTTGAGTCTTTGACATACTGTATTAAATATTTAACTTTTGTTGATGATAACTGTGTGTTTTATCTCAATATGAATGCATTAAGCATGTCAAGCGATAATCAATTAAAATTCTGCAATTAAGTTCAAGTGTGATTCCAAATAGTGGCAAGCTAGAGCTCTAAAGAGTATGATTAGAGCTATGAATTACTCCTCTTGTCAATAGAATACAGTATATGTAGTTATAAATCAAGAAAGTAACTTAGATGTCATTGATGTACATGAGCAAATTTTTTAGTACATTGAGCTAGACCAAATGATAAATCTTTTCCAAGATTAAAGGAATTTTGCTCGGCCTCAAATGAATCTAAATTGTTGTACTACTAATAGTGCCCCTTTGGTCCAAATAACTCCTAAGTGATAGATTACTTAAAAAGGGAGAAGGAAAATGGGATTGATAATGGAGGATTCTATGGAATTATGATCACCATTTAACGGTCAATGAGATTTCCCATTCTTTCAATGAACAGATCAGCATCACAGCACTCAAGAGCAGCAACTAATGCCTTTCAAAGAGGTGATCACATTTCTTCCCAACAGCACTCAATGAAGGCTCGAGAAGAATGGTTGGCTGCTGAAAGACTCAATGCTAAGGCAGCCAAGGAAATATTGAGCATCAGGAATAGCAAAAACAATATGTGGAAATTGGATTTACATGGTCTTCATGCAGCAGAAGCTATTCAAGCCTTGAAAGACCATCTGCAGCAAATTGAAACCCAAGCACGTACAAATCATGCAGCTTCAACAAATAGGGGTATGAAAGAAAATGGGATTATACCTTCTCCGTCACTTGAGTTTTTTAGTAACATGGATTCAAAAAAGTTAGAAATGCAACAAGCATCATCAAGGCAGAGGCCTACATCATTGGAAGTCATAACAGGTAAATGGACTTATAAAATTCACTGGGATGAACTATACAGCACATAAACATATCCATATATGATATCTCTATGCTGCATCTTAAGTTGTGTTTTGCTGTTTTACTTGTGCATGCATGTGTATGCCATTAAGTTTATAAGTCCACACCATTAGAAGTCATAGCAGGTTGGTGGGCCCATAAACCTTACTAGGATGAGCATTATGACATATAGACATTTTTGGATACCTATGCTTCATTTGAAGTTTCTTTTTGCTATTTAGCTCGTGTATAAATGCATGTATATCTTCATGGAAATGTGCCATTAACTACGCAAGTCCGCTATTGTTAGGAAGGATTGTCTTTGTCTCACTAGCTCTCATCTTTTAGTTCCAAATATCTTTTCAAGTTCATTTTAATGCTAGTGGCCCAACTAGATATTTAAAGCGCCTACATTGAATTTGAATACCATGTGGTTCATGAGGTCTGTAACATTACTGTTTGCCCCAACTGAATGAAATCCTTCGTGTAGATTTGTTGGGGAAGTTTGAGGTGTGCATTCCAATATGTGTTATGGTAGCAGGACACTGATACTACTTTGCACCTTCAGGTATAGGTAATCATAGTCGAGGACATGCTGCCATTCCAACAGCTGTGAGAAGTTACCTTAACGAACACAGGTTAAATATGTCTACTTCCTAGCTAAATGAATATTTTACTCTCGCTTTCTTCACTCCCTCGAATGATTCAATGAGTTGGTGATGTTGTAGTTGAGTTTTGTTAAGTAAATGACCACACTAATGTTATTTTTCAGATATTGTTTTGACGAGTTGAGGCCAGGGGTGATCACAGTTCGACCCAAGTTCTGTCACCAGTGATTGATAAAATAACCTATCTCTGCCCATTGAGGATTATGTCCTTCAACCCTGGCATCCCAAGTTGCACAGCAATTCATTCTATGAAGGATTTTCATTTATGAACAAAGCTCAGGTGTAATATTAACCCCGTCCTGTTAGGAATGCACCAATGAATGTGTTAGCAATAGGAATCTAGTTTTGTATGATTAATTGAGATCATCTATATTACTGCTATGGAATAGTTACATTATTATAAAGTCTGTTTACTTTATTAAAAATAATAATACGATTTCTAGCTGTTTTAGAACCCCAATGATTTAAAATTGGGTTGGCAGTTCTGAAGTGACGAATATATATATTTTATCCTAGCCAAGATGGAAAGATCCTCCCAGTGGAATGGAACCCTCCGTTTATGGGCTTAATTTGTTTTGATTTTGGTCCCTTAAAATATTTATATATGGTTGGTTTGATGTGGTCACTTCAGTTCAAATTAAGAAAGAGAAAGGGCCTAAAATTTGAGGCAAACAACTTACTACAAATCACAGGGATGCAAGGTATAATTTATCCATTAATTTTCCTTTTGTAAACCTATAAAAACTAGATTTACAATCTTAAATCATACAATATTATATTTTTATTACAAAATACTTAAGTTATCAATAAATTATAAATAATAATTTAATATCTTATAAACTTATTAACAAATTTACACAATTAAATCTCTAGTCTATATATAATTACTAGCTGATTTAAGAACATGTAATACGTTGAGCTTTGCTTATTTAATAAATAATCACATCTAGAGTAGTAGAGTTGAGTTTTACTAATTTGCTATAAATAAATAAACAAAAAAAAAAAAAAGTCTATTTCTTTGTGGGATTTGAACTGTTCATACAAAGTTAGGTTCATATACAAATCTACTCTATTAACTTAAATAAAATATAAAATAAAAAAAAACCAACCCACCTAGGTTGGTTCACCCTATGTGAAGACATGCCAATTTCCCGATGGTAGAAGATCTAATCATTTGATAACCAATTGCCTCCCAACCCTGAACCCTGTAACAGGATTTTAATAAGTCCATTTTTATTTTTATTTTGCTGAAATTAGTTAGTCCACCTTTTAACTATACTTAATAGTTTCCCCTCATCTTATTTCATATGTTAGTTTACCATTTCGTCTTTTTTTTTTATGCATATATTGTTAATTTATGTACCATTACCTATTGATAGCACTCTTAAGTCTCAACCAGTAATCTAAATTAGAGTTATTATTATTATATAGTGTAGTGTAGATAAAAAGAGAAGATGAAAAACCCCCTCACATCCCGTTATGCATTTTTTTTTTTTAAAAGCTACCGTGATCTTCTAAACCATTGTAGCTTTTGTAAATCACTTTACTTTTTTTTTTTTTAATTCAATCACTCTTGTTGGAGGATGATCCTATCCACCAACGAGTTAAGTTAGTCGAAGATGTTGCGCCTGTAAAGCCCAAGGTAGGCATGAGGTGTTGGGCCCATATAACAACCCAAGTGATGCTTGAGATGTTGGGCTCGGGTCATGACCCGAGGTTCTAGGCCCGCGGAAGGTTCTCGTGACTAGGATAAAGGAAATGCCCAGTCAGTCTAGATCCATTACACCGAATAAAGACTGCAAAAACCTACTCAGCCAAATTAAGGTCCCACTTGATTATTCTTGACCCAAAAAACCACCAAGGGAGGAATTGCCAAGAATACAGTTGAGGAACAAGAAGAGTGGCACACAATCCAAGCAATAATCACATCTGCATTAATTAGGTGTTCCTATCTAATGCATGCCACATTTAATGATGAATGACCAACTTGAACAATGTTGGACGGGAAAATCTCCATTTTCATCATGAAATTGGGGGAGGAGACACCTGTGAGACAAGAATCTGCTAACATCTAGTTTGGTATTCCACTGAGGAGAAGGATGATCTGGGGGTATAAATAAATCTATTCTCACTTACTGAAGGGGGGACTGGAGAGAGAGAGAGAGAGAGAGAGAGTCTTAAAAAGTGTTCTTACATAGTGTTTTCTTGCTTGTAATCTCGGCAGAAGATCAGTTACATCACACACACACACACATGTATATAAGTGTTTCATTTCAACCCATGATCTTACTTGTTCATTCTTCCAATTGTGGATTACCCCTTCCATCAACAAATTAGTTGTGACAATTAGATCCATAAAACCTCCTTTTGAGGTTTCCATCATTTTTTACCCCCACAACTCTCTTTCTTTATATTAAAATATTCCACAAATACTCTCTCTCTCTCTCTCTCTCTCTCTCTCTCTCTCTCTCTCTCTCTCTCTCTCATAGCAACATTATGGGAGGTCACCAAATTGCATTTCCAACACCAACTTGAATCCTACACCATTAGCTCAAAGAGGATTGCAAAATGGAACTTTTATGATTCAAGTTTTCCAACAAAGAAAAGGAAGATCGGAGAAGCGCTGACAACAAGGAGAGTGGCGGACGTGAAGGCAAAGAATATTTTCATCAATTGGTGCAAGAAGCTTGGAGACGCAGTGTTTCGAGCTTTGTCACTGAGATCTAACAACAATTTGAGCGTTTTTGACAAAGAAAAGGAAGATCATAGGGATCCCATGACGAGGAGGGTGGTGGACTTGAAAGCAAAGGGCATTTTTGTAAATTGGTGTAGGAAGCATGGAGTGAATGGTAATTTGGTAATTTTGTTGGCAAAAATTGAGTGACTTAATTTAGGGTGCGTTTGGATACCGCTTATTTTGCTGAAAACTGAAAACAATAAAAAAATAATTTTCGGTTACTATTCACACTCACAAAACACTGTTCATTTGCCTTAATGCACTGTTCATGTCCCATGAACAGTGCAAGAAGCGTTGGTCAAAAAAAAAAAAAAAAAAAAGAATGAAAACGCAAATGCAACCATGAAACGCGTATCCAAACGCATACTTAGAGTGGTTCAACAATATTAAATGGTTGGGTGGATTTATTTTATGTTAAAAAAATATAAAAAGAATTATTTTAATATGATGTAATGTAAAATGAAGAATGAGATGTAAGGTATTATTAAAATAGCTATGTAAAATAGATAAAATAACTTTTTAGTAGTTTCATATAGACTTTTAGCAAAACTAGATGGAATTGCTCTTATAGGTCAAACTTATATATAGAATAATTTGAAGGATTCTTTGTTGTTTTTTTTTTTTTAAATTTTTTAATTTTAGCTGTGAATGAACATTATATATATTCTCAAACTACATGTAATATGCAAATGATTTATAAGCCACACGAGTTTATATGAAACACTTTCTTTAACAATTTTCCCAAAGTACATTGAATTGAAATTATGATTAAATTATAAACCATAGACACATGATCCAAACAATTGAAAACTACATGTATTTTTAAAAAAAAAATTAAATGTCATAATAAGAAAACAATCAAAGTTGGAGAGATATTATATTAAAAAAGAAAGAAGAAAAATTATTTGGGCAACCAATCAAATGGGCTGTTTGATCTATTAAAATCCCTAGCACAAGACTTGGGTTTTCGATTTTGGGTGGGTGTGACTAGTTTTGGGTGGTCATTTGAAGGTTTATTTGTCACAAGTATTTTTTTCATTTAACTTTTAGTTTATTTTGTTTATGTACAACTTTTTAAAACTCCACATTTTCAAATATAAGTATACTTTAATCCACTTTTTAACCAAAAAAAAATTTAGCAAAAAAACAAATAAATTGATGCCAAACAAACACTGACTGTGGTTGCTCAACCCATAGATTTGAAGGTCTATTTGTCACAAGTATTTTTTTCATTTAACTTTTAGTTTATTTTGCTTATGTAGAAGTTTTTAAAACTCCAAATTTTCAAAATATAAGTATACTTTAATCCACTTTTTAACCAAAAACAATTAGCAAAAAAAACAAATAAGTTAATGTCAAACAAACACTGAATATGGTTGCTCAACCCATAGATCTTTCAGTGGTTTTACTATCATATGTATGCTTGGGTTTGAATGAGTGAAATGACAATAGGGAAGAGAAGAAAGGGCAATGACGACAATCCCCACGTAGATAGGGGGAAATAAGACGATGTTACTTTGGGTATATACTGATTTTCAAAAGAAATATTACTATATTACATTTTTTAATTATTAGAAATATTGGAAACCATTTTTTAATAATTGAATATTTCTAAAAAACTAAAATTATATATATATATATATATGTATATATAAAGTTAACAACATTTTAATAGTAATGGATGAAAAAACCACATTTATAATAAATACAAACTTGAAGGATAAATTTGATAATGTTAAATGTAGGGACTGGGTTTGAGCACTATTCCTAAGGGCTAAGTGAATTCAAGCCCAGCAAGCCCAAAACAATAAATTTGTAAAGAGTGGGTAGAAGAACTGGGCTTTAATGAGTGTAACAACAGTTGAAGATGATTTAAAGAATGAATAAGTATATAATAATAATTAATAGCTGAAACATTTGACTTTTTGTTGACTACACTTAGCCGAAACGTTTAACTTTTTGTTGACCACTCATCTTTGCATCATGTGGCTACAATTTTCTAATTCATTAGATACAACGTTCTTCATCTTAAAAGTTTCTCAAAAAAAAAAAAAAAAATTAAGTTCCTCTCAAAGAAAAAAAAAATACAATGTTTTGAACTGTTGGGTAGCCGTTACAAACCCGTTTCATATTCCTACCCATAAAAGACCATAAAAAAAAAAATCAAACACTACTTTCTCAAAAAAAAAAATGATCTCCCTCCCTATACGCTCCTCTCTCGCTTTCTCTCTCTCACTCTCTTCTAAAATGTATTTCCTATGCACAATTTTGAAACAATTTCTCTCTATTTGGTTGAAAAACTCAGAAAACAAAAATAAAAAAACAAAAATTCTGATTTTATATACAAAAATTTTGAATTTCTATTTCTAAAACCCGATTAAAAAAAAAAAAAAAAAAAAAACATAAAATCTGACCATCTCCTTCATCATGCCTCCCCAAATTTGACAATCTCCTTCAAAATCTTTCCTCATTGCGCCATCATATTTTTTATTCTAGTGACCATTAGATTGAATGAAAGGGATGACCAGCAAATGATAGCAAGGCTAAACAGATTCGAGATTCTCGATCAGATGGGCGGATAGGCATGCCCAACCTAGCCCACATATGGATTTGCTCGAAGTCACGCTCAACCTAGATTTTTATGAAGTTTTTGAGGTGAATGGTTTAATTGTCTATACCCATGTAGGAAAATCTTTGTCTAATTGTTTACCCCCATGTCTATGCATCTCTTGGATATGAGTTTTAGATCAGTTTATTGTTTTAGTATGTGTAAGTAATGTAATTTTCAAAATGTATCCTTATGATTGCACATACAAACATAGATGATTTTGAAAGAATTGGAAATAGCATTTTTTTTGTTTTTTTGTTTTTGGCTTTGGAACTGTAACTATTGTGTTGTCTGTTTCGACTATACTCTTGATTAGAGTCGGTTATTGTTATTTGACTATGTTTTGGAGGTATTATGGTATTCTATTATTGTTGAAATTCTAGGTAGTTCTTTTGACAGCAATGTAGTTCTTTGATCACATTATATGTAGGGAATGGTTGCAATAATATGATCATTAGTTCAGATAAAAAATAATAGCAAAATTCTAAACAATTTAATTTATATGAAAAGCTAACAAAAGTAAAATTCAATTTTGATTTTTTTTTTTTTTTTTGGAGAAAGAATTCAATTTTGATTTTAATTGAATTTTATCTAAACTTTGGATTAAAAAAGTGTATATATATATATATATATATATACACTCATAACCTAGTTAGTAATGGACTGTATATAGTTATGGTATATTACATAAATGACTTATAAATTGAATTGTTTTTAGTTATACATAAAAAGGCTCATAAATATAAAATCATTCAAACTCTCTTTCTCTAATTTTATACATATAGTTAGATATATGATTATGTTTTTTATAATTTATTTATATTAGTCTCCTCATTTTCTACACTTAATTAACTCATTTGGCACTAAAATTTTAAAACTTAGATTAGATGGGACACGTAGTGCAAAATTAGACTTTAATTAGATTACAATTTGAAATCTAATTGGATTTTTTTTCAGCTTTGCATTACAATTTGAAATCTAATTAGATTTTCTTTCAGCTTTGCATATATATATATTATATATATATATATATGATAGCCATGGTTTTTTCTGTCAGATAAACACAATTATTTGATTAGTAGATTTTACACTCCAACAGATTTTTACTCCCTCTTCAAACATTTGTTGTTAAAATATATTTAGATATATTAGTATTTTTATATATTTTAATCTGGGAAAAGAAAAGTACTATTGAGGGCTTTCGATCCTACAAGCTGTGTAGGCTTTTAAGGATAATCAGTGCAGGTGGTTTGGTTGTTGTATCCCGGGGGCAACACGCACAATGTTTTAGTCTACTACAACGGAAACCTCATAGATGCGTATATCTATATCATCTGAAGACAGTGACATGGTCCACGCCTCATATATATTCGTGTTTAACATGTTTAACCCGTTTGACTCGATTAGCTTGTAAAGATAATATTACCATTTTACCTTTATAACCTAGGTATATAAGCTTAGCTATAATCTATTCTCCTCCCTCAGAACCAGACCTCACGCCTCTCTGTCTTGTGCCTTTTCATTTTCATCATCATTCATTACTCTCTGTCTCCAGCTCTTCTTTTTCTCCTTAAAAATCCAACCGCTCCTCTTTCGTTTACACTTCTATAGATACAGATACAGATTGAATCTATACTATAAAATCGAAACCCTAGCCTTCCCATGTCTTTTCTACTCTTTCTTCACCTTAAAACCCTATCCGACCCCTCTAATTTCTTTTCTCCTCAAAACCGTGGCTGCCCTCTCTGCTCTCTGTTCTCCTTCACGACTTCACAGACATAAGAAACTCAGTTGGAGCTCTACTTGGATGAACCAGGAGTAGATAGGAATGCAAAACTAGACATACTTGCTTTTTGGAAGGGAAATGAATTTTAGTATCCAAAACTTGCTGCTATGGCTTGTGATAATTTGAGCACTCCTATTTCTACTGTTGCTTCAGAATCTACTTTTAGTGTTGGGGGACGAGTCATTGATCAATTCAGGAGTGCACTTAAACCTGATGTTGTGGAGGCATTGGTTTGTAGCAAAGAATGGTTATATGCAGTTATAGGTAATGTATTTTTTATTTACATGTTGGCTGAATGAGTTCTAAGTTTTATGATAATTTTTTAAAAAGAAAACTCTAATTATAGGATAGATATGGGATCTAGATATAAATGGGAAACTTTGGCTCATATTTATACTCATTTGATATGGATTTAAGTTAGTTTTATTGTGGTGAGATGATTCACCTGATTGTGCTTTAGTGCAAACAGCTTTCCATACTGTTATCTTTAAAAGTTAAATTTCATTTTGATGATAGATCTAGTAGAATGCTTCCTTTTCCCTGTCAACGTTCTACTCCACTGCCCATTTTATGGTCTGATTGACATTGTGGTCCAATCTCTAGTGAACTTACAGATCAAGGAAAGAAGGAATTTTGGTCTCAAGAGGAAAAACAATTAATTGACTTTTTCTTCTATGTTCATATTAAAGGAAAATGTTATTGATAATGCCCCTTTCTCTGGTCTTATATAACAGCAAGTTAGAGAAAACTACTAGAAATTTGTGTTGGGTCCTAATATGTTTTAATTTTGTTTTGTTTTTCTGTAATTTAGTATACGATATGATACCTTCACTTCCATAAAATGTCAAATAGTAGTATAGAATGATAAACTAAGATCTTAGTTGCCGTTGGATTTTTATTTGTAAAATTTCAGGCAAGTTTTTTATTGGTCATTCGACCTTATGGATGCTGAGATATTCTGGATTTCCCATAAAATGTTAATATTTCTTTTAAATATTAATCATGCTAAAATGCATATTCGTTTATAGATGTTGTTTTAACAGACGTGGTAGACACTACAAGTTCATTACCAATAATTACTACTATGTGAATGACTATTTTTTATTTAATTGATTCAATTGCTTGATTATCCACAGTTTTAAAATTTCTTATTTATAATGCTTTGATAAGTTTTTTAATGTTCCATTAAATTTTTTGATGTAGAACTTTCACAATCACAATTGGAAGAGCTCGCTGAAGATATAATAAACATGAATATTGATAAGGATGAGCACAAGGAAGACAGCTCTTCAATGGAACCTTCAATGGATTACACGGTCTCTTAATCAGTGATGTCTTTTACTTTTTGATATGACACTTGGATGGTTAGACTTAGAATTTGCCATCATGGATATTTTGATATACCATGTAATCATTCTGGTTTTTTAATCTCTTAATCTGTAATGTTTTTAAAGCTTTTTATATGGCACTTAGATGCCATGTAATAATTTTGGTTTTTTATTATGGAACTTTGACATATTATTGAATTTGATAGTATAGAGGATGGAACCTTTAGGACTAGTAATTTTATTTCGAAGGAATGAAAGAATATTTGCTCTTGTTATTATTTGAATTTTTATTACTTGATTTATGGTTGAATTATAATTTTAGATATATGGGAGTTGATAACAGGTTATTCGAGTTAAATATAACCTAATAATTAAACAGGTTGTTCGGGTCAGTTAGGATCCATTAATCAAATTGGTTATTAATAGGTTATTTGTGTCGATCCTAATACGATTTATTAATTAAACGGGTTAAACGTATTGTGTCAGGTTATCCGTTTAATAAACAAGTTGTATTAGGGTTGAAGAATCTTGAGCCGTTTACTAAAAGGATCAGGTTCGTGTTGACCCATGTAACATAATACTCACAGCTCAACCAAACACGAACTCGACATGCGACACAAAAAGCAGTATTCATAATGAATGAATAAAAAAATAAAATATAAAGGCCAATCTGGATTTTTTCAAGCTCATTCGGGTTGGTGGAGATCCTTTTGGAAAATTAAGGTTCCTTTGAAAGTCAGTAATTTTGTTTGGAAACTTTTGAACAATTGTCTGCCAACTTTTCATAATCTTCATGTTAGGGGTATATCCAATGGAAATCTTTGCCCAATGTGAAATGAGGAGGATGAGAGTTTAACTCATCTCTTTCTTCTTTGTCCATACACAAGGGCGTGTTGGCATGGAACCACTCTAGCCATCCATACTTCAGATTTTTCTGACTTGTCTGTTCAACATTGGCTGAAACAAATTATTTCAAGACATGATTTGAGGAATTTGGACTCTATGTCTTATTTGCAGGATGTTTTCATTACTCTTTGGGCTATTTGGAACCATCGGAACAGAGTAGTGCATCAAGGAATCATCCCTAATCCAATGGAAGTTATTCTAATTGCTCAAAATTTCTCTTGCAGGTATAAGGCCTCTCTCTCAAGTTGTCAGACCTCGAGAAGAAGAGATAGCAGCTGTTCCAACACTTGGCAGCAGCCTGCAGCAAGGAACTGGAACTTAATCGTCAAAATTGCAACAGCTAGAAGGAGGAGGCAATGTAGATATGGTATTGCATATGAAGCTCTAACTTTGCAGGGAGATAAGGTGTTTTTTGGAGTAGCAAGTACCTCTGCTACAACTTCCACTGGAGCTCTTTTGGAGGCTGTTATTGAAGCTGGATTGGCAGCCAAAGATCAAGGTTTTCAAAACGTTTTGTTCATCAGTGATAGCAAAGGACTTATGCAGACAATTAAGAAGAAATGTGCCACGGATTGGATGGACAGTACTAGGCTCGCGGACTACTGCTTCCTGAATCAGAATGGCTTGTATTGTGATCTTTTTTGGGTTCCTCATGTTATTGTGAAAGATATTTGGTCTGTTGCTAAAGTGGCAACACGTTTGCCACTTCACTATTGCTATCGGTTTCCAGTTGGTCTTTTGTAATGCTACTGTGTATTTTGTTTCTCCCTTCAGTGGTATTGGAAAAAAATATATATAAATAATAAAATATATATATAAATATATATATATATATTTATATAAAGGCGGCGCAATTAATTTAAAGGATAGAAACGAGCTGACAGATTTTTCAATTAGGATGAGTTAGTTAATAAGTTAACCACACGAGGCCTATATAAAGAGTCTCACTCACACTACGCATAGCACGATTCTTCTCTTTAACTCACTGCTTCAGTTAGATAAAACATAAAAGTACTTTCTTTCCGTCCTTTGAAAACCATCCCCACCACCATGTCCAAGCCCAAGAACTCTAAAAATGATACCATTACCATCCCCACCACCATGTCCAAGCCCAAGAACTCTAAAGATGATCAATCCAAGGTGAAGAATGCAGATGACGCTGCCTCCAAGATTGAGAAACTTCCAAAAATCAGACTTGTTATTCGAGATAAAAAAAGAAATGTTGGAAGTTGTGCAACTAATTCCAAGACTACTGACGGTGGGACGAACTCCAAGCCTGACGGACCACCTAAATTGTGCAAGACAATCTCCTCGGATAAGAAGGATGTCAACGAAATTGTCACCGAGTTGCGCCCGCGTGAAATGGGCATCCATGGTGATGGTGTGCCCCACTCTAAAGGTTATGGTTTCAAGAGTGATAGCTCCCACTCAAAGCCTTGTCTAGTAGAAAATGGCGAAAGAGAAGGTGGATTTTTTGAAGTATGTGCAGGCCACATGTGGTCTATCGGTGTATCTGTGAATGGCAAACCAAGCAGATTTTGCCACTCGTGTTACGTGTATGTTTTCATTGACAATCTTTTTAACTTGTTTTGATTTTCTTGGGGGCTCTAATAATTTATGTATGTTTTATATGGGGGTAGGTTTCATAAAGTCGAGGACTTCGATGCAGGGAGGCATAATAGCAAGAGGCAAGCTACGGTAGAGAGGGCAACGGAAACATCCAAAAATGATGCACTGGCTATTCCGACAAGGACTGGACTAAAGAAAATCTCTATGGGTCAAAGTTTGAAGGACACATCTAAAGAAGATCTCCGTGGGTCCAAGTTCAAGGGCGATGGACTTAATGAAAACGCTGACAGTGATTCTAAGCCTTGTCAGGTGGATAACTGCAATGTAGACGGTGGCTTTTACGGAGCATGCACGAGCCACAGATGGTCTTCCGATATATCTGTGAAAGGCAAACTATTGAAATTTTGTCAAACCTGTATGATGTATGTATTTCTTCTCTTTCTTTCTTTTCTATATATGGTTCAAATTAAAAGAATAAATAGGTTGGACAATCTTTTAACCTGTTTTGATTTTCTTTAAGGAATTTTTTTTTTGTACGTATGTTTGTATGGTGGTAGGTTTCAGAGTATCTCGGACTTTGATCCAGGGAGTCTGATTTGCAAGAGCCGGGCTACGGTAGAGAAGGAAACACCTGAAAAAGATGCACCAGCTATTACAACAAAGTCACCAAAATGTTATCTGGGCAGTACGGACGATGCTCTAAATTCATCTAAGCTGTTGAAACTTACAGAGGAAATGCACAGCAACATTGTTGACATGGGGACACAGCTGGTCCGTTTGGCTGAAGATACTGAAAGAATAAGACTCATCAGCATCAGCTTTGAGTGTTTGATTTGTAGCAAACATTTTAGCACAAATTCGATCAGTCACAAAATAATAGTACTTTGTTTACTCATTAACTTGTAGAATTTTGAGTTCTTCTTCTTCTAATTCCTGTTTCATTAATTCTTCAACTTTGCTTCTTAATGCAACTCTGACCTGTATACTCAAAAACATGAGTGAGAGAGAGAGGGAGAGAGAGTTATCAATTTGGATTGCCCCAAAAAAAGTTGATATTAATCGAAAAAGTATTAGAGTTATGACCTGCTCAAGAGAACATCCACATTGTCATCCAAGCATACCATAGTGATCCACAGTTATTGCTGCATCCTAAATTGAATTTTATCAAATAATTGCATCATGAGAGAATATTAAGGTTTCAAAAACACAGAATTTATGTGATGCTCAAATTTTGCACGAACAAACTAATAAGTGCTCTTTGATCATCCTGTTAACCATAAACATAAAAAGGGTAAAAGTTTGTCCAAGTAGAAAGTAAAATACAAAATCAATTATTAAAGAGGCAGATAATGATTACGTATGCCACGGAGAGCTCTTTCGACGTTAAGAGCAGAAATCCAGGACGGAGGTTCTTTTGGAGCTTCAATGGAACTTTCTGATTCTGCCTCTGTTCCAACAGTCTCATCGGGTACTTCGCTCGAGCTTCTAATGTGAAATCTGCGTGGCTTGGTTGCAAAAGCAATGGAATTTGTGAAAATGGAACCACTTATTGGCGTCTGAGTAGGGAAATCTTTTTGAGAAATGTACACTGTAGCAGTGGTGGATGACACAGCCATTTGGCTGGGGTGACCATTTTCTGTTATCTCGTGGACTCTTTTCTGGACTCGTTTGTTTGGTTGCTATTCTAGGAGTAGATAAGGCAAGGACTTCCCATCACTGAATTATTATCTGACATTCTGACTAAATTTGGACTAATGTAGCATAAGAGAAATCTTGGAAGCAAAACAATAAAAAAGAGAAAGCTTGTTCTAGTCAATTTCATTAATTTACTTTTAATGCATTAGATGATCCAATTTGAATTTCCCATGATCATCAGACTGGCCTGCAGACATGTTTATTGCACACAATACTTTGGGCCTAGTATTCTGAAAAGACTGAAATGCCCTAAATTGTCTAACACTCATAGTACAGTTCAACCCCATGCTACAACAAAAAAAAAACTCATTAATCAATCAAAGCATGTAACCCAACCCAGTAAAGCATTTGAGGCCAAACTAGTTCAGCTGTTAATTGAGATAGCTACAAGGCAGAGAATAATACTGCCAAAAGCCATGAAATTTAAATGAAATACATGGGGAATATAAATTTATCTCCTCGGCTGAAAAGACATAAATCACAAATGCAACTAATTTATTGAAAGTTAAACCCTACACTGGCTTCTTTTCTCATTTTGGGTGCCGCGGGGGGGGGGGGGGGGGGGGCGAGGTGGACAGATTGGAACTTTACACACCTAGCAGGTCTTAAACCCACAACCTCAACCTCCACCCCATTCTGATAGGAAGAGGAAATGCCATTTGAGCTCAAGCTTATTGGATCTGAAGTGGCACATTCATCTTCAAAAAAATCCTTAAATGATAAAAGAAGGAGAGAGGTGTATATGAAGTTGCATGTGTGATCTGTTTCTTCAAGTGATCTTTTCTATAAATTCTACTCAAAAGTATCGTCATCAGGAATGAGACATATCCATAAAAATTGACACTCAGAAATTGAATGCATTTTGTTACAGAGTATAAGGCAATATTGAACCAAACAGCAAGCTTTTCAAACAAACAGACCGCTAGTAAACCATATTTTCCTCTTTCTTGGTCCATTGAAGGTCAACTAGGGTATATCATGTTCCACATGATAGGAGCAGCTTCCATAATCCATCGACCAAACTTATCCACAAACTGACCCTCAAAACCAAAATGATTACTTTAATCCCTAACATAGTTAAAGCGATTGCGTTTAGTCCTTAATGCACTCAAAAGAGTGATGACGAGACAGTTTTTAGTTTAGCCATATAATTTTAAGGACTAAAATAACTCATGGCCTAAAGTTTAGGTGCTAACAGAGTATATACCATTTAAACCATTACAATAGTCTAAAAACCACAAGCAACAAACAGAAAATCAATGCATCAATTTATTTAACAAAATTCAATTCTAGAAAAACCCATTTTCACTAAACACAATAACCACATTTTTCCCCCCAAAAACACACACTTTAATGAGCATAAAACTTGTATTTACCACGAATTTTATAAGACCCATTTCCTGAACCCATTTCTCCAAGCAAACAAACATATAAACTGGAAGAAACATAAAGAAATAAACCTCCAAACATATCTAAAACCAAAAAGCTAAAACATCCAGGTAAGAATTGTACACAGTAATCTATTTACTTCATATAAAATAGAAAAAGAGACATAAAAAATTTCACATTCTCCCATTAAGGGAACACTTTCATGGGTACAAAAATTCTCAACAGTGAGTGACTCTTTTTAAGTACACAGAAGAACACTGTTATCGAAAAAGCTCACCTTGAACCTCTGAAACAAAGGGGAATGAATTCTGAGAGCCATTTTGTTGGAAGCGTGGAAGGTGGGAGCAGATAACAAATGAGAGGGATATGGAGTTGTCAGTTTATCTCGTAACTAATGTTACTTTTGTATTTTCTAATAAATAATAGTAATTTTTTTATATATTCTTTTAGAATTATTGTACTAGATTATTAGACCTTTCATACCTTAGTTCCACCTCTAATCTAGATAAGTCTAGACTATAAGAATGGCAATGGGATGGGACATAATTGGATTAGGGTACCCGTCCCTGCCCCATCCCCTTCCCCTGACAAAGAATATCTATGTTGTACAGGAGCGGAGAAGGGCGCTAGTGGGGCTAGTTGAAGGTATGTTGTTGTACCTAAAACAAAAGCATAAAATGTATAGCATGCTTCATTGAGATTAACTAGCTGAATTCCCGCACGATGTGCGGTACAACTTATTATTAGTTTTCTCTAATATTTTAATAATTTTTATAAAGAATATTGTAGCTTAACTGGTTGGCACTCAATTTCTAATAGAGACATTTATAATTCAGATCCCTCAACTATTGATGTGTAAAAAAAAATTTCAATAAATTTCCTTGTAAAAAATTATAATCTTTAGTTATTTTATAGACAAAATAGAAAGACACTAAGAGTAGTGTAGTGATTTGATCACACTATATATATGTGTTCACTAATTGAAAATTACATGATATAATGGTTAATATAGATAAGCATGATTCATGCCTACTAAAAAAATGCATATATACTTTTTTTGTAACATTCTTGATTGTGTGTTACTAATTTCCCCCCTTTTGTTGGGCATTGCATCAATTGTTGCATAATACAGTGTTTCAATTGTTTCTCACATTAAATAAAAAAAAAAATTGTTTCTCATATGATTCTAAGAAAAAATGATACTCCCTCTATCCCAGTTTGTTCGTCCTCTATTCTATTTTGGGATGTCTCAAAATATTGTCCAGTTTCTAAAAATAAAAGTCATTAATGTACTAAAGTTCCTATTATACCCCTACTTTATTTTCAAAATTATTTGAAAAGAAAACTAACAAATATTTAAAAAATCAATCTAATTGGGACACCTTTTTAGTTGCCTCCTTAAGAATAACTTTTAAAAAAAAAAAAAAAACTGATAAATTTATTTAAGGATAGTTTTGGAAACACAAAACAATAAATGATATTTCCTTAAAAAGTTTGATTTTTCAAATAGGACAAACAAATTGGGAGGGAGGGAGTATTAAAATTTCATTATGCTATAACAAAATAAATATATTTATTCTATTACACACACTTATATATATAAATATATATATATTTATATATGAAAGGAGTTAGGAAGTTTAAAGGATTAGCAACTAAACATGAGTAAGAATGTCATATTCTAAATTTATTATTATTATTCCAACTAATAATTATCTATTTTATAAAGTTTATAAAAAATAATCATATAAATTCATTTAATATATATAATTAATACACAACTATAGATAATTAATATATGCATTTAGATATTTTATGGAAGATGGTTTATTGTCTTTGCCAGTAAATCACTTTTCTTCTACCTCGGCCTTGGCTAGCCGAGGACAGAGTTGTCCTCGGCACGGTTTCCTGGGTTGTCATGATCTCCATTGTCTTCTTCATATGCGATTATGGGCCTCAGACCCAGTACAAAAGGCGAATATATATCACTGGGTTCTATGACCCCACATTATAATTTCAAGTACTAAAATAACAATTAAATCAACTTTAAAATGTGTAAAATTAATTTTAGCCTAATATATGATAATAAGAAAACAAATATTCATCATTAATTAAATTCAAATATGGAAATATTTACAAAAATTATTATATTCTCTTATCATTTTTCACATCTAAAAACTTTCTTTTTAAATTTAACTACCAAACGAATGTAATAATTTCAAAATGTTATATTACCATAATTTACCAATGGTTCCAAATGTCAAAGAAGTTCACAATTTAAAAGTTCTATTGCAAACCAAGAACCTTGTTAGCTCAATAAATATTTTTGGTATTTCTAATGAAGACATCCAAGATTCAAATCTCCCCACACATAACTATCGAATTATAATAAAAAAATACAAAAGCTCTATCGCAAAGCTCTATGACTAAACTAATAAGATTAATGATAAATGGATTTGCTTGGGATAATTTTGTCTAAAGAAAACTTTATCTTAATGAGATTGTGGAAACAACCTCACCTAAAAGCCTTTAAGGCATGTCTGACATTGCATTAGACAAGCCCTAGAGAGCGTTACGAGTCGTAAAAACTTTAACAAAATGTACTACCCACTTGATCATTTTTAAGGATGGCATCAAAACAAGGTGAGTTTTGAGCAAGGGTGCCTTATCTCGACCCTATCCCCTGTTCAAGGCATGGAAAACCTACACAAGGTTATGAGCAGGGCAAGTCAAGTTAAGGTAATGTTGAAATCATTTTGCCATCCTTAATAAGCTGGCTTCAACATGAGGTAATGATGAAAGATAAAGAGGGATAGTCACAAAGAGAGAGAGAGAGAGAATGTTTTATGAGTTTGATTATAGAATGTGTATCAAAAAATAAATTATAAATATATTATGTATAAAAAAGATATTAATTATTTTATAAAAAAATCTTATTATATATACACATAATTTAAATATATATGTAATAAAAACACATATATACATACATACATGCCTACACAATTGGGACAAGACAAGCAAAACTCATTTCCGCCCCATCACCTTTTCAAGGCAAGAAAAACTCTTGCAAGTCAAGTGAGACAAATTTTTGTCCATCACTAATAATTTTACTAAAGAGTCCCCCCTCCCCCTCTCTCCTAAAGCTAAAAAAAACAACTTTAAACAAAGAAAACATCAATTATAATTAATTTGAACATTGTTCAAAAAATTACTAGAAATGATGAATTATCAAAATTGACCGTACATAATTTTCCAAATGATATACTCGCAGTGAAATTGGATCCCCCCAACCTTCCATAAAGTGTACATGAATGTTTGGTTTGATATGTTGAAATGCAATTTATTTACTTTATTGTCGTAGTAGTGCCGTTACCAAATTCAAAATGAGTAGCATTGTTATTGTTGATTTTTTATTATGTTAAAAAAAAAAAAAAAAAAAATTACTACAACTTTTGTGAACTTTCACTTTCTATAAACAATCAAATGGAGAATTATCCAAAAATGTTTACATTGATCCCTGTTAAAAGGGAAGATTTGCTTCAATGCAACAATCAATCAGAAGGATGATAAAAGATAGCCGACCCACTATTTACACCTCTTACTGTCAACCGCTTCCTTGAGTTTTCTCCCTAGTGCATATGCCAACGTTGGAGGAACAGCATTACCTATCTGCCTGTGCTTGTGGATGATATTACCAGCAAATTGGTAGCTATCTGGGAAACCCTGCAATATAGGTATCTTGATTAGATTGTGAATTCATTTTAATATAGCTTGTTAATAATTCTCAAAATCTAGAATTAGTCCACTTTGTTTAATTAAATAGTAAAATGCTTCGCTCCTCATATTTTCTTTAATCCTTAGCTTTGAGGATAGCCCTTTGACTTCATCACATCTTCTAATTAATTCAATAAGCTTAACTCCATCTAAATGATTTCCGATTCTCATATACTGATGGCAATCAATGTAATGATCAAAGGACATCAAGTGCTTACTTGAGAACGAGCACATTCACGAACTGTAAGGATCCTGTCCTGTTCAGGGTGAAAGCACATTCCCACCTTCCCCATTGGTTGAGGATCTGTGATGGAAGTTGGGAAGTTCCCTTCCCAATCCAACCTGCCAAACAACCCCTTCCACTGATTGTGTCGCTTCGCTGTGTTTGGCAGGCACCATGGTATCAAATCAACAACTTGTCCGGTAGACAATTTTACCTGCATTTTATTGAAATCATAAATTGCATATACAAGAAAAAAAAATGAGCTTGACAATCACAAGCAATAGGTTAATAAGCTCAGAACTTATTAAACTTTATACCTTTTCATCTGGAAGGTCATGCCAATCAGCACCTGGCCGCTTTGGAATTCTGTGACATCGAATGAGATTGAGCTCATTCATTTCTTTTGATATATGATCAGTCAAGACAACCATATTGCCTCGAATTTTCTTTTGGAACCATGAAACCGGGTCATTTTGATACTGTAAAACAGAAGGTCAGAGTTGTACTAAAGGCCAGTTAAATTTCAATTAGTGTGAACGAATACCAAAAACATGTATGAAACTACTAGGCACACCTCCAAATTTGCCTTAGAGGCACCATTCCCAACAGCTGGGAGATCACCAATTGTATCTCTTACAGTTATTGCACGGAAAGGGGCTCCACTGGCAGTACTTCGGGCAGCAGCATAGTGCAAATTTTCCGATAATGTTATTTTCAACTCTGGGGCAGCAAAGACATGCATTGGCTCTGGCCACTCAGGGAGTATCTCTTCAGGGGAGGCTGCCCATATAAACGCACGTTTTCTTGACTGAGAAACACCATAAGCGCCAGCTTCCAGTATACCAAACCTCACCTAAGATCAAAAACCAATGCCCATAAGCGGCACAATCTCCACTCACATATACATAAATGCAAACAGACACTATACATCTACCACTCAAAGACATGCACAAGTATCAAACTATCTGTATATATACTTCTAAAGATATACATCAGCAGTGATGCAACATCTACCTGATAACCCATCTCAAGAAGCGAAGCAAGAGTTAAACGGAATGTCTGCCCTTTATTGAAGGACACAAAGTTCCTCACATTCTCTAGGAGGAAATACTTTGGCCGGAAGTAATCAGCAAAGGATAAGAATGCTAAGATCATTTCACACTGAACTTTACTCCAACTACTGTCACTGAACCTATTCATCCCAGAGAAACCCTACAGAAAAATGTAGCTTTCATTTAAGTGCTATTGTCAACAAATTCCCAAGACAAATTAGTCATGAACAGTAAGTGGGAAAGAGGCCAAATCTGCTCAAACCTGACATGGAGGCCCTCCATTGATGAAATCTACTTGTCCTGGCAATGGCAAATCATTAATCTCCTTCTCACGAAGAGCTGAAGCTAACTCTGCAGCTTCGGTAGTTGATATGCAGTCATCTGTATCCCCACACTTCTCCATCACAGCCCTGTATTACAAAAGATTAGCAGGCCACTCAAGAATTACAGAAGATTTTCATCTCAAAGCAATTATTTACCTAAGAATAACATTGCAGTTCTTAATAAACACCAGTGACTCTGGATGATTGAGTTTAAAAGCATCTCCAGCAGGTTCTTCATACTCAATTGCCCACTTGGTTGATGAGACACCTGCATTTTTTGGGTGCAGCAAATAGCCAATCATCAAGTGCCTTAATAGTATATAAGACCAAATTTATCACTGTAGCAATTAAAAGAAACAAAAGAAAAAAGGAAAAAGAGTTGAATTTACCAGACTGATGCAATCCCTCTGACAAACCACCACAACCAGCAAAAATATCTAATGTTGCCAAACAATTCGCCTTGGAAGCTTCTCTTTGATTGTCATGTTCTAAATCATCTTCTCCCTCTTTACACTTTCCCTTTTTTCTTCGAGATGCAGCATCACCAGTGTCATCTCCAGTTGAGTATCTTAGTTTGATATGGCCGGGCAACTGTCCACAAAAGAGATGGAAGAAAATTTTACACTCCAATAGAGCACAGTTTTTCTGTAAATCCAGTATATGATACAATAAAATAATTTGCAAGTTAAATATGGTTTACTCATTTTCCATGGTTTGACCAAATTTATAAGTTTGTGACACTATATGAGGGAGCAGAAGACAGAATACCTGCTTGAGAGACCCCTTAGAAGGATCATACAGGCGTTCACAAAAGAAAATATGTTGGAAGATGGCGGGAGCATTGCATGCTGGGACATCATTCTTTTTTCTTACTTCACATTTTCCTTCTATATCTTCAACAGGAATAACATCTGTTTCTTCGCTGTAATATACCTGTAAATTTGAAATATAAAGAAAATCTTAGAAACAAAGATTATAAGAAATCAATGGTAAAATCATAAATGAATTCATAGAACACAAACAAAAGATAATCAAGACGTGATAAAAAGAAAAACTAAAGGCACATATACTTAAGACAAATGATCTTTTACACAAGCTCTTACCTCTCGAATGTCAGAGGAGTATGCCTTCTCAACTGAAATGTCCTCTGGTCTGAAAAATCTTCTGACTTTAACCTTGGTAGATTTTATGTCAGTTTGTTTGGATTCCTTTGTGATGATCTCCAACACTTGGCACACAACATAAGGTCTCAGCCCTACGTTTCTTCCACCCTTGAAAGTTGAATGCTCCATACTTTCCACTGCAAAGTGATGGGGGCTGACATAGACATAATCATGAACAGTGTATTCAGTTCCCCTGTTTACAAAACAGGTCTTCGATGAATTTACTTTAAAAATTTCCTTGTCCATCTGTGCTTCTTTTATTTCGCAAGAGTAGCAGAAGCCTGAACCCTGACCCATAGTTTCTAATGGAAGACTAAAGAAAGCACCCCTCTCAGGCCAGTACAAGCTTTTGCAGTAATATTCAATTGGCAAACCCTTACTCTTTTTCTCTTCTACTCTTGCTCTATCAATTTTATCAGCATTAGCATTATCCTTCCTATGCTGATGTCCCCAAGGCTTTATGCGAATATCCAAAACAATTGTCTGTTTGACATCCACCAATCCCAAGGTTATGCACTCATTTGTCAAAAATATCTCCCTGTCATTAGCAGCATTTCCCAGAACAGTCTGAGAACCTCGCTGCATAATTCTTCCATGGAACATTTTGCTTCCATTCAATGTTTCAAACATGTATTCCACTAAATAGATCACAGGAAATTCATCTGATTCATCATCTTCCACCAAAACAGCACCTCCTACAACAATCACATCTCCACGAACAATGGCTTTTTTATAAAGCACTTCACCAGAGCATGTTTTTCCAGCAGACTCCCCATCCCATATAATTTCCTTGTTCATAGAGTACAAATTAGTTCTTTTTGAGACTGTACGAGGTTTTTGAGTTGCCTTTGAATCTAATAAATTATCCTCTTCAGCATCATCTTCTTCATTTTCCTCTTGCTCCTCAACTTCATCCTCCTCTTTCTCCTCTTTCAAATCACAAGTGGTTCCTTCTTTTGAATCTTCTGGAGAGTAATGTGAATAGTACTCCCCCCAAATTCGGTTGATTAACCTTGTTGTTGTAGCCTGCATAACTTTCCTCTTGGATGCAACAGGTGCCATTGCTGCTCTTGGATTCAAATTTGGTTCACCCTTTGGCACAACCTTTTTCTTCTTCACTAACCATTTTGTGTGATGTCTCTCCTCCATTTTACTTGTAAGACCAATCACAAATGCACACCTCTTGATCTTATCATCTGGAAACTCTGCAAACAGTTGCAGCACTATCTGTCCGTGTACAACTACATATCTCTCTACAACTGCTGGATCAGAAGAAATGTATGCACAATGATCCTTCTTGAACTCTGAAACTCTTTTGACAACATCTGCAAAAGAAAGCCGTGCAACTCGGCTCTGCTCCTTCAACAATGTGATGATACTTATTGCAAGCCTGGCTGTCTTCAAAACCGGTTCATACCATGAAGCATACTGCTTTGATGGCTTGCCAAGTCTATACCTAGAGAGAGTGAGAGAAATCAGACACATTATTGACACATATTTCATATATAGATTCCTTTCCCGTCAAGCCCACCCCCCCCCCCCTCCCTCTCTCTCTCTCTCTCCCTTTCTGGTACAAAGTAAAATACTATTCCTTTTTTTTTTTTTTTTTTGGATGCATAGATGATAGTTATGAATATCTTAAATTGTAGGTAATAAGTCACAATCACAAATAATTCACAATACCAACATACACCTTTAACATGAAATTTATTCCCCACTTCCATATTAATCCATGAGTGTGGTTCCCACTTATTCATAAAATTCCCAGATACGCATGTGCGCACACACACACACACACACAAAAGAGAGTTAATCTTCAGTAGCTTCTATTGAGAAAGAAATATACAAGATAGTATGCCACAATTTAATGTGAGAAAAATGCTCATACCAGGCCATGTCAGTACGGATTGAAATGAAAACCATTGATGACCCAAATTCAATCATCCATTCCTTTATGGAACTTAAATAAATTGGAATGCCATCAGCATCTTGTGTTACTGAGCCACACGTAGAAGACTGATTAGGATCGGTTTCAAGACAGAATCCACTTCCATCATCAGCAGTCATAACTCCCGACCCAAAAATAGTGACATCAATATCTGAACATGGTTTCATTGGAAGAAGTTCCAAAGAAATTAACCTTGAGTCCGAGTTGTAGAGTGACCAATTATGAAGCATACTTCGAGGGAGTTCATCAGTGTCACATATAGTATCACTTTCAAAAACTATTAATTCATCAGTTTCTTCTATGGAGTTCTTGTAATAAGCAGGTAGAGGATAATCATTAGCAATTTCATCTTCATTAATTTTAATGTAGAATTTGCTGGACATGGAGGCTGAACCCTGACTTTTTTTCTGTTTCATTGACTTCCAGTACTCTTCTTCTTGCAAGAGTCTTGCTAACTTTACATCCTCATTTTCCTCCATTGCAGTTATGGATGAACCAGTATGATTCTTTTTATTCTCTCCATCTCCTAATTTTGCACCAATTGTTAAACTCCCACCCATAGATGATGCTTTTGCTTGCATAAAGCTTCCATGCTTTCTACTCTCATCTCTTAGGGCAGCAAGAGCAGGCATCTCTGCAAACATCTGATCATTCTTGGATGTCTCATCCAAACCTATCAATTGATTATAAATAAACTCTCCTTGAGAGGTAACAAAGTCCTTGATAGATGCCCCACCAAAAAAGTGCTTGTTTCCACTCATTGAACGAACAACTCCAGCAAGCAATTCATCCAGAGTGGAGTCAGGGTTACCTCCAGAAGATCTTGACAGCCTTTTATAGACTTCTACACAAGCATGGGCCTTTTCAAAGAAATGATCATAAAACTTCTTGTAGCTACTGGCAGGTCTAAGGCAATGATAATCAGCAATATCAGTAGAAAGCCATATCACTGGAGAACCATCTTCATAGCCAGAGATGTCCCATGATTCTAACCGTCCAAAGCCCTCACATCTGATTACCTTTTCCTTTTCTTTGTCTGGACTTTCTTCTTCAAGAGGCAATATAAGACCAGAGATAAACATGTCATCAACTTCCAACATCTCAAGAGGCTGCGGGACACCATTTTCGTCATGCAAGACAAAGTCAATTAGTCTTCTATTTGGGCGACCATCATCTTTTCCAGAAGTCATGCGTACAGCTAGAAACTCTTCATCAACTAACTGATCCTTCTTTGTTTCAACAAGACAAGACTTCTCAGATATTCGAACAGATTGCTGCTTAAAATCTCTACATGCAGCAGCTCGCTTAGGCATTTTCCGTGAACCAGCTGGCTCTTCACTACACTCAGACACATTTCGCTTCTTTCCTGCTTTGCTAGTTGTTGATGCCTTTTTAGTTTGTGGACAATTTTTCTTGCTTTTCTTTTTCTTCGTTCCTATAACAAAATCAGTTCAATCATGTTTAAAAGATGCAGGACACATGACAACATGCATAAATGGCCAAACACAGGACTTGCTGTAATTATGGGAAAATTTCACACTTTTTTCACGCACAAGCAGGTATGGTTTCTAAAATAACATTCAATTCACCCCAATCAAATAATACCAACCTTTGGGCAGTCAAAATCCCACCAGTTTGAAAACTTGAGAGCTAGAAACTCTCTCTCTCTCTCTCAAGCCTCCAATGGTTGAAACTTGAGTGTACGTGTGGGAGCACACCCTCATGGAGCCATGGAAAGATTGATTTATTAATACCATGCAAATTCGCCTATTCCCTACTTATTTTTTAGAGTCAACTTGCAAAGTTTAATTTAACTAAGCTCTTGTTTAGGAGGAGAGAAAGGAATGGAATAGAAAGAAATGAAAAGAATAATTTAGAATAGTATTCACTTCCCTTGTTTGGGAGTTTAAGTAGGAGAGAATGGAATGAGTTGGAAGAAATACTCATTCTTCTTTATTTCCTCAAAACCTCAAATTTTTATAATCCCAAAATTAGAGGAAATAAAATTAGATTTAATGAATATTTTACTAAACTCCCAAAATACCCTTATATGTTTAGCCCTTTATTTTAAAATAGAGGTCTAATAATAATATTGTCATAAAATGATTACATTCCTTTTCTTTTGTATTACTCCCAAACAAGGTTACTTACCTTCTATTCATTTCCATTACTTTATTTTAAGGAAAAATACACTTTACTATCCTCATGTTACACTTTGCACCCTAAACTTTTCGAATACACATTTTGCACCCTAAATTATGACTCATGTTACCCTGCCGTTAATTTTGTTGTTAACTTGGATGAAAATTCAAAATTTAAAATACAAAGTGTAACAAGGAGTATAGTTTAGGATATTAAAGTGTAATTTATCTTTTGTTTTTAAAATATTGAGAAGAGGAGCAATTAAGTCTTTTCACGTGGTGTCATATTTTTCCATCCAAATTAACAACAAATTTAACATCGAAGTGCAAAGTGTAACAAGGGTCATAGTTTAACATGCAAAAAGTGCATTTATAAAGTTTAAAGTTTAAAGTGTAACATGAATTATACTTTAGAGCGATAAAGTATAATTTTCCCTTATTTTAAAATATCCAAACAAGATTACTTAATTTCATTCCATTTCTTTTTTTTTTCTATTCATTTTTCTTACTTAAATATACTTAATTCTATTATATTCCTTTCCATTCCTTTATAATCATTTCATTCCATTCCATTCTCTTATGAACTCTCAAACAAAACCTAAAATTCATGTGGTTGTAAGGGTCTAATTATATGTGCTTTAGTGTAACAGTTTTAATTTGGGTTCTTACAACAAATAGTAAATTCTGAATTCAAGGGCAAATTTCTAATTTCTACAATTTCTACAAGTTTAGGGTGTGTTTGGATACTTGAATTTGGATTTTGATTATTAATTTTACATAGGAGAACTTAAAATCTATTGAAGTATGGCTAAGGATTTCTAAAACTCCATCAGGTTAGATGTTATTTCAAATCCAAGGTGGGTATGGCCAAATCCAAATCCTTTAACATTGTTTAGCACCATTGGCGTACTCCTTTGTTGGGTCTTTACAAGATCGTGTGTGGGTTTTATGAGCTCTAATACCACTTGTTGGGAAGATAAATACCTTAAGAAGCTTCCTTGAGTAATTAATATAACATATAAAAACATACTTAAAAAAAAAAAAAACTACTCATTATTCTCATCATTATTCAATGTAAGTCTGCCTTCACTCATACGTGTATACACAACACTTACTATCCAAACGCACCATAAAAATATTTTGATAATTTAATTGACATTAGAATTTTCTAGGAGATTTTAGATAACTTTTTTTGAATAAAATAGTGAACTTTTCCAAAGAAGATCCCTTTTGGACATATATCTAACCAATAAACCTCTGAACAATTGACCCCAGCCACTACAATCAATTTCCTGGTAATCCAAGGGCATTCACCCCTAATAAACTAAGGAATTTATGCTCATGCACAAGGGCAAGAGATCCTACATAACTTGTGCTTTAATTTCTTAGTCCAAGTAATTCTTTCATTAGCTTTTTAATAACTAATTAAACTATAAGTGCTCTAATACTACTACTGGTACAAGAAACATATTGGGGCTGGGATTTGTACTGGGTTTCGAAATATTAGGAAAAGGGGGCACAACATGCGGAAAGAAATTGGGGTAATCAGCTTTGTAACAAGGCAGAACCGCTGGCAGTGGTGTTGGGGTTTGGGAGCGTCTCTCTTGATTCTATTAGAAAATCGTGTCACAAAAAAAAAGTCTTTTAACTCAACTGACACAGTTTAGGACTCAAATTCCCCAACCCCAATTGTCGACTTATCAAAAAAACAGCAAACACAACCAGTATGCAATCAACAATCAAAATATAGGAAAATTTGAGGAGAAAAGAACAAATTGGGTACCTGAAGAAATTGAAGAATCAGAAGGGGCACTAGCTGCAGCTGGGGCTGCTTCACCATTGGGAACGGTGGACTCATGATCCAAGAGAGCTGCGGATCCCATTATTTTTTTTCTTTTTCTTTTTCTTTTTCTTTTTCTTTTTGATAGTAATTTTTATCAAAAATGAAATGAAACCCTCTAATTCTATATTTCTATAATATATAAAATAAAAAAGAGAGAGAGAAATCTGATGGGTGTTTGGGAGTTTTGGACTTTGTTTGGCTGTTGTTGATAATAAAAAAACATAGTATGAATCGAATTTAAAGAGAGAGAGAAGGAGAGTAGCAGTGACACTGGCGGGAACATGCAATTTGGTTTGGGCGCCAATTACCAAAATCCTAAATGCAAATTCGCTCCTTCATTTTCATTTTCATTTTTTTGAGTTTTCACCCTCTCCTACTACTCAACATGTTTGTTTTTTCCCTCTTCCATTTTCCTTTTTTCACTTTCAGACTACCAACATTTTTACAGTTTTGTACTTTGTTTAGTATACTACTAGTACTAGACTTCCTTCTTATGAGTCCAGCCCAACATCAATATTACATTAGGCCACTCATATCATGGGCCTCAGGACTCATGACTCCTAATTTATATATCGTTACCTTTTCTTTTTCTTTTTTTAATTCAACTTACTCGTAGATATATTAATATGAGAAATGTTATAAACACAATATTTTTATAATAATTTTACAAAAAATTTTAAGTAGTAAGTTGTTAATAATAGGCAAAAATAATAATTTCAGTGGTGAATTCAAATTATAACTAATAACAAGTTACCTACCACAAAATGTTGTTGACGTAGCACTTCTCAATATGTCCGAATTTGTCTCGAGACGAGACTCGGCAATCAAACAATATAACTAAATGAAACAACTCGTTTAGAGTCTTGTAACTCAATTGATTGACACCTCCTAATGTTTCCAATAAAAACATCTAAAGTTCAAATCATTTTCCTCTAATTATCGATATATAAAAATAAATAAGTAAAAAATTAAACAATTTCAAGAATCATATAAAATCTTACCTAATTCTCTCTATTCTTTTTTTTTCTTTCTTTTTTTGAGTAGAAATTCTCTCTATAACCTATAGTTCTTGTTAACAAAGTATTCGACCCAACTATCAGAAAATCCAAAATCTTCAACTAATTATTTTTTTTTAGGTCATTTCTTTTCATATTTTTTCAACCCTAAGACATAGTGTGCTTGTGCCAAATATGGAAATGCAGCTTCAAGAAAATTCATACTTTAAGATTACTACCACTACCCTAGGGTCTATTGACAATGAAATTATTTTCGTAGTTGCACCTTAAAGCCCATATACGAATGGTATACTGCAAATAAACATATTACAATAAGAGTAAACATTTGGTCCGGCTGTGGCGTAAAACCAGTGTTTTACGCCAACCAATAGGAGGCTGCCACGTCATCAATAAAATATCTTTTCTCTTTCTCTCTTACTGTCTCTCTTGTCTTTTCCGTTTCACAGGTCTCTCTCTTCTCTTTCTTCTTTCTCTTTTTTTCTTTCTTTCTCACTTGTTCTCTTCCTCTCTCCAGCCCTCTCACCCATACCTTTCTTCTCCATCTAAAATCAAATCCAATTAAAAGCTTCAAGGCCATCAGCCCCTTCCCTTCTCCCTCTCAGCAAAGCCAGAGATCTCACTACACAAACCGAAACTCAGATTTACTAAACCCATATTCAATGTTCACCACATCCCAACTGCCTAACACCACAGATCCACCACAGAGCCCGGACCATGGCCACAAATCGACCGCAACTCCTCTAATCCAGATTTCCTTGTCTCAAGCCTGACTCGTAAGGATCTAGCCTTGCATTGTCACCGCATTGTGAACTCGTTCTAGATGTTGTAATTGGTGAGAGTACATTCCGATTGCTGAAAGGGAGAAGGGAAGGGGCTGATGGCCTTGAAGCTTTTAATCCCAGTAGCAGTAATAGTATGAAGCACAGCCAATGGTGGACATCTTTCACTTGCTTGTGAAAACTGACTTATTCTGATTTCCTTCACTTCGATCTTCTCTTTCTCTTCTAGGTATATCTCTACCTCTCCAAGTAACTCTTCCCCTTGATACAACACCGCTTTATACATTTCTTTTTTCTTTTTCTTTTTCTTTTCTTTTTGGGGGCCCAAATCCAAAAATATAAAAAAGAAATTATATATATGCATATAATCAAAATCTCACTCTTTCAAATGGGTTGCTGAGATTGTTGTTGTTGTTGTTTTTCATCAATTTCTTTGTAAAACCCATGATGGTGATTTCGTCTCTGAGTCAGAGGGAATGCTTTAGATTTGATCCGATTCGTTGGGAATTTTATATAAAACAAAAACCAATACAATACAATACAATAATCTCTGGCTTTGCTGAGAGGGAGAAGGGAAGGGGCTGATGGCCTTGAAACTTTTAATTGGATTTGATTTTAGATGGAGAAGAAAGGTATGGGTGAGAGGGTTGGAGAGAGGAAGAGAACAAGTGAGAAAGAAAGAAAAAAAAGAGAGAGACCTGTGAAACGGAGAAGACGAGAGAGAGAGTAAGAGAGAAAGAGAAAAGATATTTTAATTGATGACGTGGCAACCTCCTATTGGCTGGCGTAAAACACTGGTTTTACGCCACAGCCGAAACGAATGTTTACTCTTACAATAAAGATCCATGTTTTTCGTGAGGAATGAATAGAATAAAGTAATCTTATAGTTATCAACGTATATGACTCAAAAAGTAGGGAACATAATACAACACATTTGCACTATTAATAAATTACTAATACAACACATTTGCCCTCTAAATAATGGTACACAATATATTTATTTAACATAAAATTAAATACTTAAAAGAGTAGATAACATAATACAACATATTTGCACTATAAATAAAGTAAATAACACAACACATTTGCATTGTAAATAAAAGTATACACTATACCATATATTTATTCAACATAAAACAAAGCTCACTGTAATAAAATATCATTGGTGTAAATGCACTTTTAGTCCCTATATTTTGACTTTTTTCCATTTTGGTCTCTACATTTTAATTTTACCGCTTTTAGTCCCTAAACCAATTAACGCGTGATATTTAAGTCATTTCCGTCACCCAACTAACGGGAAAAGCTGAAGTAGCTGACGGAGAAATAAAATAATGATATTTTTTTACACATGGCCCCACCCACTTCGACACGTGGCTTTCCCGCCCCAAACCCAGTCACGTGTATGTCACTCACCAACCAATCCAGCCCGCGAAGGTTGTACACTGCTCGTCGGGCTCGTGCATGTCCCCTGAAATTCCTCCTATGGCGACGGTGAGTGGATGAGTCTAGTTGAAGTGGTAAACTAGGAGTTTTGGTCATTTGGTTCCAAGCAACCAATGTCCATGGATGGATAGGAATTCGGACATAGGTCATTTCCTCGTTGTTGGTAGTTTTGATGGAGAGGCAGCTCATCAATTGGTTGAGATGGTCCAGAGGGAGTAGGTGGTCGTGGGGAGGGGAGAGTTGCATGGGCATGGGATTGAGGGATGGGTGATAAGGACTCCCCATTGGTGATAGTGAGAGCTGGAGGTCCGGGTCGGTTGGCGTGGGTGTCGTGGAATCCTGGTCAGATGAGGGGGCCATGTGGGTGAATGGTTGAACTCTGTTTCGGGATATATGAAACAGGGGATGAGGTTTTATAATTTTATCCATGCCTAAAAGCTCTTTGGCAATTTTAGATGGCATAGAGAAATGGGTTCACTTTTACCTTGTTTTCTTGACAATCTTAATCTGTTAAAGCAAACAAAAATTTTAAGGTTTACAACAAGAGAATTAAATTTTTTTAAAGATGTAAAATGAAAAGAAAATGTGAAAAAATTCACCTTTAGCTCTTTCTTCATTGCCCTACTACTTGTATTTAAGGCAAAACCTAACGAACTAGATGTGAGATAATTGCATCATCCTCCTTCATTTTGTAAGGACCACAACTGGTCAAGGCTTTATCACTAGCCCTTAAGGGAACCTAGATGTACATAGGAGCAAGAAATGTATCAGTGCACTCACAAAATACCCCCCCCTCCCCGGTCTTCTCTCCTTTTCATTTTTCCTAAGCTTAGAACCATCCTTCCTGAGCGAATATTTCACCTAGCAAAAAGTTGTTGAATATGGACAGGGTTGATGGAAGATTAGCATGTTTGGCTGTCAGCTGTAATTTCCAGAGGAAAAAACATGTTCATTAGTTCATCCCCTGTTTCATATATCCCAAAACAGAGTTCAACCATTCACCCACATGGCCCCCTCATCTGACTAGGATTCCACGAAACCCACACCAACCGACCCTGACCTCCAGCTCTCACTATCACCAATAGGGAGTCCTCATCACCCATCCCTTAATCCCATGCCCATGCAACTCTCCCCTCCCCACGACCACCCACTCCCTCTAGACCATCTCAACCAATTGATGAGCTACCTCTCCATCAAAACTACCAACAACGAGGAAGTGACCTATGTCCGAATTCCTATCCATCCACAGACATTGGTTGCTTGGAACCAAATGACCAAAACTCCCAGTTTACCACTTCGGCTAGACTCATCCACTCACCGCTGTCACAGGAGGAATTTTGGGGGACATGCACAAGCCCGACAAGCAGTGTGCAACCTTCGCGGGCTGGATTGGTTGGTGAGTGACATACACGTGATTGGGTTTGGGGCGGGAAAGCCATGTGTCGAAGTGGGTGCGGCCATGTGTAAAAAAATATCATTATTTTATTTCTCCATCAACCACTTCAGCTTTTCCTGTTAGTTGGGTGACGGAAAGGACTTAAATGTCACGCATTAATTGGTTTAGGGACTAAAAGTGGTAAAATTAAATGTATGGACCAAAATGAAAAAAAGTCAAAATGTAAGAACTAAAAGTGCATTTACGCCAATATCATTCTTAATAACCCATATTTCAAAACTCCTGTTAAATAAATTGAAAAAACAACCATGAACTCCATCACCACATATATGCCAGCTAATGTACGTGCAGTAACAAAATTCAAAACAAATAAAGGCGTAAATGCACTTTTAGTCCCTACATTTTGCATCTTTTCCATTTGGTCCCTACATTTTCATTTCACCACTTTTAGTCCCTAAATCAATTATCGCGTTCCATTTTGGTCCTTACCGTTACTCACTTAACAGAAATTGCTAATGTAGCAAATGGAGTCCACTGTTGGCACATTAAATGCTGACGTGGCCAATAAAATAATATTTAAAAATGCCACATCAACATAAAATAATAATTAAAAAAGACACATTAGCATCCACATCAACCTTTGATTTTTAAAAATTAATTTATCAATTTTAACAAATTGAAAAATGAAAAAAAAAAACAAAATTAAAACCCAAAATACACATGAATTCAGATCTAGTTTCATCTTAAACATGAACAAGAAAGAACACAAACCCAGAAAAAATAAATTTACCGACAAGAACATGATACTAACATAAACTTTTCTTGCATTTTCTTATACTTAGAACCAAACACAAATTACCAGCAAAAACATCCAACCAAACACCACCAAAACTAGCAAAAACATCCCTAATAACTCCACTAAAAAAAGGGAAGAAAAAAAATTTCTCGGTCCTTAAGATTTCCCCTCTCACGTCTCTACCTCTCCATAGAAAAACACTTAAATTTCCAGCAAAAAATACTCATGAAAAATCTATAGAAAAGCCACAAAAAAACCCAATGAAAAAACCAGAAAAAAAATCCTAAATGAATCTCCAAAAATATCTCTGTAAATTCATCAAATAACCCAAAAAATCAAACCCAAAACCTCAACAAAATATTCCCAAAATTTCACTACAAATCCAGCAACAACAAAACAGCAAGCACAGCCTAAATGAATGAGGGGTTACCTGCCATGGTCGATCTTCCACCATAAGGTCTGATCTGCCACCGCCACCACAAGGTCAGAAGACATCGCTGGGAAGAGTGAAAGGGCCAGGTTCACTGCCGATCTGCTTTAAATCACCGCCAATCTTATCCCCTCTCTCTTTAAACCCAAATCCAAACCACCGCTGACCTTAGCCCCTCTCTCTCTACCCAAATCCAAACCACCACACCTCAGCCTCTCTTTCTCTAAACCCAGATCAAAGCCATATCCCAAAAACTACAACCTGAACTTAAAGAGAAAAAGAAATGAGAGAAAGCAAAGAGGGAGAGAGTGGAATTTGAGTGTTTGACCCGAGAGAGAGAGATAGGAAAATGAAAATGAGTTTGTGTTTTGTGTTTTGTGTTTATTGATGATGTTGTGTTTGGTTGACAAGAAAATTTAATTGAGATAGTTACTACAAGTTTTTTTTTCTTAATCTTTAAAACTGAAAAGAAAAAAAGGTTCTTCATTTTTTTTAAAATTTAAATTAGAATTGCAAAATAAAAATTTATTTGTTTTTAAAATTTTAAATTAAAATGCTAAAGTGGCATATTTTAAATACTAAATAACTTTTTAATATTATTTTATTGGCCACGTCAGCATTTAATATGCCAACAATGGGCTTCGTTTGCCATATCAGCAATTTCTGTTAAGTGAGTAATGGTAAGGACCAAAATGGAACGCGTTAATTGATTTAAGGACTAAAAGTGGTGAAATGAAAATATAGGGACTAAAATAGAAAATATGCAAAATGTAGAGACTAAAAATGTATTTACGCCAACAATAAAAGACATAACCTCCTGAGAAGTGTCTTAAACAACTTTATTAATTGCATCCTCTTTCAAGTGATCAAACTTTCCCGATTGTAAAATAATTGACAAATGGCCACTAATGTCTATGCATTTTTCTCGTGAACTTCACACCTAATTTTCCACTACATTTTTTTTTTTCAAACTCAAAGCTTACATAAAATTGAAGAATAATGCGTATCAAGATTTCTTATAAATTATAATTTTAAGAGACAAATTAAATTGGTAGACTCATCCATCTAAATCCACACATCCAACTCAATTTCACAATCTATGCAAAGTAGTTATGTTAAAAGCCACTAACCAAAAGCATAGCCATAAGTTACATGATATCATTCATCTCCACTTCATCTAGAAAACAAAATTTACATGATTTCAGGATTTGGCCAATTGCTTGGATTCTTTCCATTGAAGAAAACATAGATAAATTCCACACCTTTTTATCTGAGTATTGCTGGCATTGACATTTTACCTAATATCTAAGTCAATTGAGAGCCATGCAAATTGAAAGAAATTTAAGGTGTCAAAAATCAAAATAAGAGAGATAATATGGATTTCGCCCTAGGTATTAAAGGAGTGAGTCAAGCACGAAAATTGAGTAATTTGTTTGTGGTGGAAACCTCTCATTGATCAAATTCACGCAAACCATCTTTTTTTTTTTTTTTTTTTTTGAGAGAGTTTCAACTTATTGCGTTCGTTCTTAATGATAGCTGTAAGGACCCGTTTTGCAGCCCATGCCCAAGATGTATGATTTTGGCCCAGTGAGCCCAGTACAATGAATTTGTAGAGAGTGGGTTAAAGAACTAGGCCTTAATGAGTTGGACAACGGCAAGTACTGAATTAAATGACAATCAAACACAAATAAGAGATTCTGATATCAATGGACTTACAGTCCGAGGAGGTCTCACTTTTATAAATTGATCACAATTGGGTACAAGAATAATTTAGATTGCTACAGTTTCCTCTCTATCTTTTTTCAATCCCCTCCTCTTAGAGGATCTCTTCCATTATATATTTTTCTTTTGACCATCTTGATCCTACACTTGTTGATCATTTGAGCCCTTACTTGAGTATCTGTCCCATCAGACACCCTCTTTGGCTTTCTGTGAGTTGTGGTAGCCAAGGCAGCACTGTTTAGGGGTCTTCTCCACATAAATGCGGCAAGAAAAGTAGCTGCAGTGTATTCAATGCGGTAGTAGCAGCTTTCCCTTAGATATTTTAAGGTTCCCCTCCTTCTCGTGTGTTCATGATGTACGTCCCTATCACTGGAGCTCCTTGGACGGTCACTCTGCTTGGTGGAATACATATTTAAGCTCTATTTATAATATCCGAGGAGATATTCCTCCTCGAACCATCTTCCATTCGTATTTTTTTTCATTAAGCCCTGAGTTTGAACCATTCATTACCATTCGTTCCTCCTCGGCCTACTCACGCTTTCGGCCAAGCCCATGACCCAATATATAATTTGGGCCCTTAACCCTACAATAGCCCCTTAAAACTCCGGTTTTTTCCTATCGTCCGAGGGGAAAATTGGGGTTTTGAATTTTTAAGAGTTAATTCTACTTGATCCTTTGATTCACACGTGTGGGAGTGCCGTTTTGCGCATCCCATGATTGCTACTGACGCTTCGGAGCTCGTGAGGCGTCATTAATTGCTCCAAGCGGCGTGTTGTTCCCCACATCCAACGGTGAGGCGCTGATCCAATGGCTGATATTTCTCCTTGGGTTTCGAACAAGATAACTCCCACTTAATTTTGCTTTTTATATAGAGCATCTTGAGAAATCACTTCCCTCATTTCACAAGTATTCAAGCTCTCCAGAGATCCTAAGCATTCAAACTCACAAAATTCTCTAAGCCTCCCACACCTTTCTTCGAGAAATCCTTGACAATTTGCCTAAAGGTTTCAGGGATTCACGCATATCTTAGTTCTTGTAAGTTTCAATTTCTTTAAACTTTTCTTTTTCTCCTCGGCCTATCTCCTCGGCCTTCCAATTTCGATTTCTTCACTTATCACCTTTAGTTGTTTCCCTCTAACTTGTCCAGATAGGTAGATTTAAGCACCTAGTAGACTCCCCTGCCAAAATAGAGGTCTTTAAGGATAAATACCACATACCACAGGGAGTCGCCCTTCGATACTATTCCCTAGAGGAATTAGTGACACACAGAGAACTGGGGGAAGTCATCATCCCTATGATAGCTTTCATAGAAGGAGGAATGACTCTCCCTATGGGTAGGATAACATGAGATTATCTTATCAACCATAGGATATGCCTCCACCAATGTGTGCCCAACCTATTTAGGGTCTTAGGTAGTGTTGATGCTCTTAATGAGCATCTGCACTTAGGGCTCACCTGGCATGATGTGGTCAACATGTATGAGTGCCACTCCCTTAAAAACGCGGGATTTTATCTCAAGTCTCAATCGGACGTTGTCAGATTAGTATCATGTCTGCCTAAATCCAACAAGGGCATGAAAGATGACTATCTGATAGCTTTGGGAGCGTGGAATGATGGCCTTCATTGCCCCGTCCGAGAGGGAGAGCCAGGTGGGATACCTTAGAATTAGGTTCATTAGCAAGAGATTTAGATTCTTTATCCCTGACCAAGTCATTATTTCCCCTTCATCTTGCTTTCTTTTGATGATGGATTTTGATTTTTTAACGATGTTTTGTTTCTCGGCTATTTTTGCAAATAAGAGGCACGTAGCGCCCAAGCTCAGTCTGACCAACATTCAAGCCCTCAACTATTTGCTGAGGTTCGAAATTTTTGTAAGTGAGGACAGATAGCTACAAGTCATCCACCTGATGTTGGACTTTGAGCCCATCTCGAAGATATACCAAGAAATCGGCCACGCCATAAGAGCAGGTGACCCCCGGTTGTCTCGGATTGACGTATCGCGACTAGGTTTCTTAGCTCGAGACAACCTTTCACTGGTCGTGCTGCCACTTCAACAAGCTCCGCCTGAAGCAACAGTAGTGCCCGAGGAGGAGATTGCCTCTTCACGCCTGTCACTAGAGGAGGAGATAGACAAATTCCACTATGGAGAAGAAGAGAATCTGAGGGTCCTTATAGTCAACATCTCGGATGCTGAGGATGAGATTGATAGGCATTCAGGTGTCTGCGCCCCCCACTCTGGTGATTGTTCGTCTAGACAGCACTTTCGAATAAGAGGAAGACGGGATGGCGTTGAACAAGGGAAACAAGAGTTTAAGAGACCTTATGGCTACAAGGAACAAAGGGACAACTTTACAAGAAGTCCCTAAGTCCCAAGTTCCTCCTACTCTTCCCCTTCCTCCTCCGTTCCCCACCGACCTCGGATTGAAGCCAATTCCAGATTTAAAGAAGAAAAGGCCAATTGAGGTGCTTGAGGAAGGTGAGGTGGGTTCTCAGAAGGGGACAAAACAACAGAAGGTGGCCAAAGATGCCCGGGAAAAGAGGTCCACCTCTGTGGATAGCCAAGAGGAGCACAACAGGGCCGAGGTGCGCCTTCCGCCATGCATTTGGTCTCCTCGGCTGGAGGTTGATGGGACTGCCATCCCTTGGAACACCTCGATCAAGGAGTTCCAAAAGGGATGTGTAGGCTACATTGCTGAAGCCCTAGAGCAGCCTCTTTTGCTCCCCAGTGACATAGAGGCTTACAAGCGCTTCAAGCAAAATGACCTCTTTCTGTCCCTAAAGAGGGACCTCACCATGGTAAGCAATCTATCACATCCTTGAAGTTTAAACGTTAAGTGGTATTTTCGTTCTTTCTTTACTTTTTTACTCATGTAATATTTCCATTGTCTTTGGGCAGGTTGCTCAGCAAGTTTTTGTGGCGGAGGAGTGGGTTCGCGATGCCCGTAATGAGGCCAACGCTAAGGCTGTCTCCCGTGCCGATGCTGAGAGATCCATAGGGGCCCTTAAACAAGAAAAGGCTGAGCTGTCCGAAAAGCTGAAGGCAGCGAACCAGGCTCGCCTAAGTGCTGAGGCGGGTCTAAAGACCGTGGAAAGGAAGGCTGAGGATCAACGCCAAAAACTGCACTTGACCGAGATTGACCTGGCCACCCAAAGGCAGTTGGTCATAGATCTCAAAGTTGAGCTGTAGAAGGCCAAAGAGGCAGCTCAACTGGCCAAGGAAGTAGCTGAGGCTGAGAGGCAGGCCTCTTATCTACTCGGCGTGGAGGAGATGCAAATTAGGCTCGCTGAGGAGCTTTTAGAGGTATGCAGGGATTACTGCAATGCGACATGGGATAGGGCGCTTAGCGTTGTAGGAGTCCCTGCAGACTCTGTTTGGAGGTAGCCAGGGAGCGTATACTATCATCAGGATATCTACGAAGTCCCAGGTGTCATCTTATCTCCCCTCGCCCCTGCTCTAGAGACTTCTAAGCATCCTTTGGCTATCCAAGCAGCTCTCCCTTTCCCTGACGCTTCAAAAGGATCTAGCCAGGCTGGTGATCAAGGCCAGGGGGTTGAGGGGGAGAAAGACAAGGGTAAGAGCAAAGGGAAAAAGCCATCTGCAGAAGCCAAGGACGCTGCCAAGGACAGGGAAGCTGCAGCCAAGGTAAAGGAAATAGAGGCCAAGACCTAAGAACCTGATCCAAAGGCCAAGGACGCTCCTACCTCCCAACCAAGCCAGAAAGAAAACCCTCCTGCTCCCTAGGCCGAAGCCTAGCATTTAGGATTTTATTTGTAATTTCTTTTGTAGTTTTTTTTTTTTTTTAAAAATGACATTCTGTCAATGTATGTAATGTACTTTCCCTTTCATTTAATGAGAATTTTTTTCTCTTCATCTCTTGCATTTTTGTTCCATGTGCTCTGAGTACCACTATTATAAATAGCATTGAACTTTTGTTGTTTTACCTTTAGTAAAAACTGAAAACAATACACTGTTAACAATTTAAGGAGTTGGTTATAATACTAGGTTCGTCTAGATAGTTAGTGAGAAACAAAAAAAGATATCACAGTGTGTTAATTTTACTAAAGTATGTGGTCCGAGGGACCAGGCATAGCTAAGGTTCTGTCTAACACTTATAAAGATGCCATTGAGTGTTAATTTCACCCAAGTATATGGTCCGAGAGACCTTACATAACTTAGGATCTGTTTAACACTTATAAAGATGCCATTGGGTGTGAAGTTTTTTGTCTCAAAAAGCCCTCATTCTATTATACATATAACTTAGCCAAATTAAATACCATAAGAACCAAAATCCAAGAAATTTTTGGGACTGGATTAAATATAACTAACCTACACCACAGTTCAACAATTCCACAGAAAGAAAATTCAACATTTGGGAATTATTAGGCATAAAAATAACTTGGAATTCCAAAGATACTTGGAAAAATATTTGCCTCAAAAGTTAAAACTAGGATATTATTCACGTAAATCAGATAATTTTAAATCATGCAATATAAGGAATTATCGCACATAACCTTCAATTGATTAAACTCAAAATTGAGAGAATCAATCATGTCATAATGTGTACAAGATATAATAAGAAAGAGTAAAAAATAGTTACCTCTGAAATGTAGCTTTAGTGAACCAGGGTGCACCATGGTTGGGTGGACGAAGCTTAATTGAATACCCACCTTTGAAAATCTCATCTTTTGCAGATTTGAGGTGAGAAATGAAAGGTTCAAATAACCCAGAAGCTAGTTTCTCAGAAATGCCACCAGAAAATACCACCAGATCACATCTTTGCCAATACAATATTATTATTCACACATACAAAAAGAACATAGTACTTTTGTTATTATCAGTTTATCTTAAAAATAAACAATGAAACAAAAGAATTGTAAAGATAGTGAGTTGTACCTGGTTCTAGTTGGAGTGAGTTGGAAGAGAGCATAATCAAGACGAGCTTTTGAGTCCATAGTAGCAGAGAGAGAGAGAGAGAGAGAGAACAGAGGTGTATAGTCTCAGTATCAGAATGTGTCTAAAAAAAAGGTTGTTGGAAATGTAAAATGTACGTAGTTGAACTGACCATCTATCTATGAGTGAAAGATGATTTTTTTGAACGTGTCCTAAGATGAACTGTATCTGTATCTGTATCTGTATTATGATTTATGAGTAAGAGAGAGAGAAAGCCAGCCAGCGGGAAGTGATGAAGCACTGCACATGCATGCTGCTTGGCCATTTCTTGACTTTTTGGCCCACAACCAAACCTGACAGCTGGATCTTTACAAACAACAAATATATATGCTATGCTTATCACTATACTTCTAAACCTGCTGGATCAATTTCATAACATTTTTCCCAATTAACAACTTATTATTGTGCACTACACAATAATAATAGAAGACTAAAACTAACGTTGGGGGTAATCACAATTCTTTTTTTCAATAAATTATGATATATGTGATCTCTATAAACTGTAATATTGTTGCTTATGTACCAATTCTTGAAAAGGACTGCACAATCTTTAAAAAAAAGAACTATTTTATCATAGCACAAAATTTCCAAATATCCGATTGTCAAATATTAGCATTGATATACCATATTGAATATGTTATTATGGATACAGAAGCGGAAGCATAAAGTATAGAACACAATAAAACACGAGGGTTACGTGGTTTAGCCTAACAACTTAAGTCCACAGAGGAAATCCTAAAGGGTTACATCAAAATATATTAGAGTGTAGTACAAATCATGTATTGCAATGAAACATAACATGTGTATGTATATATAGTAGGCTAAACCCTAGACTAGAAGGATTGAGTTTGGGCCTATTACATTAGGCTAACATATCTCTAACATAGATAATTTCGTAAATCACACAACTACTAATTAAGTGGTGTGATTCAAAATACATCACATAACTACTAAATAGGTCACATGGTTGGAAATACATGTAAATTATCTTTTTAATTACTATTGTACGTGTGAGGGATTTCACAATTCGCTCCAATACCAATGGGCTTGGTCTGTGATTGAATGCTATAAAAGATTTGTGCCCCCTCATCCTTCACCAATTGGTTGTTGGATGGATCGGTAAGGCACACGATCCGACAAGTGGTATCAGAGCTCGATCATAGATTCGAGTCGTTGGAGCCGCATTTTGAGGGAGGGATTGTGAGGGATTTCACAATTCGCTCCAATACCAATGGGCTTGGTCTGCGATCGAATGCTATAAAAGATTTATGCCCCCTTATCCTTCACCAATTGGTCGTTGGATGGATCGGTAAGGCACACGGTCCGACAATACGGATAGAGAATAGTAGGCTGACCCCCGAATTACCAGGGCCATCCATTGGAATAGTCTCAGCCCAGTTCAATCCATATAGCCGATTTGTGTGGAGCTAGCCAAGCATATAAGGAAGTACCCAAGACATGCTGAGAATAAGAAATAATGCACTGGGGGAATCCGCCCACCAAGCAATAACCAAAGTCAGGTATGAGTTACTAGGGGGTCATGTCAACAACAGGAGTCTGACTAATGATATGATACGGAGGGACCCACTGACATGTGGAATATCCTCTCATTATGACAACGCCACTGAGAGAATGATGTAAATAGGGGAGGAGAGGAAGGAAGCAGGGGTTCAAAAAATTGGGGAGAAAGACTAAAGAGAAGTGAGGAGAATTATATTCCGGGGAGAAGGAAATTCTGTATGGATTTCAGACGATGATCTCGGCTTCTTGGTAGCCTTCACGGTTAAGCCAAGATTATGGTAGTTCAAATCCAAACTAAAGCTAGGATTCCATCGGTTACACAACCAAACACTCTTTTGGACCTCCCATTGTGGGATAAGCCCAACCGCCCAACAGCCCAAGGTGATTAGGAATGGATCACCACAATTGGCGCTGTCTGTGGGGAAATCCTACTATGCTAAAGGTCTAGAGGTGTTGGAGGCAGCAATCGGATAGATGGGTAACATGCAGGTGAGGGGTTGGTGGCATCTGGTGGTAACCAATCCAGGGGCTCATCTCAGGCCCTTAGGTTGGTGGAGCAAGAGTGTAGGAGGGAGCACCACGGCCATGATGGACAAGAGACTTAGGATGACTCGTATGCAACATCATCCCGAGGAGAAAGGATGGTCTTATACGTGATGGAAGGTTCGTACCATAGTGACCGGGACTGTGAGTTGGAAAATTTGCAAAGGTAGGTTAGGGAGTTGGAGTTGGAGGCGAGGAGCGGGCACCGAAGGAGGTCTCTTGAGGGGTTGTCCCATGACCATAACTCGGTAAGCGGTCATATAGGGAGATCATCTCACCAAAGTCACTCACAGTTGTCAAGGAACAGGTCAAACGAGTTTAGAGATAGAAATTTGGTATCACCGAGGAGAGAAAGGGATGGGCGCCCTGTTAAGGACATATTTTTATGTAATTGGCATATCCTTTGACAAAACACACTTTACTTGTATTTGGGTAAATCTAAGTAGGTTCAAGATGATCATTACAAGTGGTTACATTGAAGACATGAAGATTACTTAAGAACAGCTCAAGAAAAGTAAAATCTGCAAGTCTCGATACCTCCTCGACAGAAGCTCAATCTGTCGAGATTCATTAAAGCTCGACATATGTCTCAATCTATCGAGCTTACGGGATTCAGACTATAGCCAGCAACGTTTTTATTCTAAAAAGGCTATTTGTTAATGGATTTGTATAATCCTTATAGGACTAGGAAAACCCATAAACAAATAGGTTTGTATAATCCTTATTGTACTAGGAAAGCCCAAGGTTTGTGTAAACCTATTTGGAATAGGAGAGCCCATTAAGCTCCTATTTAAAGGAGGTGGAAAAAGAAAAACCCTAACCCTAGAGAGCTTTATAAGGTTTTCTTTTTGAAACCCTAGCCTCCTCCTACAAAAGAAAGAGTTCTTGCTGCGTTTCTTGTACGCCTTTGGGTTCTGTAACCAAGCAAAGTCTCTTGCACCAACATTGAAGATCTTATTGGTGTTTCTATGTGAAGCTGCTGCAAATCAACTGCAACAATCAAAGGGTTGCTGTGGAGTTAGTCACGTACTTGGATTCGTGCAAAGGAGTAAGCTGCGTATTGGGATCCGCGCATCAGATTGGTTAGTCACGTACTGGGTGCCGTGCATTAAAAGGAGAGATTGTCACTACAAAACAAGTCCAATTGGATATTGGGGTAAGGGTTCAACTATAGGTTGGTATAAGGTACTGGGATTCCTTTACTTGTAATCGCTTGTTGTGATAATAGTGAATTCTCGGGAGTGGTGACCTTAAATTCACCTGGTGGGGTTTTTTGCCGTGTAGGTTTTCCCCATTCGTAAACAAATCACCGTGTCAATTTAATTTCCGCTGCATACTTAGTTTAATTGGTGATTTGTTTGTGCTACCATGCATCTTGCATATTAATTTGATTAATTAATAAACCTGGCTAATTAATCAATTAATTTATCATAAAGGGTCAATACATTCTTGGCCTATCACGCCCAAATGCCACCATGAACTCCATGGGCCGAGCACTAAGGAGGATAGCCCGATCACCTTTTTCCGAGGAAATAGAATGCACCGAGATGCCAAGACACTTCACTCACCAGCCGTTCACCTGTTACAATGGCAAAACGAACCCAGTGGTGCACGTAAGTCATTTCACCAAACTTATGGCTTTTTATTCTCGAAATGATGGGCTTCTGTGCAAGGTGTTCCCTTCTAGTCTCAACCCCACGACGATGAGATGGTTCAACAGTCTGAAGAAGGGGTCCATCCACAGCTTTTTCAAGTTCAACCAAGCCTTTAGAGCCAGGTTTGTGACTTGTAGCCAAGAATAGCAGCCTATTAAAGCACTATTATTGATGGCCACGGGGAGTGAGGAGACCCTCCGGTCCTACTTGAATAGGTATTGGGAGCTGTATAATGAGATCAGGGGAGACAATAAACATGTGGCTGCGAGCACTTTCAAATTGGAGCTATCCCTTCATTTCAAACTGAGAGACTCCTTGACTATGTAGCCTCCTGAGAACATGCACCAACTGGTAAGGCGCATAGAAGAACATAAGAGACTGGAGGACAATAGGCTACAAAATAAAGGGAAGGCCCCTGCTACATTTCAGTACTAGAAGGAGTCTCGAATTGTGGGCTTTCAACAAAGGCCCAGAAGGAAGGTTGGTGCGCAAAACCCCGTTAGCAGAGCAGAAGGGGTGAACATTGCTTTTAAAGAGCCTGTGCATAAAATCCTAGAGAAGATTAAGCATGAGCCTTATTTTTGCTGGCTTGGTAAAATGAGCGAAGATTCAGCCAGGAGGAACCAAAATCTGTACTACACTTATTACCAAGAAAAAGGGGCATACCACTATGCAGTGCAGAATGTTCAATGATTATTTTGGAACAGTTGGTCTAAGCGGGGCATTTAAGGGAGTATGTGTTCGGTCAAGGGGAAAGTGCTATAGGACAAGTGTTAGGAAGCTAAGGAGGAACAATACCACCTCCCCTTGGCATGATCGAAGTCATACATGCCGCATCGATTGGAGTCAGTACTAGCTGCCAAAGGGGGATACTTAGCATAACTCCTCAGTAGGAACTGGAGGTAGTTGACCGTCTTGGGAAAAGGTAGCTTTTGATGACAATGATCATGAGGGAACAACTCAATCGCATGACGACGCGCTAGTTATGACCCTTAGGATTGGAGGGTTCCTCGTGAAGAGGGTTATAATTGACCAGGGGAGTGGGGTGGAGATCATGTACCCTAATTTGTATAAGGGAATGGGTTTGAGGGATGAAAACCTCACCAAGTATGATACCCCATTAGTGGGATTCGATAGGAAGATGGTTATGCTCGTAGGACAGATCAAGCTCCCTGTAGTGACAGAAGGGAAGGAGGTGATGGTGAATTTTATAGTGGTTCATGCATTCTCGCCATACATGGCAATCTTGGCACGACCGTGGATCCATGCCATGAAGGTTGTGCCGTCTACGCTGTACTTGAATGTGAAGTTCCTGACCGAATAAGGAATAGTAATGGTAAGGGTAGACTAGATTGTAGCTCAGCAATGCTTGGTGGCTGCGATCAATCACGAGATCAAGCAGAAGGATGAGGTAGAATCAAACCCCTTATAGCAATCACAGAGCCCTAAGCATTCCAATGGGGCTGAAAGTGCATAGGAGATGGATGAAGTCCGCATTTTATCTTATGAAGATAGGTACTTTTAGGTAGGTAAGAGCTTTCCAACAAAGGATCAAGTGAAAGTACTGTTGTCACTAGTACAGAACTTAGATGTCTTCGCATGGAGCCCATACGAGGTGCCCGGCGTAAACCAGGAGTTTATAGTGCATAGGCTAAACATGGACCCCTTGTATCGCCCTAAGAAGGAAAAGCCGAGGAGGTCAGCTAAACCTCACATGGAAGCCGTGAAAGAGGAAGTGGAGAAGTTGAAGCAAGCTGGGGCCATAAGAGAAGTATTCTTCCCACACTGGTTGGCCAACACGATGGTGGTGAAAAAGAAGAATGGGAAGTGGAGGGTTTGTATCGATTTTACAAATCTGAACAGAGCATGTCCCAAGGACCCCTTCCTTGTCTCGAAGATTGACCAATTGGTGGACACTATGTACAGCTATCCAAGGATGAGTTATTTAGACGCCTTCCAAGGATATCACCAAATCGCCCTAGCTCCCGAAGACCAGGAGAAGATGTCCTTCTTCTCTCTAGATGGTAATTACCACTACATGGTTATGCCTTTTGGTATGAAGAATGCCAGGGCAACTTACTAGTGAATGGTGACACGGATGTTTAGGCCACAGATCGATAAAACAATGGAAGTGTATATTGACTACATGGTAGTCAAGAGTAAGAAGTCGGAAGAGCACGCGTTAGATTTGAAAGAGGTATTTGAGATATTAAGGCACCACAAATTATGCCTCAATGTTTCTAAGTGTGTGTTTAGGGTAGGATCTGGGAAGTTCCTTGGTTACATGATAACATGCCGAGGAATCGAGGTCAACCCCGACTAGATCAGTGCAATCCAACAACTCAATCCGCCGAGGAACTCGATGGAAGTACAAAAGCTCACAGGAATGATAGCAGCCCTAAATCGGTTTGTATTCTAGCCTAAAGCCTTTTGCACAGTGGGGGATAGATATCATGGGCCTTTTTTTCCGAGGGTTATGGGGAACAGGAGATTTGTAACAGTGGCGACTGACTACTTTTCTAAGTGGGTAGAGGCTGAGGCCTTAGTGAATATCTGTGATGTCGACATGAAGAAATTTGTTTAGAAGAACATTATGACTCGATTTGGAGTACTAGAGATGTTGATCTCGGATAACGGACTGTAGTTTGACAGCAAGGCCTTTAGAAAGTACTACGGTGACCTTGGGATTAAGAACATGTATTCTATGCCGGCATATCCTCAGAGCAACGGTCAAGCTGAGGCCACCAACAAGACTATCGTAAATGGGCTAAAAAAGAGGCTGGAGAGCACTAAGGGGATATGGGCCGAGGAACTCCCCAACGTGCTATAGGCCTACCGAACTACTCCTAGAAGATCCACAAGCAAAACTCCTTTTTCCATGATTTATGGGATCACCGAGGCAGTGATACCAATAGAGATTGGCTTACTGAGTATGAGAACCACAAGCTTCTCTTTGAACAAGAATGAACTGCTCATGGCCGAGCAATTGGACCTTGTAGAAGAAAACAAGGAAATAGTGTCCATCCGATTGGCTGACTACCAGCATAAGCTATCTAGAGGGTATGATAGAAATGTAAAGCCACGAGAGTTCATTGCTGGAGACCTAGTCTTGCGAAGAGTACTTGGGAGCATGAAGGAGTTGAGTTTGGGAAAACTAGCCTCGATCTGGGAAGGCTCGTACCGCGTAACTGGCGTGGCCAGGATTGGGGTTTATTGTTGGGGTTTATGCCCTAAAATCCAATTTATTGGCATGTCATAAATAATTAAACTGTTTAATTATATGAGACTATCTATAAATGAACTAATGGGACATTATCTTAGTCTATGAGATGCATAGTATGTGATTTATGTGAAAAGTCACAGAAGATATAAATCGCAAGTTCTTTGTAAACTCAGAATATTAGTTCGTAGTCGGTGATGAAATTGGGCATTTCATCTGCGAAGACTGTAACACATCAACTAAGATGATTTGTCTTGATCATGGAAATGGAGACTTCTAGTTGATATGTTGATATGTTTTAAGAGTTAATACATATTGAACTGGACCGCTGTGAGATTTATTATTCTCCTAACGACTCTCAAATGAATAATAAATCTCACGACTTCTATTTACATCAACTCTAAATCCTGAGAGAATAATGGACCTGATCATGAGATGTAGGTTACTTTGATATATCAAGAGTAAGATCTATAAGTCACGGTCAAAACCTCAGTATATTGGGCAGCCGCATTTAATGTTGATGGAACATATATTCTCAAGATGGAATTCATAATTTCTTAACGGAGATATAAAATATTCCATTGAGATAAGTTTAATGGGTTTGGTTATTTAGAGTGTTGGGCCTAACCACTTTAGTAAACCACTTTAGTAAGGAGTTACTAAAGTATATATTTATGAAATTGGATTTCATAAATATATGATGAATAACGTAAAAGATTAAACTGGGTAGTCAATGATTAAGATGTAGTAATCTTCAAAGTGGCAGTCTATATTCATGACTTTGTATTACTACGAATATTTTAATGAAGGGGTTGCATGTATAATAAAGTCTTTTTGATATAATTTATTAATAAGGCCTAGAGTGTAATTATATTCTTATAGTGGTATTGAATATAATTAATGGTAACTTTGGACTTGTCAAGAGTTGACAGAAAAGCCCAAGGCCCATTAGAGCTAGAGTCTTATTTGTTCCCTTTTGGTCCCACTCTAAGCCACATATTAGAGCCCAATTGGAATGGCCCAAAAGGCTAGACCAATTAGATAATCAGTTGTATATAAGGAGAGAAACATACAGAATTTCAAAGTGCTTTTCATAAGGTTAAGATGAAGTTTTTCATAAGACTTTCATAGTGGTTTTCATTAAGATCACATAAGGAATAAAATGGTTTGTATGTGAGTGTTGGACACTCTCCTATTCTCTCATTGGAAACTGATTGAGAGACCACACTTCTTGGGCATCAAGTGGAATTGGAGTGAAGATTAAAAGTGTTCCCAAGTACTTCTAATATTTTGGTTTTGAATTTCACAGCACCAAAGTACACTTTCTTGTTCTTAAATTCTAAAATTTACATAATACATGTTATCAATTGCGAATGAAGTAGATCTGTTTATTTTCCGCTGCGTATGTTTTGTATGCGTTACAAACATGTATTTTTCCAACAAATGGTATCAAAGCGGTCTTCAATTTCGAATCTGTATAACATGTTTTATGATTTTTGGAATTAGAGATAATAATTTCATAATGTTAGAAAATTTTATATTTGATTTTCTACATGGTTGTTGAAACTATGATTTGAAGAAAACTGATATTGATGTTATGATATTGTTTAAATTTGAATTTAAGTATGTTAAATTGAACTTTAAGGCTATAGCATCAATGGAATTTAGTTTTGACATCAATCTCTGTCTATCATGTTCATATGATAGTTGTTTGTTCATGAAAAACGATAAAAAAAAACTGCCTTTGAAAAATTCTGGAAATTCAAAATTCACGAAGATCGATCGATCGAGGAGTTGTCGAGAATCGATCGAGCATCCAGACTATTTCTCGATCGATCGAGATACACGTTCGATCGATCGAGGAGCTATCGAGCATCGATCGAGAACCTTGAATTCAGAATTTTTCTAAGTGTTTTTTCACATAATTAAAGAGTAATGCTATGTGTGATTAGATTACACATTGTTCTAACTAAAAGACCTAATGAGATCAAAGATATTAGTTAAATAGAACTCTTAGTCCTAAATAGTTTGGGACTTGTCTTTTAAGAAACATTCTAATGAGATTAGAATTGTTGTATGATTGAAAGCTCTTAATTTATTTTAATTAGAAGTTTTAATGAGATTAAAGCTTAATTAAAAGGTATATAGTTTCTAATGAGATTAGAACTTTTTATTTAGTAAATTAAGGATAGAGTTCTATATAAACTAATTTTTGATTCATTATTGTTTAAGGAATCCTAAATAGTTTAGGACTTCCATTTTAGTTAGAGATTCTAATAAGATTAGATTCTTCAACAAGTGCAAGGTTATTAGTTGTGATGGGATCACAATTATTTAAGAAAAACCCAATATAACGAGTGGGAGTATTGAAATAACCCTTTTGTTAAGTTTATTGTAATGTGAATAGATACCTTGTCTTGACTTTGAGTCTTGCATTCCATGCAGAGGGTATTTACTTCACGGAGTACAAGGTTAAACCTCTTTGTGATTGCGCGAATGTTCGTTATGCTATTGTGACGTGACTTAGTTACATCACATTGAATTTAAACAATTAAACACATTTAATGTGTAGGGTTACAATTGTGATTAGATCACAATGATTTCATGAAAATCCACTTGTTTTAAAATTTCTAGTGGGAGAGAGATACAAGGGTTGGATCTCACGACCTCTATTGTCGGTTCATAGTGGTGTGGGGTAAGCACCTCGTCTTGGCCTCGAGCCTTGTGTTCCTTGCGGAGGGTGTTTATTTCATGGTACTACAAGTTTGAACTTCCCGGTTTATAGTAGTGTGGGTAAGCACCTCGTCTTGGCCTCGAGCCTTGCGTTCCATGCGGAGGGTGTTTTGCATCATGGTACGACAAGATTAAACCTTACAATGGTAGAGTTATGTGGCTACACATGGTTCTAGGCAATGGTGTACACTAGACTAAGTTTGATAGTACCCTCTATGCTAAGTTCTTGCTATTATTACTTAGAGGCCAAAGGAAGAGTGGCAAATTATTTTTGTTTGGTAAGAGTTACCATGATAGCATTAATAATGATAATAATTCTTGCCTGATCATAGTGATTGATATTCACTCTATGCTGAGGAATATTAATTGCGGAATTAGGTTGTCGTTGCTCCTAGTATAGTATGTTTTTCGGTTCACATACTATATGGTTATGGATGCAAAATATAATGTCCCTGTAATTATGTTCATAGTCTCAAAATAAAGTTGTCATAAATTTTGTCCTCTAGCTACTATTTTAAATGAATCACATTAACTAAAAAATAATTTTGGACATGGTGCTTAAAGGAGCTAAAGTACATAAATATGTTTTGGTTTAGCATTGTCATAATTTCCTATGCATGATACATTGATGGAAGATAGCTTATGATGTGATCATAGTCTCCATTGAAATGCTAAAATGTTTCATTGGCTTCTATCTCAATTGTGTTACAGCATGAGATGCAAGAGATAGTACAAGACTTAGACTTTATATTAAGTCTAAATGAGAGTTTTGGTATGAATCATATTGAGTGCTAAGAAAAGCTTAAGGAGTTCCAATTCTATTTCATTTTATGAAAATATTTTATTTTTAAATGAATTGGAATTCTTGGATGTAGAGATTAAATGTTAATCTCATATGGATATGATCCACAAGTCCTTGTTAGAATCATTTGATCAATTCAAATTGTTTTTGAAAATAAGTAAATTCTTTTTATATTATCTGAATTGATAAGTGAGTTCTACGCAAAGGAAGACATCCTAAAAGCTAAAACTAGAATCAATATGATTTATTTCAAATTCTTAGCCTAGACCGAAAGGTAAGGTGATAAGAAGAGGAATTATAATACCAAACAGTTGGACAAGCTAGTTGTCCTAGTAGTTGCCAAAAAGGAAATTAGACTCAAAAGTATAACAAAAAGGAAAGTGTTTCCATTTTGGTAAAGCTAAGCATTGTCCATAATTGTTTTTTAGATGGAAATTTACATGTTTTACCTTTTAAAGAGAAAGTTTCCATCCTTTGGTTTTGTATGTTTTGGAACTTATGTCTAGATCTTATTAATCTAAATGGTATTCAAGATTGGTGAAAGATGGGCTTTTAGAACCATTATTTTGTTATAATCCCAGTCTATGAATTCTATTTAGAGGATAATACAATCTAGGGCTTCTTTATTGTAAAGGAATATAGTTTCAATGACTTCTTTAAGTTAGTGCATACATGAAGGAGGAATAAGACTCTTTTAGAAATAGTAAAGTACATGATAAATATTTCCATTTGCTTATTTCTTTGGAGATATACTCTATGTATTACTGTATATTTTCTAAAATTGATTTCAAAAGTTTGTTCCTAGGACATTTGTCAAATTGTGGAATGGGTAAAAACCTAGTATATGATACTTCCACTTTTGGAGATGTCCAGCACTTGTGCTAGAAAGGAAGTCTGACAAATTGAAATCAAAAGGTAGAAAAATGTGTGTTTATGATGGGTATCCAAAAGGAATTGCAGAAGATTATTTTGGTAGTCATAAAAATGACAAGGTGTTTGTAAAGTACAAATACAAAGTTTCTAGATTATGACTATGTGAATAATCTTAAAGCAAAACGTAGAATTATTCTAGAAGGAAAATGTTAGAATTTGTTGTAAGACAACTATAAAATACATTTAGAAATGAGATGGTTGTATTAGATACACCACAAGGCATTATTCTAGATATATAGCTAGTACACCGGTACAATATCGTAGTGGGAGGATTGTCAATTACCAAATAAATTCATACTTTTGGAATAAACTTTTGAAGTCATTCCACAAGGATATGAATTTGATCCTCGATCCTACGTAAAGGCAATAGATGATATGAATATGGATTACTGGATCAAGGATATGTGAATAGAATTAGATTTTATTCAAAGTCTAGAACTTGTAGAGGCGCCTAGTGGCATTAAGCCTATTGTTCTCAAATAGGTCTACAAGAAAAATGAGATTGATAGATTTAAAGGTGCAAACCTTCAAAGTCAAGACTAGTGATGAAAAGATTTATTTAGAAAGAAATGGTTCGACTATGAAAAGATTTTTTCACCAATAGTCAAGTTTGACTCTATCTAGATTCTCTTATCCATTATATTTCATTTGGATGAAATATGGCAAATGGATATCAAGAAAGCTTCTTTTAGTAGCAATCTTGAGGAAGACATCTATATGATGTAACTAGACTTGTTCATAGCAAAGAACTAGTAGTGTTTAGTATGCAAGTTGCTTAAATTCCATTTATGGACTAAAGCAAGCATCTGAATCATAAAATATCATCTTTGATCAAGAAATCAAATTGTTTGATTTTGATCAAGTATTAAAAGGCCTTAGGTGTATATAAAGCTATATAGAATAATAATTTTCTTAATGTATGTTGATGACATTCTAATCATTTAGAATGATGTAGAGTTATTGTCATCAATAGAGTTTTTGTTGTCTAGTCCAGTTTGATATAAAGTACTTGGGAAAGACTAGTCACATCCTAAGAATTAAACTTTGTTAAAATTCAGAAATTAGGATGTTGGGTCTATCTCAAACTGCTTAAATAGATTAGATTCTAGCCAAGTATAGCATGTAATACTTCAAGAAAGGATTCTTTCCTTTTAAGTATGAAGTTCTTTTATAAAGGACTATAGTCCTAAAACATATAAAAGGAGGAGCATATTAAGATGGTTCCTAATACCAAATTAATAGGAAGTCTTTATGCTATGCTAAATACTAGGCTAAAATATCTATTTTGCGGTGGGTATGGTAAGCAAATATCAATTGAATCAAAGATCACTTAATTTAGTAGGAGTAAAGCATATACTCAAATATTTTAGGGGAATGAGGGATTATATGCTTGTCCACAAAAGTGAGGTTTTGATAATTACTGGATGTACAAATACTGACTTGTAGTTTGATTGTGATTCATGAAGTTGGATTTCAAGATATGTGTTCATCCTAGGTGGTGAAGATACACATTAAGTAAATAATATCTCATTAGAGAGATATGAGTACTTGAAAAGGGAAGGGAACCATCTCTCTACCTGGACTGCCAGACATTACAAATATGTTGTATGTAGAAGATCTGAGGGTGAACTTGTTGATCATAAGTTAGATATGTGATCAAGACTTCATGGTGCTGTTCTCAAAAGGGAAATGCCTTGTGTTGAATGAGTCTAGGGAGAAACTCATGAGCGAAGTCTGCACTCTGGATAACTTCTATGGATTGGTACCTGATGCTGATATTATGCGCAATAGTATTTGTTTGCCAAATGATGACCTATGGCACCAAAGGATGGGACATGCTAGCTACAAACATCTATCAATTGTAAGCAAGAATCAGTGTTGGGAATACCAAAGCTCAGCAGGGTTAGCAATGTTGTGTGTGGACCGTGTCAGCTTGGGAAACAGACGAAAGCAAAACATCCAAGCACTTAGACATCAGCTACATCTAGACCTTTGGAGCTACTACATCTGGATCTCATGGGTCCAACTAGAATTGAATCTCTTGGAGGAAAGAGATACATCATAGTTGTAGTAGATGATTTCACCATGTATACTTGGGTCATTCTCCTAAGATCCAAGTCAGATGCTTTTGAGCATATTGAACCTTTGTGTACAAGACTGCAAAATGAAAAGAACATGAAGATTGATCGAATTCACAGTGATCATGGTAAAGAATTTGAGAACTCATACATGGAATCCTTTTGCACTAGATCTGGTATATCTTAAGAATTCTCTACTCCTAGCATTCCTCAGCAAAATGGTGTAGTAGAAAGAAAGAACAGAGTCATTCATGAGATGGCTAGAGCCATGTTACACAATAAAGATGTGGCCAGAAATTTATGGGGAGAAGTAGTCAACACCGCATGTCATACGATTAACAAGGTATGTTTCAGACCCGGTACAAAGAACACTCCCTATGAATTGTGGAAGGGAAGAAAGCCAAATGTGAAGTATTTCAAAATCTTTGGAAGTACTTGTTTCATCCTCAAGGATAGAGAGAATATGGGAAAGTTTGACTCCCGAAGCGATGAAGGAATATTTTTGGGATATTCCTCCACAAGCAAAGCTTATCGAGTGTACAACAAAAGAACTAAGAAGGTGATGGAAACAGTCAATGTTGTTATTGATGAAGCTTCAAACTCTGGTTTTGAGAAAAGCAGTGAGGAAATACCTAAGGAAATTCTTCCTTCAGAACCTAAGGATGTTCAAGAAGAAGTTGATCAAGAGCCCGTTTCTCCAAGTACTTCAAGTGTTGTAGAAGTCTTCACAGATATTCCTACATCACCTGAGTCTGAATCTCATGAAGAGAAAGGACCTTCCTCAAGGATCAAACTGAATCACCCTCCTGAAGTTATTGTGAACCCACCAAGGTTGAGGACGCTCTCCAGGATGAAAACTGGGTTGAGGCCATGCATGATGAGCTGCTCCAGTTTCAAAGGAATGATGTCTGGACCCTAGTACTTAGACCGGAAAGAGAGCACATCATTGGCACAAAATGGATATTCCGAAATAAAACTAATGAGGAGGGAAATGTGATCCGCAACAAGGCTCGTCTAGTGGCCCAAGGATACTCTCAAGTGGAAGGAGTAGATTTTGATGAAATATTTGCTCTTGTAGCTCGTATGGAATCCATTAGGGTTCTCCTAGCCTTAGCTTGTCACTTGAAGTTCAAGCTTTACCAAATGGATGTAAAGACTGCATTCTTGAATGGGTTTCTTAAAGAAGATGTCTATGTTGCTCAGCCTAAAGGATTCATTGATTCACACTTTCTGGATCATGTGTTATACCTCAAGAAGGCTCTCTATGGACTAAAGCAAGCACCCAGAGCTTGGTATGACCGGCTTACACATTACTTGGTCTCATATGGTTTCACAAGAGGACAAGCTGATCAAACTCTCTTTATCAAAAGGGAGAATGGCGAGTTGATAGTCGCTCAAGTCTATGTTGATGATATCATCTTTAGGTCTACAAAGGATGAACTTGCTCATAACTTTTCAAAGCTTATGCAAGCCGAGTTTGAGATGAGCATGATTGTAGAGTTGAATCACTTCCTTGGATTACAGATTCGTCAACAAGAGTTAGGTATATTCATATCTCAATCTAAATATGCCAAGAATATTGTGAAAAAGTTTGGTTTGGAATCTGCTAGTCTTGTTGGAACTCCCATGAGCCCAAATGTTAAACTCACTGTTGATTTGTTAGGGAAAAATGTTGATTCTTCTTTATATAGAAGCATGATAGGTAGTCTCCTTTACCTTACTGCTAGTAGACCTGACATTAGTTACAGTGTAGGAGTGTGTGCTAGATATCAGGCTAACCCCAAAGAGTCTCATATGACTGCTTTAAAAAGAATCATAAAATATGTCAAATCCACTGCCGATTTCGGTGTGTGGTATAGCAAGGACACCAATGATGTCTTAACTGGGTATTCTGATACAGACTGGGCTGGGAATGCTGATGATAGAAAAAGTACTTTGAGGGGTTGTTTTTATGTGGGTAATAATCTTGTCTCCTGGATGAGTAAGAAGCAGAATTCCATCTCATTATCCACAGCTAAGGTCGAATACATTGCTGTCGGTAGCTGTTGCACCCAACTTCTATGGATGCAAAAACTTCTGTGGATGCAAAAACTCCTCCTTGATTATGGTATTCGTCAAGAACATCTTACCATTTATTGTGACAATACTAGTGCCATTAACATCTCTAAAAATCCTGTTCAACATTCTTGAACTAAACATATTGAGATACGACACCACTTCATCCGGGAGCTTGTCAAAAATGGCAGACTCACTCTTGAGTTTATCCACACTGATGATCAGAAGGCTGATTTGTTCACTAAGCCTCTTGATAGCAAACGGTTTAAATTCCTATGCCAAAACATTGGTGTAATCTTCATAGAGTGATCTCTCCTCTTTCTCATCCTTTCTCATGCATTTGCATCTAGTTTTATGCTTTGTTTTGTTTAACATGTTCTTGTTTGTTTGTTTTCAATTTTACTTTATTTTGTTTTTCATAAAAATAAAATAAAAAATTGAAAAATCAGAAATATACAAAAACAGTGTGTGTTTTGTATATATTGGTACTTGTGTACCATGGATGGCCATTGAAACAAAGTTTCTTAACTTTGTATCTCTTGTAGCTTAGATGAGCATCTCAATGCACAACTAAGAAAGTGAGCTTTGTGGCTCATGTTTGTGATGAGTACGATTAAGTGATCTTTTATACTTAACACTCATATCACTCTTTTTGACGGGAAGGACTAAAAAATCCTAAGAGAAAGGCATAAATAACCATCTCACCACTAAAGCCCGCCAATCATGAATAACATCTGTGTGCTTTGGCATAGCAAAATTGTGATGTTTAAGCTTACATAATTGGGTATTTCTTCTCTCTCTCTTATATACCCATGCATGATATGCTCAAAAAGAAAAATATGCAAAGAAAATCAAAAGCAAAAAGAATTAAAATGCTTTTAAATGTGGTTGCAAGTGTGTTTCTAGGAGATGTGGGAATTATAGGATGTACCTCGAAGGTGATAGTCCCCATCAAGCAGTTATGATTATGTGTGAGTGTATTTGATTTTCTCATATCTCAAATTGTCATAATATGAGACACTTATGCACTCTTGCTATGTTATCACACACAACACGCAAATTCTTTACTACTTTTGATACATGTGCAAGTACAATGTGATTTGGCCATCATAAGGAATACATGTGTTAACATATGCTCACTAAAATGTCTTAACTTGTTTTTAAAATATAAAATTGGTTAGACTTGTTTAGTGTGTGTGTGTGTGTGTGTTTTGGATCTTGAATGCTTTGCATATATGTTGAGAGATGTTTTGAGAGCTTAATATGTTGATTGGATCTATGTTTGAGTAGCTTGCTTGTTGCATTCATCTCTTTGTGTTTTTCCTCCTTGAAAATCTCCTTTTCTTCAAGCTTGACAGCTTCTCGACAGATCCTTGATAGATTCTCTTCTATCGAGCCCCTCATTCTTCTTGTCTCCACCGATCTTATCGCAATCTTGATCCATCGAGGTTTCTGGGTTTCTTCTCGATAGATGCTTGACAGCTTCTTCGAACCATCGAGAAAATTTCTGTCTGGCCGATAGATTCTCAACAGCTTCTCGATCCATCGAGGTATTTTTTTCCGTCGACAGATATCTCGATCCATCAAGCTACGATTTCTATTTAAGGTTAGAGCACAAATCAGATTTCATTTCTTCTTCTCTCTCTCGACAAAAAACCTTTTTCTCTCACCCCAAACACTTCTCTCTCACTCAAAACCTTCTACCCTTGTGCTTGTTGGCCTATATCAGGATTGAAACACTTGGTAAGTGTTATAATCTTCTCTCTTTTCATGCATCCATGCATTTTAGACCTAGGTTTTGGGGTTTTTGAGTGTTTCTTGAAATTTTTGGGTTGGGCTTTGTGAAATTGTCATTATATGCTCATGCATTGCATTCTCATTGCATTTTAACAATGTTTCATGCATTTAGATTTGTGCTGGTAGGTTTGGATTGGGTTTTACCCATGATGCAAGTTATATTTTGCACGTCACATGTTCATGCATATTTCATGCATACGTATCCTTTCATGTCTCTATTTCTGGTTGTGATGTTTTTTTCTCTCTTTCTCTCTCTCTCTCTCTCTCTCTCTCTCTCTCAGATAGACTGCGCATGGCACCTAAGCGCAAATCCACTCCGGCTCAGAACCCTCTTGGTTCTGAGTCTTCTTCTTCTGATCCTCCCGTTCCCCCTCTTCAGAAATGTGGCATTCATTCGGAGCGCCGTGTTGTTTTGTCGAACTTTGCTGACACTCCTTTCCTTGCGGTCATTCGGACTCGGGGCTAGGAATCTCTTTGTGAGAGACCCTTGAGGTGTCCCATCATGTTTATACAGGAGTTTTACTCCAATATACACGGTATTAATACCTCTATACCTTGGTTTGCCATGACATTTCGAGGTACACATATCGTAGTTACCCTAGATCTTATATCTGAGGTACTACATGTTCCGAGGGTAGCGCATCCTAACTACCCCGGCTGTGATCTTCTTTGGACTGTGTCTAGAAATGAGCTTCTATCTCATTTTTGTGAGACGCCTTCCACATGGGATGGGAAGCAAAACACCCCATGCTCGGGCTTTGCAAAAGGTCCGAGATTCCTTAACATGGTGATAACTTTTGTTCTTACTCCACTGTCTCACTATAACTCTATCACCAAGCCTCGTGCTCACTTTCTTTTGTCCCTCTTAAAGGACCTTTCCATAGACTTCCCCTCTCACTTCATCACTTCTATCCTTGATGTCTATCAGGATACAACGACCCGTTGTAAGCTCATCTTTCCTTTGGCTATCACACAGATCCTTCACCATTTTTCCATCCCCATTCTTGATTCTTCTTACTATACCACCATGGGTGCCATTAACATTGGTTCTGTTCGACGGAGCGAGGCCCAGCTTCGACGAAGCGGCCATGTGTGGAGTTTACTGGTCCTGCAACTTCAGCTGTTCCTTCCACCTCTGCTTCTTCTTCCTCAACTAATGATGTGACCTTCGAGGCTATCATGGCGCAGCTTCAGCGCATGGATGCTCGCCTTGACACTCTTTCTGATGAGTTGTGTCAGGTGAACACCCATGTTGGGCGTATAGCACGACAATAGGCTCGCCTTGGTGGCTTCGCTCCTTCTCTGTCTCCCTCTCTAGAGGCTTCAGCAGATGAGGATGGTGAGGATAGTGATGATGGTGATGATGTGGATGCTAGCTCTTCCAGTGATGATGAGATGATGACCTCTCAATGACTTACCCTTTGTCATTCGTGACAAAAAGAGGGAATAGTTTTGGGTTGAGAGTAGTCTTGTACTTAGGGGGAAAGTTAGTATAGGACTTTTTTGTTAGGGGGAATGTCTATACATTTTTTAGGGATGTTGTGAGGTTCTTATGTATTTTCTTTTCTTTCTTTTACCTCATGTATACTGGTCTTGTGACCATTCTCTTATCGACATACATTGTACTTATCTTTTGATATATATAATGATGTATATTTCTTCACCTATCTCTCTATGTGTTGTTTCTTTTCTATCTTTATATACAGGTTTTTTTTTAATTTTTTTTTTATGTATGCAATCTTTTATTTCTATTTCACACAAGATGCCTTGATGAGTTTTGTTCAAAGTGTTTTAGAAAGATAGGTTGTTAAATTCTACCATGCCATGAACTTTCTTCTTACAAAGTTTTTCAAGAGTTTATGTTAGGGTTAGATTTGTTTTGTATTTCAACAAGAGATTATGAGTTTAGTGATTTAAGACTTCTCTCATGATTCATTTGTTTGTTGTAGTTTTGTCACGGATTGCTAAAAAAAAGGGAGATTGTTAGGACATATATGAGATTGTTAGAGACATATGTTATGCAAATTGGCTAATCCTTTGACAAAACGCACTTTACTTATAATTGGGTAGATCTAGGATGGGTTTAGTACTTCAAGAAACAAGTGTTCAAGTTTAGTATTGAAGCCATGCAAATCTGACCAAGAAACAAGTGAAGAAGTGATGTTCATTAAAGCTCGACAGATGTCTTGACAGAATCATTTTTATTGAGGATTAATGTTGAAGCTCTACAAAAGCTTGAGAGAAGCTGCATCTGTCGAGAATTACGAAGTTAGAATTTCCAGATCTGATTTCATGCATATCCATGAGTATTTGTGTAGCGTTTCTTTTCTCACAACCCTAAACATATATAAGGATTATTTTAAGGGTCGTCACATGGGATGCAACGTGATGCAAAGTGATAATACATGTATATTGTGACTGGAGACAAATTTGCCTTAGTTCATCATATTCTTTCTAGAAGTTACCACGTCTTTGTGCTAAAGGTTTTGTAACCAAGGAGCTTTTTGATCTTCATCGTTGGATGAACTGAAGAACTTTGCAGCCAACATCTTCCTCAAGTTGGTGTGTTAGTCACGTATTGGAATCCGTGCATCATTGGTTAGTCACGTACTGGGATTCGTGCATTGAAAGGATAGATTGCCGCTACATCACAAGTCCAATTGGGTATTGGGGTAAGGGTTCAATTGTAGATTAGTATTAGGTATTGGTATTCATTTTACTTGTAACCGCTTATTTTGATAATAGTGGATTCTCGAGAGTGGTGACCTTAAATTCACCTGGTGGAGTTTTGCCTTGGTGGTTTTCCCCATTCGTAAACAAATCACCTGTGTCAAATTTATTTTCTGTTGCATTTAACTTAGTTGATGATTTTTTTGTGCTACTACGCTTATTGCATGTAATTGAATCTACTTGGATAATTAATTGATTAATTTACCAAAAGGGGTTAATACATTCTTGGCCTATCATAGGGTTTGGGATGAAAAATGTCATATTGATTACTTAAATGTATGCTAGCGTGTGTGTGAGTCTAGAATGATAAATGTTGAACATACCTTTAATGAGATTAATATGTAAGACACAATGAGTGGAAAATGACCCACGGGTCGGGTAGGGTTGGGTGTTGAACACCTTTCCATCCCCATACCTAAACTCCGGACACGTGCTCTGGTAGTAGATCATTACATCCACGAAGGGCACTATATCTATGGTTCCTAGACCTAATCTAGGTGGCGACTCCATTTTTCTTCTCCGCCACGGTCCACTCGGCCGAGGCGTACTCCCCCTATTGTGCTCATAGTGGCAACTCTACTAGGGATAGAAAGTTTGACTCCAATGTTTCTCATTTCTTAATCTTAATAAATGCTTATATAATATTTGTTTTTACACACTTCACTTGGTTCTTTTTGTCCCTTTCACCATGGTTAGTGATAAATGGGAGGTGGAGGCTCCATTCAGGCCAAAACCTTCTGGAGTTCATCCCACTAACCCACAATCTGTGCCATTGCCTATAATGGACTTTGAGTACGTTAACGGTTTACCACCAATTCACTACGGTCCATTTAGGCCCAAGGTTGGAATCATGGCCCACCTAGTTATGAGTGACCTACTGATCTATCGCTTTAGCACTAGGGAGCCTACCTACACTTAAAGAGATCCTAGATCCTATTAATAAGAGGGTACCCTTTATATCTCTTGTTTGTTCAACCATATATCTTGTGTTCACCTAATTCTAAAGGACAAATAAAAGATGTAAAAAAAAATTGAGGATGACCCAAAAGTTATGGCATACCCTAAGACATTGGGATAAAAGAAATGAAGTTCTCACATATAAGAGGCTTGTCCCAAAGTCCAAAGGTATATCTTAACTTGAAAGGTTCATGAGACCATAGCCTAGTTGCTATCATAAGCCCAAATCAAAAGACCTCTTGAAAAGCAGAGCCTTAGGCCTATGGTAACAAATATGCTATGGACTTAGCATCAAACATCATACGAAGTCAATATGAAATTCCCTAATCTTAGGCCTCCTTGTATAAGCCAAGGCCCAAAATGATGATAAATTCATGGACTTTGAAAAGAAGGCTACAATATATTCTAGCTAAAGGGCTGCTTCAAAAAAAAAAAAAAAAAAAAAAAAAGATGATGAAACTGAATGAAAAAAAAGAAGAGCCCAAAGGTGATAGATACATTGTAAGCCCATATTTGAGACAAAGGGTTGAAAATCTTTAAGCACGTTCCAATGAATGCCCATGAGAGTAAGATGAGAGCTTTATTGTAAATGGACTAAAGTCCAATGAAACAAGCGGCAAGGTTCATGAGAGGAAAGGGAGTGATTTTGTAATTGGGCCTTTATTAAAATGGACTTAAAGACTTTCTCAAAACATTTAAGTTAATAAAATGAAACTTTTAATTGGGACATGAACTTAATAAAATGGGACTTCTTTTTAGGCACCATTGCACCACCAAGATCAAGTAAGCACATCCCCACTCCAATTTGGGTCCGAGAAAAGAACAGAAGACATTTGGTCAAAATTGCAGACACATATCACGAAAAGATATTTCAAGAAGAGACGTTTCAAGAAGAAGTATCTCAAGAGGAAATGGCTACTCCAATTGATGACATGACTGCATAAAAGATATTCAAAGTAATAGAAGAACATGGCAATGCTCTCAAGAACATGGGTGGTCATCTCTCCAAGCCTGAGGAGAGCAAGCTCAAGAAGCCTATACACATAGAGATACATGATAAAGATGAAGAAGAAGAATGGGATGAAAGGGATAAGGTTGAATATGAAAGGAATAAGCAATTTGAGAAACTCACCGTGGACACCGTGGCCATGAAGGAAAAGATGCAACTGGCATTCCACAAGGATCAAATCAACATGATTATCAAGAATTTTCTTCCGGCATATAATAGTAGGCTCCTGTCATCACCTATTAGTTCTTTTGGGGAGTTGTGTGATTGTGGAACTAGGATCAAAGATGCAGAAAGGTGAGAGCAAGCCTCTAATCAAGAAGACAAATGGAGGAGGAGCGGCCACTTCTAAGGCACCCAATCCTGTGAATGTGAGTGCCATCATACCTCAACAACCCCTAGCCTATCCAAGTTTCACAAAGAAAGCCAATTCTCCAACATAGGAATGACCCTTGCCCAAGCATATAAGAACTTGACCTCCAAAGGATTCATCAAACCCTTAGACCCCACACCTATGCCTAATCATGTGCCTCTTACTTGGAACCTCAATGAATACTGCCACTTCCATTAGAAATCTGGCCATATCATATGCATGTTCATGGTAGAATAAAGAAAACTTAGAGGGGAAACCCTAATTTAACATGTTAAAAGCAAACAAACAATCAAACAAAGAAACAGAGACTCAAAAACATAAGAAAGGATCAAAACAGAGGCGTATTACATAAATGAAACAAAGAAACAGAAGTAGAAAACTTGGATTAGGGTTTCTGGGCACGAGTATGCATACGCATACATAGGCCTGTGTACGCAGCCCAGTTGTAGGCGTACGCACACTTCAAGTCTGCATTTGCATGCGTACGCATACATGCCCTGAAAACCCTAGCCTAGAAACCAGAAATACAAAAAGCAGAGCATAATCTAAAACAATAAAACTAACAACTTAACATGCTTCTAATATAAAAATAAACAAACTAAACAAACAACAAAGATATCCAAAACAAAATCTATTCCTAAACATGCTTTGGATCTAACAACAAACAAGAACAACACTTAACACATCAAAACATTTTCATCAAAATATCCAATCATTCAACTTCTCCAATCAAAACATGATGAGACACAACAAAACCAAATTAAATAAAGCAAAACATATTTCGAAGAATATATAACATATAAATCAATTAAGAACAACAAGAACACAAGTTATAAAAACCCTAATCAAGGAAAAGCCATGAAGAGAGACTCACCTTGCTGTGGAACACAATTTGGTTGATATTTAACCGGCCCCTCAGTGCCTACAACACAAAGATTAAGTTGAGAGAACAAGAGAATTAAAGAATACAATAGTTTTTTATAATCACAACTCAAGAACAAGATTAGTTTTGGAAAAGGTTTTGAGAAATCAAATTGGGAAAATAGTTTCTGCCTTAAAACTAACTAAAGAGAGGTTTTTAATTTGTAAAAAACGTGCTAAGGGACTGTGTGTGAGTTTTGGAAAAGAGAATTAGGGTTTTTAAGAAGACGGAGACCAATAAATCACTCTCTCTAGCCAGGGTTTTGATTGGAGACATAAGATGAGTATTTATAAGTTAAAATTAGGGTTATGGGGGATTTTTAATTGTCTTTGGATGTTCCAAGGCTCTATGGGCCGGCCCACATTAAAGCATGATGTTTTGGGCCTTAAAATGAAGTTTTAAAACCCAGAAAATTGGACTGCCTAGTTAGCCCAAATTCAAATGGACATAACTTACTCAATATTAGTCCAAATTAGGCAAATTTGTGTTCAAATTAAAACCCAAGATGTCTTCTTTCCAATGAAATAAATCTCACTGAAAACTTCTTCATGGATGAAAAGTTATGGTCAAAACAGTGAGCAAAGGTCATTTTTCAGTATCGATTTCAAAGCGATTTGAGCACTTTTGAGTTGTGATTACTTCCAAACTATTATGAACTCTATAATTACCATTGGTTGACATATTTCAAGATCATCATTGGGGCCAAAGACCAAAATTTATTAACGGTGTGAGAGACCGAGAAATTTGGTTGCTCTAAGAAAAGGGTGTAGGCATCGACACCTTCCCTTTTCAGGATCATATGGAGTCACCATTATTTTATAATTAAAATAAGAAAACTATACAAATTACAACATATCTTGAATAATACACCTTCTCATTAATTGAAAACAATTACATCTTGATAGAAAGAACTTTATATGGCTTTGTTTCCTAGTTACAATCTAGTAAAGAAATACAAGGCCTTGTTTCCAAGTTACATTCTACCCAAAATAAAAATAAGACACTAAATCTACCAACCTAAGATTCTAAGATTTAGGGGCTAGGTTACAGGATGGGAAGGTGTTAGGCACCCACCCTGCCCAGATAGAGTCTGGTCTTCTAGACTTTAAATGACCATTAAATACCCATATTCAGAATGTCAAATGATGTACAACAAATGCTATGTCAAATCCTAGACCTAGGGTTAAAATGCTATTTAAGAACCTTAGATTTGCAATTTTATTTTGTTTTAAAAAAAAAAAAAAAAATTGATGAGAATGCTTAGTGAAAAACTTAAAATCGAGTTTCCATTAAAAAAAAAAAAAAAAAAAAAAGAATGAATTTTTAATAAAAATTCAGATTTGGTTTGGATTTCTAAATGTGAGAATTTTTTTTTTTTTTTTTTTTATGAAAATACAAATTTTATATGAAAAATGCAGATCTGGTTTTGTTTTAAAAGAAAACAGGTCAGATTTTTATTTTGAAGAATGCGAAGCAGATTTTATAAAAAAAATACATATAAGATTTTTTATTAAAAAAAAAAAGCCAAATTTTTGTTTTGAAAACTGCAGAACAAATTTTATAAAAAAATACAGATCATATTTTTTATTAAAAAACAAACCAGATTTTATAAACAAAATACAGATCAGATTTTGTAAACAAAATATAGATCAGATTTTATAAACAAAATACAGATTAGATTTTGCAAACAAAATATAGATATGATTTTATAAACAAAATACAGATCAGATTTAATAAACAAAATACAGATCTCAGATTTTATAAACAAAATACAGATCAGAATGCGGGGCAGATTTTATAAAAAAAATACATATCAGATTTTTTATTTAAAAAAAAAACAAACTTTTGTTTTGAAAACTGCAAAAAAAAATTTATAAAAAAATACAAATCAGATTTTTTATTAAAAAACAAACCATATTATATAAACAAAATACAGATCAGATTTTGTAAACAAAATATAGATAAGATTTTATAAACAAAATACAGATTAGATTTTGCAAACAAAATACAGATTAAATTTTATAAACAAAATATAGATTAGATTTAATAAACAAATAACAGATCAGATTTTGCAAACAAAATACATATCAGTTTTTTTTTTTTTTTTTTTTTTTTTTTTTTTTTTAAATCATGAAGAAAAATGCAGATTTGATTTGAGTTTGAAAAACATGGAGAAAAATGCAAATCTAATTTTAGTTCTAAAAAAACATGGATAAAAATGCAGATCTAAAATCTTAAAAAGAAATTCAACCCTAGATCTAGGCATGTTCATCAACTAATCATGTAAATTTTTCAAAAACAAGAAGAGAGCATGCAATAACATATGACAAACATGGTTATATAAACACGAGAAGAAACATCACATTCATAGAAAATAAAGCATAGATGAGAGCATGTTTTTGATATTAAAATAAAAACAAAATCATGTTATGGAAAGTAAAGTTAGAATCATACATGCATGAACATATTCCACAAGCAGAGAACTATCCAAGAGATCAAAGAGAATGAATTTTTAAGGATCTAAGTAAGGCCACTTAACAGAAAAGAAATTCCTAAAGCAAAGCTTCCAAAATTTCTTTAACGTAAGGGGAGAGAGAGGACAGAAAAAGGGGTCCTGATTCCAGATTTTAGTTCCCTATTTATAGAAGTTTGGTGCTTAGAAAATAAGCTAGGTTCGATCAGATACGAATTAGGTCAAATTATTATCCCAAAAAAATCGAAATGGATGTGTTTTAGCTTGATTTGACAATTTCTAGGCTGGGCCTTGAAGTTGTGCCAATTGGCACTAAGGAAGTGCTGATTGGCACTTGCCCTGTGCCGATCGGCACTCCAAGAGTGCCGTTTGGCAGTTTCAAGTGCCGAGCCCAATTCTTAACTTTGGTTCGATCTGGACTCTTTTTTAGGGGTTTCCTAAGTCGGGAATTGTACCTAGATGTATTTTCAACTCGTATTCCAAGATAAATCCCTTTTATTTAGATAATAAGGTCATTAAAACAATAATTATCTGATAGATAAATATTCTAAAAGGCTTAATTATCAGCAATTCCCTTGTTATTTGATTACCTAGTTTATCCCTATGCAACCAAGCTTATTTCTAATAAAAAAACAACAACCAACAACCAATCACAAATTTATTTAATTAATTTTAATTGTTTATCCAATCAGAATTAATTTCAATTAATCACACGTGATCAGCTTCACCCTCATACAATGCATGCAAACCGTGAAAATTTGACATTGTGATATCTTTCAATTCGACGGTCCGATTTGGGAATCGGGCATATCGTCACGACCGTTAGAATCTCAAGTTCATTTTTATGACATATGATGAATGATTTAATGCATGTAATGCAAGTATGATTTTTGGGTATTTGCAAAGGTCATTTTAGTCATCTTCCAAAATTAAATTATAGGTGCAAAATCGAGTGTCTACAGAATGCCTCTCATTAACAGATCTTGAAAAGTGAATGTCAATGTAAAACAAAGACACTGATTGTAGCAACCATGATTTAATTGAGGTTGATTTTTCAAAGATTTCCTAGCCCTAGAACCTAGAAGCTTGGGGTGTTAAACTAGTACTTTATTGTTTTACAAAAAATGAGAACTATGGACATCTAATCTACTTGATAATTGATGAACCTGGATAAAATCTTGAATGCGGATGAGGTAACCAAGAACTTTATTTGCCTGATCTGAAAGTCGACTGAGAACTCTATTCGCCCAATCTGGAGTAAGGTGACTAGGAACTGTATTCGCCCGATCTGAAAGTAGACTGAGAACTCTATTCTCCCAATCTAACTTGGAATGAGGTGACCAGGAACTATATTCGCCTGATCTAGAAGTGGATTGAGAACTCTATTCGCCCAATCTAACCTGGAATGATTGAGAACTTTATATGCCCAATTTGGAATAAGATGACCACGAACTATATTCGCCCGATCTGGAAGTAGATTGAGAACTCTATCCTGTTGGGGTTTATGACCTTAAATACAATTTATTGGCATGTCATAAATGATTAAATAGTTTAATTATATGAGACTGTCTATAAATGAACTAATGGGACATTATCTTAGTCCATGAGATGCATAGTATGTGATTTATGTGAAAAGTCACAGAAAGATATAAATCACAAGTTCTTTGTAAACTCAGAATTTTAGTTCGTAGTCGGTGATGAAATTGGGCATTTCATCTGCGAAGACTATAACATATCAACTATGATGATTTATCTTGATCATGGAAGTTGAGACTTCTAGTTGGTATGTTGATATGTTTTAAGAGTTAAGACATATTGAACTGGACCGCTGTGAGATTTATTATTCTCCTAACGACTGTCAAATGAATAATAAATCTCACGATTTCTATTTACATGAACTCTAAATCCTGAGAGAATAATGGACTTGATCATGAGATGTAGGTTGCTTTAATATATCAGGAGTGAGATCTATAAGTCACGGTCAAAACCTCAGTATGTTGGGCAGTCGCATTTAGTATTGATGGAACATATATTCTCAAGATGGAATTCATAATCTCTTAACGGAGACATAAAATATTCCCTTGAGATAAGTTTAATGGATTTGGTTATTCTAGAGAGTTGGGCCCAACCACTTTAGTAAGTTGTTACTAAAGTATATATTTATGAAATTGGATTTCATAAATATATGATGAATAACGTAAAGGATTAAACCGGGTACTCAAGGATTAAGCTGTAGTAATCTTCAAAGTGGCAGTTTACATTCATGACTTTGTATTACTATGAATATTTTAATGAAGGGATTGCATGTATAATAAAGTCTTGGGATATAATTTATAGATAAGGCCTAGAGTGCAACTATATTTATATAGTGATATTAAATATAGTTAATGGTAACTTTGGACTTGTCAAGAGTTGACAGAAAAGCCCAAGGCCCATTGGAGCTCACTACAACAAAATGTATTTTCAGTGACGAAAAAATTCGTCACTAAAAGTCCAGTTTTTCGTCACTAAGGACCTTTAGTGACGAAATTGGACTTTTAGTGATGAAACTCATTTTGTCACTGTAGCCCCGTCACTAAAAGTCCTGGTGACGAAAAATTTCGTCACTAAAAGTCCGATTTGATTTTTTTTTTTTTTTAAACTTTTAGTGACGAAAATGTTTCGTCACTAAATGTTTTCCTCACTAAAAACACTATTCAGTGACGAAAATATTTTGTCACTAAAAACACTTTAGTTTACTAAATCATATTTAGTGACGAATAATTTCATCACTAAAACTATGTTAGGGTACATATAGTGACGAAAAAATTCGTCACTAAAACTATTTTTAAGAAAATCCAGGCACATATAGTGACGAAAATTTTCGTCACTAAAACCATTTCTTACAAAATTTTACTATATTTAGTGACGAAATTGTCGTCACTAAAACAATTTTTTGTTGCTATATTTGTTATGAAAAAATTCGTCACTAAAACTTATTTTCTGTTTTTATTTTTTTCATGGCTTTGATATTAATCTGTAACCTGTCATTACATTATTAAAACCTCACATTTGAATAACACATTTATAAAAAAAGATCCATACATTTCACAAGTAAAAAATAAAACAAGTATCCAATTCAAACTCATTCCATACAATAATTGTTTGCAACACATACAATAACACAAGATGTTTTATAACAATATAAAAAGTGTAGCATAATATAATTAGGACCAACAGAAGATGTCCTCAAATGTCTTCAAGTAATGCCAAAAATAAATGCCCTAAAAGCCACCAATAAGAAATCTGCACAAATATAAAAACAATACTACATTAAAATCATAAAGTAAAAATATTAACTATATTATAAGAAACATTTCTAACAATGCATTAAGAGTAGCCACGTACCAATGAATTCTAACATTTCTAACATCTGCCATCAGGTGTCTTACCTATTGTCATCCAACTTTTATCCATGTTTGACTACAATTGCAAGGTGAATTTAGCAAAATAAGGACAACTCATGCATAATGTATTCTAACATCTAAGCCTATAAGCTACTTAGATAAAGTCATATCCCATTCATGAATGCACAAGTCTACATTAATACAACCTACCACAATACCAATTCTCAACAAAACAATATATAATGCTTACAAGTATTGAAAACAATTAAATAATATTCATCACATATAAATCAACAATATCCATTCACAATTCCCAAAAAAATAAGAAATACTTCCAATATAAATTTAAACCACCTTATAACACCATACAAGCCACTCGCTTGCTCCAATACAACAACCCACCACAATACCAATTCTCAACAAAACAAAATATAATGCTTATAAGAATTTAATAAGAAATTACTTACTATGCTTAAGTCAGCACACACCTTAACCAAAGAAATCCAAAGTTACCACAAACAAAGAATGAGTTGCCTGCCAAAAAAAAAAAAAAAAAGTTACTATGCTTGTGAGTTACTAGTACTAATGATGATTTGCAGACAATTTTTTTTCCCCTAAACTAGACTTGTATCCATTCTCAATACTCATTATCACTTCATTTAGCTTCCTATTTCACCCAAACCCAAACCAAAATCCAAACCCAAACCCAATTCATATTCATATTTAAATGGTGCACAACTGAATAAATTGGCTAAATTACCAATCCTTTTAGGTGTACAAAATTAAAGAAAGAAGTTAGGTTTATATAGATACTTGATCACTTTCACAAACAAGTGCAAGATAAATTAGAAAGATATAATTACGTAAAATCAATATATATATTTTCAAACTTTGAGACCCAAGTCAACAAATGAGCAAAAGTAGACTAGCATATCTTCTTTTCACTTTATGGAGAAAAGGTCTCTCTTCTGACAAACCTCAATAATATATTAACAATTTCTTGTATATATTTAAGAACTTAGATATTAATAATTTATAATAAATAAATAAATAAATAAAAACCATGTACTAGAAACCACATATCAAAGACTCCAAATTCTATTTCAACGTAGTTGATTGGCAAGGACTTTGTCAAATGGGTATACGTCAACCTTAATTGCTAAACACCTAGAAGAATATTCAAAGGAATAATACCAAAGAAAGGGGCTGCTGCCCTTTGTCTCTTGACTTCCCTAACGGTGACCCACCCACACCGCAAGATCCTTTTAATTTGTTCAGCTACGATTGACAGTGGAACTATTAAGCCTCTCTCTTATTGGCAGGTATGTACACACCCACCAAAACAAAACTCAAAAGAGTCAAAAGACCCCTTAAAAACTCTCTGTGTGTTTTATAAGTAAAATGCAGTTGTAGTTGAAGTTTGAGCATGCGGTGTTATATATATATATTTATATATATATCTATACATAACTCTCTGTGTGTTATTTTCTCCTTTTAAAATAATAATTGATGAAAGGGAAAGTTGATAATGAAAGATGGAATTTGGAAATGACAATTTGAGTAAATGCTTGGCTACTGCAATCTATAACTACAGCAACAACAAAGTCCAGCCAATGAATTGGGATAGTGCCTAACAATGAGGTAAACTGAAGATTAAATGGGTTTCGGGCTTCAACTATAGTTTATCCTAAATGAACCATTGAACTACAACTATTAAGCATTCTTTTAAGTTCTCAAACAAAGTCCAAACAGTCAACTCAGCATTACCCTTAGTTATTGATTACACAGAGAAACACAAAGATACAGAGCTGCAACTGCATTAACTTCTTACCTTAATTACTAAAAAACACAAAAAGAAAGTAAATAAATAACACCAATCTACCTAGAGCCCCACAAATAAGTCAAAAAATTTAAAGTCCAACTTAAAAGTCAACCACTAAATATAAAACCGTTAACCACATTCCTAGTATCCAATCAATAGCTTTAAAACTAGATCTATTCCATACCATCTCTCACAACACAAAATGCCCAAAAATAAATAACTAAAACCAATATAGAAACTCCAATTTCCAAAAAAAAAATCTCACATACCATTAAATACCATTAAATCTAAATCTGAAACCCACCCCAAAAAAAACCCAGAAAGGAAAGGTTGTGCAATATGGATTGGGAAGTGGTGTTACCAAAGTTTCTGCCGATGATACAGTGCGAAGTAGAGCCATGCTTTTTATCAAACTCTTTCTTTATATGCTCTGCAACGTCTTTCTCCATACTGTGCTTCTCAAATGCCTAATCCAAAACCAAAAACAAAAATACATTCTCACATACCAAAACTTCAATTTCCCACCTAAAAGAAAAAAAAAACACGGAAATTAAGGCTGATAAAATAGGCTTACAGAGGAGTGAGCAATTGAGAGAACTTTACCTGTCTCTCTTAGAAGATGAAACCAACCAACAACAACAAGCCAAGAGGCCTTCTACAGCATTGACACCAAAGGATCTCGACGGCGGCGGTGAAGGAGCTCAACGGCGGCGGCAAGGGTGAGCTCGACGGCGACGTCAAAAGGAGCTCGACGGCAGCGTCAATGAACGGCGAAGAGAGAGAGAGTGAGAGTGAACGAAGGTGAGAGAGAGAGGTGAGAAAAAAATGTTAAGGTTTCATCTAAAAAACTGAAACGCCATATTGATACTAACACCTTTAGCGACGAATTCCAGTTTCGTCACAATAGGTGCCAAATTTTTGTTACGATTTTTAGTGACGAATTCCAGATTTCGTCGCTAAAGAACACTTTTAGAGACGAATTTTGATTTCCTCGCAAAATTGTAAACCTTGATTATTTTTAGCGACGAATGTTTTTCGTCTCTAATTCTTCCTTTTAGTGACGAAATGATTTTCGTCTCTAATACTATTCACAGCAACACCTACAGTGACAAACTGTTTCGTCACTAAAAATTTCAACTTTTAGTGACGAAATATTTCGTCACTATAAATTAATTAAGTTCGCACCAAGTTTTCTCCCATTGGCGCTCATATTTCGCCCTAGCTTTCCCCATGCTGGGTTCTTTGTAGTACCCATAACTTTCCTTAATACCAAGTCATCAGGCACCAATGGTCTCAGCTTTACATTGGTATCATAACCCTACTTGAGTTTGTGTTGGTAGTATGCCAATTGAACTATTGCACTTTTTCTTCTTTTTTCAATAAAATCTAAGCTCTTTTCTAGCAACTCATTGTTACTGGTCGGACTGAATGAGCTGGTTTTTAGTGTTGGGAAGCCAGTTTCTAAAGGAATAATAGCCTCGGCTTCATAAGTCATTGAGAAAGGAGTCTCCTCTGTTGACCTGCAAGGTGTGGTTCGATACGTCCACAAGACATGTAGCAACTCTTCCACCTATTTTCCTTTCGCATCATCCAGCCTTTTCTTGAGCCCATTAATTATGACCTTGTTTACAGCCTCGACTTGTCCATTTCCTTGGGGATAAGCTGGGGTTGAATACCTGTTTGTAATTCCGAGATCACAACAGTATCTTCTGAAAGATTTGCTGTCAAATTGAAGGCCGTTGTCTGAGATGAGTGTATGAGGGACCCCGAACCAGGTGACAATGTTTTTCCAGACAAATTTCTTGGCGTCCACGTCTCTGATATTCACCAAGGGCTCAACTTTAACCCATTTAGTAAAGTAGTTCGTGCCGACCAACAAATACCTCTTGTTCCCTACGGCATTGAGGAAAGGGCCAACGATATCTAAACCCCATTGAGCAAATGGCCAAGGGCTAGATAGGGGGTTAAGGACTCCTCTTGGTTGATGTATATTTGGTGCAAATCTTTGGCATTGATCACACCTTCTCACATATTCTTATGCTTCTTTCTACATATTTAGCCACCAATAGCCCTGAGTGATGGCTCTGTGAGATAAAAATCTGCCTCCTGTATGGCTTCCACAAATCCCTTTATGTAATTCCTCAAGGAGTAGCTCTAATGCCTCAGGGTGAATGCAGAGTAAATATGGCTCAGAAAAAGAGCGCTTGTATAGTTTTCGGTCCTCGGATAGCCAGAAATGAGGCGTATTTCTCCGTATTTTGTCAGTTTCTGATTTATCCTTCGGCAAGATGTCCTCTCTCAGGAATAGTACTATGGGATCCATCCAACTAGGCCCTACTCTGACTTGGTGAATATGAGCCACCTTTCCCTTTACCTCCGTGGATTTGCACAAGTCTTCTATAAGGATAACTTGAGGTAAGCTCTGTGCCGAGGAGGTTGCAAGTGTGGCTAAGGAGTCAGCGTGTGTGTTTCCACTCCTAGGGATGTGCAGCAGGATGAATGATTCAAACCATGATTGCAAATGCCTAATCTGACTTAAGTAACCTTGCATTCTTTCATCCCTTACTTCTAACTCGCCCTTCACTTGGCCAACAACCAATCTTGAGTCCGAGAACATCTTTACTGCTTTTCCTCTCATTCTTTGAACCATGGACATTCCTTCCAACAAATCTTCATATTCAGCCTCATTGTTTGTGGCCGAGAACCCCAATCTTAATAATTTCTCTATGGTGAGTTTCTCAGGTGAAATCAGGACTAGCCCCACTCCGAATCCCCTTTGGTTTGCTACTCCATCAACATACACCTTCCAGTATAAAGGTTCTTGCGGGGTAATGGAGCCAACCGATTTTTCATCCATATGCTGCGCTTCTATCTCATTCTCAAGCGAGGTTTCAGCGAACTCGGCCACCAAATCTGCTAGGACTTGGCCCTTAACGAAGGTACGGGGTAGGTATTTGATGTCAAAAGCCCCTAGGTTCGTACCCTATTTGGCAATCCTTCCCATGTAATTAGAACTTCAGAGTAGAGTTTTGAGCGAAAACTGAGTTAGGATAACAATTGTGTGTGCCTGGAAATAATTGGGGAGTTTACGTGTAGCGTGTACTATTGCCAAAACGGCCTTCTCTAATGGCAGATAACGGATCTCGGCCTCACGCAGCGACCTGCTCACATAATAAACCAGCCTTTGTATGCTGCTATCAACTCGAATCAAGATCAAGCTCACAGCATGAGGGGCCACAGCGATATAAGCAAATAGAACTTCATCCATCTCAGGATTGGACATGATAGGTGGATGAGAGAGATATTCCTTAAGCTGCTGGAAGGCCAAAGCACACTCCTCGGTCCACTTAAATCCCTTCCATTTATTCATCAACAGGAAGAAGGGTCTGCATCTATCCGGTGACCGAGAGATAAACTGGTTTAAGGCAGCAGTCATCCCGGTTAGCTTCTGAACTTCTTTGGGATTTCGAGGAGGTTGTAGACTGTTTGTTGCCTTAATCTGGTCGGGATTAACCTCGATTCCCTGGTGAGTCAATAGCCTAGAAACTTGCCTAGTCCCACACCAAAAGAGCACTTGGAAGCGTTAAGGCGTAGCTTGTGTTTCCTCAGAATTTCAAAAATGTTTCCGAGGTCTTCCACATGCTCAGACACCACCTTACTCTTCACCACCATGTCGTCTATATAGACCTCAATACTCTTGCCCAACTGTGATTCAAACATTTTAGTCATCATCTTTTGATAGGTGGATCCCGCATTTTTCAAGCCAAAGGGCATCACTTTGTAATGGTAATTTCCAGTGAGAGTGACAAAAGCTGTCTTCTCCTGAATATCCAGGGCTAGTGGTATTTGATGGTATCCTTGAAAGGCATCTAAAAAGCTCATCCGAGGATGGCCTACAGTCGCATCTACCAGCTGGTTTATTCGAGGCATAGGGAAAGGATCCTTTGGGCAAGCCTTGTTTAAATCCGTGAAATCCACACATACTCACCATTTCCCATTCTTTTTCTTCACTACCACAGTATTGGCCAGCCACTCAAGGTAGAAAATTTCCTTGATAGCCCCTGCCTGCTTAAGTTTCGTCACTTCATCTTTAACAACATCAGAATGGTCTTTAGATGAGCGCCGAGGAGGTTGTTTTTTGGGGATAACGGATGGATTGACATTCAAATGGTGGCAAATGAAGTTTGGGTCCACCCCCGGAGCGTTATAAGCACTCTATGCGAACACATCAACATTTTTCCTAAGGAATTCAATTAGCTCTTCCCTCTCTTGGGGAGGTAGCTAGGAACCGACCTGAAAGAACTTTTACGGATCATCGCCAACAACAACCTTTTCTAGATCTTCGCATTTCGCTTCCTCGGTTGATCCATTATTGGGCAACACCGGAGTTTTTAATTGCTATAAGCCCCTTTTAGCAGAGGCCGAAGACTCAGCTTCGGGCCGATGTAAGATGGCAGCCACCATGCACTGCCTAGCCATGGACTAACTCCCCACAATCTCTTTAACCTAGCCCTCCGACGGATATTTCACCTTCTAGTGCAGGGTAGAAGAGACGGCTCCTAAGGCATGAAGCCAAGGTCTGGCCACAATAGCTGTGTAGGGTGAATAAGTGTCCACCACAATGAAATCCACCTCCATCACTTCTGAACCGGTCTGTATGGGCAGTCTAATCTGACCTCTTGGAATAACAGTCTTCCCCTTGAAACTTACTAGAGGGGAATCGTAGGCCGTTAGATCCTTGGGTTTTAAATTCAGTCACTTGTAAAGGTCACGGTACATAATCTCGACAGCACTGCCCTGGTCTACCAACACTCTCTTCACATCATATCCCCCTATCCTGAGTGTGACCACCAAAGCATCGTCATGGGGTTGGCTGGTTTCGATCTTATCCTCGTCTAAAAAGCCTAGAACCGGTTGAATTTCTAATCTGGCTCTTTTTGGCTCCGAATTATTGTCCTCAGTGGACAGCTGAGCCACATACATCACTCTGGAAGGACAAGAACCGGTCCTACAGGGAGCAGCGAAGATGACATTGATCGTTCCCAGAGGGGGTCTTGAAGAAGCATCTCCCCGGGGATCCGAACTTGTCTACTCTGCCTAGCCACTAGAATGGTGCAACAGCTGCTTCAACTTTTCTTCTCGGACCAGCTGGTCCAAATGGTCCCACAAATTCCTGCAATCCTCCGTAATGTGTCCCTGGTCCTGATGGTATTGGCAATAAAGGCTCTGGTTGTGCCTCATGGGGTTTCCAGTCATCTTGTTCGGCCATTTGAAGAATGACTCGTTCTTAATCTTCTCCAGAACCTAGTGCACCTATTCTCGGAACACTGCATTAACCGCCTGGGTGTTGGCAGACCTTGACTGTTTAGCGAAATCTCTCCGAGGTCTGTTATTATTGAATCGGTCTTACCTAAAATCCCTTGCTCTTGGTCTTCCTCAACCTTCTTGTACTTATCAATCCGGTCCATGAGTTGGATCACACTGGTAACAGGTTTGCCAGTCAGAGACTTCCTTAAACCTTGCTCGGGAGGGAGGCTAACCTTAAAAGTACTGATGGCCACGTCATCAAAGTTACCATCTATCTCATTGTATGTCTCCCAGTATATGTCCGAGTACATTTTCAGGGTCTCCCCCTCTCGCATGGATAAGGATAGTAGTGAGTCCAAGGGCCGAGGTACCTTACTACACGTGATAAAACGAGAGCCAAAGGCCTGGGTGAGCTCCTTAAAGGAATCTATGGAATTAGCCCTCAAACCATCGAACCATTTCATCACCACAGGTCCCAAACTAGAGGGAAATACTTTGCACATCAAAGCCTCATCCTTAGAATGGACAGCCATCCTTTGGTTGAACTGGCTCACATGTTCTACAAGGTCCGTTCGACGATTGTACATGGTAAACGTGGGCTAATGGAATCACCGAGGAAGTTTTGCCCTTTCTATCTTGCGAGTGAAAGGTGATTTGGAGATTTGATTCAACGCCTTGCTCATAGCATCGTTTCCCAAGCCTTTACGAGGCAGACTTTTGTATCTTCGCTTGTGGTGGTGCTCTTCTTCGTAGGAGAAAGACTCGCTTGGCAGAGTTCTTGACCTTTGTTTGTAACTAGCATCCTTTTCATCATTGGAGGAGACGTCAGAACTGGAAGGAATTCGTTTTCGTTGTGCGTGGCGCAACTTCTTCTTTAAATTGTCAATCTCCTTTTGCATGGCTCTGTTGTTTTGCTCTTGAGAGACGTGACTCCCCACTCGAGAATGACTTTTACTAGTATGTGTGGTGTGTATGCTATCTTCTCAATCTCGCTTGTGTTCAAGGTTAAGGAAGTCATCTTGTCTCCTGGAACCCATGGATTCTTCTTGATGGGGACCTGATCCTACCATAGTTAGATGTCGAACTCACTAATACACAAGTTCTTCCCACAGACGGTGTCAATTGTAAGGACCCATTTTGCAGCCCAAGCCCAAGATGTATGATTTTGGCCCAGTAAGCCCAGTACAATGAATTTGTAGAGAGTGGGTTAAAGAACTAGGCCTTAATGAGTTGGACAACAGCTAGTACTAAATTAAATGACAATCAAACACAAATAAGAGATTCTAATATCAATGGACTTACAGTCCGAGAAGGTCTCACTTTTATAAATTGATCATAATTGGGTACAAGAATAATTTAGATTGCTACAGTGTCCTCTCTATCTTTTTCCGATCCCCTCCTCTTGGAGAGCCTCTTCCATTATATATTTTTCTTTGGACCATCTTAATCCTACACTTATTGATCATCTGAGCCCTTACTTGAGTATCTGTCCCATCAGACACCTTCTTTGGCTTTCTGTGAGTTGTGGTAGTCAAGGCAGCACTGTTCAGGGGTCTTCTCCACATAAATGCGGCCAGAAAAGTAGTTGCAGTGTATTCAATGTGGTGGTAGCAGCTTTCCCTTAGATATTTTAGGGTTTCCCTCCTTCTCGTGTATTCATGATGTACGTCCCTATCACTGAAGCTCCTTGGACGGTCACTTTGCTTGGTGGAATACATATTTAAACTCTATTTATAATATCGGAGGAGATATTCCTCCTCGGACCATCTTCCATTCGTATCTTTTTTCATTAAGTCCTGAATCTGAACCATTCATTACCATTCGTTCCTCGACCTACTCACGCTCTCGGCCAAGCCCATGGCCCAATATATAATTTGGGCCCTTAACCCTACAATAGCAATTGAATTGACTTAATAGAGAAAGGAATAATCAAATTGAGGAAGAAAGGCAATTGAACCAGCTTAAAGGAGAGAAGAATAATCAAATGGAGGAAGAGAAATTAAAGGTGTTAAAGAGGGAAACAAAAAATTGTGCAATCATTAAATAATTAAGAATAATGAAGAAGAAAGAAAGAAATAAAAAAAATAAAAAAACAAAAAAAAAACTAGCTATAGGATTCTATGTGACGCACTAGTAAGACAAAACAAAATAACAAAATTTTCAAACTATTTATCCCCAACTCACTAATCTACCAAATACTCTTATGACCTATTTGGAAGTTTAAAAAAGGAGGGGGAGTAGAGTAGAAGGAGGGAGAGTAATTCAATTACCTTGTTTGGAAGTTTTTTAAAGAAGGAAGGGGAGGAGTTTGGAGGGGTTTCAACAATCTTTAACCCCTCATTTTTAATTCCCCAAAATTAGAGAGATTTGGAGGGAGAGTAGAATAGATAAATTATAGACTAGATAAATTTCCCAATTTACCATTTCTAAATTAATAATAGACTAATGTTGCAAGTCCATTTTCAAATAGGGGTAAATTTGTCTATTATAATCATTTTCTCTCATTTTCATCCTAATTTTTAAAACATCCAAATAAAGGGAAGTGTTAGTTACTCCCTTCTCACTTATTAATTTTAAAAACATCCAAACAAGATGGAGGGGAACCATTCCCCTCTACTCTCCTCCCCACTACTCTCCTCCCCTTTACTCCCTCTACTCTCCTCCATCTCTAAACTTCCAAACAGGCCATTAAAGAACTTCTCACAATCAATTAAAGGTTATAAATTTTTCTAAATTTCTCAAGCATTTTGAAGCTTTGATTTCAAAAAGGTAAGAACCTATTTGCTTTCATTGAAAACACATTGTTTTCAATTTTCATTTCTTGTTTTCTATTGGGCACCACCACTTGAAAATCTATTTGGTTCCATTTTTTGTTCTCAATTATTCGTATTCAGTATCCAAAAATATAAGAAAGAGAACAAAAGCTAAGAACAAAATTTTGGAGTTCGAATTATGACTTATGAAAATTGAGTTACGGTGACATTCTCGCAATAAAACTAAAATCATTGGGACCCACACGCATGTCTTGTTTCAATCGAGACAGACTCTGCACCAAAAGGCCCAGCGACTATTTCAGTTCTCATAAACGGATTAAAGGAAGTCTCTCATCTCTCTCGGTCTTTCATTTTTCTTAGACCAGTTGTTCTACCCAGATCATCTCAACTCAGGTTAGTCTCTGTCCCTCTCTCTCTCTCTCTCTCACTCTCTCTCTCTACGTATTTTATTCACTTCGGAGTACTTAGATCTCTCTCTCTCTCTCTCTCTCTCTCTCTCTAAGAGACACACACGCACAAAAATTTATTTCTCCCCTTCCTCAGTTTCCTTTTTCTATTTGTGTGTGACTCTAATATCTTTCTCTTTATTTCGCAAGCGGTGACTCCTATATATCAACAACGATTTGGAATGGAGCTTGGATGGGAGTTTAATGGGATTTTCTTTTGTGGGTTTTTGCTTGGCTATGGGTTTGTGGTATTTCAGTGATAGGGTTTTGTGGGCTTTTGCTTGTCTATGTGTTTCATGGTGTTTGGATCCATGGTGGTAGGTTTTTGCTTGGTTGTGGGTTTATGGTATTTTGGTGGCGGAGTTTTGTGGGTTTTCGTTTAGTTATGTTTTCATGGTGTTTGGATCCATTAGGTTGGGGTTCATGGTGTGGTTGTGTTTTCATGGTGGTAGGTTTTTGTGGGGTCTTCTGAGGTTTGGTGGTGTTTGATGTTTTATGGTGTGGTTGTGGCTATGGAGTTTAATATATCTGGAGAGAAAATCCGACCATTGGTAGTGCTATTGTTGTGGTTGATGATGTTGGTGTGGTGGTGAATTTTAATTGGAAGATAAAAGGGGGAGGGGGGAAACACACTAGTCTAGAAAATTTATGTCAAACAAATGCAAGTCGTTTTTTGAGTTACAAAAATGGATTATAAGAACAAAGTTTTGAAAACGAAAACTAAAAACAAAATTTTGAGGAACCAAACAACGCTTAAGCTTCTAATTCACAAATTTCTATTTTGGCTTCCTTCTCTCCCTCTCTCGCTTTATAACTCTCTCATATCAGGCTTCTCCTCTCTTCTTCGATGTGAATGGGTAACTCGTATGAAGCTTGGGTTGGTCTCAAAAGGCAATGCTCTACAGTGGTTCAAGCTTTGACCACAAAGCGTGAATGATCAAGGTTCACTGCGAATGGTAGTGTGTTGTGGGATTTGGGCTGGTTAAATATTTTGCATTTGTTAAAGGGGTTGTGTGGCATTGCTGTTACTCAAGGAGCTATGCATAACAATTAAACAAGGATTAGGTAAGCTAGATTTTTGGGTGAGGTGCTTTGGTGGGCTGTTGATTACAGTCAATGTGCAATGTAGTTGATAAGTATGGGTACGAGTTTAGGGTTTACATGAGTCAATTCATCTTACGTGGTTGGTATGGGATGATTGAGTTAGGTCGGGGTGCTTCCAGAATATTATTGATGGAAGTTTGCAGCTTGATGGTGTCAAATGTTGATTATTAATAGTTAAGGAAGGAAATGGTTAATGATGGCAAAAATGATTCATTGTTTGCATTGTTTTTCTTTTACATGTTAGGTATTATAGATCAAGTGTGAAGAGTTTGGGGATGGACGTCCAATAGTACAAAAACCATTTGATTACAAGAGCCATTTAAAAATCCAATCAAACAACATCCAATTTAATGTACAAGGCTGATAGCTAGTTGTCAAGTGGGAGGATAAATTATGAATTTCGCAATGCTTTGGTTCCTTTCTAACTATTTTAAAGTTAACTAACGACATTACACATCCAAGGGAGCCATTGTAAATAGTTTGCATTTTAGGGGAGGTAAGTGTTTGATTTCAAACTAGAAAGGTAACGAGTGTAACTATAGCAAACCTTAGGGGAGGTCAATGCAATTTTGACTATATGTGTGTATGTGTGCGTGCGCGCATGTGGAATGTTATAGTACATATGTGAGCGCCTTAAGTTAAACAATGCAAGCTTGAATGGGCCCATCCTAGACATAGGCCTGGGAGTATGCCACTAACTCAAGGTTAGGGTAAAGAGTGGGATTGGCCACCTAGTTAGGCCGAGCAATTACTTTGGACCCTTAAGCAAATTTCTAATGAAACAGTTTATAAGTTTAGAGTTCAGGTATGGGCTTAGGAAGGTGTTAAACACCCAAGCTCACCTCACTGAGTGAGCTAGCCTCCATTAGTGTGTTATTAGATTATTTTTGGATAAGGAATATATTATAGGGATCTTGATCATAATCATGCATTTATTACATAAAATGGAATACACACAATAAAATATTTATATAGATCACATCATATCATAAAAGAAAATATATTTGAAGTTCAAATTGAATCATATTTTATTAAAAAAGAAGGCTGACAATAAGGGTGTCCATGGGTTGGCTTGGGTTGGTTTTAAGGCGAAACTGTCACTCGACTCAATCATATCGGATTTGGAATTGTGCCACCCGTCGCTGACCGTGGGTATGTAGACACCTCATTTTGTACCCCTTATGACTTGGACCCCCGTTCCCTAATGATGACATTACTCACAGGCCCAAGGTTGATTTAGGGCCTCATCTCGTAAAATCTTGACTTAAGGAATTATTTATGGAAAATATAAACTTATTTTTGGAAAATAAAGGCACAAGAAACCCTAAGTGTGTGTACACATACACGTGTATGCGCACGCATACTCAAACCATGCGTACGCATACTTAGAGTATGCGCAAGCATACCCAGAGTATGCTTACACATCTAAGGTTCCATTAAACTATGAAATGAAAGTTTTTTTGCACATAAATTTGTGTGGAATGAATCCCACATTGTTTGGGAGCCGCCCCGCACCCCTATTTTACCACTATAAAAAGCCATAAAATGCACTTTTTCAAGAGGAGGGGAAAATACAGAAGATTCACTAGTAAATAGTGAATCAAAGAGAGAGTTTTTCACAAAACATCCTCAAGTCAAGTTTTACTTGGTTGGGGCTTATTTTGGTCTTGGCCTTTGAGTTCTAAAACTTACTAACCTGCTAGTTTTGTTGTTGATTAGATTGACTAAGGGGAACGGTCAAATCAAGCTCTAGAGAGTTCTTGTGTTAAGGTAAATGTTCTAAGTTTGGCTTTTCACTTTTCATTGTTTTGTTGTTTGTTAGCATGTTTTTATTGCTTTAAAATGTTTATGCTAGTTTATATTTGCTTTGTGTTTGTACTAGAAGCATGATAGGTTGTTAGGTTCTTTTTTTTTTTTTTTTTTTTTTTTTTTTTCGTGTTGCTAGGTTTAGGGTTCTGGGCATGTATGCGTGCGCATGCTTTATGAATGCATACGCATACTCGTAGTGTGCGTACACATACAGTTGGGATGCACATGCATACCTTATGTATGTGCACACACATTCATGTCCAGAAACCTAGATCCACTTTCCTCTATTTTTTCTTGTTTTCCTTCACATGTTTAGTCTTTGTTTAGCTTTGTTTTTCATGTTTTTGAGTTCTGGTTTAGGGTTTTAACATGTTTTGTTTTGTTCTCTTGCTTAGATGTTTGATTAGGGTTTTTGTTAGTTGAATGCCATGAACATATATTTGAATATGAACACACATCAATGCATAGGTGTTGCGATGTAGTGAGGTAAGTCATGCATAAATCACATGAACTTGCATTTGAACGTTTGAGCTTTAAGTTGCTTGATGTGCTTGGTTGAATACCATGGGTTTTTGGTTTAATGCTTGAATGTGTAGTTTGTTTCATATGCCTTGTGATGTTGCTACCATTTTGCTTTGTTGATTAAATGCCATGATAGATGAATGCTAGGCTTAGGGATGATACAACCATGTTGATTGCTTTAGATGCATGATAGAGTGTGTGTGTATGAGTTAGAATAACATGTTAAAAGACCATTTAATGAGATTAAAATTTGGAACACAATGAGTGGAAACTGACCCACGAGTCAGGTAGGGTCAGGTGTCTAACACCTTCCATCCCCATACCTAAACTTCGGACACGTACTCTGGTAAAAATTAGTCCTTCCACAAAGGCGCTATATTCATGGTTCCTAGACCTAATCTAGGTGGCGACTCCATTTACACTCTCCGCCATGGTTCACCCTAGGCTAAGGTGTACTTCCCACGAGTAAGAGCCAAAAAGGCTTGTCGCAGGTGCTGGCGCCCACAGGGTATACAGGCTTTAGATCGCCACAACTTCCCTATTTTTGTAGGCCAATCGGTTGAAACCATCAATTTTGGTCGAGATATCAATGATTATGGCAGAGCTAATACTTCCAATGGAGATTTGATGGATGAGATTTATTTGGATGAGATTTCGTCGGATCTAGTTAGAATCTCACCAAATTTGGCGGAGAAAGCAACATATCGGTGGAACACAATGAATTATAGTAGAGAATGGCAAACTCTAATAGTGGTTTTTGGTCAGATCGACTGGAGTCGGTTTTGGGTAAGAAGGCCCAGCACTCGACCCATGATTGTCATATTTTGTTAGCAAAGACCTGTCGTTGATTGCCACCTTGGTTAGATTAGTCAAACTTCAATTTGGATCCCTTCGAATCAGATGGTTTAGTCAGATTCTGGTCACAGTTGGACAATTCTAGTTGACAATCAAATAAGCATGCATTGATAAGGATAGATTTTGTTATGAACATATTCGAATCAAATTAATTATTAAGGAGTCACCTAAGCAACTTATGGAAAATAATATACTATTAATTATTAAGGATTCACCTAAGCAACTTATGGAAAATAATGTACTATTACTTTTAGTGTTGGCAAATTTCATGAATTGTAATCTTGATTGAATTTGTATTTAGTCATCCATAGTTGAAGATCAAGTATCCAATAAGTAGTTCAAAAGAAGGAGAAATTTGTAGTTTTGATTGAGTCTCAACTGATAATCAATTGCATAAATTGCAGCCAAAATTTCCAAACCAACGCCTCTAAACCTTAATTCAACACAACCCAACTGTCCAGCACCACAGATCCACCACAAAGTCTAGTCAATGGCCACAAACCCAAGAGAAAACCGAATCAAATGGACCTTCCTCTAACCCAGTCTCCTCAGTGCATCTCTCTCTCTTTTAGATTTGGACTAATCATACCACCTAACCACTACTGATATGGGTTTTCGGCCATGGGTAGAGAGAGAGAGAGAGAGAGAGAGAGAGATAAAGATGATGAGATAAAGAGAGAGCAAGTTAGACATCAAGGAGAGAAGAGATCAATTGGTAGAGCCATTGTCAATGGTGGAGGTGGCGTAATCTCTAGCTCAACTTTTTCTGTCACAATGCTTAGAGAGAGAGAGAGAGAGAGAGAGAGAGAGCTTGAACCGGTCACCAATGGGTTGGTATTTTGATTTGGGGTTTCAAAGGGTTTTTGATTAAGTATAGTATTAGGTTGATTTTTGTGTCTATCGAAATTAAAGATTGGTAGATTTAGTTTTTTTGATGTTTTGTTTGGTTGTCAATAAAGCCTAAGTGAAGTTGGGAAAGTTACTATTTTTTTTTTCTCTCTGTAGATTCCATATTTTGTCGGCCCTCGATTTGCATGCTGGACCCCTAATAATCTAAAAATATTCATTTTTCATCGTGGGACCACAGAAACATCTAGATTGACGTGGTACAACCTATTCGAGCATTGAAGCACTCAAAGTGCCTTTTCAGGTCAAAATGACCAAAATGCCCCTGGTTAACCCTGGGTTGACCAAAAGTCAAAGTTGGTCAAAATCACTCCAAAACTTCATTTTTTATGTTTTTATATCAAACCCAAACTATTTGGAGATTTTTGTTAACTTTGACCAAGTTTGACCCAGAGTTGATTATTGAGGGCACTAAAAATCCTAATTTTGATCATTCCATCAAAATGGGTTGAAACCAACGCCATTACAAAGATTATTGAATTTCCTTTCCAATGACTATTCATGGGTCGAAATTAGAATTAAAATGGTTGAGATATCTTGAAAATCGTGCTGGGCACATCAGCTTACTTCCCGAGGCCATAACTTTTTATTCGGCCGTTGGAATTTAAATGTCTTTCATGTTCTAGAAACCAAACATCCATATCTTTCTAGGTCACCAAAATTAGCTCAATTGGAGTCCAGGAAGATCTTCAAATACAAGTTCAAAGTCAAAACCGGAAAAGACAAAATTACTAATGTCAGCACACCAGCTCGGCGCACCCTAAAGGGCTGCCGGCCAGCTCCGGCGGCCCCTAAGGGTGCACCGGTAGTTGAAGGGTCATTTTTTCAGCATAAATACCCCCTGACCCCCCAGAATTGGGGAAAAAGAAAAGAATTTTTGGCACTTTGGAGCATTTTCTAGGTAAATTCTCCCTCTCTTTCTCTCTAAATTTCTCCAAACACACACATAAAAACCTTTGATTTCTTACTTTTCTACAACAATCAAGATGTAATGTTCTTGCTCCCGTCTTCCTTTCCTTAGTCTTGGTACCTTGGATTTGAGGTTTAGGGGTGTAGATGTAGCTTTTTAGCTACTATCTACACCCATTTTATTTTATAGCTTTTTATTGCTTTATCTTGCATCCTAGCATGTTTTATAGCTTTTCTTAGTATATCTCTTGTTTTATCTTGCTTACTAGCATGTTTTATTGCTTTCCTAGCATGTCTACTTGTTTTATAACATGTTTTATTGCTTTGATAATATTGGTCTAGTCTTCTTGGGCTAAGATATGTCTAAATACCTTGTTTGTACTTAGATCTACATGTTTATGTGCTTTTTGCCATGCTTGTGCTTAGATCTACATGTTTATGTGCTTTTTGCCATGCTTGTGCTTACATCTACATGTTTATGTGCTTTTGTCATGCTTATGTTTAGATCTACATGTTTATGTGCTTTTCTGCCATGCTTGTGCTTAGATCTACATGTTTATGTGTTTTTTGCTATCTTTATATGTTTGGATCTACATGTTCATGTTCTTAAATCTTTGTTTGGATGCTATGCCTAGTGCTTTATAGTTTTATATCTCTTGTTTATGCCTCTTTCTTGTGTTTGGCTTTTGGGTGGGGTGTAGATCTAGATCTAGTGGTCTAGGCCTACATCCATATACCCATGTTTCAATTAAGGGTTTTGATTAGTTACTTTATGCATGTTTGTGCTTTGTTTGCTCTTTTCCATGCTTTTTTGCTTTAGATTTATGCTTGTTTGCTTAGGTCTAGGGTTTTTGCCATGTTCTTGCTTGTTTTCTCTTTGTTGGTTTGTTGTTTGTTGGTCTTTGGGGTTCACTTGCTTGTTTGGTTGCATCCGCCCCTTTGGTGGCTTATTTGGATGCAACTATGTTTGGGAGCACATCTTCATGATGTTTGGGTTTGTTTGCCGCTTGCCTTTTTCCTCTTTTGCTTAGCTTTGCATGTTAGGGTTTCTCTTGTTAGCCTTTTGGTGTGCCTTATAACATGCTTACCCTTCCCCTTTATGTGATAACATGCTCGCTTTGCTTGCTTTGTGCCATCTTGTTTGGCCTTCTTTGCTTGTTTGCATCTTTGCACGTTTGTTTATATGTTCATGCATGTTTCTTTGTATGATTGTTCGTGTCATCAAGCCTAGTTCCTACCTATGGTTTCGTGCAAGTTCACACCTGTCTTTGTACACAAAATCCCGAGTCCCTTTAGGAATTTTGCTTGATGGCACATGTGTCATCCACACTCCAATATAATGGAACTACGGACACCAAATCCAAACCTACGTTTGTCCTTCTAGGACACCCTTTTTTGCTTGATAACATGTTTGCTTGATAACATGCTTGTTTGCCTCTTTATGTGCTTTCCTTTGCTTGTTTGTCATTTTGTGTGCTTCCTTTGATCTTTGTTATCTCTTTTGCTTGTTTGCTGGCTTTGTTTTCTTTGTCATTGCATGTACACGCTTGGAGTGAGGGCGTAACTTCCAAGATGCAAGCTAAAAAAGGGCAAGAATGCAAGCAAGAAGACGTAAGCCCAAAGAGGGCAATGTTTAGTAGATAGGAGGTTTAGCCTCCTTGAGGGGTTCTTTCTCTCTCTCTTAGCGTTTTTCTTTAGAACCATGTATCTAGATTAGGGTTATCTTTCCTATACCTTGCTTAGGCCGCGTTCCTTAGGTATGACAATGTCTGATTTACATTTCCCATACCTTGCTGGGTCATACCCTTAGAACGTTGACAATATCTGGTTTATTTTCCTGCTCTGTATGTTTGCATTGTGCATGATGTATGTGTGTATGTATATATATATATATATGCCTGCTTGTGGATGATCGTGCACTTTGTATGATGGACTTTCATGGTTAGGAGAGTAACCCTCTCGTAATCATGGGTGCTCCTAACCTTGTAGTGTGGGTATGCACTCAAGGCGATTGTTGTCGGTGTATATTCGTGCTATATTGTGTGCATGATCATCACAGTATGTTTGTCTCGATCCATATCAGCTAGTGACATTGGTTTCCCCGTGTATGCGACACGCATCAACATGCTTGATGCTTTGGTGAGCTTTGGCTCGCCCTAGTACGAACATGCTGATATGCAACGTATACACAGGCACAAAACCCTGCCGGTGCACCATAGTACACCAAACGCAAAACTCTACCGGATTTTCGCTGTGAAAATGGGGCACCTTTATTGCTGTATTCTCATAGTGAAAGCTTAGTGAGAATAGTGTTTTGTGTTCTATGACTCACCTAAGGCAAAATGCTGCTGAATTTTCGCATGAAAATAAGGCGAAATGCTACTAGATTTTCATCATGAAAATTTGGCAACAATTCCAAAATATGCTAGTAAAGCATTGATTAAGACCATACCCCTTCCAAAATCAAACCTCATAGCCCAATTATTTTAAAGCCCTGAAAGCTAACGCCAATAGCGTGTTTTCAATTGCCAACAATTAAGGTTTCACGAAAACAAATGACTGTCTCTGGACAAGCATTGCGGGGTGCCTAACACATTCCTCGCACGTAACTAGACTTCCAAACTCAAGAATCAAGATTTTTTACCCGTCTGTGTTAGATTAGGAAAAACAACATTTTTCTTAGCATAGGATTGATAATAAAATCAATTAGAGTCAGGTGACCAATCACACCTTAAAAAACTCAATGATTGGTAGCGACTTCACTACCTTTAATAATAATAGGTTAAAATCGACTCAATTCAAGTCACACACCAAAGGTTTATCCTTTTTCATAGCACCTGAGCTTCGAGTCTATGTATACACATACACACATCTAGTGCGCGTGTGTCGCTGCGATGGATGGTTGACCACTGCGAGGCATCGACACCCTCCATATTTAAAACTAAGAAAATATTTTTATTTTTTTCCAATTTAAATTATAATTGAGAAAGTAAATGTTTTTTTTTTCAATTAAAATGCTTATGTGTTATTTTTAAATATTTGTTTAAAGTATTTTATTTTAGTCACGTCAATGTTTAATGTGCTAGTGATGTACTCTGTGTGCCATGTAAGCTCTTTCTGTTAGTGAGATGACAATCTGGACTACATTGAGAATGAGTTGAAAAATGTAGGGACCAAAATAGGAGCTCTAAAAAGTATGGATCAAACTAGGAACTGTCCCAAAATGTAGGGACCAAAAATGTATTTTCACCTTGAATTAAATGATAATCAATTAATCCATTGCTTTATTGTTTTGGGGTCAAAACTAGTCTTTTTAATTTTTATAGTGGGTTCTAATTTGTTCATCTGGTAAAGTTTCTAATGGTTGAATAAGAGATTTGGGGTTCAATTCCTGCCTACACCAAAAATCAATTGGTGTCTTGGTCTGATGATAAAGAGCACAATCATCAGAAACTGACGCCATAGTTCGAAACTTTAAAAAAAAAAAAAAAGGTGTAGATATACTTTGTAAAGGATAAATTTCTTTTGTGTGTGTGATCCTTGACCTTTATTTTCATGGATATGTATAAATCTCGAAAATACTCTAAAAATACAAACAATACCCTGCCTATTCAATGCTATAGGTGCTCAGGTTATGGACACGTCCAAATTGAATGTCCCAATTATAAAAAGTCCCAAGTGTAATGTAAAACTATGAAGCTTAACTTTTTTTTTGAGAAGGTACTATGAAGCTTAACTTGAATAAAGATTTAAAAATTGTACTGATGAGAAAGATAAATTGTTGGTTTTTTTTATATAGTTTATTTTAGATACTTTTTTGGCATTTATTGCTTCGGTTTGTAGTGGGAATTATGAATCTTTTGATGATGAATATAATGACCTTGAGACTGCATATGATGAACTTTCTAGGGTATAAACTTGCTAATAAATCCCTAGAAAAAAAAAATTTCTCAAAAAAAATCCCAAGAAAAAATTTAATGAAGTAAAACATGAAAAAGAGGCTTTAATTTTAAAATTGACCTAGTGAACAATCCCAATACACTAGAAAGTTTAATAAAATAAAATTTGGGGGAAATTATACTTTACCACCCTAAATTATACCCTAGATTACACTTTTCACCATAAACTTTTCGAATGAATGTTTTGCACCCTAAACTACAACTTTTGTTACACTTTGCACCGCAACGTTAAGTTTGTTGTTAACTTGGACGGAATTCTAAAGTTCAATGTGTAAAGTGTAATCAATAGTATAATTTAGGGTGGTAAAGTGTAACTTCTTGTTTTTTTTAAGGGATTGAGAAGAGGGAATTGAGTCTGTTCATTTGATTTCATACTTTACCATCCAAGTTAACGGCAAACTTAATGTTGGGGTGCAAAGTGTAACAAAATTCATAGTTTAGTGTGCAAAATGTGCATTCAAAAAGTTTAGGGTGCAAAATGTAATTTGAGATATAGTTTAGTGTGGTAAAGTGTAATTCTCCCTAAAATTTTCTCCCTTTTTATATATTTTTTTAATATTTTGTAATAAATATGAAATTTAATATCTATGATAGTTATTTATTGAAATTTATTATGATTTTGTTTATATATGAAATATTAACTATTAAATTGGATAATTATGGTACTTATTTTAATAGGTATTCATTGTAATTTTGTTTTTATATGGAACTATTAAATATATAATTATAGTAATTATTAATAAGTATTTATTTTGATTGTATTTGTATATAGAAATAGAACTATCTATTCTACTATTTAAAAAACATTATGACTTGGAAAGATTCTAATTGAGCTTTCAAATATATTAAAGAATTTAAACACAATTTAAAAATATGTATTAGGTTTAGGATATTGATGTGTAAAATGTGAGGCCTAAAAATTTTATGTGGCAAAATATCATGAGGTCCACAGAAAGTGTAACATCTTCGAATTTATATATATTATTATAAATAATCAGCAACTTGTGCAATGTACACGAATGTTTAATAAAATTTAATTTATCTAAATTTTTTTTTTCTCTTTTGTTTTGTATATAAAGATGAACTTTGATTATTATAATAGTTATTTATTTAAATTTATTATGATTGTGTTTATATATGAAATCTTAAATATGAAATTGGACTAGTTATTAATTGTTTTTATAAGGAACTATAAAATATATAATTATGGTAAATATTTATTTTGATTATGTTTGTATATAAAACTATATATTCTATTATTTAGCACCAATCTATTCTATTATTTAAATAAAATATGACGTGGAAAGATTCTAATTGAGCTTTCAAATATATAAAAGAATTTAAACTTAATTTATAAATATATATTAGAATATTAATATGTAAAATGTGAGGCCTAGAAAATTTATGTAACAAAATATCAAGAGGTCCACCAAAAGTCAAGCATTTTTGGCTTTATATATATTATTAAAAATAGTCAGCAACTTGTGCAATGCACAAGAAAATTTAATAAAATATGTTTTTATTTGATAAATTGATTTTCTTTGAAAATTTGATTTTTTTTCTCTCTTTTGTTTTGTATATAAATATGAAATTTGATCATTATGATAGTTATTTATTGAAATTTATTAAGATTGTGTTTATATATGAAATCTTAAATATAAAATTAGATAATTATCGTAGTTATTAATAGATATTCATTGTAATTTTGTTTTTATATGGAAGTATTAAATATATAATTATGTTAATTAGTAATAAGTATTTATTTTGTATGTGTTTGTATATAGCATTATCTATTCTATTATTTAAATAATATAATGTGGAAAGATTATTTTTTTGACCAGGACAGATCACTATTCACCAGCATGCGTGAATAGCTTCCAAATAGATCCAAGATAGTCTAGACATATACAGACAGATGTTCATAGGTCACTACTGTTCACTAGCATGTGTCTGACAGACTCCTAGATAGATTTATCAGAAGTTACTTTATAATATTCTACAAGTTTCAAGTTTCCACCAACAGATTAACTTGAGTTAACTAACTCAGGTTACTTTTGAAAACTTACCATGGTTCATTTCATTTAAGGTCCAAGAAATTTAAGGTCCAAATTCTCTAAGGTTCCAACTCCAGAAAGAAGATAGCCCTCTCTCCCTTAGAAAGACTTTTGTAATCCTTCTTCTCTTGTTATCTTGTAACCCTTCCCTTCAAACAAATATAATCTTGTAACCTTTCAGTTTCTAAGATAGATTTTATTTTGTAATCTTGTAACTCTTCAGATAGTGTTTTATTTTCAAGCTTGTAACAAAGACAGCAGTTTGTTTTCAAGTTTTATCAAAGACAGAAGTTTTTATTCAAGTAAGGTTTTACTAGTTTCTATTTTCATATTCCATACTCCGTTTTAACTTATTTTGAATATATCTATTTTGCTATTTTCTTCTTTATCATCTATTTTATCATTGTTTATGCTTCCATATTACTGTTGTGCTTTCTCCTGGGTATGTTATGATCATATTACTGTTGTGCTCTCTCCTAGGTATGTTATGGTATCAGCCATGGATGGTAGATGTATGAGTTTTATTTCTTTGCAATTAAGAAGTTACTAGGAACATATATTACTACATAGCCACTACTTGCTCCTTGTTAGCGTTAGTTAGCCTCAAGACTCGTTGGCAAACCATAGTTTTACGTTGGTCAGCTCGTTTTTTGTTAGTCGACGGACAGGCATTGTTTGGGTGGTCCCGCAATGGAGTTTCCTGAGGAGGTAGTCCCGATAGCAAGGATACCAGTGGTTAGTAATAGTTTCGCCAGTAATTATTAATTGCTTGGAAATAGAATGAATATGTTTAGTCGCTCATCATCTGTTGCTAGGACACACTTAGGTCAGGCACACACTAATCTGAACATGGAAAATGATAGAATAGTTAATTCCGAGGAATATAGCATGAAAGATATAGACAGGAATTTGTTAGAATGGAATAAATGGAATATACCGATAGAAAGAACTGATAAAATCTACAGACATACTTCTTTCTCTAAATTATCCTTCATGACAGACTACACTATAAAAACTGTTGAAAGAACTTACTCTTTATTTAATGAATATGAAACAATTCAGTTATTTTCAATAGACTCAATTAAACGATATAGAGAAAAATATTCCTTTTTACATGTTGGTCTGGTTCAGGTAGCTGTAAAACCATTAACAAGAGAAGCTTTAAATACAAGTGTTTTACTTTGTTTAAGAGATGACAGACATTTAAGATTTAATGACTCACTTTTAGGAATGATGGAAACAAGTTTACATAATGGACCAGTATATTTTAATTGTTATCCTAATTTTGCTTTAAGTTTATCTGACAGAAATATTATGGATGCTTTAACTTTGAATGTAAAAATAGATGGTTATTATATGAAAGAAGGCTCAGAACCTTTAGCTATTATTTATAGGATTTATTATAAACTTATGAAAACCACCCTTGACCCTCAATCCATGGTAGAACCATCCCCTAAAGGACTTACTCTCCTTCTTCAAGACTCAACCCCAAATAGTAGACTTCGTGTACCCCAACAAATACAATGGAAAGACATAAACCTTCCTGAATGATGGCAACTACAGGCCATTGCTCCCACACCAAAGATAGAAAGCACAGAACCAGACTTCATAGCACAGAAGACAGACTGTACAGTTATTATTTCTTTCAATAATAATGACAGACAAACCGACAGCCTTATTAGACCCAGTAGTTCTTCAGGCAGAAAGACCCCTATGATGTTTACCCCTAGAAGCTCCTTCTCCTCCAAGACATCTTTCTCTGATTCCAGACCTTTACCTCCTTAGAATCTTCCTCTAGTTATACACCTTCCTCCTATAAACACCAAAAGAACCCCAGTCCAAACAGAAACAACCTATTATCCGACAGAAACCACACAATCGACCCCTAATGTTCATCAAGCCCTTTATGAGCCCCAACCTCAACCTGATTCTCCTACTCAAACAGACATATTAGGATTCACAAATCATGACAGACGAATTAATGCTTTATCTAAGGAATTTGTTTTAGATAAGGAATTACTAAAACATGACTACTTAAAACCTAAAAACACTGATAGAAAAAACCAGTTTTTTGAAGAAAATAACGAACAAGAAAGGAATAATTTAAGAACTAAATATTATGAAATGGTGACAGACTTGCAGACACACTTTAGTTTCTTTGACTTGTTGGACTATCGTAACAAAAAGATAAGTGTGATAGAAAAAACATTGTCATGGACAAAGACAGAAAATCATGAAAAGGTGTACCAAACTTATCCACCCTTTAAATCAATTATATTGAACCAAAGTGGTGGAGTCCAAGTGTTGGCTACTCCTATTAAAAGACCTAGTCTAAGTGATGATAATAAGAACCTAGAGAGAATAATTCAACAGAATAATTATACTAATATATATCTAAAATCAATAGGTCAAAAGCTACAAGACATAGAAGATAGAATAACACCCCCTTCCACCTCCATAAAAAAGGAAAATGAGTCTAATACCCCTTTGTTTATCCCTCATGAAATACCTCCTCACCTTAGATCACCTTTAAAGAGACCTATGACAGAGAAAACTGATGATCTACTTAATGAAATAAATAGAAAGTTATACTTAATGAAATTAGAATCACAAAAAGACATGGAGCCACTAAAAAACAAAAATATGACGTTAAATACAATAGGAAGAACTGAGTCTTCAGAGGATGAAGAATCAGAAGACAATCAATTGACAGATTTGACAGACTCATCAAACATAGATAACTTAGAATCACAATTTACAGATAAATTGCAAGTTAATAAATTAACTTTAGCATCTTCATCACAAAATCGCAAAAAAGGAAGGATTGAAGAAATATACCCCAAAAAGAATTGGTATCCTAAACCTACTCTCCCTGATTTACAATTTGAAGAAAGACATACTTTTGTTAATTCATCTTATTCACCAGATTTAATTTGTGAGTGGAATATTGATGGAATGTCAGAATATGAAATAATAAATCTTTTACATGAAATGACCTTGCTCACTAATGTTTATAAGAATCATGGAAAATCAGATCACCAAATAGCCCATTTAATTGTCACCGATTTTACTGGCCAATTGAAAGGTTGGTGGGATCACTATTTAAATAATGATGACAGAAATCAAATATTGACAGCTGTTAAAAGAGAAATAGATGGGAGTGTTATAATGACAGATAGACAACCTTCTCAAGATGCAGTCAATACTTTAATTTTTACCATAACTAAACATTTTGTTGGAGATCCTAATCAATATAAAGAAAGAGCTTCAGATGTTTTAATTAATTTAAGATGTCCACAACTTTCAGACTTTAGATGGTATAAAAATGTTTTTATTTCAGAAGTTTTAAGTAGAAATGACTGTCAACAATCCTGCCGGAAAGAAAAAAATATTGCTGGTCTACCTTATTTCTTTGCTCAAAAAGTTAGACTTGATATAGCCAATAATGACGGAACTATAGACTATCCTAGCTTAACATATGGTGACATAATATCCTCAATCAATAAAACAGGTCTATGGTTGTGTAATGATTTAAGGCTAAAAAATCAAATAGAGAAAGAAAAAAGATATGCTAAAAAGGAGCTAGGAACTTTTTGTGAACAATATGGCTTTGATCCGTTGATTGCTCCCTCTAGGAAAATAAGGAAAGAAAAGAAAGATCTTGACAGATATAAAACCAATAATAGAAGATATAATAAAAGTAGGTCTAAAGAAAAGAGAGAAGAGTCCAAAAGAAAGAAACGTGATAGATATAGAGAGAATGACATTGTTTGCTTCAAATGTGGTAAAAAGGGACGCACTAGTAAATACTGTAACTTTCAAAGAAAGATAAACAAACTTGACATATCAGGAAAATTAAAAGATAAATTAATGAGTATATTAGAACAGACAGATACTGATGAAACAGATAATGAAATTCACCAGATAGATAATTGTGATATCACCTCATCATCAACAGATATTTCTTCAGATAATGGAAAAGTTAAATTATGTAATTGCAATAATCCTGATAACTGTTATTGTAAAAGAAAATTAAAAATAAGTTTTTTAACAAACCAAGAAGATATAATAATAGATTTAATAGACAAACTTCCTGATTTACAGTCCAAGAAGGATTATTTGTCTAAACTAAAAGAATCTTTAACTCAAACTGATAGTTTTGAAATAGATTTGAAAGATTATAAGTCAACCTATAATTTTGTAGAAATTACTAATAGATTTAAACCTAGTAAACCTGTAACAGTAACAGATTTACAGACAAATGTTAATAATCTGAGAAAAGAATTAAAAGAATTATAATCAGAAAATTTCATTTTAAAAGACATGATTGAGCAGATAGCCACACAAGTAATTAGTGTAAAGGATAGAATTAAATATGTTAATGAACCCTTGACAGATTCCTCCCTTCTTGACAGAAATAATAATATGAATAAAAGTTCTTATAAAGATGAATATAAAGATGAATTTTTAAATATAATTGACAGATGATATTCCAGAAATGGTATACTAAAATAACTCTAATTGTTCATAAAGAATTCTCGTTAACAGTTTTTGCACTTGTTGATTTGGGTGCTGACATGAATTGCATACAGGAAGGATTAATACCTTCCAAATATTATGAATCAACAACAGACAGATTAACTCAGGCTAATGGTGATAGATTTAAAATAAGTAATAAATTGACAAAGACATGCATATATAATAATGGAATCAATTTCAGAACACCTTTCTTCTTAGCAGACAAATTGTCCTCTAAAGTTATTTTAGGGAATCCTTTTTTGGCTTTACTTTATCCTTTTTCCACGACAGACAATGGAATATGTACTAATATTTTGAAAATGGAAGTATTTTTAAAGTTCACCTTACCTCCAATCCCTAAGGATATACATTTGCTGAAAGAAATCTCAATATTTAAGGACATAAATACTGATGAGCCAATAACAGACAATAATGAGATTACTACAAATCCAAAGGTGGATGATACTATAAGTTCTACCCAGTAGCACTTAAGTATATACATATTATTTGAAATATATATATAGTTTATTTAAAGTTTTTTTTCAAAAGTTTATTTAAAGATTGTCTTCAGAAAGATTTTATGCTGAGATTTTACTCAATTTAACATTGTCCTTCCCAGAAATATTTGAATTCCTCGTGGAAATAGATAGTCTTCTAATAGAACCCTTTGAATAAACCCCTTCAGAAGTATTTGAAACTACAATGCCCAGATTTGATCATCAGTTGCATGAAGGCCTTTAGCTAAGGCATACTTGCACTATATTAATTTGTTAATTTTAAAATTAACGGTCAATTGCCTGGCAAGCAAGATAGCCATCCTAAGGCCAAAATCTCAGACCAAATTTTGCCAAAACAGAAATCTTTATTAAAGATTTCAGACAGAGCATGAAGGCGTCTCAATTGAGGCAACATCCCTTCAGAATACAAGGTCAGCAATGACAGTGTATTCAAGTTGTGATTATTATAGGAGCTCGACTAACAGACATAATAACATAATAGCTGCTATAGCTATTAATAGAAAGGACAGACAACTGTGACAGACTACTATTCATCCATGATAGATCACTATTCACTGCAACAGATCAATATTCACTAGCACGCGTGAATAGCTTCAAGACAGATCCAAGACATTCCAGACAGATACAAACAGATGTTCATAAGTCACTACTGATTACTATCATGCGTCTATTGTTTATTAGCATGCATGAAAAGAGACTGATAGATTCCCATACAAACTACTGCTCAATAGTAATTTCCACAATATCCTACAAGTTTCCACCGACAGATTAACTTGAGTTAACTTTACTAACTCAGGTTACTTTTGAAGACTTACTATAGTTCACATCATCTATAAATAGACAGACTCTGAAGACAGAAGACAGGTCCAAAAATCTAGGTCTAGAATTAAGGTCCAATTCTGAGGTTCAAGTTCTAGGTTCAATTCTCAAGTTCTAACTCCAGAAAGAAGATAGCCCTCTCTCCCTTAAAAAGACTTATGTAATCCTTCTTCTCTTGTAATCTTGTAACCCTTCCCTTCAGACAGAATCTTATAACCTTTTAGTTTCAAAGACAGATTTTACTTCGTAATCTTGTAACACTTCAGACAGTGTTTTATTTTCAAGCTTGTAACAAAGACAGCAGTTTGTTTTCAAGTTTTATCAAAGACAGAAGTTTTATTCAAGTAAGATTTTACTAGCTTCTATTTTCATATTCCATACTTCATTTTAACTTATTTTGAATATATCTATTTTGCTATTTTCTTCTTATCATCTATTTTATCATTGTTTATGCTTCCATATTACTGCTGTGCTCTCTCCTGGGTATGTTATGATCATATTACTACTGTGCTTTCTCCTGGGTATGTTATGGTATCAGCCATGGATGGTAGATGTATGAGTTTTATTTCTTTGCAATTAAGAAGTTACTAGGAACATATATTACTACATAGCCACTACTTGTTCCTTGTTAGCGTTGGTCAGCCTCAAGACTCGTTGGCAAACCATAGTTTCGCGTTGGTCAGCCCGTTTTTTGTTAGCCGACGAACAGGTGTTGTTTGGGTGGTCCCGCAATGGTGTTTCCCGAGGAGGTGGTCTCGATAGCAAGGATACTAGTGGTTAGTAATAGTTTCGCCAGTAATTATTAATTGCTTGGAAATAGAATAAATACGTTTATCATCTCATCATCTGTTTGCTTGTTCACACTTAGGCTAGGCACACACTAATAAGAAACATGGACTATGATGATATATATTATGATGAAGGTTATAGCACAAGAGATATAGACAATAATTGGTTAAATAGTAATATGGACTATGATGAAACAGATTCTAATTCTGATAGTGATACTGATGATTATAACTATAATAATAGCACAAATAATTGGAGTATATTAACATGAGATAAAATCAGCCGACAGACTGATAGATACAATAATAGTTTGTTAGATAGGATTAATAAAAAATTAGAATCTTTAGAGAATATTGAAAGATCCATTACAGTAGAAAGAAAAAAAAATGATAGTTTTTTGGACCTACTTGAAAGAATGAAAGCTTTAAATTCAGAAATAGAATTTGAACCTCATCATAAATCACCTTTAACAAAGACCATGACAGATAATTGGCATAATGAAAGGAATAGTGTAATAGAAAACTGGCATATAAATAGCAGTAGAAAAGATGATAGAGAACTAAAAGCAACTAAAAGGTTACAAGATTATATCTGTCTGAAGGGAAGGGTTACAGAATTACAAGAGAAAAAGGATTACAAAAGTCTTTCTAAGGGAGAGAGGGCTATCTTCTTTCTAGAGTTGGAACCTTAGAGAATTTGGACCTTAAATTTCTTGGACCTGTCTTCTGTCTTCAAAGTCTGTCCTTTTATAGATGAAATGAACCATGGTATATTTTCAAAAGTAACCTGAGTTAGTTAACTCAAGTTAATTTGTCGGTGGAAACTTGAAACTTGTAGAATATTATAAAGTAGCTTCTAATAAATCTGTCTAGGAGTCTGTCAGATGCATGCTAGTGAACAGTAGTGACCTATGAACATCTGTCACAGTTGTCTGTCTGTGATTTGTCATAGTTGTCTGTCTAGGAGAGCATTCTGTCTTGCTTCTGTCTTGCTTGGTACATCTGTCTCTATCAATCTGTATCTGCGTAGTTATCATAATCTAATGGATCAGAGTTATCTTCATACTGCTTATGCTCATGGATAGCTCCATAGTTACCACATAGAACGCAGTATGAAATAGGGGGATAAATAGGAACACGATCCTTTGTTGTCATTAGTCTAGGATCTTTAGCAATCTTTCTTTTTCCAATAAGCCTTCTTGTTGAAGGTCTTGGACCATATATGGCTATCCTGTTGGTGTAGCCATATAATGGAAGCCTTTGTCTAATTCTTTTTGTACTTCATAAATCTTGTTATACATGAAATTAGACCATTCTTGAGCCAAAGCATCTGGATCATCAAGTGATAAATAAGTGTCTCCTGTATACTAGTTATATTCAGGGATACAACCCCAATCATGGATAAGGACCAAAATGTGTGATGGTCGAGCTTCCATATAATAACTAATGTCCCAAGCTGGAAGAGTGCTCCAAATAGTGATCCTCATATAATTAAGTCCTCCAATCTGTGCGGCTACTTCTTGGATGACTTTGGGAAATAAACTAATCTGAATTCCAGAGGTTATGATTAATTTGCTAATGAACCCTACTTCTAGCATTTCAGATAACCATAAAGGATCACAAATTACTGGATCCTCTGTCTCCATGTTGATAAGTAATCCCGGATAGGGATTGTATTTGTCAAAAGTTCCTTCATAAACTCTGTCTGTTTCTCCAAAGCTTTCATACCATGTAGCTTTATGAGATAGCCATATGTCGTCTGTCATGTCTTCAGTTCTAATAAATGCTGTAGAAACTAAAACTTTAAAAAGATACATCCATCTGTCATAAGAACTTGTTATGGCTTTATGAGTTAGTATATTCTGTTGGATTTCAGGAGGTAAAGTTCTTATGGCAAATCTCATTTTTTGCTGAATCTTAGGGTGGAGCTTTGAAAAGCTTGTTCCCATAAGATAGCTTTTTAGAGACTGTGAATTTGTCTTTTTGGAGCTTGAATCTCCATCCGCCTTGCCAGGGAGTTGACAACCAAGTGCTTCAATAAATGCACTGGTGCTAATAAGATGTAATTCCAAAGCCTTAAGGGTCTTTTGGAATAAAAGTTTCTGTCTGAGGGTGAAAGCTGCTTGAAGATTGTCAAGAAGTAATTTAATATGAAAAGGAAGGTCTGTAAATTCTCCGTCCTGAAAAATGAGATCAGTGCGGAGCACTTCTTGCAGAATTTCACTTTTTCCACCACATGAATACATTGCATCTGCTAGCAACGTATCCTGAAGGGACATTGTCTCTATCGAGACGCCTTCATTCTTATCCAAAATCTTCACTGAAGCCTTTCGGATTTCTTTGGGTTGCACCGCTGGTGCCTTGCCCTTCCCTTTCATGTCTGCCTTGAAGGGTCTTTTATTCATGGTAGTCTGCAATTGGGTTTTGGGAAAATGATTATGTCTTGAAATATTATTTTGAAAATAAGTGTTTTGCAAAGCTTCTTTAAAATTCATTTTAAAAACTTCTTTGTCAATGTCTTTCTGTAAAATTCCTTTAAAATGTTTTATAAGAAAATCATTTTTAAAATTTCAAGCATATATAATAGAACAAACTTTTTTCTGTACACCTTTGTGCTCTTGCTGAGTAGCAGTATAAAAGTAGTCATGATGAAGTCTGTCAATGTCAGAGTGGCTAGAATTCAAAAACTTTACAAAATCTACCATAATTCTATCTGTTTTGTATGTATTACTATATATCTCATTCTGTGAGAATAAAGCTTCTCCATAAAGTCTTTCAACAATAATTATAATAGGAAAATCTGTCAGGGACTTATAATTAATTCTTCCTGTTAGGATATTAAATCTGTCTTTGTTCAAGAAATTACCACAATTAATGTTTTCTTTAATGATTAGTAAAGGAGAATCTGTCAAGACTTCTTTTATTAAAAGATCTGTTGTATGAGTATCTGAGAATACTATAAAGGGTGTAAGTATGTTATTTATTATAATTTTGTTTGGTACATCTGTCAAACTGTTAGTCCATTCATATTGACTAAAAGAAATTGTAAGCATAGTTTCATCTTTTATCTCTTTTCCACTAAATTCTTTTTCACAAGATGTTTGGACTATATGTCGGTGCCTATGCAAAAAAGTAGTGGGAGAATAAGAGCAAATCTCTGTCTCTATATTCTGTTTAAACTTCTTTAGGTCATTATCTGTCAATTGGCCATCAAGTAATTTTTCTGTCAAATGTCTTTTTGTTCTACAGATTCTTTCTTTATTAATATCTTTTAGGATAGTGACAATATCAAGGGAACTAATTTCTTTCAAGATTAGGGGTGAGGTGAATCTAAAAACTAGCACATTAATTTTAATTCCTTCATTTGTCATCAATAGGGGATAAAGCAAAGCCATAAAGGGATATCTTAAAATAACTTTAGAAGAAAGGTCTTTAAAAATAGTTTCAAAACATATGTGATCATTAGGTAATTTATAATTAAATATCTGAGTTAATCTTTCAGATGATCTTTCATAATACTTTAAAGGTATTAATCTTTCTTGTATACAATTCATGTCAGCACCTGAGTCTATTAAAGCAATTTCTGTGAAAGAAAACTCTTTATTAATTACTAGAGTGATTTTTGTTTGCCATTTTTGAAAAATTACTTTGTCAATTAAACTCAAGAAATTCTGTCTATTGTGAGCATCTTTTTCTAATGAAAGGGGGTCTATCATGGGTTTAGAAAATTCTTTCAAATTTATTATTTCTGCAATATTTTGTTCATCTATGTCTGTGGAATTATCTTCTTTAATTTCTTGTTTTACCATTTTTGCTTTTGTCATTAAGTCTTGTAGAGTTACTGATTTTATATCTACGCCATCTTGTTTCTTTTTTCTCTTTTCTTTCTTATCTTTTCCTTTCTTTGCTTTTTCTCCTTTTTCACATTCCGTAGCATGGTGTCCATATTTCCTACACTTAATACAAGCAATAGGTATGTCTATAGATTCTTTCAATTTTAGTAAATAGTATTTCTTGTCTTTTAAATGATTAGATAGATTATCTATCAATTTCATTATTATGTCTTTTTGTTTCCTTTTTCTTTTATTGACTTTGAGTGGGTTGGTTGATTTTAGTTCTTCCTTTTTCTTTACTTGGTCTATCTCTTTTTGTTTAACATTAAACATTTCCACTTATTCATTTATTACATCTTTCTCAAACTCTAATTTACTGATTTGTTTAATAATTTTATTATGTCTATCACATTGTTTCTTAGTATGTCCTTATTCTTTACATTTATGACAAATAGTATTTCTAATATGCCTGTCAGTTTTCTCATTATCTGATAACTCAGTATTATTTAAAACTGTTTTGTCTCTTTCTCTGTCTATATCAGAAGGTGAATTTAAAATTTCCATCTTTTTAGTTAATTCTGCCAAACTATCATTTTAGGTATATATCATGGATCTTTCAATTGATTTTAGTCTTAATCAATTTTTTCTTTTAATCTATCATTATTCCTAGGACTATTAGTTGCTTTTAGTTCTCTATCATCTTTTCTATTGCTATTTATATGCCAGTTTTCTACTACACTATTCCTTTCATTATGCCAATTATCTGTCATGGTCTTTGTTAAAGGTGATCTATGATGAGGTTCAAATTCTCTTTTTGAATTTAAAGCTTTCATTCTTTCAAGTAGGTCCAAAAAACTATCATTTTTTCTTTCTGCTGTAATGGATCTTTCAATATTGGATGAACCCCTTTTTCATAGTGAAAATTTTAAGGTGCCACACCTTGTCCTTTTTAGGAAAAATTTGGCACAATTTGTATAACAAAGGTTTTTGCAACGATCAAAGCGAATACAAAGCTCTTTTTCTGATACAATATTCACAATGATCCTTGGACAAAGAGACCAATTTTGATACAAAGGCATACGATACAAGGAAAACAAGGTTCGATCCCTTTGGAAATTTTGAAGAAAAACTTGGCCTCTTGCTTGTCTCTATGGAAAGATTTGGTTTTTTGTCACCCAATTTATCATCTGTACAAGTAGGTGAAAGATATCAACAAATGCATGCATGCCCCTGTAAGGTTTGGGACCCTTAAGGCTCAGGTGGATACTAATGCACGAGCGGTTCTGAGACCGTACCTCCTAGGGTTTCTCAATGCTATGCAAGCAGGCAAAGATCATACCTTCATTTGAGAATTGTTCCCCTGCAAACAAAATGCTTAAGGACATGCTCCTATCATTTCCAAAATTTTGGCTTACACCCTTGAGTAGGTTTTTATCATGGTGAGTTTCTATAGTGATGCAAAATTAATGCACAAGCTTGGCAAGTAACCGAAACTTTCATATCATGCTTGAAATTGCAAGATGGACCCTTCTCTTTTGATTACATGGAAAGTAAAGCTTTTACAAAACTTGGCTTTTTACAATGCCCCCAGATCATGAACTATAGACAATGGCTCTAATAGTGAGCCTTTTACAATATAAGGAAGTTTAAATTTACAATGAAAAGGCTTCATTCTAGATGCCCTTGCTTCTCAGAGAAGATCTTGAACTTTGGCAATGTCCTCCTTGGTGCGGAGTTTTGGCTACCACAAATTTTATCTGTACACATTTATATGACAGGGCCATTAGTGTATGCATGCATGCCTTTGTAGGGTTGGAAACCCTTAGGGACCGGGTATGATCTAATGAGTAAGCAACAGGGTTGCTTTTCCCTAGGGGTTAATCATAGATGCTGTGTAAACAGGATTGATAGAACCTGAAGTAGAGCATGACTCTTTGATGCAAGCAAAAAGGACAAACCTACAAATGGAAATGGACACTTTCCCCTTGACTCATTTTGAAAACAATCCTATGAAGGATATCCTACCCTAGGTTGGGATGTTCACTTGAATTTGGCTCTTCCTAGTCCTCATGGGTTTGACATAGTCTAAGCCAACTATATGAGACACGGTTTAACTGGTAACTTGGTCATATTCTTAAGGGGGACCTCGATCATCTAATCCTTCCCTTCATAGAAGTTGTGGGATAGTACAGATCAAGGGGGCCTTTTTAGCATAATCCTGTCCACCCATGGACCCAGAAAAGCCAACAATTCGGCATCCAGTAACTATCTAAGGTGAACGCATCCAGCAGTAGCCTTCAACGCTGAGCCCGAGTTCGACTCAATATGAGGGTTATGTCATGCATTTTGAAATAAAACGGGAAAGACTTTACAAGCACAGCAGATATATGCAAAAGTAAAGGTGTAGCAGAAATTAAGTCTTACTATCCTAGGTTCGCACATGTGAAGGAAAGCTGTAAAGCATGCTTTAGGAAAGCAGTAAAACTTCACAGATACAAAAATACCTTAAAGCCGATTTTTGGAAAATCATTTGAAAACATTTTTGGAAAATATTTTTGAGTTTTGAAAATAGTTTACTAGGATATAGTAAAAGCAATTTTCAAAAAGAAAGCCCTGGAGGCTAATGCCAATTTCAATGTTTTTCAAAGCCAATGTCCAAAGATTAGGATCTTATCAAAAGCTCTAAAGGCTAAACTCTCTACGTGTGCCCAGTGAAGTCACAAGTCTGTCGATGCCTCACAGCTGCTTGACCACCCATCTCGGTGACACTCGTGCGCCTCTCATCTGTCTCGATCTCGGTGCGAGAAGATAATGGTATGGAGGTATGTCATACTTCGGATGTATGACTAGAATCCGAGTCGATTTTATGGATATTACCAAGGGTAAGTGAAGTCACCACCAATCATTGGGTTTTTTCTAGGTATGATTGGTCACTTGACTCTATTTGATTTTATTACTAATACTAGGTTAAGAAAAATATCATTTTTCCTAATCTAATATGGATGGATAAGAAATCTTGATTCTTGAGTTTGAAAGTCTGGTTTTGTGTAGGGAAGGTGTTAGGCACCCCATAACGCCTGTCTAAAGACAGTCCTTTGTTTTGGTAAAATCATAATTTTTAGACATTGGCAATTGAAAACGAGCTATTGGCATTAGCATACGGGGCTTTAAACGTGTTGGGCTTTGAGGTTTGATTTTGGAATGGGTATGGTCTTGATCAACACTTCCCAAGTTTGTTTAGAGTCGATGCCAAATTTCCACAACAAAGTTTTGCCTCAGATGTGTCATAGCACGAAAACGCTATTCTCACCAAGATTTCAATGTGAGAATATGGTAATGGGGATGCCCCATTTTCGAAAATCCGGTAGAGTTTTGCGTTTGGTGCGCTATGGTGCACCGGTAGGGTTTCGTATCTGTGTATACAACACGTATCTACATGCTTGTACTATGACGAGCCGAAGCCCTTCAAAGTATCAAGCATGTTGATCTGTGTTGCATAAACGGGGAAACCAATGTCACTTGGTGACATCGATCAAGACAATCACACCGCGGTGAGCGTGCACACAATATAGCATGAATATGCACCTACGGCAATCGCCTTGAGCACATACCCACACTACAATGTCAAGAGCTCCCATGACTAGAAAGGGTCACTCACGTAGCCACGAGAGTCAATCAACAAACTGCACAATCACCCATATACAAGCAGATATAGAAGATATACATACATCATGCACAATACAACCACACAGAGTGGGAAAGTAAATCAGACATTACCAACATTCTAAGGGTATAGCCCAGCAAGGTACAGGAAATGTAAAACAGACATTGCCATACCTAGGGAACGCGGCCCAAGCAAGGAGCTGGAAAAGTAAAGGGAACAAGGAGAAGGGAACCCTAATAGAAGATTCTAGGGAAAAGGCTAGAAGAAAGGGAGAGAGAAAATTGCTCGAGGAGGCTAGGCCTCCTAATCAACTGAACATTTCCCTTTGTGGGCTTGCATCTTCTTGCTTGCATCCTTACCCTTTTTGCTTGCGCCTAGGAGGTTGCACCCTTGCTCCAAGTGTCCATGCTCCATGCGTATACATGCAATGACAAAAGAAACAAGCCAGCAAACAAGCAAAGGAAGAAACAAGGGAAAAAGGGAGAGCATGCCAAGAACACACTAACAAAACGAGCCAAATGGGGGCAGAAAAAGCATGCTAAGCATATAAAGGGGGCAAACAAGCATGTTATCAAACAAAAGGAGGGTGTCCTAGGAGGACAAATGTAGGTTTGGATCGAGTGTCCGTAGTTCTATTGGATTGGAGTATGGACGACACACAGACTCATGCATGAACATGTAGGCAAGCGTGCAAAGATGCAAAAGAAGCAAAGAAAGCCAAACGGGTGGCACCAAGCAAGCAAGGCAAGCATATAGACATTGCACGGAGTGGAGAAAGGCGTGGATCACGCACACCAACACCACGGAGGTGTATCTCACAAGTGGCTACATCCAAGCAAACCCTAGGAGGGACAGATGCAACCACACAATAACAAGCCCACGGGGGGCACAAAGCATGACACAGCCTAGATCTAGAGAGACTAACATAGGCATAAAGCATGGAAGCAAGCAAACAAGCATGGACATGCAATGGAAATTGTGAGAGACCACCAAAATTACGGGTGCTCTCAAAAAAAAGATTTTTGAGTGCTTTTAAGGGCACCTCTCTTTTTGGGTAAGTGGTGTGGAGTCGCCACTTATTTTTTATACAAAAAAATAAGAAAAAATTAAATACAAATTTACATGACTAAATTGTTACTTTATCATTGATTGAATAAAAAAGAATACATATTTGATAAATTGAGTATTACATGGCTTTGGGTCCTAGTTACAAACTACCAAAGATACATGGCTTTTTGTCCTAGTTACAGTCTACCCAAAATAAAAATAAAGATAAAGCCTAGGTCTACCTATCCAAAGACACTAAATTCGAAGGCTATGTTACGGAATGGGAAGGTGTTAGGCACCCATTTCGCCCAGACAGAGTCTAGTCTTCTAGACTCTCATGACCGATGTACCCCTTTTATGCATGACATGAATGATATGTTGCACACATGAAAAACTAAATCACATAAGTCTATTTATGAATGCATCCTTTTCTTTTGAGAAAATTCAGATCTGCCTTGTGATAAAACAAAAATTGAATTTAGTTTAGAAAAATCAAATCTATTTTTGTACATAAATAAAAAATAAAAAATAGTTTTTGGCGGTAATTATGGTAGTTATTAATAAGTATTTCTTGCAATTTTGTTTGTATATGGAACTATTAAATATATAATTGTGGCAATTATTAATAAGTATTTATTTTGATTTTGTTTGTATATAAAACTATCTATTGTATTATTTAAATAAAATATGATGTGGAAATATTCTAATAGAGGTTTTAAATACATAATTGAATTAAAAGTTAATTAATATATATATATATATATTAGAATATTGGTGTGTAAAAATGTGAGGCGTCAAAAGCTTCTATGGTAAAAAATACGAGGTCAACTAAAATTCAAATATCTTTGGTTTTATAGATTATAAATTTAACCTCAATTAAGAAATATAGATTAGAATATTGCTGAGTAAAATATATTGTGAGGCCTCAAAAACTTATGTGAAAAAAAATCATGAGTGTCGACACCAAATTTCGACGGTCAACCCCTCTAATTAACACTAAATTTTAGCTTTGGGGGTTTCTTGGAGAAACATGTTGTGAATGTGTGTGATTAGTGGACACTTGGGTACATATGTGTGAGGTTAGTGAGTTCATTTTTATCTTTCTATTTTCTAAGGTGTGATTGGTCACCTATGTCTAATCCCTCTATTAACTAATTAACTAAGGATTTTCCTAAGGCTTCATTTGAGAGTTTATAAAAGAGTAATGCTACAGGCACAAACTATTTTACAACATTTTTACAAACAATTAATATGACCAGCTTCTTATTGGTTTTCATCTAGACCCGCCATTAACATCATTTTTTCATTTACCAATAATCACTCATCACGTCAGTAGTTTGTAAAAATTTTTGTAAAAAAATTGTATCTCTAGCATAACTCTTTATAAAATAATAGAATGGAATGGAAAAGAATGATCATAAATAAATGGAAATGAATGAAATTTATTTAAGTAAATAAAGAGATGGAAAAGAAATGAAAAAGATGAATGATCATAAATGAATGAAATGTATTTAAGTAAAGAAATGATCACCTATGTCTAATCCCTTTTATCTTTCCATTTTTTAAGGTAAATGTTGCTGTGAAAAAGATGGAGGAATGGCATTGGTATTATCATAGGAGATTTTCAAAGGAATCTTCGTAGTAGCAAGAGTGGATGTTGAAGAGGAAAAATTATGCATGACAGAGCTATCTGGACGGAGGTGGCACGGACAGACGTGGCATGTACAGATCGAACGGCCACTTGGCATCCAGTCCATTATTATGTGGTCTCCAAGGAACCTTAAATGGAAAAACTTGTGACACACGATTTGCCCTGATTTGTAGAGTCCCAACATGAGTAGAATTCTAGAATATACACGCATTAATGAGTATCTTCCCCATAAGGAAAAGACTTGTTTCGCAAGCAAAGGAGTCTAGCTCTACGCGACTATAAAAACCCAAAGACCCTCAAGAAAAAGGTACGCACAATTTCTCTAAAAGCTTATACTCTCTAGTATTGTTGGAGCGCTCTACTGACTTAGCCTTCGGAGGGTCTTTGGCCGGTACCACACCGGTACTCTCTGTAAGGTCTTCTTCTTTTTTTGTGTTGGACAGGTCTGGTATCGAGCGTGTTGGAACCGTGTGGCTCACTGGTGATTTTTTTGGCATCATCAGATGTTTTCAAGGACCCAAGTTGGTTGCAACTTGCAAGAACACTTTGATGGCTTCTTAAAAGCTCTACGCTTTTGCCAACAAGGACTTTTGGATGTGTAGCTTGAGAACCATATGAGTGTGGCAGTTACAGGCTTACAGCTCTTAATTCGAATTCTGTCCAACGTGAAGCTTGCAATATTTTATTTCAGGATGTGAAGATGGCTATTGCTAATCTTAGAAACTGTGAATTTTTCCTTGTAGACAAATGTTGTTACTTGGCTACTTTAGCTTTAGCAGATTATGTTTGTAATTCCTATGCTGTTGAGACCTGGTAGGGAGTCTCAACAGCATAAGAAATAAAAACAAAGATCATTCGCATTTGGCTGTCTAAATACTAAATGGCCTTTTGTTTTATTATTATTATTTTTTAACCAAATTATAGCTAATAATGATAAATAAATAAATAAAACTTCTATTTCCTAGATATCATTCTTCATTTTTTTTTTTAATAATGAAAACCCTCATTAATCATCTTTTTTCATTTGTTTTTTTGTTTTGGGTAAAACAAATGACCAAATTTAAAAGATGGGATGCGAATGCTCTTAAGCTATATTTGGTATTTCATTTGTGAAAATGGTAAGAAAGTCATTGTATCTTATGATTTTTTATATTTAATTTAATTTTTTTTAATTTAATAATTGATGGATTTGGAGTTTGAATTCTAGACATCTCTATTAAAAACACCAAATTGGGCTGGTTGAAGTATAAGACTCTTGGCTTATCATAGTTTTTACGGTCTTACTCTTCCTAAGTATAACTTAGTTTTATGTAAGCTAATATAAGAAACAAGAGACAAAAAAATTGAAAAGAAAAAAAAAGGGGAAATGATTGGGTCTGGCTACCTAAGAGCATCAGCATTTGGCTTCTCAAATGCCAAATTGTAAAATACATTTGGCATTTGGGCCCAAATTGCTCCAGCAACTGGATTGCTATTAATGCCGAATGCCAAATTTTTTTGGCATAGCGCTACAGTGCGATCTCATATGTGAGATTGCACTGTAGCGCTATGTCATCCAACAAATAATGTATTTTAATAGCGCTACAGTCCCCTCTCTTTGTTTTTGCTCTCTCATCCCCTCACAGTCCGTTCAAGCCCCTTTCAAGCGAAGCTCCGTCAGTCTCTCAAATCAAATCTCAAACGAAGCTCCGTCGGATATCTCAAGGGTTCTCAAACGTTGGTGGGCCGACAGTGGAGGTGGTGGAAGTAGTTGTGGTTGGTGGGCCGACGGTGGGGTGGGTGTCTGTGGTTCCGTCGGAGTGGGTTTTGGGTCAGTGGGTGGCGGCGTGGGTTTGCTGCCTGGGTTTTTTTTTTTTTTTTTTTTGTTGACGGTAGATTATGGGTTGCTGGTGGTGGTGGTGGTGGTGGTGGTGTCAGGTGTGTGTAGTGCGGCGGTGGTGGTGATTGTGGTTGTTGAACAGAAATAAAGAGAAAGAAAGAATAAATAATGTGTTGTATTGTAAATGATGGTAATTGTGAAATATATTATTTTATTGTGTTGAAATATTATTTTAATGAGTAGAATAGGAAAATAAAAATTGGGATGCTGGGTGTATTGTAAAATGGTATGGTATAATTGATAAAGTAGCTTTTTAGAATAGTAAAATAAGATGAGATATGAAATCCGGACGCGTATGCTCTAACGAATTAGTCTTAGGATCTCATTCTCACTTGCCCGTCACTCATTCAATTCAAGTTTTCTTTTACTGTTCTTCTAAAACCATGTCATTTGTCTCAACGTTTATCACAATTAATTGCTGTAAGTATTAGATAATTAGGGGTTGTTTGAATTTAGAGATATCTCTGCTTTCATCACTTTAACTCAAAAAATATGAGTCTCACGTACTTGATAATTGTTTGGCTGTGTTTCTATGTTTTGTTTCCCTCATTTATATCTCACATTTTTGAATTAAGAGTTAGTAAATTCAAAAGAAAAAAAAAAATTGTTGTTTTCAGGTTATCAAAACTAAGTTAAGATGGCACAATTGTAATTTTTGTCACAAGTTGGGCCCCATAGTCAGAGGCTTGTCTCATCCGTCTCAGCCTTTACTCCCCCCAATGGTCAGAACTCACTTTTCCTTACAACCAACTATTTTCCTTTTTGTTCACACTTCACTCTCTTCTGTAGAAGCTCCCAAACCCACAGCAAAAGCTTTGGTCTGCAACACCCATCTGAAGGGGATTCATACCATAGCTGAAGGAGATCTCCATCTAACGTGCTCCCCGCCACCTGTGACGGCGAAGACCAAGGACAAAGCTGCAACAAACTCACTGATTTCGGCCTCCACAAATTAGATCCACAATCTTTATTCCTTGCTCCGTCGGTTTGGGTGCTGGGTTTCTTCTTTCTTTCTTTTTTTTTTTTTTTTTTTTTTTTCTTTTTTCTCAGTTGTGGGCTGTGAAAGTTTGGCCGGATTCTACCCGTTTAAAAAATCTCATACATAGTTAGAGCATCTACAGCAGTAGAACTAAAAATTTAGCTTTTTAGCTTCACTAAAAGTTACTTTATCTATTTTACCTACATACATGCTGCAGTAGTGAGGCTATTTTAATTTTTAACACAATAAAATAATATAAATATCATAATAAAATAATATATTCACTACAATAAATAACAATCACAACCACCTGCAACCGCCGCCGCCACCGTCGTCGTCGCCACCGCCGCCGCTGCCGACAACTCTTTTGCCGCCATCGACTCTTTCACCGCCGCCGCCGTCACATGATAGTAAAATAATCGTCTAGTGTTAACAAATAATTTTTTTAATCCCAAATTATACTTATACTTATACATTTTTTTTTTTACTAAAACAATATCTCAATTATCATGATAGCTTATTATCGTCTCAATTGTCCAAGAGCAATCTTGGAATAATGTGAACTATGAAATGGATGAACTTTATAAGAAAACATATAAAATAGAACACATATTATAGCAGGAACAATATAATCCATAGATTTACTCACATACATAACTCAAACCAAATTACAATAAAACTCACACACTCGCACAAGTTCCTATGACTCATGCTTCTCAACATACAAAAAAGAAAGTTCCTACGACTCGCCTTGCAATTGCCATAAATGTTCAATAAGGTCCGACTGGAGTTGAAAATGAATTTCTTGGTCTCTAATGCGTCCATGCCTCTCAATGTATGACAAAAATTCATCACTTTGTTCACGTAACACTTGCAAAGGAGGATTATCCACTCCATCATTTTGTTCATAATCCAAGTCTACCAATTCATTATCATCCCGCTCATCTTCCCGCTCATCTTCAACAATCATGTTATGGAGAATTATGCACGCTTTCATAATCTTTTGGAGTGTTTTAAGATAGAAAAATCGTGCAGGTCCACAGACAATTGCGAAACGTGCTTGAAGCACTCCAAATGCACGCTCAACATCCTTCCTACACGCCTCTTGGACTGCTGCAAATAATTTATACTTCTGTCCTTGTAAAGTTGGGATTGTTTTCACAAATGTTGCCCACTTTAGATATATGCCATCAGCAAGGTAATATCCCATTGTATAGTCATGACCATTGATTGAGTAATGTACTGCAGGAGCACGTCCTTCAGCAAGTTCATTAAATACATGAGATCGCTCTAACACATTAATATCATTATTTGACTCAGGTAACCCAAAAAATGCATGCCATAGCCAAAAATCATATAATGTTACTGTCTCCAAAATAATAGTAGGCTCACGAATATGACCACAATATTGACCTTTCCATACAGATGAACAATTTTTCCACTTCCAATGCATGCAATCAATTGAACCTAACATACTTGGAAAACCTCGGCATTTGCCATGAGTTAACAGTCTAGCAATGTCTTCATTGTTTGGCTTTCTCAAGTATTCCTCAAAGAAAACATCAATTACCGTAGTAACAAATTTTTTCAAAATTTCTAATGTAGTAGTTTCTCCAATCCGCACATATTCATCTATCAAATCACCCGATACTCCATACGCAAGTATTCTAAGTGCAGCAGTTATCTTTTGTAATGAAGATGAACCAAGTTTTTTGGCACTATTTCTTTTTTAGACAAAATAAGAATCATGAACTTCTACCTTAGATTGAATACGGAGAAAAAGAGAACGTTTCATCCGAAATATCCTACGAAATAAAACAGGTGGATATATTGGTGTGGGAGCAAAATAATCAAGAAAAAACCTCTCATGGCCTGCCAAATGATTACGTCGGATAGAACGACGACGTTTAGGTTGTGATGTTTCCATAACAACTTCTTCAATTATCTCATCTTCATCTCAGTCATCAAGAAGGAACTTGCGAAACAAATAGTGATTCATGGATGCAACCTTCAAGACAATTGGAAAGCAATTATTACTATAGATGCAAGATTAAAGTCAAGTAACATAAGCCACAACAAAATGAATATAACCAATTCACGCACAAGTCACAACACAAATACATACATCTAAAAAAAAAAACAACTTGGAAATACTATGAATGCTCATTGTTTATAGATTTATTTTAAGACCTGTCATCTCAAAACCAAGAATATGATACTAGGAATGTTCAATGAATAGATATAATTGGATCAAAGACACTTCACAAGACCGAATGAAACTTAACAAAAGATAAAAAAGATTGCACTTCAAAGTCTTTGTTCGATTGCACTTCAAGTCACAACACAAACACATACATCTAGTTTAAGATTAAAGTCACGTGACATAAGCCACTACAAAATACATAAGTTACTACCAAAATACATAAAGGCCTACATAAGCCACTACAAAATACATAAAAGCCTAAGCTACATCCAAAATACAATCAAACTCATTAATTACGTGAACTTCGTTTTGCCATAATTTCCTCTTGGAGTTGTTCATAAAAAGCTTTTTGTACTCCGGTGAAGCCATTTATATCTATCATCATGATTCTCTCCTCCTCTAACCTTTCTGTTATCTCAAATTTTTTCTTCTCAATCATGATTCTTTCCTTCTCAATCTTAAGTTTTTCTTCCTTGCTTTCCTTCTCAATCGCAAGTTTTTCCCTCTCAATAAACATTTTTTCCTCTTCCAACCGAGTTACATCCTCAATCAATTTCAATTTCTTGGTTAAATATTCTCCTACATCTTTTCCGATGGCTTTGTTCTTTCGGATGGCCTTTTCGGCCTTCCTACCAATAAGTCTCTCAAAATTGGAAGTGTCACCAAGTCCAGACTCACAATCCCCTTCTCCAATAGATATTGACTCTGGAGTTGGAGGCACAGATGATCTCCATCTAGCATTGTTAGGATCGGCAAACTTTGGTTGGTCCTTTAACATGAGCCAACAATGGTTAAGAAGAAAGGGTTTCTTGTGCTTCTCTAAATACAAAGCCTTCGCATTGGTAATCTAAACAAAATTAAAAGAAATATAACATGATTAATATCTTCAAATTATTGGTGAATAGACATGTTAACATTATTGCAATATAATTTATACCTTATCTTCTTTGGTTATACCACTTTGATGAAGTGCGTTAACTTGAGCCATACACCCGGCAAACTTATTTGTCTTTTCACTAATCGTTCCCCAACAACTTATCAAGGATACAATAGTAAGTGTGGTACCGGATGTATAGTACTGTGTGAAGTATTCCTAAATTTTTTTACAAAAGGTATTTTGTGTTTGTTCATTACTGTTTATGGCATCAACACTAGTATTGAGCCATGCTGCCACTAGGAGTTTATCTTCCTCTATACTAAAGTTAGAGCCCCGTTTTCCTTTTGTAGAAGAGGCATTTTCAACTTGAGGTGGAGGTGGAGGTGGAGAATCAGAAATTGACACAGGAGTATTTTGAGACGTTCCAATAAATTGTGAGTCAATTTCTATATCCCCATTCATGATTCTCGTGATATATGTTAGGTCTCTACGTAACTCTGTGTCCCTACGTGACTCCATAAAATTAGAAAAAAAAATGTAAACTTCCCTGCACACAGAAAATTCCCAAACTAACATTTATATCAACACAACAAATTACAGAGACATTTATAGACATTTACAGAGACAAATTACACAACACGCTTACATTTATATTACAGTTATAGACATTTATATTACATTTATAGACAAATTACAAAGACATTTATAGACATTTATAGACATTTATATTACAAATTACAGAGACAAATTACACAACAAACTTACATTTACAAAGACATTTATATCAACACAACAAATGTTAACTTCCCTGCACACAGAAAATTCTCAAACGTAACTCTCTGGTTTTGTGCAACACAACAAATTACAGAGACAACAAAACATGTAAACTTCCCTGCACAAATTACAGAGACCACAAGAACTTCTATTACAAGAAAACCACACAACAAATTCTTGCAAACAGAAAATTCCCAATACAGCAAAAAAATCCCACAGTGCCAAATCAAAAATCACGTACCTCACACAGCAAAAAAAATCCCATAGTGCCATTTAGATGTTATTCCAATACAAAGGTTTCTTTAATTTTGCCCAAAATAACATAGCGACAACACACCATTTTTCACCACAAAATAACACCAAACCCAAAAAAATTAAGCCAAAACATCCAACACCTAGATGAAAAAATTCACTACAAAATGACAAAGACTACTGACCTGAAGTGGATCGGCTAGGATGGCGTGGGCTGAGGCGGCGGTAAACTGATGAGAGCTTGAGAGATGAGAGCTTGAGAGAACTGATGAGAGCTTGAGAGATGAGAGAGATGAGAGCTTGAGAGAACTGATCTTGAGAGCTTGAGAGATGAGAGAGAGCACGATGAGATAGAATAAAAGAAATGAAAAAAATAAAGCAAGTTGTATTATTTTATTTCGGGGTTGAATAAATTTTTTTTTTTTTTTTAGACGTCTGCTACAGTGCACATCTATAGATAGATGTGCATTGTAGCAAATCAGCAAAAAATTATAACTATGCCTCCACTGCTGCATGGCTTTTTTGGTATTTTGGTGGATCTAAAATAGCATTATAGCTTTTTAACTCCACTGCTGCAAGTGCTCTTATGTAGGGATGGGTTTTACAACTGAACAAAACAAAAAAAATGATATTTGAGTGAACATAGATAATTACATCATCCGTGATGCCAAAAAAAAAAGGGGTTAAAAAAAAAACCATGATATGCCCAAGGAAATAATGAAAATAAAAGAGGAGCAGTAAGGAAAATGCAAACAAAAGTGAAGGAATCTGCGGGTAGCCGTTCTGTGTGCACTGCATAATGGTCAGTGAGTGGGTCCTACAAAAATGTGAGTTTTTTGAGTTTTTGGATTGGAAAGTGCCAAACATGGGGTGTGTTTTGGGCATTTTTTCAAAAATAACTATACAAGGCAAACTATTTTGTTAGTTGGCCAAGGTTTGAAACTATTTTGGAATCTAACAAATTGAGTGTGTTACCATCGATTTTGGGTTATAAATTTCCCGGTTGTGCCAGCAGCTGAGCTGGAGGATCTGTCCACGTAGGCTTGGAAATCGAGTCTAATAGACTCGGTTTTCGTTCATGGAAATCGAGTCTACTGGACTCGATTTTTGTTCATGGAAACCGAGCCCTATGGACTTGCTTTAGTAACACAGAGACAGAGAGAAAACGTAGAGATGAACAACAAAGAAGAAAGAAGCAACGATGCAAAACCCAGCAACCCAGGCGCCGATTTTGACCAAACCCAGGCGGCGAAAGCTTCAGGTGATGGAAATCGGATTAGACGTGTGGTTTCTTGCCGTCGCTCCAGTGGAGGAGAAGAACACGTTGGAGAGTGGGTTTGATTTGTTTTGGATTTGATTTGTTCATGGGTTTTTGGGGCTTGGAAGTGGAGATTGGGATGACATTTGGAGAAAAAAGGAAATGAAGAACAAGAAAATAATCCGTGTAAGTTTGAGTGATGTTTTGAGTGGTTTGGGCTGAATTGAAATTGAGTTCAAAGGGCTCGGTTTCCATTTAAACTAAACCGAGTCCTTTGGGCTCGATTTCTATGAAGGGAAAGCAAGTCCTTTGAGCTCGATTTCCAGGCCTACGTGGACAGTTTGTCCAACTCAGCTGCTGGTGCAATGGGAAATCGAGTGCAATATACTCGATTTATACACCAAAATCGAGTCCTTCATACTCAATTTATTAGATACCAAAATAGTTTCAAACCTTGGCTAACTAATAAAATAGTTTGGACTTTATAGTTATTTAAAAAAAAGAAAGTGTTTTGGGTATTTTTAAGTTTTAAGAAATGAGTTATAGGGTGATGAGTGATGAGTGATGATATTTGAGTGATGAGTGATAGATAACTCAGTACCCAAACAAAGCCTTATTTACTCATGAACCTACCATTATCTTCACCACTAACAATTGACAAGCTGTCCTAAACTTTCTCTTTCTTTTATGAGAGAGATGAGTCATATTTGTGTGACTAGTTGAGTCCTATTTGTGGATTGAAGTGCTTGTTGGGCAAACGCTATGTCAAATCATACTTTTTTTTTTCTCTCTTAGTTAGTTGAGTTATAAGACTTTTGACAAATCACTTTGCTTTAAAGTACAATATTTTAAACTTTATTTTTTCTAATAAAGGATACAATAATTTTTTCAAAATAGTCTTCTTATCTTATATAATTGGAGTAACATCAATTTTTTTTTTTTTTTTTTGGCTACTAGCAACAACCATGTTGTGCCAAATGCTAATATAACACGCAAAACCTTACTTCTGCTACTTTACTCTTTATCAAATGTTCCATTTTAACATTATGAAAAATTAAAATAATATAAACAATCAATAGAAATTTATTTATAATTTCTCTAAACCCAAAACCTTTATCTTATGGGTTCTAGTTAGTTTAACTGGTAAAGTTTCTGATTATTGAATAAGAGATTTGTAGTTCAATTCCCGCCTACACCAAAAATCAATTTGTGTCTTAGCTTGATAAAAAGCTATCATCGGGAGTAGACTATATCATATTATGTTAACGAGTACTCTTAGAGTAATGATTAACAATCTATTTTAGGAAAATTTTGACATCACTTTTATGAGAAATGAAAAAAGTTGTCAAAACATTAATTTTTTTTTCTTTTTTCATAAAAACTTTTTAAAAATAGATTATTAACTATTTTCCTAAAGGTATCTGTTAGTATTTTCCATATATTAATATCGATTGATAAAGAGGTTTGACAATAGAGTAGCCCCAATAAGGAGGTTTGACAATAGAGAGGCAGCAGACAGGCAGGCATTGCAATTAATCATACAAAGTTGGCTCACGAAATTGTCATGACTTCGTGAATCTTAATTACTAGTTTTTAGTATTTGTCAAAAATTTGAACATGTTTAAACTGAAAATCTTTGCACGTGTACGCCACTAAGTGGGCTCAGATTTGAGAAAATTATTATTTATTATTATACTACAGGCTAAAAACGGCAAAGACAGAAAGAGTAGAATGACATTGTACTCCATTTTATATTTTTATATCAGTGATAAGTCGGACTTTGTTGTAGTTTGCATTTGTACTCGCGGTTTCTTTGGGTAGGTAAAAATCTGTTATGGGGGACAAATGAGAACAAAATTACGCTTTTGCTAATTATTGTTGCACATAATAGCTAATTACAATTTTCCTAATTATTGAAGTACTAGACCAAAGTATTGTGTGGGTTCCAGATAACTCTTTATTATCAGACTAAGACACCAATCGGTTTTTGGTGTAGGCGGGGATTGAACCCTATATCTTTTATTCAACCATAAGAGATTTTACCAGTTTAGCTAACTGAAACCCACATTTGAATAAAGTTACTGACATAACATTTTCAAAATAATTTTACAATAATTCTTAATGATAAAAAGTAATGTTAAGTAGCATTATTCTTCGCCTTTAAATAAAGCTACACGAGTAACTATTAAGTACTTTTAGATTTCATTGACGTGGTGCTCCATCATCTCATGTACAGGTAATATTTAAGTACTCCTAGAATAGGGAGAATTAAATTCCTTCCTCTCACATTCAATATAAGGTCTACTCGTTAAATTTATGATAAAATTCACCATAAATATAAGAAGAAAGAGCAGCATTTATTCATGCCCAGAAAATGCCTAAGAATTTTCCATAGGGTATACCTTGAATCCCATTGCTTCAATCGGAGTAGTTAATAATTTTCCAAACATATTACAGTAAAAATCTTAGGCGGCACCTAATAATTTTTGGACGCTATCCCATCAGTAGTTCACCACCCACTTTTTTGTCTAGATTGCATTGCTAGGCCTAGCCAATCGTGAAAAGACTTTTCACATCTCTCTCTCTCTCTTGCACGCAACACATGACTTCAGTTCTCTCTCTATCTGCTGCTCTGTATGTGTCAGAGTTATTATTTTACTTTTTTGAATTAAAACAACGTGGCTGTCTTTAATTCTAACTCGTCCTCTTCATCATCATTTTCAATTTCAGTCAACACGATCACGATGGTGTGGTCCAAAAATAAAATTTTCTTCCATATATTTTTTTCTATCCCATTTGACTTTCTTCAATCTGTTTGTGTTTGTAAAAACTAGATGTGGTTCCAAATCCAAATTGATGTTTCATTTGAATGAAAGATCCCTGATTGCAATTACTCAAATTCCTTTATGATTAGTGTGTGTGTGTGTGTACCTTATTTCCAAAATGAGTCCTTCATAAAGATCGACTGTGACTTTGACTTGTTAAAGCAGAAGCAAGCAACATCAAATCGTGTATTGTTGTAAGTACACAACAACCTTCAACCTCCCCCCTGTTATTAACTCTTTGTTGTTCTTATTATAGAGTATCAATTAATTTCTCTGTTTTTTGTGTTTGGAATTTTTTTTTGAAAATTTTATTGCTATAATGGAAGCAGGACTAAATAAAAATGAAATGACTGCAATGGTTGAGTCCACAAAACCAAACCGAAAATAAACAGTAATGATAGCAAGGTCTCTTGGCAATAACCATAGACTCCTAGTGTGAGTGTAAAAAAAAGTCATAAACAGTGCACAAAGATCCCATTTTAGCGGGTCTTGGAGAGCTCATTGGTCTACAGACTTTTTCATTACTCAGACCCACTCTACACATATCATGTATATTTGATATAAGGTAATGCGTATTAGATACTTGGACTGTTCGCGCCTTTGTCATCCTATCTTTAGATGGTTTTGCATATGCTTAATTTCACCAATTCAATTGATATCAAATAAATATTTGTGATCATTACTCTGTTCTAGTTTGTTGCGGATCTGTTCATCAGGCAGTATGGAAATTGTTTGTAGTTAATTAAGTTTTGAATTTGCCATCTGAATTTCTCAATTATGATTAGGATTTTGTGGATTTTGCATGCAGATAGATTTTACTAACTACGTGTAATACTAAGTTGCCGAAAATCTCAAACAAGAATAGACAGCAAGGAAATGGATCAAGAAAAAAATGTGAACCAAAGTGGTGATGTGCATGACATTGAAAATGAGGGTCTGTTGGATGGGAAGGAGATTGAGAGGTGCAGGTCAGAGGTATCGTTGGACAAAAACTTATCATACACAAAGCCGCTTCTGGTGAAGAGGACCAACACCACCTCCCAGATTGCCATTGTTGGTGCCAATGTTTGCCCCATCGAGAGCCTTGACTATGAGTAAGTTCTGTTTCAAATTTTTTTTTTTTCATGAATAATTTCACCATGCAAAACAAAGTAATCTAAAGCCGTTTATATAAAAAGAACAGCTTCCAGTATGCATGTGTTATGTCACCATTTTTATTTTAAGCATGTTCTCCAAATATTTTAATGAAAGGTGATTATAAGGGAAGTGGTCTTTGAAATTTGAGTTGGGGTTAATTTAATATGATTGAATGTAGCTTTGAAAGCAGTAATTTTCATTTGGGGTCTTGAATATGATTATGGAAGAGATATTCCGGTTCTTTGCCTATAACAAGCAGATTCACTGAGGAGTGGATAGTGCCTAATTAGCAGGACTATTTTGAATTCATAAAGAGGACTTGCTAATTTTTATGGACGAATTTCCACTGAAGTTCTGCTGTTGATTGATGTACAACAAGCAGATGATACTACATTGTGTATAGAGTTATACTTCAAAAGATGCATTTTAATGATTAATGATTTTGATCATGGTACTCCTTGCTATTGATTTTGGCCTTACTGAAGCCCCTTTAACAATTAAGTTGTCAACACACATGTGATTCAGTTGTAAAAGTTGCAAGCCGTTACACTGACAAATTTCTGTTTACAGCCTTTTCTTTCTTACTTTTAAATTAGCCTCTTTTGTGCGTCTGGGTGCATAGTGTTTGATGTACGTACTTATATTTATTTTTCATCTTCATATACAAAAAGCTTTTCTTCTTTTCTGTTTTACAATGCATTCACAAATTTATGAGTATGTTTGTGTCACAGTTTTATTTCCAAGCTGACCAGAATGGAACATCATAACTTTGGGAATTACCTCACTTTTATCTAAGAACCTGTTTTACTAATATCAGGACTGAAGGCTAAGGCGATTAGAGATTTACTTGTTTGTGCCATTTCAGGATTATTGAAAATGAATTATTTAAGCAGGACTGGAGGTCACGGAAGAAGATTCAGATATTTCAGTACGTTTTACTCAAGTGGGCATTTGCACTTCTTATTGGGCTAGGTACTGGACTAGTTGGCTTCTTCAACAATATTGCAGTTGAGAATATAGCTGGTTTCAAGTTGTTGCTGACTAGCAATCTCATGTCTGAGGACAAGTAAGACAACTCCTATTTCTTTTCTCATCTTTCCTTCACTATATTTTATATTGTAGAATGTGAACCAAAAGGAAGATTTGTTTTGATTTTCTTTAAGCGTATAGTTCTCTGATTGTTTTCTTAGTCTTAAAAAAAACCATGGGTGTTTTGGTAATTTCCAAAATTGCTAGAATGGATTATACCTATACCTGTAGTCCTTTTTTGAGTGTTTTACTTTTTTTTTTTTTTTGGATTTAGAATTTTATTTTGTTCTGTTTAGTTTTAATTGCTTTCATTTAATATAGGAATTGTAGTCCTATTAGGAAAAGATGTTACAGCACCCTACATACAGAGTATGTATTCTGTAATGAAAGTTTGAAAGGTTTCAATAACTTTATTGCTTCTTGTGAAACTGCCATCACATTCTATCAGAGGTGTGCTTGACCAAGGAAATGTAAAGGAGATTGCTTGTACTGTCATCACATTCTCTCTCTCTCTCTTTTAAATTATCTTAGGAATCATTTGTTGCTTGCTGTAAACCAGACTTAAAATCAAGCATAGTTACTTATAAATTTCCCTAATTAGCCCCATCAAACCCCAATTGCCCAGAATTTCCCCATTCCTACTTCAACCATTCCTATTTTTTTGGATTGTGATTTACACTTGTACTCAATGGGCCTTATACTTATGAGTCATGAACTCAACGTCCACCCATTCTCATGGGAGGGAAGAGGTACTATTTGAGCTACAGTTCATTGGCCTTGAGTAATGAAAAATATAGTGTCAAATTCAAAGATCCTCTGTCCTTTAGTACACAAGCTGTTTCAAGGCTGCTAATTTCAGCACCATCTTGGATTTCTTGATTGTGGTTTGATTGTGTCACAGGTATAGGGATAATATGGGGTTGCCACGATTGGAATTTGAAATTTAAGTATAGTGTGTTTATATGTTCAACTAAAAGATTTCATGGCTAGGGGTTTGAAAATTGGGTGTTTCTAATTAGGGCTTGTTAGGAAAATGAGTTTGGAACTTTAGCGAGGACAAAAGCCATCTTTGGTGTTCCTCTTGGGCATGAGGATAAATTGCTTAGCCCTTGGATTATCCGGTAACTGGTTCTAGTGGGTGGGGTTAATTGACTGTAGGGGTTCGATTAATAGTGGGGATTGTTGTACAGTATGCTCTGCAACATCTATCTAATCTGAGTGAAGTTCTCCTACGTCATAAAAAAAAAAACCATCTTTGGTGACCAGGACTGTTGTAAAATTTGGGGAAGCATGGATGCAATGGACAATGAGTTTAGTTAGAGGTACTAGTCTATGGAGGAGTATTAGAGTGGAGTGGGAGAGATTTTCAGTTTTATAATTGTATTCACTATGTGTGGCATGATATATGGTGTGAGAATCAAGCTTTGAACAAACTGTTTTCAAAACTATTTCCCATTATTGTTGATTAGGATTTTTCTATTTATTCCTATTTGCGGATGTCAAATTAAGAGGGGACACACTCGTAGAACATCATCTTGTTCGGGATTTTGGTGATTAGGAATTGGAATCAATGAATTTGATAAATTATCACTTTTCTAGGGTTTTTTTAATTTTTAATTTTTATTAAAATAGTAGGTAGAGTCAAGACATAATTCGAACTTAGTACCACCTTCTCTTTTACCATTTGTCACAACCTATGGAAGCAGTACCACTATCTATGCTATCTTCAAAAGGATTAATTAAGTTATGATCAGGGTTCCTCATAGTAGTTTATAAAACTCATATCAACTTAGTAAACATTCAATAAGGGACTCAATACATGCCTACACAACACCTTCAAATCCAAATCCACACATAAATCTAGAAAATTCAGAGTATCACAATCTCTTCCACTTAAATCTCTAATGTCAGTGATTTTTGGGGTTGGTTGGGCAAGATTTGGCTCTTATGTCATTTTACCATAGTTGACGCGAGTTCTCTAATGACTTATTTGTGCAATATTGAGGGAAAGAGAGAGAGCAAAAACATTAAGCTTAAATCTTCATTTTTGAGATCATTGTATGAGACTATGAGTGTTCTTATGCTCTTGGATGCAGCTGCATTCTACTGTGGATTTCATAGATTATCTTAAATAGAGTATAAAATCTTTTCATCCTAATTCTTTAGGAGGACTTTGTGTATTCTCTCCGCCTTTTTTAATTAAAGCTATTATTTATCAACAAAAAAGAAGAAGAGAGATTTCGGGTATGCTTTGCTGCAGGTAGCAAATATGATCTGTGTCATACAGAAGAAGAGGAAGAAGAAGAAGATAAGCCCATGTAATCACACCTAGCCTAGGTTTTCCATAGCAATCACCTAAGGAAGAAGACTGACACAACGTATCACACAGAGCATCAAAAAAAGCAGCTATAGGCTCTTCATATTCAATTTTACCTATATAGATAGGCTATTACAAATACATATTTATATATGTACATAGGCTAATTGGACTAGGATTACTGCATCAACATGGAAAACAATAATGAAACTAGTAATCTTAGCTGAAAACAAAGTACTAAGAGGATCCAAAAACTCAAAATAAGACTCATGGGCCACTTATTAAACACATTCCACTAAATCTTGAAATTTCACAAACACCCACAGTGTCTAAAAACTAAGAAAACATGAACCAGCAGCAAATGGCTACAAAATTCCAAGCGGCCCTTGCATTGGATTTAAATCAAATTCCTAATTATTTTTCTGTCTTTGAACTTACTTTCCATGAACTTTTTGCCACCTGCATCAATTCCTCTTCTCTCCTTAAATCATTCAGAATTGATGAAATACAAATTTTACAATTGCCCAGCTCTTAAAGCATGAGAAGATTACTCGAAGCATTGTCATGCCTATCCCTACCCCCACCCAATCATGCAATATTCTTTTTCGAATATGTTCAGAAGTTTGTGCTTTAAAGCAACAAAAGATAAATAAGGTTACTTGGATAGTAGCTTCTCTCTGCCATTGTCTACATGTGATTGTGTGTATGATTGTGTATGTGAATGTCTGCCAGAGCATGTATGTGTCTGTAGGCATGCATATGCAACTTTGTGCTATTGGCTGGATAGGTGGGTGTGTGCATGTGCGAAAGTGCATGAGAGTGTGTTTACACGTGCATGCATGTGTGCGTGCCCATGGAGAGTCTTCGAAGGAATTGAGCTCCTTGCTGCCCTCATATCATATTGAGAGATGTCATACTCTGATACTCACATTTTTCTTCTTTGCTAATTGGGATGGGAGAGTCTCATAAGGGGTATTTTGAAATTCTTGGATAGGATGGCAATGGGGCAGGGTGGGCTGGATCATGGGTGCTTTGTAGGGTAGTTGCCTTGTCCCATCCCCTCCCTGCCCCACATATTGGGGCATGTTGCCCTGCCCTGCAAGGCCTCACTTTGTGTTGACCTGCCTTGCCCTGCCCTACACTATTACAATAATATGAAAACAAACTTAAAATTGCAATTAAATAGACCACATCAAATCAAACTAATTTTACCATGCAATTCAACAATAAAAACTAAAGTATTGAACAAGACAAAAAAAAAGTCTTAACATCCAAGTATTATAATACTTAATAAAATAAGTTAGTAAGAAACCTGGGGTATTTTTAAAGTATAAATAAAGTTATTCTGGTAAATATATGCAAGGTGGGGTGGGGTGGGCCACCTAAATCCGTCCTTGCCCTGTCCTAGGGTGCAGGGTAAAAATCTCGCCCCGTTCCTACCCCACCACCTCTGCGGGGAGGGGAAAATCTGAGAGAGGTGAGGAAAAATGAAGCAGGTCAGAGCAGCGTGGAGCAAAATTTCCATCCCTATAATCTTGGATGAAACACATTTTAGCCATACATGTACACATCTCATTCTAGTGGGACTCATAGGGGCTGCATACTTCACACATTTTCTGGGCTTTTCCTTTGTTCTTTACAATATATATATATATATATATATATATATATGTATATATAAAACTAAAAAATTCTAAATTTTAATTATATGGAAAATAGTGATCAGTTTGGGATTTAAATTTCCTGCTTTCAGTTTATACAATGAAACAAGTGAATAAAACAATCTTTTTCAAATTTAATAGTAAACTCATATTTAGCTATGCAATTTTGTATTTTCTTGCCTCTCGTTTCCTTAAAAAAAAAAAAAAAAAAAAATTTCATTGGAAAGATTGAATACTTGAGGTGCATCTAAATATACTATTGCATATGTACTGTAGTGTGACAACAATTATTGTTTTTTCTTTTTATTGAATTACATCACTTTACTGAGCATGTGCTGGGAGAATACATAATTTCTAACCATCTTGAATGCATGTGAGATCCATATTTAAATTCTCATGTCATTTCTCTATTATAGCGTTGACACTGTAATGGTTTCAGTGCAGATATTTCAAGGCTTTCGCAGCATATGCTGGTTGCAATGTAGGTTTAGCTGCTGCTGCTGCAGCTCTTTGTGCTTTCATTGCTCCAGCAGCAGCAGGATCTGGTATTCCTGAGGTGAAAGCCTATCTCAATGGTGTGGATGCTTATTCAATACTAGCTCCAAGCACTCTCTTTGTAAAGGTGAAAAGTTTGTGTTCCCTCTTCCTCTGTGTAAACATGAAAGAAATAAAATGGAAATGAGTCAAAGTATTCATGATCTTTTCTTAAACAATAGAGCTGGCAAATGGAGTATCTATTGAGAATCACAGATCAGCTGTTTGAGTCCTAAGATAGGTTTGAATGGTGAAACAAAATGGTTTATACTAGTTTAAGATAATTCATTTTTTCTAAAGGAAAGAATCATTCAAAGTTATGGAGAAGGATGTCTTAGATTTCTCTACGTGCTGTTTTGAGAAATCTTTTAATGCTTTATAACCCTAGTGCCAAAGAAAAATGGAGCCTGAAGCCTAAGAGACTTTAAACCAATTTGTTTGGTTGGAAGCATGTATATAATTTTTGCAAAGGTACTAGAAATCAGACTAAGGTTGCTTTTGGCATTGGCTGAAAAATGCAACTTTTTTTACTATTTAGCTTATTTTTACTACTATTCATGAGTCATATTGCACTTTTTGGTACTATTCATAGGTCTCACTGTACTATTTCAGCTAGCTTTTAGTTTTATCTACAGTACTTTTAGTAAAAAGTTTTCAATTTCAGCTAAATAAGCTATTCCCAAACGGACTCTAACAACAATGATGGAGAAAGCTAGTGTTGAAATATCATAATGCATTTGTTGGAGGTTGACAAATCTTAGATTCGGTTTTAATAGCACATGGATGTTTGGATGGCAGGCTCAGGGACTAGATACTAGGGTTTATAGTTAAACTTGATATGGAGAAAGCCTTTGACCATGTGAATTGGGATTGCTTGATATTCTTGAACTGTTTGGGTTTGGTGAGAAATGGAAGAAGTGGATAGCTTTTTTTTTTTCACAGTTAGAGTGCTACCATCAAGTGTGCCAAATGCCAAATATTTGGCATTTGGCACACCAAACACCAAAAACCAATCCTCATCAGGTATTCCAAATCTCAAAAATTTTGCCACACCGCTACAGTATCGTCTCAAATATGAGACGGTACGGACATCAATGCCAAAAATATTTTGGCTTATTTTATTTACTTTTCTCTCTCCTCCCATCACATATCTCTCTCTCCGTCTGCAACACATCTCTCTCTCCACTCTCTTTGTTGCTTGTCTTCTTTCTTGACCGGACCAAAATGCTCTCTCTAGTTTGAATGAGAATAAATTGGCAATGATGGTATGTTTCTCTCTTCTCTCTGTTGTTTGAATTGGTAGCTGCTGGGGTTCTCTTGTTTGAGTTTTGGGTTACTGGGTTTTGGTTTGAATGGGTTTGAATTGGTGGCGAATAGTTGTTTGGGTTTTGGGTTTGAGTTTGGGTTTGATGGGTCTGGTGTTGAGGAGGGGGTTTTGGGTTTGAGTTTCGGGTTGCTGAGTTGCTGGGTTCTGGTTTGAGAATCGGTGGCGGCTAGCTGTTTGGTTGGCTGGTACTTCGTGTGGTGGTGGTTTGATGGTTGTGGGATTGAGGTTTGGGTCTGATGGATTGAGGTTTGGGTCAGTGGGTTTTGGTTGATTTTGTGCGTTTTGTGGTTTGGGTCAGTGGTTGATCGTGGTTTGGGTTAATGGTTGATCGTGGTTTGGATCAATGGGTTTTGGTTGATATTCGGAGTTTTTTGGTTTGTTGTGATACTCGGCGATGGTTGATCATTGATCGTGGGTTTGGTGGTTTGTTGTGAATCCTGTGATGTTTGGCGGTGCTATGGTGGTGGGTCTTGGTAGGTTTTTTTTTTTTTTTTTTTTTTAAGGTGGCGTTGGTGGATGTGGGTTTGTGCTGGTGGTGGCTGTCGGTGTTGTTGCGGCAGTGGTTATTGGTGGCCGTTGTTGCGGCAGTGGTGGTTGTGCCGTTGTTGTTGTTGTTGATGATGATGATGATTGGGAGGAGTTAATATATTATTTTAATGTGTAGTAAATATTATTTTAATGTATAGAATTAAAGGATAAAACATCTGATGAATGAGATATTGTAAAATGATGTGGTAAAATAATAAAGTAGGCTTTTGGTGTGTCAAAATGACATTTTTTATGAGACAGCTGATTAGAATGCTCTTAGATTTTTGGTGTTGGTGAATGGCACCCCTGTTCTTTTTGACAGCTTTGGAGGGTTGAGAAAAGGGGATCCATTATCCCCTTTGTTGTTTATCCATCTTATTGAGATCAAATCTTCCAGTTTATGTTTTTTTTTAATGTTATACTTGATTGTAGGGGGGCTAGTACCTAGTAACTCTTCTGTATTTCCTGGTTTGCTAAATCCTTACATTGTAGAAGGCTCTGATTTTAGCTCCCTATTCTTTAGTATATTTTTTTAATTTTTTATCAGAAATCAATTAAAGGAAAAAAAAATCCAGGTAAATCTGTGTCTGTGATGTTTACAATTTTTATTTTGGCAGATTTTTGGATCTGTTCTTGGTGTTTCTGCTGGCTTTGTGGTGGGTAAAGAAGGGCCTATGGTCCACACAGGTGCTTGCATAGCCAATTTACTGGGGCAGGGGGGTTCTCGCAAATACCATTTGACTTGGAAATGGCTAAGATACTTCAAAAATGACCGGGACCGGAGAGACATGATCACTTGTGGTGCAGCTGCTGGTGTGGCTGCTGCTTTTCGTGCCCCAGTCGGTGGTGTCCTATTTGCCCTAGAAGAGGCAGCTTCATGGTATCCCTCTCTCTCATGTACACATTTAACTTCTTTTTTCCTTTCCCATGTTTATTAGGATTTCTATTTTCAAGCTTTGCACATGTCAAAGCATGGCCAGACATTTAGAAAGTAATTTCTCAGATTGCCATATAGGGTAAAATTCTTCTCAACTTCAGTAATTTAAAAGGATGGAGACTGCTTGAATATATGGTGTATGTGGACAGGGAAAAGGTCCAGGACTAGAAAGTTTTAGAGCTCCATTAGATGACTTTGTATACTTGATGTACTAATAAACTTGATTTGACTGCAGACTCTGTAGTTTCTTTTCCATTGGAACATATAAAATGTACATAATCCTGTGGAAAATGATATAACAGCTCCTTGAAATATTGAAATTCTGAAGTATAAATTTGTGAGTTTTGAGATATATTATATATGTGTGTGTGTGTGTGTGTGTTTCTTGATGACAGTTAACTTAGAAGGAATTATGTGGGGTCCAATATTTTAGAATATACCAATATTGCATGTTAAATAAGATAGTGTAAGGATCTATGTGTATTTTTTTTTTCCTTTCATTATTTTGTTTAGAATTTTGTCTCCTTTGGTTTGTTTAATTTTGTAAAAATTTAGAGTATATTAGATGGTGTAAAAGGGGTTTTAATGTTTATCATGCTGTGCATGGAAAATTTTTACCCCAAAAATTTTGGCTTGTAATGGCATTAAGTAAGCGTATTTATCTTCTCAAAAAAAAAAAAAAAGTAAGCTTGTTTAGTTGTCACTTGTCAGTCAATAACCCATCACACATACAAAGGAGCTGTCCTACGGTGTATGTGAATAAAGAGCGCACAATATAACAGCATATGGAAAGTACTCCCAACTTTATAACTTTACCGCAACTACAAAGGACAACTAAGGCTCCCTCTCACAAAACACTCACAAGGGATTCTATCATAGTCTAAACCAGTCACCATGGCTTACAAGATATGCACAGATTACACTAATCCTACATTTCTCAATCTATTGACTGCTTTAAGCCATGCTGTTGACAACCCAACAGCCTAAGAGAACGTGTTTTGTCTTACACAGAACTCACCCCTGCTGCCTAAATGTCTCACATGCATCTCTTCTTCATGATGTTGCCTCCCTCAACACTTTTGATCAAAGTGCAAATGGCAGTTACGTTATACTTTCTGCAACAATCTGGAATTACTCTTTGGAACCAACAGCTTGTTGTCTTGGAGGCTTTCCATGCTGCCAGAACATCTCCATATCTGCATACCAACTACTTGGTAATTGTCAAACCAGGATGTTTCCACTTGTTCTACACATATCACTACCTGTGCACATGTCCCAGCCCACCATAGGCTATGCAAACCCATCTGGCAACCCAAGCATATGCTCAATTAAACTACTTAGCCAATGCACACAATGGAGGGCTTGGCCTGTGCCAATGCCACCCTAAATCTGGCTACACAGCCCCACTACCTCGCATCACCCATATGTAGCCCAACCTTGCTTTTGCAAAGCATTCCACAGCCCAAACTCATTTCCCACATTCATAAATATGCCAACATACTTAGTAGCTCAACCCTGACTTGCACGTGAACAATCCATCCACTGCCCATCAACCTGCCCATGGCTCATCCTCTTAATGCCTTCTTTTTTCTTCTCATCGGAGTTATTTCACAGAGACTTGCCATGGTAAGGAAGGAGGAACAAGCACACTTGGAGAGTGCAGTACACTGGAGAGTTGTATGCTGCGTTCGGGAAGGATGAATCGCTCCCGAAAAGGAATCTATTGATTCTCTCCCAATTGGTTGGACCGTAGGTGTGGTGATTTACTTCACGGGCGAGGTCTCTGGTTCAAGTCCAAGATTTCCCAGCTGCGCCAAGTAAAAGAATAGAAGAAGCATCTGACTCCTTCATGCATGCTCCACTTGGCTAGGGGGGATATAGCTCAGTTGGTAGAGCTCTGCTCTTGCAATTGGGTCGTTGCTATTTCAGGTTGGATGTCTAATTGTCCAGGCGATAATGATAGTATCTTGTACCTGAACTGATGGCTCACATGCTGTCTACTGCACACACTAGGCTTGCAACCAGCCAAGCCTTGACCATGGTCCATCACATTTTCAAGGCCATTATCACACTGCCTTCTCAGCCCACTCGTTCAAGCATGCACCCCTTCTCAGTCCATTGCATGCCTCCCTCAGCTCACTCATACCACCAAATGCAGCCAACCAACTTGAGGATTGAGGGTGTAACACTATGGCTATGCTATCTATTGTGCTATGACAGTTTCTGTTAGGAATATGAAATAATTGTTGTAATAATTGTTGTAATCCCTTTAATTAGTTAGTTGAGATTAGGATGAGTTAGTTAGGATTTGAGCACATGTAGCTCATTTAACACATGGTTTAATTCATAGAGCACATGTTGAATTAACCAGCCAATTATCTTAAGCCATGTGGGCCAATGAGATTAGAGCTAGTCTCCTATAAATACATAATTGTAATTCAACATTAGATATCAATGAAGAATAAACCAATTTCTTAGTGCATTAGTGCATCTCTTTCTCTCTCTCTTTTAATCTCTCTATTTCTCTATGGAGGGTGACTACCTCGAATTAAGTCAATTTCCCTACAATCCCTATCCATTTCCCTATAATTCCCATCAATCTCCATTAGGAACCACCGGGTTCCTAACAGTTTCTTTGTGTATGTCTGTGTCTTTATGTTTTCAAATAGCTTTTATCCACAAAAATGATTAAATATATTCACTCTCATATCCCATATTGATACATTTTAGTACTTAGTACATCATCTCCCTAAACCTGACAGTGTCATTCAATGTGAGTGGGTGTCTACGCCAAAAGCATATAAAGTTTATCATTAACTAATGCAAGACTTAATCTTAACAAGTTTTGCATTATGTTCACATGTATTTTCATGCATGCCAGCTATTTCAGCTGTTCCATAGCACTTGCAAAATGTTTCTGTAACGTTTTTGCTGCTAGGTGACTGAAATGATGCATTGAAGAAAAATTTATCAGTCTATTCAAATCAGAAAATTTCTTTTCCAAATGAAGGAAAGAAAATGGCATAGCAATCAGAATGCTTGATTTTATATCCACTGTAGCAGGTGTAGAACTATATTGCCCCTATTGGGGAAAAAATTTTGTAAATCAAATTTGCCCCTAATCCGTTATCATATTCTATTAATGCCCTTGCTTTTGCACAAGTTTCTGGTCCTTGTTGTGGCCCTGCTTGATTGCAAGTCTGCTGAGGAGGAAGTTTAGCTTTATACATTTTTAATCATTGTCTGGTTTTCAGCAGTTTACTCTTTCGTCGATCTTAACTTGGTTCTTGTAATTTCTGAAATCCAATGTGCTTCTTCTTCTCCTTGCTTCAGGTGGCGGAGTGCTCTACTTTGGAGGACCTTTTTTACAACTGCAGTAGTTGCCATAGTTTTGAGGGCTTTCATACAATACTGTACCACTGGAAAATGTGGGCTATTTGGTGAAGGAGGTCTTATAATGTATGACGTCAGTTCTGCCAATGCAACTTATAGTGCACCAGATATATTAGCAGTAATTTTCCTAGGAATTATTGGAGGCATTCTTGGAAGCATATATAACTATTTTGTGGACAAGGTCCTTCGCACTTATAGCATCATCAATGAGTATGTCGTCCTATTCTATGTTGGTTGGAAATATTTTTTTTTACCCACATAAAAAGCATTTCTGCTTCTTTTTTGATAAAGCATGTAACTATGCCAATCCCACTGGCATGGTAAAAGTTGACCACATGCTTTGGATATAAAACAAATGAGTAGAGATCTGTGACAATAATAATCGGTTACACCCCCTTTAGTCAAATAATTTTCTTCTTATACCAATTCTCACTGCCCGCTCTTTCTCTTGATTTTGCAGAAGAGGTGCTGTTCTCAAGATCTTACTAGTTATCACCATCTCACTCTTGACTTCGTGTTGTTCTTTTGGCCTGCCATGGATTGCAAAGTGCATGCCCTGCCCCACTGACTTGTCAGTGAGCTGTCCCACTGTTGGTAAATCTGGAAACTACAAAAGCTTCCAGTGCCCATCAGGGTACTACAATGACCTTGCCTCCCTATTTCTAAATACTAATGATGATGCTATTCGCAACCTGTTCAGCACTAGTACCGTGAAAGAATTTCATATTTCCAGTCTTTTCATCTTCTTCGGTGCTGTTTATTGCCTTGGAATTATCACTTATGGAATTGCTATTCCCTCTGGTCTCTTTATCCCTGTCATACTAGCTGGAGCTTGCTATGGTCGTCTTGTTGGGAGATTATTTGAATCAATCTCCTCTCTTGACACAGGTCTCTTTGCCCTTCTTGGAGCTGCATCCTTTCTTGGTGGCACCATGAGAATGACTGTTTCCCTATGTATTATATTGCTTGAGCTCACCAATGACTTATTATTGCTTCCCCTTGTGATGTTGGTTCTCCTGATCTCAAAAACTGTGGCTGATAACTTCAACAAGGGTGTCTATGACCAAATACTGAAAATAAAGGGTTTGCCTTATTTGGAGGCTCATGCAGAACCCTACATGAGGCATTTGGTTGCACGAGATGTTGTTTCTGGTCCATTGGTCACCTTTTCCGGCGTTGAAAAGGTAGGGAACATATTACATGCTTTGAGGACAACAGGGCATAACGGGTTCCCTGTGATTGATGAACCACCTTTCTCAGAGGCACCAGAATTGTGTGGGGTCGTTTTGAGATCTCATTTACTAGTTTTGCTGAAGGGAAAGAACTTTTCAATGGATAGGGTGGTTACTGGGGATGATATCTTGCAAAGATTTGCTGCATTCGATTTTGCCAAGGCAGGTTCTGGGAAGGGAATCAAACTTGAGGATCTAGATATTAAAGTGGAAGAGATGGAAATGTATATTGATCTTCATCCTATTACTAATGCATCCCCATACACAGTGGTTGAGACGATGTCACTAGCCAAAGCTGCAATTCTCTTTCGGCAACTTGGTCTCAGGCACATGTGTGTTGTACCAAAGAGTCAAGGGGTAAGTTCTCTCTCTCTCTCTCTCTTATAGCTTGTTTGGATGTAGGGGGAGTAGAGTGGAGTAGAGTAGAGCGAGGGAGAGTAAGTTAAATTACCTTGTTTGGATGTTTTTTAAGGGAGGAGGGGGAGGGGATTTGGAGGGGTTCTAACTACTTCTAACCCCTCATTTTTAATTCCCCTAAATTGGAGAGATTTGGAGGGAGAGTAGAGCATAAAAATGCTTGACCAAATGAATTACCAAATTTACTCTTACCATATTAACAAAATTACAAACTATGAAAAGGCTAATTATTCCCCTTCCCCTTAATTTTAAAAACATCCAAATAAGGTGGAGGATAACCATTCCCCTCTACTCTCCTCCCCACAGCTCTCATCTCCTCTACTCCCCTCTACTCTCCTCTCCCTCCAAACTTCCAAACATAGCATTAATGATTGGTTTGTAGTAGATGAAGAAAGATTTCAAACTCAGGAAGATATGAGCTCAGACCTAGGGAAGTGCCTGTCAGTGACATCCCCAAGTTATATGACCTCTTTTTTCTAGAAGTCTTTGCCTTCAATTTTTCTAGATGAGCTCAGACCTAGGGAAGTGCCTGTCAGTGACATCCCCAAGTTATATGACCTCTTTTTTCTAGGAGAAGTCTTTGCCTTCAATTTTTCTAGATGATAAAAGTAGGGAATTCTTTGTGATCTATTTATTTTTCTGTTACAGATTGACATCCCTCCCCGCCCCCTTGTTAATCCTTTTAGAACTTTGTGGACAATATTGTCTCCTGCCATTCCTTCTTTGTCCCCTCATTATAACAGCACCAATTAGCTTTAAAAAATTGCGAATGCATTTAAACTGACTCTTTTTTCTTTCTTTTTTTCAAATTACAGAGGCCTCCAATTGTTGGAATTCTGACACGGCATGACTTTATGCCAGAGCACATTTTGGGACTCTATCCTCATATCAACCCTGACAAGTAGAGCAACTGAATGTTTGATAGTCCATCTCTCTTATTTCATTGTTCCATAACTTCCATTCTGTGTTTCTGGATGATCAAATTTGTATTTGAACTACTAGAAGTGAGATCTTTATTATAAAAGCATTTGACGGCAAACATTCTCAGTTGTACAGATATAAATGGAGTCACCACAAAGAAACTCAAGTCTTCTAAACAGTGAGGACAATGTATACAAATTCATTCTTGAAACAATCCGGTACTCTTGGATTAACACCTTTGAAACACAATGGGAGACAAAATCAGTCCTATTTGAATCACCTTGTAATCCACCAAGAAATGATTTAGTCCACATCCAACATCCAAACACCCTCTGGTGTTCAGTTTTTGTGACTTTACTGTTTTTCTGAGATTGCCAAATCATAATATTCTTGTGATTACAGTTGAATAAATTGTCATTTATTGAGTAATTTGTTCTTTGGTATCTTGATTTCTAAATAAAATTTTTTCTATCAAAGTGTGAGCTCACTTCAGTATGTATGACTTTCTTGATTAATGTTGTCGACATGAAATGTTCAGTGGCTTATATTCAAGAGGATTTATCCCTATTGAATGAAAAGGTTTATCCCTGTATGTGTGTTTATTTTAAGACTTTGATATTGGAATAAATTGCCAGTTATTATGTAATTTGTTTTTGGTATCTAAATTGCTCAAAATGATTGCTGTATATACATGTGATACATTAAAATGGTCGAAAACTATTATTTGCAGAGTACAACTCTATTACATATGATACATCCGAAAATGATACATTAAAAGCCCCCATCTCAATTTGCACCGAACAACTCTAAAGCTGCCTTTTTTTATTTATTTATTTTTTGATAAAACAAAAGGGTAAATGTTTTGCACCCAAGCTAATCTATACAATTTTACACACGCACCCCAAAGCAACAGAGTTTGGTGTGCAAAATTGTGCTAAGAGTGTGTGTAATAAACACCACTCAACTCTAAAGAACGTAAAATAGATGGATTTTGCTTTCTGCAACTGCACTGTAGAACAAGCGGTTCAAGTCCCCAGGCAACATGTCCCCATTGTTGCATCCTGTCATGAGTTGCCAACCTATTATTAAACACCAGCTAGCTTACGAATGCATGCTTAGGTATGACCATAGGGATGTCAATTTTTATCCATATCTATGAACTCACCCATTACCTAGCTAATTTGGATAAATCTTAACTCAACGCATTTGAATATTTGGGTTAAATGGGTAAAAACCCATTAGGTTATTTAATTATATAAGTCTAAATGGATAAACCTATTAATACCTACTAAAACCCATCTAAAATTTAAATAAACAACATAAAATCTAAATTTCTAGAAAATAACCGAAATACCCCTCAAACTTAAAAAATAACCAAAACACCCTATGAAACCTAAAAATGACCAAAATACCCCCCTGAAACTTTAAAATTACCAAAATACCCCTGAAACTTAAAAAATGACTAAAATACTTCTGAAACCTAAAAATGACCAAAATACCCCCCTAAACCTAAAAAATGACCAAAATAGCCCCCTAAACCTAAAAAATGACCGAAATACCCTTGAAACCTATAAAATAACCAAAATATCCCTAAAACCTTAAAATTACCAAAATACCCCCTAAATCTAAAAAATGACCGAAATACTCCTGAAACCTATAAAATGACCAAAATACCCCCGAAACCTAAAAATTACCAAAATACCCCCTAAAATTGCCACGCCTACTGTTGCTGATTATGGTCCTAGCAATTTCCTCAGTAGGACTGTCCTCAAAACCGACTGTCAAACTGAAAGCGACTGGGTGAAATTTCTGAACAAGAAGTCCAATGTCTCAATTCAATGGAATTGTTATTGGTGGAAGTGCCCACCTCCTTTGTTGCGGTCTCCATGATCAGATCACATATTCATAGTTGGATTAAGGAGGGCAATTTTCTATAAGGTGGATAGACTCTTGAGGCAGTTCCAATATGAGCAAGGAATGCCTGGTGGAAAAGGAAGAAAACCTTTCACTCCTATAGACACAAATCCTACTTCTATAAGGAACATGTTGTTGGGCTTGAAGATGGCTGACTGAGTGGATCAATCTTTTGTTAAGGTTCACTTTCACAGGATGACCATAGAATACTCTAACTGGTTGGTGAACAAGATTGCGGACAAGGAGGTTGACATGGTTGCTATGAGAAAACAATTTCTTGGAGATAACCGAGAAAGACATGAGGCTAACAACTATGAGTTTAAAAGGAGGGACAACGATGACAAAGTACCTAGCACAGATGGAAACATTGAACAACCAAAGGAGAAAAGACTGAAGAAAATATGATCTTCTTATTTTTGGCTTTGAACGTGTTTATTTTAAAAGTTGATGTGAAACTCTTAGGTTTAGGAATTATTTAGGACCTCCAAGTGTAGGGTTCTGGGTTCTGTTTAGGGTTTAGGTTTTTAGGGTTTGGGTTTTGAATTCTATTTAATGGCATGGTTTAATGGAATGGTTTGATTTTGAAAACAATTTTTTTTTCTTTAATGGGTAAATGATGGGTTTGGGGAAGTTGTGACAGGACCAATATATGGTTGCCAACATACCTCCTTGGCAGAAGGATTAGGTTATCACGTAGTTCATTTTTTATTTGCCTTAACTTTTGCCTAGGCCGCCCTTTTGGGTTTTCAACCTAGCAGGCTCTCTCACTTTTTTATTTTTTTTACTCTCCTTTTGCGTAGATCGCCTTTTCTAGTTTTCAACCTACCCCTTTTTTTTCTTTTTTTTGCCCAACCTAAGAAGGGAAATAACATAATTTACAACCACTTCAGACATGGTGTTTTCTGGCTACCACCTAAGACGTGGTATTTCTTCAATTGATCCATATTGGTTGGTTCAGTAAAAGGGTTTGCATCTAAGTCCATCAACCTTACTGCTCCCCCAGAGTATATCTACTTGATAATATAGGGAACTGCCCAATTTTGCTTGAACTTCCCATTTATTTCTTGAATCGGGGCTCAGATTTCTTTCAGCACCAAATCCCCCAACTTCAAATCTCTAGCTCTTACTTTTTTGTCAAAAGCTTTCCTAAGCCTCATTTGATAACCTTGAATGTGATACAAGGCCTTGAGTCTCTTCTCATCCATCTTGCATAATTGGTCATATCTACTTTGCAACCAATCTACTTCGGGGATTTCACTCTCTAGTACTGTTCTCAATGAACGAACACCCATTTCAATGGGAAGGACTGCTTCCATCCCATATACCAATGAATAAGGAGTGGCTCCTATGGAAGTTCGAATCGATGTCCTATACCCCCAAAGTGCATAAGGTAATTGTAGGTGCTAGTCCTTATAGTTTTTCGTGCTCTTCTTCAGAATTCGCCCTATATTTTTGTTTGCAGCCTCAACTGCCCCATTGGTCTGTGAATGGTAGGGTGAGGATTTGTGGTGCTGAATATTGAATAGTCGAAGTAGCTTCTCTATTTCTCCCTTGAAATGCAGCCTGTTGTCAAAGATAATTTCATGTGGTACCCCATATCTGCAAATGATATTGGTCTGAATAAATTGAGCAACTTTCTTTGAGTTCAAAACCTTGTAAAAGGCAGCTTCTACCCATTTGGTGAAATAATCAATAGCAACAAGTATAAATTCATGGCCATTGGATGCTGTTGGGTGAATCTTCCCAATAATATCTATCCCCCATGTAGAGAATGGCCAGGGTGAAGTCATGGTATGTAATGGCATAGGTGGCATGTGCTTCATATCTCTGTGGACTTGGCATTGATGGCACTTCCGAACATGAATGGCGTAGTCTACTTCCATAGTAGTCTAGTAATAACCTTGTGTCATTATTTTTCGTGACAGCATATGTGCATTCATATGTGGCCCATAACTTGATTCATGAACCTCTTCAATTATTTGTTGTGCTTCCTTGGCGGTCACGCAAAGGAGATAAATTCCGTCATATGATCTTCTGTAAAGCCTCTCACCACAAATAATATAATTACTGGACAACCTTCTGATGGTCAATTGGTCATTCTTATCTGCAGACTTTGGGTATGTCCCATCCTTGAGGTGCTGTAGGATGTCTAAATACCATTCACCTTCTCCATTCTTTTCCTCGTCTTCTTCTATTGACATACAATAAGCTGGTTCTTCTTTTTATTCCACCACTATTGGTCGAGCTTCATCCTTCCTAGGTCCATCCATCATGGATGCCATCGTTGATAAAGCATCTGCAATCTGATTCTATATTCTTGGCACATATTGGTATTGGATCTTATTGAATTTCGAGGCCCATTTTTGAAGACATTCATGATAAGGCATTAGCCTTTCTTCCTTAATCTTCCATCTATTCTAAATCTAAGAAATTATCAAGGCTAAATCACCATATACTTTTAACTCCTTCACTCCAAGGCCTAGGGCCACTTGTAACCTCATAATGCAAGCTTCATATTCAGTGGCATTATTAGTGGCAGGAAAGTTGAGCCTACCAGAGAATGGAATATGTGTCCCTTTTGGAGAAACTAAGAGAACTCCAATGCCACTTCCATTTTGATTAGTTGCTCCATTAAAATACATCTTCCATGATTCTACTTCGATCCCCATAATATCCTCATCTGGAAAGTCTCCTTAGATCTCTTCAGCTTCTTCAGGTGAACAGTGGGCTAAGTGATCAACAATTGCTCTCTCCTTCACAGATTTCTGAGTCACATATTTAATATCAAATTCTGACAAAAGCAGAACCCATTTAGCCGTCCTCCCATCTTGCACAGGTTTCTCCATCAGATATTTTAAAGGGTCTATTCTTGCAATCAACAAGACCTTGAAAGCAAGCATGTAATGTCTGAGTTTGCAGGTTGCCCATACAAGTGCTACACATGTCTTCTCAAGTGGTGAATACTTCTCTTCATAAGCCAACATCTTCTTAGTAATGTAGTAGATCGCATTCTCCTTCCTAGACTCCTCTAGGTATTGAGCAAGCAAAGCTCCCATTGCTGTATCCGTAGTTGTGAGATACAATAATAATGGCTTTTCAGGTACCAGTGGAACCAGTATTGGTGGCTTCATAAGATAATTCTTAATCTTCTCAAAAGCTTCTTGACATTGTTCGTTCCATACTGTGGGAGCTTCCTTCTTGAGCAGTCGGAAAGTGGCTCACATGTCATGGTGAGTTGGGCTATGAATCTGCTGATGTATTGTATCCTGCCTAGAAACCCTCAGATCTCCTTCTCATTCCCGGGAGGCTTCATTTCTACAATTGCCTTAATTTTGTCAGGATCGACTTCAATTCCCCTCTAACTTACCATAAACCCCAACAACTTTCCGGATGTTACACCAAAAGTGCACTTCTTTGGATTCAACTGCAACTTATAGAATTGGATTTTTTCAAACAACTTTCGTAAAGCTGGTATGTGACCTTCACGGTCTTTAGACTTCACTATTATGTCATCAACATAAACTTCTACTTCTTTGTGGATCAAATCATGCAACAGAGTAGTGGCTGTACGTTGGTAAGTAGCACTAACATTCTTAAGGCCAAATGGCATGACCTTATAGCAATACGTCCCCCATGGAGTAATGAATGAGGTTTTCTCCATATCTTCCGAAGCCATCTTTATCTTATTATATCCTGAAAAACCATCCATAAATGACAGCAAGGCATGTCCTGCTGTGTTATCAACTAGGATGTCAATGTGAGGCAAGGGAAAATCATCTTTCGGGCTGGCCTTATTCAAATCTTGGAAGTCTACACACATTCTCACTTTCCCATCCTTCTTCGGCACCGGAACCACATTAGCTAACCATTCTAGATAATTGACCACCCTTAAGAATCCTGCATTATACTGTTTCTCGACTTCTTCTTTGATCCTGAGAGTCTACTTCGGCTTCATCCTTCACAACTTCTACTTGATCGGTTTCATGGTTGGATATGTTGGAATGTAGTGTTGCATTATATATGTGTCAATCCTAGGCATGTCTTCGTATGACCATGCAAATACCTCTTTGAATTCTGTCAGCAGTGCCACTAATGCATCTTACTCAGAGGAGGTTAGGGTATTGCCCAATTGTATCATCTTAGGTTCATCATCAGTTCCCAGTTTAACAGGTTGGGTTTCTTCTTTTATAGGTTCTACATGCCCTTGTTTTAATTCCTTATTATTAAGAGTTTCTTTACCAACTTCTGAAATAAAAACATTCAAAGCCAACAAATAATTAGAATCAGAAATCACATTATAAGGGAAAGAGTTCTCAATAGACTCAACAAAAACAGACTCTATAGGAATATGATCACAAACAGACTCAACAGGAACAATAATACTAGCAGAAACAGACTCAATAGGGATAGAAACAATGTTTTTGGTAGGGGTGATTGGCTCGACGGTTTGGATCTTCTTAGCAGGAGTGATTGGCTTAACGGTTTTGATCTTCTTCACAGAGTCTTCCATGGGGTGGGCGACTCCCTCCCATGCCCAATTCTTCAACTCGGTTGTGGCTTCAACAATGGCAGGCAACCCCCAATGAGCTTCTTCTTTCCTCAGCATTAGTACCATGGGATCTTCATCCATATAATCTATGCCTTCAGTATCAATCTACATATCTGTGGCCTTGTCAGTCACATAAGCATCCAGACGCTCTATATTGTCCACCCACTCACCAAACAAATCTTGCTTTCCTTTGTTGCTTGGAAAGACGTATTGGGGGAGATATTCTGACTCATTCCCTTCCATCTTCTTATCTTCACCTTTAAGATTCTCCAGTGTTAAGTTTCTGAAACTGTGGATCATCAGCTTTCTGTCTAGAATGGCCAATCTAGCATCTATGTTGTCTTCTTCCCCAATGTATGGGGTCAGTGAGCCAAGTTCTAAATTGTGAAATGACCCTAACTCAGGAATCTCTCTACAATGCTTGTCATATCGAGGGCCTGACCTTGAACTAACATCAGTAATGCAGCTCCAATCCGAGGGATACCCATAGGGGTAATCATCGCAGTCTATATTGTCGGCCCCTTCAACCTCCTCTCCTACAGCTTCCAGCACATTTTCTAGCTCATATTCTTCACTTTCAGTGCCATTCTCCATGTCTATAGGTTCAACTTCAGCATCATCCTCTATATCTCCGTCATAGTAGTTTACGTCATCATCAGAGCGGTCTTCATAGAAAAGTCCTACATCTTCATCTTCTCTATCACTAGGGGGTTCACCCCAATCATTGCCACTATATTGGCTATCATAGTCTCCACTATTGTTACTTTCACTATCACTATTGCTATCATCCTCACCATTTCCATTGTCACAGTTGCTGCTATAACTACTACTATCACTCTCGCTGTTACTACCTTCATCACAATCACTAGGGGCTTCTCCCCCTTCCTCATCTTCATCACTTGTTCTTGCTTCATATAGGCTCTTCAATGCATGTTGGCAAGCCTCCCAATACTCTTATTCTTCTATATTGCAAATGACATCTCCTAGAAATGTAGTCATTGAATCAAGGTCCATGTAATCAGCCCAATCAGTAGGGACCCAATTTGTGTCTTCCTTCTTTGGTTTTGGAAGCCTGTTGTTGCAATCAAATAATAGCTCAAATTCGGGCACCATTGTTCTTGACTCAGGATCAAATCTCGGTTCAAGTAATCCCTAATAGCGTTGACTATCTCCAGCTTTGACAAACTTTTCATTCAATGTGGGAGAATAGGGCTTTAGGGATTATGGGGGACAAAGCCCCTTGGCACAGGCCATTCTTCTCACTTCCATCTATAACAAATCATCATCAGTGGGCTTATAACTTAGCCCAAAAGGTGGTGTGGCAGTGAGAATTATTGGGACTTGAGTAGTTGCCTTCTTCACAGTCTTCCCTAAGTTCATCACCGGAAGGTAATTCATTTTTCTCATCATTGCCACCACATTATTGTTGCTGTAGGGAGCAAAGTTCATGGGGATCTTCTCCACTTCTTCTTCTCTTCCTCCAAAATCAGGCTTCTCGATTTCAAAGTCATCTAAGGTCAATGGCTCCTTCTCAGAATCAATACCAAAATGGGCTTCGGTATGGTCAAAGTATCACCATATATGGCAACTATGGTTCCTTCATGCGAAAACCAAACCTTTTGGTATAAGAATAAAGGTACGGCCTCGTTGTCATGGATCCATGGTCGCCCAAGGAGCATGTTGAAGCACGAAGCTATGTTCAGGACTTGAAATTCCACATTCTTGATCATTGGCCCTATAATGAGCTCTAGTGTTATGGTTCCCAAGACCTCTCTTCTACTATTGTCATACGCCCTCACATGCTGATCAATCGGCACAAAATCTTCAATACTTAGGCCCAAGCAACTTGCAGTCTTTAAAGGACATACATTTAAGGCACTTCCATCATCAATTAGAACCATTGGCATCTACAGTAATGTGCAATGGGTCATTGTGGTGCTTCCCCTTCTTCGTCAAATCTTTGTCAAAGTAGGAAATTGTGAGTTCCCTACTTATAGACCCAATCATAGCATTTAGATCTTAAGAAGTAATGGTTGTAGGGACTTGGATTTGATTGAGAAGGTCAACTAGATTTAGGCGGTGCTTGTATAAGCCCATGAGTAAACCGCATAAAGATATATTAGCTTGTGTCTTCTGTAGTTGCTTGAAGACCTCATCCTCTTCAATGGGTGTTTGTTGGGTAGATTTATTCAAGGCTTCTATCGGGTTGTTTGTCTCCAAATGTGGGGGTTTAAAGTGTCTCCCCCCCTTATGATGTGGGCAATTTTTGTTAGTTCATTTGGATCAGTATCTTGGGGTTTGAAATGTCTCCCCCCATTTGTGGATGTCAGGTAATTTGATTGGGGTTCGAAGTGTCTCCCCCCGTATGTAAGTATTGGGTTGTTTGATTGGGGTTCAAAGTGTCTCCCCCCATATGTAGGCGTTTGGTAACTTGCTTGTGGTTTGAAGTGTCTCCCCACATTTGTGGATGTTGGGTAATTTGGGGTTTCTGTAACATCTTCACTCCATATATCATACCCTGCAGTGGACGTCATACCTATCAACTCTTCCCATGTCATCATAAAGCACTCGGGTAAGTCACAAATCAACTCAAACATGTCCTCTTCACTTTCCTCTTCAGTCATCAAGCAATTAATCCTCGGTCCTCTCCCAAAAATTGTGGTTGGGCAAGGGATTATTAGTGATGCTAGGCCTTGTAGGTGGTGCAATCACCTTATTGTCTATTAAGTCTTGAATTGCATGACGAAGGCCAAAACACTTGTTAGTGTCGTGGCTAGGGCTTTGGTGGTAGGCACATCTCTTACTCACATCAAATCTTATAGGCAATGGGTTTGGGATTGGTCTTGGGTCTAAGGGTTTTAGTATCCCCTTTGCTTTTAGTTTTTCAAACACTTGGCTCACGGGTATATATAACTCATGAAATTCCCTCCTAGGCCTTGGAGACGGCCCTTGTGATATTTGCATGGGGGCAATGGGAGCAATAAGTTGGTAAGGATCATTTTTGTATATATTAGAAACTTCTGCAGTTTTTGAACTAGATCTTAAATTCTTTTTAAACTTTGGTGGGTCCTCATTCTTTATAGTGCCATTATTTATTGCATCCTCAATTTGGGTTCCAGCAGTAATCAATGCTTTAAAATTAGGAAAATACTGAGCAAACAAATACTTATGGTATACATGTAATAAGTTTTTTACAACCATGGTTAATTGTTCTTCTTCACTTGGCCTATTCATCATCAGTGCAGCTTTAGACCTCCAATTAGTAATAAAGGTAGAGAAAGATTCTTTCGGCTCTTGCTTCGTGGTCTCCAAATCTCTCCTTGTCACATCCACCTCTATGTTGTACATGTATTGATTGTGAAACTCGCGGCAGATGTCCTCCCAACTCCTTGCTCTAGTATCATCTAGGTTAAGGAACCACCTAAGAGCGGCCCTAGTCAGGGTGTTTTGAAACATTTGAGCAAGTAATTCTTCAGTTGCTCCTAGGGGTTGCATGGCCCTCGTATACATCTTCAAATGGGACTTTGTGCAGCCAGTCCTGTTGAACTTGTCTAAGGTTGGCATCTTGAACTTGGGAGGCAATCTCACATTGGGGAAAAGTGAGAGTGATTGGTAGTCCATGAGGTCTTCCATCTTGCGAGCTCTCTTGATCATCTCTTCCACCTTGTTTATCCATCTGTTGATCTTCTTCTCACCCTCCATGGTTTTGGGAATTATGGTCAGGCTTGTTATCCTTTTGGCCACCCTTCAGGTTCTGAAACTGTTGTACGATAAGGTTCATGTCTTCTCTTAACTGAATTTGTCTTGCTACCATGGTGTTTAGTAGCTCTTGAGTGTTCATGGGTTCTTCAATGTTCGGATGTTCTCCCTCTTTCGCCATAGTGATGGAGTCTTCGGACTTCTTGTGGCTTGGACTGTCTTGTAGGTCGAACACGGGATTGTGATGTTGCAGTAGTGGAGTGTCTTCTATGCTCACGGGCTTCAGGACCGTGATGGACTTGGAACTGGAACTACTAGCTTGAATGTCGGTCTTGGGTTCTCTTTGGAGTCTTCCCTCTGATCTTGATCAAATTCTCCCCTAAGAAAAGGCTTGGTTAGGTCAACCTACATCAATCAACTAAATAAACACATGCAACAATGCAATGCAATTTTAACATGGATGAGCCTAAGGGTAGGTTCTAAGTCATTACATCGTAGGGTGGGTTTGTTGTTTCATTGTTTCCCATAGCTAGGACGTTACACCTCCTAACTTGTAATGTAATGAACATTACATTGGTCCAAATGGCATGATCTATCCTTTATAGTCAACAAGAAATGATCTAGTGACTTTGGGCTATGAGTTGGTGAGTTCGCCACTGGGTACCCAAATCTAATGAAGACCGGTTATCCATGGTTACTACCACCATATGTTGAGATGGGTGCATACATATTTGTTGTTTTGATGGCACACACTATGACAGTTAGGGAAAGCTCTTAACAATCAACATGGCAACACAAACAAAAAAATATCACACATACATCTCAAAACATAATGCAAACAAACAAACAACAACATCATCCAAAAGACAAGGGTATATAGTTGGTCACTTAAAGTCTAACACGAAACTTAGCCCTCGACATCCCTAGTGGAGTCACCACTGTGAGAGACCGGGGAAAATTTAGGGCCTCTCAAAAAGAGATTTGGGTGCTTGTAAGGGCACCTCTCTTTTGGGTAGTGGTGTGAAGTTGCCACTTATTTTTTATACAAAAAAATAAGAAAAAATAAATACAAATTACATGTTCAAAATACTTCAAATGTCATTGATTGAATGAAGAAAAATACAATTTTGGTAAATTAACCTTGCAAGGTTTTGGGTCCTAGTTACAATCTATGCAAAAGAATACAAAACTTTGGTCCTAGTTACAATCTACCAAAATTAAAAGACAAAACACTAATCTACCTATCCAAAAATCCTAAGCTTGGGGGCTAGATTATGAAATGGGAAGGTATTAGGCACCCATTCCGCCCAAACAGAGTCTGGTCTTCTAGACTCTAATGACCAATATACCCTTTTTTTGAATAATATTGAATGATATGTTATAATCCACATGACAAACACTTGACAAAAATTAACTTAAATAAATTTACCTTATGGATGTGTCCTCTTTTTAAAGAAAATTCAGACCTGTCTTGGAAATTAAAAAAAGAAAAGAAAAAGACTTGGTTTGTAAAAAAAATCAGATTTGTATTTGTGTAAAGGGTAAAAAGCAAGATTTTATCAAGAAAAATCAGATTTGTTTTGTGTAAAGTTAAAAAAATTTGGTTTGTCAAAAACAATCAAATTTCTTTTTAGTAAAAATTTAAAAAAAAATGATTTTGCTAAAAAGAATGAGATCTATTTTTGTAAAGTTAAAAAAAAAAAAGTAATTTTATCAAGAAAAATCATATCTGTTATATATATATATATATATATATATATATATAAAAGATTTTGAAAAGAATCAGGTCTAATTTGTGTAAAGTTAAAAAAAAAAATTTATTTGTAAAAAAATAGATCTGTTATTGGACACAAATAAAAAAAAATTAAAATAAAAAAGACTTTTGAAAGAGGATCCACATTCATGAGACAAATTTACTATGCATGCATCACATATTAAAAAACTTTAACCTAACTTTCAATACCTTCTTTTGAATTTCAAAATCTACAATTTTATAACAAAGAAAACTTTTCAGAAAAAAAATCAGATCTGTATTTAATGAAAATACAGATCAATTTTGTATTTAGAAAAAAATCATATCTGTATTTAATGAAAATACATATCAGTTTTGGGTTTTGAAAAAAAAATCAAATATGTATTTAATGAAAAGACAGATCAGTTTTGGGTTTTGAAAAAAAAATTAAATCTATATTTAATGAAAATACAAATCAATTTTGAATCTTCATAAAAGAGTTTTGATAGTCATTGCAGATTTTGAAGTAAAAGAGAAAGAATTGAAATAAACAATCATCTACAGTATCTAAGCATGGCAATTATATATTAAGAACAAGACATCAAAAAACATACTAAACATATTCATGCATCAAACAAAAACTTACTCATTAATGGAAGAAGAAAAGAAAGAAAAAGAAAAAAATAGAATACCTCTTACATGAGCGTGCTCTTCTAATGAAAGAATATTTTAGAAATCAAAGAAGTTTGTTCACCTCTTTGAAGTCTAAAATACTTTACTTACAAAAAAGAAGTTCCTAAAGCAAAAGCCTCCAAAACGTCTTTAACGTAAGGGGAATAAAAAAGTTAGAAAAGAAGAGCCCCTAATTCTGATTTTTTTTTTCCTCTATTTATAGAGGTTAGGATGCTTAAAAAATAAGCTGAATGAGATCAGATACGAATTGGAACGCGTCCTTATCTCTAAAAATCCGAAAAAAGATAGGCTTTATCTCAATCAAGGAGTTTCTGGGCCGGGCCGAGCATTTGGGCCAGTTGGCACTTGCCATGTGCCGAATGGCCCTCTTGGGTGCCAGGTCCGCGTTTGAGTTTTGGTCCAATTTGGACTCCTTTTTTGAGGATTATTGAGCCAAGAATTGCACCTAGGCGCGTTTTTTATCTGTATTCTAAAAATTAATCCATTTTCCTTGATATTCAGGTCTTTAAAGTGATAATTATCTTGTAGATAAATATTCCAAAAAGACTTGATTATCCACAATTTCTTTGTTATTTGATTTATTCACTTTATTCCCATGCAAGCACGCCTATTTTTGACACTAACCAACAACCAATCACAAAATTATCTAATTAATTTTAATTGTCTAACCAATTAGAATTAATTTAAACTAATCATGCGTGATCGCACCACCCAAACAAAATGCATGCAGACCATGAAAACTTGATTATGTGATATCTTTCAATCCGATGGTCCGATTTGGAAATCAGATATACCGTCACAATTGTTAGAATCTTAAGATCATTTTTATGATATGAAATGAATGAATTAATGCATGTAATGCAACTCTAAATTTTCGGGTATATGAATGGTCACTCTAGTCATCTTCCAAGATTAAATTATGGGTGCAAAATCGAGTGTCTACACCTGCGCCTGGAAAGAGTCACCATGAAGGCATTGTACTCTTCCTCTTCAACTTCCTCTTCAGCCTTTAGTTGAAGTTCTTCAAAGTCTTCTTCTTCCTCTTCATTCTAGTCCCAAGGATGAACCTCCTCTGGAATGAAAACTTGGGGAGGAAGGGGGAATATCGGAAAAGGGAGAGGAGTGAGTACAGGACTTGGTGGTGGTGGGGGAATGTTAATGCTTAGGGAGCCTGAGTCATCCCTAGAGGAACTCGAGCTATGTTTAGGGGAGTTAGAAGCAGCGAAAGAGAAGTTGGACATTTTTGTTGATAGAAGCTTTCTCTGAGAAAAGATACAAAGATACAGAAGGAATGAAGAATAAAGAAAGGGTCTTTGCCTTTTAAACCACTAACTCAAGTGAAGTGAAAAGACACGACATTTATTAGGAGTAATGTCTGTCTGCCAAAATGCGAGAAACGAAGAGACGCCAAAACGACTAAAAGCACCCTCGCAGGCCATGTGTTCATGTTCAAACGTCACAAGCTATAATTTCTTAGGCATTGAGGTTTGAAACGATGTGACTGTCAAAGGCCTTAGCCATTAAACGCCCTTGACAGTTAGGGGGCTAATGTATGGTACACCAGCCAAAGCACGGGAGAGTGTCGATGTGGCTGGATCTAGAACTTACAGGTGGAGTGGCTGTGAGCAAGGGAGAGGAAACGTTGGCTGCAAGATATTACCCTTGGCCCGTGCCAACGGGGTGACCACCTTGGGAAAGGAGTAAGATATGCATCTAACATGGGTACTCAAGCACTCATAAAAGGGAGATAGTGACCTCCTAAGGTCAGGTCCTATGGAAACACCCCTTATTGGTTGAGTGTATGTTGGACCACTTTGGAGACACGTGTATCATCCTCAACACCTCTGAAGTCCCTCTCCTTGCTCAAGAATTGTTCCCCATACAGTGGCAAGGTCACCTACCCATGCCACAGTCCTGATATTGGTGTTCTCTCTCCTCCAGCCACCAAGTAGTACCTTAGCTATAATAAGGTCCAAAATAAGGAAATGATGACTTGACACCTGTCTTTGTACTCAACCATATTCCTCAGACTATAAGAGGATCATGCTGCTGGACTATTAGGGTAAGAACTTAAATAGATCTTTTGAGAAAATAGTAGAAAGTTGATAAGGAAGTAAGGTAAAAAACAAGGTCTCCCTTTTGAGGAAGAACACCATTATTGTACAAGAGATACCCTTATTCCCCACATAATACAAAGCAGAACAGAGCAAGAGTGATTCTTTCTTGCTCAAATCGTGGTTTTTCATCCCTTAAGAGGGTTTTCCACGTACATCGATTGCCTACAATACATTCTCGTAAACACTTTCTTTTTCTCTACATATTTGGATGTCAAAGCTTGCATTTTTGTCACTTATGAGCTTTTTCATCAAGATGTACTGTTAGATAACTTATTTACTCTCCCATATAAGTTCAAATCTAACTTGCACCTACAGGGTATTTTCGTCATTTTATAGGTTTGAGGGTGTTTTGGTCATTTTTTAGGTTTATGGGGTATTTTGGTCATTTTATAGTTTTAGGCGGTATTTTGGTCATTTTTAGGTTTCGGGGTTATTTGTGGTCATTTAGAGGTTTTGAGTTTATTTGGGTCATTTTAAAGGTTTAGGGGTATTTTCGTTATTTTCTAGGTTTGAGGGTATTCTGGTCATTTTTAGGTTTCAAGGGTATATTGGTCATTTTTTAGGTTTAGGGTGTATTTTTGTCATTTTATAGTTTTAGGGGGTATTTTGGTCATTTTTTAGGTTTCGGGAGTATTTTGGTTATTTTTAGGTTTCGGGGTTATTTTGGTCAATTTTTAGGCTTCGAGGTTATTTTGGTTATTTTTTAGGTTTCGGGGGTATTTCAGTCATTTTTTAGGTTTAGGTGGTATTTTGGTTAATTTTTAGGTTTCAAGGGTATTTTGGTCATTTTTTAGGTTTCGGGAGTATTTTGGTCATTTTTTTTAGGTTTAGGGAGTATTTTGGAAATTTTTATACTTCAGGAGTATTTTGATAAGTTTTTAGGTTTCGGAAGTATCTTGGTCAGTTTTTAGGTTTCGGGAGTATTTTGGTCATTTTAGGTTTCAGGAGTATTTTGATCAATTTTTAGGTTTAGCGGGTATTTTGGTCAATTTTACGTTTCGAGGGTATTTTGGTCATTTTTTAGATTTCAAGGGTATTTTGGTCAATTTTTAGGTTTCAGGGGTATTTTGGTCATTTTTTAGGTTTCGAGGGTATTTCAGTCTTTTTTTTTTTAGTTTCAGGGGTATTTCAGTCTTTTTTTTTTTAGTTTCGGGGGTATTTCAGTCAATTTTTAGGTTTTGGGGGTATTTTGGTCAATTTATAGGTTTCGGTAATTTTTTATGTTTCGGGAGTATTTTGGTCATTTTTAGCATATTTGGTCTTTTTTAGGTTTAGGGGGTATCTTGGTAAATTTAAAGGATTTTATGAGTACTTTGGTAATTTTCAAGTTTTAGTAGCATTTTGGTAATTTTGATTATTGGATAATTGGGTGGGTTGGGGTTTATCTATAATAATTGAGTTGAGTTTGGTTTGGATTAGAAGTAATTAGTTAAATGGGCAATAAATAGGTTTTATGTATCCAACCCAATTATGACCACCTCAAACCCACCCATTTGACACCCTACGAGAAGGTGACTCAATTATTATTATTATTATTATTATTTTGGATTAAAGTGACTCAATTATTTTTATTCCTGAGCTTTATAAACGTTAGTTTTGGGCTGGACCTTAAAATGGGCCCGTAAACTAGGTGTGACTCAATTATTCCCACTTTTAAGTTTTAACTCAGCACGCACAAACAATATCTTCTATATTATTATTATTTTTTTGAAAGTATCTTCTATATTATTATTAGAAAGAAAATAAAACAAAAACAAAAACATTTGCAAAGGTCTGAAAGTGAAAAGCTAGATAGTTTATTAAGCTAATCCGTCTGATCGAAAACCCTAAAACACAAAACAGAGAAAAAGAGAGAGCAGCCATGACACGATACGAGGACTCTTTTCAAACACTGAATTTTCATAAGTTCTCTCTCTCACGCTTTTAGTTCAAGTTCTAGTTTATTTTTTTATTTTTAATTGATTTATCTTTGCTTTGCGTTGTTGCAGTAGTAGGTCTTGGAGTTGAAAAGCTACATATTTTGTGAATAACAACAACAACAAAAGTTAGTGTTTTTTTTTTAATTTATTTTTGGGCTTTACCTCAAACAATCAATCATGGCCAACAGTAAGTCTTTCTGTTTATTTATATTTATATTATTATATGAGTCATGAGATAGAGAATGAATTTGAATTACATACATACATACATACAGGAATTCAATTTGAGAACTCATGTGATGTGGGTGTATTTTCAAAGCTCACCAATGCTTACTGTTTGGTTGCCATTGGCGGTTCTGAAAGCTTCTACAGGTTATTTATCCCTTTCACTTTTTATTTATTTATTTTTTTAATAATAATGCATTTAGAATTAGTGCAAATAAACCTGATCTCTTTGCAGCGCATTTGAGGCTGAGTTAGCCGATGTTATCCCTGTTGTTAAGACCTCCATTGCTGGCACTCGCATTATCGGACGCCTTTGTGCTGGTACTATTGATATTCTTCATGCTTTTATAGAAAAGAAACATAGATTGCTTTTACATTTCATAACTACTTTCAACCAAAATGTGATATGATATCTCCTTGCTTTCCTTTTTATTGTGCTGTGCAGGCAACAAAAATGGGCTTCTATTGCCTCACAACACCACCGACCAAGGTTACTCTTTTATTCCTGGACTCAAATAAAATGCATTTACTATATGTTAATCACTTTACCTTGCATTGCTCTTTCTTTTTATTATGACAATAATTTTTTAATTTGCATTAACTGTACATTGATTGGTCTCTAAGAGCATTCACCTTGAGAACTTAAGTTGCATCATAGTCATAATATATTCAACTAAAATATTTAGTTCTTCTGAAATGCCAAGTATTTTTTTCTGGACTATTTGTTGTTTTTAATTTATTTCATGGTTTGCTTATTCTTTTACTGCATTTGGATTTGGCTGAAAGATATGTTATAGGAGTCTGTGAATTTGTTCACTGGTGATATTAATCAATGAGGTGATGAAGTGGTATTGGCATGAATTTTGAGTGAAAATATACAATTATGGACCTTAGTGTGGTTTATTTTTGGTTTCTGCTTGAACCATGAATGGGAATGTTTCATGTGCTATGAAGCACTTGTGGATTCTAAATTGAGTCACATAGAACCTTTTATTCTTTTATATTCATAATTAATGGGAAAATGACTTGCAACTCATTATGCATTAGCAATAGTGACACATTTTAATTCTCAAATTTTTACACATTGATGGTCTTCAAGAAGCTCATGCGTACCTTTCAGCACTATTTTTTCGTTCTGTAATGAGATCTTGGATTTGGCATGCTTTGCAGCAATTAAAACCTTCACTTTTATACTAAAAAATGTCTGAATTTTACTTGGGGCAGCCAAATGAAATCCATTTTTCTGTTCATTAATGGCGAAGCCTTCTCAAATTTGATTCTCTTCTTGGAATGGTCACGAATGAAGTTTTAATTATTGCAAATCTAAATGGATTTTACTTTATGAATGCTAATTAATCTTGCATGCTTAATTGTATTCTACTTACAATTGCCACTGTCTTTTTGTTATTGTTTGGTGGCTAATATTACAGAACTTCAGCACTTGAGAAACAGTCTTCCGGATCAAGTAGTTGTTCAACGCATAGATGAAAGACTTTCTGCTCTGGGGAATTGTATAGCATGCAATGATCATGTTGCTCTTACTCACACTGATCTTGATAAGGTATCTTTGTCTTATCCGCAGAACTAAGATTTCTTTTAAGCTTTCTAGCAGCCCAGTCTGAAGAAGAGACTGGTTTCTTTTAGTTGATAAAACCTATTAGGATACTCATGTTGAACTGTTTTATTCTTGATCAGGAAACTGAGGAGATGATAGCAGATGTTCTTGGAGTCGAAGTTTTTAGGCAGACAATTGCTGGTAATATTCTTGTGGGCAGTTATTGTGCCTTCTCAAACAAAGGTGCTCTGGTAAGAAAATGATTCTCCTTGGAATGGTGTTTATTGAGGCATCTACTGAGGCATGTTTTGCATACTTACTGTGTCTTTGCTGAATACTATGCAGGTTCATCCCCATACATCCGTTGAAGACATGAATGAACTTGCAACACTTCTTCAGGTTCCTGTGTCTGCTGGGACTGTGAACCGTGGTAGTGAGGTGATAGGTGCTGGCTTGACAGTGAATGATTGGACAGCATTTTGTGGTTCAGATACCACAGCAACAGAACTCAATGTTATTGAAACTGCATTCCAATTGAAGCCAGCCCAGCCTAGCGCCATTGTGGATGAGATGAGGAAATCATTGATCGACAGCTACGTCTGAGTCTTGCATCTCACTCAGCCTTCAGCCAAGGATTGATTACAATATAGTTGTATGAAGTTGAAACACTTTTGTTTATTTTGACTTATTTCCTTTTGTCAGTTATTTATTTGACTCTGCCAATGTTATGATGTTTCAATCAAGAAGCATTAATTTGGAAGTCTGGCAGTTTTGTTGTTTTTGACATTGGAATTCTGGTAGTGGTTATAACGATATGAATTGAGTCCATTAAGTGTCTGTTTGAGAATAGCTTATTTAGCTTTTTGTTGAAAGTGTATTAGAGTATACTTATACTTTGAAAAATTTTGAAAAGTGAGAAAAAGCGGGAAAAAGTAAGGTTTTAAAAAATTGTAGGCTCATTGCTAGCCAGTAGTGAATGTAGGCTCATTCTTGTCCGTTCTCCCCTAGGTGATCAACAAAGAATGGCTTTAGGGAAACATGCAACTCAGCAGTGAGTGAAGAGCTGTGTCTAGGTCCTGAAATTTCAGTATGGACCCTTCTTTAGTTGTGTTACGTACCACAGTGTGCGCTAGTTGCTCAAGGAAAAGATTGGAAACAGAACAACAAATTTGGTAGGAGTAGATCAGAATTTCCATGACTGATTAAAAGAAAAGCAAAAACAAAGTTTCCACCAAATTATACTATGCATAGTGGAGGGCTAATTAGTTGATATTTTTATATTCACGAAAATATAATTGGTACAAAAAGTCAAAAAAAAAAAATCTTACGAAATTGTTTTTTTTTAATTAGTTTTTCTTTTAACAACAGCACTTGTATTCATTTAAAAAAAAAACAGAATCATTGACAACATAATTTTTTAAGGAGATTTTCTTGTTCTATAACAAATTTTAGTACTGTTCTTTGCTCATAGTTTTTCCACCACGAGAACAGTCGAAATAATTATGAACTTTTCCAATAAAAGGGTGATTGACCAGTATCTAGCCCTCAGTTATAAGCCTTTCCTGCTCCAATATTTTGAAGGGTGTCTCGACTCTTATCTAACCTATGAACCACGTTTAAAGAGCCTAAATATGCAATACTCAATAAGCTTGATGGTAAGTTCAACGAACAAATTAAGGGAAGCCTACCTAAACATACCGCACTGAAACAATGATGGAAAGCCTGTCACATATGGAGAATCAGGTCTCAAGCCACAGATACGATGCATGGTAATTTTACAATCCATCTCTCTAGCTTAAATTCCATAGTAATTGCAAGTTTTAAATCATCATAAAAGATTTAGCGTACGTTTGGCATGCTGAAACTGGAGCTGCGTTTCTGCGTTTGGATTAATTTTGTGAGTCCCTTTTCACTGTTCATGGGACCCACAACTGAAAGAAAAACGCAGCTGAAATTTAACAAAACAGTGCATTTAGCAACGGTAAGTTTTTGAATATGCTTTCGCTTCAGCCGAGTCTCCCTTCTTCTTCCTCATCAATGCCCCAACCTTCTCATAAATGCCCCCAACTTCTTCCTCATTAATACCCCAACTTCTTCCTCAAGCTCTTAAATTTTGCATCTACCACCAACTGCCCCAATTGATGCGAAGCATCTGATACACAAAAACTCTCTGGGAACCCCTTTATTCGAACAAAAAGTGATACAAAAACTCTCTGTAAACGCAGAACTTATTGTCATTTTCTTGGCTGCGAGAGAAAATCCACCACAAAGTTTATCCGCCGCTACGAGGAAGAGATGCCAATGTCAGACCACTATGAGTTGTATTTAAATTTTTTGTCATCCTCTGATGTGTCAGTGTGTTTTCCATTTTTGTTGGGTGTGGCCTAATTTTGCATGAACAAAATTTCAATGGAATTATGTGGGTTTGTTTGTGGGTTTTGTATTTTTTGTCTCTTATCCGTGGGTTCCTTTGTATTTCATTTAATTTTGTGAGTGTCTTGGAAGAATAGATGGAGAATTTTGAGGAATATGCCATCCTATGATATATGCATTCAAGAATGCATTATTGTTGCTACAATGGTTCTTCATAATTTTATTAGAGCACATGAAGACAATGACCTTGGACAAGGGCTTCCTAGCCCACATGTCAAAATAGCAGGGGAGGTTATTACGATGAAATGGCAAATGTGATATCTTCTTTAGATGAACCTGAGATGAAAGTGGTTTGGAACAATATTACAGCATCGATATGTGAGATGCCTCCATCCTAGGACTTCCTTTGTTACTAATGTTATAATTACCATTCATATTATGGTATTTTTTTGTCAAAATCTAAAAACTTGTGGTTATAATTACCATTAACATTATGGTATTTTTTTGGGTAACCATAATTGATGGCTTTGATGAAATATGTATCTTAATTATGATACACAAACTTGATAGTAAATTAATATCTAAGACAAAAAAAAAAAAAAAAAAAAAAAAGAAAAAAAGAAAAAAAAAGTTATTATTGTTGTTGTTGTTAAATATTTGGCTTTCATATTTGGAAGTCACTTTGCATGTTCAAGCATTAAAATAGGCTTCAAAAATAAAAAAAAAAAAAAAAAAAAATTCTACAGTACTTTCAGCTTCAGCTACAGTACTTTCAGCCAAAAAAAATCATCCAGCTTTTAGATTATTTTGCTACAATACTTTCAACAAAAAGTTTCAATTTTAACAAAATAAGCAGATCCCAAACAGACCCTTAGAGCAATGATTGTTGCACATCAGTCATACAAGTGTGCAACAACTAAAATCGTGAGGTGAAAACACGATTTCCAACTTGAAATCATGTCTTCAACTCATGTTTTCAGTTGTTTGCACACCCATGTGTCTATACACACTAATGTGCAAGTATTTGCCAAAGGTTTATAATACCATATACGGATCATGATTTTTGGTAATTCAATATCTACTTCAAAAATTCAAGGAATTTCATTAAATATGAAGCAAAGCTCAAACATAGCAAACCCAAAACTTTGTTAAATAACCTGAGAGGGCCTGGGCCAATTGAGCAGAATTGGAACAGCCTAGGTATCCTTCAAAAGGCCTCTATGCAATGTTCTCAATTGTGCCACTAAATGGAATTACCCCCAATAAACACACGGAAAGAAGAAATCATCATATTAATTGATTCAGCTAATAAAAGACATCCCATTAAACGTTTTTAACGTAATTACAATTGCTCCCAGAACAGACTAGGTGGTCCCAGGACGGCACAAGGCAAAAATCTGAAATTTTCAAACAGTACATAAGTCAAAAGTTCAACAAAACTGTTGGACACCCAGCTTCCTTCAAACACTACAAAAAGTAAAATCTTTAATTGTTCTGATATCTTCAGTCAGGAAGTATTTGCTCACTGTCAGCATCTGCTTCAGTCTCAACCGTGGGCTTTGATGGAGCTCCTGCTCCAGGGGCCTGCTTCTTCTTAATCCCACTCACAATGTCATCAATCCTAAGGAGCATGCTAGCAGCTTCTATGGCTGTCTTAAAAGTTTGTGCCTTCACATTGTAGGCATCCCAAATCTGACAATATATGAACAACCAAGCATTCAACAGTTCATTCAGTCATATTTAATAGTAGAACACAAAGAACTTAGTTTGTTAGTTTATCACAATATGATACAGAAAAATCATGGTACTAATACCTAAAGAGTCAATGCTTTCAAAAAGAAGGGGAAGGGAGAGGGGGGGTTCAAAAAATGCATGTTGATCTTATGATATCATGTGCCATCATTCCATATCATCTCTAAAATTTGCTGAACACGAGATTTTGGAAATTACTGAACCATGTTGGATAATTGTCCTGTGTATACTTAATAAAAAAAGGACACACCAAGAATCCTTCCACAATTCATTGATTTTTAATGCTGCATTTGTTTCAGCAAAAAAAAAAAAAAAAAAAAAAAACAGTTTCTATAAAATATGTTTCCGCATTTTGTGGTGTTTGATTTGGCACAAAAACTTCAATCAATGAAAAACTAAGGATCTGGTCAACAGAACACTAAGGGCATGCCTGGGAATGTATTTTAATTTCTGTTTTCAAAAACTTGTTTTTGAAGATGAGCACTTTTTAGTTGGTTTTAATATAAAATATTTGTTTGAGACTTATTACCTAACGTTTGTCATTTTCATAAGCTGATGTTGTTTCTGATGTCTCTTCCATAAAATTTGAAGAATTACAAATTGCTTGCTGCTCATTGTTTCAATAAGCTTGTGACCAAAAATGTATTGTTTAGGCTTTGCTGCTTCACTAGTTCTATCTCAGACAAACCAGGTTAATAATCTAGCTACAGCAAGTGCCATAATTGAAATAATTTGAATTTTGATGCAGAGTTCTAAACTTAAAAATAAAATAAAAGAAACCTAATATTTGGTTCAATGCTTAGTATGCAGCAAGTTGCTATGCACAGAACATCGGCATTGAGACAGGACCAATAATTACTATGGGTTTCTCATTACAAGATGATCTAGTTGGGTTGATTCCATAATAATAGATAATCCCAGTCCCAGATTAAATGTACCAGTAAAGTTGCTAGTTAGGAATTTAGGAAGGTTATTCAGTGGTTAATGTAAAGTTTTTTTGTGGCAAGAACTATGATGATAAGGTCCAGATGCTTCAACTATTGCCACTGTCATCACTAGGCTGTGAAAACTTTAGAATAGATTGACTAACTTGATGTATTTTAACAGATGCGGTTATCCATTTGTTTCAGAACTGTCTATAGGTAATTTGTCTTTTTTTGAACATCCAAACATCAATAAAATATATTCATTGATTTGGAATGTGGTCTGATAATATTTATGACCAATAAGTTAATGAATGTTTTTGGCAACAAATATTTAAGCTATCTTGATTTAAAGTACACTCTTTGGCATCAATATTTTTCCTACACCCAAATACATAGAGAAGTACAAAGCTTAATGGGCAAACTTTAAGTATGATCCATGCAAAATCAACACTACTCCACAAGACACTCAAGAAATGTCAAACATTAAGGGTACATTTGGTACACTAAAAGGAGATTATGTTGGGAATAGTCATCTTTATTATTGGAAATAAAATTTCTGTTCATAAGTTTAATTGTTACATATAAAAAATTTGTAAAAGATTGTGCATATGGGAAGTTTGTATTTTTTGGAAATATATTAATTTAAAAGTTGTTACATGTATTAAAGAATAACTATTACAGCCATCCTAAAAGGGATAGGTATTCCTCAATTTAAAGAATAGCTATTACTAAGGAATAATTATTCCCTACAATAAAGATGAAACCATATAACTTAATAGTTATTACACATGAATAATCATTGTAATGTTACAGCATACCAAACATGCCCTAAGTTAGCTGCATGCAATGATGCTTTTGCCTAGAATGCCACAGGCACTAATGAACCAATTCCTGATCTAGAATTAAAGGCCCCAGTTGAACTTAATCCAATTACAGGTGCATTTAATATTTTGAAGAAGCTCCTTGAGCTTTATTTTTAGTAGTTACTGAGTTCAAGCAAGTTGTGGTGTGCTTTTGTACTTCATACAAGCAACAGAATATACAATATTATTTTTCCCATAATTTTTCATTATATTTTCTTGATAACTAATTGGAAAATATATTAGACACGTACTACATAAATTCATGTTGTGAATGAAAGTTTTGGTTCATATAACTGTTTGGAATTACAATAATGTTAATGATTTTTTGTGTGAGACAATCAATAAAAAAATGTTTTCCAACTCATTTCCATTGCTGCAACCAAACATAGGAAAACAAGCCCATTTTCCAAAATGTTTTCTAGAAAACAAGTCATTTTCAATAAAACATTTTCTGCCGAAACAAATGCAGCATTGTTGATAGATAGAAATTACACCAAACAAAGCAAGAATGGAAGTCCACAAGAACATTTTGAACATACCTTGCGCTCTTTCATGTCAGTAATTACACCAGTGTTTCCATCTATGCCAATCCATGCATTTTCACCATTTGCATGCTACAAAAACCAAAAAATAAGAATGATTAGTATTTACATGAAAATTGGATTGTCAACTCATGATATGACCATGCTGTATAAAGGCTCTTACCTTCCCTTGTAGTGCGGTCATGGTTCGAATCACATTCACCCCACAATTTTGTGCTAAAGTACGGGGTATAGCCTCGAAAGCTATGGCAGCAGCTTCATAAGGCCACTATTTTACAACCACAAAACATAAACAAAAAAGATAAGCACTATGTAATCATGTAAAGCTACAGCACTCTGCCTAATTTTTGCCAATAAACTCTGTCCAAGAAAGATAAATTTAGATCTCTGATTTACTTGGTAGTGATAACATAGATGCAGGAGACAAGCATTTACCTTTTCTATGCCTTCAATAGATGAACTCTTCTGCTTCAAAGCAGCTGATACAGTTAACTCTGTAGCACCACCTCCAGGAAGAAGTTTTGGATTTTTTATTATGTTTCTCGCTACCGACATGGCATCCTGTATAAGAAACATGCTTCAGAAAACAGCACTACTCAAACACAATAATTTGCAGATCACATCATTATAGTACCTGCAAGTTTCTTTCCACTTCGTTCAAGAGATCCTTACTGGCACCTCTTAAAAGTACAGTACAAGCTTTTGGTTCTTTGCAGTCAACAATGAAAGCAAAAAACTCATCCCCAATTTTCTTAACTTCAAATAACCCAGTCCCAGTACCAACATCAGACTCCTGCAGTTCATCTGGTCTGTTCACAATAACAGCTCCACATGCCTTAGCAATTCTATTATTATCTGTCTTTCTTAACCTCCTGATTGCACTAACTCCATGCTTGCACAGATAATGACATGCCAAATCACTAAGGCCCTTCTCTGTGATTACCAGGTCTGGTTTGAACATCACTATCTGGTCACAGAGGTTCTTAATGTATTCTTCTTCCATTCTCAACAGGACTTCCCAGTCTTCTTCTCTAACCAGCTCTGCGTTTGTTTGGTTCTCACCCTTTTTGTACTCGAGGGGACAATCAAGAAGAATGATACGTGGATTTACAATTTTTCTTCTCATTTTTCCAGGGGCAACCACATCTTTGTTAAACATAACTCCTTTAAGAACCCTTGAATCCTCCAACTGTCCACCAGGGATCTTCTCAACCTTAATGTACTTCTTAATATCCACTTCTCGCAAGCCTTGGCCAAGATCAACACCAACTGTTGTGGTGGCATCTATAGCTAGATCCTAGAAAATTTCCGAAATAAAGCAACACATAAATTTAACAATTGATATAAAGTTACAGTGCAGTTTCAGCATATTTGTCAAAAAAGGGACATTTATGGTTGGTGAGCAGAGCATGACAATGCAAGTGCAAGCTATCAACAAACAAAAATTAACATCATGTCTTCCTGTTTAAAAAAAAAGGATAATGTGATGAACCGACTCTAAACAGTCTCTTTACCAGGACAACAAAAAATCTTCCTTTTTTATTGGTAATTTACACATGCACTCACGTGTCTTGAACTTACTAACTCACCTTCTACCTTTGCCCTATAAAGAGGGGAGGTGTCATTTCAGCTAGAGCTCATTGGTCAAAAATCTTAAATAGTCTTACAAGTTGAAGTTTAGATAAAAAAATGAGTACAAGCATGATGAATTGTCACATGGGCTATCTTTTCTTCTTATTGAAGCATGAGGCATGTCTCAAAATTATTGTCTCAAGGATGAGGCATACCCAACATTTCATGGCAAACTCTTAAAGATTCTAGCATTTTCTAGAGTGCCTTGAGAAGCATCAAATGCCAGCCAGATTCAAGTTGCAAGTTAAACAAAGGAAAAGAGAAAAGAATGGTTATCAAGACATCCACATGCGTAACCTTTAGAAGAAGATACTTACAGCAATGAGATCCCCAAACTGGCTGGTAAATTTTGTGCCTATACAGCTCTTGACCAACCCCAACATTGTTGCACCTGCCACAATTTCATATATTATGTACACCAGACAGAAGCAAGCTTAACTTATACCTAAGGAAACTACAAGCCCTTTTCCATCATAAAATAACTGCCAATTAAGATGTTTGTGTATCTGGCTGTACATGAACACAAACAGATGCATGTGTTTGTGTGTGGAAGAGCAAGCACACAAAAGAGAGAGAGAGAGAGAGAGAGAGAGAGAGAGAGAGAGAAAGTACTGAAACTATTGCAATAATGAACAGTCAATATTTCTAGCTTCAATTAAACAGTACAACAAGAGAACTACTTGATTGACACAGCTTAACATTCTGTTAAATAAAATGAAAGAGTGACAGAGTAGTGAGTACCTAATGAAGCTTTTATTTTTTAAAAAACAAAAAAGAAAAGGAAAAAAAAATTTGAATCTAAGAACGATAGTATTTAAAAACTCTTTTGAAAAGTGCAAACCAAACAGACCCTTAATTTCTCTGGATGTCACATATAGATGTTCCACCAAATAAAGTTCCTATTACACCAGACGTGGATACAAATTATACAAGCCCTTCTTCCATTCATCTATAAGAGCAATAACGCCCAAGTCATTACATACTATCACAACCTCGGTTCACATTATATACCTTACCTCCGCCCCCCCCCCCTCCCCCCTTTTTTTTAAATAATTACTTTTATTGTTATGGAAAAGAGACCTCATGTACAGTGTTTGTACATAGAGTGCATCTAATGAATTACATTGTAGAGGACTCACATTCTAAAAGAGACATAGTCCACAATATCTACATGGCAATGCATATCGCTAATTAGGATCAGCCACATTTATTCATCTTTGTCATTATATCATATCCAAAATTATACTCTTTGTTACTTTCTTAATTAACATGTCATTTTTTACTACTTCAGCTAGTGTTATTTTAAGTTTTCTTGTAACTATTTTCGTTCTATTGACTTCAATCAAATCAATATTCCTCACCAGTGCATTAAATGCTCTTCTTTGCACATGACTAAACTACGTCAAGCAACTCTCCCTCATCTCTTCATCAAGAGATGAGCCACTACTATCTTCAAATGAATTTCTTCATTGTGTATTCTATCTTTCCTTATATTTCTACTTATCCATCTTATCATTTTTATTTTAACTATGCTCATTTTATTAACATATTGTTTCTTGATAGCCCAATATTCAGTATCATATAACATAGTTGGTTTTATAGTAGTCTTGTAAAACTTTCCATTTAACTTAATAGGTATCCTATGATCACACAATACTCCAGATGCAGTTATCTACTTAATCCACTTTTCTCTTTATCTTGTGGTTCACATCCTCTTTGATCTCTCCATTATTATGAATTATTTATCTAAAATATCAAAAACATTCTTGGGAAAATGGCTTTGTTGTTTTGGAGTAGAAAAGGATGCACATTTGCAAAGGATTATTGCTGTGAAGTATGGGACTTCTCAGGGTTACTGGTGTACAACTCCTGTAAGCAGTTCATATGGTGTTGGCCTCTGGAAGAATATAAGTAATAGTTGGACCATGTTTAATAAATTTGTGAAATTTGAGGTGGGTACAGGGAATAGAATTGTGTTTTTGAAGGATGTTTGGTGGGGGGGAGGGAGAGTATTTTAAGGATCAATTTCCAGAACTTTTTCATATTGCTGGAAACAAAGAGGCTACGGTGGCTGATTATATGAACATTTCTGGCAGTATCTTTCACTGGAACCTGACTTTTATTGGAGCCATTCATGATTGGGAATTGGAAGTGTTAGATTTATTTTTTGATACCTTTTACTCCATTCATTTCAGTCCCCATCAGGAGGATAGGATGGTTTGGAGACCTTGCACTGTTAAGGGATTCAAGGTTAGTTCTTTCTACAGAGCTCTGTGCAGAGGATGTGATTCTTCATTCCCTTGGAAAGTTGTATGGAGAGTTAAGGCACCACCTCGAGTCTGATTTTTCATGTCAATAGTGAAAGGAAAGAATTTGACAAATGATAATTTACGTAGACAGGGTATTGTTATTCCAGATTGGTGTAGTCTATGTAAGTCGGATGGGGTGTCGATTGGTCACTTATTTATACATTGTCGGGCAGTTAGGGAATTATGGAATTTTCTGTGGAATCTTTTGGGGTAAGCTAGGTGATGGCTCAAAGGGTGAGGAGCTGTCAGTGTTGTTAAAAGCGCCGAGCGCACTTAAGCGCAAAGACCTCCTGGAGCCTAGGCACAAAGCGCAAGCGCATGCCTGATCAATGTGAAGTGCATTTTTAAAAAAATAATAATAAAATCAATAAATTAAAGAAAAATTATTAATAGTCAATACAACTATCAAGTGATCAATTAATCATATAAATTACAATAAATCATTTTATATAATTTATATAACATTTATATAATTCTCTTGTGCTTTATAAAATATTTGCAACCATGATATTTGATGGCCATGATTACAAAACATGGTTGAATCAAAATAGAAGTATAGAACCAGAAAGGCAAAGGCCAAAAAGTACTAGAATGTTAAGTAATGTTATCTTTGCCTAACAAAATCAATGCAAATATGCAATGCAATCCTAATCTACATAATCATCATCATCATCATCCTCATTAAGCAAGGGACCATCATCGTTGTCATCACAAGATTTGTAGCCCACATCATTTTCCTCATCATCTTTGTCTCCATCATGAGGAGCATGTTGTGAACTAGAACTTGAACCTATTGCTTGCCCTAGTGGTCCCATTCTTGATCTCAAGTTGAATCTTTCTTCTTCAACTCCAAAAGCTCTAGCAACACTACCCCATATCAAAATATCATCATCAAACACAAGATCATCTTTAGCAAATTCATCTAGTTCATCTTCTTCTACTCTTCCAGTCAACCACTCATTGCTATCATCTATTAGGTGTATGGTAGCACACCACACTATTATTTTTTATATATTAAATTAAGTGGCTTATATCAAACATATTTAGATCTAATGGCTAAAAATCAAATCAGGATTTTTTTTTTTTTTTAAATTACAAAAAGCTCAAACAAGCGCGCCTAAGACGCACTTTTGTGAGGGCGCCTCGCTTTAGAGGGAAAAAGTCCCAAGGGCTGTGCGCTCCACGCTTTGCACTTAAGTACGCTTTAAGCGCGCTTTTAACAACACTGGGAGCTGTTGTATTGTTGGACTGGCCTTACAGTCAAGGACTTGCTGCCAGTGTGGAGTGCAGTTCCCTCGTGCTTAATGTGAATTATTTGGAGGCAAAGGAACTCACATGTTTTTGAAGATAAAGAATCATCGATTCTCATTCTCAAGTCACAGTTACTGAGCACTATTCTCTCCTGGCATCAGGCTCATTCCATTTTTCCTGAGTCTGCTTCTGATTTATTGTCCATGATAGATTGTTTTTCTGTATGCTGATTCTTATTTTCTTGTGTCTGTAGTTTTGTGGTAAATTTCTTGTATTTTGCATCTTTTATTTTCATATTTTAATGAATTCTAACTTTTTTTAGTGATCAAATATATATAATATCAAAAGCATTTAATATTTGCGATCTCTTAACCATTAAGTTTTACAAGCCCTCTATCTTTGTTTCCATTGTACTAAACTTAAACCAACTCCATGTACTTTCTTTATACCTACTTAGCCTAAAACCTTTAGATTCTAAAGCATCCATCAAGATTTCCACCTTGGTGTCAGCTTCATGACTAATTTCATCTACTAAAACCGCATCATCTACGGAAGCATGGACCAAAGGATTTCATCTTGAATCGGTCCAGAAAATTAATTTCTTTTGGACTTAAAGCTGATCCTTAATGCATATCTATTTTGAAGTCTCCACTTTTCCAAAACCAGTGACTAACATAACACGTAAAACATATACTGTATTTGGTTGCATTGAAAAAAATACATGTACACACTCTTTTATGGATATTGATATTCTATAAGCAAGACAAGTTCCTTTAATCAAGAAGAGTATGAAAACCTATTCAATATGTGACTCCAGCAATGAATCAAGATTCAAGAAACTTACGATCCTTGACATCAATGGTCATGGCAATTCTGTCCAGCACAGCAATAGCATCCTCCAAAGCTTTGTTGTAGGCTGCAGCAGATGAAATAAAGCATAATCATGAACAAAAACAAGTGACAAACCACAATAAAAAACAAAGTATCTTTTTATCTCATAAAAAGAAAAGTAACATTTTACCACGGCAGATAACTGTAGGGTGATAACTTTTGTCAAGGAATGCTTCAGCAACGTGGAGCATTTCACCGGCTTCAACAACAAAAAATAAGGACAAAAGTGAATGATATTATTATTAACAAACAGAACATAGTAATACATTTGTATTTGTAGCACTCACAAAACAGAAAAAGGAAACATAAATATATATATATAAGGGCATTGATGCTCGTGGTATGTATACATTTGTCTTAGTAGTATTATAAAAAAAAAAAACAAAAGCAAATGACAGTATTATAAAAGAATAAAAAAATATATATAATAGATTTGTATGTGTAGCACAAAACAAAAACAAAAACAAAAACATATAATAGCGTTGATGCTCTCTCACACTCTAATTAGTGTACATAACCCATTTTTACGGAATCTGAAAAAGAAAGATACCAAGAACAATGACAGAAGTGGTTCCATCTCCGACTTCTTCATCTTGGGTACGGCTAAGTTCGATCATAGACTTAGCAGCAGGGTGAGCAAGATCTAACTCACGCAATATAGCATTTCCATCATTAGTAACAACAATTCCACCGGTAGCATCAAGGAGCATCTTCAGCATGGATCTTGGACCCAACGTTGTACGAATAATGTCAGCAACAGCCTGCGGTTGAGGTTTAATTTTAATTTTAATTTTAATTTTAAGCATAGCAAACAAAGTAATGACAAAACCCCAATTAAGAATTGAATTACTAGTTGGTTACCTTAGAAGCCTGGATATTAGCATGTTGGACCTTGCTTCCAGACTCGCGTTTCAGAGAGTCCTCTGTGAACAAACATTCATTTTAGAAAAAGCAAATAATCGATTTGGAATTTTGATGTAGAGAGACAGAGACTTACTGAGAACGAGTACTGGGGCGTGCATTTTGTAGTTGTTCTTCTTCTTCTTCTTCGATGGAGGCTGAGAGTGTTGCAGTTGTAGTTGTAGTTGTAGTTGTAGTTGTAGAGAAGAGAAAAATATGAGAACGAATCAAAGCTAAAGCAAGAGGCGCCTTCCCTTATCCTTATAACTTAAAACCCTTTCTCTCTTTCTTTAAACAACTGGAAAACCCTCGAACCCTCTCTCTTTCTCTCTGCTCTCTTTTAAACCTTTTTTTTTTTTTTTTCCTTTTCTTTTCTTTTGGAAAAATTACAATTTATTTGCCTGAATTTTTCTTTTCTTTTGAGAAGGTTATTTTCCTGAATTGATTTCACACTACTCACTTTAGCTTTAATAAAATCCTTAGGATTCCATCGAATATATAACAATAAATAAACAGTGTGGGACTCACTCAATTATGATTGGATCAAAGTTAATTGGTCAAAAAAAAAATACCAAATTTTGTTAAGTTGAAAATGTTTTTAATAAATTAATTTTGTAAACTAAATAATATAGGACCAAACCATAAAGAAATAATTTATCAAAAAAAATCCATAAAGAAATAAATTGTAATTTACTAGACTTTTTATCCTCACTAATGTTTCAAGAAACGCACTAACATCACCCGACCTTATCATTTATTGTTACAAAATGTTGCACTACAAAATCATATAAATATATATATATATATTATTTATTTCAACCTTTAAAAAAAAAAAAAAACTAAAAATGTTTTCTCAAATTATGTTAAGTAATGATGAAATTGTAGTCTTATAAAAATATTAAATGGGTGGATTCAATTCTAGTTCTCCCCTTCTTTCAAATAATGTTAACTGTTTAGTACCATTGTAATTTTATTCTATATAAAGTAGTTTATATGTTTAAAGGATTATTTTTTCTTAATAATAATGTTCTAACTTTTTTGGGGGTAAAATAACACTATTTAAAACTTATTTGAAAAAATGTCCCTTTGGACCTCATCTCTTCAAGAAATGAGATCCATGTAGTGAGACTCATTTCTTGAAGAGATGAGATTCGCTAAAATTAGAAATAAAATAAAATAGCAAACTTGTGCATGCAAGATACTCCCAAGCCTTAACATCCTGATCCTTCAATTGCCGCATTCTCCTTTCAAACTCCATATCTGTTGTGGCTCCAGCACATCCTCATAGTGCATCTTTCAACTCCAACCCTTTATGGTCCATTTTAAAATTATTGTAGATATGTTTTACACAGTACCTATGTTCAATAGTTGGGAAAAACATCTTAATTGCAAGTATAAGGCCATATTTTAGATACAAAACAATTTTAATCAATATGTTAGTTAAACATGTTAAGATAAACTCATGCATGAATTAGTAATAAAAACTTAAAATTCTAGTTTATAGCTGTTGTCTATCAGTGATAAAGATCAGATTAAGTTGCTCTGGAATCCCAATGTCATCTGAAAACTGCTACAGAAACCAGACCCATGAATTTTTGTTCTCTTGCTCAACAACAGCAAGTGCAATTGGGAAAATGTTATTATTTCCATCTCTAGCTATGGTAGATAATATTTGCCCCCCAAATCTCCCTTTCAGGTGGCACCCATCTAATCTAAGGATTGGTTTACAACCTCCCAAAAAATCAACTTTCTCTACATTATATCTTATATACATTCTCTTAAATTTGGGCTGTGCATTTTCATTTTCCATTTTAGTTTGCAAAGTAACCTTACTTCCTACATCATTCAACCTTATCATCTTTGCATAATCCCTAAGCTTCCCATATTGCAATTGTTCATCCCCAGTAATCAAATCAGTAGCTTTCCTTTTTCCCTATACACCTGACTGATACTTATGTCAACTAAAATATTAGACCTCAAATGATGTTAAACACCAGCTACTGTCCAACTGGGATTCTTGCCAAAATCCTGCACATACTTCTTTGCAACATAACCTATAGTCACTTAACTATGTTGGAAGGTTCTAGGGCAGGTGCACTCTGGATGGAATGTCAACTCCCCAGATATTTGAGATGCATAACACTTCCATCCACATTCATTTATGCAATAAACTGATATCTTCTTCTTCTCATTCAGTTTGAACTTGATATCTATAAGCTTCATTATAGCAAATTCCTCCAAGGCCTCCCTAAAAACCTTAGAGTTTGGAAACTTTATTCCCTTCTTCAACACTGGTTTTCTCATGTCAGTTTGGACATCAGATCCTACCAAACTTTCCATATCATCTTTAATTGGTGGTTCAATCCACTCACAATCTTCCATACTAGCATTGTCTCCTGCATCAGTCCTAATTGGGGCTGCATTGTCATTGTTTGCTGCATTAGGCCTCTGTGGGGCTGCATTCTCTCCTGCATTACTCACATGTAGGGTTGCATTGTCCCTAATTCCATCCTATGTAGATGGCCCAACATCCATGCTCCCAAACACATCATTATCAAAATCTAACCCCTCAAACCCTTCCTCCAACCAATCAAAATCTGAATATTCTTGTCCACCGTTTGGCTAAACTACTACATCATTACCTCCACCAGCATCTACATGAACTTTCTCATCTACCTCATCTAAATTAACTACTTCACCCACTACTCTCTCATTAACTTGTACATTCTGTCCAAGTAATTTAACTACAAGGGGCTCCTCACCACCCTCCACACACACACGCACACGCACACGCACACGCACACAGATATATATATATTTATATATATTTTACCCTGTTTGTTGGTGTTGACACCTCATTTTGCAACATACATTTAACCTCACTTGGAGGGTAAAAGGGTAATTTTGCCTTGAAAATATGCATCTTGATTCTGACCATTAGATCCTTAATCTCAATTCATCAAAATGATCTTGATGTCATAACGATCAAATCGACTGGTCATAAGCCCTAATTGGACCACCAGATTGAAAGTTATCATCAAATCAAGTTTTAATGGCTGAGATGCATTATCACAAATTGAGTCCAACTATATGTGATTATGAACAATTGATTTCAATTGGTTATAAGTGTAATCAATTTGAGATCAATGATATGTCATAATTTAATTGGTTGGGACTACATTTTATGGTGAGATTGCATACACCTAATTAATTAGATAGTTAAATATTAATTATTCAATGAGTAATTTGTGCAATTATCTTTTAATTAGAGTAAATTTAGAACCAATTAATTCTGAAATGGGAGTGATTGGAGCCATTTAATATTAATTGGGAGCTAATTTGGGACCTATTAATGTTAATTGTGCTGAAACCATTTTCTAACAAATGACCTCTACTCACCATTTCATCGATATCTCTCAAAATATTTTGAATCTGTGAATGAGGTTAATTTTCCCAGAAACTAGACATCCGGGACTTCAATTTGAGTACAAGAATGAGACAATTCTGATCAGAATTGAGTCAGGTATGATTTTTTGAAGTTAACTCTATAGGCTATTACAGCAGCTACGGGAAAACCGAACTTGGCTTGCCCCTCACTCCCACCAATCTTTCCATTTAATGCACCAAATTTCCCCCAAAACTAAAATGAGGTCTAGGTTTATGATTCTTTGTCAACCCTCATTAAATGGTCTTCCATTCATATTTTCTCCACCACTACTATATAAACCCTCCCTCTCCTTCATTCCAAAAGACAAAAAAAAAAAAAAATCATCTCTTCTCCTCTCTTGAGTTCTAGTGAAGTTGAGTAGTCTTGTTATATCTTAGTCTTCCTGAGACTCAAGGTATTGAGTGAGACTGACTTTTCCTCTCCAAACTCTTCTTTTCCTCCACCCTTAGGACCTCCCTCAAGAGTTTCCTCCTCCACCATATGGATCTTGCATGAAGGTATAATTCCTTTCCCTAGTTGTTCTTTTGTATTGCCATGATGAGAGTTTAAGATTAAAACATGATAATAATCATTTAAATTCCTTTGAATATGTTTGAATGTTCTTAATTGTTCTTATATGTTTTTCACATGTTCTTGATTGTTCATCACATGTTCATGCATAATACTAGTTTCGATCTTAAATCCACATAAAAAACATGAAAAATATGTTTGTTTAATAATTCTTTTAAATTCTTGAATCTAGGGTATCACCATCCACACACATTCACTAGAATTTATTTTTCAATCAAAATGAAATGCTTAATAAATTGAATTAGGGTTTATCACATGCACACACTTTAAGTTCAATATGCAAATTGATTGATAACATATTAGATGATGTGATATGAATGTTGGCCACCATAGTCTAGAAGACCAGTTTCACCGGGTAAGGTGGGTGCCTAACACCTTCCCATCTTGTAACATAGCCTCCGAACTTAGATCAAAGGTTGATAGACTAATGTTTTATCCTTGTAATTTTCAATTTTTAGATTGTAACTAGGAAACAAAGCTATGTACTTTATCTTAGATTGTATCTAGGACCAAGGCCATGTAATTTTCCTATGATCAATGTAAATTTAATTTTAAATTAATAAAATGAGGAATTTTTCAATTGTGATTTTCTTATTTTTCCAATAATTAAATAAGTGGCGACTCCATTGTAAAACCTTTAATCTAAAGGGAAAAATATAACTAGTCGAACCTCCATTTTGAGAGGCAATAACACGACTCCACCCATTCACGTGGGTTTGGCCCAACATCCATAAAAAAGGAGGCCGGGGGCTCAGTCTCTCACAGTGGCAACTCTACTGGGGATATTGAGGGCTAAGTTTCAATTAGGTTATGGTGGCCAACCATGTCATTGTTTGTTTACTACTTTTTTGTATATAATATGTCTAATATGTCATTATATTGCATGTCATCATTTGCTTGAATAAAATTTATTTTATTTGTGTGCAAGCCCGGAAGCCCAGTAGTATTAGCCGTGAATTGTGGTCTTCCTGAGACTCACATACCCAGCGGTGAACCTACCACCCACCACGACAAGGATCATCATGGTTATACCATGGTGGTTCATAGGGACAAACTGTACCGTTCGGACCAACGCGGTGCTCTTGGCGTCACAAGTTGGGAGGTACGACGTCCTAACTTGTGGGGACCTTTAACCTACCTTCTACCCATGTTGTAATGACCCATAGAACCTACCTTTAGGTCGGTTCATGTAAATTGCATTGCATTATGTATGTGTGTCCGTTGTTTGAACCATGAAGACTCAAGTCCAACGCTTGAGCCCATCCTGACTGTTTGAACCTTGTATGTTGTGAATGAACTTAAACCCGAAAGCCTATGATTGAACTCTATTTGAAATGGAAACCCAATTTGTTTCTTGAATGAGTCTAAGCCCAATACTTGAGCCCATCAAAGGTGTATTTGCATGATCAACATCAAGGGCCAAAAGTTTACAAGATACATGCCTTCCAAGTGTAAGGTTAAGCCATTTCAAGCAAATACCAAATGATCATATGGTTTAAGCCTTCCAAGTGCAAGCCCAAGCCATTTCATCATAATCAAGGTCCAAGCACACCAAGCCTCAAGCATCCTAAATGGACCAAGAAGAAGCAAGTGGCCCAACTTTGCCTCACTCCACATTTGGTTTGCAATATCATGGTTAAGCTTAAAGTTTGTTTGTTTATTCCATGTTTCTATGTTTTTTTTTAATTCAAAAATTTCATGTAGCATTTAATGAGCTTTGTTTGTGTATATATATTAAAAAAAACAAAACAAAACAAAAAAATTCAAAATTTTTTTTTTTTTTTTTAAATTCAAGATTTCTAAATCTTTCCCAAAAAAAGAGAAAAATTTTCAAATGAAAAAAGTTTTTGGACTAGGGGCATTGAGCCCTTAAGTCATTTAAAAAAAATTCCTTGAACTATGGGCATTGAACTTCCTAGTGACTTTTTCAAAAAGGCCCATTTTTTTCTTTCAAAGATTTCAAGATTCTTTAAAGTCTTCTTTTCAAAATGGTACATGAGGATCCCTTAGACAAAACTTTTTCTAAATTGTGATGTTTAAAGGCTTGAACAATCAACTTGTACTGAGAAATGATTAATTTCATTTGATCCATATAAACACTTTTGCTAAATTACTTTGAATAAAAGAAGAAATGGTCTTACAAGGCAATCAAAGAAAATCTATCCATTAGAAAATTCAAAAAGCTCATGCATTCATTCCAAATTTCTGAAAACTTTTGTGTCTCCGATAGAGCATTCATACTTTTTCTTTTAAGAGGAATTTATTAAAAGAGCTCAAGTCACTGTGCTTGTAAGCAAGCATTACTAGGGATAGGAGGCTGTCTTTGACAAAACAAGATTATACCTTAATACCTAGAATGATCATTATCCATTGCTAGCCCATTTGAGCCTTTAAACACTTAGCCTCTTTTTCGCATGAACCCACTAAAATCTAAACCTAGGGTGGGAAAATTTAAAGTATGCATGCTTGAATCTCATGTTGAGGAGGAAGTCAACCTTGTAGCTTTGAAGCTAATTGATAAAACTCTCCTAGAAGACATGAAAGACAAATAGATAATTCATTAAGCTAAAGATAAGAGATCATCAAAGAAAAATGAGCTTTCACTCAATCAAGAAAAGAGAAATGAGAGAACCAAAAATTAATCATGCCAAGAAGAGTAGAAGGTTCATCCAAAAGAAAGTTCATCAAAAAAAAAAAAAAAAAAAAAAATGGAAAAGTTTCATCAAGCACAGAAAGGTGCAAGTGCATTGAGGCAAGAAAGAAGTTTAGAGAGTGCATCAAAATGACCGAAAATCTTTAAGCTGAGAAATACAAGGAGGGCAAAAGGTCCCTAAAAGTTCATTCAATCAAGAGATTAAAGATCCAAAAAAGAAAAGAAGCTTGCTAGGCTGAAAACCCAAAAGGGCGGTCTAGGCAAAAGCTAGGGCCAAAAAAAAAAAAAAAAAAAAAAAAAAGCCCGCTAGGCTGAAAACCCAAAAGGGCGGTCTAGGCAAAAGTTAGGGCCAAAGAAAAGAAGAAGAAGAAAAGAAAAAAAATTGGAAGATCCTACCAAGTTGGAAACTTGAAAATGCAACCTAAAAAGAGAATAATTTTACAAGATGAAAGTCTAGAGGTATGATTCAAGAGGAATGAGCATAAAAATGATTGTTGATACAAGTGACCAATGAAGACTAGTGAGAAGATGACAAAGAAGAAATGAGAAAACTCCTCCAATACTTGATTTTTGAGTAATGCATACTTGGGGGAAACATCATAAGGAATTTTGAGCCTTTTATATCTTTCATTTCATAACCCAAACCCGGCCTACATTACAACCCATGAATAAGACCTCCTTGAAGTCTTGCTAATTGTAGGCGCATCTTAAACTCTAATAATATTTTCTCTTGAATTAAAAAGGAAAAATGCTTAAAATTGTCAAACCCCACAGGATGACATGTTCGAGAAAAAATTTCTCAAATTCTCAAATCCCCAAATGGCTCAAAAGAACTTTCAAACTTGGAGCACTCTCCTTATTTGCACCCAATAATGTGATTCCTAAATATTATCACATTTTATTTCTTGATTGCCTTTGAAGACATAATCTGACAATGTTCAAAAGAAAAAAGCAAATTTTGATTACATGAGTTTAATGATCTTGATCCTTTATAATCAAAGAGATTTGTTTGGTTCTTAAACACTATGATTTTCTAAAATGGTTGTTCAAAGGATCACATCTTGTTCCAAAAAAAAAAAAAATGGAAATTTGTTTTTTTTCCAAAAAAAAAAAAAAAAAAAAAAGTGAAATCTCATTTCAAAAAAAAAAAAAAAAAAAAATTCTTTTCCAAAATCCAGTTCTCTTGAACTACGTCTTAACTTGATCCTCTATGAAAGAGGTACGTAGGCAGCCTCTCAAAGGCCCGGTTTCAATCACCCAAACAACTTTAGGGGTAGAAGTCAAAACAATGTGACAAAATTGTTTGGATGTATGTTAGGCTAAGCCCATTTGTTTTGCATCAAGCGTGCTTAAACTTGGGGCATTGGCCTATTTATATTGTATGCGAATATGTCCTTCTCGCATGAAAGCATGTTTTCATTTGAGGCATCAATCCATTTTTTGCAAGCATGTCTATATTGATGGCAATGGCCAAAAATGTTTTCATGATAACTAGTTTCTAACAAGTTAGAGAAAGAAAGCCATTTTGCAGGAACTAATGATGACAAACCGTGATCTTCTTTCATGTTCCCCAATGGTCGCAACATCAAATGAATTTAGCTTCAATCTAAGCATGGAATATGCCTCAAACTAGGGGCATTGGCTAAGTACTACCAATTCATTTCAATGAATAAATCCCTTGCTAAATTGAAATTATCTTTTTGCAGGAATTAAGCAAGGACTTAGCAATCCGCATCAACTTCCAGTCAAAGTTATTCTCATTCAAAGGATAGGTTTTTCAACCAAAAAAAAAAAAAAAATCTTGAATAAATCTTCATCACTTTTACTCCATCTTCATCTTCATTTTCATCTTCTTCACTTTTTGATAATGAACAAATCTTCAAATCTCAAAAAAAAAAAAAAAAAAAAAAAAAAAAACGAAGAAGAAGAAGAAGAAAAAATTTTCAAAAAAAAAAAAAAAAAGAGAGAGAAGAAAAGAAAAGAGAGAATTTTCAACAATCCTTGGGATTAGGGGCATTGGGCTCGTACTTCTTAGGTTGCTTTCAAAAAAAAATCAATCAAAATTTTCAATTCCTTAAAAAAATTCAAGATTTCCAAATTTTTCAAAAAAAAAAAAAAAAAAAAATTCATCAATCAAAATTTTCAATTCCTTCAAAAAATTCAGGTTTTCCAAATTTTTCAAAAAAAAAAAAAAAAATTCATTAAATTCTTCTTCAGGAATAGAAAGCTATGATCCTCTTCCATATTTTCCAGTGGTGCAACATCAAGTCAACTGTCCACCCTCAGCATTCATCGAAGCATGGAATATGTCCCAAACTAAGGGCATTCACCAGGTATGCCAAATTATTTTCAATGAATAACTCTGTTACTAATTAAAAATATTTATTTTACAGGTACTAGGGTAAAAGGCCCACGCACATCAGCATGAATAATACCTTCCAAAAATCCTAGGTCCTCTGAAAACATGAGCCAGGATCCAGAAACTCTTGGTCCTCTGAAAACATGAGCCAAGATCCCAAACCTTTGGTCCTCTGAAAACATGAGCCAAAGCCTAGAAACCCTTAGTCCTCTGAAAACATGAGCCAAGATCTCAAACCTTTGGTCCTTTGAAAACATGAGCCAAAGCCCAAAAATCCTAGGTCTTTGAAAACATGAGCTAGGATCCAGAACCTTTGGTCCTCTGAAAGCATGAGCCAAAGTCCAAAAATCATAGGTCCTCTAAAAACATGAGCCAGGATCCAGAACCTTTGGTCCTCTGAAAACATAAGCCAAAGCCCAAAAAACCCTTAGTCCTCTGAAAACATGAGCCAAAGCCCAAAAATCCTAGGTCTCTGAAAACATGAGACAAGATCCAGAACCTTTGGTCCTCTGAAAGCATGAGCCAAAGCCCAAAAATCCTAGGTCTCTGAAAACATGAGCCAGGATCCAGAAACCCTTGGTCCTCTAAAAACATGAGCCAAGATCTAGAACCTTTGGTCCTCTGAAAACATGAGCCAAAGCCCAAAAATCATAGGTCCTCTTAAAACATGAGCCAGGATCCAAAAAACCCTTGGTCCTCTGAAAGCATGAGCCAAGATCCCAAACCTTTGGTCCTCTGAAAACATGAGCCAACCTCTCAAATACGACAAAATAATAATAATAAAAAGAAGAAGTTGATACGAAAAATAATGTTTAAGTAAAATCAAATATGAAACATTTATAATAAAAAAAAAGTGTTAAAACAACAGAGAAGTTCATCTTAAAAAAATTACTTCAATTTATAATTTAGTGCAACCACAGATTTTCAATTCAATTTTTAATTAAAGAGAGAATTATCGATATGAACAAAATCCTGGCTACAAAAGAAAATTTTCTCATTAAAAAATCTTTTACGAAAAATTTGATAACAACAATTCAATAAATAATATATATTTTAAATGATGTGGAAATATATTAAACAACAATTCATCTGCACCACAAATGCCATGATGAAATCTCAAAATCAAAGGTTTTTTTTTTTTTTTTGAGAAACTAAAATCAAAGGTTAATAACTCTGATTATACAAGCTCTTCTCCATGATGTATTTATGACTTTTTCTTATTAATGAAGTTTCTGTTTGGTAATTATCACCCAAAAAAAAAATCAAAGGTTAATAACTCTGATTGTACTATGCCGAAATGAATTTAAGTTAGTAATCCAATTGGTTTGACACACAGATGCCATAATCTATTAGTAGTCTTTTGTTTTGTAAAAGACATAAATTTTATACAAAGTTATTGGCTATTGCACGACAGGACTTGTTCTGTATGAAAGAGGAAATATTAATCAACGATCAGAACAAATAACTGAATAAGTAGTAAAATTATTGTTACGTAAAAAAAACCTCTAGGAAGCATGTCCAAAATTCAAGATCACGACTGAAATCCTCATTTTGTCGTGACCACTGGTAAGCATGTCTTGTACTCATTTTTTTCCAAAAAAAAAAAACATAAAACAAAAAAACAAAAACAAAAAATCAAAAACAAAAAATAGGCTGCATGTATGAACTACGTTTGGACCTGATCCTTTCACCAAGAGGTACGTAGGCAATCTCCCCTGAGATTCAGTCCACATTTTGATCCACTACATGACGATCCGCATTCTTATCTACATTCACCACGGTTAAATACTGATTGCAAAGTTAGGTGTCTTTTTCATACATTGACATTCGATTTTCAAGCTCTGTCAATGAGGGGCATTCTGTTGACACCTCATTTTGCAACCTACATTTAACCTCACCTGAAGGGTAAAAGGATAATTTTGACTTGGAAATATGCATCTTAATTCTGGCCATTAGATCCTTAATCTCATTTCATCAAAATGATCTTGATGTCATAACGATCAAATCGACTGGTCATAAGCCCTAATCGGACCACCAGATTGAAAGTTATCATCAAATTAAGTTTTAATGGCTGAGATACACTATCACAAATTGAGTCCAACTATATGTGATTATGAACAATTAATTTCAATTGGTTATAAGTGTAATCAATTTGAGATCAATGATGTGTCATAATTTAATTGGTTGGGACTACATTTTATGGTGAGATTGCATACACCTAATTAATTAGATAGTTAAACATTAATTATTCGATGAGTAATTGTGCAATTATCTTTTAATTAGAGTAAATTTAGAACCAATTAAGTCTGAAATGGGAGTGATTGGAGCCATTTAATGTTAATTGGGAGCTAATTTGGGACCTATTAATGTTAATTGTGCTGAAACCATTTTCTAACAAATGACCTCTGCTCACCATTTCATCGATATCTCTCAAAATATTTTAAATCTGTGAATGAGGTTAATTTTTCCAGAAATTAGACATCCGGGGCTTCAATTTGAGCACAAGAATGAGATAATTCTGATCAGAATTGAGTCAGGTATGATTTTTTAAAATTAGCTCTACAGGCTGTTACAGCAGTTACGGGAAAACTGAACTTGACTTGCTCCTCACTCCCACCAATCTTTCCATTTAATGCACCGGATTTCCCCCAAAGCTAAAATGAGGTCTAGGTTCATGATTTTTTGTCAACCCTCATTAAATGATTTTCCATTTATATTTTCTCCACCACTACTATATAAACCCCTCCTCTCCTTCATTCCAAAAGACAAAAAAAAAAAAAAAAAAAAAAAACCCCTCTCTTTTCCCCTCTTGAGTTCTAGTGAAATTGAGTAGTCTTGTCATATCTTGGTCTTCCTGAGACTCAAGGTATTGAGTGAGACTGACTTTTCCTCTCCTAACTCTTCTTTTCCTCCACCCTTAGGACCTCCCTCAAGAGTTTCCTCCTCCACCATATGGATCTTGCATGAAGGTATAATTCCTTTCCCTAGTTGTTCTTTTGTGTTGCCATGATGAGAGTTTAAGATTAAAACATGATAATAATCATTTAAATTCCTTTAAATATGTTTGAATGTTCTTAATTGTTCTTATATGTTCTTCACATGTTCTTGGTTGTTCATCACATGTTCATGCATAATACTAGTTTCGATCTTAAATACACATCAAAAACATGAAAAATATGTTTGTTTAATAATTCTTTTAAATTCTTGAATCTAGGGTATCACCATCCACACACATTTACTAGAATTTATTTTTAAATCCAAATGAAATACTTAATAAATTGAATTAGGGTTTATCACATGCACACACTTTAAGTTCAACATGCAAATTGATTGATAACATATTGGATGATGTGATATGAATGTTGGCCACCATAGTCTAGAAGACCGGTTTCACTGGGCAAGGTGGGTGTCTAATACCTTCCCATCTTGTAACATAGCCTCCGAACTTAGATCAAGGGTTGATAGACTAATGTTTTATCCTTGTAATTTTCAATTTTTAGATTGTAACTAGGAAATAAAGTTATGTACTTTATCTTAGATTGTATCTAGGACCAAAGCCATGTAATTTTCCTATGATCAATGTAAATTCAATTTTAAATTAATAAAATGAGGAATTTTTCAATTGTGATTTTCTTATTTTTCCAATAATTAAATAAGTGGCGACTCCATTGTAAAACCCTTAATCTAAAGGGAAAAATATAACTAGTCGAACCTCCATTTTGAGAGGCAATAACACGACTCCACCCATTCACGTGGTGTGAAAACATGGTGCATACAATATATTTTGTTAAATATATGCTTTAATCATAAATTATACACACAGAAATGTGTTTGTGTGTGTGTGTTTGGATTTAAAATTATTGATATATATAGATTGCTCCCCTCTTAATTTTTTTTTTTTTTTTTTTTTTTTGATTTTGTCACTAACCGTAAGGTTGTATTGTATTCAATTACATACATCAATCACTAAAAACCAACCATTTTAGATAATGAATTATGCTCCCCTTCTCCTAAACTTTTTTAGGAATTTATCCTTGCTGGCTTGGCTCATAAATTAATATGCATATTTTATTGGAATTTTAGCTAACAACCCGAGGGCTCACTAGCTAATGAGAACTTTTCAAGAGTATATTTATGATATGTGATTGATTAACATAATAGAGCTACATAGATATGAACCCCACCTTTCAAGTAAAAACAAAATCACATACAATGACTTCAAAGAGTCCAGAGAAACCTATGTGGAGTTGAAACCATATTTGAACTCACACAATTAATTTATACTAATATTTATATACACCATACATAATAACGATAGATGTTTGGATAACTTGAAATGTGATAAGTTGCATGTACTATCTCTCTGTCTCAATCTCACTTAAAGTAATAGAGGATTTTTTGTCTTCTATATTAAATGCACCATGAAGACTACAAGGCATCCTAGCCACTTCCATCTTTTAAGTTGCCAAGAAAATTCCTAAGTCTCCCATGGTTGGAAAATCCAATAACATAGAAGTTTCTACTTAGATTGTCTTATTAACTACTGAAAAGCTTGCGTTTATACTATCCTAATTTCTATCAATTTCTTTGTTCTTGCCAAATGTAATGATGTTTTCATTTCTTTTTCATAGAACTTAAAATATTCGTTAAAAAAAAAAAAAAAAAACATGATAGAATCATTTTGATAGGGTGGTGGTGTAAAATCATCAACTCAATAGTCGAACCATTATTTTAAGAACAAAAATTAGTACTTGAATTATGCACTCCTGGCTAGTGTGCATAATGTATTTGGTACCATCAATGTGATCAAAATGATTCAAGTGAGATATCTATAGTGTGGCATATGCATGTAATCCTTATCATTAATATGTTAGTTCAAATAAACACATTTTATCATACTTGTTCTACCAATCAAATTTGTCATATATTCATTCTGACAATCTAATTAATTATTAGGTACTCTTGAAGTATAATAACATAGTACTCCTTTTCACATTCATGTTGAATCCTAGTAATTCATGTACTATTCTTTCTTGTATACAATTTAGATAAGCTCTTGAGTCTATTAATGCAATTGTTATTATTTGAAATTCTTCATTTATAATAATTGTTATTTAGGTATATCAATTTTGAAAGTTAATTCTTGTAATCAAATTTACAAATTCTTCTTGGTTTGGGATTACTTCATTTGAACCCAATTAGTTAAATTTGTCGGTTTCTTATTGTTTAACAACTTGCACATTTTTCTAAAAATTTGTGAGACAATTTTTATTGTTTTGCCAATCTAGCTTTAACATTGTGGTTTATTGAATTAATTGGTTGTTTGAAACTCGTTATTTTATATTAAATTTCTTAGTTCTCTGATTTTTGTTTTGACAAAATTTATTTCTTTACAAACTTTATGGATTATTAATGGATGGTTTTGTTCTCTATCAAATTGTTCATTATGTTTTACATATCATATTGAAGTTGATAATTCCTTTTAGGTGGTGTTTCCTTTTTGTCAGACTTTTCTATTGTGGCTTTAAAATTTTCCAAATATTCAATTTAAAAAATTTTATCATCAATTAGTGCTAACATATCTAAAATTAGCTAGAGCCATTTAAATAAAGTGTTATATGATATTTTTTTTGATAGTATGCAATAATAATGTTCTGATATAATTTCCAACAAAATAAGTGTGATATGCAATAATGATGTTCTAACAATCCACCAAAAGAAAAGCACGGTAATATCATGTGAATTCCTTATTGATGCAAGAAAACAAGTACAGTAACAAGTATACTGACTCATTTGAAATCTATAAAAAGACTTCTCATGCAAGAAGAAGGAAAAAACAAAAATAAAGTAGAAAACCAAGAATCATAAAAAATTCACATTTGTTACATTTTCTTAGATCTTCATCTTCTTAATTATTTATGTCATGTTTCAATAATCAAAATTTTAATCATTCTCAAAAAAAAAAAAAAAAATTGTAATATTTTCCTATCTAGTGTAATATCCTTATTATCAAGTATATTATCTTTCTTATCAATGCCACTTTCATCTTCCAAGTTGCCAAAAAAATTTCCATGTCTCCATGAATAGAAAATTCAATGACATAGATGTCTCTGCTTAGATTGTCTCATCAAACACTAGAAACTTTGCATTCACACTATCTTAATATCCATCAATCTCTTTGTTCTTGCCAAATTTCATGATGTTTTCCTCTTTCTTTTTCCTGGAACTCGACATATTCATTAGAAAAGACATGGTAGAATCATTTTGATAGAGTGGTTGTGTAAAATCATCAATCCTAACAATTGGGTTATGAATTTGAAGAATATACAATAGTACCTAAAAGTATAAACACCTTAAGGTTGATTTTCCGTATGGTTAATTTGACTGGAAGTGGCTAGATGTTGAGAATTAAGGGATACATTTGGTATATTGATTTTTGCGTCTATGACATAAAGTTTAGGTGCAACAACATCATATGCCATAGCAACCTCATAAGAAATGTCAAATGTTCCTAACCAAAGGCATGCACCACAATTTGCCCTAAATTATTTGACGAACACCTTTGTAGGTATACTAGAATTCTCTAAACTTCCTTTCCCTTTCATGCATTCTTTCTTGAACTTGCCTATGTAGGCTTCTTGACCTGTTTTCTCTCCCCAAGACTACCTGCTCCCAATTTCAACATTATTCCAATAGAGAACTCTGGGATAGTGGATAAGTATTAAGATTTTTTAAGAGTATATTTCACACATTGTTATCAATCATGCAAAAACACTATAATTTTGACATTCTTTGTTCTTTACGATGATTTTTTTTTATTGTTATTTTAAATGAAAGAAAGTGTTTTAGTGCACAAAATAAGTTGGAAATCCTTTGAAAATCCTAACAATTTTGAACTTCACATTACTTATATAAAAGGGTAAACACCGCCGAACTCATCGACTGAAATCGATGTTACTAAGCCACATATACCATCCACAATATATATAAGACATCAAGTTATATTATTTGTTATTTTTTCAATAAACACTAAACGAAGATAGAATAGTTTGCCATAGTCCTTCAACTTCATGCTGAAGCTTTAGGTTAATGTATCAATCTGGAGAAATCTTAAGTATTTTTCTACGGCAATACTATTTAACTAAAATACAATAAGGTGAAAGGTCTACTTGGTATCAAGGAAATACAACGGTTTGAGACATATTTGAGACTTCCAACTACAACAACTTGAACTACAATGACAAAGAACAAACGACAATGTCTATTGAAAAAATAGGAATCAATTTTGTGGACCAAACCATCCATCGAGGTCATTGTCTTCCCACTTTCGAAGCCCTTATCACTTTGTCTAGTTTGAAATTCATGTGTTTCATTTCTCTGTTCCATCTTAAAGAGTAATTAATCTTTCCTGACTTGGAGGAAACTTTTGAAAATTCTTTTGACCAATATCTACTTGTAGGATAATGGACTTCCTCTTCCTACTATGACGGTTCTCCTTAGAGTAGTACCTATTGAGGTAAGAGCCATTGCATTACTTCCAATATCTATCTTAGCTCTCGTATAATTTTTACCATACTTTTCAATTGTTGTTTCATGATCGTTATCTCGAATGATTGTTGGGGTTTGTTAAATTTATTTTTGCATCTCGCATACATTGATTTGAATTATAACAATTTTCATGCAAAAGGTGACAATGACTTGTCTAATTGCTCCTTAATTGTAGTCATTATCTTGGTTGTGGTCTTAATGGGTGTTGATGTCGTTATCATGGGTAAGATTCAAGAATTAGCCCTATAGTTGGTGAGATTATAACTTCTGGCTCTTGACTTCTGTGAATGGAGATTTTAAGTTTTGATTTTCACACTTTCCTTTAGGGGCACAATTTGTCAATGATGGTTTTACTTGTCTTTGGAGTTTTGCATATGTGACCAAGCTTCATATGCAAGTCAAAAGTGTACAACTCAATAGTTTGGAAGTAATTACAACTAAAAAAAATGCTCAAAATTTCTTTGAAAATGATAAACGTTTCTCACAATTTTAAGTAAGCTTTTTTTTTTTTTTTTTTTTTCCATTGGAAGGTAGACATCTAGAGCTTTAAAATGGATAGAAATTTGACTCAATTTGGATTTAGAATAAGTAAGTAAGTCTCATTTGAAGTTAGGACAATAGTGTTGTCAAGAAAGTATGATTTTGCGTGAGGTTGTTGTGCAAGCTTAAGGCTACAAATACAAGCTTTGAGGCTTCGTATGTAACTATGTCCCAGAACCTTTTTTTTTTTTTTTTTCATATTTGAGTGTCAAACACTTCAATCTTCAATGGTATGACGCCCATAAGTATAGGAGGTTGTAGAAACCTCCAACAACCTTCAAAATTCTAGTGTTCAACCTATAAATTATTACCTTATGCCCCCATTCTAAATCACTTTTAAGGAGAGTTTTTTTTCTTTTCTTTTTTAGCTACTATACTTCCAAAAATTTCTTTCTCTAGTCTCTCTCACAAGCATACTTGCATGTTTTTAATCTTCAAAACCTCTCTCTAAGAGTCACTAGTAGGCATAAAGTGGTTTCAATCATGTTTTCAAAACATTTTTTTTTTCAAATCTTTTGTTTTTTTAGTTTCAAAGTTCTATAGTGTTTTTCATCTTTCCTTGTAATTTCAATCCAACATTGTTATTGTAGGCACTAAGAGGTCACTTTAAAGCTTTAAAATAGTGATTCATAAGCAAGGTAAGCTTCTATTCTATGATTTTCTACTCTACTAGATAGGATCAACATGATTCTTTATTTGATGTTAGTCTGAGTATGCATATTTAATTTGTTTGATGATTATGATCTTTCTTTGATATGTGTTTAAGCTAACAATAGTTTGGTTTTGTTTAGTTTTGGGTGTTTTCTTCATATTTTTCTTTATTTGTATACTTAAACTTTGGGCAATTAAATTTAAAATGTATAATTTATGTTTCTATGCTAGGATGTGTACACACCATTGAAAAGTATGTATACAGACATAATACCTACACCTATGTATGCATGTTCGATTATGCGCTCGAACTCAGGATAGATAAAAAATGATGTTTTGATTAAATTGAGTATTTTATATATTCCTTGTGATTTGTTTGACTCTAAATTCTTAAGACTAAGTAATAAATGGCAACTAATTACTTTCCATGCTTTGATTAGTCAACATTTCCATAGTAGTTTTAATTTTAATTCGTTACCTGAATAAGATCTTTTCTAGCATGTTTGATTTGGTTTGATTGTTGACTTCCCTATTTAATAGAATATGATAATTTGAATTTTGAAAGGTTTCCTTTTTTGCTTGATGTGTGTTTGAAAATATTTTCTTGTGTGTTTTACTTATTGCAAAGTGTGTGATTAGGGTTAGGACTCTCTTAATAATTTCCTTCTTTAAAAATGGCCTAATGACAATAGTGGAGGCTGACCCACTAGGTCGAGTGGACTTTGTGTATAAGCCCTTCCCTTACTCCAGACTCAATGTCTAGTGCATAAACCTCTACATCGTAGACCAAATTGGTTACTAGACCTAAACAAAGTGGTGACTTCCATCCCTTCACCTTGGAGCCCACTTGACTGAGGCATATAAACTCCTAGGGTGTTGTGCTCACAAGGCTTTTAGGTGTTGTGGCCAAGTTAATGACTAATCAGTTCGAGTTACCACATCAGCCACCTCGCTTAAGATTGATTCAATTTGACACCTCTCAATTAGGGATGGCAAAAACCCTTTTGGTTATGGGAACCTAGCTCGACACAACTCGATAATTGTGGGTATTACTCTACCCGATAAGAATTCGGGCATCAAGGGCGAGTTTTACTCATATCCAAATTTGGCGAATTAGGTATGGGTATTACCCGACCTTCCCACCTTTAAAAAAAAACATTTTGATTTAAAACATAGTTTTATTTCACTAGATAAAAAAAAAAAAAAAAAAGGTTTAAGACAAATAAATTAAGTAATTAATCCCCTCTCTTTAAATAGAGAAAAATAAAATACAAGAACCAAATCTACATGTATCAATTTCTCAACAAGAATAACAAAAAATAAATAAATAAAAACCCAAAAAAACCGGGTTCGGGTCATGTTTGGGCATCCATAGGTAAAAATCTGAGTAAAAATTGGGTACGAGCACTTAACAAATATTGGGAATTGGGTATTCATGGGTAAACCTTTTGTGTTGAGTTTGGGTATACCTGACCTAAACCTGGTCCATGGCCATCCCCACCATTCTCTCCATCAAAATCTAAAAGAAGTTTCATTAGTTACTTTAGAATTATTTTATAATCTACTATGATTTTTTATTTTGATATTTGCTTTAATCATATAACTTAAAATAATTTTGGTTTTCTTACTTTTATCATTATTGAAGTATTTTCTTTGGTTTTTAGATGATTTACTCTGGCTGGAGCTTGCTTGTATTTGTGTGCATGGACATATATAACAAAGTTTTGGTATAATCTTTCTCCTAATGATTCAATGAACGACATCTGCAATTAATTTTCAGCTCAAAATTTGATAATTCAGGTCTAAACTTGGCCAAATTAATATAGTAACATTTAAACCCTGCCAATAGGAATTTTTTGTCCCTCAATAGGACCTCATAGCTCATCAAGTTGCGAAGCTACTCGTGTTGTACAAGCTGGAATAACACATATATACTTCAAAATAACTTTTGAATTGAAGTTACTATTGGAATAAATCCATTCTTGAATGCATAAGTTTCACTACTACAACATCCGAAGAATCAGGTTCTTCCCAAGTACCATATTAATAATTAATGTTAGTGGTTTGATACCTAAAGGATTATGTTTTGCCATTAGAAATCACAAATCTTTCCACCTTTTTTTATTAGAATTTAGATACCGTGATTCTTAGAATATTATTAGTGCTACTAGGATGGTCTATGGTTCCAACTTGTGGCAGTTTCTTTTCTCTTCTTTTCTTTGGTTCAATTCAACAAATTCATCATCTGTAACACTTTCATTATGGCATATTTTGTCAGCAAAACAAGATGAAGGAAATTGGATATGCTTATATATATGCTCATGTAATTTCATGCATTATGTCTCTCCCCTATCCCTTTCTCTTGGGATCATACTTACTCATTCTCCCTAAAAAAAATCAGCACCTATGACTCGTGCGTTACAATTTGCAAGACTGATTGAAATTAAAGGCGAAGCCTGAGGGTGGAGCTAGTATTTGGTGTCACCGTTATATGTGGTGAACATAAAATTATTTTCCCTAAGGGTGGTCTTGCCCTTTCAAGAAATGAAAAACAATAAATAAATAAAAAGGAAGAAGAGAGAAATTCCTCATCACCCAACAACATTCTTATAATTTGATTCCATTGATGACGAATTCTTTTATATATTTGCCATTAATATATTTTACAAACTATCATCTCTTCCTTATTTTATCGTCTCTAAGTTTTTAAAACATAAAAGCGAAACTAGGATCGATGAAAAAAAGAAATAGAAAAAAAAAATCTTTATTAATTTAGTTTTTATTTATTTAATTTCTATAGGTTAATAATTTTTAAGTTCAGTGTATATTATATTGTGTGTATTCATATGTATATATATTTTTTATTTATATATGTATTTATGCATGTGAGCATGTGTAAATTCTAAATTTTGATCCTTCTAGAAGTAAATCTTAGCTTTGCCTGTAAGAGCACTCACAGAAGTGGTACTAAATAGCTATATTGCTATTTTTTAGCACCACTGATCACAAAAATCACGCTACAGCAGTGGAGGCATAAGTAAAAAATTTAGATGTTCAACTACAATGTCAATCTATCTATAGATGTGCACTGTAGCGCAAAGCTAAAAAAAAAAAAATATTTTATTTAAATTCTCTCCCCCTTTTCCATTAAAATATTCTTTTTCTCTCTCTCTCTCTCTCTGCCTTCTCTTTCTTTTCGTCTCAGCCTCTCTCTTCCTTCTTTACCTCTTCGCTATCTTTTCTCTCTTCTTTTCGCGTGATTGGCGATGGTGTGGGTCGGTGGGTTTCGTGGATGGCGTGATTGGCGATGGCATGGGTCGGTGGGTTTCGTGGATGGTGTGGGTTAGTGGGTCGGTGATGGCATGATCGGCGATGGCTGGTCTGGAGCATAAGATAAATAGTGGGTCGGCGATGGCGTGATCGGCGATGACGATGGCGATGGCTGGTCTTCTCTCTCTCGATCAAGCTCAGATGGTGGGTTTGATGGTGGTCTGGGTTTGTGTAGTTGTTGGTGGGTGGTTGTTCTTTGGCAATGGAAAAGTGGATTGTGCCGTTTGTGTAGTTGTTGTTGGGTGGTTGTTCTTTGGCAGTGGTTGTGGATTGTGCCATTTGTGGTGTTTTTTTGGTAGTAGTATGTATTATTTTATTGGAGTGGATATATTATTTTATTGTAGTAGATATATTATTTTATTGTGTTGAAAGCTAAAATAGATCCACTGCTGCAGCATGTGTGTAGGTAAAATAGATAAAGCAAGTTTTGGTAGTGCTAAATAGCTAAAATTATAGATCTACTGCTGTGGATGCTCTAATTGCAATACTTTAGTTTGATTTATTTATTGCACTTCCTTTACTCCAAAAACAACAAAGAAACAAAATCCAAATTAGCAAATAGAAACTATATAAACTTTTTATTTTATTTTATAAAAAATTGTAGTTATACAATGAATATTCTTAATGTATGGTTCATGAAATACATGAAGATGAGTGGATAAACATTAAATATATATAGCAGCTCCGTTGGAATATGTCAAACTAAAAATTCCTTCTTACTCAAATTGAATATTCTCCAATGTAGAATCTGATCCCCAAATCCTCCTCCCTCTCAACAAAATTGAAAATTTGTGTACATTCCAAAGGATATCTATATATTCAATCACAAACTTCAGTCACTTTCATTCTTTTTGTTCTATTTGGTCAAGCATTGTTTATTCATTTAATTTTCGACTCTCATACTCATGCATGCACACTTCAATCACTAGAAATGACCATTCTTTTTTTGTTTTCTTTTTTAGTCACAAAGAAAACAACCATTTTGGAGAATGAAGGATATATATGGTCCCGTAAGCAAGCTTTTTACCATATGTTCCTCTCTTGGATGCTCCTCTCAGGTATGAGTCACAATCTTCAGGTATCTGTCACAATGGGTGATTACCACGCACACTCACAGTTGTGCAAATTGGCCAAAGCTTAGCACAATGCAAACAAATTGGTGTTTTTTGTTTTTTGTTTTTTTTGGAGCATTATTGTGATTTTTTTTTCCCATTTACAACAGTTATATTTTTCGCAGAATTCATTTACAATATTTTTTTCACCAGTGAAGGTAACGTGAAATATAAATTTAGAGCACTAGCATCTAAGGATGCAAAAAAAAAAAAAAAAAAAAAACCTATTTTGCATCTTCAACACTACTTTATCTATTTTACCAACTCATTTTACAACTCACTCCACATCTCAGTTTTTATTTTTACATACAATTCAATAAAATAATATAAACCACCTAATAAAATAATAAAAAGTATTCTTATCTATTTGTTTCCTCCCACTATCTTTTTCTCTTTGCACACAACCACAAGATTAAATATTAATTTTTTTTCTTTACAACCTATGAATAATAAGGTTGCATATATGCAATCTTTTACTATTCATAGGTTGCAAATTTTTTTAGGTATACAAACCCAAATAGAGTGGATTTTTGCTGTCTTGGGTTATAAAATAGCAACTAGGAGTGTTTGTACCCCAATATGCTCTTAAGAACGCATAAAGATCACTTAACAAAAATAGAAGAAAAGAGTATAAGTTAAAGCTTTTAATAATAAATAGTAGCACAGTTTTGTACTTCTCTTGTTATTTATTTATTTTTTGGGAAAAGACTTACTCTTGTTACACAAGCAGACGATAAATAATAGCACAGTTTATGAGAAATTTTTATATATTTTTTAAAGCCGTTTATGCTCTTTAGTGCATTCTCATCTAATTATGAAAAAAAAAATTATATGCTTTTTTAGATCTCAAAAATTTACACTTTTTTTTTTTTTTTTTTTTTTTTTTTTTTTGCATAACCACTTTTATAACAAACACTACATCCGATTCTTTATTTTAAAAATATCATATTAAAATAATATTTTTCTTTCTCAACAAACCCAATCAACACTTCACATCTTCTCCAAAAAAAAAAAAAAACACATCACATCATATTAAAAGAATCTTTTTTTTCTTGTTAGTTCAGAAGAGAGAAACAGAGTTAATAATAAATAAATAAAAAAAAAAGAAAAAGAAAAAGAAGAGAGACAGTTAATAAAAAAGTGAGAAAAAGTTTTACATAAGCTACCGTGCTTTTATATATTTAGATAAGCATTTTAGTATTATGTGAATACTTTTATGCAAAATATAGAACCGGATGGAGCTAGTTTTGTTCCCTCTCTTTAGCTACAATGTTATCTATTTTGCGTTTTTAAGGGTTTTACATAACTGGATTCTATTTGCTAAGACTTAAATTTATTAGTTTATTTATCTTATTGGGTCATGTCAGTGGTAAGCCCAAATAAAAACCAATGAAAGTTTCCCTTCTTTTCTTTTGGGCCATGCGGTGAAGTATGCGTCTGTGCCATCCCAACTAGTCAATCCAGCCCAACTTCGCACAATTGGACTCAAGCCCAGTCTAGTGACAACAATATTTCAAATCAGACAGGTTCCTTAAAACTCGTTCATTCTAAAGAATAAAATTTTCTTCCAAAGTGGTTTGGAAGAAATTTCATTCAATCTACTATGTGACGGTCATAAGATCATCCACGTGTCCCCTTTTTTATTTTCCTCCCATGTTTTTTGGTTGTCAAAGACTCAAAATTCAAACTAGCTCCTTCCTTGTTCAGATTACAAATTCAAAGCCCAGGACCCCTTGCCTACTTCATTGTCCATTTTTTGGAATTTGGGGTGTTACTACTACAAAAATCTCTGGTCATATGAGAAGAAAATTACACGTGTTTAGAAACCTTAATTTTCTGGTTATTTTCAGTTAGGTCAGACCAAAGCCAGATCAGCAAGTCTACCCAAATGTTAATGTTTTGAAACTTTCAGAGTACTAATTGTCAATCAACACAATCAAAAGAAAATTCCCATTTATGACTTATGGGAAAATGAATTATTATTTTTTTGAGATATGAAAAGAACAGAGTAGGGGAAAAATTCACAAATTGGTGTCATGAAGTACAAGTAATGGATGTCATCAACTAATTTTTGACACTGTTGATGAACTTATCCTACAATCTTCCAAGCAGGACAGATGCCTCATCTTGCAGAACCTTCCAAGCTGCAGTGACATGCCTCTCTTCTGTCAATGGAGCTCCTACAGCAAAACGTAGTATGTATTTACCTGAAAGGACCTGCAAATAATTGTCACATGCAAGGAACTTAGCTCATGCACTGAAAGTCATCACATGGAAGCAAATAACTATTTTTTGTTTTCTAAATGAGGACAATAAAGAATACCATTATGAATGTCACCAGAAAAAAAAAAAAAAAAAAAAAAAAAAAAAAAAAAAAAAATCTTACTGTATGAGAAATGAAAATTTTCCCAGTTGAGTTTATTGCTTCTAATAGGTCATTGTTCAATTTATTGCCGTTATCTTCATTGTTTCGAGGAGGCAGAAGCCGGAAACAAACTAATGAAAATATCCGAGGGGTAACAACCTGCAAACATGAATTTTTGTTCACTAATCCAAAACACTTTTTGCAGAAAATCACTTGAATTAACTATAGACATGAAACGTACATAAAATTACATTGAACTTCAGAATATATAATGGGCTCCTAGGACTTAAAAGACTACTAAATCAAATCAAAGTATCAAACAAATATGTTCATAAAGATTACCATTACCTCAAATCTTGGATCTTGAGCAATGAGGCCTTCAAAATGTTCAGCCAAATTGATGTGGTTTCTTATGTAGCACTGTAGGTTTTCTATACCATATAGTCGTAGAACCATCCAAAGCTTCAATGATCTGGGAATCAGCATACGGATCAGTAAATGGAAATATAGCACATGATTGATTATAAATCATTAAGGTTTAGTGTGAGTGCGTATGTTGAGTGTCTGTAATTTATGAGCTCCTAGAAAGAGTCTGGATTAAAATTTATAAGCCAAACGAGCAAAAGCCTTAACTGTTGCAATATCAGTGGTAAGTGAGAGGGCAAATAGTGGGGAAGAAATAGGAAGTTGCATACAAAAATTCAGTAGTTAAATATGAGTTGCACACAAAATGAAAGACCTTAACTATACAGAATGTACAAAAAGGATCACCTATAGAATACATACAAGATTCAGCTGATTTATAATATCTATAAAAGAAGAAAACTGGATGCAACCAAACAGGAGCTTCGCAACCAAACAGGAGCTTCTCACTCATACAATAATCTCAAAATAAATTCTTAATCTGAATGCAGGGAAGCACAACACCATTAAAGGTCCACTTGTCACTAACAGTCCAAATAGTGTATGGTTAATTATGGTCTCAAATTCTATATTGACTTGATTTGGGTTTTCTTCGAGTAGAAGGAAAGTTATTCCTTGTTAAATAAGTGACTTGGTATTCATTTTCCACTAGGTATTTCTAGGCCGGAAAATATATTGGCTCTTATATATAGAAAGTACTAAGGAAGGTATATCTAGTCCACCAAGGAATGGTATTGACTCTTATATAAAGAGAGTGCTACAAAGGATTTGATGACTTTTAGCCCAAGAGATACATTTTTTTTGTATAAGTCACAAAAATTTATTGAACCAAAATATAATCACCCATGTACATCAGCGATGTACGTAGGGAGCATCACAATCAATCTTTCAAATTACAATGCTTATGCATATCTAATAAAGAGTAACAAGGAGGAGATTTGAAAGCAACATTCCAATCTAGTAAAGTGTGAAAAAAGAGAGATTAAATCTCAAGAATAGACCGTTTACATCCTTCAAAGAATCTTGCATTTCGTTCACGCCAAAGACACTACATGATGCAATGCGGCACAGCCCTCCAAAAAGCAATATTTCAATTTCCATCAAAAAAACCTTGCCATCCTACCAATAAATCAAGGACTTTCTGTGACATAACCCATAGAAGACCAAACAAACTCCACACCACTGTCCATAAATCATAAGCTATGGGATAGTAAAGAAACAGGTGATCCACCAACTCCCCGCTACATTTGAGCATACAGCACTATTCTAGCACAATAATACTTCTCTGTTGTAAATTTTCAATCAATAAAATCTTCCCTAAGGCAGCAGTCCATGAAAAGAAAGCTACCCTAGGAAGAACCTTTGTTTGCCACACCAACTTCCAAGGAAATGACATGCTGATATTTGGGGTAAGAGGTTATCCCAACCTTTGTTTGCCACACCAACCTTTGTTCGCCTCCAACAGAGGTTATCAAGATCCTCACCCTTCACTGAGGTGGAATAAATTAAATCCATAAAAGCAGTAAAGGGATCCAGCTCCCAATCTTGGACTAATCTAGAAAACTAAGTGTCCCATTAGGGAAATGCATAACCTCATCCATAGAAGATTCCTTATCACAGAAAATTCTATATAATTCTAGGAAGGCTTCTTTAAGTGGACAATCACCACATCACAAGTCATGCCAAAATTTTACTCTAGTACCATCACCCACATCGAAATGTATAAACCGGGAAAACATCAACCACTCCCATCTTATAGATTTCCAGAGACACACCATAAGGGTCTGACACCCCTTTCGTACACCATCTATCCCATTCACTCCAATACTTCACCTCTATAATCCTCCTCCAAAAAAGATCTTTCTCAGTGCCATATCTCCACAATCATTCTCCTAATAATTCTTGGTTAAATCTTCTCAAACTATGAACTCCTAAACCCCCAAACTGCAACGGTTCACAAACCTAAGACCAGTTAAACAGATAAAATTTAGGTTCCCTACTTATTTCCTCTCTTTCCTATTCCAGTGGAGGTGGCTAACCATATTGAGAAGCTTCAGAGGAATTTCTTATGGAGTGGGATTTTCCTCTCTCTTTCCTATTCCTGTGGAGGTGGCTAACCATATTGAGAAGCTTCAGAGTAATTTCTTATGGAGTGGGATTGGTGAGGAACCTAATTTCCACCTGGTTAACTGGGCTTAGGTTTGTGAACCATTGCAGTTTGGGGGTTTGGGAGTTCGTAATTTGAGAATATTTAACCAAGAATTGTTAGGAGAATGGTTGTGGAGATATGGGATTGAGAGAGATCGTCTTTGGAGGAGGGTTATAAAGGTGAAGTATAGGTGTGAATGGGGTAGCTGGTGTACATGTGGAGAGGAGAAGACTCTTGAAAGAATATGGAATAGGTTTCTTTAGAGAGTATTTTGATGTTTGTTATTTGTTTAAGTGAGAGAGCACCATTATCGTTAGGTGTATTAGAGTTTTGGGATTGTGAGTCTTGTTTGTGAGTTTGTAAGTTCGTATTGAGAGTTTGCTTTAGGTTTAATGGGAATTTGGGCTAGCTTATGTTTGTAAGAGGTTTTGAGAATATTTGTATTTGTGCGGTTTTGTGAGTGTTGCAAATAGGCCCTTAAAGTTATAAATTGCTGTCAAATTAAAGATAATTTCCATCAAATAGCCTTCCTAAGTTCCCTCCAAAACACTCTAAATTCACTTAAAGCCCCTAACTCAAAGAAAGGTCTTGAGAGGAGTATCTAGTCACAAGCCTAACCCCTATCAGATATAATTGTATAACATGAATAGCACATCAACAAAACATAAATGTCTTTCTTTTGGGGAAAATGTTCAAAGGCACACCTAAAGCGACGTCCAAGAGGAATTTGCCAATCCTTGTAATCCACAACCATATTTGCTTGAGATGCCTGAAATATATTTTGCAAAATCAATCATAAAAGTTGTATAGGAAAACAAATTAATACACTAAAAAAATCACAGGAATGTTTAATCTCAAACCACATGGCAATCCACTATCAAATATCAACACTCTAGTGCAGACACCAAGATGCACCAGGATTAGTGCTAATTTGAATTTCAGATTTTGAAATTTCATTGATATAATTTGAATTACTTTCCTTATCAATGTACTGATTGAAAGCCTATTTAAAAAGTTTCAAGTAAACATGTAAGGCAGATTGGTGAATGAAATTTTGTATTAGAAAATTTGCAATTGCTGGGTGCTGATTCCTAGCAACTTGGGTGCTGATTCTAAAGTTTTTCTGCTTGGTGTTGATTCCAAACCCTAAGTGCTAATTATTAGGTATATCTTTTACATTTTTTTCATTCCCCCTTTTATCTTCCTTTTTGATACTGTCTGGCATAAATCACTCTCATTCAATATGCAGTTGTCAATGTAGAATCAGCAAGTGATAATAATAAATCAGAAGTAGGTCCGATTTTAAAAGGGTAAATAGTTTTGGAATTCATATTACTTTGCAGCAGTTTATTGAAGATGTGATTCTAAAATGCTAAATAGTTTTTCCAGGACCTCTAGAAAGAAGTGTGGTGAAGGTAGTGATGATGGTGTTGTACATCCATATTTGGAGGGTGAGACAGGTCAGCCCCTTGCTCAAGGCAAATGCATTTTCTGTTTTGGAACGTAGGGGTCTAATAGCCCCTTCAAGCAAAAGGAGATTCGAGCTACGGTGATCAGAAATAGAATCTGTTTGCTGGATTTAATAGAAACTAGAGTAAAACAGATGAATGCTTTGACAGCAAAGAAAATGCTGTAGGGGGATGGGAAAATATTGGTACTTACACTTGGCATGGGGCTGGTAAAATATGAGTGTTTGAGGTTCAGTGTGATTAGCATGTCACATCAGTGTATACTGCTACGTGGAGAGTTTATGTCATATATATCTTTCATATATGGTTCCGACTCTGACCTACTGACGGGAAAACTTTGAAAAGGTATGATTGGCTTAAAAAATAAGGTGCAGGATGGTGCTTGGTTCACAACAGGTGACTTCAACAGTATTCAAGAGGAGGGTGAAAGATTTTATGGAGAGGCTAATGGGTATGAAATTGATTTGGATTCTTGATTACACCAGTCAGATTTGGTTGATCATCCTTACACTAGTTGTTTTTATGCTTGGAGTAACAAAAGGGAGGCTAATGAGTACATTGCAAAAACGTTGGATGGAGTAGTAGTAAATGAGAAGTGCTTGCATTAGTTTGAGCAATCTAGGTGAGGTTCCACGTCATCAAAAATAAAAGAAAGAGAAAAAAGAAGTGGAGTTTCTAGTTCTAGGAGTCTCTGATAATTCTGCAATGCTTGAGCAGATTATGCCTAGGGTGCCAATGAGCTATGCTCTACTGGCACTTCCTTCTTCCATAATAATTGGTTGGAGGGTGGTCCTAGGTTTAAGACCCACTGGGTGTGTATGTAACTTACAAATCAAGAAACAAAACATTTATGCCTAGGGTGAGTTAGGTCCAAAGCCCTTTAAAGTTTTAACCATTCGGCTGATCATGTAGATAGTGGAATGTGCGTGAAAGATGGAGGTTAGGGGGACACCTATGTATCAGGAATACCAGAAAATGATGGCTCTTAAAGGTAGATTGAAACGATTTAAGGGTGAACATTTGGTTGTTTATGTAATAGGCTAAAGCAAGCTAAACTGGGGTTAAAGGAGGTTCAAAGGTTTATATGCTCTGCAACTCAGGTCAGCAAAACTACACTGATAGAAAGAGAGCTTGCTTAATTTGTAATCTTCACTAAGGCATTCTGCGGAGGCATTCTTTAGGTAGAAATCAAGAATATATTAGTTAAAGCTTGGAGATCAGAATACAGCTTTTTTTCCGTAGGGTGACAAAATTTTAGACTGGCAAAAATCAGATTAAGTGTCTAGCGGATGATCAAGGGGATAGGGTTGATAGCATTGGTGGGAGCAAGGGCGTAGTAGAAATTTTTTACAAGAACTTGTTGGGATCTAGTAGCAGAGAGCCAATCAATGATATATATGGTCAGGTGGTGTAGGCTTAGAATTTTCAGATAAAAGAGAACTAGAAATTAATGTTGCAGAATGATGTCTCTGAAGAGGAAATTAGGAAGGCCATTTTTTCACTTGGCAGTGGCAAGGCTCCTAGGCTGGACAGGTTTACTTCTCATTTTTTCAAAGCTTCTTAGAAAATTGTGAGTAGGAATAGACTTTGCTAAAAAAGGATTTCAAACAGCAAACTCTACAATCATTACATTACATTGGTTCCCAAAATTGTAAATCGTTCTAAGATAGACGAGTTCAGACCTATTTCATGTTGCAATGTCCTCTATTAATGTATATCTAAAATATTTGCAGAGAGATTGAAGGCTTTCCTTGATGGCTTTCTGAGTTCTAGTGCCTTTCTGCCAAGTAGGAGGATAGTTGATAATGTTTTGTTAGTACATGAATTGGTCAGGAATTATCATAGAGACAATGGAGTAGCTAGATGTGCAATCAAAGTGGATTTGATGAAGCTTATGATTTGGTAGAATGGGACTTTGTAGTGGGTATTTTGAGAGAAATTGGAGTTCCAATGAATTTTAGAAGGTGGATTAAGACCTGTAACATTACCCCTATGTTCTCAGTAGTTATCAATGACATCCTTGTGGGTTAAAGGAAAGAAAGGCTTGAGGCCCGGAGATCCTATCTCACCCTTTTTTAATAAATAAGAAAGATATGTATTGAAAAAGCTATTTCATGCAAAAGAAGCATGAAGCAGTCCAAAAAGTACAAGGAGAAAAGAAGAAGTACAAAAAAAGAAAAGATTAATTACAAAGGCAAAGAGAACTAAGGAACAAAGGGAGAGAATCACCTAGATGTGAGCCCCGAAGCCTGAAACCAGTCAAAAAGATAACCACTAAAAGAAGCAAGCAATTGATCTCGCCCTTTGATATGAGCATGGAGGTTTCCTCAATAATGATGCAAGTTGCTGCCAAGAAGTGAATGAGTTTTTTTTTTCATCCTAAATATGAGAAGATTTATTATACTTATCTTTGTTTTTCTGATGATTTAATTATCTTTGGTGGAGAAAAGGTGGAGACTGAATTACCCAAACGATGCTAAATCAGTTCAAGCACTTATCAAGCCAGTCAGTAAATTGTAGTAAAACTGAGGTTTTCATGGCAGGCATCAATGAGGAAATTAAGCAAGAAATTGTAATTGAGTTGGATTTTAAGGAAGGTAAACTTCCTGTTAGGTATTTGGGGATCCACTAATATCTGGGAAACTCAGTGAAAACGATTATTTGCCTCTTGTGGAGAAGATCACTGCAAGGATAAATTCTTGGAATGCTATCGTTTGCTGAGAGATTGCAATTATTTCAAACTGTTTTGTTCAGTTTTCAGGTCTATTGGTCAAGTATTTTTATCTTAACAAAGAAAGTCATAAATCCAGTTGAACATAAGCTTAATGCTTTCTTACAAAAGAATAAAGATGCTAAGATTAAGGGAGCGGAAGTGGCTTGGGAGGTGCTGGCCAGACCTAAACAAGAAGGAGGTCTAGGACTCAAGAAGCTGTCAGATTGGAACAAAACAAAAATTTTGAGGCACATTTGGGATATATTTGCAATTGCTGGATCCATTTCGGTGGTGTGAGTACAGAATTATATTTTCAGGGGAAAAAAAAACCTATGAGATATTAAAATTCCTCAAGATTGCTCTTGGAGGTGGAGGAAGCTACTTCAAGCCAGGGCTGGTGCCAGGAATTTCTTAATATTTATAGTTGGTAACAAGGAAAGCCTCCATGTTTGGCATGATTATTGGGCATTCCGATGGTCCTCTAATGCAAAAATATGGTAAGAGGATTATCTATGATTTGGGTAGCTTCATAGATGCTAGGTTATCTACCATGATCAGGGATGGTGAATGGTGCTGGCCCTACCAGATCAGGCCAGCCAGTTTTAATTCAATCTAAAGCTTGTTCATATGACCATCCTGAGCAAAATGAAGTCTTCCCCTAAAAAAGACTTTCAACTGCCTCTAAGTCTGTAAGGCAATAAGTTTAAATTATAAACCAATTTGATTGGCTGATCTCAGCTTATTATCACTTTGACACGTGTGCAAAAACACAGCAAATTATGCAAAATCAAATTTATTCAAAGAGCTTGTGATTAAACCTTAAGAGGTAACAAAATTGGCTAGAGAACACACCTTTTATATATATATATATATATATATATATATATATATATATATAAGAAGTCATTAAAGATGACATAAAGTTGCCACCCCTTTGCCCTAGCCATATCAAAACCCTTGGCACATCATTACATGGAAATTCTTTTTTTTTTTTTATTATAGATTTTTGTTCACCACTGTTGCACAAGAATATCAAGATTCAAGAAGATGTCAGAAAAAACTTACTTTATTCTTCAAAAACTCTGGATTTGTCGATAGGGACTGAACCAAGGCAGTTCTATCCTGTTGTCATGAATTGACAAAAGTAAGAAGGGGGAAAAAAACACCCTCTTCTACATATACATATGGAGTAATGAGTACAATAAAGAATTGAAGTATGGACTTTAGGTTTTAATGGTGACATGTGGACAAGTATATGATGGCATACCTTAACCCAAAGTGCTGAACAATCGAAATTTGTTAGAAACCATTTATGTGCATTCATGTTAAATGAGTCAGCTTCTTCAACACCATCAATGTATTGGCGGTACTCTGGACATATACAGGCACTTCCAGCATATGCAGCGTCTACATGAAACCACATCCCATTGCTCTATGTAAAGAGAAGATGCATTGCAATCATTGTAAGATTGTTCAAATCTTAAAAATGTGTTAATTACATATCATAAAATTATATAATACATAAAACATTTTTTTCAGTAAGAACAGAAAATTTGATTATTCCTTTTATTTTCTCTCCTGCTTTGTGAGAAGAATGTCAAACAGTTGAGAAAGAAAATCTTGAAGCTCTCTCTCCTTTCTTTTCTTAAAATGACAAAGTGGTCATCAAGTTCTAAATACATTTTTTTTTGGATAAAAGGTTGGAAGTTCTAAATAATTTTAAATAATGCACTTGTAAAAAACTATTTCTATCTCTACTAATATTAGGAAAATTTGGTCCATTTTAATACATAATGCATTAATGAACTGTCTTATGACAAACCATTTCAATCTCTTCTATTTTTAGGAAACTTGGTCAATTCTATACATAATACACATTTGAATTTTCTAAAAGGAAAAAATCCTGCTAACTCATTCAATGCCATAAAAGGTTTGGGACACCAAGAGTCCAAGACACATCCATCCTGAATGGGGTGGGTTTCCCAGCCACACCAAGTGGTTAGGCTGGGAATTGGGGTTGATTTTATAATCCAAGCCAGGTTCAGGGTGTGGGAAGGATTTGGCCTCCCTGCCCTACCCAGCGCACAAATTTCCTTGAACATTATGTTATGGTTTCAATTAAGCCATTTCTTATTTCTTTTAATACCTCCCGCCCCTTTCTCTCCCACGCATACATACACACATTTGTGGTTAGACAGTTTGTCTCCCCTCCCTTTTGCTTTTCTGAAAAAGTTTTATTTACTAAAGAATTATAAAAAGACAAGAAAAAGGGGACGACACCTCAAATCATCAACATTAGATCTGTATATGAAACTGATATAGTGTGCAAAGCAGATCTCTTGGTTTTCTCATCAGTTCAGTCAAATATGTTACCTTAGCAATCTTTCCAAGAGCAAGCAAAGGATCAACAGCTGTTGATGAAGTAGTACCAACCTACAAGTATAAATGGAAAGCTTCTTTAGTTAATTTTAACTTCTAACATTACTTTATTTCAGAGTTCAAATGTTCCTATTCACCCCCTCCACTCCCCCCCCCCCCCCCCCCAAAAACACTCCCACCCCTGCAGAATTAAAAAATAATAATAAAATTTATATAAAAAAAAAAAAAGGCAAAAACCATAAAAGGATTTAGGCTCGTGCTCACCATTACACAGGGTTTACCATGTTAATAATCAGTTAGCAACTAGACATCATTGTCACCATTATTATTACTATTATTAGGCATCCTTGAGATTCAAGACAATATTTCTTGCACTTAAGAAATTTTCTTTTAAAAAGAAAAAAAAAATGAAACTCTAATTATGACATGTTCTAATGAGTAAATCCTGCATCCTCAGCAAATAACATGAAGAAAATTTTTGATCATGAATATGACTGGTAATTTCTTTCATTACCAGTCTGGAAAGAAAAATGAAAATCAAAAACCTAATAAAGAATATGTCAGCTTCCGACCAACATTTATAGATGTTTTGAGTACCATTTCAAAGTCATTCAAGTTAATATCATAAATTTCACTAAGTCAAACAGCAATCTTGACAAAATCGTAACTTTTCTTAAATATCCAAACCTCTAAGAAGTGTCTAAGCTTGTGCACATTTAAAATTAGTACAACAAAATTTAAAAGAAAATTTAAGTCACGAATATGGCCAAAAGTAGTCATGCAAAATTATAATTTCAATTGGCAGCTCAGATTTGACCAACCATAAAAAAGAATACTCAACTTTTAATAGAGTAATAATTTGGATCATGTTGAAGGTGCCAAAAGGAGGAGAGGGGGTTCAAAAGATGGTGTTAAGAAAACACAGAGTATTCTAACCGGTTAGTAACTCAGTCGGATCATTGAAAAGAAAAATAAAATGATGATAGAAACAGAAGGAAACAAGCTAACATCTAAACTCCTTAGTTTCTTACTGTAGCACATAAGAAAAAGGGGACTAAACCGATGGCAACATCATGTGCAATCGCTTCACAAAGAATATCAGGCGAAAGGGCATAGTTAGTTGAAAATTCCGTTTTTAGCAACCTGCAATTCTCTGGATGGATTCCTGCTATCTGCGATTAAACAATAAACATTTATTATTAACCAATATACTGGCACTACTTAAAATTAACATGAACTTGCATATTGGAAAAATCAGGTCTGAGTATGAGTAGGTGCAGGTCCATTGCTTCTGACATTTGGTATAGGCTTTTCTGATTGAAAAGGATCAAGAAGTCTATTTTGAACAGAACTCTGTTGTGTGTTTGATCTGTGGTTTGTTATTTGCGTTTTTGATAATCCAATAGATACAATGGTGGAGGGGGGACTTGAACCCTGGACTTCTCCATTGGAAAGTCCAAGAGGGGCCAGTTGAGCTACAAGACTCTTGACACTTATTCTTTGCTTGTTTTTGCTGTAGCTCTGTTTTCAAAGTTTTGTTGTTCTGCAGCTGAAGCTGTTGTTGTACTCTTTATGCACACTGCCGTTTGTAGTAGTTATTGTGTTTGTTGAAGAAAAATTGTTTCTTTCACAAAAAAATAATAATATAAACTTCATAACCATAACCAAGCAACATAAGATGAAATTACTAATATGAACACACCCATAATAATTGTAACTTAAAAGTTATAACTGTCTTAACGATGTCTCAAGGCTATGCCTCAAGCACCTCTGAGAAACATTGAGAATTTGATATAGAACTGCATCTTCTTGGTTTCCATCATGTGCTTAAGGTAATCATACAAAACCACTTGGTGATTTGAAGGGAAAGAAGAGTATCACAATTAGCAGTTTGATTTGGTAGATAAAAACACTAAAGAAATTTATTCTTGTGCTAATAATTTATTTTTTTGTTCAGGTTTTCTACCATTATTCACAGCCACATACTGAGTACAATTTGCTTTCATATCTATTCTATTCACAGCCACATACTGAGTACCATATGTGAGACTCCGTACAGAGAGGAGGGAAAGTCTGCTCAGAAATGAATTAGCATTGAAGCACTGACAGATACAGAGGTTCCAAAGAGATGAAACAAAAGAATTTGGCAGCAAAACCCAGAGGTTGGGGAAGTTAGTTAATACCAGCACCAAGTATTTTAAGAGCTTAAATAAAATTGTATGATAATGGCAAGAGAAGCATCTTTGGATGCTCGGCACTCAGCACCCTTTGAGGTGCCTAAGGTTTGAACCCCACCAGCCCCCCTCCCCCTATTCACCTAGGAAAAAAAAAAAAAAAAAACTCGGCAAGGGCAAAAAGAAAAGGCACAAAAGGAATAAATGGAACAAAAGCTGTTGAAGGTGAATCATCTTTATATAAACAAAATAAGCCTACTAATAGATGCATATATTAAGAGCCACACAATGTAAACTTGGTTATACAACATTGACCATCCTGAAAATTTTATCAGTGAGTTTATGTTACAGATCTTAGCATATGAATTCATGATTCACACAAGTATCAGGAAGCATCCTTTAAAATAATTCAAAACTATGAAAAAGGAAACTACAATTAAAATAATAAAAAATTAATTGTTTAGATACTTATGCATGTTTATAAAGATACCTGGCAGGCTTTCTGTAATGCAGAATGTGTTTGATCAGATGCATAAACCACAATTTTTTCAAGGGCATTTTTGCCAAGCCTCCTTAAAACCTTGTCACGAGCAGCCAATAGCACAACTAAAACAGCTTCACTTGCCGTGCCCTGTATCACTCCACCACCTTGTCCTACAATAAAATTTGCAACATAACTCTGTAAACTTCAGACACTGGAAAACAATCCAATCCCAAAATATCAGAAACCTTGTATGCCCAAGCTTAAGGTTTAAATTTAACTTCCAAAAGCAGTCCAAATTCAATCTATAATAGAGTTCTGGACCTTAATCCAATTCATTACAATATTTGTACACCGTATCATCAGACTGTAAAAACATATTTTGACCCAAAAAAAAAACATATATCCTGCAAATTCAAAGATTCTTTAATTTAGTTCATTCACTTAAGGTTGGTGTATTCCTAATTGCAAGGTATGCTCATCTACCCAAGCATTAAAGAAATAGTATGTGGTTGAGATTGCTGAGATGATACAATATGTGTCGTATGGTTTCCACTACTACCAAATATTAATTGCATATAGCTCTTTTTTTCTTTTTTTGAAGGAAGAAATGTTTAAGTTCTCTGTCAACATCAGGAGGCCCCAGTGTTTCTCACTTGTCTATATCAAGCAGAATAGACACAAAACTTTGACTAGAGAAATAAAGAAGAAGAAGCAGGAGCAAAAGGAGCTACACCTTCAGTGTATTAACCCTTACCTGCTGAAAGGAACTCATCAGGCAGTTTAAGCAATTTAGCAAGCCAATCCAATACAATCATTTCAAGCTCTGTTGCTGCAGGAGAAGTTATCCAACTGAAACCCACAATGTTAAGACCAGCACTGAGCATTTCTCCTAAGAATCCGGCGATGCTGCTATTTGAGGGATAATATGCAAAATAGTTCGGGCTTTGCCAATGGGTTACTCCAGGTAATATCTTTGCCTGAACATCTGGAACCACACAAAAAAAAAAAAAAAAAAAAAAAAAAAGGGGGACATGAAATATGTTTTTATCAAAACAGAGAAGGGGGGGGGGGGGGGGGGGGGGTGGAATAAAAATTGAATTATAGATTAGACAGTTTAGCAAGACTCAATTGCATTCAACCAAAAATATAAGAATAAGTGAAGCACATAATCATGCTAGAAATTTATTTTCAAATTACTAGTATTTTATTATCCATGGAGTAATAGGGAAAAAAAAAAAACTAGTTGAGAAATGTCACCATTAAATATATCATCCAATGATTCTGGATGATTAGGTGCAGAATCTGGTAACATGTTACGAAGATAGCCAGGCTGCACAGAAAGAACCCATTCTTGATACCAAAGGAAGAAGTTCTATTGAAGAGCAAAATAAATTAGGCTGCAATATATAAAAGACAGAAGAAATAAAAGAGACACATCGCCAAGAGCCTTGTAGCTCAGTGGTATTGACTTGTCTCCTTTATAAAGAGAACTAGAGTTTAAATCCCCCTCCCCCATTTGTTGTAAGTTGTAACTATCAAAGGGTGAATGCTAGGCAAGCAAGACTATAACCCCCTTCCAAAAGAATCCAAATGATGAGCATTAAGGTTAAGGCCTTTGGAAATGACGCATACCAATATCTGTGGACCTATGTCATATACCAGCATTGGAGGTCAAAGGTACATCAAGGTCTTTCTTGATCATTATACCATCAAAAGTCAAAACTGGGCTTTCTATGCGGAAGTCTAAAAAAGATGAATCTCTAGAAAAATTGAACTATTTTATGATAGGGCAAGAATACACACACACATTTGAAACCAGCTCATTGGCACCAATTTCTAATGCTCGGACACTGAGAAACAGAAATCAATATGCCTTTCGAAAATGCTGGTTTTTCTTTATACATAGACATCACTAGTATAAATTCAAAGACACAAGTGTACGTAGAGAAATAGAGATTGCCAAAACCTGAACTTGGCTGAGAACAGGGAAATTCTCAATGGTTTTGTAGTAATCAGCAATGAAATCCACCATCTTATGTGCATGTTCTCTGAATTGCTCAGCATCCATTGGCTTCAAGTCACCATCCCTGATGAAGTGTAAAAGGCGAGACCCACATAACAAAATGATACAAACAAACATTAAAAAAATGCAATAAGCAAGACCCAGAAACGGAATTATCAAATAAACACACTCAGAACACAGAAACAAAAACCAACTAATGAAATTTTCATTTGGTGCTACATAGACAAAACAAACAAACTAAACCCAGAAATAAATAATTAGACAATACTCATGACTTACATTGTTAGTTTTGGGAGGGAAGCAAAGCAAGTGAGATGTAGATGAAGAAGAGTTTGAAGAACAAAGCAGGTTTTAGAAGGGTCAGCGAGAGCGAAGTTTATGAATATCAATCATACAAACAATCAAACAGGGCAGTAGGCTCAGCGTGGTAACTAATATTCGCTCTGGTTTCACCTGTGTGGACGTGGACAAAAAATCTTGCTCGTTTTTAACAACTGTTTAGCGTTGGTTCCACGAGGATTTTTTTGTCATTTTCATTATCCACCAGGACGGCAGGACCACCTCAAACTTGATGTAATATGAAAATAAACAGTCAAGTGCTAATTATGAACACATATACCATCCACAACTTTTATATATATAATAATATATACTATACTATATTATCAGACGTAATAAGTTAAAATTCTCTCAAAAAAAATATATATATATATATATATATACACTACAGTACTACACTCACCCATATGCGTTCTATACAAAGGCATCTTATTATATACAGGTTATTTTCTTGAGGAACACGACATAATTATTCAATCAGAATAATTATAATTTATATATACCATCCAAAAGGCAAGCAGCTTTTGTTGGCCCCAATGTCATTATGAAATTGGAAACCTTTATTTGAATGTGTAAAGTTTCGTCTATTTCCATCCTCCTTAATTACTAAACATAAGAAAGGGATAACCCTTTAAAGGTTTTTTTTTTTTTTTTTTTTTTTTTTGGGGGGGGGGGGCTTTAATCCCATGTTACTAAGAAAAAAAGTTAGATGTTTGCTTTAATTTAAATTTATAATAAGCCTTTAAAGGTTTTTTTTTTTTTTTTTTTTTGGCTTTCTCCCCGAAAAAGTTAGATGTTGGCTTTATAAATTTCTAAATTACCTTAAAAGATAGACTAATCTTTTTGATATTTCATCAAAATTTAAAAAAATTAAAAAAAAAAATCTGTTTGAAATGGTCTTAAAACTTAGCATTAGGTGTGCTAAAACTCCCAAAATGCTATTTTAACATATCAAAGAATAAAAAAGCCCTCTATTGGATGTGCTACTAGAGCAAAAATTTGCAAATTTGTTTTAGCATTGCTACAGAGATCTACTTGTTTATTTATTTATTTATTTTTTCCGTTTAACTCTCTCCTCTCTTTCTCTTCCCTCTCTTCTCTCCTCTCTCGTCAACTAAGACTACTCCTCCCCCCCCCCCCCCCCAACCACCACCAGCCAAAATGACAATGCACCTCACTTCTTCAACCACTGCTCTACCTCTCTTTCCTCCTCCTCCTCATCATCATCATCAAACAGTGTCATTCCTTCCTCCATTACCACCCAACGCTTAGACTACATTCTCCAATTACTTGGCTGCAAACTCTCAATTGATATCGTCTTCTCCTTTTCTCTCCCCGAATTCAACCCCAATTTGAGTTTATTGGGCTTTTTTGGGTTTTTTTTTTTTTGGTGTGGCTATGAAGAGCTATTTTTAAGGTTATTTTAACGGGTTAGTATGCTAAAATAACATATGGAATGTAGGGTATATATATATTTTTTTAAACTAATGTAGAGTATATTGTTAAATGATGTGCTAAATTAGGTTTTTTTTTTTTAGCACACTGGATGATAATGCGGTATTCATCTACTCTTCTCATTCTCCTAATTACTTTTGTTGCTCTTAAAGGTACAAACTTTATTCAAAGTGGTATTTATTCGTTAGACAAAGTCCCTACATTGGAAGTTATCACCATTCAAAGGGAAGAATGTAATGTGTGATGAAACACTAGTGCAATGGTGTTGATCATCCCACACTGCTTACATCTCTTGCTTATAATTATATATCAATGATAAGCTATAGTCGGGATGATTTTATTTGTATCAATATTTTGATACATTCTAACTCTTGTATACTACGAATTACTAATAGGATATTTTGAAAGGCTTCCGATTTACTATCTTTTGAGTGATCAGCATCAGTCTTAAGTCTTAAGTCTTAAGTTAGTCATGTGCCTGGAATATAGTCCACACCCATGCCAAAATCGATTAACTTCATTCACACACAAAAATCTGAATCTTGACCTGCACTGGAAATTTTGCTAATTAAATGCCTAAAGATTTCCCCTCATGAACTTATTATTAAGATGAATCGCCAAATAGCTCTCACCATGCAATTATTATTATTTTAAAAAAAAAAATTCTTTAAAAACTTGAATAATATTTTCTATTTTATTTATTTATCATTTTTTAAATTATTAATAAAATTGTTAAGGCATTAAGAGATAACTGAGATTATGTGTTTAGTGGCTCTGAGGGGTTTAATATGATGAAACATGAAGTTAAAGAGACTCCTTTTGTCTAGAGATATGGAGTTTATGAGTGGCAGAAATGAACTAAATAAGAGAGGACTAATGTTAAATCCTGAAGTTTGGAAACTAAAATAAAAGTTAAGAATTTTGGCTTTTTACAATACCTTAACTCTCTGAAAAATGTATAACTACAATTAAAAAAGTCCTTGTGAAAAAAACAATAATAATAATTACAATCAAAACTCTCTTTACTCCATCTTACACTTATTCTCTCTCTTTGGGGCTTCTTTACCCCTCTAGTTGTTTGGGTTGATTTGCGAGCACCCTGAAAATAGTCACAACAAAATTTTGTTTTGGGCAAATAGGAATAACAAACTAATAAAAAATAGAATTGAAAAACATTATGATTATTTATTTAATTCATACCTTTAAAAACAAAGTTAGGCATAACAAAAGAAAAAAAGGCAACATTTGCACAAACATTACATGAGTGAAAAAAACAACAGCATTACAATCAATCATAAGTTAAGTATGGAAATCCCAATACATTCTAACCAAAATTAGTTGACTATCATCTAAATGATATTATTTCGAATTCTTACATCATGTGAAATTTCAATTTTCATAAAATAACTTACTAACATGTTTAAGTTTAAGATACAACTATGGTTGAAATTAGAATGTATCATCACAAATTGTTATTGTACATAGAGGGGTTGCTTAAGATAGAACTATATATGCCCATTACTCTCATTTATCATTGTAATTGGAAGTTAATTAAACCAACTCATCAAACATAAACTCTCAATATGGTTGCCCAATATTTGGAAGAGAAGGAAACCAAAAAGAAACACTTATTTGCTCTCTTGTTCTGTAGTTAACAGCGTTAGACGTTTGTACACCAAAACATTAAACATAAACTGTCAGAATGGTTGCTCAGTAATTGGAAGAGAAGAAAATGAAATCGCAAAAGTACCAAAGATGACAATATATATACATGTACCAACCCAATATGACGCATTTCTTTGAAATTTGGAAGACTCCTCTGTGTGGGGTTCATAAGGGACTTGAAAAGGTAGTTTCAAAGAAAAGACCTTATATGATTTTTAAAAAAAAAAATTTGCCCTACAAAAGAATGCATAAGCAATAGATTGATACCTCAAATTTTTAGTATATACTTTCTAGAAAATTTTGTCCTTAAAACATGCATGTATTCTTTTTTAAAAAAAAAAAGCATGTATAGGTAGGCAGAGATTGAAGAAAACCAAACTCAAATAAAGCACATAAGACGCATAGATTAATAGTGAAATTTTAGAATATCAATTATTCAACACTTTGTTGAATATAGTTAGTCATCATTTCTTCATAACATAATCATACAAATGTTTTATGTGTGTGTATATGTATATACACACATGATTTAAAGTAAATTACAAATCCACCATGAGGTTTTGGAGCTGATCTGAGCATCGTATCACTTCGACAGTTTGACATGTATGCAACGATTGGGGACAAAACTTAAATTAAAAAAAAGGACCCATTTAAGGATGAAATAAAAGTTGCCACCCTTAGACCCATGTCAAAGTCCTCGGCATCATCATTGCATGGACAATTCAAATTTTATATGGTGCTTCTGTTCACAATTGCACAAGAATATCAAGCTGATGTGAGAAAAAAACTTACTTTGTTCTTCAGAAACTCGTGATTTGTAGACAAACCAAGTCATTTCAATCCTGTTGGAATGTATTGACAAAAGAAAAAAAAAAAAAAAAAAAACACCTTCAAAATCAATTACCAACATGAAAATGTACACAAAAAAGGACTTCTGCATATAGAGATAACATAACGGGCACTATTAAAAAAAAAAAAACGAACTTCAGCATTTAATGGTAACATGTGCACAAGTATATGATATAATATCTTGACCCAAAGTCCTGAACAATCAAAATTTGTAAGAATGATTTATGTGCATTCATGTTAAATGAGTCAAGTTCTTCAACACCATCAATGTAGTGGTGTTACTCTTGTACATATACAAACACTTCCAGCATATGCAGCATCTACATGAAACCACATCCAATCACTCTATCTTAAGAGAAGATGCATTGCAAGCATTGTAAGATTGTCCAAATCTTCAAATGCGTTAATTACATAAAATAAAATAAAAATATCTCACGAGGCAGTCTTGAGGCTCTTTTAACACTGATAACAATAAAACACAAACTCCTCCATAACAAGTAAAACATTGGAAAGAGTCTATTTGGTGTTTCTCAAAAGAGAACATAAAGAATTAATTAATTAATTTTTTTTTTTTTATAAGAGACATACATATTACGTAAATGAATTGCCTTCTAACAAACCATTTCTGTCTCTTCTAATTTTTCTTCTTTTTTGAAAACTTGGTAAATTCTAATACATAATATCTAATCCACATTGAATTTTCAAAAAGGAGAAGCATCTTGCTAACTTTTTCAATGCCGTAATTGAAAGACACATTCACCCTGCATGTTTTCCCCTGCCCCACCAAGTGGATAGGTTGGGGACAGTGGTTGATTTTATAATCAAGCCAATTTCGAGTCATGGACACAAAGGATGAGTTAGGCATCAGCTTTAAGTTAAGTTTTAGCTTTTAACTTTTATGTACAATTTTTTAAAACATCATTTTTCCCCCTTTTTTTTTCACTTTTTCAAATTGTTTCAAGGTACAAGTATATTTCAGCACACTTTCATCAAAAAGTTTTCAGCAAAAAGCTAGATAAACTGTTCCCAAACGGACACTAAAGGCCTTTCTTGATCATTTGCATAAACCACATCTTTTCAAGGCCTTTTTTGCCAAGCCTCCTTAAATTATTGTCAAGAGCAGCCAATAGAAAAACTAAAACAGCTTCACTTGTCATGCCCTGTATCATTCCACCACCTTGTCCTACACCAAGATTTGCAACATAATTTTGTATGCTTCATAAACTGAAAAACAATCCAATTCCAAAATATCAAAACTACCCTTGTATGCCTAAGTTTGAGGTTTATATTAACTTCCAAAAGCAGTCCATATTCAATCTAAAAAAAGAGTTCAAGACCTCAATCCAACTCATTACAATATCTGTACACCATATCATCAGCAGGTAAAAAACCTATTTTGACTTCTAACCACTCCATTAAAAAAAGCATATATCCTGCAAATTTAAAGATCCTTTAATTTAGCTCATACACCTAAGGTCAGTGTATATTCCTAATTCTGATATTTGTTCAGAGATATCATATTATTTCAGCAATCTCCATAACCCAAGATTTAATAAATTACATTCTATTTCATTCCATTCCAATACTCCCAAATATTCAGCATATAAAGCTATAAAAATAAATAAATAAATAAATAAACTCTTTATAAGTTCAGTATTGGGAGACACAAAACTTTGACTTGAGAAATAAAGAAGAAGAAGCTACACCTTTACACTGTATTAACCCTTACCTGCTGAAAGGAAATCATCAGGCAATTATCCAGGACAATTGTTTCACGCTCTGTGCTGCAGGAGAAGTTATCCAACTGAAACATACAATGTAAAGACCAGCACTGAGCATTTCTCCTAAGAATCTAGTGATGCTGCTATTAGACGGATAATATGCAAAAAACATAGTTCATGCTCTGACAATGGGTTACTCCAGGTAATATCTTTGCCTGAACATCTAGAAGCACACAAAATTTGTACATGACACATGTTTTTACCGAAACATACCTGCCCGGGCAGGGGATTGAAGGAAAAATTGAATTTTAGAGTAGACAATTTAGCAAGACTCAATTGCATTTGACGAAAAAAAAAAAAGAATAAAAAGAAACTTACATAATCATTCTATAAATTACTTTTCTATTAGTCATGCACTAATAGAAAAACAAAAAACTAGTTAATGTCACTATAAAATTTATTTTCCAATGATTCTGGATGATATTAAGCACAGAACTGGTAACATTTTACAAAGATAACCAGGCTGCACAGAAAGACCCCGTTCTTAATACCAAGGAAAGAAGTTCTATGAATTAAAAAGTAAATTAGGTTGCAATACATAAAAGACAACAGAAATCAAAGAAACCAAACATTTACATCTTTTTTTTTTTAAATCTGGTTCAAAACTGAGCAAATAAAAAAAAAAAAGTGGGCCTTAACCTCCACCCAGTTCTTAAGGAGAGAGGAGGTTTCATTTGAAAAATAGGTCATTGTCACCTCTTTCCAATACTCAAGTGGAGAAACAGAAATCAGTATGCCTTTAAAAAATGTTGGTCTTTCTACATAGAAATCACTAGTATAAATTCATAGACATAAGAGAGAGAGAGAGAGAGAGAGAGAGAGAGAGAGAGAGAGTATTATCCCCAATCATAATACTTACGCTTGGCAAACAGAAAAATCCCCAATCATATGTTCGATATTACACAAAGTTTCCCATGTTATTAATCAGTTAGCAACTAGACATCAACCGCAGCATTAATGCATTATTATCACTACTATTACACATCTTTAACATTCAAGGCAATATTTCTTCCACTTAAGAAGTTTTCTTTTCAAAGGAAATCAAAAAAGATTCTAAGTATGATGAGTTCCAATGAGTAAACCCTGTATCCTCGGCAAATAACATGAATAACAATTCTGGTCATGAATATGAGTGGTGATTTCTTTCGTTACCAGCCTCCGATCAACAGATTCAACACACATAGATGTTTTGAGTACCATGTCAAACTCATTTAAGCTGATAGCATACAATGTCACTAACTCAACCAGCAATTGTGACAAAATCATAACTTACCTTAAATATATAAACCTCTAAAACATTGTCTAAGCTTGTGCAAAATTTAAAATTGGTACCCAACAAATTATTGCAAGAAAATTTAAGTCACATATATGGCCACAAGTAATCAGGCATATCAATTGGCAGCTCAGATTTCAACAATCATAAATAAATAAGAAAAAAGGAAACAGTCAATTATTAATAGAGTAATAATTTGGATCATGTTAAAGCTGCCAAAAGGAGGAGACAGGGATCAAAAGATATTATGATGATGATAAAAACAGAAGGAAACAAGCTAACATCAAAACTCTTCTATTTCTTAAAGTAGCAGATAAGAAAGAGGGATTAAACTGATGGCAACTTCATGTGCAATCATTTCACAAAGAACATCAGGCGAAAGGACATATAGTTAGTTTATAATTCCGTTTTTAGCCACCTGCAATTTTTCCAGCTGGATTCCTCCTATCCGTCATTAAACAATAAGCATTTAATCATAACACAATGTATTAACAGTACTTAAAATACATAAATTTGCATATTGTCAGACTGATCATTCACATCTAAAAATTTTATTCACTTGAAAAAATATTTACTAGATATCTAACTGAAACAAAAACAAAGAGATACATAACAATCATATGCAATCTACTTCTTCAAACTCTATCTCATATTTCCCGTAAAGATACAGTAATTTTTGAATGTAACAGACCCTTGTTCCTTCTTAAACTCTTCTAGCTTTTGGCGAAGGCGATAAAGAATTTCAGGTAACACACGTCTTGGGTTTTCCCGTAACTCATCACCTTTGACATTACAGTGTGTCTCAATGCATTTAATATGCTTTGTATTAAAGTAGTAGTCTTCTACTATGATAGGCTCCTCCAATGACTTACCCTGTATCTCATTCATTAACCACTCTGCACACTCTATTGTTGATCTTATAGGTGTTAGGAACCTATCCCGATCATATTTCAGGTCCTCAAAATCCTCACAAACTTTCTGCTCCTCGCTTTTTTTGATTCTTTTTATAGAGTAATCCAAATTGGCACACACCAAAGTGCCATTTGAAATCCGGTAACTAGGTGTAGCTTTTGTACACTTAGAGAGGTCAGGTTCATGGTCTTCATCATCCTTAGTTATAAGCTTTTGCCTCTGTTGGCCTTTATGAGATGGTTTTGCTTTTTCACCACTACCACCACCACCAGCAGACATATGAGAGCCTTTACACTTTTTTCGCATCAAGTCCAATGAATTCTCACATAATGCTGGAACAGCATGAGCAGGAGCGAGAAATCCACAAAAATTATCATCCCTCACATACTTGTGCCACTGTTGGCCTTTACGAGACGATTTCACTTCATCACCAATACCACAACCAGTAGACAAATGAGACCCTTTACGCTTTTTTTGGCCTGAGCCCAATGAACTCTCACATAATACACCAGCAGCAGGAGCAGGAAACCCACCCAAATTCTCACAATATTTGATAAAACTATGCAATTCATCCACGAAACCCAGAGGACAGCTTCCAAGAACACTATCAAGCCCTATATGTCCAGAAGTGTAGCAGTGAATACGCTCCAAAAAGTAGTTGTAATGATAATCCGACCCACGTAAACAGCTTTGAATCTTCTTGAACAGAGAATTTCCTTGCTGGGACAAAGCTTGCAAGTCAAAAGAACATGACTTATTGGTTGTGGTTTCATTAGGAACCGAATTTGAAACAAAGCTGAAGAATTCATGGAACAGATCAGGGTGGTCCTTGAAAAGATTGTGGATCCTTTTACAAAGCCGACTCATATCCTGTTGCCCTTTACCCTTACCCTTATGGTATGAAATGAGCAAAACCAAGAACGACTCATAAATGCTATCGTCATCTGCAAACCGAGTTCGAACCTTATTAATCAACGAACTTGCTTTCGGAAGCCAGAAATCCAATTCGTTTTTCATGTTTGATTAGCAATGATATCACCAACAGGTCAGTTAAAATCACAAAAGAGGAGAAAAAAAAAAAAGGAAGTCTTAGAGCACAAGGAAAGAGAGAGAGTCTCAGAAAGTGAAAGACAGATTGCAAATGATAGGATATGAGAATTAGGGTTAGAGGTAATACTGAAATATATAAAAGAAATTTGGAAGTCTTGGAGCCCAAGGAAAGAGAGTGAGAGTCAGTAACTAGGGTTATTGAAGATAAGACAGTATTTAACGTTAATCGCCTTAACTTAAGCACGCGCGTGAATTTGACGAGTTTAAATAAGATGCAATATATCTCCAAAAAAAAAAAAAAAAAAAAAAAGACGCAATAAACTGTGGTTATGAATTTGACGAGTTTAATTTTGAAGTTATTTTTTATATAAACAAATATTTACATTTTTTATATAAAATTTTTTTTAAGTATTTTAATTATTATAATCTTTATATATTAAGAGGATTCAGAAAGTTAGTTATGGTTTCAAAAAATATAAAAAATACCCATAATTTAATTAGATAATCTTTATTCTTAAAAAAAAAATGGGATTAAAATTGTAATTCAACAAAATTCAAAATTCAAAAAAAAAAAAAAAAACTAACCGATAAACTTTTTTCTTAAAAATTAGCACACTCTTTATTTAAATATATCTCACACACATTTGATACATTTTTTCCTAAAAATTAACAAACACTAAACTAACAGTTTACTCCATTTCAAATTCTAAATTTTAGTTTCTTAAAAATTCCTTCCTCGGTAATGTCACTAACAATAGATAAATTCAAATTAAAAATTTACATTAAACTCAAAATAAAAAAAGAGCCTCATCGCATGTGTGGAGTGCGTGTGATAAGAAAGTTGCTACGTCCACAACATTTTCATAATACTTTCATAACAAATCATAGGTGGTAAATTGTTATTGGTTCTAATTTGAATTCACAACTTAAATTACTTTTTTGCCCACCCATAATAGCAAATAATAACTTGCCACTTATGATTTGTTATGACAGTATTGTAAAAATGTTGTGGACATAACATTTCTCTTTTCAAAACATTTTTTCATAGATAAACACACACAAGTGAGAAGGAATGTGGTTCTAACTTCTAACATAAAAGCACACCACAAACTTCCCTTAAAAGTCACATTTAACTTTTAAAGAATGATGGAGCAAATTATAATACATACAATACACTCTCTTAAATAATGTGAGACAGTTATTCATCTTTTTTTTTTTTTTTTTTTTTTAAGAAATAAACACACATGGGAGATTAGGAAAGATGGTGGTTTTCATTTTTATGGTGGAACCAAGGATAATAATACAAATAAATATACTCTTTTTTCTTTTTATGTTATCCCATATGTACAAATAAATATACTCATTTTTATGAATTAAAGCTTTTTATGTTATCCCATATAAACTTCCCCCCCCCCCCCCCCCAAATTTAATAGCCTTTTTGAGATACACAATTGTTATATTATTTTAAAAAATACATAGACCATATTTTTTTGGGTTTATTTCTTTAACAATAGAGCTAGACTTAAGAAATGCAAGCAAGTTAAAAAATAAAATAAAATAAAATAAAAAGAACACTAGTGTGCATTTTTATAAATTAGTACGGCTATTTGGAAACAAACCAATATTCGTAGTAATATAACTAGCCAATAACCAATATGGCAATTACATGTTGATGCCTTAAAATTGAGCAATGCTAGGGACACAAAAACTTTCACAATTTTTGTCACAACTCGCCATGTGGCAAGTTGTGAGTGATGAAGATGTGTACGCACCATTTGACCTCCACCACTCATAGCTCACTACATAACGAATTGTGGCAAAAGTTATGAGATCTTTTGTGTCCTTAACATTTTCCCTTTAAATTTGTTTGTAAAATGATAAATGAATGGATTATTAATGAGCCGCAACTTTTTCAAAGGAATCGAAGCAATGTCATTCAAAATAACAACTATCCATTAGGGCTCACACCCCAATGATTCAAACAAATAGCTTCGTTTCCAATGAGTGGAACCTACCAATCTTCAAAACAGTAAGAAATACCCACAAAACTTGCAAGATTCCACTTCCTCAACTCGATCGTCTTGGGAAATTGAAAGACCTAATAGTTTAGAAAAAGGATGCACAAGCTTGGAATTGGTAGGCTTAGGGGGCTCAATCCAAGTAGGCCAAGCCTAATGAGTGTGGTGCAAAACTAGACTTCTTCATTGACTTGAAGACATTTTGCTAAACTTGAGGCCAATTAGCCAATCAAGTCCCTGAGTATGCCTCTTTGGTCAAAATTGTGTAGTGCGATCGAATTACACCCAGAACAATCAAACCTCTTGTTTGAGGTAGCCTACTTCGGCCCAAACTACAAAGCATGCATAGAGGTTAGCTACCAATCTTACTTGCCTAGAAAAGAAAATTTGCAATGGGACCTTGCCCCTAACAACCATGAGGAAGACTTCTTATGATTAGATCCCCTCATCTGACTTAAGGGGGTGGTGTGTTGTCAAGTTCTCCGTCTAATTGAATGGTAAAATAGCCACCAAAATCCATTAGGGGAACCCTAGAAATATCCCACAAATCAGAGATCTTTCTCTTTATTCTCTACTTTCATTCATTCTTTCTTCAAGCTTATTGTGTGATCTTATCACTCACTAGCTTATTGGAGTGCCTTCGACCCACCAACTGATTGGATTCTATTCAGTTTGCTTGATCTTCACATTCACTAAGAACCCTTATTGTGGTTCCTTTTTCTATTTCACCCATACACTTTAACAATCTAGGAAATATAAATTGTTATTAGCAATATAATTTAGATTATGAATGTTGTACTTGAGGGAATTCACAAATATTTAATTATTTAGACTAATTTAAGTGCATAATCAATTTTTTATATTCTTGACTGCATGTTTTATTAAATCTATTTTATTATTTGATTGCATTTTCTCTCAATTGTTGCCAAAGTAATATTCCAAATAAATTGTTTTTTTTTTTTGTTAATAAATATTCATAATTAGTTATTCATAACTATTAGAAAGAAAAAAGAGTTATTTTACATAAATAGTTATTTTATATCTATAGGTAACAAAAAACAAATTAATTTACCTCTTTAACAAATGGTAATGAATTAAAAAAGAAAAATACATGGTTGGTTTTTAAACTTTAAAACATGAGTGATTTTACTCCCTAAAATTTAAATTAGGTATGGAAATGGGCAGGGTAGGTTTGGATCATGGTTGCCTTGTACCAACTTTGAGGTGGGGAAAATCCATAGGGGTAGAAAGCAGGGCAAGTTGGGTTTGAGGCAAATTGAAAGTATGTTACTAACCTTAATGAGATGGTTCTAACATTGACAAGATAAAAATGAAATAGAAAGGGAACGAACAACCCTATAGAAAAGCATTTTGAAAATTGTAATATAAAATGTTTATAGAAAACTATATTATAACTAGGATGTGTATACCAAAAATTAAATTATATGTATGAGTAATTCAAATATATATTAAATAAAATATATCTATATACATTCGGGGTGGTGCGGGACGAGTAAAACTCGTTCTTGCCCCATCACCTCTTTGAGCGAGGAAAATTTGTAGAAGATAAGCTGGGTCAAGCAGGACAAGGTGATTTTGTCATCCCTAATTTAAAGTGATTGCTTTTAATCACTTACAAAACATAAACAAACTAAAAACTAACAAGTTATCATTATTCCAAACACATTAGGGATTAAAAATGATTACATTAAGTTTATTAGAAACGTGATTCTTAAAAAAAAAAAAAAGTTTATTGGAAACAAGTTGCTTAATAGAAAGTAGAAACTTCAACCTTTTTATTAAAAGAAAAAAGCTAATAGAAAGATTAATGGGCTAAAATTGAAATGAGTTTTTAATAGAAAGCATTGAGTATTGGGTTGGGCTAGACTTACAAGAGAAAAGAGAAAGGGGATAGTCGGTCTGAATAGTGTGGGCCGGCCCATGATCTATGATCCATCATCTAATGTCTTCCATTCCAAAGCCGAGACCGTCGCCGGGACTGAGTTTCGGTGATTCGGATTCAGAGGAAGAAGAAAAAGAGAATCGGTATCGGATTCTGCTTAGTAATGAGATTGTGCTCAAAGGCCACACCAAGTTATCTCTCTCTCTCTCTCTTAATGGCTATAAATTAGTGATTTTACTTGAAAAAATATTTGTCACATTTTTAACAATACCTGAGTTGACAGTTTTTTATTGTTTTTATTTTTATTTTTATTTTTTTCTAGGCCACAATACCTCTCTTTATTATCAATTATATTCTCAAAAAGAAAAAACAGTGATTAATCCCACGCTAGAAAATGAGTGTGATATTGTGATTTAAAGAGATTTAAAGTCAGTGTATCCAAGAGTTAGACAATTTTAGATATATATTACTGTTAGTTTATTTAAAAACTTTTCTTCTCTCCCCGTGTGTATGTGTGTGTTAAAATACTTAGAGCCCATTTGATAAGAGATTTTTAGTAACGTTGTTTAAGTATTGTGGAAATATGTGTGAATGAAAAAGTGTTGTGAAAATACGTGTTGTATTATTTAAATAACGAAAATTGTTGTTCAAATAAAATTACCAAACAGAGTATTCTTAAAAATAAAAAATAAAAAAAAGGCTTACCACAAATAATATGTGACGCTATAATTTAGAGTTTTTGAATTTGCAGTTATGTACTGTTATTTATATTCTTGAGTTTCATATGCTAATAGTTGGGATAATGTGTGATTATTTATGGCTAAATGGAACAATCTGCTTAAGGTATTTACCTAGGGTGTTAGTGTTAGTGTTAGGTATTTAACTAATAAGTTTGTGTCCCAACTTGCAATATAAAGTAACAATTTGAGCTCATCAAAAAAAAAAAGTAACAATTTGAGTATAGATCAGTTGTATGTTAAGCTAGCTCTATTTTCCATTATAATAATGGAAAGAATAAACATGCTAGCAACTATCTGGCCAAATAGCATAATTTTAGGAAAAAAGCACTCCAACAAAGTTATTTAGTTATGTATTACAGTTTTAGAACTCGAGTTTTAAGCAAGTATGGGATATTTAACTGCTAAAGAAAGATTGATATTTGATTGGGCAGCGGGACATTTTACATTTTGATATGGAGGATACCATTACCACCACAATGAAGGGTAGTCTGCTGGCATTTACAGATGATTCAGTTCTCTCAATTAACGCTGTTTCTACTGCAGTGAGTGAGCTCGGTATTCAAGGGGTTGAACAATGTGATCCTAAAATTATTACTCAAGCATCTTCTTTTGAGTATGTTTCTCTTTCTCTTGCCTCTTTTGGGTTTTGTAACAGTGATCTATGTGCAATTCATATTTCTATAGATGTAAACATCGGGGAATCCATTGAGAGTTGAGTTAGACTGCATTAATTGTGTGCCTATTCATCCAAATTGAGGTTGCTGTTGGGACTGTGTAACTTATTTCTTATTATTACTGGGTACTAGCCATTCACTAGACCAAAATATTATGTAAGTAATATCCTCGAAAAGATACACACATTCATCTCTCTCTCTCTCTCTCTCATGTGGGATTGGTATGATGCTTTTTCATTTACCTCTATGATATCAGGAGGAGTGTATTATGATTTGTGACTTTCTTCCCCCTTCTATTTATCCAATAAAAGAATGTGCCTTTTTAAATTTAATTCTGAACTTAATATACATCATTCTTGCTGAAGTTAGAAATAGATTGTATGAAGGTAGTTTGTGTAGCTTATAGTCAAGTTATGTGAACTCTTTGTGTATGCATAGAAGCTCTGTGGCTTCAGCCTGATATCTCAGTGATATATAACTGGGGAGCATAGAATATTATTTTTCCTACAATAATTTTGAAATTCAAGGCCATGTTTGGGTTGAACAACTTATATATATATATATATATATAAACACACTTTCATTTTCACAAACTTAACCAGTAATTATATTATTCCTTATTTATTTTTCTCTTAATTTAATTATAGAAAATTTTGGATCATGATTATTATTTATAGCCGTTTCTTATGCTTCTTATTATAGGGAAGTCTTTGTGCTGTTTATTGTATAATTTCAGATTATAAATAGCTTGGTTTTACAAGCCCCTACTAACAAGATACATAATTTTATAAGTCTATTAGCCCTTTTATTCAGGTGCCATGATTATATTTTTTTACCTGACCTTCTTACAGGGTCTTTTAAATTCAAGCCTCCTTTTTTTTTTTTTAAAGAATGTTTCCATAGTAGTTCTAATTCAAATATTCTGTTCTCATTTCTCTTCCGATTATGGTCTTGAATTACAACAGATCAGCTGCCTGTGGAGTCTTCCTCTTTTGAGACTGTTATTTGTATCTGTAGATCAGTTGAATTTCCCACTGACTGGTTGTTTGAGGAAATATTAAGAGTATTGAAGCCTGGTGGGACAATCCTAATTCATAAGAATCCTCAGTCTACTATGGGGGAAACAGATAAGGTAATGAGTTTGAAGTTTTGTGATTATATGAAATTAGTTTGACTTGTTAGATTTTAATAGGATTTTGTTACAGATAAACTCTGCTCTTAAACTGTTGGCGGGTTTCTTAGAAGTGGGAGTTCTCAAATCAACGGTTCCATCAGAAGTTCAGTCTTTTGTGGTAATTTTCTGTGTCTAAGCCTGTTTAAAGTGGTATTATTTTGTTCTGTAACCCCTCAATGCAACCCTTTCTAAAAATTGGAGATTTTAAGATGTATAGATCATATGGTGAGGAATTTGGCTTTGTTTCCAAAACTGATTATAACTGCATAGCTCCAAAGGCCATCTACTTTATTATTCTTTGAGCCGTGAAGGTGAACCTAGCATATGCAAATCTTATGGTGCTTTGATGCTTGAACTTCAAATGTCTTCCAAAGTAATAAATAGATAGTGAAATCAAAGCCTAATGAAGTTCTTCTATAATTGCTGTGATCTAAATTTATTCGGTTATATTTTATCATTTTTCCATATGAACCAGCAGTCCATAGGAGGAGCAAGCTGTCAGCCTTTAGCAATAAAAATGACAAATGCCACCTAAAAATCTGCCAAGAAAAATGTTTACCTTTTTCCTCTATGAGATTGGCGGTCCTGCACATTTCATCTCTATAAAGTTTATCTTTTTCCTTGCTCCCAATTTTGAGTTCCTCCAGTTCTTTTCCATCTATAAGCAGGATTCAATCACAATAGAGAATGTCAGATTAACATGGTGCTAACACACAATTCTGCGAATAAATCTATAATTAAGTTCTATCTTAGTAATATAACCCAAATGATCCTCATTTAGAAACTGAACAGATTTTACAGGAAAATATTTTGGATGATAACATTCACGAATTCTAATAGTTTCTTCTGCAGACTCTTAACTTTAGGGACAGACTGCATTTATTGATTTAAACCATTAAGAGTGAATAAACTTCCTGATATTTTATCTTCAAAAAACTCCTTATCTTTCTCACCTTTGACAAAGGTAGACAACTATACAACTGTAATCATTAAACATAAATGTTAAAGGTTCAAGACCTTGAAGGTAAACCAGCCATCCTGAGCCTGACCAACCAAGTGCTGTAAAGTCTCAGTGAGTTGATCACACAAGGTCTTAAAATTAGATCCGCAACCAGAAGAAGAACAAAGAAGTTTAAGTGGATATGGATAGGATGAGTGAAGAATAAACACCGTATTTATTAATTTTTATCATCCATTTGTAATTAGACAAATAAGATGAAGAAGCCCATTTAGTATTTTTGCACACAGTTTGTGTAACCCCTTTTCTTTTTGCCACTTGAATGGGAGTTTAATTTATGAAGTTTCTGGACCTCGACACCATGTTTAGTTTCAGATTTAATTTGGGGTGGATGGTTTTGTTTATTTTAGGGGTATGTAGGTGGGTTCCTTCCATCAGATTGCAGCTACATTCTAGATGATGTCCTAATGAGAAAATAATGACTTTTGTTCTGACGACTATTCTTCTTTATTTCCCTTGTTCCGAGAATTGTTCCTCTAGCAATCATGGTATTGAGATATGTGCCTCTGAATTACTAATGAAAAAGAAAAGGGTAGAGAGAAAAAATCTGCTTCCTAATTAAATCTTTTTGTGTATAATGTATGACTACTGAATAATTAGCTCCTGTTATTTTTTTTCCGGCTAGAAAAGCTAGATGCGATAGCCTTTAGATGATGGAAATGAAACACACTTTAAGAAATCAAACCATTTTAGTGAATCGAAGTAACTTGCCCAGTTTTGAACTTGACAACATGTAGCAAAGTTCATGAAGTAATGTTACGAAGCAATGCTACACAATGAACTGGTAAGTAAAGTTCCAACTCTCAGTTTTGTTTTGGATATTTCTCAACAGAGAATATAGATCTACTTTTTTTTTTGGGCCGGGGGGTTTGAGACTATCATTTACCTAACAATGTTACACAACGCAACAATGTAGTTAAAATCTTTTATATATTTCCTCAAAATATTTGGCAACCTGTTTGGTAGCCTAGTTCTAACACATATTTTCACATTTTAAATAACATTACACACTTTTTTACCCACACGTATATCAAAAACACACAAACAACATTACTCAGACTCTTCTACCAAACGGGCCCTTAATAATCAGTCTACAAAACCATTTCATATCTTTTGGAATTCGGACATGAACAATATTAGTTCAATTGTTTTCCATTGCATTACACGACAAAGTAAAGAAAGTTAAAAAAAAATAATAAAAAACACACACACTAGAAGAGTGGTCTTCAATGAATTTTTATTTTTATTTATTTTTATAAGATAGAAATTATACTCTAGTCTAATCTAAGTGTATATATGTGCGAGTCTCCCTCTTAGAGACTTGAATCTCGACCCTTACCCCCACATTCCACAAGCACTTATACTTATAGAGTGACCATTGCGTCAATAATGCGTGGTGGTTCACTGCTATTTAAGTGCAAACCAAATCTATATGAATTGTCATGCTAACCTGCATATTAATCATAATAAGTATGTGTTAAGTTGTTCACTTAGATTCTCAAAAAAATAAAAAATAAAAGGTTGTTTGCTCAGTATATAAAACATTTAGAAAAATTATTTCTTTGTGGCTATAAGGTTTTTATTTATTTATTACTTGGACTAGTTTATTACTTGAAATTCAAGACAAGAAATTTTACCAGTTGAACTAACTGAAATTTTTCTTAGACTAGTGTATTACTTAGACTAGTTTTTTAAAACCCTAGAAATTTATTAGGGTTGGCGTAACAAAATTCAAACTTGGACAAGTGGCATCAATTACTATATTGTATTGACGTAGGAACGGACATTTAGATTAGAAGCCATGAAAGCTAGTGAAATTTTAGGTAGAGTTGAACATCGAAAAATAGAGTAAGATGATTTATCATCTAATCTTGTAAGACTGCCTTATTACAAAAAGGGATCTAGCTTGTTGATGTTCTTTTGAGGACAGGACACAAATCAAACTCCAAAATGACTTGCTCACTTTCATGATAATGTAGACTGATTTGTTTTTTGAGTTGGGAGAACTTGGAACTAGTGTTTTATCGACTTCTCCTAAGCAACTAGGGGTGTAAGAATAACTGACCAACTGATTGTACTGATCGAAACCAATCAAAATTTTAGAGTTTCAGTTGGTTTTCTGTTACTTTGATTCGGTTTCGGTTTGAGATATATAATTTTTTCGGTTTTCGGTTTAGTGGCGGTGTTGGATTTTTTCACCGAGTAAGTCTAGTGCCACACATTTTGGCACAACAAATGCCACAACTCCATCATCCCTCCACCAACCACAACTCGCCATGTGGCGAGTTGTGGCATTTGTTGTGCCAAAATGTGTGGTACCAGACTTATTCTTTTTCACCGCACGACCGAACCGAACCGAACCGATATATAGATATATATGTAATATTAAAACATGTATGAGTGTGTAGCTTGGTGGTATAATGTGAGTGTGCTGGCTAGGAGTTCGGGTTTTAAAAGTTTTTAAGGGCTCGTTTGGTAAAAGAGTTTGAGTAATATTGTTTGTAGTTTTTTGAAATACGTGTGGATGAAAAAGTATGTAATGTTGTTTAAAAACTGAAAATGAGTTGTTTAGGGTCCGTTTGGTACATAAACTTAAACACATATTTTTAGTTTTTAAACAATATTACACATATTTCTACACACTTTTTCACCCACACATATTTTCAAAAAAACTGAAAACTGTTATTTAAACACATGTACCAAATGCTCCTTATCATCTCTACCAAACGGGCTGTAAGAGCACCCACAGTAGATGTGGGATATGAGCCAAATGCTTAGCATTTGGCACATATCCCACACCAAACACAAAAAATAGCTCCCTAGCAGATGTTGCATATATTTGGCACATATATCATTTTGTGTCCATACCGTTGCAAATTTGCAACGGTACGGACAGATGTGGTAAACCAAAATAATGTATTTTAATGTGTAGTAAATATTATTTTAATGTATAGAATTGAATTATAAAACATCTGATAAATGAGATGTTGCAAAATGATGTGGTAAAATAATAAAGTAGGCATTTAGTATAGCAAAATGGCATAATTTTTGCACTAGCTGCGACGGATACTCTAAGTTTTTTAAACCTAGTTATATTCCAGCCGCATTTTATTCTTTTTTCTTCAGCCGCCGCTCCCATTTTTTCTCTCTCACACAGTCACACTCTAGCAACTTATTATTTTCTCTTCTTCGACGCCGACCCCCTCCCCCAATTCTCTCTCTCTCTTCAGATCTTCTTCTCTGTTTTTTCTTGCTTTTGTTTTCTCCCCTCCCAAACACCGAAACCCGACCGAATGAAACCGAAACCCATGATAAAATATGACAAAATTTTCAGCCCTTGAAAAAGCCCACAAAATTTTTTAAAAAAAGATAGCCACAAAGCAAAAAATTCTACTTTAGTTCACTCTCTCACAGAAATTGAGAAAGCACAAATCCAAACTCAGCTCGACTCGACGATCATTAGGTACGATTTGATCATGGAAGTCACAAACCCTAATTTCGTCTTTGATTTTTTTTTTTTTTTTGGTTTACCCACACTTTTTCATTGATTTCCCCATGATTTTCGTTTCACATTTCTCTGTAAACTGAGCTCATCATCGATTTCCCTATTTCGAGTTCTAATTGTTCGACTTTTGTGATTTCATTATTCAAGTTCTAATCATAATCTCTGTTTCCTTTACAGTTTTCATACAAATATTGATTGATTGATTTTTTATTTTATTTTATTGTGAGTACAGGCACAACGAGATTGCAAGGCTCAATCCAAGGGATTGTTAGTATTGGTTGTCTGGGAAATGTGCTTTCCATTCAATAACTAGGAATTTATAATATTAGTTATAAATTTTTTCAATCAATGTTTGCTACATTGTATATGTTTGAACTTGGGTATTAGTTATGGATCTTTTCAATCAATTTTTGCCATATTGTATGTGTGTATTATGTTGAATTGCTTTGGCTTTCCGCTGTGGTGAAACCAATTGCTTTGGCTTTCTGCTTTGAATATAAAAGTTGTCCCAATGATGCATGTTGACCAAATAGAAGTTGGCAAAAGGAGTGCATTATAAAAGTAGGTACACAGGAATCCCTGTAATCAAGAAGTTTTCTAAGAATACTTGATCCATGCTTTGTTTACATGGACCTTATAAATGAGAGAATACAGAATTCTAACAAAAGAATTGTAGTTTGAATGATTGATGAAGTTATTGACGAGGGAATTACCATTTTATGACTAGATATGCAGCATTGTACCATATTTCATCTTAGGTGTAGATGAGGATAAGTTAAATGTTTTTTCTAATGAAGATCCATGCCCATGTTCTAAATCTGGCCTGGAAATTTTTGGAACTCAAACTAGTCCATTTACAATACAGAATAACATGATTATTATAGCCTTCACAGCATCACTAGTTTTTCTGCAAGTCATGCTCATCACTTGCATATTAAATGCCTCAAAACTTTGGCTAGTTTTACATGTTATCTTATGTGGCACACTCGTCCTTTTTATTTTGGTTGCAGAGTCTGCAGTAGCTCTGCTTCAGCATCAAAATTACTGAGAAGTATAATCTTCAAAGTGATCTTATATGAAGTAAGATATTACTTCAATGCTGTTATTAAAATTAAAGCCAGTATTCTAAACCCTAGTTTTAAGCTTCTTCTCGTTGTGCTGTGGTGGTTGGGTCGTTCGATTTTGGTTAAAAGGCTTTGATCCATTTGGTTGAGGAAGAGAGACCGATATGTGGGGAAGAGAGAAAGGTATATGAGTTTTTATTTAATATTTATTTTAATTGGTTGTATGTTAAATTGGTTGAAATTATTTATATTATTATAATAGGTTGTATATTAAAATAAGAAATGAGATATTGAGTGTATTGTTAAAAGAAGTTTTAAAATAGATAAAATAATTTTTTTTAAGGTAATAAATAATAATTTTTCAGCACCCCATATATAAATGCTCTTAGAATTCAAATCCAACTAGCCACTAGAAGAAAATAAATAGTTTAAATCGAAAAACCAGAGCAATGGTTAGCTCAATATAGAAATAATAACCCAAAAACCTCTGATCAGATCGTCCATTAAGCTCTCCTGTGAGAGAGAGAAAGTGTGTGAGAAAACAGAGCCCGCGTAAACTTCATCACAACAAATATCTTGGATAATTGTCAATATATAAACTTTTTTTTTTTTTTTGCTGTTACATTGCACAACTATAGATACTGTGCACTAAGAGTTAAAAATTTGAGAAATACTTATTTTTAGAAATGCCAGTACTATTAGGGTGTGACTCATATATATGTGTATATATATAAATATATATTTATATATATATATAAATATAAAAATAAAATTTAGGTATTTACCTTAGCAACAATGCACTCCTTTCTTTTCTCTTTTTTGTGTGTGTGTGTGTGAAGGGAGAAAGGAGAAGGAGATGAGAGCTCTCAGTTGCGTAGAGAAGAAAACTACTGCTCTTAGCTCTACGACTAAAAGTTTTCTTCTCTACGCACCTTTCCTTTTAACTGACAGATTATCTTCTGAAGTTATTATAGGAAATCTTTTTTTGGCTTAACTCTATTCTTTTTCCACGACAGATAATGGGATTAGTACTAATATATGTGAAACAGAAGTTTTCTTCAAGTTCATCTTACCCCCAATCCCCAAAGACATACTTGTTAAAAGAAATTTCCATTTTTAAAGAAGGAAGCACTGACAGAGTTGAGCCAGTAACAGATGATATAAGGGATACCATTGATCTTGCCCAAAAGCACTAATGGATGTATTTATTACTTAATACCTTTTTGTTTTCTTCCTTTCAAAAGATGTTTTGCTACTTTATTGTATTCCCCTTTAAAAACTGTCCCCTAAAGAATTTTAAGCCCTTTGCAAGACAAGGCAATACAGATGAAATAGAAACCCAGATAGACAATCTCATTGTGAGATTGTTGAAATCCTGATAGAAAAAGAAAAGGTAGCATTCATGCTACACCATTTCAACTTTATTAGACAATAGCATGAAGGCCTTTAAGGCGTACTTGCACTTTGTTAGTCTTAATTCCAAGGTTAACGGTCAATTGCCTGGCAAGTAAGATAGCCAAAAGCTAAAATCCCAGACCAAAAAGATTCTTAACCTCAGCAGAGGAAAAGAATTATTGCCAATCCACTACCAGAAATCTTCAGCGAAGATTTTAGAAAAAAGTACGAAGGCGTCTCGTCAGAGACACTATCCTTTCAGAATACAATGCTGGCAGACGCAATGTATTCATGTGGAAAATAATGAGACCCAAAAACAGACACCGTGACAGATGTACGACTAAAAGATTGCTGACAGACTCAACAAGAAAACTGCAGACAAAGCGGCTACTATTCACCATTATCAAACATTTACTGTTTATCAGCATGCGTGAATAGTGCCTAGACAGATCACGACAGACTACTGCTCACCAGTACACCGACAGATTACTGTTTATGAATAGTAAAAACTTTTACTGTTCATTAATAGTAATTTCTCCATGATTATACAGGTTTACACCAACATATTAACTCAAGCTAACTTTACATGCTTGAGTTACTTTTTAAGACAGACATGGTTTATTTTCTCTATAAAAGGACAGACTCACAGGTCTAAGTTTTAGATCCAATTACAGAACCCTTTCTCCCTCTCTTAGCCAAGACAGACGCTTGTAACCTTCTCCCTCCCAGACCTCACCGACATAGCCTTGTAATCTTTTATACTTTCAGACAGACTTCTATTTGTAATCCTATATTTCAAAGACAGAAGTTTATTCCAAGCTTTGTATCAAAGACAGGAGTTTTTCAGTTGAAGTAAGATTTTACTAGTTTTTGTTTTGATATTTTATACTCCGTTTTAATCTTATTTTGAATATATTTATTTTGCTATATCTTCTCTATTTGCTATTATATCTTTGTTTTATGCTTCTATAATACTGCTGCGCTTTCTCCTGGGTATTTATATATATATGTATATATATATATATATATATATATATATAAAGGAGGAGAAAGGAGAAGGAGATGAGAGCTCTCGAATGTGTAAAAGTTTTCTTCTCTACGCACTTGAGGTATAGATATAAATATATTTATAAATATTAATATAAATATATAAACATATATAGTCATTCCCCATTTAGGGAACCTTGTTAAGCCTATCTCGGCTCTAGAAAAACCTTTAGTCAAGCTGCGGGTAACCCGAAAAATCAGTCTCAGGTCTAAATACAAGACAGAATTATAAATAGTCAACCAGAAGTTAGAAGAACTAGTAAAAAAGAAACCAATTATCTCTTCGACTAGCAGAGACCCCAGATTAGCCACCCTAGACATCCATACAGCATATAGCAGTTTCAGCAAAACCTCTTTAGAATCTGAAGAAGAAATAGAACAATTAGAAAACCAGTTTGAAAGTCTACAGGTGAATATTTATGAATATATGTGTGTATATATATATATATATACACACGTGTATAAATATATATGTATTTGTTTATAAAAAAAATATGTATTTTAAATATATATATTTATAAATATATAAATATATATATATATACACGTAAATATATAAATATGTGTATATATGTGTGTGTGGTATATATATTTATATGTGTATATATTTATATATATACATAAATATATACATATATGTATATAAATATGTGTATATGTATATATATATATATATACACATGTATATAAATATATATGTATTTTAAATATATATATACACACAAATATATAAATGTGTATATATATATATATATTTATGTATAGAAATATATATGTATATGTATATATATAAATAAATATATACACATAAATATAAATATAAATAAATATATATATATATATATATATATGAAAGGAGAAAGAGATGAGCGCTCTCATTTTCATAGAGAAGAAAGCTTTTGCTCGCATTTCTCTAAGCACCTAAGAGCAGTAGCTTTCTTCTCTATAACTAAAAGTTTTCTTCTCTGAGATATATATATAAATATATTTATATAAATATAAATATATGTGTATATGTTTTAGTTACAAGATTGTAGGGAAAGGTAGTAGGAAACAAAGAACTCTCTCAAAGAAAGGATATATAAGGTATTTATATATTTATAAATATATTTGTATATATATATAAAAATAAATATATACATATATAAATGCAGTTTCAACAAAACCTCTTTAGAATCTGAAGAAGAAATAGAACAATTAGAAAACCAATTTCAAAGTCTACAAGTGAATATTTATGTGTATATATATAAATATATATGTATTTTAAATATATATATAGATATATTTATAAATATATATATATACACATAAATATATAAATGTGGATATATATATTTATATACATAAATATATATGTATATATATATGTATATAAATATATATGTATATATATATGTATATAAATATATATGTATTTATTTATGTATATAAATATATGAGGAAAACAATGATGAGGTCTAGACCCTTGAATTGAAGGCTTCTGAACTCTACATATCTTTCGTATTCCCCAAAAATTTGAGTAAAAAAGTTGGAAATTTCATTTTTTACTATTCATCTGTCACTATTCACCTGTTACCGTTTATCTGTTACTGTTCACCTGTTATTATTCATGACACTGTTCACTCCAAATTTTGCCTATTTAAGGGGGGTTGTTCCTTAAGTTTAAGCAAGCTTTTTTCTTAAGGGACAACCCTCCTTAAATAGGCAAAATTCGGAGTGAACAGTGTCATGAATAGTAACAGGCGAACAGTAACGGATGAACAATGACATGTGAATAGTGATAGATGAATAGTAAAAAGTGAATTTTTCTACTTTTTAAGTCAAATTTTTGGGGAATCATACAGAGGATATGTAGAATTCAGAAGCCTTCAATTCAAGGGTCTAGACCTCATCATTGTTGTCTTTTTGTGTCAAAAGAAATCAAATGAACACCATTATTGGGAATCTTCAGAAGCATTGTATTGGTGGGAAACAGGCTTTTAGCAGTGGTAAGTATTGAAGTGTTTTGGCTGTTGTGCAGGCCAGACAAATAGGAGAATCAATACCAATCTTCCGCCAAATTCGGGGTATCTTCAAACAGTTTCGGATTGTAAGGGCTTTTAGCAATATATTCTTCAAAAACATTGTAGGATTTTGGTCTTTGTGCAAGTCAGACAAACAGGGGAAAGTAGTAGTGGCCTCTAAATAGTAGTAGCCTAAGGAGGCCTTTCATCAATCAGTGGAAGGAGCATCGGATGGATAACCATCATAAGGATCTTTTGGAGGATAATCATCACATTCATGCTCATGATAAATAGCATACTTGTTACAAAATCCACAATATAGAAGTGGCTCAAACTCTAGAGTTTTTCCAGGGGTGAGAAGACTTCTTGGATTAGGATGACCTTCTATCCGCAAGTGAACAAGGGCAGTAGCATAGGGTCTGGGACCAAAAATAGAAATTCTATCTGTGCAACCTATAAAATGATAATCTTTCCATAGATTCTGAGCAACATCAAAAATTTGATTATTGAAATAATTTCTCCAACATTCTGCAAGAGCAAAAGGATCATTGAAGGACAAGTGGGAATTTCCTTCAAGCCATTGTCCTTGGTGAGTGTAACCATTAATGAGAATGAGATGCTTTGAGGGTTGGACATTCATCCAGTTATCTCTTTCCCATTTTGGCAAAGTGCTCCAGCATCTAATGGAAACAAAAGAACTTTCAAATCCTTTACTAGCAGTCTGAATAATTTATGGAAGTTGACTGGCCTGTTTATGGCTTGTTAATTTTATGAACCTGATAAAACCATATTCAAACATTTGGGAAAGCAAGTTAGGATTCCTATCATCATCATCATCTGAATCATCATCAGCAACATATGAACCATCATCATAATCAATCAGGAGACCAGGAAATAGATGTTTCTTTTCATACACTCTGAGACTACTCCCAAAGTGTTCTTCCCATTCTAGTTGGATAAATACATTATCAGATTCATCCAATTCATCAGGATCAGGAATAGTAGCTGTAACAAGTTTCTTGAAATATTTGAACCATAGGTCAAAAGACCTAAACATAGCCTTGCTTTTCAGTATACGAGATTGTATATCTGTTGGCAAGTTGGCAAAAACACTTCTTAATCAGTGCCCATTATAGTCTTTTTATCCATAGAATGGATTTCCTCTTTACCAAAGAGTTGACTAATGTAGGCTTCAAGGCAACTTATATATATGTGTGTGTGTGTGTGTGTGTGTGTGTGTGTAGAGAAGAAAGCTTTTGCTCGCATTTCTCTACGCACCTAAGAGCAGTAGCTTTCTTCTCTACAACTAAAAGTTTTCTTCTCTGAGGTATATATATAAATATATTTATATAAATATAAATATATGTGTATATGTTCTAGTTACAAGATTGTAGGGAAAGGTAGTAGGAAACAAGGAACTCTCTCTCAAAGAAAGGCTTTAGAAAAGGCTTATAAAAGAAAGAAGTTCCGAGAACAAGTTCTAGGGAAATAGTTCTGACCTAAACTTAAGGGACAACCCCCTTAAATAGGCAAAAATTCGGAGTGAACAGTGCCATGAACAGTAAAAGTGAACAGTACAGTGAATAGTGAAATTTCACTTTTTGTCTTCAAATTTTCATCTAAAGAGCCTTATCCAAAGCTTGCCGAAAGTGAACTTGGAATGACCAAAAGCATGGGGAATCTTCTTTTCAAAACATCATCATTAGGCAGAAGTGTGAAACAATAGTGGGAACTTATAGCATTCTTGGTATGATTACTGCTTCTTTGTATGATGGTCTTGTTTATTTCACTTGTTATCCTGATATTACTCTTGCTTTGGATGATCCTAATTTTACCCTCTGGTGAAATTTCCACTATTGTTTCACACCACTGTCCCATGCAAATGATGATGTTTTGAAAAAAGAGATTCTTCATACTTTTAGTCATTTCAAGCTTACTTTCGGCAAGTTTTGGTTTTTTGGATTGAAGAATCAGACAAGGCCCCTGCTGCTGTTGATTTAAGACAAAGTGAAAAAAATCACTATTCACTTTTTACTGTTCACTGATTACTGTTCACCGATTACTGTTCACTTTTTACTGTTCATCAGTACTGTTTACTACACTTTTTATGCCTATTTAAGGGGGGATGCCCCTTATGTTAAACCAAGTTTTGCTCTAGAGCCAGGGGAAGGGACACAGCGTTAAAGGCGGAAGCACAGTAATATTATGTTAAAATAAACAAAGTAGAATCAGCCAAGAAGGTGGTATTGCAGATATAATCAAAGTAAGCAATATAGATCAAAACAATATAAAGTATAGAACAAACTGAAAGCTGAAAGTAGTTAATATTGAAAATAAGTAGCAGAACTTACAGTAGTAGTTACAAGGTCTCAACAGGTTAACAGTTACAAGGCTTGAACTAGTTCTAGTTACAAGGATTTGTAGGGAAATAGTGGTAATAGTGGAAATTCTAGAGAGAAGTTCTAAAGGAGAGAAGTAGTCCTAAAGAGATTCTGGCTCTAGAGCAAAACTTGGTTTAACATAAGGGACATTCCCTCTTAAATAGGCATAAAAAGCGTAGTGAACAGTACCGATGAACAGTGAAAAGTGAACAGTAAACGGTGAATAGTAATCAGTGAACAGTAAAAAGTAAATAGTGATTTTTTCACTTTTTGTCTCAAATCATCAGTAGTAGGGACCTTGTCTGATTCTTCAATTCAAAGAACCAAAACTTGCCGAAGTAAGCTTGAAATGACTAAAAGCATGAAGAATCTCTTTTTTAAAACATCATCATTTGCATGGGGCAGTGGTGTGAAACAATAGTGGGAATTTCACTAGGGGGTAAACATTGTAGCATTTTGGACATTGTAGCATTTTGGCCGTTGTGCAGGCCAGACAAATAGGGGAAGGAATCAATCTTCCGCTAAATCCTGAGTTTCTTCTTCATCATGACCAAACCACTCCTGATTGTAGGGGTAGTAAGGGTCTTTTGTAACAGAAGTTTTAGAGGACCGTTCATCTTCTGAATCAGCAGCTTCTTTTTCTTTTGATATCATCTTGACGAGGGCATATAAGGCATCACGGTCCTTGCGAATCTCATCCAAAGGAGAACCCTTTTTCCTAGGCTTAGCAGGGGGTTTAATGATTTTAGCAGATGTAGAAGTAGGTGCATTAGCCAGATCAGCTTTTTGCACTAGGGTAGTGATTCTTAATGCTGGAGAAGCACTTGGGGATGGGAATTCTCTGGTAACATTGTTAATAATTGATTGTGTGTGAGGAAACTTATCCCACCATTGAACATACCAACAGCGAGTGAGAATATCACATTCCTTATCATATTGCCATTTCAGGATCCAAGGAACCTTGTATTTCTTAATGAAATGGAGCAAAGGAGGGAATTTAGCACCATATGAATCAACTTTGAACACACTTTTGAAATATGTAAAAGAATTCATTAATGGTTCTGGGAATATTTCAACAATTGAGCCAAACTGAGCCCACCAACGTATGAACCATAGGGGGAAATTAGAATTGAAATCCTTATCAAAATTAACAAACCATGATGATGACAGGGACCCTGACTGGCTGTCCTAGATCTTTGAATATGGCTTTATCAGGTTTATCAAGCTAACAAGCCATGACCAGATTAGCCAGTTCCCGCAAATTATCCAAAGGGCTGTTTCACAGATTAATAGTCCTTCTGTTTCTATCAAATTTTGGAGCACTTTGCCAAAATGGGAAAGAGATAATTGGATGGATGTCCAGCCTTCCAAACATCTTGTACTCATTAATGGGTTCACCCATCAAGGTCAATGGTATGAAGGAGATTCCCGCCTATCCTTTAAGGACCCTTTTGCTCTTGTTGAATGTTGGAGAAACTATTTCAATAATCAAATTCTTGAGGTCATCCAAGACCTATGGAAGGACTACCATTTCATAGGAAACACATAGAATTCATATTTTTGGTATTAAACCTTACATCTCTGTAGTCCGCCATTTAGAAAGAACTGGCCATGATGATCCAAGAAAGTTCCTTATACCAGGAAAAAGTCCTGTTTATGAGCCACTTCTATATTGTGGATTTTGCAACCAGTATGCTGTATATCATGAGTATGCATGTAATGATGATTCCCCATGGGATCCTTATGATGGTTATCCATCTGATGCCCCTGACACTGATTAAGTCCTCTCAGTACAGACAATTGAACTAGCCAATGCACTTGTTTCAAGCCTGTTAAGCTCCCTGATAAGTTCTATTGACGATATTTCGGGTGATTGATTGGAAGATTGATTTCCCTATTTGTCTGGCCTGCATAATGGCCAAAATGCTACAATGTTTACCCCCTGGTGAAATTCCCACTATTGTATCACACCACTGCCCCATGCAAATGATGATGTTTTGAAAAAAGAGATTCTTCATGCTTTTAGTCATTTCAAGCTTACTTTCAGCAAGTTTTGGTTCTTTGGATTGAAGAATTAGACAAGGCCCCTGCTGCTGTTGATTTAAGACAAAAAGTGAAAAAATCACTATTCACTTTTTATTGTTCACTGATTACTGCTCATGGATTATTGTTCACTGATTACTGTTCACCGATTACTGTTCACTTTTTACTGTTCATCGGTACTGTTCACTACACTTTTTATGCCTATTTAAAGGGGGATGTCTCTTATGTTAAACCAAGTTTTGCTCTAGAGCCAGAATTTCTCTTTAGGACTACTTCTCTCCTTTAGAACTTCTCCCTAGAATTTTCACTATTACCACTATTTCCCTACAAAACCTTGTAACTAGAACTAGTTCAAGCCTTGTAACTGTTAACCTATTGAGACCTTGTAACTACTACTGTAAGTTCTGCTACTTATTTTCAATATTAACTACTTTTAGCTTTCACTTTGTTCTATACTTTATATTGTTTTGATCTATACTGCTTGGCTGGTTCTACTGCCTTATTATTGTTGTTTTGATCTATATTGCTTGGCTGATTTTACCGCCTTACTATTGTTTTAAATTACTTTGATTATATCTGCAATACCGCCTTCTTGGCTGGTTCCACTTTGTTTATTTTAACAAAGAACATAATATTGGAAGCCCTGGAGTAAACAATTTTAACAGGTTGGGAAACACTGGTTAAGGCATAAGGATCATAGGAGGAGGCTAAGACAGAGGAATAGTTGGGCTTAGGGATAGTACCTAAGGGAGTGAATCGGTTGACAATTTCTAGGGAAGAAACAGGTTCTTTTTTAACAAGTGGTTTATCAGTGGCTGGGCTTTTGTCTTTAGATCGCCTACTTGCCATGGTGACACTGCAGAAATTCACGGGTAAGAAAATCAGGGATAACATTCTGAGATCCTTTGATATATTTGATATCAAAATAAAAAACACTTAAAATAGCTTGCCATCTGGCAAAAATATGTTTTGAAGCAATGTTTTCAACATCTTTTTCAATAACATACTTAGCACTTTTGCAATCAATACGCAACAAAAACTTTTGGTTTAATAAATCACTTTGAAACTTTGAAATACATACTACTATAGATAAAATCTCTTTTTTAATAGTACTATAGTTTAACTGTGCAGTATTCCAGATTTCAGAATAGAAACGAATAATTTGTTCAAATGAATATGGGGAAACTCTTTGTTTCAGAATATCACCATAACCAATGTCAGAGGCATCGGTCTCAACAATTTTGAAAGCATTAACAATGGGAATACCAAGACACGGCAGTGTCTTAACATGAGATTTGATTTGTTTAACTAGGAAAGTATGGACATCAGACCAAGGTGGAGGATTGTTTTGTAACTTGTCAAAAAGGGGTTTACATTGTTTCCTCATATCTTTGTAGAAATCAGCAACATAATTCAATGATCCAAGAAACCTTTGAAGCTGGGTTTTATTAGTGATGACATCAGGAAATTTATCAGCAAACTGAATGGCTCTATCAATAGGATGAATTTGTCCTTCAGAGATGTCATAGCCAAGGAATCGAACTTTTGTTTGAAACAATTTGATTTTCTTAGCAGAGACAACAAGACCATTTCTTTTGATAGTATCCAGAAACGAATACAAATGTTTCGAGTGTTCATCAATGGAGCTAGAGTAAACAAGAACATCATCAATATAAACAATGGTAAAATGACTGAAGGAATTGAAAATATCATTCATAATGTTTTGGAACTCACTGGGCGCATTCTTAAGACCAAAAGGCATAACATTCCACTCATAATGCCCAAAAGGAGTGGTAAAAGTAGTTTTATACCTATCATTCTCACTAATCTGGTTTTGCCAAAACCCAGATTTCATGTCAAAATTTGAAGACACCACAGCCTCATTCAACCTATGGACCAGGTCATTCTTATTGGGAATAGGATACCTAATCCACTCTAAAACCTTGTTCAAGGGTTTATAATTAATAACCAGGCGAGGGGTTCCTCTCTCAATCTCAGCATTTTTTTGAACATAGAAAGCAGAACAAGACCAAGGAGACTTGCTATTCCTAATCAATTTTTTCTCTAACAAATCATGTATTTCTTTTTTGCAAAATTCAACAGTTTCAGCATTCATCTGAATAGGGTGAGCTTTAGTGGGAATGTTTTTCTCATCAAAACGTTTAACATAGGGTAGGTCAACAAAATGTTTTTTTCTACGCTAGAAAGCATTTGGAATATTAGAGCAAACATCACCAATTAGAATTTTTTGAAAATTATCAATTTTTGATTGCAACAATTTATCAAAAAGTTGTTCAGCAATTTTCTTGTATCTCACTTCTTGCTGAAGGAAGTTAAGATGTTTGGTTTTAGCATGAATCAAATTTAAAGCATCATCAGTATCAATTTCAAACTTAGAAGCAAATTTGAATTTAACTTTCTATCCAAAAGGATCAGTAGTAATGCCATCATGTTCAACAAGAAAAGGATACAAAGCATTTATAAATGGCAGACCAAGAATCACTTTATTAGTCATAGTTTTTACAAGAACAGAAGGAATCTTAAAACAGACATTACCGTGGCAAACATGAGCATTATTTAATTCATATTTAATCTTCATTTGAGTGCCATTAGTAGAAACCAATCTTTCAGTTGACTTTTCAAAATATTTTGAAGGAATTAATCCTTCTTGGATACAGTTCATATCCGCACCAAAATCAATCATAGCAATAACAGTGAAATGATAATCATGGGAAACAACAATTTTAACTTTTGTAAACCATTTTGGAGGAAGCATTTTATTGACAAGATTAAGTTGAGAATTATCAACAATACCTTTATCAGAAAGAAGAGCCTGTTGACAGGATTCATCTCCATCTTTATGCTCATCTTGTTCATTATCAGATTGATTTTGATCAATTTTTAACAATAACAATTCTTGTTTAAGATTAATTTTATCACTTTTAATGCTTTTAAATTCATTTTTTAGTTCAATTATTTCTTGTTTAACAACAGTGATTTCATGTTGAAGATCATTAATAGTTAATTCTTCGGATTTTTTTTTGTTAAATCTTTCCAAAGTTTCTTCAAAGCTTATAGTTGATTTTAGTTTTTTACCAATTTCATTTTTTATCAAATACTAGTCGCTAACCCGTGCGATGCACGGGATATTTGAACGAAAGTTATACACATTCACTTTTATTGGTGAAACCAATCAAATTTGATAATTCTAATTCAAAACAATCGTTGAAAATATGTATAAATAGATTAGTCAAATAAACAACATTCATGTAAAAGCCACAATGATATGGTTCAAGCATGTTCCAATAAAAAACCATTTCAAATAATTACAACATAACAATTTCTAGAATGAAACCTCGTCCCCAAGAAATAATGAGCTATCCACATCAAACATTGTAATACTTTCTCTTTTTTAAATTATCCAGATAAAAAAAAAATAAAAAAATAAGCAAACTCCATACTACTTAGAGATTATTACCAATTATCACAATAAAAATGATATGACTGAAAATAATGGTGGATAAATACTAACAAAATTATAAATCACAACAATGAGCTATTATACATTTATAGGATTTGAATACCACATGATTTAAAAAGAGATTGAATTTAAGAGTAAAGTAATGATCCTAGACCAATTAAATATTTTATTAAGCCACTCTACCACTCTCTATGTCCTCAAATTACAAACAAAGTCCATTAAACACACTCAATTCAAATTCACTAATTCCAAAGAATTTCCAAGTATTATTTTCTATACTACAAGCAACATGTAACGTCTTATCTACTTTTGACTTCCATCAAGTGTAACAATTTGTATTTTGATAATTACTAAACAAATGCAACAGAATCAAATTTTACAAAAATATTTCTTCTTGATAAATCTTTTGATATTTATTCCTTTTAAAAATCTGAAATATGTGAAAAACTAATCAATTTATACAATGCAAACTATTAGGCTCTCTTAATTGTTAGACAATATGCCTTGAATTTAACTTGTGTAAAGATTCTAGTTCCACACGACATGTGTTTATTTAACACAAAAATTATAGACAACTTTTAGCCTATGAACACGACATCACCTATTCTCATCCAAAATATATGTATATCTGTAGTCTTGGCATAAATTAGAAACAACTTTTAACCTTTGAACATAACATCATCTAATGTTGGTATGGGAGAAGTCTTTTTCTTCAAGAATACAATCAACAAAAAAAAATTTCCTACACAAAGCATAAGTCTTGAAATAATCAATTATATGTTGAAGAAAATGTAATCACTCATTTTTCTTGTTCTATCGCAACTCTTGCCTCCAAGAAATAGATGTTGGACCAAATGATCTAGATGAATGTCATATTTCCATTTTCCTTGTCTTTTTGTTTTTCTCTTGTCAACCCTAGTCACCTCTTTCCCTTTTTATCATAGTTTAAATTAAGATTATATTATATTTACAATGGGAAAAAAATTAAAGAATATATAATATTTACAAAGGGAAAAAAATCATATAATGAGCCAATGAGTTTTAGGCTTTAGCTCAAATGACACTTCCTCTTCTGGTAAAAGCAAGTTGATGCAAATGGAAATTAAATAAAGAACTTGAAAAATATTGATTCTTTTTTTGAAGAGAAAATTTTTTAATTATGTTAAATAGAGTTCAATACAGCAGTGGCAGTTGGAGTTCGAGAAAAATTTTCAATTATGTTGCTCCCTTTGCATCTCGGATAATTACTCCAGGACTTCTTTAAAGAACACTGCACATTAAAGTTTGCTCTTACAACATTGAATTTATAGTTTTCCAACTCAAATTGAACTCAATTTTTAAATGTATGATACTATTGATATATTAGAAATTAGACATTACATGGTTTTTTTTTTCTCTTGTGAAGTGTGAAATTGCCTAGAAAATATTTAAACCATTTAATCATCTGCTTCAATTAAATTTAGAGAGTTAGAAAAAATAAATAAATAAAAGGAAACATTTTTAGAAGATTTTTTGCTTCAGCTTTTCTCTAAGTCAATAACCTATTGCCTTATATCACAAAACAACAAAGGCAAAATTTTAATAAATAAAGTAAGAATAGCTACAAACATTGAGAGAAAATATGAGTTTCAATTTTAATATATATTTTTCAAGAATGTAGTTTTATTGTTTTAGACAACACTAATGAGCTAAATCATATAATAACGGGCATAATGCAAACCTTATCATTGTCAATATTATAATAAAATTAATAAAATTTTTAATTAAGATGGATAAGAGGAAGCTTGACTAAGTTCCGCCTGAAAGCTCTCTAGCTTCAAATTTTACATGCCAATTCAGGAAGAGAAATTAATGAGTTGATAGAAAAACAAAGAATCAAGTCAACCCATCAATTGACTTCAAAGGGGGAAAAAAAAAAGGCTGAAGAATTGGAGTTTAATAAAATATAATGAGAAAGGATGCTTGTAAAACAATTAAAGAATGATCATTTGAAACACAACTCCTACAAAATAATATTAAAATTTTACATTTAGTAATATCGGAATTGATGCATTGTTGAAAAGAATAATATATATATATATATATATAAGCATGGATATATATATATATATATATATAAATAAGCATGGAGGTGAAAGCTTTGAACTACATACTATATTAAACCTTTCTTTTTTATTTATTGAAAATGATAGATTTTTATTATGTAAATAACAATGTACAATGGTTCAAACAAATGTGCTAAGAAAGGAGGGCAACCCATCCAAACAACCTCCACTTTGTCAACCATATTTGCGCATGACCTGATGATGTATACAAAAGCAAAAGTTCTAAACTGAGAATTGAACAACCAAACCAAGGTAAGTGAGATTCGAGAGATTGCTATCGAAAGCCTGGACTACTCTTTGATTATCACCTTTATAATAATGTTCCTTAGCCCAGTCCAGATTGCCAATTGAGCTACTTCCCTCATCACCCACCCAGCTGCCATCACTGCTTCTATTTTCCCTAGAAGAGCTTTGTTCATGGGAAATAAAACACACCAAAGTGATCCTTGGCCATGGTTCTTATTATACTTCATTTTTACCACATTAGTGACACATCAGAATGACATATTTGATGGTTCCAATATTCTGGTAGGTCCTTAGAGTACGTAGGGGTTATTTCATTGATGGTTGTAGGTCAACACTCTTCCCCTGCATATGCAAGGATGCAAAGTTTTTTTTTTTTTTTTAAATCAATCTAGAGGTAGATGTTCATATCTATATAGATATAACAACCATCATTAATTAACCAAATAAACTAACATGTGTAACCCAATTCACAAAGACCCCTTGCTCATGAAAAAGGTGGGGTTGAATACCTAATCTTCTTGAAATAATTGTTTCTCTGGTGTATTAGTGATTCAATTGGAACAATTTTGATTTTCCATGCTTAATTTATTTCAATATGGGAACATTGTATTTTGGGAAAATGAAAAAGAAGGAAACAAAAAATAGAGGAAATCTTACTACACAAATGGTGGTAAGCTTTACACACCATGCAAATCTCTTAGAGGCCTTTGGTCAAAGACCTAACAGATATAGCCATTTGATTTTCTACACAATCTTTTTGCACAAACGGGATAAGTTTTTAACACCTGCAATCCATGAACTATGGCATAACAATTAAATTGAAAAGGTTAAATGATAATGTTAAAAAAAAAAAGAAGATGTTTGGAGCTTTATACAGCAAATTGAACATTAAGTTGTAAGTATTTTCCGACATGCCACTCCAAAATCCCAACTACTGTCTTTAAGCTTCTCTTGTCCTACGTTATGTGCTGTTCTTCCTGATCAATTCCACCCACTTCTCTCCGTGAACTCGAGTTCAATAGATTTCTAAATATAATATACTGATTGAAAGTGGAACAATACCATGTTTGTGCTGCAATTATGGGAGATGGACACAAACCGACTCTCTAAATTACTTCAAAAGTAACTGTCATCTAAAACTCTCTGTCATAACATTGAATTTTCTATGGTTCTACACTTTCAATCCGATTTATTTAGTAACAGAAACTTATGGGCAAACATCAAGACAGGGAAGGACACTGAAAAGGCACAATTAATACTAAATAGAGAGACAGAGAAAACAAAAAGTCCAAGTTGAATTTGAGGTAAAGAAAGAGGGGAAAGAAAGAAAATAGAAAAAAGAAAAAAAAGAAGTATGATGGGGTCGTTGATGTGGCTCAACAGGAATGTAACAACAATAAATACTCCGCTTCAGCTTTTATATATATATATATATGGAATTCAATTTTAGGTCTTTTATCGGACAGTTCGGGTTGAGTTTATTGGAAATTTGGAGCTCATATTAAAATAAATAAATAAATATTTTTTAAAAACCCTCACTGTTTGAGGAGCGGGACTTAAATGAGATATTTACCGACACTCCCTCAAATAAATCTATCAATCATCATCACTCACGTTTTAAAACCCCACTAACTAAAAGAATGCCCGCCCCGGAGCCGGGGGGGGTGGGGGGGGGGGGGGGGGGGGGGGGGGGGGGGGGTGCTAATAGATCTTATATATAAAAAAAACCACCCAAATTCAACCTCCACCTTAGGGTGGGGGACGCTGGCAATCCCATAAATACCTCTCTATGTTTTTAATGCAAAAAAACATAGATTAGTTTGAATGATTCAGATCTATAAAAATATTATGATTAGAGTTAAAAACAGGTGGAGCCCCAACAACCTCGATGGGCATGACCATTATGATGGCTTATCTCATAAGATATGTAATAGTAATTACATAAGACGGGTTTAAGTATTTATATGTGATAATAAATAATTTAAATGTAATTATGTATTGCTCTTACAAGGGAAAGACATGCCATTTGTAGTGGCTTTTTCTTAACAATATTGGGAAAAAAAATCATTAATACTGGAATTAAGTGGAAAAATTATCAAATTTAATATATGAACACATAGTTAATATTCTTTGGACAAACTTTAGCTACAAAATTGGTTATAGCCTTAGGCTACAACCTTACTCAATATCTTTTTATTGAAGGTGAATTTTGACAAATCCACCATTGGATCACATCTTTTTCTTATATTCTCCATGCTTGCAAAATTTCTAGAAAATTAAAGATCAATAGCTATTTCATCAATAAATTGTTTAAATTACAAGTTTTTGTAGTTTAAAATTATGCATAAAATATAAACTTATAGATCATAAAGTAAATAATATCCAATTGACACCAAATTTGACGTGTATTAAGAGCGTAAAGAACATGCAATTCAACGGTTAGATTTCCAAAATATGTAGTAATTTTTATTTTATTAAGGTTGTAGCCTTAAGCTTCAACCAATTTTGTCCAATTTTGTAACTAAACTTTGTCCATATCTTTTATTTCCAACTTTCCCATTCCATATTTTATGTCATACTATTAATTTAGCATCCAGGTTACCTCTAGCCACAAAAACTTACTTATTTTTTTTGTTTTTTTGGGGTGGAGATAAAGGATTTTTTCAATTGCAATAAAAAATTGTGAATTTGTACTTCACTGCAGAGATTGGATTTTTAATAAAGTTAGAAATTTTGTACAATACCGACTGGTATGGCCGAAATTATCATACCCAATAAGGTTAACCTAGGAAGCACGGACATGGGCAAAGGTATGACACGGCGACAAGAATTTTTTTAAAAAATTTATAACATGACAAGGCTGGACGGCACCCTGAATAAAGTGTTTGTGCTTCCTAGCAGTTAACCCCCTTGAAACGTACTGGATTAAATATCAGAGTATTTCAGCTTGTTTTAGCAGTTTCAGTCAATTTTGCTCATTTTGGCCTGAATGAGAATTTTGGACTCGTACAAGATTTACATTTTTTTTTTTTTTTTTTTGTAATTTTTGAAATTAAAGAGGATACTTTTGGTATATGCTTGCCTGGCCTTAGTTCTATGGTGTTGCCACCAGTGTTTGTAAAAGCATCTAGCAAACATAAGCACATAGGCCTCTTAGAGCCTAGGCGTGATTGAAGTAAAGTGCATATTTTTCAAATTAAATATCTAATAACCTTTAAGAAGACATATCTGTAACATATAATAATAAAAATTAAAAACTCAAAATTTGTATATTTTACCTATTAGGTAAGTGCAATTGTATAGTGTTTGTAAGTTCAAATTTTACTTGAGTTATTTCAATTCTTAAAATTTTATATAGTTAAAAAAATTATCAATGGACAATGTCGCAGTAATCTAGTTGTAGAAAGTTTAAATATAACATAATTCTCTAGTGCTTTATATAAATACATAACCATGATCAAATAATGTATATGGTTCAATCAACATACATCTGAAAATTAGAGACCAAAAGGCACAAGAATAGTAATTAATCTTGTTTGTATATTTTGACATGTAAATAAAAATTGTTTGTGTAAAACAACACCTTAAGAATAATGGTTGTATGGTAAATCATTGGTTCATGTCATTTCTTTCAAGATCAAGCAATTAATTTTGATGATTCATATCTTTTTTAGCAGTAAAATAAAAAAGCGCGCCTCAACCTGCTTTGTGCTTCTTCAAAAAGCAACAAAAATGCATGCCCAAAGCATGCTTCATTAAGTGAGCTTTTTTTTTTTTTGCCCAAGCAAAGTGCTCAGACCTTGGGGCTTCAAGCTTTGAGCTTGAAGCGAACCTAAGCATGCTTTTAACAACACTGGTTGCCACTAGCTTCCACCATGTCCTCAGCCCTCCCTCTCTATCAAGTAGTAATTTTGAATCAACCTGACAAGGTTTCATGAGTGTTTCTGTTATCAATGCAGGTACGCTTGAAAGAAGCTTTGGAGCTTAGGTTGACCTGGTGGGGGAAGCTGTTAGAGATTTGAAATGGTTTGGTGGTGGAGCAGTGGTGGTGGTGAATTTTGATTTTGCTAACTGCTTTCTGAAATAATTTTTGGCAGCGCAGAGGAACAAATCACAGTAGGAAAAGGAGCTTTGATTTTGCAAATCTTTGGATCTTTGGGAGGTAACATTTCAGTTGTTTATGAAAGGATTAACATGCAAGTGGCTGTTGGTGTTGGGGGTCATGTTGACAAAGATGTGCATTGAGCCATCTGTCTGATAGTTTACGTAGGTTAGTAGATTGATATGAGTGATAAATAATTGGCTACCTATTTGCAATGCTTGGTGTAGATGGTCTCTATTTTTATTTGTCCCGTGTGTATATTTGTATGTGTTTCTAAATTCCCAATGCGTCTTTATTGAGATTATTATTTTATCCCTACCTTTTTCTTTATATTTATGTATTAGCCTAATTATGACAAACAAACACACACACACACACACACATATATATAGAGAGAGAGAGAGAGAGAGAGAGAAAGTATGTAAAACTTAGTTTATAAGAAAAATAATGCCAAGGATGAAAACAGGAGTTAATCGTCAACTTCACATAAGGCATCCATCATATCCTTGTATAAGTGCAACAAAAATGAAAAGTTATATCAATTTTAAATCAGCAAATAATCACTTGGTGCATTTCATGGTTTTATGAAATCTCCATCAAATACAATATGATCAAAGAAAAAGAAACAGTATGAGAAACACTTGTTACGTACCTGCTAACATCAGTTGAGTTGCTATCTGCTCTTAAGAGATGCTCAACACCACCAGAACCAATAATTAAAAATTCTGCAGTAGGTCCATAGGGAATTGTAACCTACAAAAAGGAAAAAGAATGAAATCAGAATGAATAAATACCCACAACTTTATAGAACAACAGCAACAACAAATCTTTAGTCCCAAAACTATGGGGTCAACTATAGCTCCTCAACAAACTAATCAGGGTTGTTCACATGTAATATTCAATTACACCCTAAACTATTCGATAAAAAAAGAGTATACCTGTTATGACCCGAGTGCTGGATAAGTTATTTGAATTTAGTTTAGTGATAGAATAAATCTTCCTAGATTAAATTAGTATTGTTATTTATTTTTATTCAAATTAATTCCTATGTTTTAGGATTTTTTGATGAGGTTATCTCATCCTTGGCTATTAATGTACGTTGAATGCATTAATGAGAATTAAGCAGAAAATTAACCAAAAATGTCTATTTCATCTCTCAAGTTCAGGACATTGGTCATCTCGAATTAATTATCTTTTATATTCAATAAATTATCCTGGTTCACAATAACACCACTAACAGCCTGTTTTGAAATCTTAAAAACAAGAATTAAATTCCATTGGAATTTGACTTGGTCATTGTGGATTAGAGAAGAATTCAATTCCTATGTTCCACTAGTGGTCCATATTTTTCCCTAATTGATACAGATCCTCTCCCTCTCACATACTCAAAAACACATTTTGTTTATCTAGTCTCTCATTTTTTAGTTCTTCATGTTTTTAACTATTTATTTTGTTATGGTAGCCATGGAAAAATGCTGAACACAAAGAAAATGGGAGGATTTTGTCACACTAATGGTCATGGTGGAGGTTCCATCACATAGATAAAAAAGAAGAAGAAACTTGGCTGTCATTTACATCTGTTTTTTGGCTGTCATTTACATCTGTATATAGGGATGTTGGTAAAAAATTAGAATGACTAACTCAATTAAGTTCCTCTCTAGTTCTAAACAGCACAAGTGGATTAAATCGAATGCTGGAGTTGGTTTCAAAGAAGACTTAAAGGATTCTCTTATAAGATTGAAAGTACAATCCTTTACAAATAATTCTCTTTTTTACAAATAGCACATACGTTGGCCAATGAGATCTAACTCAAATGGCACTACCTCCCTTTGTAAGAGTCAGGTAGATGGTGAGGTCATGGGTTTAAGAGCCACCAGGTGCATGAGTAATTTACCAATAAAAAAATAGAACATAAGTTAGGTAAACTAAGAACTGTTGGAAAATAATTCCAATAGTTAATGGAAGAAGCTGGTCAATCATATTAGCTATTGACACTTGATAATGATATGAGATACAAAATAAATGAGATCTCATAACTATGCAGTAGTATCAAGGATGACCAATATCAAAATGCAGTGAACTTTAGGCTGTATTGTATAGAATTAATCGGCCCCAAGTTATTGAACTTGATTGAGTTTACTACGGCATGAGTTGTCAAGTAATCATTATAATTCCTATTTTCTTGAATGTTGTCCATGTTCATATGCACCAATTGACACCAAATATCTTATTAGTATATAATACACTAATTTCCTTCACAAACCAAGGAAAATAGGATATTGACCTAACCAGGCTATGAAAGCCTTGTTTCATGGTACTGGCCAAGCTCTTAATACCCTCAAAAAAGATTAAGCAAGTAAGGAATCATACATCTGTGGAGGGCGAAAACTTTTCAGAGGCTACAACACCACTTGGTCCACTACACTTGATATTGTAACCTTCCCTCTTTATGGACAAGGTAGCTGGTTCCCATATATCAAGATATCCTGTCTGTAAAAAAATTATTTATAAAAATTGGCTTAAGCTTCAGAAAACAACAGTTTAAAACCAAAAAAAAAAAAAAAGGATTTAAGAACTCAATATTAACATACTGGAAACAAAGAATGACAAAATGGGGTTTTTCATTGAAGCCATACCGAATAGGATACTCTATATGAAGCATGACCACTATAAAGAGTCTTCTCAATGTGGTTTTGCATCTCAGGATCTGTAAACAAGTTGAAAAGAATGGTATGCCTTTAGCTTTGCAATATATTATACCACAAGAACCAAGCAATATATTACCCTAAGAGTCTCAATGATAACTATACGTCCAAAAACATTTGAAATATGCTAGCACATAGTAGAATTAAATTCTAGTCAACAAGAGAAATAAAACATTAAAACAGACACAGAGGCTATCTCATCAAATGTGAAGGAATAAGGAAAACAAATCAAAGAATTATAATGTAGGATACCCACAACAAAAGAAGACATCCATCCTTTTTTAACAACCTTTAAAAAATATATATATATATAAAAAAAAAAACACCCTACATCAGTTGTAGTTACTTCCACAAAGGAACGTCGCTTGAAGTTAAATTTGAATAACCTTGGTTCAATTTTCCAATTCCGCAGTGAGACAACCAAGGAAGAATTCGCCACCAAAGAAATAATTAGATGTTTTGGAGACATTGAGCGTTCTATGCCTGTTCTCAAGCTTCTTTTTCTCCGAACCTTATTTGACTGGTTCTCTGTGTGGAGAAACCAACCTTTTTCTATTTTGGATTTACTTGACTTTTGTAATTTTCGTTCTTGATTTGTTTGCCCCTATATACTTCCTGTGTACTTGGGTGCCTCTCTCTTTTGATATCAATGAATCCTTATTACTTATCAAAAAAAAAAAACCAAGCATGGTCCCAAACTAGGAAACAAGATGGACTTGAACTCTAATTTGTCTTTCCATTTAGTATACCTTGGCCACCAGTTTGAGAAGCAGAATCATAATGTGATATAAAACACACAAGGAGGAAGCAAACCAGATACAATATGGTAATCATGAGGTCTCATGTGAAGCTCTAGAGTTAGGTGCTTGTAAGATATTGAGCCCTTATGATATCTAGCTAGGAAGCACGGACACTTCATTTGGGGTGTTGTCCACGTGTCGTACCCATGTCATACTAGTGTCATACCCGCCATGTCATTAAATAATTTTTCAAAACTTGCTCGTCGCCGTATCATATCCATACCCATACCCATACCCATGTATGTGTCTGTGCTTCCTAGATATCTAGTACACATTACACAGTTTGACCATACTAATGAAACTGGAAAATACTAAAAAGAGTCTATGAGGTATTGAAAAACTAAACTAAAAACTCATATACTAATGATATTACCTCAATGATGGGAAACCTATTCCTAAAAACTTAAAGGGTATGTTTGGTACGCTGAATAGATCCTATAATGGAAAAGTAATAGTTCTTCAATCATTTGGTTACACTTTCATTATAAGGAATGGCTATTCACCCTCACTGCCTAGCCTATTCCTCATTTTTAAGGAATAGCCATTCCTTTTAAAAATTAGAGGAATAACTATTAAGTGACCTGCCATAATAGCTTCATAATATAAAATCCTTATAAACACCTTATCTCTCTCTCTCTCTCTCTCTCTCTCAAATTCAAAAGAAAAAAAAAAAAAAACTCTCACACAGACCCCTACTTAGCTCCATCAACCTTCACGGCTGGCATACCACACTGAATTGAACCATGGAAGCACCATCTTGTGGTTTTTTCAAGCTCATTCGGGTTGGTGGAGATCCTTTTGGAAAATTAAGGTTCCTTTGAAAGTCAGTAATTTTGTTTGGATGGCATACCACACTGAATTGAACCATGGAAGCACCATCTTGTGGATACGAATAAAACAAAAGAGCACTACTGGAGATTGATGAACTAGTCAACCAAAGCAGTGACCAACCTGAACTTGAATATTTGAGACTCCATGGTGCCTTTCAGATCTAAAAATTCCACAGTTCACGGGTTGGTGATAGGTCCATCTAAAATGGAGTTCGTGTAGTTTGCCTTTAACCCAAGAGATGGGATTTGTGATGGTAATGGTGACTTGGTGGTAAATGAATTTCATATTTTTTGGATTGGGGTTGGGTCTTAATAAGATGGTGGAAATACTTTTGGATTTGGTGATATGAGTATTGGTGGCTGATCAAGTAGTTGATGGCAGGTGGGCTTGTGATAGAGCAACTTTTTTTTAGGTGCTAAAACTTTGTTGATACAACAAAACCTTAGTCCCAAATTTTTTGATGTTGACTATGAATCCTCAACAGATTAGTTAGGGTCGGACACATGCATACTTATCCTCCATTCTATTCCATCTAATGTCATACTAAAACTTCATTATTATTATTATTTTTATTATTTTCTATAATTATCATACTTAAACTTTGTTGATATAGAGGACATATTTCATGTGCACAAAACACTCCTAAAGAATTACATGTGAAAAGAAAAGCCATCGATAAAACCTACAACAGATTTCGCATTGCTTGTGCCTATGTTTTGGGACAACTTGAACAACAATGTCAAGAATCCAAATTTCAGCTCAATAACAAATAGCTCCACACCATTAAATGTTCAGCTATTCCTCTCCCTCCATATAGTCCACATTAAGCAAAGAGGAGTTGTGTTCAATACAATGAACTCCCATTCTTTCCATACAAACTTAATTATTTATTAATCTTTTCAATTGTTAATATTTAGAAAAACACTAGAATTATCAGATAAAATATTAATGTCCTTTTAAATGAAGGATTTATCAATTTTTAAAAGGGGGAATGAAAATTGAGGCCTACAAAAGTTAATAAAATCTTAATGAATACAAAAATTATAAAGATATTTTAGGAAATTAAATTTAAATATTATCTTGTTCCAACATTTGTCATGTCATATCAAACACATGAATGAGAATACTTATTGCACTACAATAGTTTCCATTACCAATGATTCCCAAATGTGCCCAAAATGCATTTTCTAGATCCTTTTTTTTTTTCATAAACAAATACTATGTTTCAAAAATGTTTTAGAGGAGATTCTCCTAAACTTCTTTAATTGATTTAGAAATGGGTCCTATATATATATACAAACAAGTATCATTAAGCAACCAAACAAGTGACGGGAATACAAAACCTATGTCAACTATTAGGGGAAAAAAATTACAATATAAAACATAGAAAAGCTCAATAACAAAATCAACAAAATTAGACAGACAAGAAACTCCAAACGATGCCTCCCCTCCCCCTTCCTTTTCCTGGGAGTACTAGAAAATTTAGGAAACCAGGCAAAAGCACAGGAATTGATAAGCACCCCAATAAAAAGAATCAGGGGAAAGCGGTGCAAAAGTAAAACATAGTTCAAAAAATAAAGGAGAACCATGCAAGACTTGATTCATCAGATTATAATTACTTACCACAAGTGATCCTTTTGTGGTCATTAGCAAAAACCTTAACAAGCTCTCCCTGCATTCACAAAGAAAAAGGTTATGATCAATCTACTAAAATTGTCTATACATCTAGAACTTTTTTTTTATAAGTTAAACAAGCAGTAGAACTTTTGCAACCACCAAATGCCCAGATGTGTAATATACACCAGTTTGGAGAGTATATAAGTATATTCAAGGGAGAGAACATTGGCTGACTTCATATTTTACACACAACAACTAAAAATAGGTACTATTATGAATAAGATAGAATACCATAATCAATACCCACTCCATCCCAACATAAATGTCTTTTTTTTTTTGGGGGGGGGGGGGGGGGGATGTAAAAGGGAAAAAGAGAAACAATACCTTGCGCTTCCTGTTGTCCAGAGGCTGCACTTCAATAGCAAGGTATGTTTCAACATCATCAGCTGTGACAAGATAGTTTGGTTGCTTTGCTCCTGTCACCGGAAACAACATAAGACCCACATATCTAGATAAGGATGGTAATAAAACACACACAAAACCGGTGAGCTCAAGGAAAACAAAAAGATACCATCAATGTAATTAACAGATCCATCTTCCATGTGCCGTACCCACTGGCAGTAAAAAATAAAAAATAAAAAAATCACAAGATTATAGATTAGTATTTGTATCACATCTAAGTATTCCACAATATTATGTGTTTCATGGTGCATTTACGAAATTTCTGTAACCAAATCCCATAAAATGAGATGAGAGATTCAAAGAACAGATCCTGAAAAGGCACCTCAAAGTTACAACTGGTTGTCCCATTAATAGAATATCCACATGCCTGGAGCTCCCGTCCTGGAACAGCTTCGCCTGAAATTTGAAGGCCCTCTATCGCTGGTAATGGATCATCATCTGCAGCTGCATATAGAAATCTAATCAGTTTCAAATAGCCAACAGCAGTGCTGAGACGTAACAGCAAAACTGAAAGTAAAATAAAGTTACCCTCAGAAAACGATGAGGAAGGTTCTTCAAGTACGGGCGCTAGATAAGGAGAATACGAGGAGCCAGGATCATCAATTGAGGTTGTGTAAGGTGAGTTTCCTGAACTCCAATTTGCTGAAGATTCTCTTTCATTCTGGTTTCCCTCTGATTCTGGATCATCCATCTCACTGTTGCTGACTGGTTCACGAAATGTGACCTGTTTGCTGGTGATTTCTTCACCATAACGTGCTGCATGTACCTCACTTTGAGTAACAGCAAGCTGCCCAGGTATACCACGGGCTGCTGGAATCCTGCAAGACAAACAAGGCACTTGAGCAGGACAACACATTTATATGATAAAAAAATACATATGCAGCACTTGCCATGCAATCATCATGATGCACTGACAATCAGTACATAACCTCACAATAAATCCAAGAAATGCAAGCTTGTTTTACTAGGCGAATATAAATTAGTTGTTGAAGGTAACAAAGGGAAGAGATTACACAACAGTGGAAGGAACAATGAGACATGGACAGCAAGATCCATCATCGAAATCATCCTTAATTGAATTAATTATCCAGAAGTAAATTTGTAAGAACAAACAGCCAAGATAAGCTACTATGTGCTGAGAAAGCCATCTTTAATAAGCTAAAAAATGTTCAACCTTCCAATTTTATCTTGCAATCATGGAAAATAAATTTTCAAAAAGTAGCAATCATCTAGAAGCTCAAGCAAACCAACACTGGACATTCAGAATATAAAAACAAGAACATTCATCATCTTCTTATGTGAAAACCAGGAAATTCCAAATAATCCATATTTGAGCTCCAGAAATGAGATACTTGAATCTTTAAGCACAGAGAGTCTGTTAAGTGAGATCCAAACCATCTCTACTATGTGATGTATTAACAGTCAAAGATATCACCCAAACTAAAACACATCTTACCAAAAAACAACCACAAAGAAAAAATTCCCAAAATGGTAGCATACATTGAATCGTTGCTAAATTGAATCGTTGCTAAATAACGAGAAGAATTTTGACAAAAATTGGTAATTAAAATCCCACTTCCACTCCCTACTACCATCAGTTACCTTCCAAAACACTCCCTACTATCATCCGAAACCTTTTAAGCAGTCATCAGAACCATAAAGAAATTAGACAACCTATGAGCAAAAATGTAAAATAAAATTAACAAAACTTAGATACACACACATCCAGCACCAAGTTGTCAAAGCTGTTTCCAAAATTAGCTCCATTTCCCAGTCACAAACTTACTGCAACCTCAGTTGCCTAACTTATCTTCAAAAAAATATAAGGCAGAATGTCACTACTAAAGCTATCCCAGAAACTACTCCAGATATAAACAAACCTTTATTGCAATTTGTTATAAGTAAAAAATTTCATCAAGAAGAAAATAAGGGGTGCAACCCTAGTACATGAAATACATACAAGAGAAACATCCAAAAATAAAACAAACATTTAGTGCATTACAAAGAACTAAAACAGTTGCATTCATTCAAGAACTGAGAGAAGTACAATAGTGGAGGAAGAGGGGAATTGTGAAGATAAACACTGGATCTAGCAATAAAAGAGGTGGGGAGGGGGGAGACAGAGAAAAAGTCGTGGGAGTGGGGAATCTCTTTTTATCTCTCCCCTTTTTTTTTGTTTAGGATAAGTCAAAATACACAAAGCTCTCACCGCATATTATATATAATCATTCTCATTACACCTTTAACATGAGCCTTTTTAAAGGGCTTATCTACCAAAAAAATTTCAAAAAATAAAAAATACAAGCCCGATCCGTTTTATGCATAAAATAATAGAATACAATTTTTACAAGAAAATCATTCCACTTCTTTTTGTTCTTGAATCCCAGCCTAGCTAAAAGTTTCACATAGCGCCCATAATCTGATTTTACTACAAATCCACTTTTTTTTTTAATATAAATAAAAATCATTGGACTAAAAATGCAAAATACATCTTGTTTAGATATTCAAGTTTAAGCTACCTATGAATTCTAAGGAAAAGGAGGATACGAAATAACCATAGTGGATACATTGGATGGACATCAAGTGGTTGATATTATCCTCCCAGGACATGAACTTGTTTCAGAGGGAGAATCAGTCCAACTTGATCAACCATTAACGAGTAATCCTAATGTATGTGGATTTGGTCAGGAGGATGCAGAAATAGTACTTCAAGATCCATTGCGTGTCCAAGGCCTTTTGTTTTTCTTGGCATCTGTTATTTTAGCACAAATATTTTTGGTTCTTAAAAAGAAACAGTTTGAGAAGGTTCAATTGTCCATAATGAATTTCTAGATTGTGGATTTATTAACATAAAGTTAGTAAAAAGAACCAATTCCTGTTGGCAATTATATAATTATGTATGATAAAAAAAAAATGATACACTGATACACCAGTTGCATCAAAAGAAACTAAAAGATTTAGTTAATAAAAAAAAAAAAAAAAAAAAAAAAAAAAAAAAGGGGAAGACCACAAAAGGTGCTAAATTAAACAATCTTATTATTTTTTTTTTAATAAGTAAAGCACTTCCAAGTGCAAAGGTTGTGTACAAAAATCAATAAAATCCATTATAATTACAACAATCAAGAAAATCCAAAAAAATTTAGAGAAGGAATGAAAACTAAAAGCAGCCATCCAATCATTCAAAGTGCATAACAATACATTCAGATCCATCATAGGTTGTTCAAAAACAATCATTTTATTAACTAGATAGTTTAAACAGAATACCGTTCAAGTTCATTTTTTGACATCTTGTAACATTGACAACTTATTACAAAAACCATACTTAATAAAAGGCTACACAACACCATAAGAATTTTATGATGAATGGCTTCCAGCCTCTAAAAACATTCATGCTTAAAACAATCAAGACAAATATTACCTAATAAAGAACAAAGAACAAAAGGGTTTTTATGGGACAGTGTTTCTTTCACTTATTAAAGAAGAATGGAAGCAATACGTATTTGAGCTTATTAAGTGCCCAAGCCACCTAGAGTTAGAGTACTCCCCTTTTGGGGAGTCTGCTAGGGGCTTACACTTAACCAAGATTATCCACTCTCTTTTTTGATAGATCAATAACAATTCATTAGAAGCAGAGGTACACCTTATATGCAAATTAAGTTTGTTTTAAGCTGATATCTTATAAAATGCAACAACAATCATACTGTAGAATCCTAGCTATCTTTTTATTCACAAAATGCAATTGTTATATATTTCAAATAGATTAAGGTTTTTAAACCTCTTTTTAAAATAAAAAATAAGATCATATTAGTTTCAGAATCTTTTATAAGTATTGCATCAAATTTTTAACTTGAGAATAAAGGTAACAACAGAGGGAATGGTAGTGGAGTCAAACTGGCTGCCCTAATAAAAAAGGTGTCAATTAATCAATAAAAATATGTAGATATTTGATTTCGTACAGAATGTTCACAACTTGCTCTCATTAAAACACATTTTTGACAACAATTCACTCATACATGACCATTCAACATAAAAATTCATTGAGAACAGAACCCACCAACAAATGCAGATGGTTGTAATTTGTACATTCAGTTCACAGTAGCAGTCTCCATTTGACCAGGCTCACCTGCTTGCAAGAGGTGAATACCTCCCCAAGTCCTCGGGTTCCAGATTTTGTGCTACAACACCACCCAAACCACTCTGATGGTGACTCAATGGATCCCAATCTCTGACCGTCTGAGCATCAGAAGTAGAAATTGGTATCTTTCCATGGGAATGTGTTGGTTGAGGGACCAGTTCAAGTTCATTTTTGTTCTGACAGAGAATTTATATAATTAGAAAAAGCGAGAGAGAGAGAGAGAGAGAGAGAGAGACGTGTAGAGGAATAACAAGAAGGCATATGAGCATACTGAAGTTATCAACGGTGCACCAATGGTGTGGGCTGGTGACTGTGGAGCAAAATTCGGGTGGTTCGCATCTGAACGCCAAGGTGTTAATTGATATTGAGACTCCTTTAGCTTTGACTATGACCAAAAAAAAAAAGGAACATGGTCAAGATAATCAACTTTGGAAAAAGAAAAAACAAATAATGCTCTAGTAAAGAAACTATAGTAGTAAGATCAATTATTGTTGCCCAATAAAGGAGAGACTTTGAAACATAGTCTTCAACTTAATCAATCACTAAACAATTTGTGCCTTCAAATGTCCTCAGGTTTCTTCCTCTCCATGCACCATATAAGAAGTAAGGGGACAGCATTTGATATCACTTTGGACAAGGTTTACCTCCAAACCAATTTGGAGGAAAATTCGTCCAACCCACTACGAGGTAATTCAAACAAACATCCATGTGTACTTTTAGTCACATAACCTATTTATAAGTCATGTGACTTGTTTAAATAATTTAATGAGTCATGTGATTTAATACACACAAATGGTTTTATGAATAGACACAATGGGTTGGAGAAGATTCCTTCACACCAGTTTGGAGAAAAACTTTATCCTATCACTTTATTCTGGTATCTATTGAAAGAACCTTTGGATAGGGTTTACCTCCAAACCAATTTGGAGGAAAATTCATCCAACCCACTACGAGGTAATTCAAACAACCATCTATGTGTACTTTTAGTTACAAACCTACTTTAGAAGTCATGTGACTTGTTTAAATAATTTAATGAGTCATGTGATTTAATACACGTGGATGGTTTTATGAATAGACACATAATGGGTTGGAGGAGATTCCTTCGCACCGGTTTGGAGGAAAACTTTATCCTATCACTTTATTTTGGTATCTATTGAAGGAACCTTTCCAGCAAGTCAAAAATGCCACAACTAACCTAGGTATCATCCAAAATCCCAAACAAAGAGAAGACTGGTAACCACAATTCCTGCACAATAGCACAATGACAAAGTCCAGTCTCCTTAATTTGCACACAGCAAGAATCAGCTACAATTTTGTTACATTCTCCAAAATTATCCACCATTAGGGTTATCATCTGAGCTGCTGTCCAACCAACACCCCCCCACCCCTGCAACCCAAAAATAAAAAACACTTTTGCTGGGACTTCAGCTTGCCAAATGCTTCTCCAATATAAAACTAATATCTAAGCATCCCCCTCAAGGCCCAGAAGTAAGACCTAACCTCAAACTTCCAATTCCTCAGCAAACACCCAAATCCAGGATATCTTAAGCTAACATCACACAGTTTAGGTTTACAGATCAATTAAGGATCAAAGAAGATGCAACAATTCAAAACTCGAAACGGAAGATTAGCCATAAAGAATCTCAAATATAGAGAACATACCTCAGTAAGAAGGAGCTTCTCCTGCAAATGTTTGAACAAGACCTGCAATAAAGCAGAAACTTTTTTTAGAAATCTTAATAATTTCCATCAGGATTTCTTTAGTACAAGCCAAATTTTAAAAATATGAAAAATTATCCTCCATGAGAGCTCTTTTTTTTCTTTTCTTTTTTTTTTTTGGGGGGGGGGGGGGAGAGAGAGAGAGAGAGAGAGAGAGAGAAGGGAGGGGAGGAATTATTAAAGACCCCTCTAGAAGCAAGGATAATTTCAGATATACATAACATCAACAAATGAAAAATACAACGCTCCATCCCCTTTACCACCATCCACCAAATAAACTAAACAGAAAGCCAAATTTTGAGGGGAGGGGGTGTGCTTTGAAACAGTCTAAGCATCATGCCGGCATTCCCTGTATTGAAAATAATATAGGCCAGATAGAATACTAGAACTTACATACAAGAGAAATAAATTTTTTTAAAGCGAGCTTAGAGTGTGCCTTGAAGCAAGGCACATCTAATATGGCCCAATGGCCAACGCGTAAATATTTTAGTGGCCCTCTTGAAATGCATGTCTCCTTTGAGAGGAACACACTTTAAAGTGCAACTAGCATGCAATATTACATAAATGTATGAGGAATGAAGTTAGTTGACCACGGCTATAGCTGCACAATTAAAATCAAGGCTGAGCATAGCCATAAATTTGTCACTAGTTATATCTAGATAGAATCTAATGGGTCAGGATGGTTCAGCTCTCTCTCTCTCTCTCTCTCTGATAAGCAATGTAAAGTTTCTCATAAAATCCTCAGTCATCCTCCTTAAAATATTAACTTTCAGCAAGTAACGCTTAGCCACCAAGCCAGTATAATCTGAGCTTGAAGCAAGTAATTCAAACTTGCTACCCCTTGAATTGATATTAAAAATAAAAAAATAAAAATAAAGGCCTTCAAATCTATTGACCCAAGCTATAACTGTCCACCTTTTTGCTCCACATGATTTCATTGTTCCCTTCAATGCCAGAACAATGTTGGACTACTTAATTTGAAAAATAAGAAAAAGCCAATCTACAATATCATACAAATTCTCAAGGTTTTATACCGTCACCCAAAAGAAATCTCAGCATAGAAGTTAACACAAGTGGAAGTTACAAGAGAGACAACATTAAGTAAATGAGATGTGGATGCTACCCATAATCTCTCTCAAGCAAGGACAGAGAAGAAATCCAACTAATCTCAGAATTCCCTTTCTTTTCTTTCTTCCCTTCTTAAGGAGGTTGGAGAAAGAGAGAGAGAGAGAGAGAGGCCGTATGAGAAATTACCCTGCTAATGACAATGGATTTCATTATCTCGCTAACAAGATAGATTATAAATGGAACTCCTTACCTATAATGCTTTTTTTTGAATAGGAGGAGATTTTATGTAAACAGGGTGTATAAACAGAACTCTCCTAAAGAGTTGTACAAAGAAAGATTATAAATGGTACACAATTACAAGAACATAAAAAATCTTCAATTTGTATATCTGGAGTAAATTAATGGATAATAATAATTCATTTGCCAGCTAAAGGTACGAGTAGTGGAAGCTTATGAATGTTCAGTACTTATACTATGGTCTACTTCAAAGATATTTACAATACGACAGAAGCAATGTCTATATCAGAAATGACAACACATAAAAATTATTTAAACTTGACCTTGACATTGCTAACAATAGACTGGGCATCAGGAACTGGTGGCTGCAGAGAGTACTCTGATAGAAGAGGCAGCAAAGACGAAACAAATGTTGATCTTTCTTGCTGTGCATCCTAACAGATATAAAATAGAACCATAATACTTAGGTTAAATTATTAAAAAATCAGGAAATATGACTAACAACCTAATCTGCTTTCCTAACACCATTTGTAGCATCAAATTTACATAACTATTTGAGAAAACTGATCTACGGAAGGTTTTTTTTTTTGGGGTGGGGGGGGGATTGAATAATTAAAATAACCTAAGGTACAAATGACAATATAGTTGAATATACAAACACAAAATCAACATCCACCAGGTATGAGAAAATAAGAAAAGAGAATCATAAAACTACCTGCAATGCATAAGTGAGACGTATATTTTCCTCAATTATGTCTTGTCTGTATGAGAGAGCTTTTGATGCAGCATCCACAAGGTCTTGTTGCTGCTGATCAAAGGCCTAGTATCAAGACAACCAAAAAACTTTACATCAAACCCCAAACTGAAATAAGGGGAAAGGAAGGTAATAAGATTTGTAAAAAAAAAATACTGCCTACCAGACGCATATAAGCAATGCGCTTTTCCAGAACATATTTTTCATTGCGTATTTGCGCTTCCTATCATAACATATTTAATATTAGTCACTTCAATTAGCATATAAGTGAAAACAATAAAGATGTATTCATCCTACGAGAGGAAGAAAAGAAGAAATATACACTACCTTAACAGAATAATCTGCAAGATGCTTCCGTAATTGCATAATCTCCTCTTCTTGTTCCCGAATCTTGACAGCAAGATCCTACACAAATACATCTGGTCCATTAAATATTTACCTTAAAAGAAGAAAACGAATTCTTCTCTTCTAGAACTATATGAATTATACCTGCTTCCAGAGACTGCTACTATTATTAACTTCAGTTATCGGCATCAGCCCTTGTCCAGTTAAATTGAACCGTGCATCATGTTCTTCCATTTGATACCTAAGACAAACACACAACATTGGCGAATTCTACCGAGTGACATTTTTATAGACAAAATAGAGTGAACTATATAGTCTAGAGTTGTTTCATCAAATTCTTTCTTGTCTTGATGTTGTACAAGACATCTTTGGAAGATAGATAGATAGATATTAATGAGTGAAAACAGAATAATCATCTAAGCCAAGACTTTTAAATACAATCACATAGTTGCATTAATGAATGAAAGTTGATCTTTTCGGAGGAAAAGGAAAATTAATGCAAGTAAGCATTTGAGTTAAATTGGAAATGGTAATGTAGATTATACCTGCCCGGAGAGAAAGGTAGTGTAGATGGCAAAGAGAAGAAGGCATTATCTGGTGGAGGCCTGCTGGTGTCGGTGTTGCTTTCTGCATGACTCTGCAAAGTAGTAGCAGCCTCAGTGTTTGGCTTTAAATCTTGATGGAGAATAATTGGACCAGATGGAGCAATCGGCGCATTGCTCATGTTCATGTTCCTAAACCTATCGTCGGGAGCTGATTCATGACCCCGCCCATTCCATGTATGTCTTTGAGCCATTGATTCATCTACCCTCTGCTGCAATCGTCAAATCGGAGTTTAGTTTAGTGTTATCTTTCAGAGTTCAAAGAATTTTGTTTAACTTAAAAAACAAAAAAAAAACAAAATCATACATATCTGTCGAGCTCAAGAATTTTGTTTTGGAGCTCGTTCCGCAAACGAGTGTTCTCTTCAACCTGTTGTTTGATGGTAGCTTCGGCGGCTTCCACGGCTTTTATTACCTGATACAAACTGTCGTTGTTGTTGCGATCATTATCGACGATGTTGGTGGCGGTGACGGCCAAGCCGGAGAATTTATCGGCCAATTTAACGTCATCGTAGCCATTCTCCATGTCCGATTGACTAATCAAACACGAAGAGATGTTGATGTTGGTAGGTCTAGGTCTAGGTCTAGGTCTAGGTCTAGGGTTCCAAAGCGGATTGCCTGAATCTATGTTGGGAAGTGAAAATAGTATAGAAAGTAACACTAGTCGGCATATTACTAGTATGTATGTATGTATGTATGAATGAATGAATGAATGAAGATGACCTAAATAGAAGAATATTAGTAGAGAGATATATATATATATGAAAGGAAATGGAGCAAATGAGATAGAGACAGACAAAGATAGATATACCCACCCACCCAAATATCAAATATCAGAATCAGAATCAGAATCAGAAACAATTATGTTTGTTTTGGGGGTGGGAATGGGATTCAAAGCTGGGAGGAAGAGGAAGAGGAAGAGGAAGAAAGAAAGAAGAAGAAGTTGGAAATTCTTAAAACAGCCTATGACTGACTGACTTACAAAATAGAAAAATAAATGGAAGGGATAAAATAATCAAATTTTAGTATTAATTCTTCTTCTTCTTCTTCTTTTTTTATGTTATATATGTCATATCATATGATGATTTTTTTTTATTTTTTTTTTTTTAAGCCTATATATGATGTCTATTGAGTATCGACTATTGAGAATTGAGTGCGCGTGGGTTTAGGTTATAACAACATCAACAACAACAATAATACATTACAGACATACATACCTTTTATAAATAAATAAAAAAATACATACATATCTCCAAAAATAATAATAATAATACATAGTAATTACTACATGCATACAATCGACCGTAGACTGTCAGGTCTCAAAGTAAATTAAATAATAATACATACACATTTCTCTACCTAAGTTCTTTTCCCCGATCAGAATCAGGCTTTTCTCTAACCGATTAAACTAAAATTTTATAGACTTATTATTTCAAAATATATATTTTTTGAGACTTATAATAAACTATAGTATTTATCAAGATTATTAGTTAATAAAAAGCCGTGTGTTTTGGGCCCCCCCCCAAAAAAAAAAAAAAGCCGTGTGGACTGTCTTGCACTGTTTTTGTCATGAACTAATGAAACATATAAATTTATTGAGAAACAAATACTTTTTTTTAATTTTTGATAATCTATATATAATATATATTAATTGCCAAAACTTAAAAAAAAATCTAATTATATTTTAATTGGATTCTCAATTTTGCACTACGTGTCCCATTTAATTTTTAATTTTATACCAAGTGAATTACTGAGTGTAAAAATCGAAAAGTCCAAATCCAATTAGATTCTAAATTGGATTTTATTTAGAGTTTAATTTTCTGTCACGTGTTCATCTAAGTTTAAAATTTTTGTAGTAAGTGAATTATTAGGTGCAAAAATCAAAGAGTTTAAAACCAATTAAATTCTAAATCATATATATCTATTCTATATTATTAATAATAGAATTCCCTATTTGGGTTTTATCATTTTGCGTACTAAAATATTCTCACACAAATTCTTAAACTCTCTAAAATACCCCTATATATCTTTTACTTAAATAATTTTAAATTTAAAAACACAAACTAGTTAAAAGAGTAATTTATTATTTTTTTAAAAGTTCCTAAATTTTAGGTTTTTTCCTCTTTTCCAATCTGAGTTACTACTTTTAATTTTAAATTCAAATTTTCAAACTTTTATCAACTCTCACATATGGAAAGATCCTAAAAATTATGACGTTATCTCTATCTCACTTTTTTTTAAAAAAAATCTCTATCTCACTTTTGAATACTATTCCACGCTACCTAATAAAGAAGAGCAAATTTATGTTTTTGAGATTGAATACTCTTAGCATTTACTAATAAATGATTATTACAAAATAAATTATGTTTTTGTAATGAGTGCAAATTTGATAAGGACAGGATGTAAAAGACCTTATTTACACCCTCCAATACTATTATTCCACGTCAGCATTTTACTAATAAATAAATAGGACATGCTACCATGGTTACCAAAATCCTGATTTGGATCCTACAATCCTACGACTTTACAATGTTACCTGCCCAAAACAATCCAGATCTTTTAAGGATCTTTGGTAGAATCGCTATGATCATTCAAGATCGGTAGGATCGTACAATTCTGAGGATCCCAAACGATTCTAATTTCTTGTAATCTTCTTTAACTTGATAGAAGGCTTAGTTGGACCCAAATGAAAAATAACATCCTAATACATCCAATTTTGCTATTCTAAGGTAGAGAGATATTTAGGCCTTGTTTGGATTTCCTTGAACTGAGTTAATAAATCCTAGTTTTGTTAACTCATAACCCAAAATCGGTGGGGCCCACGGGTAGCATGCTTGTTTGGATGAATTTCCAAAACCATTAACTCAGTGATGATATCTCATAATTTTGAGTGATGGGTGAGCAATTTTGGAAACACGGTGAGGCTGTTTTCAAGTTAAGAGTTTTGAGTTATCAGTGGTAGTTTTGTAAATTTCCAGCAAACACAGGTCCCACAGCAGTGTCTCGTCCCATCATTGCAGGCTTTTGTGAGCAACAGATATTTTTCCTCATTACTTTCCCAACCACCAGACCATACTCTTCTTCATCACTTTCCCTTTTCCCTTCTCCCAAACTCACAGCACAAGCACAACCCGGTCCAAAAGCATTCTTGTAATCCATCCGAAAATCTTTTGCTCCAGTTCCGCCGATTAGCACAAGGTCCAGCTCCAACGAAGCTCCGTTCACCGATTCCATTTTTAGGTGAGACCCAAACGCTCCCCCTCCATCTGTTCACATGCCCGAAGCTGCTGGGTTCTGCCTTGTTTTTTTTTTTTTTTTCCATGTTCCTCCATTTCTTCACTATGAATGCTTGGTTAAGAACAATGTCTCAGTATAGCTACTCATGTATATTTTTTGCTTTGTGTTTACTCTCTACATTGGCTGTGAATGCTTGTTTACTCTTGAATACCCTTTGTGTTTACTCTTTATGTTTATGCCTCTTTTTTGTTTTGTTTTTTTTTTTTATTTTAGAAGTTTCTCTGTCTTGTTCCTTTGTTAGAACCATGGTATTATGAACAATGTCTCAGTATTTATAACCATGTATTGTGAATGCTTTTCTCTGCTTTTGGCTTGGAAAAAAAAAAAAACTTAACTACCCTTGTTAAAGTACTCTACCTGTATGCCTCTGTTTTTTTTTTTTTTTCTTATTTATTTCTTTGCTTAATCTGTGCTGTGGGTTCCCCTGCTTATTTGCTCTATTGTCTGACTTGATTGGAAAAAAAATTGTTAGCTTTTTAGTGCAAGTTTGCAACACATCACAAAACATGTACCCCTTCATAATTTTTTCATATTGATTTATTTGACGAAGATGAAGTAGTGTTACTAATGAAAATAAGATGATACCTAACACACCTTTAAATCTAACTTGGATCACATACACGGATCTCATGAAGTGCCATGATGGGGTTTCATCTTTAGAATTTGATATTTGTGGTTGTTGTTGGTATTATTATAGCTAAACATAAAGAGTATTTCTTAAACTGCCTATATATTCACTGTCAATCAGTTAAATGAAATCTTTCAATAGTATGTTGTTGCTTTGGTAAGTGTTGTTAAACCTCCACACCATGGACGACATTGAATACATGGAAATGTTTATTGTTTATATGTGATTGATACATGATCAGAGGTTGTTGTTAGATGGCTGGGGATTTGAGGAGGTGGGATGATGACTGTGTTGATGAATTATGTGACATTGTCTTTGGCCAATTCCTGTTGGGTAATTTTGCGAAAGGTGTTCCCTGTAAGCCATTGTGGGATGTGATCACACACACTCTCAACGCTTGAACTGGGAAGGATTTCCGCAAGAGGCAAGTTGTGCGTCGGTTATGGCACGAGTTTCATTTGGCATACCCACGGTGCCGACAAGGGTTTAGAAGCTGAATGTGACTGTAGATGGGGAAATAGGGATACCTAGGTTGTGATCAGAGTTGGGCTCGTGAATTCCTCCATGTGGGTTTCCCGATTTGAAGATCAAAACAGAGAGCGGAAGCTTTGAACGAACCTTCGGTCTTCTTGGGGTGGGACGGAGGTAGTGGCAACCGGTTCTGATGGAGAAAAAAGGGACGATGGGGAGAAGGATAGGTGAGGGGCAGAAAATGAGAGGCGGAGTGAGGGCTTCTCAAAGATGTGAAGGTCAATGGTTTGGGTGAGGAGAAGTTGCAAATAACAGAGGAGTTGTGGAGAGAATGGAGAGAGAAGCTGATGAGATTTTGTGGGAAGGGCGTGAAGAAGAGAGAGGTATTACACGCGGGTAGTTTGTTGCCGTTGTAGTGCTTTTACAGCGTAATCAATGCTATGTGGGACCCAGTGAGTGACAGAAATGTGGGTTTTTGAATTTGAGATAGCTATGAAAATCTTCAACCAAACGAGTGTGAGAGTGAGTTATGGGTTTTATTGAGTTAGAGTTGTGAGATATTGGGATATGAGTTTGAGTGAGGAGATTTGAGTTATGAGTGTTGGGATATGAGTGAGTGACAAACCAAACAAGGCCTTAGAGTGTCAGTTGGACCTAAATGAAAAATAACATTCCAATATGTCACATTTTGAGGTTTTTGGCCTCTTTAAATGATGCTTACAAATAAATGTAGTGATGTATGATAATTACATCAAATGGATGCAAATTTATGGTTTTTTATAAATGAATGTATAATTTATGTGATTATTTAACATATCAATGTGTTTTATTTTATTTTTTAAATAATGTAGAATCTTACGATCGACGATCCTTCGTAGGATCCTGATTTTGACAACTTCACATGCTACACACAATCTTTCCTAGTTATTTCACAATTTCAGAAAATCAAAAAATTCCCATCAAATGAGAAACCTAGCTACTGCCAAAGACGCTAACAAGAGGAGAAGCCACTGGAGACTCTGCCAGAGTCTCAAAAAGGACACTGAAGTTGTTTCGTAGTCTAGTCAATATACTCAACAATAATCATAGACTCATAAACTGGTTTTCCACCGCTTCACCTCAGCCATGCTTGAGAGAGCCATGTCAAATGACCAATTGCATTGAACAATTGCTATGCCAGCAATGAGTGAGCACCAGTGCCGGCTTAACAATATAAGCAATTGATGCAGTCGCCTAAGGGCCCAAGTATAAAAAAGGCCCCAAATTTTAATTAATTAAGCCAAAATATTAGCCAATAAATAAAATAATATATTTTTAGCAAATGAAAAAAATAAAAAAAGAGAGATTGAAATGCTACATTCACAACATTTTTCACAACACTTTTACAACAAATCCTAAGTAGTAAGTTCTTATTAATGACAAAAAAATAATTTCAGTGATAAATTCAAATTATAATTAGTAACAACTTAACATTTAGGATTTGTTGTGAAAAACATTGTGAATGTAACACTTCTAAAAAAAAATTCACAACATTTTTCATAATAGTTGAGTTGGCAAATTTTAACTAGTTTTCATCTAGATCCACAACTAATATCACTTTTTTACTTACCACTATCATTCTACCATATCAACAAGTGTGAAAAGTTTTGTCAATTTTTTTTGTGTTTATAGACTTTCTAAAAAAAAAAATTATACGTTGTTCATGTTAATTAGTAATAATTTTGCATCTAAAATAAGATAATAGATTTTAAATAATATTTAATTTTTTAAAGTCATATGTAAATATATAAAAAATCTCAATTTTTATTTTCGCCTTAAACCCTCAAATGCATCAAGTCACTCCTAGTGAGCACTATTAATTGTTTTATTGAAGCTGTAATTGTTAATCATACCTAAGAAATATGAATATGGTGAAGAAGAATTTTTTTTTTTTTTTTTAACGAAAGTAACAAATCAAGAAAAACCCAAACCTGAAGGTCATAATCACCACCAAATGGCGGCTCCGATTAGGAATGGCAACGGGTTGGGTTCGAACCGGGTTTTTTAATACCCGGACGCAACCCACGGGCCAGGGCCAGGACCAACGGCCCGAACTCGGCCCGTTTATTAAACGGATTTTTTTCCCGGGGCCCAGACCCGCCCCGCCAGGTCCCACGGGCCCCATAGGTCCCGCCCAGCCAGGCCACTTCAAGGCCCAATCTTCAGCCAAACAGTGGCCCAATCCGTGGCCAACAAAAAAATATATATGTTTTCCTGAGAAAAAAGCATCACAGCAGCACAAACAACAAAATACCAAATACATTTGAAATCAAACTATTTTTTTATTTATTAAAAATGACAATATCATTAAACAAAGTCTGTTGAAATAAACTCCATTACAGTCATCCTCTAAGGTCTTAAGCAAGTCCACAGGCGAACTGGAAAACAAAATCTAAAACAAGCCCAAATCTAAATCCCCAAACCCACAGGTTAAACAAAGAGAATCTAAATCCCCAAACCCACTAATCAAATAAAGAAAAAAATGGAAGAAGAACATCAAGAACCATTGCCGTAAGTCACCGTCTTTGTGGTCGTTGGCTTCAGCTATCACTAAACTAGAAATTCTATAACTTCCACTTTTAATAACAAAAGTAATTATTCAAGAAGATATACCCTCTACAGAGTAGTTTGGCATGTGCACAGCTGTTCGATATTTCTGCAATACAGATGTAAAAGAAATGGAGTAATGTTTGCATAAGTATATTATAAAAAGGATTTTCAAAATGCAATCTGAAAGTTCTTAAAGAAAAAACTTATACCTGCAAATGGCTTTTCACATTAAATATAGTTAATAAATTTGTGTCCATCAACTCCAATATTTCCTTACTAAGTTCGCCATTAGCTTTTGTTCAGTGAGAGAGGGGCGGCCGACACGAGAGGAGAGTGAGTGAGAGTGGGAGGGGCGGCTAGGTAGTTGGCTGAGTGAAATGAGAGAATAAGTTAGGGTTTATAAGTTTATATATATACTAGGGTTTTTTTGGTAATTTTAATTTTAAGCGGGTCGGGCCGGGTTTTGTAAAAACCCGGACCCGACCCGAACCCGCTTCGGGGTTTTTTTTTTAAACCTAAACCCGACCCTATTTTTAATCGGACCAGGTAAAACCCGGCCCATTAGGGTCAGGCTGGGCCGGGTATCCGTGGGTCGGGCATAAATTGCCATCCCTAGCTCCGATGCTTTTTCAGACTACAACAATTTTTCCAGTGACCTCTCCATTTGTCAGGGTCTATGGCAATCGCTGGGTTTTCCATCTGAGGGTTAGGAATTCATGAATGATCGTGTGTGATCTATCCTATTCATTGATTAGTGAAACGCTGATGTGGCATGTTGCTATTAGAGGGGTAAACCAAAGATTTTACACCGTATCCTTATTGAATTTAATCTCTTTTGTAATAAGTAATTTGAGTTTTTGTTAGCAATAATAATAACGAAAGGGACAAGGTTTAAGTATCTAGGAAGGAACTTCATAAACATACACTTAGATATAGATTAGAGTAGAATTCTATCTCAAAATAAAATAAAAATTATAATAATGAAAAAACACATCAAAAAGTAGTTGCTAGGTTGTTGAATACATCTTTGTATATTTTTAGTGTACCCATATTCCTATTTGGCATTGTTTTTTTATCAACAGTTTAGGCCTATAATCTAACACTGTTTAGATTTTGCCCTTAGCTTTTGTTGATTACCATGACTTAAAAAATCGTTAAAGATCATAAATTTTGAGTGGAGTTTATAGTGTGCTTTTATGTTATAAACTTTTTCCCTCTCCCTTGTGGATGTGTGTGTGTTTGTTTCTAAAAAACGATTCTTAAAGATAAATTGTCGTTATTTTGTAGAACATAGAGCTATTCAAGGTAAAAGAACAATTCTTCCTTAAAAAAAAAGGTAAAAGAATCATATACTATATAATAAAAGTTGGGTTTAGAAGTCGCGTTTGTGCCAAGTGGCTGCACCAAATTGCATAATTTTTTTTAGATTTTTAGATTTAAAAAAAATATATACTCTAAGCTGATAAAAATCTCAATTTGATTACAATCCAAATTCTTCATCTAATCTATCTAATCCTTATTTTTTTTACGTATGGTGTATTATAAAAAAAAATAGCAACTTTCTTATTTTTTATTATTACACCACACGTATTTAGTTGGTTTTTTTCTTTGAGAGGTGAATTTAGTTTGTTGGTGTCATACAACTAAATCCTACAAAGCATAAACTATTAAAATGTGTAGTTGTGATCTAGAAGTATAGCTAATCCCATGAATTAAAAAAAAAAAAAAAAAAAAAAAAAAAAACCAATTTCATTGGGAGGATATACACATGGGGAGGATTTGTTATATACTTTTTTTCAAATATATTTTGTTTTAATTTTTTTTTTTTTGGATAAATGTCAAATTTTTGGATAACAAAAAAAAAATAAAAAAAAGCTAATAACGTTAACAAATACGTAACAACTTGATTTTACGGTATAACAGGAAAAAAAAAATTTGTAATTAACGTTAACAAATTGATTTTTATGGTATTTGATTTTTAATAAATTCCTTTTTTTTTCTTATATCAACTTCTTCACAACTTAAATGGAAACTACTTCTTATCAACTTTTTTTTTCTTTTAAGTTTACTGTGGTTGGATAAATATAGGAATGATTATGGATAATAGTTTTATTATACCATGACTCTCATCTTTAGATTTTCAGGTCACTATAAATAATAAGGCAAGGTTCATGATTTTTTTAATTAATATTTTGAATGTCCAAGTATCTATCATTTTTTAGGGATATTTCTTTTTTGTTTTTTGTTTTTCTCTCAAATTCAAAAAATAAATTCCCAATTTTGTTTTTTATGTTTTTATTTTTTATTATTCATGTCTTTTTTTAGGGAGTTTCCTTGAGGTTACGAAGCACTCGATAAAACAATACTCTTGGTATTGAGTTTTTCTCAAAAAAATTTCTTGAAGTTTATATTTACACATTTGGTTTTGATAGGGTAAAATTCAGTGCCTCCTCCCTCACTTTCAAAGACAAAAATTCAATTATTATGTAAGTTTATCTACTTTTATTTTTTAATGTTTAGTAATTTGGGTTGTTCATAAGTCTTAACTATTACATTGAGGTTGAATTCAAGGTTTTTCATTTAAATATGCGCTTTACATATGCAAACTCCCTTTATATTTTGTTAGGAATCTCCTTTTATATTAGTTGCATAGTTATCTACCATATTCTATTCAATTAATTTTGGACTTATATATGATTTTTATTTATTTATAAAAACTTAATCTTACACAATATGCATTCATTATATAACTTAAAGTTAAAGATTACTTTTCTTTAAAAAAGCCTTCTCCCCTCTCCCCGTGTGTGTGTTAAAAATACTTAGTATTCTAAAAAAAAAAAGTTAAAGGTTAATTCGTTTTAAAAAAATAGAGTAAAAGATTACTTTATTTTTATTATCTATTTAATTTTAAATTAAAATAATTTTTTTCATTAATTTACACATGATAGTCGTGCATCGCATGGGTATAATACTAGTATATATATATATAAAACCGAAACCTCTGAAGCTCCCACAATTTTCCACGCCACCACTATTTTCTTTTTCTTTTTATTTTAGGTTTTATAACTTATATATTTATTATTTCTCTTCAACGTGTAATTATCTTTACAATAGTTTAGTTTAAGTAAAACTCTATTAGATATATGTTTCAAGAGTTTGAAAATTCTACTTCAACTAAAATTTTATAACAAAAATTTCAACAAATATAAACCCTTGCCAAGGTCGGTAAAACCATCTTTATTATTTATTTTGAAGAACCCGAGTCCAAATTTTTGAAAACTCAACACACGGCGAAAACCTTAATGTGGCGTTTGGTACGGGGTAATGTTTTAGGATTCCCAGGAATGTTTAAAGATTCCCCTGTTTGGTTGCAAATCACGATAGGGAATCAGATGCTAGACGAATCTGGATTCCCCCTCTAAAACCCTCTCAATAGGAATGTGGATTCCCTTTAAAACAGGTGGGTATCCAGATTCTCAAGCTTAAAGGAAATTGTATTTTTTTTTAAATTGACAATTTTAACCCTTTTTCCTTATCATTTAAGCAATTAAGTTAAAATATAAAACAAATCATCAATATCTTATCTCTTGTCTTATAGACCTAAACGTTGTCAGGTTGTTTTGTTATGGATTAAGCTTTTTAAAAAATTATTATTAAGAATAAAGCATTTGAGAATTTAAATAGTTATTTTTGTATTGTACTTGTCATTTATTTATTTTTATTTTTTTGAGAAGCCGGCCCACAATTGAGGGCGGATTTTATTCATGAATAAATTCAAGATCATGGTTGTAAACATTCAAAATGTCAGGGGGAACTTCCTCCATCCATACTAACAGAGGATTACAAGAAGACCTTCTAGCTAACCGATGAGCTACACAATTGCCCATATGCTTAGTATGATGAAAAGAAATGCTTCTAAAAGAACACGATAAAGCATGGATATCCTTCAAAATGTGACCCAGGTCCGAGGAAAGTAGTGCTTTCTCCTTGATGGATTTAATGATAACTTCAGAGTCTCCTTCTACCATTACTCTCTCAAATCCTAGCTCTTTGGCAAACAAGAGAGCCCTTCGTGCTGCCATCACTTCCACTGTCTCTACAGAAGTAGGCAGGGGAATCTTTTGTGAAAGGGCAGCCAAAACCAATCCAACTTGATCCCAAATAATCATGCAGAGACCTGCTGAATTCTGGGTTGAGAAAATAGCACCCTCGAAGTTGACTTTCACCACACCTAGAAGGGGAGGTCTCCAACAAATTGCTCGGGCTGTTCTTGGAATTTTTGTGTGGATTGGGCGGATATGATGGAACTCTTGCACCAAGTTACAAGCCTGCTCTAGGATTTTTTCAAAGCTAGAATTCTCTTCACCGAGTGTCGCATTGTTTTTTCTCATCCAAATCAGGGAAATGATGTTGGCAAACACCTCGACGGAGCTGGGGTCATGTTGGGCTAAATGGACAATCTCAATGAAGGTTGAGAGAGATGAGGTTGCCTCCTTGAGCTTAGCAAATTGAGGGAGCCACACAGTATCTAGTTTCGGGCAAGACCACAGGGCATGAGTTGTAGTTTCTGGTTCCATATTGCAATTGGGACATGTATCATCTTGTAGTAGCTTTCGGCGAACCAAGTTCACCCTCGTGGGGAGGGAATCATTGATTGCACGCCAGAGCAGGGTGCGAATGTGATTTGGAACATGGAGATTCCAGATTTTTTTCCAAACTTCTTTTCTCACTGTTGGGTCTGACCCACCTGGTGCATCTATTTCTTCATTCTCCATTATCAGTTTGTACCCGGATTTAAGAGTAGACTCCATTACAGTTCTTTGACCAGTAAATCCAATTTGGTGTATCCACCAGACTCAAGGGGATTGCTTTAATCACATTCGCCTCAAAAGGAAGGAACATACCATCTATGATTTCTGTTCTCCAGCAATGCTACTTATGATCAATTAAGTCAGCCACCTTCATTTCCGGATCATGGTCTAGGGGGGGGATAATACTCTACCTGAGCCCACACTAGGAAGCCATTGGTCCTCGAAAATTTTTATAGATCGCCCATCACCTACCCTCCACTTCATACCCCTAAGGATGATGTCTCTACCTTTTAGAATGCTTTTCCAGGCAAAAGACCCCATGCTATTTTTTGCTTCAAAAATTGATCGATTTGGAAAAAAATTGGCTTTGAAGAACTAAAAAAACAGAGAGTCTTGATTAGTGGCTAACCTCTATACTTGCTTCGCCAATAATGCATCATTGAACTTTTGTAACTCTCTAAATCCCATACCTCCTTCCTGCTTAGACCAACATAGTGTGTTCCACTTCACCCAATGCACTTTCCTTCAGTTACCTCTTTGACCCCACTAGAATTTACAGATCATTATCTTTATTTCATGGTAAAGAGATGAAGGTAGTTTGAAGCAGCTCATAGCAAAGGTTGGAAGCGCTTGGATTATTGCTTTGATGAGGACTTTTCTGCCTGCTTAGGAAAGGAGCTTTTCCTTCCATCCCTTCAATTTGGACCAAACCCTCTCTTTGATGAAAGCAAAACTCATCTTTTTTCCCCTCCCCACAAAAGAGGGAAGACCCAAGTACTTCTCGTATTGCTTTATCTCCGGTACTCCTAGCAAATTAATGATGCTTTCCTAAGTATTTGGAAAGGTTGCTTTGTTGAAAAATAGGGTTGTTTTGTCCCTATTAAGTTTTTGGCTTGAAGTTGCTTCATATTCCGAAAGAATGTCCTGGATGTGGTTGCATTCCTGAATTGAAGCCCTACAAAAGAGAAGACTATCATTTGCAAAAAACAAATGAGTTAGTCTAGGGCCATTTCGACATAAGAAAATGCCTATGATATGTCCCGCCCGAGTTGCTTTATCAATCAAGGCATGTAACCCTTCAGAACAAAGAAGGAATAAATAGGGTGAGAGCGGATCCCCTTCTTTGATGCCCCTTGAAGGAAATATTTTTTCAGTTGGCTCCCCATTGATTAAAAGGGAATAGGAGACCGTTGTAATGCACATCATCATCAAATCAACTCATTTTTCATGGAAGTCCAATCCTAGTAGCAGCAACTTTAGAAAAGACCACTCCACCCTATCATATGCTTTGCTCATGTCTAGTTTAAGGGCCATAAACCCTGCTTTTCCTGTTTGGTGCTTCATATAATGGAGAGTTTTGAAGACCATCAAAATATTATCTATTATGAGTCTCCTTCCTTGGAAAGCACTTTGGTTCTCTGAAATTATATCAGGAAGTAGCCCTTGAAGTCTATTTGCTAGCACCTTAGACACCAATTTGTAAATAACATTACACAGGCTAATTGGTCTAAACTTAGAAATTTTTTCTGGACTCTTAACCTTAGGAATGAGGGTTATAAAAGTATGATTGATCTCAGCAGACATAGAGCAATTAGTAAGACAATTTAAGCAGAGGAAACATCATCACCAACAACAAACCAGTAGGTTTGGAAGAAAGTAGGAGGCATACCATCCGGTCCAGGGGTCGAAAGCGGTTCCATGGTTTTGAGAGCTGCTTCCACCTCATCTCTTGTGAAGCTACGAAGTAGTTCTTTGTTCATATCCACTGAAACCATTGGCTGTATCGACTCATAAATTGGGTGGCTCTCATCGGGACAACTAGTGGTGAAGAGTTCTTGATAAAAGGATGTTGCTATCTCTTGAAGTTGATGCTTTGATGTGCACCAAATATTCTGATTATTCCGTAGCCTATGAATCCAGTTTCTCTTATATCTTTGTGAAGCTCTACTGTGAAAATATCGGGTGTTGCTATCACCCGATTGCAAGTATAATGCTCGAGCTCTCTGAATCCACATCATGCTTTCCTTGTCGAGTAACTCATTAATTTCCAGTTTCAGCATTCGGACTTGCTCATATGAAGACCCCCTTGTTGCTGCCTCCTCGGCTAGAACCAGTTTTTTTGTTGCCTCTGCTAGTTGATTTTTTATGCTCCCAAAGGATGTCCGACTTCACTCTACCAGTTTCTCCCTACAATGTTTAATTTTTGAAGAAGCCAAAATCATGTTGCTATCATATGACGAGTAACCCCATGCGTCAACTATCGTGGCCCTACAACCATCTTCTTTCATCCACATGCTCTCAAAGCGAAATGGTTTATTTTTGCATTGCACAACTCCTTTGGGTTTGATGATTATGGGGTTGTGGTCTGATGCATTGGAGTGCAAATGTTGAACTCGTGTAGCTGGGAAAAGTTCCAATCATGTAGAAGTAGCAAAGGCACGGTCCAACCTTTCTAGGATCATTGTATCACCCCATTTACCTCTCTATGTGTATTTCCTTCCCGAGTATCCAAGATCAACAAAGCCAAGCTCATCCACCACATCCCTGAATGCTTCCAACTCCACTTACCTCCTCGGCAAGCCACCAAGTTTCTCATGTCCTCTAAGGATCTCGTTAAAGTCCCCTGCGCAAACCCAAGGGAGGTTATACTTGTTTTTGAGTTCCCGTAGTAGCTGCCAAGTTTCCACCTTCCTCATTGCTTCCGAAAATCCATAAAATACCTGTGAACCTCCAAGAATCTTCCTGTCCATCATTAACAATAGCATCAATAAAATTAAGAGAAGAACCAACCACTTTGATGCTTACTGAATTTTTCCAAAGAAGAGCCAAACCACTAGCTCTAGTTATCCTATCCACCACCCACTTCTCATTAAAATTCAGTTCGTCACACAATTTTTCTAGCCTTGCTTCGTCTGCCCATGTTTCGGCTAGAAACAAGATAGAAGGAGCTTGTGCTCGCACCAAGTTTGCAAGCTCTTTAATCATACGGTGGTTCCCAAGCCTCCACACATTCCAACATAGACGACTCATTGTTCTCGGCGGGGCTGGGTACCAACCTCCACCACTGAGATAAGGTTTTCTTTATGTGAAGAAGCATAAAGGATTTTGCATTTTGAGGGGGTTAAGTCACTGTGAGGAAGATGAGCAATTCTTTTACCCAGTGTAGCATTAAGAGCCACGGTTTCATCATTAATCCCCACTTGTCTTTTAATTCTAGTCCATTTTGGAGAGGCTTTTGGCGTTGGTTTTTTCTAAGTTGGGCTTAGGTTGGTTATGTTGGTAAGTGGGCCATTTGGGTTAGGTAGTGGTATAGGGTTTATTGGTCCAGTATTAAGAAGGCCTGAGGGGTTTAAAGTCTCAATAGTTGTTGTAGTCACAACCTCAAACATTGCTATTTCCTTATCCAGAATCTCCAGCATCTCCTTAAAGTTTTTCCCCGCCTCGATTTTCTCCTCCAAATCTGCTGCATTTAAGGAAACGTTTCCTTCTTCATTAAGGTCAACCTGATTCAAATTTGAATGAGCCATATTTGTCTGCTGAAAATTTGGATCCATCGGGTCAGACTAATTTGAAAAAATACCTTCCTTTTTGGGCCTAATCACCTCAGGCGAGGGTTTTTCAGATTGGACCACCACCACGGGTGGCTTGCTGCCCTGTACCAGATCGTGACAACCTTACTCTTTGAAGGCACAAAGGGTGCAGCTTTGATCCAAGAACCATACTGCTGGTTTTCTGTTGATAAATTTCCTTCGCTTTCAATTCATATATCACAGTTCCAATCATCATGTGTTAGGCACCCACACCAATAATAGAGGTTTGGAAGCTGTTCATACTTGAAAGGAATCCACAAGTCCTTCCCGCCGTCTAGTGTGATCACTCTTCCTTTACACAAAGGTTTAGAGATATTCAAAGTAACCCTAATTCGTACGAACCGATCTCCTTCCGTGACTGAATCATCCACTCCACGGTTCACTATTCCAATGGCTTCACATAATTGTTCTGCCACCCTTCGGTTCTTGAATCTAAGTGGAAGGTCATGCACTTGAACCCAAAAGGTAGTCTGATTGAAATTCATTTCTCTCACATCCGTGATACCATCGTACCTTTGCAACACTACCAGGTGTTTATCAAAACTCCATGGTTCCGCTGCTAGGACTTTCATCATTTCAGTCTTGTCCTCGAAAGTAAAGAACACTACATGTTCCCCCTTCTTCCTGGCTTTGAATCCCTTTGTTGCTCTCCATAGGGGGGAAAAGGTTTTTGCAATTGCATCTAAATTAAGAGCACGTTGAGTCAAAAATTTAGCAGCCAACACACACTCGGTTTCAGCTTGCTTTTCCATCAATCTAATGTTAGAACCTTCACAATCCGAAAGAGTAAGTTTGCTCCATGATTTTGTCGGGTCCTCCATCTGTAATGAAGCTAAAAAAACAGAAAATGAGAAAGAAATGAGGTATAGAAATAACAAGGAAGGAATAAGAATGGAAGGAAAAAAAGGGAGAGAAGGTTTTGTTTCCCAGTGATCCAAGTAAAAAACCCCACAAGCCTCTAAGTGAACTTATCACTGAGAGGTACGGAAAACTCCTTCAAAGAAGGGACTACTGTTCTACACCCTAGGAGAAGATGGAGCCCCACCTTTTGCTAGTGAGAGAGAGATTTTTTAATGAATTTTAGACTACATTTTTAATGAATTTTCATAATTAATAGTTTATATTTTGTTTTTCATTATTTATTTAGAGGAATATTTTTTTTAAAGACTTGGTAGTTCACATTCAAATCTAAGGATAGAATGGGAAAAATAAATAATTCATTTAAGATTTCTAGGAATAAATCAAACATTATCATCTCACGTTCCTAGGAATCTTAAGAGATTTCCAATGAAACCAAACATAGGAATAGCTACATTTCTAGGTATACAGATTGCAATGAATCACATTCCTAAGAATCTGGATGCTAAGAGTAATGTGGATTCCCTCGTACCAAACGCCACCTAAGCTTCAATTGCCGCATTCCTTCTCTCTCACTCCAATCCAAATCTCTTATTTACCCAGAAAACCCGATTGCTTTGGTCCATTGTAAACGTAACACTTTTTGAGGGTATAGATGTTACCAACAATGAGAAATGCGTTATCAAGATCCTTAAACCTGTCAAGAAAAAAAAAAAAAAAAACATAACGCTTCTTTTCCTCTTCTCTATGAATTTGACTTCCTTTGTCTTTGGTTTTTTTTTTCCTTTGTTCTCCGTTGAAATTTTTGTGCAATGTGAATTCCAAGACTGACGAAAGAGCCACCTTCTAAATAAAGAGGGGCCATTGCGTTAAATTGTCTTTTGTGTGTTTGGCATAACTGCACAAGTATGAATTATATATATATATATATATATATATATATATATATATATATATATATTAAAATCAAATTTAACCAAAAACCTAGCCACCGTACTCTCTCAACATCAATATGGTACCCATTCTCTTTGAATCTCTATATATTATGCTTCAATCTCCATATTGCTCAAATCTCAGGACCATTATTTTCTTTTTCTTTTTGGTTTCGTTCTAAGCTTATGGTTATGGGTACTTTTTGGCTGTGATATAGCAGGATTTTGTTTGAATTTTTAGATTTTTTTGTATAAAACATTGCTAGAATTTTATTTGTTTGATTTCTCTATGTTTGTTTTTTATTATGGATTTTTTTAATAAAAAGATTGCAATAATTTAGAATACAGCTTCTAACTTTATACTCATACTGGTTTTATCTTATTTTTCTTGTGCAATTTTTTTCTTAGTGCTATTTGATTACTATTCTTAGTTGAGGAAAAGGTTGATGGACTAATTATATAAGATTTGCATAGTATTGCTGAATTATGCAATGTCCTAAGCTTTTGGCTTTTTGGTAACATAGTTGCTGTCATGCTTTGTAAGGTCTAAATTTGCTGAATTATTTGATAAGTTGCAATTAATGTCCTATGTTACTTGCTAATTGGAAGAGTTAAGGGAACAATCATATTTGGTCAAATATCTTTTGTTTTTAGTATGTTTAATCTTTTAGAATATTTGTATGGATCTAATCTCTAAACAATGAACAAAAGAGAATTAGAAATTTTCACAGAGAGCAAAACCCAAAAAGACACTGAATAAAGCTTGAAGATACAAGAATAATTATATATTATTTTGTTTACTTATTAAACCAAATGTAAGAGCATGTTATAATTATTGAAATATTTTACTCCATAATATTTGTATGTTTCTCATATTTAACGATCTTATGTAATAGGATTTTGAAAATTTTTCATAAGAAATGTTTAAATTACATCTTTCATTTGATATTAGAGTTGATTCAGCTTTCAAATAGTTGAAATTAGAAAAATATTTAAACTAGAACATTTTAACATTTGATCTAAAAGTTTTCCGTGCATCGCACAAGTTAGCGACTAGTAATTATTTAAAGTAGAAGTATTATGTGGTTTTAGTTAGCTCAACTAGTAAAATTATTCATGATTTTTTTTTTTTTTTTTCTTTTTACATGTCTAAGAAAAAATATATTTTTTAATACAAGCACCACGTGAAAAAATATCATTGGGTGGTACTTGGCTAATCAGCAATAAAAAGGGGCCAAAGGCATGTGAAACCACTCTACAGTTACACCACACGGGTTGGGTTTTGCTTAACAAAACTCAAAAAATAACTCAACAAACCTTGGGCCTGCAGTACTAGCCCACGTGGGCTCAAAGTCCATCACAACATACTTAACCCAAAAGCCCATTGACTATACTTTCTCACTAGACTGCACGACATGGGCCAAGAAACCTAACAAAACTCCTCAAAAAAACAAGTCCAAGAAAGCCCACTTCACCCATGATGGAGATAGGGAGGAAGGCTAAGGGTGTGTTTGTTTGGAGGTGAAACAAGGTGAATGGAAAATTTTGGAGAGAAAGTGGAAAGGAAAACTTTTTTGGAGTGTGTTTGGTTGAGTGGGGAGGAAAGAAAATAAATTGTGGGGCCTGGGTGTTTTTTCCCCGAACCCACCAAAATGTTTCTCCCCAAAATGGAAAGAAAAATGAGTGGAGAAGAATTTTTTCTTGATTGACAAAAATGCCCATATGCACATGGGCTTCTTCAAGTTGCCTTTATTTATTTTTTTCTTCTCCCTAGGCAGTAATGTTGCTAGGGATGGCAATTTATGCTTGACCCGCAGATACCCAGCCCGGCCCGACCCTAATGGGTTGGATTTTACCCGGTCCAATAAAGAATAGGGCCAGGTTTGGGTTTTTTAAAAAAACCAGAAATGGGTCTGGGTCGGGCTCGAGTTTTGGCAAAAACTCGGCCCGAACTCGAACCCGAACCCGACCCGACCCGGTTAGCCTAAATATAAAATTACAAAAAAACCTACCTATGTATATATATATATATATATATATATATATATATATATATATCACAACCCTAACCTAAAACTCATTTCTCTCCTTTCTCTCTCAACTCAGCCACTCTCTCTCTCTCTCCCTCTATGTGTGTGAACTCTTTCAACTAAGCCCAGTGATGGCTCACACAACCCACTAGTAATTTTTCCTTTATGAATTTTATGCTTAATGGCAAACTGGTGTATTTTAGGTGTACAAGTCCTAGAATCTCTTATGAAATTCAGTGCTAAGAAGGGCTCCTCCGCCAAAACAAGGAAGGACAAAGAAAACCCCGTGATGAATCCAGTAGAGATGGCCAGACAACAGTTCCAAATTGCCGCAAAAGCTGGATGTGATCTTGGCCTTAGATGGTTGGATAGACTTGAGGAGGAAGAAAAACGTCTAGTGGAGGAGCATGGATCTCGTGGTGGTTGCCGTTTTTGTCACAGAAGAGCACGTGGTTTGAGTTCTTCATTTTTTTTTGGGTTCATTTCCTCTCTCAGTAGTTTTTTTTTTTTGGGTATTTGTTTGAGGATTCAATCTGTAAAAATCGAAATGAATGTTGTGTTAATGTAAAAATCTGTCTGTAAATGATAAATGGAGTTTTGTTCCTCTCTCAGTAGTTTTTGTTTTTGGGTATTTGTTTGAGGATTCAATATGTAAAAATTAGAGTGAATGTTGTGTTAATGTAAAAATTTGTCCATAAATGTAAAAATCGGAGTTTTGTTTCTTCCATAAATGATAAATGGAGTTTGAGGATTTAATTTCAGCAAGACTGATAACAATGTTGATTGATTTGTGTTTGTGTTTGTGTTTGTTTTTTTTTTTTTTTTAATAAATAAGATTGGGTTGGATTGGGCCACAGATTAGGCCCAGAAGTGGCTGGACAGGGCCCGCGGGGCCCATGGAGACTCGACGGGCCAGGTTTGGGGCTAAAAAAAGACCCGTTTATTAAACAGGTCGGGTCCGGGTAATAGGGGAGGACTCGCGGGTCGGGTCCGGGTATAAAAAAACCCGGCCTGAACCCGACCTGTTGCCATTCCTAAATATTGCCTTTTTTTTTTTGTTGGGCAATGTTGCCTCTTCCTTTATTTATTTATTTTCTTTTGATTTTCTAAGCTTGCCTGAGCATGCCTTTTTTTTTTCTTCTCCTGTGCAGTAACGTTAACGTTGCTTTTTATATTTTATTTTATATTATTTCTTTTGATTTTCTAGGCCTGAACGTGCCCTTTTTTTTTTTGGGTAGCAACGTTGCCTCTTTTTTTTTCCTATTTTTTTTTCTTTTGATTTTCTAAGGCCTGGGCGTGATAGTTGTTTTTTTATTTTTATTTTATTTTAAGTAGATGTGATTTTTTTTTTGGGACATGATTTTTTTTTTTTAATAAATTTGGGTGATTGCTCTTTTTTTGTGATTATTTGTCACTTTTTATTTTATTTTATAATTGGGCATCATTTTTTAACAAGGGTATATGAGTAAATTTATTCAAACTCATTTTTCCTTCCCTCCACTTTTCCACTCCCAACCAAACAAAAATGAGAGAAAATAAAATATTTTCTATCCTCCTATCATTTTTTATCCTCTCACTTTTCCACTCCTTCAACCAAACAGATCCTAAAAGTTGGTTAGAAAATGTATAGTATAGGTTGGCTATCTCTTCTTCAAGGCACACTACCTTTACCTTGGAACAAATAATATCACACGAACACGGACACGGTATGGACTATGGATCAATTAATTCAATTCAAATTCAACTAATTTACTTTTATCCATTGCCGTGTCTTTCCTTTTATTTATAGTGGTGGCCGGACGGTGGGATAATCAAAATTCAACCTAATATTGGAAAACTCAAGCATACGGAGCAATGATATACTAGGATTTTCATTTTCTTCTTGTTCTTTTGTTTAGGTAAATTAACTCATGCTCTGAGACTCAGACAGTCTCACTCACACCATCACCTAGGCTAGGATGGAATGCCTGTTGGGCTGCAACTCACCGGTGCCTCTACTAATGGTACCAGTTAAGCTAGTAATTTAAACAAAACAAAATATGAGATTTATTGAACTTCAGCCAGAAAATAAGATATTGATAATAATAGGACCATAAGTTTAGGTGAGAGAAATTATTCCGACTGGTTATCCAAAACAAAAATCAATTAGGCTGATATTGGATTACTAATATAAACAATCAGTTACCCTTTCTTATGTAAATTCAAGCTAAATAAGTGAACATCTATCTCATAAAGACTCAATAGATGATATACATTGTTTCAAAGGATCATTTTTATTTCATGATACACATTCTCATGGACAAGAAATAACAAAAATCCTTATAAAAAAAGAAAAAGAAATAGACTTTGTTTTAATTTCCCAATATCTTGGGAGATCAACTATTTGCCTTCAAATCTAAAACTGAATTTACAGATTATGCCCTGATTTAATGAGCACCAAATCTAGTCTAGTCTCTAGTACATTCAACTGGGAAAATTCTGGTCAAGTATGTCTTTCAATAATACAGCTCCATCTTGGATCCGATCTGCCCTCCAGACCTGAAAATCTGGAGGAAAGTAATCAGCATCATACCAACGTTTTAGGGATGTTAAAGAAAAGGGCCCCTGTATGTCTCCTTGGGGATCTAAGTAATGCCATAACAAGCTTCCCAGCATGTCATCAGGAAATTTCTTTGCAGCACTTAATTCTTCGACCTCCTCGTCATCACTCAAATCAATCACTTGAGATGTCATTACCTGCTTTGCCACCATTTCATCAACACACTTATTCTCCTCTGTATTTGCAAGCTGTGTCTCACCATTACTCTTGTTTATGAAATGTGATGGTTGAACTGACTGTTCTTCAATAACATTGTGATGAAACTCTGCAACAAAGCATGATTAATTAAGTAAATGATTAGACTAAAGGATAATTGAGATATCAGAATTTAAAGGATAATCATGACAGGAAAAAAAAAGAAGGGGGCCAGGGGGAAGGAACTGTTTGTTTTACAGTCTGCCCCTTGCAAATTTAAAGTGCACCATAACAAGGGACAATGGGAAACAATATAATTATAGATATCACCAAAGTGGGTGATAAAAGGGGCTTGTGGCATTCCCTGAAGATATACATTTATTTCCCCTTTTATGGAATTGAAATATGAGTAAGACAGAATGATAGTCTAGAACTAGAATAGAGACTGACTGACTCCTCTATTAATGTCATCACTTGCAATTAAAAGATATAACATAACATCACTATCTTGAGTCTTGACACTTGCCCTCAAAACTGGAACATGAATGCCCATCATGGTCAGCCTGTAACAAAAAATTGTTACAACTTCCCAAACAAACTAAAATTATTTTGGTAAAGCATCAAATTGGTGGTTTTATGGAAAGCAATTTTAGTCACATAACGGTTTCCCAAATTTTCCATTCTCTTTATTCACCAAACACCAAGATAGTCTCTCTCTCTCTCTCTTTTCATCCCCTCCTTTTTTCTCCAACCAACCACACAAACAAACCATATCTTATGCAAAACTGCAATCAACCTCAATGTGTTTGGTTTACTCATTTAATCCTACGTTATTGGAATCATTCAAAACTGAACTCATGCAACAGGAAGTGCCAGGAATTTTTCATGATGTAGTTTGGGAATTACATCAGATGGAATGAATCAATGAAGATTTCCATTGCATCACCACAATCTTTGACATAAAAGTGGATTCTCTCATTACTCGATGTCATCTAAGGCATGATCTTTGGAAAACAAGCCATTTTTATTAACATGGGAAAACCAAAAAAGTGAAGTATTTCACGGATTCTGGAAGAGTGACTTCCAAATTCCATCTGAATGAATTGTAGTATAACCAAAGATAGTTTAAGAATAAAGTATTATATTTCACCAATTCCATTTCTTACACAATAGGTCAGTCAATTCTGAAGATCCATGTTAAATAACAACCCCCCACCCCCAACAAAAAAAAAAAAAAACCAAATGCAGTCATGAACATTGCAGAAATGTGGTGATCACTGTCACACTCACACAAGATTAAAAGACCTTCAAGGAAAGAAATGAATAATCTAAATGATGCACCTGCATAATCAGTGCTATGTGACGTCCAAGCTGATGCAGTTCCATTTGTTGCTATAACATGATTAGGAATTTTAGAAGCTCCACTAAGGATTGACCTAGGTGAACCACTATTTTCTTGTTTTATATTTTCTGGAGTATCCTGTGGTGTAGCTTCTGGCTCTATTTCATCAGCAATTACTTTTGGGACCTCATGCAACAGCCGTGACTGTTCATCTGGATTCTGGAGCAGCTGCTTTTTCTCCAGGTACTGATCAAGCGTAAATCAATTAAGGATATCAAAGATGCTTTGTGGGAAAGTTTACTTACAATTTTTCGTTATGTTCGTTGAAATTCCATCACAAGTTCTCTCTACAAGATACAGGACATGACATTCCTATGGTACATTGCTTTTTGTGATGAAGTATTAAACAAAGCATCGGTATCAACAACATAAAACCACATACATACAGCAGGCATGCAAAACCAGATAATTTTCGTGACATTGCTGTGAGAAGATGGTCTTAAAAATGTAGTAGTATTAGGAGAAAAAAGAGGATCCATTTATGCAGATTCAATTAAGACACTGAAACAAAAGTCTGACACAAAATTTCCTTCCATTTTAAGAGAGTCAAAATAGTGAATTAAGTGTTCAAAATAGGATGCTCTGGTGGTTAGCGATGCTAAAGGAATCAAGAAATGTAATAATGGGTGAGAAGATAAATTTTGGACGCAGCAGAAAATTATCCTATTAGATATTGTATTTTCTAATGTGATAATGTTAGAACCCAAATAATGCAAACTCCCAAGGGAAAAAAGTATATTATGTTTCTGTTACGTGCAGCATCTCTCTCACCCAAGGGGCCAGAGAATCCCATACTAGCCTTAAAGGATCACTTTTTCCTCCAACTATTGCACCTCTTATAGATCATATACCCTACTCCAGTCCCTGAACTCTCATGAGAAAAGTTCCTAGAGACCTAACTCTAATTGGAATCTTGCAAAGCTTTACTTCTTCTAACTAAATTATAACTCACCACTTCTAATTGCTTTAACAGAGAACAAATTTAGGAGCCCAGGGTGGCAATTATTGGACTGCTTATCAAATAACATGAACAAGCATAGTACTTAAGCCTTTGTGTTGTGGCTCATAACTGCTTTGGGTAAATAGAAAAATATTAGGTTGAGTCCAAGATATTCAAAATGCAAATCCTATGCAAAAATAATAAAAATAAAAATAAAAAACCCTTATCGTTGATGAGAAATAATATAAAACTCACCATGGATCTAGTCATAAAATTATGTGTTCTGACCATTGTCAGTAAAGTGTATGGTATGGATCTGCTGGGCCAATATATCACATTCCATGTAACCATGTATTACTAGTATTTGTTCAATCATGCCTTGTTTGTCCATGTTATTGATCATTTATAGGAATGATGCAAAAGTAAACACAGGCAGAGATCAATCACAACCAATATCGACAATGTCATCATTGCTTCCACCCTCTTCTCATCATTGTCAGCTTCCAAAGATGAGTGATACCAACGTAATGGCCAAAAAGTTGGCATCATTTCCAGCATACGATGTATCATAAAAAGTTTCTCAATAAGTGGGTCATACCATCAAGCCTAGCTGCATCCTTTCTCTTATTTATGAACCACGAACATAATCTTTCTGGGAACACATGCATACTTCAAAATGATGGAAGTAGTAGACCATCAAGTTGCAGGAACACAATGCCTGTTCTAACACAAGAAATTCAATAGCCAAAATTCAAATGTAGGGTGCATCCCCCCAACTATTTTTTCAGTAACCGCCACTTCCTTATCTAATTTGGGAAACTCCTAGGCTGCGTTTGGATGAAGAATTGGCAAAATTTTTAGAATTTAAAAAATGACAGGTTTTAAATTGACGGGAATTTCAATCCCATCAATTTAAGTTTCCATCATTTGGATGATCATATTTAAAAATTAGAATATTGCAGTAGCTACAATAATGATGGTAATGAATTGGTAATAAAGGTGTGTGGTAACATTCTGTTGGTGTTAGTGGTGGTGGAGGTGTGTTGTGTGTTGGTGAAGACTCGCGACAGTGGTAGTTATGGTGTAAATAGGTATCTGGTTTGAGAATAATAATGTCAGTAGAATTTAAAAATGATCCCTTCTCCCTCAGAATTTGAACTTGCAATTTGATGCTTAATATCTCAAATTCAAAATTCTGAACCACATCCCTTGATTCATCAGTTGAAACAGATTCAGAAATAATACCAAGATAGGCCAAAACATTCAACCATGGTGTGTAATCTAAAAATATCATTAGAAGGATATTCTCTGCGCCATCCTTTTTCATTGGCTCGATCAATGAGGTTTTGTAACATAGGAATTTCTCTTGCAAGCCACTGGAACAAAACCACGACAGGATCGAGAAAGTGTCAGTTTGATGATGAATTCAATCAAAATTGCACCAAAAGTATGAGACAAAATTCACAGTTGAATTGATGAGCATGTAGCCTTACATGGAAGATACCACAATTAATGTCTTAAAGTTTGCCCAAAAAAAAAAACTGCAGTTCAACATGATATTAATTAAAGATAAGAAAGTATTACGCAGTACTGTAATATACTGACAAAGCTTGTAATATGTGCAGTTTGATATTAAAGCACCCAACAATGAAGAATCATGCATAGTTTAAAAATTAATATATTCCTGGACTCTAAGCACAACACCCACATTAGGGAGAAGCTAATAGAACCAATATCCATTATAAATTTTTCGATATAAGAAAATTTGTTCATGAACAATGTGAAGTTCCTTTTTTTTTTTTTCTGTGAAATGTCTTCTTTTTCTCTTGTAATAATTATGACAGCAAATGTTCTTGTTTACACCATGTAGGTTCAAAATAGACCAACATGTGCATAAGACGCAACATATGAAGGGAATTTCGAACATGGTAAATGCTTGCAAATGAAAAGAGTTGCCATTCAAACATGATATACTTGTTTTGTTATAAATTTCTATTGCAACAGCAAGGAGCTCTTCTATTCAGTTCTATTATATATAATTTCACAAAAATCAATTGTAATTCCATGTTGTCAGCAAAATTTTGCACAAATGTTCATATTTTTTAGAACTTAGCATTTACATAGGCTTGTTATATCTCATATCAGTATTCTGGGTTCCTGCCGCATCAACATTTCAAGTGAAAAGTAAGCTTATTTCCTTTTGATTCTAAGACCTGTAGTTCTAGCGATCGACTCACCTCTTTCAAATTGTTTCTCATTATTAAGAAAAGGTAACAAAGATAAAATATGAGCTTGCTTCATAGCAATAGTAATTAATTGTTATTGTTTGAAGTTTAATCTATTTACCCATCTGGATAATATCTTTCCCCATCTCCTTTGTGGGCAGCCAGAGGGTATCTGGTTATCCTTGCTTCGTCCTATCATAATAGTGACTAGTGGGAAAATAAAATACTCGCGGCATTGGTGATTCATTCTTATAGTCATTAGGAATATCTTTACTACATTATGGGTGGTGTTCGTAGTTTTTTTATTGAATCCAAACTTTTTCAACTGGTGGTAGAGGAAGGGGGACGGTATTTTTCTTTTAAGGATTTTTTAGCGGAGTAGGTACTTCATGAAGTCGGTCTTCATGGGTAAGAAAGTGGCACAATGGCTGATGAAGAGTATAGAACAGATAGTCGTTGGGAGCAGTCCGAAGTATTTTTATTCGTTCAGGGAAGGTGATTTAGCCTACACCCTCCAACGGAGCTCCAATTCTTTTGGCTTGTTCCTACTGTTGACTGAACTTGAAGTTGGCGGGTCTAGGAGGTCCATTATTATTCCAATAGGCAGAGCAAAGAATGGATGGAGGGTTTTTGGGTTAGAGTTAAGGAAGATGTTGGAACCTGAAAACTATGTGAATGGTGGGACTGGGCAGTCAAAATTTGTGGCTCAACTTCATAAGGATAACTCAGGGGTTCAACCTTTTATATCTTTTGCCGATACGGTGCGTGGGCATGAGGTGCAGGTCAGGGCAGAAACCAGTCAGAGAAGCAAAACCCAGTAATTAAACAAAAAATGTTGAGCAAAGCGTCGGTGAACTTACCAGGTCCGTTGACTCTAGAAGTAGAGTTGTGGGTTCTCGGTGTAGTAGAGAGGAGTGTAACGTTGGAAAGACAAATCCGGTAGGAAATAAAAGGAGATCTCCGTTGAATTTCAAATCAAATTGGATTGAACATGTTTTTGGAAAAAAACGTGAACTGGGGAATTCTGACTGGGCAGGAAAAAGCTTGACTGTAGAAGTGAATGGGGAAGGAAAAAGGAGGGTGGCATGGAATAAAGGTGGACTGAGGAGTTCCTTATGGGTAACAAGGGATCAAAGGGAGCACGTGCCTAGTGGTTCACGGGTTCACATATATCCTGTGGTGGGCTCAGACCAAGAGGGTACTCAAATGGGCCTTCCAGTGATCCCTGATCCAGAGCCCAGTGGCCCATTTAGGATGGAAGTGGGTGAAAGCCCAACTGTGGGGGACCCGAGACCTTTAAGTTAGGAAGCCCACGCATTGGTGATGTCCAAAGCACCTCACGAAGCTTCGGATGCTCAAGACATCACAAGTGCTGAGGTTGATCTTGTTGAGGAATCATCGACGCCACCAGAGAAGGCCGGCACAGCGCGACAACAAGCCCCGATGACGGCGGCGAGCTCGGTGACCCAAACCGAGATGAACCGTTGTCTGGCGAAGGCATCGGTGATGGTAGGTGGCCTCTTTTTCCGATGGGTTTCACGCTGGGGCTTCACCGGCAACACTGGATAGGGCCGATACAGCTCTTTTTCACACCCCAAGGTCAGTTTTGGTGTTTGTTCCTCCAACCGAGCTTATGGGTTGCCTTGCGGAGACCTCGGCGGAGGTTGAGAGTCTTATTTCCAGTGGGCTTTGCGCCAATGAGCCTCCGTTCACACTGGGTAAGGCAGAAACAGAGGGTGATAGGGCATGGGGGCATTAAAAGGTCTTGAGCTATCCAATTACGTTCTGAGTCCACTAAGAGTCCGGATTGAGGAATGGGATGTTCCGGGTGGAGATGAAGGTGATCGGGTTGAGGGTGCAAGTAATATTCAGGGGATAGACACCTCCCATCAGGCTAACCAATCGGTGTTGGCATTGACTGAGGTCGAAACAGCTTATGCAGTTGAGGTCCTGGGTGATGTGGAGAGTTCTTCCCCCTTGATGTCTATTAATCCTTTGGGGGTGGTTGTGACGGCTGAATTGAATAGTAATACTGAGGTGAGGAGGTTTGATAACACATTGAAGGTGTCTAATTGGGTGAAACATAGACTCCCTGGTTTCAGTAAGATGATGGGGCTTTCTTTGGGTCGACATGAGAAGAGGTGTATTATGCTATTACAAAGACTTGAGACGGAGATTGAGGCAGCCAAGCTGGTGCACAGGAAAGATGCTGCCCATTGAAAAGCTGTCTCCAAGGATAAAGGGAAGAGGGAGTTGAGGAATTTGATTTCCTCGGTTAATTATGATGGGAGATAGTTTTCTTTTCTTTGACTGCTTGACTGAGGTTGTAGTAGGGAGTCTACAGTTTCAATGAAGTTAAGAATGGTGTCATGGAATGTTCGAGGTTTGAATGATTCGCGGAAATGTTTGGTAGTTAGAAATTTATTACGAGAATGGAATTGTGATGTAGTTTGCCTTCAAGAAACTAAGCTTGCAGGCATGGATAGACGGTTGATTTGCAGCTTGTGGAGTTGTCTCTATGTAGACTGGGTAGCCTTGGATGCGGATCAGACAGCTGGTGGGGTTTTGATGATGTGGGATAGGAGGGTTTTAGAAAAGTTGGAGGTAATGGTGGTTCAATTTTCCGTATCAGTTCGGTGGCAGGGTTTGGGGGATGGTTTTATTTGGGCATGTTCTGGGGTTTATGGCCCAAATGATAATAACTTGAGGGGGCAATTTTTTTTTTTTTTTTGATAAGTAATAAGATATATTGATAAAAAAGGAACACCCTAGTGCACAGGGAGTGAACAAGGGAAAAGAAATCAAATACAAAAATTGCAAGAGTCTAGGAAATCAATAAAAGAAGGGAATGATTTGTTTTGCAAAGCAAACAACCAATCCCTTGAAGTTCTAAAAAAGAGAAACTTGAGGTCCGGAATAGATCTCTCAGTATCTTCAAAACATCTACTATTCCTCTCCCTCCAAAGACACTACAATAAGTAATGAGGAATGATGGACCAAATATAACCATTACGATGACAACCAAAGCTGCCTTGCCAACACCGTAACGGCCCCAAAACAGTGTGCGGCATAACCCAAGTTACTCCAAAAAGACCCAAAACCATAGACCATAGATCCGTAGCAAAAGGACAATGAAAGAATAGATAGTCAACCGATTCACCATTTCTTTTACACATGTAGCACCAATCCAAAATCCACACCTTCCTTTTACGTAAATTATCAATCGTCAAGCATTTCCCTAAGGCAGCAGTCCAAACAAAGAAAGCTACTCTAGAGGGAATCTTCTGCTTCCAAATACTTTTCCAAGGAAACCCATAAAAAGCGGTGCCAGCTAAAATTTTATAATAATCACTAACCAAGAAACCCTTAACTTTGCTAGGAATCCAACACATTTTATCCTCCCCTAGCCCCCTTATAGGAGAACCATATATGGTTTCCATGAAGTTAGACATAGCCTCTAGATCCCGTGCATGCACACCTCTAACGAATCTCACATCCCAAAAGAGGACACCATTGGTGGACATCATAAGCTCAGCCACACTGGCATCCTTATTCCTGCAAAATCTGAACAAGTCCGGATATCTAACAGCAAGAGATGTCTCTCCACACCACCAGTCTTGCCAAAACTTCACTCTAGACCCATCACCAATATCATACAGAATATGGCGAAAGAAAGAAGGCCATCCCTGACTGATATTTTTCCATAAACCAACACCATAGGGGCCAATCACAGCTCTGGTACAGCAGCCCCCCCACACACATCCATATTTCATCTCTATCACTTGCCTCCAAAGGGCATCTTCCTCAATCCCAAATCTCCAAAGCCACTTCCCAAGTAAAGTTTCATTGAAAAGTCTTATCTTCCTTATCCCTAAGCCACCTGAAGAAATAGGAGAACAAATAGTAGCCCATTTAACCAAATGAATTTTAGGATCATCTCCAAAACTGCTCCATAAGAAATTTCGCTGGAGCCTCTCAATTCGGTTAGCTACACTAGCAAGAATAGGAAATAAAGATAGAAAATAAGTGGGTAAATTAGATAGGGTGCTTTTGATTAGGGTGACTCTACCTCCCTTGGATAAGTATAAGCGTTTCCAACCCGCCAATCTCCTCTCCATTTTCTCCAGAATTGGATTCCATATAGTCTTATCCTTGAATTTAGCACCCAAAAGAAGACCTAGATATTTCATTGGGAGAGAGCCCTGCTTGCAGCCAAGAACAACCAAGAAAAGGTCAATATTATTGACTACCCTAACCGAAACCAATTCTGACTTGCCCAGGTTAATCTTTAGACCTGACACCGCCTCAAACCAGATAAGAATCATACGAAGAATCAAAATTCTAAATCAGCCTCACAAAAAATTAGCGTGTCATCTGCAAAAAGGAGACGAGACACCGCCATGGATCTTCCCTCCAAGTTACCCACACTAAATCCCGACATGCGACCTTCATGAACTGCTTTATCCAACATTCTTCCAAGAGCTTCCATCACCAAAACAAACAACAAAGGAGACAACGGATCACCTTGCCTCAAACCTCTGGTGCTACCAAAGAATCCACAAGGAGAGCCATTAATCAAGATGGAGAAACGGACAGTAGATAGACAAAAGAGTGTCCATTGTCTCCATTTGGCAGAGAATCCACTTCTTTCTAACATCTGCAATAGAAAATTCCAGTTTACATGGTCAAAAGCCTTCTCAACATCCAGCTTACAAATCAGCCCCGGCACCCCAGACTTCAATCTACTGTCAAGACATTCATTAGCAATAAGAACAGGGTCAAGGATCTATCTGTCCCTCACAAAAGCATTCTGAGATGCTGAGATTATATTCCCCATCACCGAGCGGAGCCGATTAGCCAAGACTTTAGCAATAATTTTATAAACCCCCCCAACCAAACTAATGGGCCGAAAATCTCTAATCTCATTAGCCGCATGTTTTTTAGGAATGAGAGTAATAAAAGTTGCATTTAAACTTTTCTCAAACTGACCATTGGCAAAAAAATGATGAAATACAGCCATGAGATCAGGCTTAACAATCCCCCAGCAAGCTTGGAAAAAAGCCATTGGGAAGCCATCTGGACCAGGGGATATCACCATGAAAACATTGAATGACATCAAAAATTTCTGCCTCTTCAAAAGGCCTCTCTAACCAATCTGCATTCTCGCTAGAGATCATTGGAAAAACCAACGAATCCGGAAACGGCCGCTCAACCTGCTGCTCAGAGTACAGATTCATGAAGAAATGAGTAATGTAGTCTGCAATTATACCCTGATCCGAAGACAAGGTACCATTAACCATTAGGCTTTCAATACCATTATTTTTTCTATTAGAATTAGCCATTCTATGAAAGAATTTGGTATTGGCATCCCCTTCCTTCAAATGCAACACCCTAGACTTTTGTCTCCAACTAGTCTCTTCCATAAGAGTCAACTTTTCAATATCTGTACGAAGATTAGTTTGTTCTAACTTCTCCTCAACAGATAGCCTATGAGTCTCCTCTTTAGCATCCAAACCATTCAGCTTGTTCCAAAGGTCCTGTTTCTTAAAAGTTACATTGCCAAACTCAGTCTCATTCCACTTTTTTTAAATCCAACTTCAAGGCAGCCAACTTTTTAGCAAGAATAAAACTTGGGGTTCCTTGGAACAAATAGGATGCCCACCACTTCTTCACCTTGTCGGCAAAATTATCCACCCTCAACCACATATTTTCAAAACGGAAAGGAATTCTACCTCTCCCACCCTCCAACAAATAGGAAAATGATCAGAAAGAACTCTAGACATCCTTTTTTGGGTGAACTGAGTGAAGTGATCTGCCAAAAGAGGGGAGAAAAGGAACTGGTCTAGCCGAGAAGCTGAGGAAGTATTGGACCAGGTATAAAGGCCCCCTTCCATATGAATATCCATCAACCCATGCAATGAAACAAAGTCAGAAAATCCATACATAGCCCTGGAGAAGCTAGCAACCCCCAAACGCTCTGAAGGGAAACGAATTATATTAAAGTCCCCTCCAAGGCACCAAGGCAAATCCCACCAACTGATCAGCCTGGTTAGTTCCTCCCACATCAACCTACGCCTTTTGTTCAAATTTGGCCCATATACGCCTGTAAAAGCCCACTCAAATTGGTCGCCTACATTTTTAAACTTGCATGAAACCGAAAAATGCCCCACCGCTTCCTCCACCTTTTCCACAACCCGACTATCCCACATGAATAAAATTCCTCCAGAAGCACCATCTGAGCCCAGGTACAACCAATCTACATAAGGGCAACTCTATATACTTCGAACAATACCTCTAGTAATCCACTCTAGTTTGGTCTCTTGCAAACACACAATATCAACCTTCCAGGATCGCAACAAGTTACGAATCTGAAGCCTCTTGTCAACTTCATTCAGACCTCTGACATTCCAGGAAATAAGCTTCAAATTCATTGAGCAACGGAAAGAACCCGATTCCTATTAATACCACATTGCCTAGCAGATGAAGAGCCATAATTAATGGAACTAAACAACCCTTTCAGCTCTCTCAAACCTTTCACCCCCTAACCTTTTAAACCACATGATTTCTTGTTCACCTCAACCCTCCGATATAATTCAGCTTCAACAGCCAATAAAAATTATGTTGCTTGATCTTCTAAACCCTCAAGGGACGTTCCAAGGAAGCTATCGAAATTATTGAATCTCTTTTGAAACCAATCGGAATATGGTTCCTGACTCTCTGAAGTATCCATACCCACAACACTTTCCTCATCTACAAGTGACTGCTCTGCCATGGCCAAAGGTAGAGAAAAAGCAATTGGATCAACAACTAGGGGTTGATCAGCTTCCTCCGAGTAGGCATCCGAAACCCCATCCTCCATCAATACTTCATCCTCTTCAAAAAGAGCCAATGACACATTCATAACGTCAAAAGACTCCAACGTAACTAAGGCCAGCTGTTGTTGCTTTTCCAAAACCTCAGTAGCTTCACACCGAGGCAAAGCGATCTGAAGTGGAACCGCAACCCTTCTCCCATCGCGTAATTCAAGAACCCACTGCTCCGAGTTCCCCCATTTCTTGACTATATTACCGAAATGCTCCTGGAGCAACAGTCAGAGGTCACGCACTAAGCTCTCATTGCTATCTGTGGTGCATGCCGACCCATTCCTGGCCTCCTCGGACTCGTCGGAGCCGAGAAGCTCAGACTCGACTACATCGGAAACTTGATACGAGTCAATCGGCGCCGATAACTCATACCTGGCTTCAACTATCTTGTCGGAGTTGAGAGATAGAGCAGCGGTGACATCGGAGACCATCGACGACATCAGAGGCATTATCGATGGACACGACGAAGACTAGTTGGGTCTCTCGCATGGACTCGACATCCCTGGAGTTTGGGTCTCTCGCGTCGGGAAAGACCTGGAGGTCAGTTCTTTTCTTTTGGGTTGCCAGACCATAGAGGGCTTGGGCTTAAGTTTGTGGACATGAGGTGGGTTAAGTGGGGAAGCTTCAGCAAGTGCATTGGGCCTAAAGACATCTTGCGTGGGCCCAACACCAGAACAACCCACTTCCTTAATGTTGGAGCACTTAATATCCCACTTGCCATTCAGCCCACGCACCAAGCATAAAGAAACTTCTAGCGACAGAGAAGAATTAGCACCATTAAGAGCGTCGTCCTTTATTTCAAGAGTGACTTCAGCCTCAGGAACCGCGCTTACCTGCCCAGCACCCCTATCGCGCAAATCCAGGTTCTGAGTCTTCTGACTGCTCAAGCTAGACTTGATAGATTGATTTGATTTGATTGAATTTTGAATGTTGGGCTTGCATGCTTTCCTGTTCCGCTTCCACCATTGGTTTTCCGATCACCATCCACCGCTGTCGACAGAAAGGATTTTTGATTTCTGAACTTTTGCATTGTCGGGAACAGGGCAGGGCAGATTGAGATGGCGGTTTAACGCCAAGAGTGTCGGGGGCAAAAGCCTTACGTAGATGAAAGCCAAAACCTCTCCACCCACTACCCAGCTTTCCTTCCAGTACAATGATGAGGCCCTTCCAACGACCATGAAGAAGTTCAAAGATCATAAGAAAGCTTCCATGTGCATTGAATCCCAGTTGCAAAATAAAAACCTTATTACCATCCCTGAAGGTTCTAGCAAAATTTTCAGGACGTGTATTTGACATGAGCTCCTCAACATAAGTTAGCAATCGTAAAGCACTCTCTTTTCCCATGAAAACCAACCGAAGAGAATCCTTATATCTTTCAAATATACGTAACAAGAAGAAAGTACCTCCCTCCATTGAAAATTCAAACGTTTTGGATTCGACAAAAAAGAAAATGGAACCACCCATAGGGGATTTCAATGGTGTTACATAGGGGATTTCAACATTGTTTTGTTCCCTAGTGAACGGCTGGAGGGATCACGACTTACCCCGGCTATGGAGAATTTTTCTGAGTTCATTGAGGAGCTTAGCTTGATAGATTTGCCATTGGAAGGAGGGAGTTATACATGGTCGAGTGGTTCGGATCAGCCTTCGATGTCTAGGATAGATAGGGTTCTGGTTTCTCTTGATTGGGAGGATCACTATCCGGATGTGACCTAACGGGTTTTACCTCGTCCTATTTCAGATCACTTCCCCATATTAGTGGAGGCAGGAGGGATATTAAGGGGGAAAAGTCCTTTTAGGTTCGAGAACATGTGGCTAAAGTCGGATGTGTTCAAAGATAGGGTTCATTCTTGGTGGAATCGATATTCTTTCTCAAGAACCCCTAGTTTTGTACTTGCCAAGAAGTTGAAGGCATTGAAGGAAGATATTATTCAATGGAACCGGATTGAGTTTGGAAATGTAGAGCGTCAGAGAAAAGAATTGCTGGAGGCTTTGAAATTTTTGGATGTTAAGGAAGGGGAGCACAGCCTTTCTGAAGTGGAGTTAGGTGAGAGGGCTGTGTTGAGATCTCAAATACTAAACCTTCTCTCATTGGAAGAAGTCTCGTGGAGACAGAAATCAAGGATGTTTTGCATTAAGGAAGGAGACAACAATACCAAATTCTTCCACAAGATGGCCAATTCTCGGAGAAGGCATAATCATATTAGTATGTTGGAGGTGAATGGGGTTATCTATGAGGACGAATCCGAGAAGGCAGACCAAGCTGTACAGTTTTATAAAAAATTGTACAAGGAGACAGATGAGTGGAGGTCTTCTGTGGAAGGTTTGGAGTTTGATTAGATAGAGGGGTTGGAGAGGGACTGGCTTGAACGGAGGTTTGAACAGGAGGAGGTTCTTCGAGTTGTCAAAGAGATGGAAGGAGATAAAGCACCAGGTCCTGATGGTTTCTCTTTGGCTTTCTATCACCATTGTTGGGGAGTTGTGAAAAGAGATGTCTTAGTCGTGTTTGAAGAGTTTTATCAACACAGTAAGTTTGAAAAATCTCTTAATGCAACTTTCATAGCCTTAATCCCTAAGAAGAATGGTGCTTCCAATATTCGAGATTTTAGACCTATTAGTTTGGTGGGGAGTGTTTATAAGATTTTGGCTAAGGTGCTGGCAAACCGCCTGAAAAAGGTTTTGGATCAGCTGATATCTGAGTCTTAGAACAGTTTTGTGAGTGGTAGACAGATACTTGATTCATTTCTCATTGCTAATGAGTGTGTTGATAGTAGCGTGAAGACTAAGATTCCGGGGGTTATTTGTAAATTAGATATTGAGAAAGCCTATGATCATGTGAACTGGGAGGCTCTTCTTGATTTGTTGAAGAGAATGGGATTTGGGGTGAGGTGGTGTAGGTGGATCCGCACTTGCATATCTACAGCCCAATTCTCTGTCTTGTTTAATGGGTCTCCAGCTGATTTTTTTGGGAGCTCGAGGGGATTGAGACAAGGGGACCCGCTATCCCCCATGTTTTTGGTTATGATGGAGGTCTTCAGTAAGATGATGAAAAGAACTGAAGGGGCTGGTTTGTTTCGAGGCTTTAGGGTTGATGGCAGACAGGGTGGAGGGGTATGTGTCTCGCATCTTTTGTTTGCGGATGATACGATTCTGTTTTGCGATGCTGATGAGGAGGGGATTCTACATGTTCGGATGCTTCTTTGTTTCCAAGCAGTGATAGGTTTAAAGGTTAATGTGTTGAAGAGTGAGATGGTTCCCATTGGGGAGGTTCCTAATGTCCATGTCCTGGCAAAGATTTTGGGATGCCGGATTGGGTCTTTGCCTATGACCTATCTTGGTATGCCATTGAGGGCGTCCCGTAAGTCCCCTATTGTTTGGAATCCTATATTGGAAAAAATTGAGCGTAAGTTGACCGGTTGGAAGAAGATGTATTTGTCAAAAGGTGGAAGACTAACGTTGCTTAAAAGCACATTATCTAGTCTCCCCACTTGTTATTTGTCTCTTTTTACCATCCCTACGCATGTGGCCAATAAAATTGAGAGGTTGCAAAGGGATTTCTTGTGAGGGGACTCCAAGTTACACTTGGTGGGATGGGACAAGGTGTGTGCACCTTTGAAAAATGGTGGGTTAGGAGTAAGGAAATTAACTGCTTTTAATAAAGCCTTACTAGGGAAGTGGTTATGGAGGTTTGGGATTGAGGAGACAAGGCTTTGGAGAAGGGTTGTAGCTCTCAAGTTTGGGAAAGAATGGGAAGATGGACTTCCAAGCTAGGTAGAGGGGTGCATGGTGTGGCTTGTGGAGAAGTATTCGCATGGGATGGGAGGATTTTAGCAAGAATATTCGCTTTGAGGTAGGGGTGGGGGATAGAGTGAAGCTTTGGACAGATCAATGATGTGGGGATTCTCACTTCAATTGACTTTTTCGAGTGTGTATGGGATTGCATCCAATAAAGAGGCATCGGTGGCCTCTTCTCTTGAACGGTTGGGGATAGAGGAGCGGAGAAGCTAGGATGTTCATTTTACTCGGAGACCAAATGATTGGGAAATGGGTGGTGTGGATGATTTTCTCCGTACCTTGGGCTCAAACCTACCTCCCACTGAGAACGGAGATCGTATGCGTTGGAAGTTGACAAAGAATGGGGACTTTGATATTCGATCGTTTTACAATAAGTTAAGAAGCCCTTTGCCCATTATTTTTCTTTGGAAAGGTGTTTGGAAGGTTAAGGCTCCTCGGCGTGTTTCCTTCTTTGTGTGGATTGTTGTATGGGATAGGATCCTTACAAGTGATAATTTGAGGGGTAGAGGGTTGGATTTTGTCGACTGGTGTATCATGTGCCGTAGTAATGGGGAGACGGTGAATCATTTGTTACTACATTGTGGAAAAGCTTATCGGTTGTGGAGTTTGGTGTTTAGATCTTTTGGGTTTTCTTGGGTCTTGCCAAGATCGGTTGCGGATACTCTATTCGGTTGGTGGAATTGGCCTGGAAAGCATTCGTCTAGCATTTGGAATTTAACTCCATTATGCTTGATGTGGTGTCTTTGGAGGGAGCGAAATAGGAGGACGTTTGAGGACATGAAAAGTTCGGATGACCAGCTATTGGCCTCTTTCAGTGGCACTTTGTTTTACTGGTCTAGGGCTTGGGGACTCACCTCTAGTGATTCTCTCCCTATGTTCCTTAGCTCTCTCCTGTGTACTTAGTATCTTTTCCTTTCTTTATCTTTATACTCTTTCTTTTCCCTTTGTATTTTGCTTTCTGCCTTATGTTTTTCTGCATAAGGTAGTGTTCTTGAATATATATCTTTATTACCTATCAAAAAAAATTAATATCTTTCCCTGTTCACTTAATTGACAAACTTGGACCCCACATCAAAAAAATAAAAACAATGAGAACATAAGCAAAGAAAAGTGCAAGCAAATCTGATGGCTAATAGTTAATTTTTCAAATACTTAGTACCTACATGTTTTGTAATATCCTCATGCAATATTTGAACCTTTTGTTGAAGCTCCACCTATAGAAAAGGTTTGAGAACCACATTAATATATTGAATATGAGCAAAAAACTGAAACACCAAATATAACCAAAAAAGGAGAAATGAACAAAAGACTAGAGACAATCAAAAAGGAAACTGATTCTAATGTTTAGCCAAAAAGAAGCTGATAAAGAATCTGCAAATGCAACGTATCCTTTTGCTGTTGGCATAAAATTATTATTATTATTATTATTATTATTATTATTATTATTATTATTTTTCTATTGGTTTATAACTTACATACCTAATGGGGATTGAACTTGTGACTCACATACCACCCCTTATTTTCATGGTTAGTGGAGGTGCCATTTAACATAAAAGACCCATTATGTTGTGAAACTTGCCAATCAAAAAACTAAAAAAAAAAAGTAAAAAGATCAAAAAATTCAAATAAGTTTATAATTTTATTTTTTATATTCAATAGTTACAACAGGAGAGGGACGATTTGAACCTTGGATGTCTCCGTTGGAAACACTAAGAGGTGTCAACCAGTTGGGCTACAAAGCTCTTGGCCAAATAATTCGAATAAGTTAGAGAAACAAAAACATGCATTGACAGCCATCCAATCATATTAGGTCTTCATCAGCACAGGCTTCAAGTCTAAGAATGATTTCTCATAATCTCCAAAACTTTGAGCATTTCTCTATCCAAATACACCACTTAAAACACAATGGAATAGTGTTCCATATATGCCAACATTGAGGTGTCTATCCAACTGACCTTGTCAACAAGCCAACAAATCCAAAACTTGTCTAGTCATAGCCCACAGCATCACAAACAAAAACAGAATCATGTCCCCCAGTTTTTTGCCTACTTCACATTGGAAGAAGTAAATGATTTGTGGTTTACCCACCCTTCTTACAAATACAGCACCTAATCTACAACAATCATTTGGCACTTTCTCTAGTTGGGGCCTTTGTTTTCTGAATACTCTTCCAAGGGAAAGGGGAACCTTCACTAAAGCACAAAGCTTTTATAGAAAGTTCTAACCTCAAATGCTTACCCTATGGAAGGAATCTGATACTATATATCTTTTCCATCCTGCCCCAATTTGATGGAGTATAAAATGTCCAGAACATATGAAAGTTGCCATTAGCATAATGCATATGGTCAGCCATTGAAGCCTTCTTACGTTGAAAAACATTTCTTACTATTGCCATAACTTTTGCAAGAAAATTCCAAAAAAAAAAAATTATCTTTGCTTATAAGAACTAAGAAAAAAAAGTACAAGTAAATTATAATTTTGGTCCCTGAAAATTGGGGTAAGTTCAATTTTGGTCCTTCAAATTTATAAAAGTTCAAATTTGGTCCCTAAAATTTTAAAAATGGAACAATTTCATCTCCATCTATGGGGTCAGTTCGATTTTGTCAGTTCAAATTTGGTCCCTAAAAAATGAGGTACCTCAGCATCCCATTAGTCATATAAACAAAAAATATATATGGAGGGGCCACAATTTTCCCTATTTGTAATTTTACAGACCAAATCTGAAGTTGTCAAATTTGAGGGACCAAAATCGAACCTACACCAAAGCTCAGTGACGAAAATTATAATTTCCCCAAAAAGTGGTGATGGGAGATGATGGTAGAAGTATGATATCACAGAAGGGGTGGCACTATTAATAAAAACAAAGGGCCCTTCATATTGTGAGTGCGTGCACAAAGATAAAAAAAAGAAGATATTTCTTAATATCACTTGTGGTGGCTTTACTCACAAGTAAGACACACAGCTCAAAGCCTAGGCAAGGAATTTATAAAATAACTGCTTTTGGGGCACTAGAAAGATGATTACCCATCGGAACCTTACATATTTTCATTTTTAAACCTCAAAGGGCAAGACTTAAGTATTTGCTTTGACTTTAAGATGTCTTACCAGGGTTCAAGCTTTTTCTAATGCCTACACAAATATTTTCAGAAAATCAGAAGCTCCAAAAATGGGTCACAAATCATGCCAAAAGAAACCAACATGCTATAGGCTTTTGTTATGCATATTATAAGAATTTTTCTCTTCTCTGTCCACGAATTATTCTATTACCTCCAAGAATTTAGGGTGCAACAATAAGCACACAAATATGCACAAAGTTCTCATACATGTCTCTAGCCAAGCCAAAATGTAATAATATATAATTAAAATCAAAATTAAAATTCAATAAGAATACTTACAACAGTTGGCCTTTTGAGCAAGCCATCTTTAATTCTCCGCTGCAAATCCTTGCATTCTTCCTGCAATTAACTTTAAAAAGCTAAGGTAGACCACACATACAAGCACAATAGCACATTTGTTTTTTTGTTGTTGTTTTTGATAGGTAAGTAATGCAAATTTATTAATCAGAAAAATAAACTTTGAGTTCACGATGATGACCGCAAAAGGAACAAAAAAATACTTCTTTTTTTCTTAGAAGAATTCAAAACCATTTGAAATATGATTCCAACATCCAACCAAAATTGTAATATTGCATACAGGAACATCCATGTATTTAAGACCAAATCAAAATCAATAGCACAAATGTACTTGAGTACATTTTTCAGTGAACAGCATCCAGCAAGCGAAACAATTCAAATCTTTTGTCCACACCATAAAGAGCAGTGACACCAGCCTCCGACTTATTACATACACATTTAAGCCTATTTCTCAAGGTCTCAGAGGATTTCTCCTACCTTAAAAAGAAAGAAAAACCTGAAAGGACACCAACCTAAAATGGGAATTTAAAGCCATGGGATCTAAGAGCTTGCCATCCTCAGGATAATTAATATGATGATCAAGGTTATGCTGTTCAATATACCAGTAAGATATGCCACCCTTTCACAACGCCTTTAAACACATTTACCCAATGAGATTCCTAAATAAAAGGATACAGAATCCCATTTACCCCACCCATTACCATACTTTCTCCTCACCACAAACCTCCAAGAATCAGTTATTCAAGAGCGTTAGGTTGATGGACAAAGAGGAAAGAAAACAACCGTCTGATTGACTCCAAATGGTTTCAGATCTGCACATCACCACCTCTCCCCCCCCCCTATAACCATTGGGGTTCAACCGAGCCTAGATCCATTTTTTTTTCAGTTCCCTCTTTTTTTTTACAGAAAAATGACCATGGCAAAGTAACGGCCTTCACTGAAATCCGTAATGAAAGATCTACTAAGGCTTAAGACCAAGTGGACTATCTTTAAAGCAGAAATTTGATGGGTGTTGAAAAGGCAGCCTCCCAGAGACTTCCAGCATTTTAAAACTTGGGGGAGCATGGATCCCACCCAAAGTCGGCAATGCATGGGCATGCCCCAAATCCACAACTTAGGGTGGGTTTGGTAAGGCTTTTTGAAATTAGGCTTTTTGAAAAAATTGAGAGCGTTCAGTAAAAGTAATTAAAAAGTGCAGTTTCAATAATAACTTCAAACTGCAAAACTAACCAGTCTCCCAATTTCAGAAACAATTACAGCTCACCTATAAAGATGCTGTTTATTGATGACCAAAAGGTCCAAAACTCAGTCTACAAAGCCTATTAATGATTTATCTTAGCACTTCTAACTATTCATCTCTAAAGAACCACCTTTACTTTTATGGGTTTTTTATAACATTTTTTTTAAAAACAAAAAAACTGTTTTATTCGAATTTAGCAGCTAAGAGCAAGAAAACAAATTAACCCAAAAAGCAAAGGAATGAATAGGATAAAAAGTTCCTATAAGAGTTGGGGCTCCAAGAAGACTATTGCCTCTGTACTTAGGCGTTACTAAAACAATTACTCACCATAAATCACAGAATAGTTGTGTATCACAAAATCACACAATTTACATCTACAGCAGTGTATTTGTAAAATCACAAAATATTTAGAAAAAAAGGGGTCCATGGATTGGCGTGGGCTGAAACCGAAAGAAAGAAAGAAGGAAAAAAAATTTGGTTATGCGGCAATGGGACACTTGTCACTTCTCTTTGACTGCCACCTTACCCTTTATGCAGCAATTGCAGCATACAAGGTTGCAGCAAATCCTTTCCCTAATGTGCAAAAAGTGCTGACACAGGCCAGGAGCCTATCAAGGGCTCAATATCATAAAAGAAAAAGCATGCAAATGCTGACTGACCAGCACGTAACTTGATAAACTAGGCTTATCAAGATTAAGCTTAAAGCTCATAGCTTTAAATCAATCTGCAAAACTCTTACCTCAGAAAAATTATCATCTGAAAGCATGGCAACACGGGTGTCTTTTACCACATTGGAAAGTTGGAGGAGGACTTCTGTATTTGTATCGCCAGTTCCAGATGCCTTCTTTAGACCTAGAAAATATATAATAACACCACCATATATTAACAAAATAAAGATAGCATATATGGATTATGGACTAACCAAAACATAAACCCATTACACTCTGTATATAGTAACATAAACATAATTGACCACACACTAATAGCAGTTGGAATGTTTGATTATTTATCAATGGTATATCAATGCACAAAAAGGAATTTTATTCAGGGACTGTAGTGCTGTTGACAAGAAACGTGATCATTTAAGGAAAATACAAAACAACTATTTTTTGTAAATAAAAATTACTGTCAATTATAAGAGAATAAAAATTAGCAGATCACCTGTAACTTGCACAAGCTGGTGAGAGTTCTTCTGAAGGTAATCGTAAGGGTCAGATTTGATCCTCACATAACTTCCTACTAGCTTACTTTCAGAGGTTTCAGGGTCCTTGAGAAGATCCTCAACTAGAGTCTTTTTCAGGTAGACGAGCTTAATATTGGGAAAATTTATGGCTGCAAAATTGCTTTTTGGAGTTACATCGATTTTTGGAGTTTCATAAACTTTTTTCTTTTGATGGGTTTTCCTCTCAAAACTCAAAACATTCTCCCGTTCATTGCTCTCAAAAACATTCTCCCTTTCATCGGAGCTGCACGACAAATCATCGTCAGATTCGTATTGATTCTCGGCAAAGTGTGCTCCTAGCAATTCATAAATTTTGTTTCGGTTAATTGCTTTCCTTCCAAAAATGAAATGGAGCCTCTCATCACAAACAATCCTCTTCTTTTTTGAGGGGTGAAGAAGGTTGTTCCTATTAACATAGTCATTTATAATGGCAGTAACATCATATTGAGAGATTTGCTGGCTGGTATCTTTCCCAATCGAATCAAGAAATTCGATGAGCTGTCTCGATCCCCAACCAATAAATTCCTTTTTCCTTGATCTTACCTTCCGTTTTGTTCTCACGGGAGAATATAGCTGCCCATTATATTCCTCTAACCATTCAAATGGTGAAGGTTCCACTCTTTTATCCATTTTATCAAACGCACACACACATACACGACTTTTAGTCTCTTGGTATTGGAATGCTGTTATATAGTTCTTCAACTAAACATATGCAGTGTTGATAACATCCTTCATTATCCTCTAATATACCCAACTCACAACCAAAGAAAACAGAGAGGCAATTTCTGTGAAGCCGAATACACAGTGCACTGCAGTCATTAGGAAAAACCAAAAAAGAAAAGAAAAGAAATCAAACTGGGTAGTGAATTTGACTTTGTAAAATCAAAATACACCAATATGGCAAAAAGTAAGTCATTTAGGGAAACTCAAACTGGCAAAGCAAAATGACAGCCTCAATGAAAATCCATAAAAAGTAAGTACTTTAATTGAGAGTTCATAATACAGCTGCATGTGTACAAAAATTATATTAAAAAAAAAAAAACACTCAAATTCTATTGTGTTCTATAATATTATTCTAAGCAACATTTTTATGTAACTCCCACAATCCCCAATCCGAGGAAATAAGAACAACACATATCAATAGTTATATAGACATATATGTACAAACAAATTCAATGTTATAATACCTTAAAAAATTGAAAGAAAAGTAGAGAGAGAGAGAGAGATACCTGAAGAAGACGAGAAGGTATTTTTGGGATTGTGAAGAAATTGGTCTGAGGCTGAACAAACTTTTTCTCTCAGAGACACAGACACAGACACAGACACAGTAGCAGAAGCAAAGCAATCCCTCAAAGCCAAACCAAAACCCCAAAGAATTTACGTTACGGATTCCATTTTCTTTTTCCTTTTGGATTTTTGTTTTACTGACATCGTAAATTATTGTAAGGTCACGTTTGGTGCGTGGTAATGGTAATAGAGTTGGAATAAAATACCATTTAACTTGTTTGGTTCCATTTTCATATTCTCGGAATCTTGGAATACTTATTATTTTAAATAATATAAATAAATAAAAATTAATTGTTTAAGAGCATTTACATTAATTACAGTAACCACGTAAATTTGCCTTGGCACTGTTCATGTTCCAAAGCTACAGTAAAAACCCTCCAGCTTCTCTCTCAAACCAATTGATATCTATTATTTTTTTATTTTGCTTTTTTTCTTTCTCCATGCTTATTTGTAGAGGTTTTCTATTTTGGGTTAAATTAATTTTCTTAATTTTGATGCCCGAACTAAGGAGTCCACGGCCAGCTATTTTAAGTGAGTTTTGTGTAGTTTATGATATTCAAACACTTTTCAATTTACAAATTTATTTCTTTTTATCAAATTATAAGTGGATTTATTTATTTTAGTTGATAATAGAAACATTTTTCAACTTAAAGTTTATGATTGTTTTCATTGAAATTTTGAAGTGGGTTTTGTGTTGTTGATGATATTGAAACATTTTTCATGTTGAAGTTAATTTCTTTCATCAAATTGTAACTGAGTTTTGTGTAGTTGATAATATTTAAACACTTTTCAAGTTTAACATTTTTTTTTCTCCCCATTAAATTGTAAGTGGGTTTTGTGTTGTTAATGATATTGAAATACTTTTCAACTTAAAGTTCATTTTCCCTCGTCAAGTTGGAAGTAAATTTTGTGGTGTTGATGATATTCATACACTTTTCATGTTAAAGTTAATTATTTTTAATCAAAATCATAACTTGAGTTTTATGTATATTATAATGCCGAAAATCGTCAGTAAGTCACACAGTCCTCACGTGCTCAAGGCAACCCCTGCACAACATAGAAAAAGAAGACCTTAAGAGAGTACCGGTGTGGTACCGGCCAAAAACCCTTCGAAGGTTAAGTTAGAGAACTTTCACAACTCTAGAGTGCCAAAGTTAGAAGAAATTATGCGTACCTTAGTTTGTGAGGGTTTTGGGGTTTTTATAGTAGGTAGGGTTGACATTCGTTCCTTGACATAGAGGGCTTTTCCTTGTGGGGAAGATCTTCATTAATGCGCACATCTTGCGGGATCCTTTCCTTGTAGGAATCCCCTTGATTAGGGTTAGTCGTGGAGTACAAGATGTTTCCTTATATATTCATGCGTGGGGGCCAAGCAAGGCCATGTCAGATCCGTCAAAGGTTTACTTATCCCCTTCAACTTCCTTCCATCAGCTTTTTAGTCTTTCTATGCATTCTGGTCGTCTCATTTCAAGCGTCATTGATCTCGAGGCACACCCGTCGGCCTTGAGGTGGAACCGTCGGCTTTATGGTGTCGTTTACGGGTGCACAAGCAAGGTCGTCAGGTTCATTAGGTTCGTCAGCTTTGCCTCGAGTTTATCAAACTTTCAGAATTACCCTTATCAGCTGCCCCTTACTCCATAGCTTCGTCAGCTCTAGCTGACGGGCTATGGAGTTTGATCTGTAGCTCTTTTATTATTATTATTTTTTGTTTATTCAGGAAAAAGGAAGGGGCATTTATGGATGATTCCTCGAGCAGCCATTATTAAATGCCAGAACACATGGCACAAGCTAGTTGGCCTCGTTTCTGGACGAGGGTGTCACTTCGTCTTCCGCGCATTTTTCATCCTATATATATCTCACCTCCTCCCCTAATTCCTCTTATTTCAACCTTGTTGATCTTAAGAAAGAGAGCTCGTCATTTTTGACTACCTTGCTTCTGTCAACCTACTGATCTTGTTGCCTTTGCTGCCATCATCTTGCTGAGGCCGTCATTTCTCAAGGAACCGTCTACTAACTTTGTAAGTCCTTTTTTATTTTATTTCATTCTATTTTTTGATTTCATTTTTCTAATTGGTTGTTAATTCTATAGAGGGACCTGTCAATTTTAGGTTCTTAGAATACTTCTGTCGTTTGTAGGTGAATAGATGTCAGGATATAGTGAAGCGACGAGTGAGCAGTCGTCAGTCCGTGAGGGAGCGGGCTACGACGAAGTATTCCCGTCAGGTCATAGGCCCGAGGAGGGCTTATCCTGGTCGTTAGAGAGGGAACCGTCCGCCCGATCACCTGTTGACGAGGAGGAAGACTTTAATGGAGATGAAGTAAAGGAAAAAGAGGGAGATGAGGATGACGAGGATGAAGGAGAGAATGAGGGGGAGTTTGAGGTAGAAGATGACGAAGATGAGGATGAGAGTGACGGGGGAGCTTCTATGGAGGGAAGCTCAGGGTGCCCAAGGGACGGTCATACTCGTCCCTTCATCCTCCTCAAAATTTGGACTGTTAATGACTTTAAGCCAACGTTGACGGCCACCATCTTCAAGAATTTACGGGACCATTATTAAATCCCTAACCACATCCCAATCCGTCTCCTTGGGAAGTTTAAGAAGTGCTACTCAGGGAAGACTGCAGACGTCGACATGTACGATGCCATGTTCATGGCAGGGTTGAGGTTGCCATTGATGGCACTACATCATCAGTTGGCCAATTTTTTAGGATTGTCCGTCAGCCAAATTGCTCCCAACACCTAGAGGATATTCATTGGAGCTGAAATCCTGTGGGGTCGTCTTAGTGGCGGGAACCGTCAGTTAACTCTTGACGAGTTCTTTTGGTGCTATAGACCCCAACATATCATTTCGTCCCGGGGGATATATCACTTTGTGATAAGGAAGAAGGAACTTAAGCTGGTGTCAGACATGCCTGACTCTAATAGGAATTGGAAGGGCATATATTTTTTTGTCCAAGGGACGGACTGGGTGTGCCATCAAGAAGAGTGGGTGACGATGCCTCATGGCTTTGACAATACTTAGGGCATCGTCAAGGATTCAGGTTTAGTACCGTCTACATCTTCCATTTTCTTTATTTATTTGTTTCAAGTTTTTAACGTTGTCTACTTTTCTCATTTTCAGCTAGTGTTCGTCCACATATTACAGACGAGCAAGAAGCTTTCATCCGTCGGGTCACAGAGATCCCTTTGGACGAGCGGAGGTGTCGGGACCTAATTACCCTCGACACTTTGCATGCTTATTGCGGAGGTCTTGAGCCAACGCCAATAGCTCGCAGACTAAATGCATACTCTCGTCGATGTAAGTTATATTTATTTTTTCGTTGTCTTTATTTGCGTCTGCTTATCTAACATCTGTCACTTGTCCTTTGCAGAAATGGAAGTAGCGACACAAAGAGCTCTGGTAAGGGCAGCTGCAACGAGTAAGAAGAAGAAGGAGAAGGATGGGGCCTCCTCGTCAGCTCCTAAGGATGTCACTAAAGTGACGTCCAAGAGAAAGACGAGGGGAAGGACGACCGTCCTCTCAAGAAAGGACTGGTCGTTCCTGCAGGCGACAAGCCAAAGAAGTCATCGCCTCTCAAACCTAGCCGTAAAGTTGGCAAAGGTTTGATGACATCGACTGGTCCCGTCACTTAGGGATCTGTCTGTCGTCTTCTTACTCACAAGGAATATGTCGTTGAGGTGATTGAGTCAATCATTAAGGACACGGACATAGATCCTTGTGTTGAGCAGATGACGGAGAAGTTGGGGGCGTCAGGCCTTTTTGACCTTTCATGGGTACGTCTCTTCCTTTCTTTCTTTTTTTCTTTTTTTCTTTACTGTTCAGTAGCTGACGGTTATTCTATTTGTAGGCGCTGGTCTGTATGAAGGCGCTTCAGGATAGAAGCGTCGCTCAGGAAGGGGTGATCAGCCATAGTGAGCCTTGTTTAATGCCCTTTTGTTTTTTGGGCCTTGTTTGTAAAGATTTTACTTTATTTATGGTATGTTTTTATTATTTTACATCCGTCACTTTGAGCATGTGTGTTGATATTTTATGCGTATGCCCATCCATTCTTGTGCCTATGTGTTAGGATGTATTTGTCCCTTGAATAACTTGATAACTAACAAGGACAAATCCGTCTGCTTTCGTGGACTCGTCCTTCTTTAGGTATGACAACGACTAAGTTCTATTTGAGGACCTGATAATAAATCCGTCCACTTGTGGACTTGATAAATTTAAGGTATCCCTAGGGGTTAAGCCCGTCGGCTTGTGGACTTTGTAATAACCCCGTCCATTTGTGGGATGAACCTGTCCACTTGTGGACTTAATAATGAACTCATCCACTTAAGGACTTAATAATGAACTAGTCAACTTGTGGGCTTAATGAACTTGTCCACTTAAGGACTAATAATTTCAATTTGTCCATTTTGTGGATTTTGTAATAAACTTGCCTACCTGTGGACTTGACAATGAACTCGTCCACTTGTGGACTTAAACAGTTTCAAGACATCCTCATGGGATGAACTCGTCTACTTTGTAGATTTTGTATTGATCTTGCCCACCTATAGACTTGATAATGAATTCGTTCACTTGTGGACTTAAACAATTTGTGGACTCAGTTATAAAAGTAGTTTCGCAGAGGCAAATAAATACACAAGTCATATCTGAATAACTCTTCTTATTGTGATAAAAGTATGCATAAGTAAAAAATTGTTCTTAAAAGGATAAAAACCTGCCCTTTTGGGCTTGGAAAGTACTGTAGGTAAAAATTAACTAAAAGAAATAAACTAGGAATGAGGAGTGTCGCTCTTTATGTTGTCATTTACTGGTAGTATTTCCTAAGATGCTCAGTGTTCCATGGATGGTGCAACTTCTATCCGTCTAGCATCTCCAGGTGGTAGGTGTCTTTCCTCTGTCATGAAGTGATTCTGTAGGGTCCCTCCCAGTTAGGACTGAGCTTTCCCTAGGAGGGATCTCTAGTGGCGCTCGTTACCTTCCTTAAGACGAGGCCCCCGACGTTGAAGTCTCTGTGCCTGACTTTGGAGTTGTAGTGCTTGGCCATGAGGTCTTGGTATCGTGCTAGTCTTTGTTCAGCTGCCGCCCTGACTTTGTCAACTAGGTCAAGCTTTAGACACATGGCCTCGCCGTTCCTCCTTTCATCATAATTGTCCACCCTGTAGCTTGTGAGCACGACCTCCGTTGGGATTACTGCCTCGCTTCCGTATGCTAGTCGAAACGGTGTCTCCCTCGTAGGTGTTCTGGCTGTTGTTCTATATGCCCATAGCATGCTTGGCAGCTCTTCTGACCATATACCCTTTGCCCCCTCGAGCCAAGTCTTGATGATTTTAAGTAAGGATCGGTTTGTGACCTCAACTTGCCCGTTGGCTTGAGGGTGGGCGGGGGAGGAGTAGTGGTTCTTGATCCCCAACTATGAGTAAAAATCTCTGAAGGAGTCGTTGTCGAACTGTTTTCCATTATCGGAGACCAAGACTCTAGGGATTCCATACCTGCAGACGATGTTCCTCCAGATGAAGCTTCTCACATTCTTTTCTGTGATGGTGGCCAAGGCTTCAGCTTTTACCCATTTGGTGAAATAATCTATGCCGACTATAAGGAACTTCAGTTGTCGTATTGCTATTAGGAATGGGCCCATGATGTCTAGTCCTCATTGAGCGAATGGCCACGGGGCTATCATTAGGGTGAGTTCTTCCGTCAGCTGTTTGATGGCGTTGCTGAACCTTTGACATTTGTCGCAAGCTTTGACATAAGTCTAGGCATCCAGCTTGAATCAGTTTGTGTACTAATGATCGTGACCCTGAATGGTTCCCACAAATCCTTTCGTGGACTTCTCTTATGACATTGTCCGCTTCTTCGGGGCTTAAGCACCTCAGGTACGGGCGGGAGAAGCCTCTCTTGTACAAGACGTCCTTTATCAGAACGAATCGTGTTGCTTGGACCTTTAACTTCCTTGCGGCTTCCTTACCGTCTGGTAATGCGTCGTTTTTTTAAGTAGGAGACTAATGGTGTGGTCCAATTGCTTCTGGAACCTACCTCCTGTACATCGATGAGATCTATTAATGGTGAAAACTGAACAAAAGAAAGTACCTTGTCGGGGATGATCATGTGTTCTGCTGATGCGGACTTGGCAAGACGGTCGGCGTGCTCGTTCTCTCCTCTGGGGATTTGAACAATCTTGGCCTGTAGGTCGTCCACTTTTTTCTTTACTTGCTCCAAGTACTTCTTCATCCTCTCGCCTTTACACTCATAATCACCGTTCACTTGGTTCGTAACAACTTGGGAGTCGCAATGAATAATCACACTCGTGGCCCCTGCTGCTTTAGCGAGATCTAGTCCTGCTACTAGAGCTTCGTATTTCGCTTCGTTATTAGTTGTAGGGAAATCGAGACGAACCATGCACTCAATCTCGTCCCCTTCTGGATAACAGAGTACAATACTCGCTCCCCTTGCCTGTTTATTGGATGATCCATCTGTGTGGATACTCCAATGAGGATGCTCCTCTGCCCCTAGCCCTCCATGTTAGTGAATTCCGCAATGAAGTCAGCGATCACCTGCCCCTTAATGGCAGTACGCTGGCGGTACCATATGTCGAATTCACTCTACTCAATTGCCCATAGTGCCATTCATCCGGTGGCTTCAAGATTGCTCATTGCTTGCCATAGGGGCTTGTCAGTCAGGACAATCACCGTGTGGGCCTGGAAATACGGCTTGAGCTTGCGGGCTGCTGTAACCAAAGCGAAGGCGAGCTTTTCCATCGATGGGTACCTTTCCTCTGCACCATGGAGTGCCCGGCTGGTGTAGTACACAGGCTTCTGCACTTTGTCTTCTTCTCTGACCAAGGCTGCACTAACAGCAGCTGGGGAGATGGCCAGGTAGAGGAATAATTCTTCCCTTGGTTTGGAGGGACTTAGCAATGGTAGGGAAGAAAGGTAAGCCTTTAGATCTTTGAATGCTTGTTGACACTTGGCCGTCCACTCAAAAGACTTCTTCAGCATGTGGAAGAAAGGTAGGCACTTGTCTGTCGCCCTTGACATGAACCTATTAAGTGCGGCTACCTTGCCGTTGAGGCTCTAAACTTCTTTGACGTTTCTTGGTGGTGCCATCTCTATTATGGCTCCGATTTTATCTGGGTTGACCTCGATACTTCTTTAAGATACTATGAACCCTAAGAACTTTCTAGCATCACCCTGAACGTGCACTTGCTTGGATTAAGCTTCATGTTGTAAGATCGGAGGATGTCGAAGGTTTCCTTGAGATCGTTCAAATGGTCATCCTCCCTTCGGCTTTTTACTAGCATGTCGTCAACGTAGACTTGGACATTTCTTCCGATCTAATGTGCAAACATCTTATTCATGAGCCTTTGGTATGTTGCACCTGCGTTCTTGAGGCCGAACGACATTATTTTGTAGCAGAAGAGGCCTTGATTGGTGACGAACGAAGTCTTTTCTTAGTCAGCTTCGTCTAGTTTTATCTGGTTGTAACCAGAAAAAGCACCCATGAAACTCAGCAACTGGTGTCGGGCTGTAGAGTCTACTAAGACGTTAACCTTAACTATCCTTGGGGTATGCCTTGTTCAGGTCTGTGAAGTCTACGCACATTCTCCACTTCCCGTTGGCTTTCTTGACCATTACCACGTTGGCCAGTCAGTCGGGGTAGTAAACTTCTCGGATGAAGTCTGCCTTTTGCAACTTGCGGACTTTTTTCGCTATAGCTCGGTCTCGCTTTTGGGCGAACACCCGCTTCTTTTGATGGATAGGCGAAAAAGTGGGCAACACGTTCAGCTTGTGGACCATGACTGCCGGATCGATCCCGGGCATGTCTTTATGGCTCCAAGTGAAGACGTCCTAGTTCTCTTTGAGAAAAGTCGTAAATGCCTGGTGGATCATCAGACTGGCGAGGGTGCCAATCCTAGTCGTTCGATTTGGTCTGGAGCTTCAACGAGCTCTGCCATCGTTCGTTGTTCTTCTATGTTCATGATCTGTAAATGATCGTCCATCTCCAACATCGTTATGTAGCATTCGTGTGCGGCCACTTGGTCTCCATGCACTTCCCCTACTTCGTACACAGTGGGGAATTTGATCATTAGGTGGTAGGTTGAAGTTACGGCCTTCCACGAGTTAAGGGTAGGTTGTCCAAGAATGGCATTGTAGGTGGACGAGCAGTCGACAACAAGGAATGTAACATCCTTAGTGATCTGCTGAGGATAATCACCAACCGTTACGGGCAACGTGACTGTGTCGAGGGGGTATACTTTTGTCCCTCCGAACCCAATGAGTAGGGTGTTGGTTGGGACCAGCCGTTCTCTGTCAATCCTCATCTGCTGGAACGTCGGGTAGTAGAGGATGTCAGCAGAGCTTTCGTTGTCAACAGGACCCGATGTATGTTGTAGTCTCCTACTCGTATGCTAACGACGAGTGCATCATCATACGGGTGGTGGAGACGTCGAGCATCTTCCTCTAAGAATTCAATGATGGGGTTGTCGATCCGCGCCATCTTTGGGACGAGGCTCGTCAGCTGGACATTCTGAACCATCCTGAGGTAAGTCTTACGGGCTTTTTTGGACGAGCCAGAAGCCGCTGTGCCTCCCATAATCGTTCTTATATCTCCTATCGGCGGCCTAGGACGTTTGTTCTCCCGTCTTGGAACCTGCTCTTGTGGTGGGTCCATTTTTTCCTTGCTAACGAACCTCTGCAGCTTTCCTTGTCTGCTAAGAGCTTTTATTTGTTGATTCAAGTCATAACAATCAGATGTGTCATGACCGTGGTCATGGTGAAAGCGGCAGTACTTGTCTCTGGACCTCTTATTGGGATCTCCCTTCAGCTTGCCGAGAAACGTCAAGGCTTCTTCGTCTTTGATTTGCATTAGAACTTGGTCAATCGGGGCAGTCAGCAGGGTGAAGTTTGTGAACCTCCCTGTGGGGGGCTTGGAGCGCCTGTCCTCCCGCCGTTCCCCGGTCCTAGCCATCTTCCACCCCCTATCCTGCTGTACGTCCTCTTGTCTTTCCCTCTTCTTAGGCTTCTCTTCTCGGGCCAGCAGTGTGCCTTCCACGTTCATGTACTTAGTAGCCCTGTAAAGCACATCCGACATGGTTTTTAAGTTGTTCTTATATAAAGGAAATAGAAACTTACCCTTCCGTAGCCCATTCGTGAATGCATCCACAAGTATCTTGTCGTTAGTTTCATCGATTGAGAGAGCCTCTTTATTAAAGCGGGTTATGTAAGACCTCAACGTCTCATCCTCCCATTGCTTAATGTTCATCAGGCATGCAGTGGACTTCTTATACCTGTGTCTCCCGATGAAGTGTGAGGCAAACTGGGCGTTTAACTCCTTAAAGGTACTAATGGAGTTGGGTGTTAATCTACTGAACCAAATCCTTGCGGGGCCCTTCAGCGTAGTGGGGAAGGCCCTGCACATGATCTCGTCCGCCACTCCTTGCAGGTGCATCAGGGTCTTGAAAGACTCCAGGTGATCTAGGGGATCTTTAGATCCGTCGTAGGTCTCCACTTACGGCATACGGAACTTTAACGGAAGGGGGAACGAAGTGACGGACGTAATGAATGGTGAATCAGTTAGATGGACCAAGTCATCGAGGTCGCTAGACACCCATCCTTTGAGGGCGTTCATTATGAAGTCCATCCGTTCCTTCATCATCTGTATCTTTGAGACTATGTGAGGTGGAGTCGTATCTGTAGCGGATGGATGGCTCGTGTCTTGTCGCTCTGGTCTACTTGGGGCGTTGCTGCCTTCCGGTCCCTTTTGGTCCCTTCTCTCAGCGTTGATACCTTCTTGGTCCTCCTCCTGAGTGTTAAGCCCCACGTTCTTTTGGCGTAGCTGCTCCTATAGATCATGGTTTTGGTTGGTGAGGCGTTCTACGGCAATGGCGAGAGTTTGAACCTGTCTCTTGACAGTGGTGGTGCGTGGTTCATCTCCTTAAACATTGTTAGTGGGCGCCATCGAGCGAGTAAGCACCATGTAACTCTTTGTCTAGGAAACAATAATATGGCTTACAAGTTGTACAAAATTCCCACAGACGATGCCAACTGATGATGCCAAAAATCGTTAGTAAGTCACACAGTCTTCACGTGCTCAAGGCAACCCCTGCACAATAACAAAAAAGAAGACCTTAAGAGAGTACCGGTGTGGTATCGGCCAAAGACCCTCCGAAGGTTAAGTTAGAGAACTTTCACAACTCTAGAGTGCCAGAGCTGAGATAAATTATGCGTACCTTGGTTTGTGAGGGTTTTGAGGTTTTTATAGTAGGTAGGGTTGACATTCGTTCCTTGGCATAGAGGACTTTTCCTTGTGGGGAAGATCTTCATTAATGCGCGCATCTTGCGGGATCCTTTCCTTATAGGAATCCCCTTGATTAGGGTTAGTCATGGAGCACAAGATATTTCCTTATATATTCATACGTGGGGGCCAAGTAAGGCCACGTCAGATCCGTCAAAGGTTTACTTATCCCCTTTAGCTTCCTTCCGTCAGCTTTTTAGTCCGTATATGCATTCTGGTTGTCTCATTTCAAGTGTCATTGATCTCGAGGCACACCTGTCGGCCTTGAGGTGGAATCGTCGGCTTTATGGTGTCGTTTACGGGTGCACAAGCAAGGTCGTCAAGCTCATTAGGTTCGTCAGCTTTACCTCAAGTTTATCAAACTTTTAGAATTACCCTTATCAGTATACTTGCAGGTAATGTCTTTTAGGAGGAATCAACAAAATGGTCTAAAGGGGTTTTCCAACATGGGCCAAGTGATCTAGTTATAATACTTACTGTAAAAGTCTAGATGATCACTTCATTCACATAGGTAAGACCACCTCATCATCAGTTCATCACTATTATTGAATGCATCTGTGTGTAAGCACTTTTTTTTTTTTTAATAATCATGTGTAAGCACATGTTACAATCTAGTATTTGTTAATGAGTATAACCCTAATCAATTTACACTATGATATTAAACTTTATATAAATAAATACTTACTCTGTCCTAAATTGTTTGGCCTATATTCCATTTTGAGATGTTTCAAAATTAAGTCCTATTTGAAAAGTCAAACCCTATTATTTTATTAATATTCCCATTATGACCCTTGAATTTATCAATTCTTGTATTAAAATTTGATTTAAAGATTAAGATTGAATTTGGATGAGCCTTGCCTACTATAGAATTTAAATTTGAAGATAAGTTTGTAATCTACATCCAATAGAGTTTGTAATTGTAGAAGTAGTACACCAATAGAGTTTGTAATTTGCAATTACTTTAAAAATTAAATAAGGTAAAACTTTTTTATTTTTTTTATGCACAATTGTTTAAATTTTTTTATAAATTTATTTAAGGGTAATTTAGAAAAATTTTAACTTTTTTTAAAAGATAAGACATTTAATGATGTTCTCCTAAGTAGTTGAGCTTTTTTTTTTTAGTAGGCCAAACAATTTAGGACAGAAGGAGTAACTAAATTACAAAACTCAAATTTTTTAAAGACTAAATTACAAATACACCCCTAAAGTTTGGAATAATTTTGATTTTGCCCCTAGTGTTTCAAAATTTTGATTCATTCCACTAACGTTAGTTCACTTCCGTCAATGTGCTATGCAAAACTATCTCTTAAGTGCCAAATTAATCAAAATAACCCCAAACATAAAGCGTGCAAAAAAAAAAAAAAAAAATCATAAACATGGAGGGTATAGAATGTAGAACCAAAACAAATACAAACATAGAGGGTGTCATTATGGTACAAATCTGGCACTTAACGGAAAACTAGGCATGGCACATCGACAAAATGGAGCAAATCCAAACAATACTTAACGTTGACGGAGCAGATCAAAATTTTCAAAATTTAGCGAGAAAAATCAAAATTTCCTCAAAATGTAAGTGTGTATTTGCAATTTAATAACTAGTTAGTAACTTGTATAAAATGCAATGCATGAGAAAGTTCAACAAAACAGAAAATTCTCTGATTTTTTTACTCTAAATTTAAAATTTGATAATTTTGGTAATTATTAATAGATATTTATATATAGAAATATTACTGCCAATAGTTTGGTAATTATGATAGTTATTAATAAGTATTTATTATGATTGTATTTATTTAGAAAAACTATCATGTTGCATTGGCAATATTTTGATGGATAGTGTAAATTTAGAAGGTTTTATAATAGAATCCTTACAGAATTTAAACTCATTTAATATTTATATATATATATATATATGACAAAACTTAGGTATAGTACCTTAAGTGCTGTTCTTTAAGTTTCCCTCTTAAAATTTAGCCATGTGTCTACTTAACTAAAAAATACACTTTTATATATATATATATATAAATATATATATTTTTTTAATGTTAAGGTAAAGGTTTATATTGTTTCTCAAAAGAAAAAAAATTGGTAAATACTAATTAATGAAATGAAAGTCATAGAGAAACTTATATAGCATGGCTTTGGTACCGATTCTTTTTCTCTCTTTCTTTCTTTCTTCTTCTTCCCTTTTTTTTATTTTTTTATTTTTATTTTTTACATAAAATAAAATTCGGTAAGTATTAGGGAATAAGAAGGTGTTTGAAATTGATAGGAAAACGCAACATACAAAAAGTCCAACTCCAACTCTATCCAACCAACACTAAGATCCAGCATCATTGGGTGGGTCAACATCCAATTAGACCCAATTTGCTTACAACAAACCCAAAACCAACACGTGGAGAAGATTGAAAATTGTTCTTTTTTAACTAAAATGATATATTGGGTCATGTTAACCTAGGAAAATTATTAGTTATTTCTCGAACATGATGACATGATTCTCCTTCTTCTCTCATTTATGTTGGATCCTATCAGAAATTTAATTAGTGGGATTTACCATAAACCTGAGAGAATCTCACATCACCATACCCTCGGTGTATCTAATAATTACTAGTTAACTAGTAGGTTAAGCGCCTGAACCTATTTTTAGGGAGAAAAATTCATATTTTCTAGCATGAGTTTGCCTTTGTTTATTTTAAAGTTTCAAACTCTCAAATATTTATTTCTTATTATGAAGATTCATTATTTACAAAAATATTAAATATGACATTTTGTTTGTTGCTGTTTGTGAAATGTGTATAATATGTTTGTAGTATTAATTATTTCCTATGAGATATTGTAATAATTCAAATAAATTTTTTTAAAATAAATTTTATTTGAATTATTTGGGCTAAATAAACATTGTTCTACGCAATTCATGCATAATCTTACATTGCAAAATTAAGAATGTATGTATTATTTAACTTCTCTTTTTGAGTGTTTTCATTTTTTTGTTCTCTTATTTGTATTAAAAGGAAGACAAAAAGAATATATCGAAGTTTATTATTATTTTTTATAAAAACTTATTCTTTTTTTTTTGTGCGTGAAAAAAATAGAGTTAATGGTTTTTTTTTTTTTTTTGGGGTAGAAACAAAGTTAATAGGTTAGAGCACTAGCATTCACCCCCCAAGTTGCTATTTTACAACTCAAACCATTAAAGCATTAGCATTGAAGAATGCTAATGCCATATCTAAGGCCTTTTTGGCATTTCATGGCTCAAAGTGTTCTGCATCAAGGAATGTTAAACACAGGTATTGTAAATTTTTTTGCAATACTGCTACAGTACAATTCTATCTTTAGAATTGTACTGTAGCAGTATTGTAAAAAAAAAAAAAAAATTTAATCAACTTTCCCCATCTCTCTCCTCTCCCATAATTTCTGTTCTGTTCTTTCTCTTCCTTCTCTCTTTCTCATTTGTTCTCTCTCTTCCTTCTCTCTTTCTCATCTGCTCTCTCCTTTCTTCAGACCCAAACATCATCCACCTCCCAACATCTCATAGTGGTTCATTTTCTCTGGTGGGTTGCGATACGGCGGAGCCTGTAGTTGTTTTTTTTTTTTTTTTTTTGGCTGTGACTGGTGCTTAAAGGAAGTGGTGGGTATGGCTGAGGTGAGTTGTGGGTCACGGCGTGGATCACGGAGATCGGAGTGGGCTGAAGTGGGTCACGGCGAGGGTCACGGCATGGGTTGCGGAGATCGGAGTGGGCTGAAGTGGGTTGTGGGTATGGCTAAAGTGGGTCACGGCGTGGGTCACGGAGATCGGAGATTGGAGATCGGAGTGAGATGAAGTGGATTGTGGGTATGGCTGAAGTGGGTCACGGCATGGGTCACGGAGATTGGAGATCGAAGTGGGCTGAAGTGAGTTGTGGTATGGCTGAAGTGGGTCACGGCGAGGTCAATGTTTCTGGGTTTCTGTTGTGAGGCTGGGTTTCTGTTGGCGAGTCCGGTGTTGTTGGGTTTCTGTTGTGATGCTGGTTTTTTTTTTTTTTTTTTTTTTTTAATATGGGATTTTTGTTCCGGTGGGATTTTAGAGGAACTTCTTTGTACATGTCGCCGGAATCAGTTAATCATAATGAGTACGAATCGCCGACGGATATTTGGATTGTGTGTGTGTGGCTCTGTTTAAGGTTTGATGGTTTGTGTTTGTGTGGTGATGGGTTTGGAGTGTGTGTGTGTGGTGATGGGTTTGGAAAAGCCCAGGAAAACCAAAAGTTACGGTTAGAAAAAAATAATAAAGAAAGATTAAAAAATAATATTTTAATAAAAATAGAGTTTTTTTGATGTGGGAGGTATTGTAAAATGGTATGGTATAAACAATAAAGTAACTTTTTGAGATGTTAAAATAGAATAGGATAGTATTCTTTGATGCTGATGCTCTTAAAAGCATGTCACAACCGGGTTGCTAGATGCAAAAAAATTATACCCATCAGCTATAGTAAGTACTTTTGAAACCTCACTGTTCATATGAGGCGAAAATAGGAAACTAGACATAATTTTCCAACTATATAGTTAGTAGTCAAATTTTCAAACTATATTTTTTACTAGCAACTCGAGTTTAAGAGACTCGATTTATGGCCTATCACCTGAAAATAGAGTCTCTAAGACTTGATTTATAAGCGCACTAGATAAAAAAGAACAACAAAAAAGAAAAAAGAAAGAAGCCAAAGAAATCAGAGCCAGAAAAAAAAAAAAAAAAGAAGCAGAAGAAGAAAAGAAAGCCAAAAAGGCTGCTTTCTTCTCTTTCTTCTTCTTCTTGTCTCACTCCTTTCTCAGTCTTTCTCATGCTTCAATCCAAGCAACAAAAACACCATCGCAACCACCAGGCGGCGCGAGCCCCAGGCTGTGCGAGCCCAGGGGCGCGACCTAGGCCGCGCTGGTGAGGTGAGCTGTTGTGAGTCTCTAGATTCTTTCTCTTTTTCTCTGATCTGATTGTAGTTTTTTTTTTGTGTGGGTATTTTGGCTTGTACAGTCTTGAGACTTAGAATTTGTTTAAATTTTTTTGGTTTATAAATCGAGTCTTAGAGACTCGATTTTCAGGTGCTCGCCACGTGGAAAAAGTGCCAATTCAGACCCGATTAGAATGTGAAAACCGACCCTCAAAGACTCGATTTATAGGCCCTAAATCGAGTCTCTTAAACTCGAGTTGCTAGTAAAAAATATAGTTTGAAAATTTGACTACTAACTATATAGTTGGAAAGTTATGTCTAGTTTCCATTTTCGCCTTCATATGATGTAAACTTAAAACTTAATATTTTATTAACAAAGAAACTTCTCTCTCTCCTCTGACTCACCCTCTTCTCTCTATTCTTAGTCTTCACCGTCTCTCTTTCTTCTCTCTATTTCTCTCTTCTCCCTTTTTCCTTCTTCTCTCTATTCTCTTTGTTTCACTCTCATCTATTTCTTCTCGTCTGAATCGGTGGCTAGGTTCTGGTGGTGGGTCTTAGTGATAGTGGGTTTCGTTGATGGTGGATTTTGGTGATGTGGGTTTCAGAGATGGTGGGTTTCAGTGGTGGTTGGATTTCAGGGGTGGTGATTCGGTGGTTGCTGGGTTGGGTTTCAATGGTGGGTTTTGGTGGTGGAGTTGAATCGATGACTGGGTTTTGGTGGTGGGTCTTTGTGATGGATTTCAGTGATGGGTTTTGGTGATGGTGGGTTTCATTGGTGGGTTGATTTCAGGGGTGGCGATTCGATGGTTGCTGGGTTGGGTTTCGGTGGTGCTCGTTTGGGTGTTGGCTGGGTTTCACGGTGGAGTTCAGGTTTGAGTATGGGTCACGGTGGAGATCGGGTTTGGGTTTCAATTCTGTCTCTTCCTCTTTGATCGTTTGGGTTTCAGTTCTGGTGGTGGTTGGTTTGGAGAGTGGTGGGGTCGTGGAGATTAGATTGGGGCTGGGGTTGAATCGATTGGGTTGAATTGGTTGGGGCTTGGGTTGAATTGGTTGCAGGTAAGGTTGTGGTGGCAGTGGGTATTCCAAATTGGTTGCAGGTGATGGGTATTTTGGCTGTGATGAGTTCTGTGGGTTCGAATTTGGCTGGGTTTGGATTTAGGATTTCTGTTTGGTGTTCCAATGGTGGGTTTGAGGTTTGGTTTGGTGTTTCAATCGTGTTTCAGAGGTGGTGGTGGTGTTTGGTTGGTTTGGTGTTTTTGGGTGGTTGGTTTGGTGGTGCTAGTAATTCAGTGTGAGTTTGGTTGCTGAGGATAGAGACAGAGACGAGAAAGAAATCAATAAATTTTTTTTTATAGTATTTGTTTTGGGCGAAAATGGGTAACTAGCAATAAAAAGCTAACTATATAGTTAGTAGGCTCAGTTTGGAAACTATATCATTTATTAACAACTCGAGCCTCAAAGGCTCGATTTTGGGCCTGTAAATCGAGCCTTTGAGGCTCGGTTTCTGTGATATGAGTTGGCGTTTCTGTGATATGAGTTGGCGAAATTCCACATGGAGTACACGTGGAACTCGAGTGGCCTTTAAAACTCAAGTCTTTGAGACTCGGTTTACTAAAAGTGAAACCGAGTCTCAGATACTCGATTTTTAAATGTTGTCACTACTTCCGTCTGGCCTGGTCATGTATGTTGTCACTTGGTCATGTCTATGTTTCGTCTGGTTTGGGTCTGTACTCAAAGAATATTTTGACCATCTCACACAACTCTCACACCTCACACAACTCTCATATCACAGAACCTCTCTCAGTATTCAAAGAATATTTTGACCATCTCACACAACTCTCACACCTCACATAACTCTCATATCACAGAACCTCTCTCAGCAACTCTTCAGCAACTCTCATATCACAGAACCTCTCTCAACAACTCTCACAGAACCTTATACAACTTTCATAAACTCTCGTACATATTCAGCAGCAAAACATTGCTCCTCTCACTCCCCCTCTCACTCTCATACAATCTCAACAGTACATTTGCACATCCTCATATCAAGTAAGGGTCTCCTCACTCTCTAGTTGGTTGTTTAGTGTATATAGCTGCTTTAGAAAGTGTTGCTTGCATTGAATTTGTCATGCCATTTCCTGATAAAATATTTGTTTGTATTAAATATTTATATTTGTTTCCTGATAAGATATTTGTTTGTATTAAATATTTATATTTGTTTCCTTATAAAAAATATGTATATATATTTTATATTTATATTTATATATTTATACAACTATATATTTAAATATTTAAATATTTAAATATTTATACAACTATATATTTATACAACTATATATTTAAATATTTATATATTTATACAACTATATATTTATATTTATATATATATATTTTAAATATATAAATATATATATTTATATTTATATTAGAGAAAGATACACGAATCCACTGATTAATAATCCATCCACATAGAAATATGGAATAGACATGCACGAAGAGAAATATGGAGAGAGATTTTCTTCTTTTTCTCTCTTATTCAATCTTGCACACAAATTCTTCTACCCAATAATGGATATGCGAATCCAATTTATAGAATTTGGCATGAATAATTGCATATAAAACAGTAAGAGAGATAACTCTGGGTTATATATTAAGTGGACCTGGCGGCTAGCTACTTGGCCCATTGTGGACAAATTTTTTAAAATTTAAAAACTTAGGCATATAGGCAAGAGTCGGTAATCATGCATGTTCAATGAATAATAGACACATAAGGAACCAAAAAAGAAATAGGTTCAAAGAATTCTGCAACCTCCAACTTTTATGAAATTCTAACCATGAGAAAGACATTATTGAATACAGTAAAAGCTATGAAATTAATTGGATCACTGGTCCAGTTGCACCTAATTAAGCAGCTGGCATTTTTCCATTTTCTGGATGACATATAAGATGATGACATATTAGCAGATTCGAAACAAATTTACTGTTATGACGGATTTTTTATTTTATTTTTTTTATGATTCAGAGTCAAAATCTTACTAGAGGAGAGACCAATGTTTGGGTTTATAGATATATTGGCTAATCCTAGTGCCTAAACATATCAAATCTGTGTTGTATCAATATCATTTTGTTAGGGTTGAGTCTAGTTCGAAAGCTGTTAAAAGATGACAAAACTATCAAAATATGACAAGTTTATGATTTTTTGTTCATAGCTTTTTCTCCATCTATATATAATGAATTTTGTAGTGAAAATTATTTCATTGAAAAGTAGGCATATAGGACTTCAAAATGAATATAATTTGATTGAATTTGGATTTTAAATAAGTGAAATGCGACCGTTTGAAATTGGCACAACTATATTATCTTCAATATTTTCACTTGAGTAAAATGTTCTTGTTCACTATGCAAATTTTTAGGTTGTGAATTCTCATTTGTAGAAAATCTAAACAACCTATACAAGGCACAATAACAACTTTTTGGTGAGAGAGGGCAGTCACGAAATGAAGATCTTGAAGCCTTTCTCTTACCTAAATTAGAAACAAAAAATAAACAAAAAAACTTGGGAAAAAAAATAAAAAAACTCATCTATGTGCTGTGATCCAAAAAAACAAGTTATTAGAATTCTTGACAACATCTTAAGCCTTAAACCTTTAGTAGTTGAATCCCTAGAGTTGTTTTTCCTTTCAAGATTTAGTGTTTTACCTTAGTTACCAAATCTTGTGCTGCATAATTATGCTTTATCATTATTGCTTTAGATTTAGAAGTTATCTGCTTCCTTTCTCCATAATTTGGATTAAATTTGAGTTTGTATATCACATCTGGTATATTTGACTGTATATTAATGCCTTGATTTTGAAATTAGATGATATGTCTAATTTGATTGATCATGATCATATTCACATTAGTGTTTTTTTTTTTTTTTTTTTTTTTTTTTGTCTAATGAACCCTGCTCTATGTTATTTCATTAATAGTAGTGTAATAGGGTATACCATTAATTTCGGTAGCACTGGAATGATGATGTTACATAATTGCACTCATTCATTTGCACATCCTCATGACTTTCGTTGTTTGGTTTGATATTTTTATTTATATTTTTGTTAGAGCTGAGTTTAAAATTTGTAATGGGGGTGAGTTTTGTCTTTAGTTTTTTTATTTGTTTGAGTACGAAATTATAATGATTGAGTGTGTTTGTATGTGATGTGGGGTGAGTATATGCAATTGTTACACTTTTAGAAGTTGTAATTTTTGTACTTTGAGTAGATAGAAAAGGTTTTGTAATTGATGTTAAATGAAAGAGATAAAATATGTCACTAACATAAATTTGCTTGGCTCTCTAATAGGTTCACAATCTTTGAAGAATATTGATATAAATGTATACTTCGGTGGACCCCTTGACAATCCTGAAGGGATTGATGGGTTCCCATTTAGAAGGGAGGGTATCGAATGCTACTACATGATGTTACGTCGTAAGTTGAAGACGTTGAATGATTTGAAGAGGAAAATAATGGACGAATTGAAATTGAACCCTGCTTGGTATGACATCAAGATTATTTATCGTTACCCACAAAAAGTCCTTCATGAATGGATAAATTACGGGTATATGGCGATCAAAGAATGTAAACATGTAAAGATGATGTTTAATAGGATCCAGAAAATGCCCCAAGTAAATGTTGCTGAGTTGTATGTAAGTTTGGAGGCATTTGCAGACAACACTACTGAGGTGGTGCAACAAACAACTACGGCTTTACAATTTACAGCCCTAGATGATGGATGCACTACAATGGGAGGGTATACAATGGGAGGTTATACGCTCCCATCTTAAGATTATGTTGCCAATACTGGTGAAACCCTCTATCCTCAAGAGACACATTTAGAGGAGGAAGACGAAGACGAAGACGAAGATCATGCTGCGAATGATGGTGAAAATATTGATGATGTGGATCAGTACGAAGAGAGGATTGAGCAAGGCGACTTTGAGAATGATGTGGATGACCATGAAGTCGTTCCCAATTTTGAAGAGGAAAAATGGAGTACCATGATGAAGGTGATGCAGATGATGATATTGGTGTCCAGCATGATACAAATACGACCACTGGCTACAGACCTCCTGCCGACTCATTCTACGCAAATACTTGGGAAGATATGGTTGATCCTTCACGTCTTCAGATACCATTTGTTTCTACTTGGGAAGATGGGATGCATTTTTGTAAAGGGTTGACTTTTGCAAATAAAGAGGCGGTGAAGCGTGCATTGATAATATACGCAGCAAATGATAATAGAAATTTTATAATCTGAAGGTCGACCAAAACTCAATTGTGCGCCGCATGTGTTGACGACAACTGCAAGTGGTATGTTGGGGCATACATGAAGGCTAAATTCAATGGTCTGTGGATGGTCACGTCTTATGTGGGTCCACACAGTTGTATACCCTTTGGCCTGCGAAGAGATGGTAAAATGATGGATTCTAATTTTGTTGCATCAGAAATTGTGAGAAAATTGCGACAAAATCACATTGCTCATATTGATGAGCTCTGGGAGATCATACGTACTAAGTATAATCATGAGCTTTCTTACTATAAAGTATGAGACGCAAAACAAAAGGCAATTGCTAAGATATTTGGGGATTAGGAGGAGTTTTACCAAAGGTTGCGAAAGTTGTTGTTGGCATACTTGGATCAGGACACAAGTACCCAGTACAGCTATCACACCATACCTAGGCCATACGAAGGTACTACCTTACTGCGCTATGTATATTGGGCATTCGCTCCATGCATTGCTGCATTCCAATATTGCAGGCTAGTGATTAGTATTGATGGGACTCATCTGTATGGTAAATACAAAGGGCATTCGCCTTTGCTGTTGTGGACAAGGAGTTAGGGGCTAGTTGGGGGTGGTTTTTAGAGTGTCTCAGGACTTCGATAGAGCATGTCATACCAAATGGTGGCATTTGCATTATTTCTGACCGACATAAAGGTATCAAATGCGCCATTCGAGAGTGGCCTAGAGGTCCGGATGGAACAGAACGGGTATTTCACCGATATTGCCTTCGACATGTTGCTAGCAACTTCAACAAACACTTTGATAACCCGACTCTAAAGGCATTGGCCTTGAAAGCTGGATATACGACTTATGAAGCTAAATTTGAGTCCATAATGCAAACCATTAAGGAGGCCGAGATTAATTTACTGAAGGGTGTAGACCCTACTGATCGCCGGATTGCACGTTATATGCCATACACATATCTAATGAGTAAGGATCTGGACAAATGGACCCAATCACATGATGGTGGAAGACGTTACGGGGCAATGACAACCAATATCTCTGAGTGCTTTAATGGGGTACTTAAAGGTGCCCGCGGTTTGCCCATTGCTGCAATGGTTGAGTTCACTTGGTGCAAACTTGTTGCATATTTCCACGATCGACATAAACAAATTACTTCTGATCTCTCTCGAGGTAAGGTGTGGAGTGATTATGCAATGGAGATCTATAACAAAAATGAGCAGAAAATCGCAGGACACACTCTGAGGAATTTTAATCATGAAGAGGGTGTATATCAAATGGTTACCTTGTACAACGACCATAGAGGTGGAGGGGGAAACCACAGTTATGAAGTGCGCGTATTTGCTAGAACATGTGGTTGTGGAAAGTGGCAAAACTTGAAGATCCCTTGTTCACATGCAATTAAAGTTCTTCAAGGTCTGCACCTCGATGCGACCAGCTATATTGACCCATGTTATAATTTGAACAACGCCATTCACGCATATTCACATCATTTTGTGGTGCCAAAGTCAGAGTCATTGTGGAAGGACGTTCGCGGACCACGGTGGGTGCCTGACCCACAGCTGTTGTGAGCCAAAGGTCGTCCTGTGAAGTCAAGAATAAGGAATGAAATGGATGGGGTATGGCGAGAACAGGGAAGTCGGAGGGAAGATCCGGACTTGAGGGAGATTCAACCGAGGCAGCAATGCGGAGTGTGTCATCAAAAAGGGCATAACCGTAGAAGCTGTCCCAATTCTCGTGGGGCTTCGACAAGTGGTAGTGCTATAAACTAGGCAAGTGCCCTCACTGTTTTTATATAATATACTTAGAATTTCATTTGGTTTTTGTTCTTCACATTTGGAAACTAATGACCGTATTTTAATGTTTGTCAGGCGAGCGGAGACTCGATTTTGCTAAGTGACATTGTACGTGGGACTTGTGGTTATATTCTATATGGAGAAGTGCTAGGCGACTATGTAGAGTATGTTGTATCAGTATGGACAAGTGCTAGGTGACTATGTAGAGTATGTTATATTAGTATGGACAAGTGCTACTGCCGTCTTGTAGACTATGTTGTATTGACTTAGTTGTTATTTTGTTTATTGCTGAATGTTGTTGTAATTGAACTATTTGCTATCCATTGTACTCGTTACATTAGTTGCGTTGTGCAGCTTTTGCCTATAATGCCAGCAATGATATTACTTTGGCATTAGTAGCTACTACTTTCGCAAGTTCAACCACAGGGCCCTCATTTGAAGCGATGATAGCTAGGATTGAATGTTTTTGTGTGCTAAGAGGGCAACTATAATGCCCATGAATAGTAACTGTTTTAATCCGGTTGTTTGCATCTAATATACTCTCCCTTTGGCCACCACTATCATATGCTTGTATCTAGTTGTTTACCGCTACCCATGTGATGTGTTCTGGATCTAGTTTACTACTGCAAGGGAAAGGAAAACTAATTCTGGTTTACTGCTGCAGGAGTAGCTGCCAAAAAAAAAAAAAAATCCCAGTAGAAATTGAGTATTTGAAACTCGATTTCTGTTTAAAGAAATCGAGTTTCAGAGACTCGATTTCTATTTAAAGATATCGAGTTTCAGAGACTCGATTTCTATTTAAAGAAATTGAGTTTCAGAGACTCGAGTTTAGGATAGATAAAAAAATAGTGGCATTTCTTTGTTTTTTTTTATTTCTTTCTTATTTTCCAATTTCTCCCTACTAATCAAGATTAAAGAATCTTAAAAAATAAAATAAAAAGTTAGATGTGATGCAATCAGTGGAGCCACTAGAGAGAAATAAATTGATATAAAATTTGGTGGTGGAGAAAAGAAAGTGAAATACTTAAGGAGGAAACCACGTGATATGTTCCTAGATTTGTCTTTCATACTAGGCCATGTGAGGTGGGTTGACATTGTTCATCATGAACACATTGAACACACACAGTTTGCTTTCCCATCAACAAGCATACCAAACGAATGTTAAACACTTAAACTTGTCCTATAAATGCAACAAAAAACCATGTGCTTTTTTTTTATATTGCCTAGTCAATGATTTGGTACTAGAAGAAATCTTTAGGCTAGGTGTTTGTTAATGTACTTTTGTAGCTATTGGTTAATAGGCTATAAGCTCATGATCATTACCAATAAGAATAAACTAAATGCTTCCAATGTGTTCACAATAGAATGTTATCTTATATACTTCATTTAAAAAAATGATAGACCTTCTTAGGTTATGTAATTTCTATTCCTTGGTAATTAGTGATTAGGTTTACATTCTTATTCCTAATAGGTTATGCTAGTGGTCTCCTTCTAAAATATAATAATGGTAAGAACACAAAAATGTTCATAATCTTTTTCCACAATTACTAACGTGGTAATTTTTTTTTTAATGCATTGATAGTTGGGGATAGTAGAATTTAAATTCTGGAATCTTTATAAGAAAAACTAAAAAGTACTAATTGGGCTACAAGCTCTTATTAAAACAAACAAACAAACACATACATACAAAAAAGAGGGAATGATATTCTAACACAAAGACACACCATACCACAAGCTTCTGGCCAAATACGACAAATTATAATTGAAATAACATCATTTTGACCATGATTTTGATTTGAAAATTGGTCATTCTTATCGAGCCCCACCTAATCTTTAAGCCGGCCAAAGTAGCGAGAATAGTCTATTAAGTGTAAGAAATAAATGAACCTTTTTTTCCTTGACGTAGGTAAAGAAAACTATGACAAATACTGTTCTCTCTATAACAAGGACTTGAAAAAAGTTGTATACTTTCTAAACAATTATTGCATGAAACACTGGAAGACAGTGCTCTTTGGCAACCACACAAACACCGGGTAGATAAGATAAGTATAAAGTCCTGTTCTCTATAACATTGGTAGGCACTAGTGAAGCTCATAATCAATTCTATTAAGTCACTATTAGCAAAAGGACAGCCAGTGGCCCTATAGACATGTATACTTTAGCTAAAGCTCAAGAAGTTAAGAGCAAATCCACATCCCATTTTTACATGTAATGGCAAATGAAGAAGCTTGTTGTAAGTTAAGAGCAAATCCACATCCCATTGACCTGTGCTTGTACTGCAAGTGAAATAGATTTTCCCTTATTCCTCGAATTCTCAGAACGACTCCTTTTAAACCTGCAAATTTGCGAATTTCAGGTTTTGTGATATGTGAATATACTTAATCAACTTACCAAAGTAAATAATAAACAAACAACGCAAAAAGCTGGAGGGGTTTATATAAAAGGGCTTAGAATCTTTGCCCTATTTCAGACTAAGTTCCAATTTTTAATTTTGTCAAATAAAGGGATTATATCTTGCCTGTTCAGGTACTCCTCTCCTGTGGAATGAGCTGGTCTGTAGGTTCGAGGTTGAGGTTGGGGAAGAACACAACCATCATCTGGAAATGAAGAAACAAATATGGAGTTTAAAGTCCAGAGTTCCAGGGGAAACTGATTAAACACTGTATCTCTTTGTTTTTTTTTGATAGGTAAACACTATATTTCATGTTATCTGGAGTTTCAAATCACTTTGCAACTTCTATAATTTCACGAACATAGAATGAATCAAATGTCAGTAGGAGAACAATGCATGGATCCACATTAGAGAACTAATTTTGCAGGTAACAGTAGAAAGATCTAAAGAAAACTAGGTAAAATTTGACATAGTAGCAACAAAGGATGTCAAAACAAGCCATGTTACATACACAAGAAGATAATTGTACGTCTAAAACCCACTTGGCAAATGAAATTCAATAACATGTATAACATGGCAAGGAATACCCAGCTGATAATAATTTCCTAGGCCCATCATAAGTTCCGAAATGGATGTCTAGTCTGAATTGAAATGACAAACAAGTAATACATCTACCTTCAATTAAATTCTATATTTGACAAAACTTTAGTAAGAAGTTAACAAAATAAGACTCTAAATAATCATCCAGGCTAGAGGCATGTCTGCAAGGGAACTCCGGGTCACTGGTGGCAGGACAGAAGCAACCAAAAATGATGTTGCATGCATATGTGCCATGATAAATTTTACTACAGGTTTTGAAATTAAATTAGAGCATAGGCACATGTCACTGCCATGTCAAATTATCACAATAATTCAATGTCCATTTGTTCTCTAGAGTTTTGGCCAGTCAATTTTACCAGTTCAGATCACAACTAATATGATGAAAAGGCTGACAAAAAATTCTCCCAGTTCAATAAGAGAAAAGATCCTTGGGCATCATTATAAAAGGATCAGCTATTAAAGTGTCACCAAAAACAATATGGATTCACAAGGAAGAAAAAATGAATGAAATGAAAAACAACAATTGTTTCTTAAACAATTACTGGTGCACCGCCTTTAAAAACAGCCTCAAATATGACTCCAGTATAATAATCAAGGCCTCTGGCAAGACTCAAGTCAAGACTAATTCTGGTTTGTCAATACACTTTGACACTTCAAGAGCTTTAAATAAAATCTCTAGGTAATTCATAGCCATATAAGATCCATTGTGTCCTAAGAACTTGCTGCCCTGCTGCTTAAGCTTAGATAATAGTTCCAAAGGCTGTCCTCTTTCCTTCACAAAAGTGCCAATTTCATCTGCTGTCTCAACAGATAAGCCCTTCTCCTCCACCTAACAATAATTAACAAGAAATATATAACCAAACATACTAAAATTCATGCAATGATATAAATGGAATACACAATTAAATTATTAATCCAACATTTCATTGAAATCATAAAGTATCCATTTTGGCAGTTGAATTAGTAAGCTGGATTAAGGAAATTAAAGTCCAAACAAGGGCTAAAATATAAAAATGGGCTGTGGTCCAAATATGACTTAATGCGAAGTGTATCGACCTATAGCTCTATAATATGCCTAGGCAGTAGGCCTTTAGACTGGGCTGGTCATGTAATAAAAGGGCCTGGTTCCAAAACCATTGCTGGGATGTTTCCAGCAGCAAAATGGACCCAGTGAAGCCCACAAACAGAATTATCTTCTTCCAAAAGAAAAAGAAATCTTCAGAGACATTTTCTAAGAAGTTAGCATCATGTCTCAGCATGATTGAATTAAATGATACAAAACTACTACTGCCTATTCCAGCAAGGTAAAATTCACGGCAGTGACATGTGCCTATGCTCTAAATCGCACTGGTAAAATTCACGGTATCTTCCCTTAGATGGGTTGTCCCTCCTGTAAACCTTAGCTATCTGGTACCTTTTAATCCATGTGAGACCATTCATAGCCACATACCTAGCAAATGGTATGGTTAAGTCGTATCTCAAAGAACAAGTTCTCCACCCTGCCAACAGATTGAACATAAAATTACATCACTATGAGTAAATATGAAATGGTGTAACATAAGCAAGACTCGGTGCAAGGAACTTGTTAAAGCTAAGATTTCAAACATCCATAAACTATAATTTTCGAAAAGGTACTAAAAAAGAAAGACATGGATGTCTTAAGAAAAGAAATGAAGAATTGTCATGCAATTGAAGATCATTCTAAGATCATACCGTGCAAAGTACATCTTCAATTGTTTGGATATTAACAGATGCTAAATCAACTTCTAGCTTTCTGGTCTTGGACAAGATAAGAGAAAACCTAACTAATGCCCATCAAAATTGTACTCCTATTATAGATACTTATTTTGACTTCGAAAAATAAAGGTACATTGAGTAATAGAAAGCAAGAACTCATGATAGTACAAAAAAGAATTGACACATACCAAAATGAATAATCTAATATGGAGGCAGGTTTTCAAGTTCTGCTTCACAGCAGCAAGATTCTCTTTAGCTTTAATGATTCTATGTTGACAAGATTCTTCTTACAACCTAAGGTGTTACACTTCTTTATATTTTTCCCTAGTACCCCCTAGGAAAAAATATAAAGAAATGGAAGACCTGAGGAAGCAAGAAGAATCTTGTCAGCATAGAATCATTAAAGCTAAAGAGAATCTTGCTGCTGCTGAAGCAGAACTTGAAAACCTGCCTCCATATGAACCTCCAAAAGATGAACTTCTGAGTAACTTTTCTACCCAATTTTTGATTTTTCTGGCGGTGTGGGCTATGACATGAGTTTATTGGCCTAAAAAAACAGCTGCCAAAGCAGCCATTCCACTAGCAAAGCATAATGCTCGATCTGCTTTATCAAGCTTTGCTAGAAGGCTAAGAATACAGAGAGGTGAAGCTTATCAGAAAGAAAATAGAAAAGGCACAAAATAAATTGAGAGAGCTGATTCAACTGCATTTGTACACCAAACAAAAAATCTCACCTTTCTACAGCATCCCGTGTAGGATTTCCACTTCTGGTATAGTTATAGGGGCCATTTTCTGTTGCCAAAGGCTGCATAACAGAGTATTAAAGACCATTTGAGTCAGAAAAATAGTTGAGGCAATTCAGAGATCATAAAAGGTAGATAAATGCATAGGTGTGATGACCAATAAGCACATTTTCTCATATGATATATAGACATCCAAAGTAAAGATGGGTTCAAAATCTAATGTTTTATAATTAATACAAATTTACAGGCAGAATCCTTGTGTGTGTGTTTGCATGTGTCAAGCACAATCATAGGTGCATGCCTGCCAAAAAGCTGGCACAAACTACAAGATGATTGTAATTTACAGCCAACAGTGAATTACTAATTATCACCAGTCTTTGTTTAGTCCATCTCAAAAAGTACACATACTTTTGTGATCAAAACATCCAACACTCTAATATAAAAGGGTGGAAAATGAGACCTTTCAAATTTGAAGGAAAAAACAAAGTTTGGGCAACAATTGAATTATGTCCAATTACAAAAATCCTTAAGCTTTAAAACACTGACAACTTTGATAGGGCATGCTTATGAGGGACTTCACACTCCCTATGAATGAAACATAGATACAATTACGGAGGTTAAGAAATTTTCGGAAAATCAAATCCAAACTTCATAATTGGTCAAGCGAAATTGGTTTTATGGAAATAGTAAATCTCATGTTGATTTTTACCGAAGAATTTTTTTTTATATAGGTATATTTTTAACCAAGATAATGTCACAAGGGATTCACAACCAAAGATCATAGAAATATCTAATTTAGAATCTGATTAGAACCAAAGTCCGTAGTACCTTATCATAGATAAATTGCAGGAGAAACAATACATATCACACGTTAATCCATATCTTACCAGCTACAAGATACAAAACGACACAAGTACAATACCACTAGTACTGCACAAAAACATGCATAAATTGGCTGTTTAAGTCAGTTTCATGGGAAACCACTACTGCTCATTTAGTTGTATACTTCAAGATAAAAAGAAATTATTGTTCCAACTACATAGTTAAAGAACCACATGATTTTTTTTCCCAAAGTGAGATGTCCACAATCTCCTTAAATCTAAATTTATAAAGTTTTGTCAATGCTAAAGATTAATGTAATAAAATTTCAAATTAAAAAGGAAATAAATGTTAACCTTTTTTTATTTTTTGGAATAGCAAGTTTAACCAACTTTCAAATATAATTCTGTCTCATGCAAGATAACATACAAAACAAGTGCAACGCAAAGCACACAGTACTAACGCACCAAGTGACAGTTAAGGAGAGGGAGAGAGAGAGAGGATAAATGGGTAGATTTTTAATTGGTGCCTGGGTTAGTTATTTTCCGAAAAATCAGTATGGAGAGAAAAATCTGGATTTTTTTGGCATAATATATACTCAAGATGGATGGATGGAATACTTCAATTTTACCATCAATTTTCTTAACCATGTGATACCCTGGAGAAACCGATGTTAAACCAAAAATTTTCATTTTTATTATCTGTTAAGGCTTGCAGGAACTTCAGGTAGGAGAGTGATTACCAAAGCTAACAGTTATGCTGAAGTATTTGGTAGTCTCCACAATATGCTTTGAGAGTGCCAGTGAGCCTGTCAAAAAGCTAAGCACAGACCCTGCACCCTTTGCCTGGAAGAGGTAAACATATAAATAGTTTCAGGAGTGGGTATTGGTATTGCAGTATTAATCTCAGAGATCTATTGGTACCTGAGAATAATGTAAGTCATGTCTAGGATGATCAGGAAGACCAGCATAGTAAACTTCCTTCACTCGTGGATGGGATGCAAGGAACTTAGCAATTTTCTGTGCATTATCCTGCCAAACTCATCATGGCTTTCAGGTGGATTGCCAGACTCCATTAGTGAAATTGAGACCTGCAAATGAGACAAAAATCACCACTAAAAGTTGCTGAAGCATGGGAATTTGAAAGAGAAGCCTACACGAACAAAGATAGTGCAAGGAATCCACTGTATTAAGATTAAATAATTTAAAAGACAGACATAGAGTAAGAAATTATTCTGAGAGGCTTACCTGCATGCACCGAAGAATGACTTCAAGAAGACAGCACCTACGACAAAGACAACGCACAATGTACGTAGCAGGGCCTTCTATAGAACCATCTTTTCTTGAATACCAAGCATCTAATCAAGAGATCTCCATTGTAACCCCTGCTTGAAATCGAAGAAGCTCACCTGCATTAATTAATAATCAATTCAATCAATACTGCATCAATTAATGCCACTTTGGAGAAGTGTTTCACTTATCTTACCCCTGATTTAGTGAATGAAAAGGTGAAGTTAAGGATGAAACTATCCAAGTTATCCCCTTCAAACATCTCAGATTAGAATTTCTTAAACTTTAATGTGTGGTTATATACCAACCATTCTCTTAATTTGAACACATGAAATTTGAGAATTGGCAACAAAACCACATGAGATTAATCAAATTCTATGTTTCATCATTACAATGCAATCCAACCAAACTGAAACCTGGGTACGAGCTTTACTAAAACTGTAGCTATGATTGTGTCACTTACCTTTGAAGCCAGCAGCCATAATAGTACCAAGTAGACCACCATCATTCAACTCATGTGGCCCAATTCCATCACCTGCAACTGCCAAGCAGTGAAGTACAACCTCGATGTAGTAATTGTCCCTTGTTGATACAGACACATTCACCTATCCAAAAATTTCAGAATATGAGAATGATAGTCAACTCAACTTACTGCTTCAAAGGTTCAGCAAGAAAACCATGTAATTTGTGTGCACCTATGGGCATTGCTAGCACTCTTCACAGAGAAATCAGAGTAAACTCCTTAAATAATATATTACTGTAGAAAAAGCAAAGGTTAGATTTCAGAAAAACAGCACAGACAACAACAAAGGTTGCAATAAAATTTAACAATCATGCATGAGAGAGAGACTCGTGAAACTTGGATGTGAAAAATTGGACATCATAAGAAGAGTTAAATTATAAAATATACTGTCAAACCAGCAAAAACTAGATGAAGAATAGAAAGGAAACCTCTCTTCCAGAATGGGAAAAGAAAAGTACATGATTCATGAGGAATCAGCTGTGTGCAGAACAAATGTTAATTATCTATGGAATCCTATCATATAGCCATTATTTGCTGTTTATTACACGTGCACTGGGGCCTTACCCTTCACTTATCAGGAAAAAGAGAACATTATAATACAGTACAACTATATTCGTAAAAATTTACCTATGTATCAGTGCTCACAGAAGAAGTTTTGTGCTAACATCCTTAACATCAGTGATTGTTAAGGGGGGTGTAAAGCAGAGCCATTGGATAATAATAGATTTTTGAAGACTCTGAAGTCGGTGCTGCTCTAGTACATCTGATAACTTATCGTATTTACCAACTTTGAGCTCCTGAGATCTTGACAAAATCCTGTTTTTAAAAAGATAATTACAAAGTTGACAAACTTTATATGAAAATAACATAATTTCCCTTCTTTCTGCCTGAGATATATAAGAACATATTGAAGAAGAGATACACATGCCTTTCAATAATTTCCTCAAAACTTCCTTTTGAATCATCCCCGGAAGAAAGCGGTAAGTACTCCATAGCAGAAAGGAAGATCTTATATTTGACATGAACACTGTTGGTAGGCCAAAAACCATAATATAACACATCAACACCAAATAAAATATAAAAACAAAAAATTAAGATTGCAACTATAGACACGGTAATAAGATGATAATCCTAGTCATTGCAAAACGGGTATCTTTTATTCATCCAGCAATATCCTCAGTTAATTCATTAATATCTCTTGTACTTTGATATGCATTATATATGATCTCTTAAAAAATATATAACAACTATTGCCAAGTAAATTTCGTTTAGTGCAATTTCAATATTAAGTGAATAGAGGAAACAGATATTCATTCTTAGACCACTCAATCATTTGCATATTCAACAAGAACAAAACTAGTAAAGGATTGTGCATAGTGACACCTGGAGACCCCCCCCCCCCCCCCAACACTTCACACAGCAAGGGTGTTGGTTAGTTTGTATTAGCTACAAATTTATGAATTAGCCACGAATATAAACCAAATCAACTTTTAAACTCTCCCCCTTCTTTTTCTCCCAAAAGGAAAAGAGAGAGAAAAAAGAATTGGCATACAGACCCACTATTCCTTACACTGGTTGGCAATTTGCAATCTAGTCAGCTAAGGTATTTAGTCGAGAAAACTGGTTAACACCAAATCTTATTATTAAACTAACACTCCTTTTTTTAGAAATACCTCAATTTGGCGTTGTTGCTTGCAAGCTCAAGCAACACTTTCATGTAATGTTTCCCTAATCTAGATGATATTAAATATATATATATATATATATATATATATATATATTCAACATACTAGACTACATCACAGAGAAAGGACTATAATATTTGAATGAAAACTGTAACACACATTGAATAGAGTTTCTGAAGAAGAGCTGGAAGTTGTCATGGCTATTGGTTCAGAACTTGAACTGGCCAATTTTCTGGCCCACCTGAAGGTTGAACGGTGCCATCACTATGTCCAGAACTTCCATCAATTACATCTCCAAAACTGTTAATTTGACCCATTATCCCAGGTGGTAGACGAGCTAGTTCTGAATCCACTTGAACATCTGGAGATGACTTTGCCATTGCCCAGCATGCTTACTGCAAAATAACATGAGTAACAAATTTCAATAGCAACCAGCATCCAAAGTAGTCATATAAGAAAAGGGCAGAAGTTAAAAGATCAAAATGATCAGAAACTTTAAAATTAATGCATGCCAACAACCTTAAAAAAAAAAAAGAAAAAAAAAAGCAACAAGATACATAGCAAATGTCAAAACTTAAAACAAATGTCTCACAACGTTAAGAAAGCACTTAGGATTCTCAAATTGATGAAATTTGTATCATAAAAAATTTAGCGAAGGCAGATCGCAAATCGAAATCCGCGTTTGTAATTTTTTTTATACAAACAGATTTGGGTACCTATTACAGGTTACAGCTGAACAATTCTCTCCTAGAGCCATGACAACCCTTTATTCTATATGAATCATAATTTAACAGTAATCATCCATTCTTGTACATTAACACATTTCAATGCATGTCATGAAATTCTTGTTGCAACAATAAAGAAATCCACGGTGTTAAAGTTATATTGCAAGTACTTAGGAAGTAGAGTTTGCAAAATCTGCTTTCTTAGTTCTTCCATCAACTAAGTAGCAAATCACATAAAATCATAGATCTAAATTATTTCATACAGTGAAAACTAAAATGGTATGATGTAATAGAAAATGTTAATTTAAGAGAGGAATAATACTATTTTGTATCCACTATTCAAAATCACATAAATAAGCTTGACATTCCTGAAGTCTTATCCATTTGAATTGCTTCCTATAGTGTCTGAATTATGCCAGACATTTGAGGAAATAAGGCCATGCACGCATTAGTGTCTGAATTAGCAATGTTTTCTTCAGTTATTTTTTATCATGGAGTTGAGTACTCACTGACTTAGTGGACCTTGTATCAGATCGCCATCATGAAGAGCATCAAAAGAATTTTGAAGAACTATCTTTTTAAGGTGTTCAGTTCATTAAGTGCATGAAAGCATGCTATTTTAATCAACATCAAGTTCATCGCTCACTTCCAAATGGATTCATTACTTTCCAACAAACCAAATTATTGTTTCCTTTTTTGGGATAAGGCAACAAATTGAAATGAAAATTAAATAGTGCAGATAAAACAACTTACAAAGATGCATGCTATATGTTCAATCTGAAAGCATAGAGCAAGAGGTATTACCTTTCCCCATTCACGGCAAGCACACCTGCCATGAGATCACTATGTCCAGCAATAATTTTTGTAGCTGAATGCATAACAATATCTAAAAGGGAGAAGGGCAAATTAAAAAATAGAAGATTAGAAGGAGAAATCTAACATTGTAAAAATCCCAACTTTACATCTATAGTGGATGGTTAATAACCTGCTCCAAGTGTCAATGGTTGTGATAATACAGGGGACATTATACTATTATCCACCATCAGAAGAGCTCCATGTGCATGAGCCATCTCTGCTATTTTCTAAAATGGATCAGCACAAAAGAATTTTTCCATTAGAAAGTACTGACTTTCTATATGATTTTATCAGCCCAGAGAAAGAAGGATACTATTCTGAAAATTTTATCATAGAAACATGAAGAAACCAATCATAACAACTAGGCACAAAGATTCACAGCTACAAAGAAATGTAAATTATCACTATTATCACCTTACATCGGCTCCAAGAACGCAAATGTCTAATTTCCTTGGGCTTTTTTATGCACAAGAATATCAACCTCAAAATTAAAAAGAGTCAAAATAAGTTGTGAAGGGTAGATGCTACCTTGACCAAAAGCTCCTCTAATATCCCCATTTTAAGTTTCAATTATAAACTCAAAACACCTATATCCAAGAAAGATGGAAATATAGAATGAGCTTTTTTATTAGAAAAGAAGATTCACTCTAGGATCAACTAATTAATCAAGAAACCAACCCCACTTCTAAAACAAGCAAGTATCTGTCATATCCTTGTAAGTGTTAAAGCAGCCCTTCAAAGAAAAGAATTTCGGTGGCTTTGCAAAGAGAGTTTTCTGTAGAAGGAAATTTGATGCAAGTTGATAGATTGATGAAGTCCATAGACATATGAGATACGAGGACTACACCAAGCTGAAAGACTAGTCAGTAGGCCAAAGAGCATTTTTGATGTAAAACAGGAAATCAAATAAATTTCTACCCCAGTTACTGGTATACCAATAGACCCATTCAACTCTCTTCATTAAAATGGTTTCAATGGCCTCCAAGCCTTGGTGTCGCAAACTATTTACTGTTATTACCTGGTGATTTAGTTTATACCCAATTTAGTTTATACCCTATTTACTATTATTACCTGGTGATTTACTTGGCTCCTTCACCTCCATTTCTGCAACCAACAAAACAAATTAAAGAGAATGTGATGATTCTTCCATCAAAGACAAATAACAATCAACAATCAGAATTATAAAGCATGAAACCCTAACCCTCCATTCATCCACCTAAAAAGAAAAATACAAATAAGACCATCAAAGTCTAATTGCTATTTCTCAGACCTCTTTATTTCCTCATATTAAATTTCCCAAACCAAGACAACCAATATTCAACAACAGATTGAAATGTCCAGTTAAAGGAATAAGGTATCATTTGAGTTACCTCTTTTGAACCTTACGCCGTCTCGTACAATGAGGAGGAGGTCTTGCATGTCCTTCGTTAGATGCCTTGGGTCCAACTTCGTGTCCATGTTTATGCCCTCCTGTCCCACAAGGAGGTGCCTTTGATATGCGTTTCGGCCGACCTTCTGCCACAGCAGGTAACCCAACAGCTTGAACATGGGGTGGGTCGATGCCTGAATAAGGGCCAGTAGACGTACTGTGGGAGGGTGGCTCCTGCTGCATGTCAGGAGGGGTTGGATGAATACCCAGGTCAAAGGATGGAATGGGAAATGACTGTGGGGTGGGTGGACGGATGTCAGACCCAAGACATGGATGTGGGGTGGGTGGAGGGATGGTGGGGCTAGGGGATGGATGTGGGATGGGTGAAGGGATGGTGGGGCTAGGGGATGGATGTAGGGTGGATGAAGGGATGGTAGGGCTAGGGGATCGATGTGGGATAGGTGAAGGGATGGTGGGGCTAGGGGATGGATGTAGGGTGGATGAAGGGATGGTAGGGCTAGGGGATGGATGTGGGGTGGATGGAGAGGGATCGGGGGTAGGGGCAACTCGAAGGGTAGCAACAGGCGGACGAGAGGGACATCCGGCCGGAGCTGTGCTCGTGCTTGGGCCTTTAGTAGTGCTTGCGGCCGCAAGAGTAGCTGCCTCCTCATTCGGGGCCTCAGGGATGGGAGGTTGTGCACGGTCAATCTCATGCACTGCCGTCAGCACATCAGTAATGTCCTTGTGGTCCTCCGTGCCCGCTGGGTGATGCCTCAACAAATGGTTGACAAGTGAAACCTACACATGGAAAACCCACACATATTAGTAATGCCTAAATCATCAACAATGCCAATCGATAATAAAATAAATGTTGGTTCTGAATTGGTTCTGCTAGTAATAATTGCAAATTATAGGGAGAGCAAGTGCTAAGCAGAAAATGTATTAACATATATCATGTTATGATGACAATGGTTTCATGCTAAGAAGTACGGTAAGATGTAGAAGATATGGAGAACTTACCATCATAGTCAATTTAGTACCGGGCCTATCGATAAACCTCCGAGTTACCCTGTTGAACCAGCCAAAGTACTTATGCTGTGGAGGCATATCACCAAGCACTACTTCAAAACGCCGTTGAAGGCGATTACCCCAGTCGAGTATATGCACCGCATGTTTCTGCATCCAATTAACACTGACCTTCCCCCTCAAATCAATTTTATGAAGGACCTCATCAGTGTCAACATCACGGGGAATTTCTTGGATCATCCCAAATTGACGAACGACACGATCTGGTGTATGTTTCTCTATTATGTGGAAACATATAAGCGGCACCGTTGCCATCCACACAGCCCTCCCTGCAACGCACCATGGCGGAAGGTCCTCTAACTCAGCTTCATATGGCTGCCACACCACCTACAATAGCCAAAAAACAAGTACACAACACATTAGGCAACAATGTTTATATTTCAAAATTCACCAAACCTATAAGATTGTTCCTAAACATGTAAAACAGGGCATTTTCATACCTGGCCTGGCAACATTGAAGCTATTTGCTCATGATACCTGTCCCTGAAGATGTGTGCGGGCCTATTTTTCTTGTTTGGGACCCACAACCACCTACAACAATCAAGAACAAGGGATCAATATCTAGAACTTTCATACGAAGATAATGTTATCATTAAAACTATAATGTAATCACATATGACAACTAAGATAATCTTATAGATATTTACTCAATTAATAATATCACTAGAATAAGAAACAGTCCTTATAAAAAACAGAGCACATACAAGCCACATGACAGTCACAAAATTAGAGTATATTAATGTAATCATATATATTGAACCTCTGTTTAAAAATTATTTATGTTGACATTAATAATTCCTAGAGCCTTTAAAATAAATAAATAGAATCAATGGAGTGGGGATGGGATTCAAGAGAGACTTACTTCAGGGATAGTGGACCACGCACTGGAGGACTGTAAGCACCTACTGGCGGGCCACGCTCAACTGCCGGGCACAAATAGGGGAACCTGGCCCATGCCCAGTACTGGACCAACAGTAAGCACCCACCATTCTGATTGGTTCCCCTATCGCTTGCCTTGCATAACTCTCGGTACAACCATGCAAGGCAAGCACTTCCCCAACTATACATTCGTGGGTTGCGAAGGTCTTCCAACTGCTGTACCCACATTAGATGCACCCTATCGCCAGATTTGTCCCCGAATATTGTGTCCCCCAGTAGCGCTAGGATGTAGCATCGTGCGAACTTATGCAGCTCATCCTCTTCAGCATTAGGCGGCAATGGACTAGCAACTTGCTCCAAAAGTCGGCTGATGAGAATCCTTTGGCCAGTGAGTTGCTTATGCGGATCTTGATTTGTAGGTTGAAACCCAAGGAAGTCCCGGCACACCTTTGTCTAGGTTTTATGCGTGCTCCCAGTTATAGCGTCACAATCAACAGAAAGCCTGAGAAGAACCTCCACATCTTGCAATGTGATGCTGACCTCACCATGTGGCATGTGGAAGGTGTGAGTCTCGGGCTGCCATCGTTCCACTAAGGCCGTTATCAGGCCATGATCAATCTCTCTACCCGGGACCTAGAGGAGTCCCTCCAAACCAAGTGCCTTAATAAGGTTAACAACTCTATCGTCCACCATTGGCTCTCGATTAGAGAACTCTGAACTACGACTGCGGCAGGTAAGGGTCCCTGGATCCTGCACAAAACAGAACCATGGATTAATATATGACAGCTGCAGCGTGTACATTGTATGAATTAAATGCATGTACATCAGTTAAAGATTTAGTGTTGCGTTTTACCTGCCCATTCCAAATAGCTTCGGACCGATGCTTGGCTTGCTGTGTCAACACCGTGTCATCAATGGGTCCAGGCTCTGCATAGTTAATCCGTCCAGCATTTTCAGCAGCCATACTGCACAAAAATGATAAGCAGTTAATATGTAATAGATATTATTGAAAGCAAAAACAAAAACAATCTAACAGAGATTCTCAAAAAACAAGCCAAAATCTAAAACTTTCATGCATCCAAAATCAATCCAATTTTACTGTTTTTTATTTGTTATTTTTTAAATCATGCACTGAACTGGGTCTATTCCAGGGAAAAAAAAAAGGTGATTCTAACCAAGTTTAAAAAAATAAATTACTTTTTTTTTTCTTTTTTATATCATTTACAAGAAAACGTACACCTTTTTACCTCACAATTTTTAAGTATAATTGTTCTTTTATCTAGCTCATCTTTAGTTAAAATAAATCAATAAAAATAATCTATACCAAATAAACCCTTGCAATTACTTTAGATGAAGAGCCTTTTTACCTAACCATTTATCTAAGTACAGTTGTACTTTTATCTAATTTGTTTTTAATAAAATAAATCAAAAAGAATAATCTATAACAAATAACTTACAATTACTAGATAAAAATAAAAAATAAAAAAAAAGGAAAAAAACCTCTATTAGAATTAGAACAAGATTATTCCATATCATTACTCCACTAATATATCAAAATAAATCCCTATTAATCTACCCTATAAAATTGTCAGTTTGACAATAATGCTTTTAAAATATCCTATGCCAATCACCTCCACCTTATCCTATGTTGAGCATTAAACCTTTTCCCCCCTTAAAACTATGAAATAAGCCATCTGATACACAAATACTTAGGCAATCAGCATTTCCAATACATGACACAAGACAGTTTGTGGATTATCTCATATACAATGGGAACAAATTAAGGAAGCACTCATGCTTGTTTCATGGTCAACTAATAGAGAAATTCTCTTCAAATTTCCAAAAAAAAAAAATTCCTTCCATACGTGGATAACAGAAAATTCCTGACTTACCCAAATAAACAAATAACTTCCCTTGCATTTTGAGTCTGACATGCAAGTAGGCTACCATTGCACTTGCAAGTGCAAGCTAAGTGGGTGTTCCTTACCTTGTGATAATGTTAATCAGTTGGAGATGGAGGCAATTTCCCAATGATTGAAATATGCATTATACATCAGAACTTGGCGACATAGAAAAATTCACTTCCTAAATCAGTTGGCATACTTCAATCAAATACAAAATTGCAAAGTTGACTAGATTCTTGCGTGATTCCCTTTGCAAACAGAAATTCTCTATAATAATGTTTTAAACTGTGCAACAATTAACAGTGATAACTAATATGTGATTTATCCATTTAATAGACTACTGCACATCAAGATAAAATTATGCAGCTCTTTGCAACAATTAACATATCCATTTAGAATAACAATGGGCAGCAGTACATCAAATACAAATTCAAATTACCACTCCTATTCATACAATCTAGATAAGAAGGGCAATGTAAACAATAAAAATGAAGGGAAAAAGAATCCATCACATACAAGATACTGTCCCACATGAGGAATCACATTTCAAAAATCAAAAGAGATAGAAGGAAAAACTAAAAAGATAATACAAGCCTCCTCATTTCTTTAACCTATTTAGCTTTCTGGAAGCATAAACAATGAAGCATACACATTTAGGTGCAAATTGATACCAAATATAACTGCCTGCTATTAAGGAACAAGTTAGGCCAAACTGGTCAATCTTTAAATTTATGGTTGCTAGTGCCACCATTCTTATGTTGCTGCTGCTTTGATGGTGGGCCAATGGCAGTAAGGCACACAATCCACTCCTTGGAGATATCCCACCACTATGTTTAACTTGTTACACCCTTAGGTTTGAAATGTAATTTAGAGAATGTCATTGAACCACAAGATTCTTAACTCCAAATCTTTTTGTTTTAAATTTTTTGCACTAGTGTATATTAGGAAACGCTTTCCAACCACTTGGCTTTCCTTTTATTTTTTTCTGAACCGGTAAACTTCACTAACAAATGAAAAATACAATTCAAGTAGGCATATAGTCATATAATATTCATATTAGGGCTTTTAGAAAGCTTTTTGGGAGGAAAAACATTCAGAAAATCCACCAGATGTTATTTTTTGAAGAACATTTGTTGAACTTAATTGTGATGCAACAATTGTAGAAATATGAACGTGCATAGTCTTTTTTAGTGTGAATTGAAGAATGTGTACTAGCCGGAAGAAGCAAAACCTGCCTTTGTGTTAGAACCTCATTCCATCTCCTTTGTGTGTGCGTGCGTGTTTCGTTCTAAAAAAAACTGTTGTTAAATTGACCATGCTCAGCACAAATAAAACATGTCTCCCACCTAAGCTTCACCTACCTACGGCTACAAATATGCATTGGGTTCACTTAGACACATATATATACTATCACATAACACTCACTTTCAGTATAGTTTTTATACGGCTGACCACAATAAAAACAACAAACTGTACATGTAACACTCAATCAAAAAAAAAAAAAAAAAAAAAAAAACCGTCAATGTAACGTTAGCAATGTTGCAGAACTCTTTGATTCAACTTATGAAATAAGCCATCTGATACTCCAATACTTAGGCAATCAATACACGGAAAGGCTGACACAAGGCAAAGTTTGTGGATTATCTCATATATGTTGGGAACAAAGCAAGCACTCATGCTTGTTTCACACTCAACAACTAACAGAGAAATTCTTTTTGGATTTCTAAAAAAATCACTCCCATATGTGCAGAACAGAAAATTTTTGACTTACCCAAATAAACAAACAGTTAAATAAATAACTTTCCTAGCTTTCTGAGTTAGATGCAACTAGGCTACCAAGTAGTTTCAAGCCAGTATTGATCTTAAGATACTGCACTTGCAAGGTAAGTGGGTGTTCCCTACCAGGTGATACTGTCAATCAGTTGCAGGTGGAGGAGCCTATTTCCATATGATCAAACCTATGCATGGCACATCAGAACTTGGCAAAATTTACTGTCTTAGCTTTGCTTTGTTGATGTTGGAATCTATGTGTGTGTGTATATATATATGGCATCTAAAACTTTCATGCATCCAAAATCAATCCAATTTTACTGTTTTTTATTTGTTATTTTTTAAATCATGCACTGAACTGGGTCTATTCCAGAAAAGAAAAAAAAAAAAAAAAACTGGGTCTATTTCAACTATTTAAGTCAATTAAATTGAAGTTATCTTTTTTTTTTTTTTTTTTAGAATCTTGACAAAAGTCATAAAAATTCAATCTTCTCTTTTCTTATTCTATCTTTTCTACATTTTTCTCAGCCAGCAGTAATAACCAAAAAGCAAAAATTCACAAGAATATACTAACTCACAAGAATATGTTCTGAAACCAGAAACAGAAATGACATGAACCTAAAATTCACATCCAAATCCCATCATATCAGCCAAATTCCACAACCATAATCATTTAAAAAAAAAAATACCCAGTACTCTGCACCAAAAGCTTCTGCGTATTCTTCAACCATTGAACTTCATAATCAAACAAATTCACAAACCAATAATCCTAAACCAGATTTACATGATGCCATGAAACAAAAGAAGCAAAAGGGTATATTCAAAGAACAATAGATATTTAGAGGAAAAACTAAAAAAAAAGTGCATTACATTATTAAATACATTAGGTTTTAACAGAAAAATGCTAATAGAAGGTTTGATTTGTCATAAACCTAATGTTTAAAGGGTTAATTAATTGTTAAAATTGAAAGTTCAAGGACTAAATTGGCATCCACATCATAGCCCAAGAGTGGTATTTGTCAAACTCACTTAAAAAAAAAAAAAAAAAATTGAAAATCAGTATCTCAATTTATCTATATTAATCTCACATTGTGCTAATATATTATATGCAAGAGAAGGCAATACAGGAACAGAATACCATTCTAGCAAATAAGGTGACCTGCTTTTTATGTTTGGATGTACAGAAAATTGCAATTTAGCTAATACACCAATTAAGCTCATTAGGGAGTTTTGTTAATCTATTGAATACGAGAATAATGTAATCTTTCTCTCATTTTGAAAGGAGCACAGATGCAAAATTCACAAAATTAGGAAAATAAAAAGGGGTTTAAGACATTATCAAATTTAGCAAGAAGAAAGTCATCAAACTTTCAGAAACATGGATCCAATTAAACACTAAATCATTAACTTTAACAAACCCTAACATCAACAATTTAATTTAACAAAGACCCATTTAACAAACCCTAACATCATCACTGCAGAACAATGCATAGTTCAAGATATAAATTTGAAATTTTCCTGATATCAACAGTTCAACCCACGAACAGAACAACGCACAAAACAAAACCAAAAAAAAAAAAAAATCAAACCCACAAACCAATTCAATCTCAAAAAACAATAAAGCTTCGATCTTTTTTAACAGTTTTATTAGAAATTCAATACAGAAACCAAAATAGAAAAGAACTTCGTCAAACCAAAGTTTCTTTGATTTTTCCCACTGTTTCTTGGCAACCAAATAGTTAACTTGGTACAAAGCAACTCACCTTTTTTTTTTAGTTTTCAGAGACCGCGTAGACTGAAGGAACTCAAAGCTTGCTGTGGCTTGATCAATTCTTTTGGCGAAGGCGATGAATGTGAAATAGTGGAGACTTAGAGTGAAGACTAGGTGAGAGAACAGTGAGTGAGAGAAGAAGGTGAGTGACTGATAGAGGAGAGAGTGAGTGACAGAGTTCACTGTGAGAGTGAGACGGTGAGTGAGAGAGCGTGAGACAGTGAGTGAGAGCGTGAGACGGTGAGTGAGAGTGTGTCTGCTCTGTGTGAGAGAGGGTGAGTGAGAGTGGAGAGTGATTTGTGTGAGAGAGGGTGAGTGAGGCGTTATTTTTTATTTCTCTGTTTTTAAATCTAAATGGTTACCCTGCTTTTTCTCAAAAAAAAAAAAAAAAAAAAAAATGGTTACCCTGCTAGTACTCATTTCTAGAGCATATGATAAAATATAAATCATGTTTATATTTTTCACTGTTTACTTTTGTGTATATAAAAATGAAGCTCTAGTCGTTTCGCCAAAAATTAGTGATACAAGTCATTTTGCCAATAATGGTGCTATTGAGCCCTCTTCAAAAATCTGTCCTCTTCCAGAAAAAATCTATGCTTGTGTCCACGTGGAATTTGGCCACTTCAGAACACAAAAGCCGAGCTTTAGAGACTCGATTTTGAGGCCCAAAATTGAGTCTTTGAGACTCGAGATGCTAGTAAATGATAATGTTTAGGAACCGGGTCTACAAACTATATAGTTAGGATTTTATGGCCATTTGGCCATTTTGGCCTTTGTTTTGTAGTTTATATTATTTTATTGAGTTATATGTAAAAATAAAAACTAAGATGTAGAGTGAGTTGTAAAATGAGATGGTAAAATAAATAAAATAGATTTTTAGTGTGTAAAATAAATTTTTTTTGCATCATTGGATGTCCAATCAGTTTTTGGTGTAGACGGAGATTAAACCCCAGATCTCTTATACAACCATCAGAGACTTTACCAGTTGAACTAACTGGAACCCAAGATGATAGTGCTCTTAACATAACGTATTAAAGGTCATTGGTTTTGCAACTTTTTTTTTCTTTGGTTTTTTATAGCTCTTTTTCGACTTGTACCTAACTGGGCCAGACTCGAATTTATGAAACCTGGCCCGTTTGATAAGACTAATTATCTACGTCCCATTTTGACCCTTAAAAATATGAATTTTTAAAATTAATCAATGCAATGTCTAAAGTTAGAAATAGCATATGTGGAACTACCAAAAAAAAAAAAAAAAAAACAAATAGCATATGTGGGGCACAAATATTGATTTGGAGACTTAATACTGTATTTACAATTCGATATGAGATTGGTCAAACCATATAAAATTACAAGATTATTTAGCTAAGGATCATGTTTGACCATATATAACTAGGGTTGATAGAGTTTGTAAAGAAAATCCAACCCTCCATTTTAAATCCCCTTTGAAATGGGGGCTCATCCGCGAAAATCAAGCTTAAAAAGCCATCATCATTAGTCATTACTCTCAAGTCTCAACTACTTTCATATAATGCATGATTGGGAAAATAAATTTGGAAGCTTGCCAGCATACTTTATACGGAGTGTATAAATATATATATATATTTTATATATATATATAAAGCCTGGAAAAATGGATCAAAGAGCAAATATTAAAAATTTAGGTCAACTAGACAAAAACCATGGATGGTAAGTCATGTATACAAGGCCTACCATCACGCACTTTTGGCACTATGGTCATTCCATAAGTATAAGTATTTGTGGGGTGTGAGGGAGTAAGGGTCGGGGTTCAAGTCTCTAGAAAGAAACTTCACACACATATACATTTAGATTAAGTTAGAGTAGAATTTCTATCTTATATAAAAATAAAAAAAAATGTATACAAGGCCAACAAGGTTCCAGCAGATTATACATAGCCCATCATTATTCCTCATATGAAGCAAATAAATAAATAAATAAAACAAATTTTTTAAGAACTTCCATAAAAGCTAACAAAACACTCAAATACTTCCTAAACAAAGTTGTCTAGCCATAAAAGGGTTATGAATGGAATTTTTCACTTTCTAAGAATCCAACAAAGTTCCTCCCAATCCCATTGACATTGAGGAATTCTCAAGAGCAATTACTATTAGGCGCATAACCCAAAGTTGGAGTGTCCCACACACAAATCTCAAATAGAATCCATCAATATGAAAGGAGATTCATGCTCACCTAAGCCTTGAGCCTAGCTCAATTAGGGTTGTGCCAAATGGCCCAAACATATTGACTTGTTATCAATATGATGTTATCCAAACAAAGACAGTATATAAGGCTCTGCTTGGGAGGAGGGAATGGAATGGAATGGAAAGTAATAAAAATAATAATTTTAGAATATTCTTCCCTTATCTTGTTTGGGAGTTTTAATGGAGGGAATGGAAAGTTCATTCCCTTGTTTGGGAGTTTAAGTGAGAGGAAATGGAATGGGTAGGAGGGAACACTCATTCCTCTCTATTCCTTTAAAACCTCAAATTTTCATTCCCCCCGAAAGTGGGAGGAATGGGAGGGAATTAAATTAGATTTAATGATTTTTTATACTAAAACTCCCAAAATACCCCTATATATTCAACCATTTTTTTTAAAAAAACTAGGGGTCTAATAGTAATATTGTCATAAAATGATTCCATTCCATTCTCTCCATATTGCTCCCAAACAGAATTACTTACATTTTATTCATTTTCATTCATTTCCATTCATTTATTTTAAAACATCCAATTAAGGTTACTTAATTCCATTCCATTCCATTTTTTTTCATTCATTTCCCTTACTTAAATACATTCCATTCCTTTCCATTTCCTTATGACCATCTCATTCCATTCCATTCCATTCTCTTATGAACTCCCAAACAGAGCCTAAGTCCCAAATAGCTAATCCCATTATTTGTATATAGTAAAATACCATTAGAATAATCAAAAGAGGGCATGAAACAACATTGATCGATGTCGAGTGATTCCTATGGTGTGAGTCTGTGAGATTATGAGAGCAAAAGGGGAGAGAGCATAGGGAAAAAAAATGGGAAATGGGAGAAGTAAAGATCAACTGGAGGTTAAAATGATACTATTTTTTTGAGCCAAAAGGGTGTCGTTCGTTTCGTTTTACTGGATTAGAATCACGTCATTTTGTTTCTCACTAAAACCATTTTTTTTTTTTTTTTTGGTCACATGAGCTTTAACCAGGTTAACAAATTTTGTGACAAGGTTTTAATGAAACCTTTTGAAGAACTATGAAGTTTAAATGGAACATTTTGAAATCTTAAGATTTAAATGAAACCTATCAAAAGCTCTAATGTTTAATAAAAAAAACTTCACCATTTATTTTTGTGTTTTGGTAATTGAAAATTTGGAAAAAGAAAAGATAAAATTTGACTATAAACTTGATAGTAGCTTAAGGCTATAAATTCACTCAATATATTTTTATTAGGTGTGAATTTTGACATATCACCATTGGATTACATTTTATTCTTATATCCTATATGCTAGTGAAATTTCCAAAAAATCAAAGATTAATAGTTATGTTATCAATCAAACATTTAAATTTCAAGTGTTTTGTAGTCTAAAATTATGCATAAAAAATAAGTTTATGAATCGAATAGTAAATTAGTATATTGTATTGGCATGAAATTTAACATATGTATTAAAAATATAAAGAGTATGTAATCTAACATTTAGATTTTTAAAATATGTAGTTAAGTTAATTGTTTAGTAGAAGTTGTAGCATTAGATTATAACTAAGTTTGTAGCTTAACTTTGTCCAAAAAGAAAAAAGGGATTGCAATGTGATTGTTGACATGGCATAGGGATGACCATCTTATGCCAGCTATTATTATTTATTTTACTAATATGACTATTAAAAAATCCATTAGACAGTAGATACATCAACATTTTTGTTATTAAGAGGACAGGAAGGTAACCTTGAAGAATTAAAATCCTTTATATTTGAAAAGAATCTATTTGATATTCTTAATTATATTTTACAACTTTAAAAGTATGTAAATTATTATATTATTTAAAATTTTTAAATGAAGTTAGTCGAGTGACACTCCATACACTTTTAAGTTTCATGAATAAAATTTTAGCTTTGAATGGACCCTCTCTAGTTTAAGTGAAATAGGGTGAATCTTGTTCATCAAAATGTAGGACTAACCCATACAATTAAAAAAAAAAAAAAATGTATAGACTAACGCAATTGAATTTATAAGGGTCAAAATGAAATCACCATATATTGATAAGAACCAAGAATGAATTTTTTATTTTTAACCAATAGTTTTATTCATACACATGAAAATCGGATTAATCAATTATTGTCACAGCAGCTAATTACATGCGGAGAATTTGATATACGGTATTTGAGCAAATACAATAGAGAAAGGGGCGACAATTATTGGATCTAATTGGTTCACATCGATTGGTATTAGGGGTGGGATAAGCCCAGATGAATCGATGTTTAGAATTTTCCCATTTAAAAGAATTGTTTGGCTGTGTAAATCCCCATCTTTTGCTGTTAAGTGATATTCTTTTCTTGTATCGTTAACACGTTTAGACCCTCTAACTCGATGCATTGTAGCAAATCTTGTTCTTGGAATTTGAATTTCATGCATACTCGAATTCTTGGTTCCGCCAGAATTATTTTCAGTCGAAACACGCACTTGAACTGTAGTGTTACCATCTAGGTTGATCAAGAGCAATGTGATTCCTTTCTGCAATAGTGAAAACTCAACACGTTAGTCAAGTGGGTTCCAGTTAGCTCAACTGGTAAAATCTTTGATGGTTGTATAAGAGATCTGGAGTTCAATTCCTGCCTACACAAAAAACTGATTGGTGTCTTGGTCTGATAATAAAGAGCTATCATCAGGAGTGAACGCCATAAATTGAAACTCTCTTAAAAACACGTTAGCCAACTTTCTTTGTTAGCTTATAATTATAATTTTTATTTATTTATTAAAGTGCTTGTAAGGTGTAGGGGTAAGGGTTGGGATTCAAGTCTCTAGGAAGGAGTTTCATACACATATATGCTTACATTAGACTAAAATAGAATTTCTATCTTGTATAAAAAAAAAAAAAAATTTGAGTTGTTTTTATTTTGACAGTTTACATTTCAAAATTTTCACTTTAACCCTTTAGGTTTGATTATGTTTTCATATTAGTCCTATAGTCCATTTTCATTAGTAATTTAACCACCATAGTATGTTTAATTTTCTTCCAACAGTAACGAAATTTCTGCATTCTACAGTATTTTAGAGCTAGTATTTCATGAATACTTAAATTGCAAATTAATATGAAAACATAAATAAATATACACGACCAAAATAGTCCTAAACTTTATGAGATAAAGGGGTATTATAATTTTTTTCCCCTCTCTCTTACAATAGATTATACTTTTTTGGATGCAAAAACTTACCGTTTTCTTTGAGCAGTGAGCATAAGCACGTATTTTATTTGTCCCGGAGAATCTTGTGGACAGAACCTTGTTTCCCATCAAATGGTGCCAAAGAAGGGCACTGTAAAATAAAACAACAATGTTAGTAAGTTTTCATATACATCCTTTTGCACTTGTCTTTACCTAAAATTAGCCTATGTAGCAAAATATTTTTACTTTGATCTTATGGAAGTTAAAAAAAAAAGTACGACAATAGCACTCAAAGTGTGTAATTTTAGGTATTTTACGTGAAAAAATTTAGTGTCCAAAATCTACCTCTTTTTGGGGCTAATTTAAGAAGATGATATGTTATCTTGTAGTAGGCATGTTTAGGAGTATGATTTTTTAGGTGGGTTTAGGACAAATACCTATAAATCTCATATACATAGCAAAAGAAATACTCCTACAACTTTAGGATCCCATGGACTTAGTCACACATTGCCAAGGAGTGAGTAAAGAGCTTGAGACTAATGGGTTTGGGAAGAAAATTTTATGGGTAAGGGAGATAGGTGTAATGCTTCTCATATGGGGGTAAGGAATTTTATGTGTAAGAGGGATAGGTGTAATTAAGTGTGTAACACCTATCACATGAGTCATGTGAGAGGTGTTACACCTATCCCTATTATACCCAAGAGCAAAACTTAAATACAGTTCCAGAGGTACTCTTTTTATAATTCAACCACTTGTCTAATACTTAATAGAGTAAACGTCCGTCTCTTTCTTTGGGTTTTTTTTTTTTTTTCCTCCTCTTTCTCTTTGATGCTTTACTTAAAGGTTAAAACTGAAAACCATAGAAAACCCAAAACCACAACCTCCCTTGCATCCCACACTCTCTCAAACTTCTAAATTTTTGAAGAAATCAAGATTTCAGATGGACGGAGGGTTTGGCTTGTGCGTATCGCGTTGTCAGTCAAATGGTTTGTTAAATTCCTGGTCTTCGCTTCACTCTCTATCCCTCGCCTTTTTGATTTTTTTCTTTTTGTAATTCTCTTTCCAGATCTAACACTTACACTCTCAAACTCTTACCTTGTGATGCCTTTTGATTCTATTGGTAATGATGGGAAAGGAGTTTTGTTTAACTTGATGGGGATTCCGTGGTGGCTTTTGATCTTAAAGATGAGAACTTTAGATGTGGTTTCATATTGGAGTCGTGGATTCTAAAGAATTATCACAATCATGTGTGGGTTAAGGAGAATTTCTTCCAAGAGAAAAAGGATGAGAAAAAGAAGAAAGAAAGAGACTGTTTTCATGCTTCCTAGGAAAAAATAGAAGAAAAACTAAGGATATTTAACACTGTTTGCTCTGTTAAGTATTAGAAAGGTGGTTGAATAATAAAAGAGGCACCTAAAGAACTGTATTTAAAGTACTGTCCTACACTTAATATCATCTTGAGTTTGAGACTAAGTCTTATCTAGTATATATCTTTTTGTCACTTAGCCAAAATAGCTTCGTTTGAAGCCATGCTTCTCACAAGGGGTGGGGCCCACATGTCTCATGTGCCCATTACATATAAAGCCATGGGGGTTGAGACCAAATTTTAGCCACTCATTTCCTTTGTCACTTAAATAATAAACCTTTGTTTGATTGCCATTAATTTAATTTAATTAAATTAAATGCTTTTCTTAAAATTTAAAAAATGACCTGTAGTAATCAGGATTTGGAGCAAAGGTGGAAGTGTTGAGTAGGCCATAGTTTCCACCAACCAATGTTTGTCTACAGTATGTTTTGGTATCAAAAGATGATGCCATCCCGAGTTGGTCCAAATACCTGCTTAATTGTTTATTAATTTTATAGAAAAATAAAAATCATTATCCAACAACCAATTGAGACTGTAATGGAAAATATATAATAGCAGGAGAGAAAGTGAATTAAAGGATATTACCAGAAACTAAAAACAAAAGCATTAGTGACAAGATTATGGCCACTATTATAAGCCCCGCCTGCTTCACCAACCCATGCAACGGCTTGTGTCCCACTATTCTTCAGAATGCTTTGAAGGCTACTAAAGGTCTGCGATGTGCTGTCCAGACTAGAGGGGTCTAGGATTTTCTCAATAAGGTGATCATCAACTCCTATATTTATTGTATTTGATAAAACAATATCATTATAAATAATAATGCTTGTCTAAAAGCTGCTTATTTTATTTAAATGTAGTGAGATAAAAAGCGAATTTAACCAATACCAAGTAAATTAATTAATTAATTAATTTTAAATAAACCACTTTTTATCTCACTTCACTTTTAAACAAATAAGTTAGACAGAAAATTAATAAACATATAGATGCTTAAGTAAAACAGTACAAATTAATTAATGTACCTGGACCAAGGTTATAAATGTGGTGGGAGACCACTTGAAGAGATTTAGGTGTTTTCTTTATGAAATCTGTAAACCAAGTTGCATCAAAGAATCCTCCTGGTGCCACGATTTGTGGTTTAACTTTAAAACCAGCATAAATATTTTGCACTACGTTTTGGAGAGAATTGATGTCGGATGCATATTGGTCTGCTGAAACTCTTGCCCCAATTCCATTCCCACTCAGTTCATTTCCTGAAAAGGAACAATAATTTTACATAGAATTATCAATTATGCAACCATTGATCGATGATGAATTTAAAAGCTTAAACGCGTATAGAAAAATATGAAATAATTTTACATATACTAACCCCTCAATGTAACTGAATTTTTTTTTTTTTTTTGAGCTTAGTTAGAAATCTTAATCTAATGAACCTAATATACTACCCTCACCCTTCCCCACCCAGGACCACTCGAACTTGGGTCCTCAAACTCCACAAACCTTTTAGGCTTGGAGAAGTTCCACTCCACCCAACGTGAGCAGTGGTCTCAATGTAACTGACTTTAAATTTCTCTTTCAAAGTAGAATTAGAAATAATAAACTTAGGTGCGGTTTGGATAGTTGAAACACAGCGCGTTTTGTGTCTGTGTTTCCTTCTTCTTCTTTTTTTTTTTTTTCAAGCCGTGATTGTTGACTTTTCCCGTGAACAGTGCACACTAGTGGGTCTCGTGCACTGTTCATGGGACCCACAAACTTTACTTTTCAGCAACATTTTCATTAAAAATGGGTCCCACGGTACTATTCACACATTTAAAAATTATTTTACTACAGTGTTTTCAGTTTTCAACAAAATAATCTGTATCCAAACAGACCCTTAGACTAATTTTATATAAGAGACTTGTTCCTTTTACTAGAATATTGAGTGTTGTTATCTCTAAGAGAAAAGGGAAAAAAAAAAATTAAAGCTTGATACTTTTTTTTGGTACGAAATAGAATTTCTATTCTAGCCTAATCTAAGTGTATATGTGTGTGAAGCTCCCTCCTGAAAACTTGAACCCCGGCCTTTACCCCCCACACCCCACAAACACTTATACTTATGGAGTGACCACCGCACCAAGGGTGCGCAGTGGTAAAGCTTCATACTTATTATTAAGAAAAGTTAATAGATGCTTTAAATGTATTGGTTTAAGAAATATTTTTATAAACTTTTTATGGGAAAAGAGAAAAGCAATTAATTTTTTTGACTGTTTTTTATATTTCTCATTAAAGTAGTGTCAAAACTTTTATAAAATGGTTTATTAACAATTGTCTTAAAGGAACTGGCCCGTTAACATGACCACTTATTATTTATTAAGGGTCATGTTAACGAGTGCCCTTAGTAGTGGTTAACAATTCATTTTAAGAAAGTTTTGACACCACTTTTATTAGAAATGAAAAAAACTGTCAAAATATTAATTGTTTTTTTTTTCCCATAAAAACTTTCTTTAAATGGATTGTTAATTATTGCCCTAAGGGCATCCGTTAGCATTTTCCATTTATTAAAATTGTAATATTCTTTGCACAAAAAATCTAATTCTTATAACATCAATGTCCTGTTCTTTTTTATTACTTTGAAATGAAAAAGTTCGTGTAAACAATTTTAATGCCACAATTTTTGTTATAATTTTGATGTAGTTAATTATATGCGGTGAAAAAACAATGGTTAGTTCATATGAAAAGTGATAAAACAACCGCTCATAGCCATGACAAAAGTTATGGAACAAAATTTATGGTAATAAAAATACTGATTTGAGGTTTTCAAGATGGAATCCTTGGTCAATAACAACCTTGGCTAATGGAAAAACAATGATGTCAAACGATAATGCCTTTTGTATTTCCTATGCACAAAGTAGTTTCCCACGTATCTTTAGTCATTACTTGCATCTATCTAAATGCTTTTTGTATTTTCTATGAATGTAGTAGTTTCCCATGTATGTTATATTTATGTCCTCTTTAGTCAGTACTTGCATCATTGCATGTATCTTATTGAGTAAATGATAGACAAGGGTAAGAACTGTTGTTATGTTAAAAAAAAAATATTACTCACTATATTCTCTTTGTATGTTACACTTTTCACCATTTCTCTAGAAAGACTATTAAGCTTAAGCAAATTGCTTCCAGATATACCTTCCAAAATTCAAACATGAGCATAGAATTTCTTACCTAGCTCCCAACCATGAATGATATTATAGCCCTTGTTTACAGTATATCGTATAAGAGATTCAGCATTACTGGAATTCCAAGCTCCTACAGCAGAACCTTGGGAATCTATAGTCTTGCCGCTTAGTTCATTGAGACCAAAAACAACAACAGCCCTGGATTTCAAAAGGGAAGGCGATGATGTTAAAAAACAGTATAGCTAAAGGATATATATATATATCTTTGAAAAAAAAAAAGTTTTCTTATTATTACTACTAGTTGATTTCTAATAACAAAATTATTACCCGGCTTTCTTGAAGAAAACGCTGAGTTCGTCCCAGCGTGACATAGGTAAGCAGCCTTGAGAGAAACCTAAAAACTCCGAATTATTTTTTACAAATGGGCTACACGGTTGTCCATTGCCTGTTCTCTCGTATATTACCTTATCTTGTAAGGTCCCACCTAATCTAATTTTGAGGGGAGAAAAAGCTGCAATATATACAATCAAAGTTCTGAGTTCTAAAGTCAACTTGGGGTCCATTAAAAAAAAGTCATCTTGGATTTTATAAAAAAAAAGTTGTTAAACAAGTTTTATTATTATTATTATTGTGTGTGTTGGTGGATTAAAATTGTGCCAAGTGATCGAGTATTACTTACCTTTGATGGCATTCAAGAATTTTATGTTGTTAAGATCCTACCAAAACAGAAAGACACAGAGTATAAATTAGAATAAGGTAAAATGAGTAACAAAGTGAAATGGATTTTCAGTTTTTGAATCTAATAAGTGTACAATTTGTTATGGATATACTAATTTAAAAGTTTAAATAATGCGGCACTCTAAATGCGTTAAAATTATGGAACACAATCACACTCTTTACATCATTGACCATGATTTTGGTTCTCCTAGGGGAGGTGTTTGGGAAAAGGCTAGTATAAATTATTTGTCAAGGTGGTATTATTGCTTTTGGCCATTACAAACTTCTGGTGTTTTAATTTTGTCATGATACAAAGAATGATATGCAGATGTCAATGAAAATTTACTCAGAGGTGGCAGTCCCTAAAAGTTCTTAGAAGGTCTTCCTATGATGTTAGAAGATTAACTTACTAACAAAATATATTTGGCCAATAGTATAGTCGCATTGAAAAAGAAATAAACTCAGTAAAGAAATTGGTAAAGATGGATTCTGATTTGATTGATAACACGCATAGTGAGGCAAAAAAAAAAAAAAAAAAAAAACATTTTAAAGAAGATCAACTTACTAGATTAAGCAGAGAATCTCTGCCCCAGCTACATGTTCCATAGTCACATTTCTCAGGAGGCCACCAATCTAGAGTGGCACAAACAAAATCATCATCTATCCTTCCAATTGAAGTTGTTCCATTTATAAAAACGTTGCCTTCAATGACATTTCCAGGCCCTGTAGTACTCTTCTGTGAAGCCACGGAGATGGTGAAACTGACCAAGGGCAGCCAGAAACACACACAAGTGAGAAGATATTGGGAACCCATCCTTTAAAACAATATCTTTAGTCTTATTATCTGCAAGTGCAAGCACAGTATTTATGTGCAAAGAGATTTCAATAATTGCTTGTAGTGGGAGGAATCGTGAACATGCATGTGAGAGTGAGAGTGAGAGTGAGAGTGAGATATATATATATATTTTAACAACTCAAAACTTGCTGTAATTGAAGGATTAAATGATGTGATGTGCTATTTTTATTTTATTTTATAGCTAGGTATGTAATTGTAATGTGCTATTCATTAGTATATATAACCAGAAATTCATACCTACACCAAATAAGAAAGACCAAGGTATTAATGACACATGATTATTATATTAGCATGCACGAACTTCTTAATACCAGAGAAAACGAAGGAAAACCTTCACCAGATTAGAAATTAAAGGCAGATATACGTACTAGGTAGCCCCTAACAAATTCATACTATAAATAAATATATATATATTTATATATATAATCAAGTAAAAGTCTACTACTACAATCGTCTCTCATGTGGCAGGCAGACATATTGGTGTATCTTATTCTTATAATAATCGATAGCCTGACTTCCTTGACTAGTTTTCTGCAAAATATCACCATCACTGTCACCTTCTCAATCATCACAGATATTACATTTATGATACCAAATTCTTATATAGTTTATTTTTTATTTAAAAAAAAAAAAAAGGAAAAGGAAAGGGAGGGCCAATTATGAGTTCAATGCCTTTTTAAATATCATTCTCTGGAAAGGATTGGTAAGGAAAATTATAGGTGTATATTGTTTGTTTAGGTTTTATCATATAATTAATTACATTGTTTTAGTTGTGTCAACTAATTACTAATTAACAAAGAAACCCTGCAGAACCCCATCCACAAAGTTGCATGTACGTATAATAAATCTAAACATATATCATTGACTTATGGTATAAAAAACCAGTATGACATCATGTGTGGTTATGATCAAATCTTTCATTTTCAAAACATATGTAAACTTACACAGCTGATGCTAGTATATGTGCATTTAGCTACTGGTGTTAGGAAAAAAAAAAAAAGAATTACGGAGAAAATACAACTATATTCGAAGAGTAAGAAAAATGTGGATTTTAATTATTCCGCCTCCCTCGCTTGTTGTAAGGAAAGAATTAAAGAGCTAAAGTTGGGCTTAAATCTAATTTAATTTATTAAAAGTTAATTACTAAGATTAGTGGATGCACAAAAGAATAAGACGTGTTCCTTTCTCAATGCATAACAATGACACATGTTATCTTTTTAATTAATTTTAATATCCATTAATTGTTTTATTTTTTCACAAAAAGAGAATACAAAACAAAAAATCACATGTCAAGACTCAAGAGCGCAGTAGCTCAACTGACACCTCTTGGTGTTTGATAACTCCTTAAAATGTATACTTGTTATATATTTATGTGGGCGTTATCTCCTTATTACTATGCTTAATTCGTATAATTTAGCCATGATTTGCATTAGTCCCTATTATTTATCTTTACATAATTTTTTGAATAAGATGTTATTCATTGTGTGTAATTTTCTACTTTTAGGAAATCATGTGGAAAAAATGAGTTTACAAGAGTTTGTGAGAGAATAGAGGCCAAACTCGAATTAAAGAGGAGCTAAAGGACCATGCTTAAATGTCTAAGGAGGTGCAGTTGGAGTGCCTGGATCATTTTCCATGTTTGGAAGTTTCAAATAAGGAAAGAAATCAAAGAGGTAGAATTTGAAAAAGAAAAATCAAATTTGAGTATTGATCAGTATTTTGGGCTTATCTCTCTCCTCAAAAATCCAATTGACTCAAGGCCGGATAGGCTGGAACTGTAATTAATTATCTACAACTTTCCAGTTTTGAGTTTTTCGAAATTCACAATTTTTGAAGGCCGAAATTAACTCACAAGTTGTTGCTGTAAATCTAGACAAAAGTTAAATAGTAAAATTTTGTATTTTTCTTTGGACACTTTTATGTTAGGGCTTGGAGGGGAGGCTGTGCAGAATGAATTTGGGGGAGAAAAAAATATTGTATTTTCTTTGCTAGGGCTAGGGGTTATGTTTCTTCTATACAGTATGAATATTCAATGTGATTCTTTCTAAAATTTTAGACAACAACATATTTGATTGTTCAATAAGATTTCTTTTGATGTATTAGTTCTTCCATGCTTTAAATAAGTTCAATCATGTTTTTATTATTATTTAGATGCATGAGGGAATCACTTTTCCCATTTTACAAGCCTTCAAGCTCTCAAGATATTCCTAGCTTTCAAACCTTCAAGGCTTCCCAGATTTCTAAAGTTTCCAAGTCTCTTTTCTTAAGAAATTTGAACGTTTAAGAAGTACCAGAAGCAATACACGTGCTTATACTCGTAAGTTTCTTCTTTTCTAGGATCTTTTCTCCTCAGCCTTCCATTCTTTGTTCTCTTTCCTTGAAATCTTCACCCGTTTTCTCTTTACCCCCCTAGATGGGTAGATTTAAGCAACTCGTAGACTCTGAAGTCGGTATGGAGGGTTTCAGGGTTAGGTACCACATTCCGCATAGAGTAGCCTTGCGGTATTATGCCCCAGATCAGATAGACTTTGACAGGAAAGAAGGGGAGGTTGTCATTCCTATGATTGCTTTTATAGAAGGAGGAATGACACTTCTCTTGGGTAGAGTGACCCGAGACTACCTAATCAACCATAGGTTGTGTCCCCACCAGTACACTCCCAACCTGTTTAGAGTTTTAGGTTGTGTTGATGCTCTCAACGAGCATATGAGTTTGGGACTCATTTGGCATGATGTTGTCCACATGTACGAGTGCCACTCGCTCGCTGACTCGGGCTATTACCTTAAGTCCAGATCGCTCGTTGTTAGGCTTATTTCGTGTCTCCCCAAATCCAATAAGGGCATGAAGGACGACTCCCTGATAGCCTCAAGGGCATTGCATGGTGGTCTTCACTGCCCAGTCTGAGAGGGAGAGCTAGGTGGGGTACTCTAGGTTCAGGTTCCCTCTATTCTTTTTGTTCTCTTGAAGCATAGGCAGTAGCCCCTTGGCTTCATGTTCCTCCATTCTTTTTGTATTTTGTTCATTTCCAATGGTGATTACATTATACTGACCAGGGCTTTTCTCCTCGGATGTCTTTGCAGATAAAAGGCACGTTGCTCCCAGACTTAGCCTCGTCAACGTTCCGGGTCTTAACAAGGTGCTAAGGTCTGAGATCTTCGTGAATGAGGACAGACAGTTACGAGTCGTCCATCTGATCTTAGACTCTATGCCCCTTTCGGACACATTTCAAGAAGTAGGCAACGTGATAAGAGCAGGTGACCCTCGGCTAGCCCAGATTTACGTATCACGGCTTGGTTTCCTAGCCCGAGAAGACCTTCCTTCAGTCGAACTACCCCTCCAGCGCGTTTTGCCTGAAGCAGCAGTCCCGAGAGAGGAGAATGCTTCCTTGCGCCTATCGCTTGAGGTTGAGATTGATCAATTTCACTTCGAGGAGGACAAGAAGGTACGGGCAGATCCTATAATCCAACTCCCGAATTCCGAGGACGAGTTAGACAAGCACTTTGTCGCCCACTCTCTCAAGCTCATAGTTGCCCGCGTAGGCCCCAGTTTCGAGAAGGACGAGGAGATGGACCTTAACCCGAGGAAAGGACTGAGGGGTCTCCTTGTTGGGAGTAACAAATGGGCGTCGTCCAAGGAGGTCTCCAAGTCCCAAGTTCCTGCCAATCTCCCCTTCCTCCTCCTCTTCCTGTAACTACAGTCAAACTGCTCCCTTGCCTGACTTGAAGAAGAAGAGGAAAGTGCAAGAAGTGGAGGAAAGGCAAAGCAGCCCAAAAACGCCAAAGATAAACGGGCTTCTTCAGCGGATAGCAGGGAGGACCCCGTTGGGGCCGAAGTGCGCCGATAGCAGCGCACTTGGGCTCTTCGATTAGAGCTGGATGGCGCTGCCATCCCCTGGGACATTACAGTTCGGGAGTTCTAGAAAGGGCATTCAGCCTACATTGCTGAAGCCCTAGAGCAGCATCTCCTTCTACCCAAAGACATGGATGCTGTTCGGCGCATAAAGCAGCTAGACCTCTTCCTGTCCCTGAAGAGGGATCTTGCCATGGTAAGTTAACCAACACATCTTTGAATTAAATGTTAAGCTGCGCTTTCATTCCTTTTACATATGGGATTTCTTCGTTATTTTTATGCAGGTTACTCAGCAAGTTTTTGTGGCCGAGGAGTGGGTCCGGGACACTCGTAACGAGGTTAGGGCTGAGGCCCACTCCCGCGCTGAGATTGAGAAGTCCCTGGGAGCCTTTAAGCAAGAGTGAACAAAGTTGAACCCCGTTGGGGCCGAAGTGCGCCGATAGCAGTGCACTTGGGCTCTTCGATTGGAGCTGGATGGCGCTGCCATCCCCTGGGACGTTACAGTTCGGGAGTTCCAGAGAGGGCATTCAGCCTACATTGCTGAAGCCCTAGAGCAGCATCTCCTTCTACCCAAAGACATGGATGCTGTTCGGCACATAAAGCAGCTAGACCTCTTCCTGTCCCTGAAGAGGGATCTTGCCATGGTAAGTTAACCAACACATCTTTGAATTAAATGTTAAGCTGCGCTTTCATTCCTTTTACATATGGGATTTCTTCGTTATTTTTATGCAGGTTACTCAGCAAGTTTTTGTGGCCGAGGAATGGGTTCGGGACACCCGTAACGAGGTTAGGGCTGAGGTCCACTCCTGCGCTGAGACTGAGAAGTCCCTGGGAGTCTTTAAGCAAGAGCGAACAGAGTTGACCAATAAGCTAACCGCTACGGAGAGGGCATGTCTGAGTGCCGAGGTTGGTTTGAAGAGTGTCGAGGTTCAGGCCGAGGACCAGCGCAAGTTGCTTTACATGACTGAGATAGAACTGGCCATTCAGAGACAGCTAGTCCTGGATCTTAAGGCTGAGCTGCAGAAGACAGCATCCTATGAACGTGGGGTGCAGGACACGGAGACGTGGCTGGTAGAAGAGGTGGCTGGGGTGTGCAGGGACTACTGCACCGAGGTATGGGCAGAAGCGCTCAACCGGGCAGGAGTTCCTACCATTTCTGAACTGAGGAGCGCTGAGAATATCTTCTTCCCAGAAGACATCAAAGAAGATCCAGCCATGCTCCCTCCTCCTGCTGTTCTTCCTCTCCCCCCTCTTGAGCAGCCCCTTACCATCCGAGCCCCTTCTCCCGATATTGAAGTCTCAATAGGGGCTGGCAAGGGTAAGGAGGTCCAACCACCTATCAAGGCCAATTGCTCCAAGGACGCTCTCACGGTCAAGGATGTGGTTTCCAAGGCTAAGGAAGCAGAGTCTAAGTCCAAGGCTGGGGATACCCAACTTAAGGTAGCTGATTCCAAGGAGGACCCTCTTAAAGCAAAGGCATAGTTATAGGATCTTTCTGTATTTTTTTTTTTTTTTGGTGGTATTTCACCACTGTTTGTAATATACCCTCCCTTTGATCAATGAAAAGACTTTACCTTTTGTTTCATGAATCTTTCTTTTTCCTTGTAACCTTTATTTTCTTATTGGTGTTATTACTGTTCTGCCCCTTAATGAGACTTGGGATTGATAAGATTGCTACCAATAGTGGATTGTTATTACTCATACTTTAACAAAAGCTAATAATAGTGTATTACTACTAATTCAAATAAATTGAACAAGTGCTAGCAATAAAGAGGATTATCAACTACTTGTACTGAGAGTTGAGCCTTCTGTAAGGAAGGCTGAATCTCGTGGAGATGAATAATATATCTTGTAAAAAATAAACAGGCCAGACAACCCTAATTCTGCTCAACACTTATATAAATATCCAAGAACATTAACTTACTTAAAGCCACTGATCCGAGAAGTTGGATATAACTTGGGATCTATTTTGACACTTAGAAAAATAAATAAAATGTATTAATTTACCCAAAGCAGGTGGTCCAAGGGACCAGGCATAGTTAAGGTTCTGTTTAATACTTAGGAAGATGGGCTAAGGTATTGATTTACCTAAAGTATGTGGTCCGAGGAGACCAGACAAGACTAAGGCTCTGTTCAACACTCAGAAGGATGTCATTAAGTATTAATTTACCCAAAGCAGGTGGTCTGAGGGACCAGGCATAGCTAAGGTTCTGTTTAATACTTAGGAAGATGGGCTAAGGTATTGATTTACTGAAAGTATATGGTCCGAGGAGACCAGACAAGACTAAGGTTCTGTTCAACACTCAAAAGGATGTCATTAAGTATTAATTTACCCAAAGCAGGTGGTCCGAGGGACCAGGCATAGCTAAGGTTCTGTTTAATACTTAGGAAGATATTTTGAGATATCAATTTACCCAAGGTATATGGCCTAAGGAGCCAGGTAGGACCAAGGTTTTGTTTGATATTCAAAATAATAATAATAGGAAACTTAACAAATAATTTAACAGACGAGAATGTGACAAATGAAGCTTTTATTAATAGTAATACCTTTTCAGGTTATTTACATTCCAGGGGTACGGTATAACACTTTCATCTAGGTCTTCAAGATGATACGCACCTATTCCAGCCACTGAAGTGATGCGATATGACCTTTCCCAATTAGGCCCTAACTTTCCACAGGCGGGGTTCTTAGCAGTGCCTAAAACCTTTCTTAGAACCAAGTCTCCAGGCGCCAGTGGCCTTAGCTTCACGTTGGCATCGTACTCCTGCTTGAGCTTGTGTTGATAATACGCTAGTTGAACGATGGCATTTTCTCTTTACTCTTCAACTAGATCTAAACTCTTTTCTAATAGCACGTCATTGTTGCTCGGATTAAAAGAGCTTGTTCTCAGTGTTAGGAATCCAGTTTTTAGAGGAATAACAGCCTCGGCTCTATTAGTCATTGAGAAGGGTGTCTCTCCTATTGATTTGTGAGGCGTGGTCCAATATGTCTAAAGGACGTGTGGCAGCTCTTCTACCCATTTTCCCTTCGCGTCATCCAACCTCTTCTTGAGTCCACCCACTATGACCTTATTAACAACCTCGACTTGTCCGTTCCCCTGTGGGTAAGCTAAGGTGGAATACCTATTCGTAATTCCCAGGTCACAACAATATCTCCTGAAGGTTTTGCTATCAAACTGGAGTCCATTGTCTGAGATGAGTGTATAAGGGATGCCAAATCGAGTGACAATGTTCTTCCAAACGAATCTTTTGGCATCCACGTCTCTGATATTTGCCAATGGTTCAGCTTCGACCCACTTAGTGAAGTAGTCCATGCTGACTAGTAAATATCTCTTGTTCCCTGCTGTCTTAGGGAAAAGGTCCAACGATATCCAAGCCCCATTGAGCAAAGGGCCAAGGGCTGGATAGAGGGTTAAGGATCCTTCCTGGTTGATGAATATTTGGGGCGAATCTTTGGCATTGGTCACACTTCTTCACATATTCTTGTGCTTCCTTCTGTTTGTTTGGCCACCAATATCCCTGTGTAAGGGCTCTGTGAGATAAGGATCTGCCTCCTGTGTGGCTCCCAGAAATCCCTTCATGTAACTCCTCCAGAAGTAGTTCTGATGCCTCAGGGTGTATGCACAGCAAATACGTCCTAGAGAAAGAGTGCTTGTACAATTTTTGGTCCTCGAACAGCCAAAACTGAGGAGCCTTTCTTCGCACCTTGTCAGCTTCTGACTTATCCTCGGGCAAGACATCTTCTTTAAGGAATAGCACTATAGGGTCCATCCAGCTGGGCCCCACCCTGATCTGATGGACATGGACCATTTTTCTCTTCCCCTCGGTAGGCTTGCATAAGTCTTCAACAAGAATGACCCGCGGTAGACCCTGTACCGAGGAGGTTGCAAGAGTGGCTAGAGAGTCAGCATGTGTGTTTCCATTCCTAGGGATATGCAGCAAGCTGAAGGACTCGAATCCTAATTGCAAGTGTCTAGCCTGATTCAAATATTCTTGCATTCTCACATCCCTGGCCTCTAACTCCCCTTTCACTTGGCCTACGACCAATCTTGAATCCGAGAAGATCTCCACTACCTTTCCTCCCATTTTTTGGACCATGGCCATCCCCATCAGTAGAGCCTCATACTCAACCTCGTTGTTTGTGGCCGAGAAGCCCAGCCTTAGGGATTTCTCAATAGTGATCTTCTCAGGAGATATTAGGACTAGCCTCACTCTGGATCCCCTTTGATTTGCCGCACCATCAACGTATACCCTCCATGATAAAGGCTCCTGTAGTGAGACCATGGCAACCAATTTTCCATCCATGTTCTGTCTCACGATTTTTTCTTCAAATGGGGTTTCGGCGAACTTGGCCACCAGATCAGTGAGGACTTGACCTTTAACAGAGGTGCGAGGCATGTACTTGATATCAAAAGCCCCTAGGATCATACCCCACTTGGCAATCCTCCTCGTGAAATCAGCATTTCGAAGTAGTGCTCGGAGGGGAAGTTGGGTTAAAACAACGATTGTGTGGGATTGGAAGTAGTGGGGGAGTTTACGTGTTGCATGTACCACTGCTAAGATAGCCTTTTCTAATGGTAGGTAACGAACTTCTGCCTCATGTAATGACTTGCTCACATAGTAAACTGGCCTCTGCACACTATCATCGACTTGGATCATCACCAAGCTTACGGCATGAGATGCCACAACAATGTAGGCAAATAAGACCTCGTCCGCCTCGGGTTTGGACATGATAGGTGGCCGAGAAAGGTACTCCTTAAGCTGCTGAAAGGCCGAGGTGCACTTCTCGGTCCACTCAAATCCCTTCCACTTATTCAACAACTGGAAGAAGGGTCTGCATTTGTCCGCTGACCGAGAGATAAACCGGTTCAGGGCAGCGATCATCCCTGTTAACTTCTGGACCTCAGTGAGGTTCCGAGGTGGTTATAGACTGTTAATTGCCTTAACTTGATCGGGATTGACCTCAATTCCACGGTGAGTGACCATATAGCCTAGAAACTTGCCTAGCCCCACACCAAAAGAGCATTTAGAAGCATTAAGACGCAGCTTGTGTTTTCTCAGTATTTCAAAAATATCCCCGAGGTCTCCCACATGTTCGGACACCGCCTTACTCTTTACCACCATATCATCTATATAGACTTCAATATTCTTGCCCAGCCGTGACTCAAACATCCTAGTCATCATCCTCTGATAGGTGGACTCTGCATTCTTCAAACCAAAAGGCATCACCTTGTAGTGGTAATTTCCAGTAAGGGTGACAAAAGCGGTCTTCTCTTGGTCACCCAAGGCCAGTGGTATTTGATGGTACCTTGAAAGGCATCCAAAAAGCTCATCCAAGGATGGCCTACAGTTGCATCTACCAGCTGGTCTATCCGAGGCATAGGGAAAAGATCTTTTAGACAGGCCTTGTTCAAGTCTGTGAAATCCACACATACTCGTCACTTCCCACTTTTCTTCTTAACTACCACTGTATTGGCCAACCATTCAGGGTAGAACACCTCCTTGATAGCCCCAGCCTACTTAAGCTTCATCACCTCGTCCTTGACCGCATCAGAATGCTCCCTAGATGAGCGCTGAGTTGGTTGCTTTTTGGGGGCAACAGACGGGTTGACATTCAAATGATGACAGATGAAGTTCGGATCCACCCCTGGAGCTTCGTAAGCACTCCACGCGAACACGTCAATGTTCCTTCGGAAAAACTCTATTAGCTCGTCCTTATCTTGAGGAGGCAGCTGAGCTCCGACTTGAAAAAACTTCTCTGGGTCATCACTTACAACAATTTTTTCTAAGTCCTCACATTTCGCCCCCTCGGCCTTCTTTTCCTCGGGTAGAGCCGGAGTCTTTGATTGCTATAAGCTCCTTTCAGCGGAGGCCGAGGACTCCACTCCTGACTGATGCGTTATCGCTACGATCAAGTACTGCCTTGCCATGGACTAACTTCCAATCAACTCTTCAATCCAGTCTCCAGATGGATATTTTACCTTCAAATGTAGGGTGGAGGAAACGGCCTCCAGGGCATGAAGCCAGGGTCTTGCCACAATGACTGTGTAGGGAGAATAGGCATCCACTACAATGAAATTCACCTCCACCACCTCTGATCCTGCTTGTACGGGCAGTCGAATTTGGCCTTTAGGGATAACAACTTTCCCGTTGAAGCTTACCAGAGGCGAATCATAAGTTTTCAAATCCACAGGTTTCAAGCCCAGTTCGTTGTATAAATCGGGGTACATAATCTCAGCTTTACTGCCATGATCCACCATCACCCTCTTAACGTCATAACCCCCTATCCTAAGGGTGACCACCAGGGCATCATCATGCGGCTGTATGGTTCCAACCTTGTCCTCCTCGGAGAAGCTCATTGTTGGCTGGTTCTCCAATCTAGCCCTATTCGGCTCAGGTTTTGAGTCCTCGGCAGGTAGCCGGGCTACAGACATCACTTTGGAGGGGTGAAAGTCGGTTCTCCCCGGGGTGGCGAAGATGACATTGATAGTGCTCAAATAGGGCCTTAAAGAAGCGTTCCCCTAAGCCCTCGATCCTGCTTAGTCTCCTTGCCCATTGGGCCGATATAAAAACTACTTCAACCTTCCATCTCTAACCAGCTGCTCCAGATGATTCCACAAAGTTCTACAATCCTCAGTGGTGTGTCCTTGATCCTGGTGGTACTGGCAATGGAGGCTTTGGTTGCGCCTCGTGGGGTCTCCTCCCATTTTGTTTGGCCATTTGAAGTATGGCTCTTTCTTGATCTTCTCCAGGACTTGGTGTACCGGTTCTCAGAACACCATGTTAACCATCTGAGGAGCCGTAGGCCTCGATTGCCCAGCGAAATCTCTTCGGGGTTTGTTATTGTTGTATCGGTCCGACCTGAAATCCCTCCTCTCCTGAGGGACAACCTTAGCCTTCCCCTTCCCTTATTGTTGGTCTTCCTTGACCCTTTTGTATTTATCAATTCGGTCCATGAGTTGGCGTACATTGGTAGCGGGTTTCCCAGTCAACGACTTCCTCAAGCCGTGCTCGGTTGGTAAGCCGACCTTGAAAGTCCTGATGGCCACCTCGTCAAAATCGTCGTCTATCTCATTGAACATCTCCTAGTATCTATCAGAGTACGTTTTTAGGGTCTTCCCTTCTCGCATGGCCATAGACAGTAGGGAGTCTAAGGGCCGAGGAATCCTACTGCATGTGATGAAGCAGGACCCAAAGGCCTGAGTGAGTTTCTTAAAGGAGTCAATGGAACTTGTTCTTAGGCCATCGAACCACCTCATGGCCACGAGTCCCAAGCTGGAGGGGAACACCTTGCACATTAAGGCCTCATTCTTGGAGTGCACGGCCATTCTCTGGTTGAAGTGGCTCACATGTTCCACAGGGTCTGTTCGGCCATTGTACATGGTGAACGTTGGCTGAGTGAACCGTCAAGGAAGTCTCCCTCCCTCGATCTTGCGTGTGAAAGGTGATTTGGAAATTTGGTTGAGTGCTCTACTCATCGCGTCTTTTTCCAAGCCTTTAGAAGATGAGTTTCTGCTTCTGCGCTCATGATGGACGTCTTTATCATACGAGAAGGACTCACTAGGAGGAGTCCTTGATCTGCATCTGTAACTACGATCTTCTTTATCATCAATGGAGGAGTCAGAGATGGATGGAGTTTTCTTTCGTCGTTCGTGGCGAAGTTTTCTCTTTAGATGATCAATCTCCAGTTGCAGGGCCCTAGTATCCTCCTCGTGAGAAAGATGGCTCCCATTTCGGGATTGGCTCTTGCTAGTGTGGGTGGTATGTGCATTAACCTCCCGGTCTCTTCTTTGCTCAAGATTGACGAAATGGTCCTCACACTAGGACCCCATAGATTCTGCCTGGTTTGGACCTGAACCTACCATTGTTGGACGTTAGACTCACTACATCCCCTGTCTTTTCCCACAGATGGCGCCAATTGTAAGGACTTGGTTCGGATCCCTAGCCTAAAAGGTGGATGGACTTAGGCCTAAAAAGCCCAAAACAATGAATTTGTAGAGAGTGGGTTGGAAAACTGAGCTCTAGTGAATCAGACAACAAACAAAGTAAATCTCGATAACAAGAGAACGAAGATAGATAAGTTCAAACAAAAGAAAGTCGTCCTCGGCACAGTTTGAGGAGATTAGTTCCTATATATTGATTCTCAAATTTAATTACAAGTTCAGTTCTGGATTGCTACAATGTTTTTCTCTCTCTTTTGGATCCCCTACTCCATGGTGAGTCTCTTACATTATATAGCCCCCTTTAGACGATCTTGGCCCTCCATTTGTTGGTCATCTAAACCTCTACTTGAGTACTTATCTCATCGGGCACCCTTACAGGCCCTCTGTGAATTGGGGCAACCAAGGCGGCACTGTTCAGGGGTCTTCTCCACATAAATGTGGCCCGAAAGTTAGCTATAGAGCATTCAATGTGGTGACAGCAGCTTTTCCTTAGATATTTCCTAGCTGTCATTCTTCCAGTACGCTCATAATGCATGTCTTTACCAATAGAACCTCCTGGTACGTCACCCATGATGACAGGAGGCATATCTTGGTCTTCATTGCGTTTAGCCAAGGGGATATTCCTCGTACAACCTCTCCCAGCCATTACAGTCATAGTTTGCATGTGAAGTTTGAAGTATCACGTCTCTCTAACTATTGATCCATCCTCGGAGCATTGTGCCTCCTTGGACAAGGCCCAAGGCCCAACATACATTTGGGCCTATGTCCCCACATAAATAATTACTTCTTGTTGTAACTAATGAATTATAAAAAAAAAATTGCTTCACCAATTTTGAAAGCGATACCCAAAAGAGGGGGGGGGGGGGTGATACAGAAAAGAGACAAGAAATAGGACTTACACAATATACTAAGCTCACCACCAAGGGAAAAACCAATAGGATACAAAAAATTCATCACCCAAAGGAAATTACCAAGGATACATGATTGAACAAATTCACCACTCAATGGACTACCCAAAGAGATACAAAGTATAACACAAATAATTTTGAATAATAAATACTCTCATAATCTGCTCTTAGTCTAGCCAACTATATATATATGTGTGTGTGTGTGTGTGTGTGTGTGTATGTATGTATAGTGTTTAGAACATCCCTTTAAGCATGGAGGAACTAAATGACTACAAGATTTCCAAGACATAAAAAATAAGAATGCAAATAAATGATCTAGTATTTCCCACAAAAGCATAAATCAAGATTGACTAATTAAATGCATCAAGACTTGTAAGATTGAATAAATAAATGTTGTAGAGTCTTAATGGGCTTTGACTAGCATCACAAACTATGGATGATAAGGCTGGTAGGGATCTCCATGTCCAAATCATAAGATTCCTCTATTCGGGCTTATAAGACAACAAGGGTTGTTAGGCATGTTGTCTCTTTATCTCTATTGTTGGCTTTGATATCAAATTGGTATCAAAGCAAGTCTTTCCTATGGATTTATCCAAGTTATCTTTGTTGTTCTAAAATACAACAATCCGTCTACCTCACAATAGAAGATGAATAGAGTATTTTGGAACAACAAAGATAACTTGGATAAATTGACAGGAAAGACTTACTCTAATACCAATTTGATATTGGAAAAAAGGGGTGGATAATAAGGCTGGTATAGACATGGAGGCTTATACCAGTTGTAGACACCCTAATTTGTTTCGACCCATACCTAAGGTCCTCGATCCCAATGATGAGAAATTAATTCACTATCAAAATAATTAACATCGTGTGTGCAACCCAATGAGTAGATGAACCAAAAAGTGGCCCAATGTATCCAAGTCTAAAAGCCCATTTCTAACCTAATTTGTTTAAGGTTTACTAAAGGTGCATACACTGGCTAGAAAAATGATGTGTACACACCTAATCTGTGGCGTACACACCTTCTGGATAGAAGTCTCAAATTACTCTATTTCCATTTTGGTGTGATGTTAGGGCAACTATCTTGATCAATTGGTTGCCCAAATGTCTAACCCAACCATAGAATACCAGTTCCCCTAAAAAAATCCACACTTTCACCATCCAAAGGGTTGGAAACTTTTTACCCACTAAAACTTTGCCAAAATACCAAGGGAAATCTTAAACCTAAGTGTTGTAGGCTAAAGGAGCAGAAACAATGGATTAGACTAATCTTTAAAGACCATTTGGTTAGAAGATAGTCTCATACTCACTAGGATTCAAACTTCTAGTTGGTGTCACACTCAAGCTTGCTAACATACCACTTAGGGTCAACCAAAATATCCTAGTTGAACTGTTTCAAATCATTGCTTCACACACAAAGCTGCGGTAGTCTATTTTAGCTAAGGGGCTAGTCATCAACATTACTATAAGTGTCATGAGGAGGAGATAATAACATGTTCTGTGATAACTATATGTTTCATTTCCTTTATTTTCTGTAAATCAGTTTAGAATCCTAAAATCTTCCTGAGGATGTGTACGCATGAAATAATAGGCATACACATCATTATCTCTGTGTACCCATTCTTTAGACGGCTAGGGTTCTTGTTTTGGTTTTATTTGTTGGAAATTTGTTTGAAGCCTAGGTGCGTATGTCGGTAGAAGGATGCGTATGCATCTTTCTTATGGCGTATGCCAATTTGGGCGGAACCCAAATTTCTTGCATTTTTTTGTTTGATTTTCTTTACATGCTATTTTTTATTTTCTTTCCTTATCTGTTTTTGTATGCTATTATATGTCTTCTACCTTCTTTGTTTCTTTTTTCCTTCTTTAGTTATACACATGTAATAAAACCTAAGATACTCTAAGACTTTTTCTTTCTTTCCTTCTTTGAACATAAACCCTAATGCATATTCTCTCTTCTCTCTCATCCACTCTTTAATTCTAATCTCAACTATACAAGACAATTAAAAGAATCAAAGATAAATAAGGAAGACTTTCAACTCATAAATGATAATACTTTCTAAAAACCTCAATTCAGTTGTCAATTAGAATTCAATCTCTTTTGAGACTAATTGATGAATCAAACATAAGGAAAGTCCACTTTTAATAGGAATCTTTCAAGATTTAATTGATCATTTAATCAAAGTTTGATTTGGGTTCTTAACTCATTCCAAATTAATAATTAAAATAAAACCTAATTAAAGGAAGGTGTCTCAAAAAGCTTCAAGATAATTAAGGTAATTGATTTAAACTAAAATGGTACTGTAAAAGTCAAGTTAATTCATTCTTAATTAATCAAATCCATTCAACCCCTGGAATATGTAAGACAATTAATAATGAACCAAGATAATCAAATTCTAATAAAAGGAAGATGCTCAAGAGTTAATGAAGCTTTCACTTCAACTAATGCTTTATTCTCATAGGACTTAATCACTCATCCTGAACAAAAGCTCTCAATATTGGTTGGTATCCACATGCATGTGCCACAGTCATGCATGATTGGATATACACATGAGCACACTTGGATGTTGTCAAAGTGATGTTCTCAATGCTCACATGTTTAAGGTTTTAGTTTGATGCCATGATATTTTTGTCTCTTTACATGCTTATCTTTCTATATGCTTGTATGATCACATGCTTTACCCTCTTTTCCTTGGTTGCCTCACAAGACATGTAGACCGCTCTTTAGGCTATAGATACAAATGCACATCTGCTTAAGCCTTTAGGATAGCTTTCACTCAATCTAGTTTAAGCAAAGATATATGAAGGCTAGCTATGATTAGGCAAGCTTGGGGTGCCTTACCTCTTCCCATCCTATACTCTAACGATGGACCTAGTTTGGTAGATAGGTCCTCATGGAGTCATGTTTTGATTCCTGGACTTATAACTAGGTGGTGTCTCCTTAGTCTCTTTTTAAGAGGCTCCGTGTACTCCTAGACTGGCTTTGAGTCTAAAATTGTTCTTAGGAAGATTGAGTACCGCGTATTCCACCTTCGTGAGAAGGAACCGATATGACGACATGTCATAAAAGGGGTACAGTTCATGAAACTTACACCAACCTTATTATCCATAATTTGAGCCGCTAGTCAAAGTCCATCAAACTTGTCCTACAACATTTATTTAGTCAATCTTGTTGGTCTTAATGCATATAATTAGTCAATCTTGAAATAAGCTTTTGTGGGAAATATTGCATCATTTATTTATGTTCTTATTTTCTGTGTATTGGAAATCTTATAGTCATTTAGTTCCCCCATGCTTAGAGGGATTTTCTAAGAACTATATATAGTTAGTTGGCTAGACTAAGAGCAGATTATGAAAGTTATTATTCAGAATTATTTGTGTTATACTTTGTGTCTCTTTTGGCAGTCCATTGAGTGGTGTGTGTTTAGCCCTATATCCTTGGTAATTTTCTTTAGGTGGTGAATTTTCTGTATCCCATTGGTTTTTCCCTTGGTGGTGAGCTTTTTATTATTAGTGTGTGTCCTATTTCTTGTCTTTTCTTCCACCTCATTGCTCGAGTTTTCCTCTTTATAAACAAGTCTTGGTGTTTTATGTATGGTTTGATTTATTTTCGCATTTTTATATTGGTCTTTATATATATGCTTTAGTCTATTCTTGAATATGAATGCAAAATGAAATTTTGCTAATCAGTGATATTTGGCTAACAACTAGTTTAGGACTAAAAGTGATTAAGTCGTAAAATTTGATTTTGGGGTCTAAACATTGTGCTAGGCTTTTTAAAAAAAAAATTATATAAATGATTTTGGGTTCTAAATAATGCGCTAGGTTGTTAATAACGTTTTTTTCAATTACTTTAATGTTTCTTATTTTGAAGTCTAAGCAAGGTTTCATGACAGGTTTTCATCATATTTTGAGATTCCTTGCCATCCGCCCATCACAATTGCATGCCATAATACTGAGAGATGATGGAATTATGGCCATGATAAAAGATTGTTTATTCAATACCTGGAATTTCCAAATTTAGTTGTGATGATGCACAAAAATCGTTAGTGAGCTGATCGTCCACACGCGCACCAATGAGAGTACCTGAAGAACAAAGAAACAAAGAACCAACAGAGAGCACCAGTGGAGTGCCGGCCAAATACCCTCTGAAGGTTAAGTTAGTGATAGAAGAATCCCCAAGAACTCAGTAGTGTGAGAGCTAAGGATTTTTTGCGTACCTTGGGTAAAAGGAGACTTGGTGCTTATATAGTGGTATAAGGCTAACCAAGATCCCATGAACATAGGATCTTTCCTTGTATGGAGGATACAGAGTTAGTGTTCCGAGATCTCAGGGCCTTAATTCCAATACTGGGATGTAGAAGGATTTGTGGACATGGTGTGCAAGTTATTTCCATGTAGGGATTTATGAGTGGTGTGCACGCAAAGGTTTGTGGGACTCACGGCTCAACCGTCTAGCTCAAGAGTATCTACCCGTTGGGCTTATATAGTCACCTGCTAGGCCGATGTCTTCATAGTTGGGTTTGTATGCTTCCACACGTGGGGTGCGTGAGTTACTTGTCGGGCTAATCCAAAGGGTCCCCTACGAGTCTTCCAGAAGTAGACGGGCACTTGAGGATTTTATCTTGACGAACCTCGAGTAAGGTTCATTCGTTCAGACGGATAAGGAAAACTTTTCTCTGGACAAAAATGCCCTTATCAAGTTGTATAGTAAGTGTTATACTATTGTTCTTCATTCTTTAAAGAGGAGAGATGTGTCCTTAGATGCCAATAGGCTCTACCTTAAGTGATAGCTGTAAATTTATCTAACACAGATGCATCTCAATCTCAAGCCAGTGCAGCTATGACATGCAGTCTTGTATTAAAGCCCAAAACTGTGTGTAGCATAAGAGAACTATGTTAGTGAAGATTAAGGTTGTCAAAATCGGGATCCTACGTAGGATTGTGGGAGGTAGGTGGGATCGTAGATTGTAGGATCGGATCGTGAATCGTAGTAAAATTCTACATTATTTGAGAAAAAAAAAAACACATTGGTATGTTAAATAATCACATAAATTATACATTCATTCATAAAAAAACCAAAAATTTGCATCCATTTGATGTAATTACCATACATCACTACATCCATTTGTAAGCATCATTTAAAGAGGTCAAAAACCTCAAAACGTGAAACTTTATTGGGATGTTATTTTTCATTTGGGTCCAACTGACATTCTATCTCTCTACATTAGAATAGCAAAACTTGGTCTATTGGGATATTATTTTTCATTTGGGTTCAACTGAGTATTTTGTCAAGTTAAAGAAGATTACAAGAAACCAGGATCATTTGGGATCGTCAGAATCATAAGATCCTACCGATCCTAAACAATCACAAAGATCCTTGAAAGATCCAGATCGTTTTAGGCAGGTAAGATTGTAAAATTGGAGGATCTAGATTGATATTTTGACAACCATGGTGAAGATTCTGTTAGAGTGGAATGCCATGTTTATTGTATCTATTGGTGCATTAGAAAATTTGTTAGAGATGAGTAATTAGCGCTAAGTTTTTTAGAGTTTGTTACATTGTATTTGTTGTATAAATATCTTAATCACTCTTGTAGTCATTATTATAGAAACTAGTCATAGACCTACGCGATGTGTGAGAATAAATAATTATTTCATAGTTATAGTATAATATATAATTTTTTCTCTCTAAATTTTGTGGAAAATAATTTTTTCTCCCTAAAAATTAAACAATTTCTAAAATTATATTTCATTTATCTATCTAAAAAAAAATATAATCATTTTATTATTTGGATTTTTTAATTGATATTATTCATTTTTTAGGCGGTCCATATTTTTCTAAATTATGTTATTGTACATTGTATTTTCTTAATTTTTTTCCTTGTACAATTAAACTGTTTAAGTTTCAAATATATTATTCCAATTTCTCAATCTCTTAAAAGATATTATTATATTTATAATTTTTCTTATACTAGAAGTAGCTTCGAACCATTAATTGGGTTTTGTTTAATAATATAGATACATGAGATTGAAACTGCATATTTCTTAGACATTCCTAAAAATATTTAAAATAATATGTAGAAAAAAAAAGTAGACTTTATGTCTAAAATTGAACACTTTAGTTTCTCAAAAAAAAGAAAAAAAAAAATTGAACACTTCACCTATCGAAATGAAAGAAAATAATTTGTATAACAATATAAAGAGAACGTGATCAAACAAATAAAAATTGACTACAAACACTTTTATTTATTAAGATTAATTGCCTTTAACTGGATATTCATATTGCATTTATTCTTACTATGCTCTTGTTGAGCTTCATCATCCGTCACATCATTATTCTTCTTATTATTTATTTTTTACTTTTAGTTTTTTAACAATATTAAATATATAAATATGTTGACTTTACAAATTCATCTCAGGCAGTTTTAATTTTAAATATTCATTTACTTTAATTTTGATGTTATAACTAAATAATAAATCAATGAAAAATTAAAACAAAAATATTGTTGTGGGGATGCAGGCCCAAATGTATGTTGGGCCTTGGGCCTTGTCCGAGGAGGCACAATGGTCCAAGGATGGATCAATAGCAAGAGAGATGTAATACTTCAAACTTCATAAATAAACTATGATCGTAATGGCCGGGAGAGGTTGTCCGAGGAGGAATATCCCCTTGGCTAAATGAAACGAAGACCAAGATATGCCTCCTATCATCCTGGGTGACGTACCAGGAAGTTCTATTGGTAAAGACATGCATTATGAGCGTACTGGAAGAATGGGAGCTAGGAAATATCTAAGGAAAAGCTACTGCTACCGCATTGAATGCTCTGCAACTAACTTTTTGGCCGCATTTATGTGGAGAAGACCCCTAAACAGTACCGCCTTAGTTGCCTTAACTCACAGAGGGCTTATGAGGGTGTCCGATGGGACAAGTACTCAAGTAGAGGTTTAGACGACCAACAAATGGAGGGCCAAGATCGTCTAAAGGGAGCTATATAATGTAAGAGACCCACCATGGAGTGAGGGATCGGAAAAAGAGAGAAAAACACTGTAGCAATCCAGAACTGAACTTGTAATTAAATTTGAGAATCAATATATAGGAACTAATCTCCTCGGACTGCGCCGATGATGACTTTCTTTTGTTTGAACTTGTCTATCTTCGTTCTCTTGTTATCGAGATTTATTTTGTTTATTGTCTGATTCAATAAAGCCCAGTTTTCCAACCCACTCTGTACAAATTCATTGTTTTGGGCTTTTTGGGCCTAAGTCTATCCACCGTTTAGGCTAGGGATCCGAATCCAGTCCTTACAATTGTCTATACATATTTATCTTGGATTGTTTTAATAGTTGGTAATCACATTCAAATACATAGCCAAGATTTTATTTTGATATAAATTCAAAATCTTACTTTCAAAATAACTAAGTAATATGTCCAAAAAAAAAAAAAAAAAAATCAAACAAAAGCTATAAGAGGGAGAGAGAAGACTTATGATGGAAAAAAAAAACACTACCAAATTGTATTAACCCAAACTAGTATTATAAAAAAAATACAATGTCATCAACCTAAAGTAAAATTGCAAGAAAGAACGAATAAATTAATTATATATTTATATATATATGAGATGAGTTCAAGTTACACCATTAATTCAAAATAGATACAAAGTCTAAAAATACATTACAGGCCACATTATCAATTTTCTAAAATTAGGGCATGTTTGGTAGACTGTAATAGGCGCTGTAATGTAATAGTTATTCATATAGTTTAGTTATTCTTTAGTTTAGTTATGTTTTTATTACAAGGAATAGTAATTCCTTATGAATAGTTATTCTTCAAAATGAGGAATAACTATTCATTTTTAAAATGTTGTATTAGCTATTTCTTAGTAAGTGTAATAATTTCAAAACTTAATATATTTCCAAATAAACAAACTTTCCATATATATCTAACAATTATAAAAATAAAAAATCATAAAAAATAACACATATCTCTCTTAAATTTAAAAAAAAAAAAATTTTAAGGAGATATAATTTTATGAGTAAGATATTTCCTAAAATAAATGTTAAGTTTCATTCTAATGTTTTAACTTACAACCAAACTAATGAATATGTTTAGTTATTATATTACAACACACTTTATTTCAAATAATAAAGATTACCATTCATGTCGTAATCTCCATTTAGTATACCAAACGCATCCTTAATGTTTTATCTCGTATTTCCCATTAACTTCAATAAATGCTCCTCTCAATTTCTCATAGTCTCTCTCCATTCCCTTTTTTCTCTGCAACTCAAACGTATAGATCTAATATCCTTCCATTTTTGCCATTTCCTCAACCTTTCATTTTTTTAAGGTTCTAAATAATTCCTGTCACTTTTTGGTTAAAGTCTCAAATGGCATAAATCCATGAGAGGAGCCGGCTCGTTTGCAAAATAATAGAATTTAAAGTTCTCTACATGTATCAAATAAAATTCCCAGCTCTACCCTGTGCTCTAGGTCCCACTGCAATCACTTTTTTCTTTTTAGTGTTTGCTTTGATTTTTTTTTTTTTTTTTGGTAGAGTAGAGGATCAAAGTTTAGTGTTTTCTTTGATTTTTTTCAATGGACTTAGAGAAGTTAGTCTTGGATGTTCTTTCTCAATAAACCCCTTTCCATCTGTAAAACTCACGCATAAATAATCAGTTTCCCATATATGCAAAGTACACCAAATTTGGGAGGGAAAAAAAAATCAGAGATACAACAATTTACAAAGTTTTCAACCACTACTCCCAAAACTTATTCCAATCTGCCAACCAAATTAATTAAAAAGAATGGAAAAACAACAACAATAACATAGAATAACCTAAACCAGAGACACCCATTAATCCCTTGATCAAGAAAACAACCAGCAAAAACCAAAAATAGCAAACCTCATAATATTGACAGCGACTTCGCTCCCACACTTGCTGTCACATTGCCCATTTAAACTAACCCACTTAAAAAAATGCAACTCAGGAACAACAACACAATTACAATTAATCTTCTAATACTTTTCTGATTCATAGGTTGTTTTCAAATTTGTTATTGTACTAAATTAATATATTAGGATTATTTAAAAAAAAATAATCGATTAGAGTAAATCAATAATCAAAGAGAACAAAAAAAAAATAATAATAATAACTTAAAATACAAAATTAAACCGCATCAACTAAAAGTAGAGTTCTAAATAATATAAAAATATATCAACCTAAAGTAGAGATGCAAGAAAAATAAAAAAAATCAACCAAAAAAATTAAGAGAGAGAGAGAGAGATATAACTTCTTTTCTTTTTTTTTTGTGAGGGAAAACTATGCAAAGAATGGAAGAGAGTGACAAATTTATAGTAAAAATGGGTGAATAAAAAGAGACAAAATTAGATAAGATGAAGAGAAAAACAGAGTGATATTAAAGTAGGGGGTAGTGGAGAGATGAAAAGGTAAGAGTGGGAGAAAAGGTTGAACAAAATGTAAATATTAAAAAAAATGAGTAAATGTTAAAAAATAATTATAGAAAATTGGAAAGAAATAAGATAATGACATAGACAATATATATATATATATATACACACATAGTTTTTGTATTGAATTCTCATAGTTTTCTCTCTAGAATTGCTTTCCTTTTATGGTATCAGAGCCTTTATCAATGGGTTCCTCTGCAAATTCAACTTCTTCTACAACAAACACTAACAAGAACACCATTGCTATTACTCATGGAGTTAATCCTTCACACTTGCTTTTGTCTAACATGGCAAGCATGATGGTAGTGAAATTGGATTACAATAATTACTTACTTTGGAGGCACTAGATCGAGGTTATCTTGGAAGCCTATTCTATGATCAATTTCATTGAAGATACCACTGGAGCTCCAAATCCTTTTCTGAAAGATAGTTCAGGAAATTACACCACTGAAGCTATTCATTTTCATATTGAGTTCTCACAGTTTTCTCTCTAGAATTACTTTCATTTCAACAACCCCTTTCCTTGTATGAGCAAGGTAGAGGGTGAGATGGTGGGTTTAAAGTTTAAACCTATTGAATGTGTCTGTAACTTACCAATTCAAAAGGGGAAAAAAAAAAAAAAAAAAAAAAACAAAAAGAACAAGAAAAGAAGATGTATACTTGGATTTTCTTTATTAAGAATTGACCAGATCATACCAAGCAATTTGATGATGGCGGATGGGGTGCAGTGGGTTGGTGGCTTCATTGATCTCTCTCTCTTGATCAACTAATTGTTCAGGTGTTTATTTTTTTAAAATATTTTTTTATTTAGTTGTAGCGTAAGTGTATTACTCTTGTTTTTCATTCTTTAAAGATGAGAGATGTGTGATGTGTCCTCAGATGGCAATAGGCTCTTGCTTAAGCGACAACCCCTTTCCTTGTATGAGTAATGTAGAGGGTGAGATGGTAGCAGATGTATCTATAACTTACCAATTCAAAAGGGGGGCAAACAAAAAGAGAAGGGACAAGACTCTTGACAAATACATTATTGGTCTTGAGCACATACTTAATTAAGCACTTCTTTTTGTCCCTAACCCACTGCACCAATTGAGCACATACTCAAAAAAGTGCTTAATTGAGTATATGCTCAAGATCAATAATGTGTTTGTTAAGAGTCTTGTAATTCAATTGGATGTACCTTATAATGTTTCCAATAGAGACATATAGGGTTTAAATCCATTCCTCATTGTAACTATCTAATTAAAAAAACAAAAAGCAATGATATATTTTGGTCAAAAATTAATTAAATAATCCTAGTTTTGATTGTGCTAGTTATTTATTTATTATTTTTGATGGAAAGACAACAACTTCATTCAGAATTTAAAGACAAAGGTACATCATGGAAAAGAGCTTGTTCCAAGAAACAAAGACATTTTTCAATCCAAGCAGAATAATCAACTACGCCTAGAGCATGTTTTGCTAACAGATGTAGAGGCCTATTGCATTGTTGACACACATGAGAGAATGTGACATTACGTTACTCATTACATTCAGCAAGTATACCATAAATCAAAGGAGCCACCAACGATGGAGCATGGGAAGATCCATTCAGCGCCTGGACAATGGTGCCAGAATCACCTTCCAAAACAAATTCTCTAATACCCACCTCTTTTGCAAAAGTGACACCAGCCTTAAAAGCTTTAGCTTCGGCTTCAATAGCACCAAGTGGTGCAAGAATTTTCCTGCTTAAACTAGCCATAAATCTTCCCCAATGATCCCGAAATATTACTCCCACACTAGCTGCTTTCTGCATCGGGAAAACCGCACCATCTACATTGATCTTGTAAAGAGGTTCCACCAGTGGACACCATTTAACATCCAACTATGTAGACAGCTTTGGAGGAGAAAAATTCATTGCCCAGTATTCTTCTAAGTAATGCTCACACCACTAAACTAGAGATGGACCAGCTTTCCTTTGTATCCCATGACGGACATCATTTCCATTATTTCATAACGCCTAAACAATTGTAACAATCAAACCCGTCTTCCATCCCCCATTGAGCTTCCATTAAAATATACCAGAGGAATTCAAAGAAGCTTTGTAAATGGGCCCCTGACAACAGAGAAAAGAGATGAAGAATTCCAAGTCCCACGAGCCTTAGAGCATTCCCAAAAAAGGTGGAACAAAGATTTAGATGAACTCCCACATTCCTCACAAGAACTATCAACCAAAACTTTTCTCCGAACCAAATTATCTTTTGTTGGTAAAATGTCACGAGCTGCTCTCCAAGCAAAACGCCTAATCTTATGAGGGATTTGGATTTTCCATAATTATCTCCAAAATAAATGCATGCTGCTACCATTAGAAATAGAGCTCATCTCTTTGTTTGACTCTACATCCAAGGCCAATTTATAAGCTCTTCTAACAGTAAACAACCCATTTGAAGTATCCCCCCAAACTTGTTTATCATGAGGTAGTTGAATACTCAAAGGTATGCCAGTTATTTCCTTAGCTTCAAAAGGTAGAAATGCTTGTTTTAAGAGATCCAAATTCCAGCAACTCTTATCCAGATCAATGAAATCACTAACCATAAAGTCCATTGGAAACAAACCTCTGGGAGAGATAACTTTGTGCGTAGAAGAATTAGGAACCCATTTTCTCCCCAAAATGTATACTTCTGCCATTCCCCACACATATGATGGTTTACTCCCTAAGGCATGCATAAAATCACAATCAAGAAAATACTTTGCCTTGAAAACCTGATACACCAAAGAGTTCTATCCCACTTGAAGCCACCAACCCTGCTTTGCAAGAAATGCTAAATTAAAGGGTTTAAGTTGTTTAAAACCCATCCCTCCACATGATTTTGGAACACATAGTTTATCCCAACTTAATCAGGCAATTTTTCTTTCATCTTGTTTTTGTCCCCACCAAAAATTCTGAATCATGCTTGTCAATTCATCACATAGGGAATCAGGTAATTTAAAACAACTCGTGGAATATGTTGGAATTGCCTGTGCAATCGCTTTGATCAAAACTTCCTTGCTAGCCTTTTGATAATAACTTCTCTTTCTAACCTGTCAGTTTCTTCGCCAATTTTTCCTTAATATCATTAAAAGTATTCCTTTTATTTTTACCAACTAAATAAGGAAGACCAAGATATTTTTCATGTTGACGAATGATATGAGCACCAAACCTCCTTTTAATCTCCTCTTGGATGTCACCCTCTGTATTTTTGCTAAAAAAGAGCGATGTTTTTGTCCAATTGAATTGTTTTTCCGAAGCCTCTTCATAAACTCTAAAAACACGCTGCAAAGAGTCACATTCTTCCAAATTAACTTTACAAAAAATAAGACTACCATCTGCAAAAAATAAGTGAGAAAGACTAGGACCTCTACGACAAATAGCAACACCCTCCATAGCTCCACTTTGCACTGATTGTTTAATTAAAGTTGATAAAACCCTCTGCACACATTAGAAATAAGTAAGGGGATAAATAATCCCCTTGGCGTAAACCCCTAGAAGGGGTGATACAACCTCTGGGCATCCCATTAATACGCACAAAATATGTAATAGAAGAAATACACTGCATCATGAGACCTCTCCATCTTAGACTAAAACCCAATTTCTCCATAATTTTATCTAGGCAAACCCATTCCACCCTGTTGTAAGCCTTACTCATATATAATTTCAAAGCTATCTCTTCTACCTTACCACTCCTTCTTTGACTAATATGATGCATAGTTTCAAAAACTACCAAAACGTTATTAGTGATCAACCTGCCATGCACAAAAGCACTTTGTGTTTCACCAATAATTGATGGTAAAATCTTTTTAAGTCTATTTGCCAGAGTTTTGGAAGCTAGCTTATAAACAACATTACAAAGGTTTATTGGGCGATAATCTGTTACACACATAGGATCATTTATTTTGGGGATTAAAACAATATGGGTTTCATTAAACTTTGGTGGAATATTCCCAAAATTTAAGAAATCCAAAACTGTTTTAGTCACAACCCCACCAACAGTAGGCCAAAAATGTTGAAAAAATAAAGGAGGCATACCATTTGGACCTAGTGCTTTGAGAGGATACATCTATTTCGGAGCTTTACTTACCTCCCCCGCTTGAAATTCTTTTCTAAGAAATTGATTCATTGTTGAGGACACCTTCGGTTGGACAACAGATAGCAACTCTGTGAATGCCGTGGAGTTAGTTGACTTGAAAAGATTAGAGTAGTAATGAAGCACAACATTCTCCACGTCCCTTTGGTCATCCACCCACACGTCATTAGAATCAAATATGCCTTCAATAAAATTCTTTTGGAAACGTGATGAGGCTTTGGAGTGAAAAAAGCTTGTATTCTTATCTCCAGATTGAATCCAATTTTGTCTAGACCTTTGATGCCACATAGCATCCTCCTTATCTCTCCAACAATTTAGTTTGACCCTTGTTTCTCTCATAGAAGCAATAATATCAGGCATAGCACTTTGCAATTCTAACCATTCAAGATGCCTTTGAGGTCTAGCAATATTCTTCCCCACGTGCCCAAAGACGTTTTTATTCCACACCTCTAATTTGCTGCGACAATTATCCATACAATTAGCCAATGAAAATTCAGACCCCATAGGAGCCCCTTCTTCCCAAGCCGAACTAACCATGTCCTCACAACGAGAATCCTTCAGCGACACAGCTTCAAAGTGGGAAATTTTGCCTAACTTGTTGAACTTATTTCTCTCTTTCAATTGTAAGGTCAAGGGGCAGTGATCTGATGCTGATGAAGTTTGATGATAAAGTTTTTCCAAAGGAAACCTGTCTAACCAATCCACCGTAGCAAACCCTCCATCAAGCCTTTCCCTGATTTGTATCCCATTCCTTTGTTGATATAGCCAAGTGAATTTAGGTCCAACAAACCCCAAATCTCTTAGACCACACCGATTAATAGTATTAACAAACCTCTGCATTTGTAATGCAGGTCTTGTCACTCCACCCTCCTTCTCTAACAAACATTTTATTTCATTAAAATCTCCAATCACCAACCATGGTAACTGTGATAAGCCACTAAGTTGTTTAAGTAAGCTCCAAGACTCAACCCTCTTAGCAGTATCAGGATTTCCATAATACCCAGTAAAATGCCACCAACCCATATCCTCTCCTCCATAAACCTCAGCATCAATATTTGATAATGAATATTTCAAAATGTTAACTCTCACATCATCTTTCCATAATAATGCTAATCTGCCATTACTATTTCTACTCGGAATAATTAAACCTTGCTTAAAACCACACTGATCACGAATCTTCGCCATCCACTCTCTATCTAACTTCGTCACCATGAGAAAGACAATTTTGGGCTTCTTTATCCTAATTACCTCCTTCAAGGCATTAATTGTGCGAGGGTTCTCAAGCCTCAAACAGTTCTAACTTATGAGATTTATTGGACCCGTTAACAATCTCTGCCGATCCCAAATGTGTAGCCAAGAGCACGCTCAGCTTTTTTGTTTCCTCCTTCAGCTTTGCCTTTTTCTCCAACCCTGAGTTTGAATCTTTAATAGGGGACTTTCTCTTAGAACACATCTCTTCTATTACTTCCCTCGAAACAGATTTATCAAGCCTTTTGTTAAACCTTGTCCAGGTACGACTCTTGGGCCTTAATTGAGAAGAGCCCATATTTTCCTTAGCCAAACTAGAATCCTTCCCAGTTGAGACTTCTAAATTTTTTCCAATAGACAGATTCAGATTGGACCCACCAACGTTAGCCACATCCAATTCCACGTGCGATTTAACTGCATGAAATCTGTCCACACTAACCGCCTCAGATTCCAAATCCTTAGGGAGTCGTTCTGAATACACGTAATCCTCTAAAATTTCCTTATCAATCTCCTTAAGTTTCTCCTAAAAATTCGGATTTGAATTACCCAATTTTGAAATTCCACCAAATTCGTGAAACTCAAAATTTTTCGCTCACACTCGAACCACCCTCCGGAGACACCTTAGCCACTGGTTGATCACGGCCATTTTTCACTCCATCAGGCTCCTTAGAATCAACATTTTGAATCCTTTCTAAACCAGAACTAACTTCCACTGTCCGATCCCCCAATTTCAATGATTGTGGCCTCCTTGTCCATCTCTCACCATAACCCTTCACTTCAACTACCGCTATCCACGACGGATTAAACTGTGGGGCGCGAAGCCATTGACCGAATTGTAAATTCTCAGTCTTCAAAGTTCCTTTACTTTGGAGCCATAGGATGCAGTCCTTATTGTGAGAGACTGCAAACTTCCAAACGAGGAGTATGCTCTCAAAAAAGAGATTTAGGTGCTTTTAAGGGTATTTTTTTTTTGGTAAGTGGTGTAGAGTCGCCACTTATTTTTTATGCAAAAAAATAAGAAAAAACTAAATACAAAATATATGATAAAAAAACTTCATTGTCATTGATTGAATAAAGATAAATACAATCTTGGTAATTTAAACCTTACAATGCTCTGAGTCCTAGTTACAATAGATGTCAAAGAATACAAAGCTTTTGTTCCTAGTTACAATCTACCAAAAATTAAAAAAAAAAAAAAAAAAAAAAAAACTAATCTACCTATCCAAAAACCTAAGTCCGAAGGCTAGGTTATAGAATGGGAAGGTGTTAGGCACCATTCCGCCCAGATAGAGTCTGGTATTGTAGACTCTAATGACCGATATATCTTTTTTTGCATGATATGAATGATATGTTGAACATACATGACAAACACTTGACCAGAACTAACTCAAGTAAATTTATTTTATGAATGTATCCTCTTTTTTTAGAAAAATTCAGATCTGTTTTGTGAATAAAAGAATTAAGATTTGTAAAGAAAAATCATACCTGTTTTTATGTAGATAAAAAAAAAAAAGATTTGTAAAGAAAAATAAAATATGTTTTTATATAGATAAACAAATTAGATTTGTAAAGAAAAATTAGATTTGTTTTTGTGTAATTTTAAAAATTAGATTTGTAAAGAAAAATCAGATCTGTTTTTGTGTAATTTTAAAAAAAGTGATTTTATCAAGAAAAATCATATTGTTTTTTTTTTTTTTTTTTTGAATAGTTAAAAAAAATGATTTTTGGTTTAAAAAAAAATCAGATCTGTTGTTGGACATAACATAAAAAAAAAAAAAAAAAAAAAACTTTTTGAAAGAGGATTCCCACTCATAAGATGAATTTATTTTACATGCATCACATACTAAGAAAAAAGAAAAGATTTCAACCTAATTTTTAATTTCTTCTTTTAAATTTCAAAATCTGCAATTCTGTAACAAAGAAAACTTTTTCTAAAAAAAATCAGATCTGTATTTAATGAAAATATAGATCAGTTTTTATGTGTTAAAAAAAATCGAATCTATATTTAATGAAAATACAGATCAGTTTTTATGTGTTAAAAAAATCAGATCTGTATTTAATGAAAATACAGATCAGTTTTGTGTGTTAAAAAAATTAGATCTGTATTTAATGAAAATACAGATAAGTTTTGTGTGTTTAAAAAAATCAGATATGTATTTAATGAAAATACAAATAAGTTTTTATGTGTTAAAAAAAATCAGATCTGAAAAATTCATATCAGTTTTTAGTTTAAAGAGATCTTTGACAATTAGCAGATTTTGAGATTCAAGAGAGAAATCACAAAAAAATCATCTAAGAACATGTTTAAAGAAAAATATTAAAATAAAACATGGCAATTATATCAAGAATCAGAAATAATCAAACATGCATCATCAACAAAATTAATAGAGAAGACTAGAAGAAGAAAAGAAATAGACTACCTCTTGCATGAGTGTGCTCTTCTTAATGAATGAATATTTTAGGATTCAAAGAAATTTATTCAACTCTTTGAAGCCTAAAATACTTCGCTTACAAAAAAGAAATTCATAAGGCAAGAGCCTCCAGAACATCTTTAACGTAAGGGGGAAAGGAAAAGAAGAGAAGAGCCAGAAAGAAGGGGTTCAAAAAGCGTGAAAAAGTCTCCTGAATTTTGAGAGGCATCCTCTATTTATAAAGGTTGGGATGCTTCGAAAAATTAGCTGAATGATCAGAATACGAACTGGGACGTGTCCTTATCTCTAAAAAATTGAAAAAGGTAAGGTTTATCTCAATCCAGAAGTCCTTGGGCCAGGCCTCGAACTTGTGCCAATCGGCACTTGAAAAGTGCCGATTGGCACTCCAAGAGTGTCGAATGGCCCTTTTGGGTGCCAAACCCGCGTTTGAGTTTTGGTCCACTTTGGACTCATTTTTTGAGCCGGGACTTGCACTTAGACGCGCTTTTAATTCGTATTCTAAAAATTAAACCCCTTTTCTTGATGATTCAGGTCTTTACAGTAATGATTATCTTGTAGATAAATATCCCAAAAAGTCTTGATTATCTACAATTTCATTGTTATTTGATTATCTACTTTATTCCCATGCATGCAAGTCTATTTTTGACACTAATCAACAACCAATCACAAAATTATTTAATTAATTTTAATTGTCTAACCAATCAGAATTAATTTAAATTAATCATGCGTGACTGGTTCCACCCAAACAAAATGCACATAGACTGTGCAAACTTGATCATGCGATATTTTTCAATTCGACGGTGTGATTTGGAAATTGGGCATACCGTCGCGATCATTAGAATCTCAAGATCATTTTTATGATATGCAATGAATGAATTAATGCATGTAATGCAACTATGATTTTTTCGGGTATATGAATGGTCATTCTAGCCATCTTCCTAGATTAAATTATGAGTGCAAAATCGAGTGTCTACATTTATCATTATGAGAAACTTGGCCACACCAATAACAAATATTTGGAAGCCTCTCATACTTAAAAGTAATCCAACCCTCTGAACCATCATCAAAAGCAACTTTCCGTCCCCTACATAACGGTTGAGTAATGTCAATAGCCACCCTAACACGCATGAAATTTCCACCAACCATCTCTGAAGTATCCTCAGATAATATAACAATTCCTAAAGTTTCACCAATAACTAAAGCAGCCTCAGGAGTCAATAGACGAAAAGGGAGATAATGAATTTGGACCCAAAACTTCGAGAAATTAAAGTCCAATTCCTCCAAGGGTGACTTACCATCATACCTCTGAAAGACAACAAGGTGTTTATCAAAAGACCAAGGTTCACCCAAAAGCACCTTCTCAACATCTACTTCAAGTTCAAAAGCGAACACAAGATTGTTATTACTTGCATCCCTTATATTAAAATTTTGTCTCGCTCTCCACAAAGGTCTGAACGTCTTGGCTATTGCATCGATATTTACTGTCCTCTTGGTAAAGAATTTGGCAGCCAAAACGAATTCTTGTATTTGCTTGCCTTTAGAGAGCACAACCTTTTTGCCTTCCTTATTAGAGAGAGAAAGTTTTTTCCTACTATTCGCAAGATCATCCATCAATCTACACCCACTATTTCTCAACACAACAGAAAATATAACCTAAATATTCAAGCAAACTTATCAACGCAAAGAAAAAGAAATCTTCTTCCCCAAAAGAGAAAGGAAACTACAGCCAAGAGAAAGTAGAGAAAACCCACTAATTTAGCCGAGAACGTAAACTCCACCCTTTTAACCCGGCTCTCCAATTCATTAATTCGATTTAGGACTTTTTTGTTTGGACTTTTTAATAGGCACTTTTATGATAATTGTTAATAGAGTTTGGTTTATCTCCAGTAATTGCGCTAGTTATTAAGTTAATAAAAGAAATTAGAATGACTCGTTCTCAAAAAAAAAAAAAAAAAAAAAAAGAAGGGAAAAAAAAAGAAAAAAAATGAATTGCCAAACAAGAAAAAAGGTAATTGCAAATATGCTTGTAAAGTATACTCTAAAATCTAATTTACGTTATTAAAAAAGCGAAATCTTCTAAAATAGTAAAGGGACAAAAAGACCTTTTTGCGTTCGTGTGCAGGGGTTGAGGAACGGAACGCGACCGAATATTTGGTCTCTGTTGTTATAAAATTGACAAGGAAAGAGACAGTGAAGTTTGCTTTGGAGTTTGAGTGTTCTCTTTTGGTTAACGTGTCGTCCTACCACACTCCATTCCAATTTCCATACCTTTCTTGTTCACCTCTTCTTCCTTTCTCTCAACTCCAACTCCCATACCGCATACAAAGAATTCAGGTTAATTAGATATGTCTTGTCCCTCTCTCTTTCATTACTACTATTCCTTGTCTTCTAGTTACTCTTATTCTGTAGAGGTAGAAGAAGAAGAAGAAGAATGCAGGTGTCTTCTTTTTGCTCACCCTTTATATCCTTCAACTATACCCCTCATCATTTTTCTTACCCACTTCAATTCACACTTCATTCTTCTCCTAATGCAAGTGTTAGTATAATTGCTGAGCCTCATGCTCGTGGCTGCCTCAACCAGCTCCTTCCTGTCTACTATCCTAGAACTACTACTATTCGGAGGAGGAGAAGAAAGTATGGTGTGGTCTCTGCCACTGCTAGTAGTAGTAATGGGGGCTTGGAGCCATTCACAGAACGAGCAATTAAGGCCATTATGTATTCCCAAAGAGAAGCAAAAGCACTTGGGAGAGAGACGGTATTTACACAGCATCTCTTGCTGGGTTTAATTGCTGAGGATGAGGAGCACCACCTCCACCTCCACCATCATTATCATTATGAGCAACATGGCTTTCTTGGATCGAACATCACCCTCCACATGGCACGCGATGCTGTTCGCAACATTTGGCATCATCCTCCTCCTAATCCTACTGCTTCTAATAGTTCTAGTTCTAGTTCTAGTTCTAGTGCGGCTCTCCCCTTTTCCATTAGTACAAAGCGCGTGTTTGAGGCTGCGCTTCACTATTCCCGAACCATAGCTCATCATTTCATCGCCCCTGAGCACATCTCCATTGCCCTCTTTACTGTTGATGATGGCAGTGCCACTCGACTCCTCTACAGGTACCCATCCCCTTCTTTCTTTTTTTCTTTAACAAAATATTTCAGAGTGAATTGTATTAATATGCAGCAGCATCATGATTAGGCCAAACTACACTCCAATATTAACTCCTTGAAATTTTTTATCTCTTCTGTGCTCTCCTTTGGTCTAATTTTTCTCCCTAATGAAATTTTTTAGTACTCTGTGCAATGTGGCTGACAGGTTATTATACGATGGCAACCTTCTTAATTTATTGTTCATTTATAATGATTCATGAATTTTAATGTGCACAAAGGTCTAGAGTTGGAATACATATGCTACAAACTTGCCATCTTATATAAGTATGGTATTCAGATTAGGGGCAAATGTCAATCAGTTGGTGGCTGTGGCAATCTTCAGACTTCAGGAGGAGCTTGCCAAAGATGGTAGAAATCCATCCGTGGAATCTCAATGGATGCGTGGAAAATCCTTTTTAAGAAAAGCAGCAATTATGAGATCCCCTGAAAAGCCAAGAGGTAACAAAACAAGTCAATATCCTCAATTTCTTTAGTTTCATGATCAATAAGTCTAAATTTAATGACACAGCAAACTTTACAACATTTTTCATAACTGCTGAGGTGGTAGGTTGTGATTTGGTACAATGAAAGTTATGTCCGTTGAGTTTTAGGTAAAAGTGATATCGCATTAATCATAATTTGTCACTTCAACCAGTTGTGAAATATTTTGTTTCTACAAAAACGGAAAGCAACGTTTTGTAATTTAACTGTGTCTGTCAGAAAAAACTGCATTAGCACAGTTTTGTGTGGATCTTACTGCCCGTGCAAGTGGAGGGCTCATAGATCCTGTTATTGGCCGAGAAAACGAACTTCAAAGAATCATTCAGATACTTTGCCGCAGAACCAAAAATAACCCCATTCTTCTTGGTGAAAGTGGCGTTGGAAAAACAGCCATTGCTGAAGGATTGGCATTAAACATTGCAGAGGCAAATGTTCCTATTTTTCTCTTGGTGTGCTATAATTCTTCTGTTTCTTTACTCTTATTCAGATGCATCTGCTTATAGTTTCATTGTTTTTACAAAAAAAATAAGTGATTAGTTTATTGTTGTTTCCTTAGAAAAAACGTATAATGTCCTTGGACATAGCACTATTAATGGCTGGGGCAAAGGAGAGGGGAGAATTAGAGGCACGTGTTACTAAATTAGTTGAGGAAGTACTGAAAGCAGGTGAATACATTTTTGAAGTTCCATTTAAGAACAGAACTGCTTTTACTGTTGCTCAGTTTTGATATGCTTTCATTTGCAGGTGATGTCATTCTTTTTATTGATGAAGTTCATATACTTGTTGGACGAGGAAATAGGGGTTCTGGTCTTGACATTGCTGATCTACTGAAACCTTCACTTGGGAGGGGTCAATTACAGGTGATTGTTTCTTGTATAATGATATAATCATGCTCGTCTCATATCTTGTCATGTTAGTGAGACTTGAAGACCTAATATATAGGCATCCCATCTAAACTGATTATTAAAGCATGATTCTTAAAATCTAATTTATATAAAACTGAAACTTATTGGAAGTTCTAGGAATAGATAGTGAAGTTATGATCAATACTATTAGGCAACCAAACTCCATGTATGGAATCAGTCACCATGTGGCACTCATGAACAACTGGGATGCCATTTTATCCTTGGCTTATGGGATTAGGCTCACAGCTTGATCAATGGAATCCTTCAAACAGAGGGCCAAATCAAAGAAATATCAATATTATGCCTTTTACTAATCATCTAACCAGTGTGACCTTAGATTTCAAATGAATATAACAGATACATCACTCATGAATCTGTTCGAAGAAAGTTTGCTTAAAAGTGTGTAGTTGGAATTTGTCCTAGATGATGCTTAAAACAGTATCATGGTCGGTTTAGGTGCAAGTGCAACCTAAACAGACTATCATAACGATTTAAGTACAACAAAGGTATATGAATGTTGAGTGTACCAATATGAAGGAGCGATTTAAATGCACTTGAATATCGGTATCATGGTCAAAGTGATGCAGCCAGAGGCAGTGATCAAAGACATGATTGCCCTGGATTAAGTAGCAAAGCCAGATAACATAAAAGGATCAATGTAGCTGACCCCTAGTTGCTGGCTTTTGGGCTTTTTTAAGTTGACTCTAGTGAAGGTGTGAAATGTCCACTATCAAACCTTAGTTCTCTAACAATACTCATTGTTACAAGATTACATAGTAAACTTTAAACTCAAGTTCTTTCTCCTCTTGGGATTGAAATGTAATTGTCGTCAGGAAGAAATCTTTACTTTTTGCTCTGAAGGTGTCATGAGGTGATCAGTGGAAAAACTTTATAACATCCTCGGATCATTTTTGTCCTTTTTGAAAAATTTAATAGAATTATGAGTTATGACAGCAATGTTCGTTCATGCATTTTTCTGTTCCAAAAGCAATCGTTTTATTTTTTCCCCTAATAACTGCAAGTCTCTAAAGGGTATATGGCAATTTTAAAATTCTAGTATGAATCAGTTTTAGCACTTTCTATATGATTTTTTTTTATCACTTGTCACAAGTCTGTGCAAAGCGTGGGAAAGTTACAGCCCCTTGTAGGAAACTTTTTATTGAATTTAAGAAGGGTAGTTAGAGAAGACTTCACTGAATTTCAAAAGTATTTGTTGTTTTCCTTCAGTGACATTTAACTTGGAAAGAGCAAATTCATGGTGCCTGGCTCTTGCATCTTCACTCAAGTATAGCCCTTACTAATTATATTTTTATGTGAGCATAATTGTCGTTGCTAAGATTTATGCCATACGAAAGAAAAATAATTCAAAAAAAAACAGCCAAAGTATTGCAGAAAGAAGCACAACAACGATTGTAATCCAAAGTATTCAACCAAAAGTCATGGCTCGAGAGCTTTGATAGTTGCAAAGAAACACAAAAAATAAAAGAAATAGCTTGCAGCCATTTGAAAAAAACAAAGAAGCCTTTTAATAGTTCATAACAAATTAAACCTCCTTGTATACTTTAAATTTAAACAAACCAAATTATATGGAAGGGCAACAGCAAAAAAAACAATAAGCATAATTTTAGATGGAAGAAAACAACATGAGATAGAACAATAAATTAGTACATTTGGCAGCAAAAGCTTTCCAGTTTTGATGTTTAGTTGCTTTCAAGCACATGGTTTCTTCTGCTTTTGAAACAACAAGAAAGTGCTTTCTCCTGCCATACTTTGTTCTTTTAAGTCGAAGTAGTAAGAGTCTCATTGACTACTCGAATCAAACATATGGTGGGCAACCTGTTAAATATACAATAAGAACTTCAAGATGCCAATACATGTACATGCAAATTTATAGAGATGAAATTCGGATTGGAACTAATTATCTTCGATGAAAATGAACCACATTAGGAAATTCTGGATAACTAATTCCTAAACTGAAAAGAAAAAAGTGTGCAATATATAGGAAATGAAGCATCTTTACATCACTACCACACAAGGGATTGTGAATCCAAAAATTTTGGATCCCAAAAACCCACTTTTCAAATGGCATTCTCATGAAGGTCTTATGTGATGTCTCTCAATGATTTTAAAACACTTAAGCTGTACCGGCTTTTCATATAGCACGTACCCACCCCATTCTTCTATCATTCTTTTGCATGCATTGTTCATTTCTCTTCACTTCTATTCTATTAGAGAACTCACTTACTTTTCCCCCTTCAACCTATTTTCTTGGAGGAGTTTTCCACTCCCTCTGTCATAATTTTGTTAACTTTGGGTAGAGCCATTTTCTTTGGAAGTGCTACATATATATACATAGGCGTGTGGCATGGGTTCCTTAACTTCTATCCCTATGATTCCTTCTTTCACATATATGTCTTGTCTGTATTTCTCTGCAGCCTTTACTGAAGCATCAAATGAAGATAAACCCTCTCTTCACAAGCAATATATGTTTATCAAATTGTCCAACAAACCAGATATTGGAAAAATTGATAGGATAATGCTGATGTGGCAAATTTATGAAGTCGACCAAAATTCAAATGCTTCCATAATAAAAAAAAAAAAGTAATAATAATAAGAATAAGAATAAGAATAGCAATAACAATAACAATAACAATAACAATAACAATAACAAGTATATCCATCTTCATATTACAGTAGTATATCCATCTTTATAAAGATATCTAACTTTTTTTTCCACATATAATAAGTTATCTTGTATCGTGATTAAGGTGCACTAACCTACCATTGTTTGCAGTGCATTGCATCTACAACTATAGATGAATACAGGATGCATTTTGAGAAGGATAAAGCATTAGCAAGAAGATTCCAGCCTGTGTGGATTAATGAGCCTAGCCAGGTTGTTTTCAATATTTGTTTTCATCTTACAATATTTATGTTCAGTTGGTTTTTAATTTTTTCATTATTAAATATGTAAATATTTTTAGGATGATGCGGTTAGAATATTGTTGGGTCTACGTGAGAAATATGAGGCGCATCACAACTGCAGATTTACACTAGAAGCCATAAATGCAGCTGTGTATCTGTCTGCCAAATATATATCTGATAGGTATCTTCCTGATAAAGCTATTGATCTCATTGATGAGGCTGGGAGTAGAGCTCATATTGAAGCCTTCAAGTGGAAGAGAAAACAGCAAACATGTATACTTTCAAAGTCACCAGATGAGTATTGGCAAGAAATTAGAACCGTTCAGGCTATGCATGAACTGGTAATGACAATGTCCAAAATTAATGTTTACTTAATATATTCATGATTTGCAGATAACACAAGATTTGTGTCTAAATATAACCAGGTCCTGGCAAGTAAGCAATATGAAGGTGATTACAGCTTGGATGATACCATTGATCTTGTTTCAAAATTCTCTTTGCCTTCCACATCAGATGCCAATGAGTATGACATTTGGCCCCAAATTGTATGAAGGATGAAAACACTAGGCCTGCATTCACCTTGGAATCAGTTTGATACTTAACTAAATTTCTTGTTTTGATTTTTTTTCCCAGACCTTCAATAGTAGGACCGGATGATATAGCAGCAGTTGCTTCACTTTGGTCAGGGATTCAGGTTCAGCAGCTTACTGATAATGAAAGAATGCTTTTACTGGGTCTTGATGAGCAACTTAGGAGACGAGTTGTTGGTCAAGATGAGGCTGTTTCCGCTCTTTCCCGAGCTGTTAAGAGGTTCTGGGCTGGCTTGAAAGACCCCAAAAGACCAATTGCTGTAATTCTCTTTTGTGGCCCAACTGGGGTTGGCAAAACTGAATTAACAAAAGCTTTTGCAGCATCCTATTTTGGATCGGTAAGGCATCAAACTAACTATATATGTGAGTTAGGTGAAGTTTCGCATAGTATATCTCTTTAGCTAATATTACATTACTCAATGACTATCAATCAAATGAATTTTTTGACACTCCCACTCTTGGATTACGCATTCTCTTTCTACTTACACACATGTCAAATTCATATTAATCAGATGTCATTTACTGTTAGACACCATTTCAACCTATATATATAAGCTATTTGGTTCTGGACAACCGTGTATTTTAATCTGCTGTTTTGTTACCACTTTTTTGATGTTGGACTTCACATTTACATGTGAAATCCCAAATGCTTCCTTAAACTGCAATAATTATTATTATTTTTTCTTTCTAAATTGAATTGTTAATATGATGTACATATTTTTAATTGATAAGTTATGCGCCCGATGCATCTTGAACCCAAAACTTCACCCTTTACCTATGGCTTATAAGGGTAGGAGGTGCAAGTTGAGTTAGATGATGATCCATAATAGCCTTTCTGGTGCTGGATATGTGAAGCAAGTTGTATGATTTTTACTGACAATGGGATTTTTGGGCATTAAGGCTGGTAGGGGTCTAGATTTTAATGTGGAAAAGGGCTAGGAAACATGCAGGGTTTTTTAGACTCATATTCTGTGTAATAAGATGGGTATATTTTAGGGCTCAAACTGGTAAGACAAGTAAGAATATCAGATCTGATTCAGAACTGTGAACAGTAGACAGAGGACTGTAGGCTATAGCAGTTCAGGTTTTGATTGATTTGGAAGCCAATCAAACGTAGGTTGTTTAGGATTTCAGGTCAGATTATAGGTTTGAAGGTTGGATGGTTTGGACGATAATGTATATATCACACCTAGTTTTCCCTAACCATTACACCTTGTGTTAAACCTTAAGAGTATATTGATGCAAAATTTTGATGAACTTATTATGTAATGAAACATCATACGGATTTGTGTGAGCTTTTAATTGCTTCCATTTCAAGTTTAGAAGGAAATTTTCAGAGACTTACTAGGCCATCAGCTCATGTGTTCATTTGTGAGGGGACAAAATTTGGCTACAAACTTAGTTGTAGCCTAAAGCTACAACTCTCACTTTAAAAATTAACATAGTAACATATTTTGAAAATCTAACCGTTAGATTGCATGTTCTTTATGTTTTTAAAGCACATGTAAAATTTTGTGTCAATCGGATTTTATTTACTATTCGATTTATAAACTTATTTTTATGCATAATTTTAGACTACAAAAGCTTGAAATTTAAGCATTTGATTGGTGACATAATTATTAATATTTGATCTTTTGGAAATTTTGCAAATATGGAGGATATAAGAAGAGAATGTAATCTAATGGTGGATTTGTCAAAATTCATATTTAATAAAATGATATTAAGTGGAGTTGTAGCCTAGGCTACAACTAAGTTTGTTGTCAATTAAGCTGCTTGCCTTGGAAACCCTGGCCCACGCACAACAACAGTCAATCAGCAAGCATATATCGGTGTTACAATTTTTAAAATTTTATTCTAGCGTACCATGGTAGTATTAAAAGCAACCACATTTGATGGCCAAATAAGACCCATGAACACTCAGTGAGATGAATCAATTCTTTGAACAACCCTATTAAGCACATTGAATAGATGATGAGAAGGTTAGGTCTGCCGAGATGAAACTAATAGGTAGAGGCAAAAAATACTAGTATAATATTGACAAATTCCACCTTAGAAAAGATTATTCTGATGAGAGTTTTTTTTTTTTTTTTTTCAGCCGGTGGTGATTCTAAGCACCCATAGCCCATACGTGGTGAAGCCCAGGGTTATTAGTTTTTCTCCTTTTGTTTCTTATTTTGCTAACACTTCTGCATCATCCCCCTAGCACTTAAACTGAAGGGGAAAAAAATGATACTAAACCAACTGTTTCCTAACATAGAAGCTTACAACTATGACTCAATAACAGCTAAAGTAGGATGGGAAGGGTGCCAATTAGGTCCAACACCAAATTTAGGCCATAATTTTGAATGATCTTGGGGTGAAGTTTGATTTTCCTAGAGGTTCTAGCAGCATGAGTCAATCTAACTACTTCATACGATAATACCATGGAAACAATGGCTGAAATGAATGAGGAAAGTGATTGAGAAATTAAAACTGGAAAATATCCAAGAGATTAGAGTTGATTTCGTGATTACAACTTAATGCAGTACCACGATCTCAATCTACAAGGTGTCGGCATTAACCATTAAATTTGATTGAGAAATTTAACCATGCATCCAGGGCATTTCAGATGATGCAATAATGGTTTTGCATTCCAGTCATCTTTTCATTGAAATGTTTAATCCAATTTGTATGATCCTTGACATTATCCCTTTTGCATTGAAATATTTAATCTAATTTGTGTGATCCCTGATATTCTTTTTGCAGGAGCAGGCCATGATAAGATTGGACATGAGTGAATATATGGAGCGGCATTCAGTGAGCAAATTAATAGGATCACCCCCAGGTTATGTTGGCTTTGGAGAGGGTGGCACTCTAACTGAAGCTATTAGAAGACGGCCGTTCACAGTGATATTGCTTGATGAAATAGAGAAAGCCCATCCAGCTATATTCAACATCCTCCTCCAATTATTTGAAGATGGCCACCTTACTGATTCCCAGGTTTGTTCCTGCTAGTTTGCACCAGTACATGCTGCCAGAAAATGGTAGAGATCAAATAGTGGACAATTGAGCTCTGCTTGATAAATGGAAAAAAATATGATTAACACTGCACAGAAATTAATTATAAAAGAAAAAAAAATAGTATAATGGAATCTTTCTGCTAATGAAATAGTGTAATTTTAGCCTTGTTAGATAGTCTTGGACCATTCAGTCTCTAAGGTTTCTTAGAACTTGGTTTAACAGGGAAGAAGAGTATCTTTTAAGAATGCAATAGTGGTGATGACTTCAAATGTAGGTTCTACTGCCATCTCTATGGGTAGAAAGAGCTCTATGGCTTTCTTCACTGCTGATGATAAGTCAACTTCATATGCTGGGATGAAAGAAATAGTAATGAAAGAACTCAAGACATATTTTCGTCCAGAGTTGCTCAACAGGATAGATGAAGTAGTTGTGTTTCGTCCCCTTGAAAAGGCTCAGGTTTGTCACCTTTCATTGACTTGTTAGCTCCAGTGAAGTTAGTTCTTGATAGGTTGTCATTACACCATTATGTTTATAGGTTTTTTTGAAAATAATTCAATAAAATAATAACAACTACCTAGCCTTAATACCAAAATTTTGGGGTCAATTATAAATTCTCAACAAATAACCGGGATTGGCCATGTATTTTTTTCAACTTTACCGCCATTCTATTCTATTTGAAGTCATACTCTGGACTACTTTTTTAATTGATATGTCCCTTTTTACTACTTCTATTAATGTTATTTTTGGTTTTCTTCTACCTTTTTTTGTTCCCTCAACTTTAATCAACTCACTTTTTCTTACTAGTGCATTTATCGCAACATGACCAAACCATCTCAAGTGATTCTTCCTCATCTTTTGATCACTAGGGGTTAGTCCTATCTTTAAGTGATTTTCTACTTACTCATTTTAACTTTTCATTTTAGCTACATTTATTTTATGAATATGTTGCTTGTTAATAGTCCAATGTTTATTATCAGAGCATAGTTGATCTTATAGCAATCTTAGAGCACTAGCATTTGGGAGGTGTAAACACCCTCCAGTTACTCTTTTACAACCCAAGACACCCAAAACCCACTTCATACGGGGTTTGTATTCTTAAAAAAAATTGTTCATGGGTTGTAAAGAAAAAATAATTTTTTAATCTTGTGGTTGTGGGTGAAGAGAAAAAGAGAGTGGGAGGAAAGAGAGAGAGAGAATAGTACTTTTTATTATTTTATTGGGTTGTATATAAAAATAAGATTTGGGATGTTGGGTAAGTTGTGAGATGAGTTGGTAAAATAGATTAAGTGGGAGTGCTCTTATGATATTTTTACATCCCCTGATGCTAATACTCTTATGATATTTTCATTTAACTTAATAGGTACTCTACGATCAAACAATACTCTTGATCCACTTTTTCACTCCATCTACCATATTCTTATCCTATAATCCACACCCTGTTCAAAATCTCTCTATCATTATGAATTATTGATCAAAGACATTGAAAGACCTCGCTCTTTGGTATCTTTTGACCATCAAGTATTATTACCCCTTAATCTTTGTATCTACTTTTACTAAACTTACATTCCATGTACTCTGTAACTTAAACTATATCATTTGCCAAAAACATATACTGAGGGACTTTCGCTTGAATTGATTTAATGAGTTCATCCATCGCTTGTGCAAAGAGATATGGAATTAATGTTGATTCTTGATGTAAACCTATAGTGATAGGAAACTTAGCTGTGATGCCTCCATATATTTGCACACTAATTATAGTTGTCATATGTATCATTAATTAACTTAATATACTTTAGAGGAACTCTTTTCTTTTCCAAGACCCCACGTAACCCCTCTAGGGATCTTATCATATGCTTTCTCTAGGTCAATAAAAATTATATTAAGATCTATACAAACCTCTTTATGTATTTCCATTAGACGTCTAAGTAAGAAAATAACTTCCATTATAGTCTTATAGAATAGATCATCCTAACATAAAAAAATTGAAAGCACACAAGAATATAGGGATTTAAGTAGTTTTGAATTTTGCTTTCATCAACGGAAAATAGATCATCATGACATTTTACAACTTTTATAAAGGATTTTATGGTCAATGGAAAATATTTTACTTCAAAACAAACGGAGGGTTATGCCTTTTTTTTTTTTTTTTTTACTCTCCCTCTCTTCTTTTTCTTCCTCTTTTTTCTCTCTTATCCCTAATGCTTCATATATAAAAGATGGAAACACGATGATGCTTAACACAGGCGTTTTTCTCTCGCTGTAATCCTCCTACCACATGCTGACTCAAGCTTGAGGGGAGTGTTAAATTTACTCTTGTAATGTTGTTATCACTATACTATAAATATGTGCCAAGGTGAGTGACTGATTGATTTAATCCTAAATCTTTTTTTTTTTTTTCATTCTAGTCTCTATAGTCTATATGTCTCTCTCTCACTCCATATATATATATATATATATATATATATATATATATTCCTCTTCCCCTTAATCCTAATGTTTCGTATTTTATAACTCAACCCGAACCAATATTTGAGTTTCTCTACTGGGGGAGAGAAACTCAAATATTATTAGTCAACTTGATTCTAACGAAACTAGAAGCTTGATTTGCACGAATTTGTGCTCATCTAGGACTCGATATTACATAACTCTGTTGAAGTAGCAGTACTGATTGATATACTGAAGTGTTAAAGTTCACGTCATCAATTATTCCAGATGCTGGAGATTTATAATGTATTGTTGGAAGAGGTGAAGCACAGGCTCATATCTCAAGGGATTTGTTTAGAGGTATCTGAATCAGTGAAGAATCTGGTGTGTCAGCGAGGGTATGACAAGATTTCTGGTGCCCGAGCTCTGAGGAGAGCAATAAGTCTAATAATTGAGGATGTCTTGAGTGAAGCAATCCTTTATGGAGATTACAGCCCTGGTGACACTGCACTCATTGATTTGGATGCTTCTGGAAATCCGTTTGTGACTCACCATGTTTCTGATTCGGCACCCATGTTGTAACTTGTAATTCTAATTAATCTTTAATTTCATCATCTAATCTTATAGGCATACATATGTCCAATTGTTGTTTTTAGTTTAATTAGATCACATTTATTCAAGTGTAAATAACTAAAATTATCAGTATCTAAGAAAAATGAGGGTTTGATTTTGTTGCTATTATTATTATTATTATTTTTTTATGTTTAGAGGTCAGGCCTTGGTGTGATGACAAGTGATCATCACAAAAATTCACAGGTTGCAAATTATTAGCCTCTTAAAAAATTAAAATGGGATAAGGTTGTACTTCTACTAGATTCTACAAAGTAAGAGTTTTGTGCAGTAAGAAAAATATTTTATGTTCTGAAATTCAGACACTAATAATTTCTATGTGAAAGCATGGTACCTCTCATTTTGTCTTTTCCGGTTTTACTTATCTTATTAGTGAAGATGCAAGACATAATGTTTATAATTCATCCTCCTCTTACCTCACTCTCCAATCCAAAACACTTAATGGCCTGTTTGGATGGAGGGGGGAAGGAGGGAGAGTGGAAGGGAGTAGAGTAGAGTTGGCTAAAAATAAGCTAATTTTGTGCTAAATCTACTCTATTCTCTTTCCCTCTCTCTCAATCCAAATGGACCATAAGGCTTAAAACCCAAATGAAAAAAAACCTTGAGACCCACAAAATTTTCAAAACCCATAACTCTAAAACTTGACTCCTCAAGCCCTAAAATCAATCTAAACGCAAAACCCAAAAAAGTAGAACCTCTGAAACTCAAATACTAAAACATGAATGGAAAATGCTAGAGATACAACCCAGAACTTTAGATAGTAAAACTACAAATTAAACCAACCATCCAAATATAGGGTAAAAACCAACCCAAATGAATTTTTAGTACATTACGTAAATCTTCCCCACTCTTTTCTCCTTCCATCTTCTTCTCCCATCCAAATATAGGGTAAAAACCCCAAATGGCAAAACTCAAAATCACAAAATTGGCATAGACTCGTATTAAAAAAAAAAAAATTGAGCTAGTTTAGCATTTTAGAGAAAAGAGAGTGTAGAACGGACTTAATTATAATAAAGAATCAAACTTGTTAAAGCAAACTGGAAGATTAACGCTCTGCAGCATTGCAAGAGAAGAGATCGAAAAGATTAACCCACGCATACTTTAATTAGAGTATCTAGTATTGTTTTGAGGATAAAGTAAACCTGCCGACATCCATTAAGCCATTAATTAATTAAAACGAGCTATTGGAGAAAGACTTTAAGGAACACCGACAAAAAGCAGACATACATACAACAACAATTAATAAGTTTATTATAGATTGAGGCAAAGCATGCAGCAAGAGCAACCCAATAGTAAAAAATTCTTGATACTTGTTAGAAGTAGTTTATAAGGATCCAGATCGCTAAGTAAGTAGTAACACCTGGTATACTTCTATGGTTCTACTTCTACATCGAGCGAGGCGACTCCCGCCTCATATCACCCTAATTCTATCTTTTTGCTTAGTACCAAAAACAAAACAAAAAAAAGGTACCTTTAATCCAATCACGTGGGTTGAATTCAATTATTCAAAAATAGAAAAATAAGCTTAGGGTTCTCTTGCTTTATAATTTTTTATTTATTATTACTAGTATTATGCCCATGCAATGTACGGCTTAATAAAAAATATTTTGATAATATAATTAAATTTAATAACAAATAAAATGAAAAAAGAATTAATTCAAAATTTAAGATTAAAAAATAAATTGTACTTGTATACTTAAAAGAAATTTAATTTTTATTTATTATTTTGATATTTAAATCATTTGTTTTAGTGTTGATTTCATTCAAATGGTTATAAGTTATATCAACCCTAAACCAACATATGTATCCATATGTAACATTCTAAATTAATAATAAATAAAAATAGAATTGGCTAATCCTTTGACAAAACGCACTTTACTTGTAATTGGGTAGATCTAGGATGTGTTTAATACTTCAAGAAACATGTTGTTCAAGTCTAGTATTAAAGCCATGAAAATTGGATAAGAAACAAGTGAAGAAAAGCTGTTTACTAAAGCTGGACAGATAACTCGACAGTTGCCGACAGATAGCTATCTAACGAGGTTTAATGAGTCTCGACAGTTGTGGACAGATAGCTATCTATCGAGGTCTCGACAACTGTGTACAGATAGCTATCTATCGAGAATTACGAAATCAGAATTTTCAAATATGATTTTTGGCCCATGCTTATGTATTTGTGTAGGATTTCTTTTCTCATAACCCTAGACATATATAAGGCTTATTTTAAAGGCCGTCACATAATAAAATACAAGGAGAACACATGAAAAAGGTGACCGATGCCTTATTCTCTCTGAAAGAAGCTACTGCGTCTTTGCGCCTTAGGGTTTTGTAACCAAGTGCTTCTTGATCTTCATTGTTGATGAAGTGACGAACTTTGTAGCCAACATCTTCTTCAAGTTGGTGAGTTAGTTACGTACTGGGAGCTGTGCATCATTAGTTAGTCACGTACTAGGATCCGTGCAAAAAGGGTGGCGTTCATATATTGAAGAGTTCAGAGGTTCTGAAGCGGTAGAAGGTTTCTACTGTAAGTTCATCTACGAGGATTGTAGAGTCTAGGGACAAAGGTTTTGTACTTGATCTGAAACTTCTCTTTACTATAGTAGATTTCTTTTCGGGAAGGTTTCCTCCTAGGTTTTTTATTGTGAAACTAGTTTGTTTCATTGGTTTTCATATGTCATCATATCTTGTCTTATTTAATTTTCCGCTGTGCATGATTTTGACATGATATTGATGTTTGTTTGTTTTAACAAAGTTTATTCATAATTAAGCTAATTAACAACTTGGGTTTAAAACTTGTTAATTCTATCAACTGGGGTCTAAATTTCTCAACAGTAACATTCTAACTTACTAATAAATAAATATAACACCCTAACTTAAAGTAATGTTTGTAATTGTATTGTGTTTTAGCCTTTAAGAACACATATATTTTTTTTATCATTAAAAAAAAAAACACAGATATTAATATTACACATGAAAAAATAATGAATTCAATAATTGAAATGGTTGAAAACAAAATTAAGCCAAAACCTCAATTCATTAATGAAAAAATATCCAAATTTTTGAACTTAAAAAAAAAAAACGGAGTTAAGTAAAGATAGACTTACATAGAAATTTGGACGGATGGATTCTCTCGTATCCAATTTCATGTTTGATAGCAAATTTTGCTTTTAATTAAAGAATATAGATTACATGGAACAAAGCACCAAACAAAAGCCATAACAAATTAAATCCATTATAAAATATTGATGTCAACAACAAATAATCATATAATAAGAAATTAAAAAATACAAATATATTGCTTGCTATATTGACTTCTAAAAAAAACTCTAAAATGTGTGATCAAACATAGAATTTCAGCCTATCTATAAAACTTGTTGATAAAAATCATATTATATATAATAAAAAGGCAACAAATACACAAAATATATTTAATTTGATGAAATAAAAAAAAATTACTTGCAAGGTTGTAGGTAGGGCAGAGAGGAGAAAGGAAGAATATAGCAAATAATTGTAAAGTATGTAGTAGAAATAATGAAACTCCAAAAAACTGTGTGTATGTATAGTGAAAATTTTAGGTTGTGAAGAACATGATATGAACAAAATGAAATAGTTTAGGTGAAACTCAAATACTTTTTTTTTTTTTTTACTTTATTATTAAGAAAAAGATGACGTAAGATGCAAATTTATCCACCAAAAAAAAAAAAAAAAAGAAATGTAGGAAAAAAATGCAAGTTCTATCTTTTTTTTCCTTTTACGTTTTATAAAGAAACGTAGGAAAAAAAAAATGCAAATTCGATCTTTTTTTTTTTTTCTTTTACGTTTTTTTATCTCTCTTTTTTATCTAAATTCTATCCTTAGGTAATTCTATTCTATTGATTTTAGGCTTTTTTGATAACATTTTAGATAGACACAATTGTTATAGTTGTAAATCTAATATTACTTTCTTTCATTACTTGATTTGTCATATTTATCCAAAAATTATGTATATATTTATTCTTAAAATCTAAAAAATTTATTAAAATTTCTGCAATTTGGTGAAACCACGTGTCGCAACCACGGCGTCTAAGCCTAACTTTTATTATATATAATATGATATAATTTTCAAATAGATATAATGTGATAAACCACTTTTGGTTTTGGGGAGGAAAATTAGCAGATTTTAAAGGTAGGTTTTATTTGTCAAAATTAAAAAAAAAAAAAAATCAATAATTGAATATTTATATTTATAATAAGTGTAAATCATAGTTTTAAAAATTGGACCAGATCAGCCGGTTCGATCGGTTTAATCAGGAACCGAAAAGTAATTCGGTCCGGTTATGCTTAAAAACCAAAAATGTAAGAAAAACCGGATTTAATTGATAACTGTCGGTTCAACCGGAAAAATTGGAAACCGGAATGGTTGAACTGGTTTTGCAAAATTGATGAAAGAGACCTGAAATGGAGCTTTATTTTGCAGAAAAATCTTATTTTTTCTCAGATCTGCCGGTCTAAGTGGGTAAGGACAGATTTTTTTGCTAAAAAATCTTCTTTTTTCTCAGATTTGCTAGGCTTGAGAGAGTGAGAAAATTATTGAACGCTCATGCTTGGTGTTGAAACCAGCCTCTTGGACTGGTATGAGGTATCCACAACTCTTCGGTGAGACAGGGAATGAGAGGATCTGATGGAGATCTAACTTCCAGAGAGAGATAGAGAGAGAGGGATGGATGGAGGTAGTGGAGGACAAAACACTGATAACTAAAAAAATAAAAGTTTTTGATAGTAAACCGTGTGGGGTGCTAGATTTATGAGGAGAAATTAAAAAAAAAATTATTAAGTAAGGGTATACGTGTGTGGCTGGGAGTGAGATGGTGGGAAAGTGGATTGGTCATAATAATTGGTAAGTCAGTGAGTTGTCTAGATAAATAGTTAAAGTTAGACTATTATTTATAAAAATAAATATATGAAACCTAAATAGTAGATTATTCTTTTTTTTTTGTCAATAATTAGTGACTAGAAAAAAAAAGGTAGTATGCAAAAAAAGAAAAGAAAAATTCTATATTTAATATTTTCTTAAAATAAGTTATTAAAATTCAAAATTCATATAAAAATTATTTAAATATTTAAATTATATTAATTATGACATCATCGGTTCGACCATTGGTCCGACTCCGGTCGGACCATAAAACCGATAACCAGTCTTTTTTTCGGTTCTTTGTCCGTTCTGGTTTTTAAAACCATAGTGAAAATTGATAGATATAAAACAATACATGAAATTTGCAGCAAATAACTTTACCAATATCCAATAATAGGTTTAATTAGAGCGGGGAAAAAGTGTTTGCCAATAAAAGAACATGTAATATTGAGGCATGAACTAGTTACTCACCTACGATACTATGTAACATATATGAATTTTTCCAATACAGTAGATGTAGTGTTTTTTATAATGAACACTTTATTTCTTGAATTTGATTTAATTTGAATCATGTAATGGACACATTTCGAAAGGAGAGAATCATGATACCAACTAAATGTGTAAGTTTACAACCCCTTTTTTTTCCTAGATCACTTGTAAGTTGTAACATAAGAAGCTCTTTTTTTTTTTGGGATGAGAACAAAACTTTTATTAAAGCACCAGCAGAAATAGAACAAAATCAGATAGAACAAACAAAACACAACTAAACAGATGCCTCCTTCAATACGACATCTTTTTTAAGGGACTCCTTCAATATGACATGAGCAAAACTTGGGGGCAATGACCTAAATGAAAACATTCAAAAACAGCATGCTTAAGAGATCATTTAGCTAGAATATGAAGAGCCTTATTGGCTTCTCGATAAACCCAACAAAACGAAACCTCATTTAAATAGTTACGGACATTCATAATTGACTATACAAAACAATTCAACTTCCAAGGCACTGCTACCTGCTAAGAATTAATAGCATCTATACAAGAACAACTGCTACCCACAGCTGCGTCACAATTAATCTTGACAACTAGCTGATCAGGCCTTAACCAGCTACCATTTTTATTAGCCAAAATTCTGACTTCATTCGGCACCCTTCTTTGTTTGTGTTCTAGCAACAGCTTTGCGCCTGAATCATTGAAGGCTGAAGATTCTCATGAACAACATTATTCCTCCATTGCCAAATGCAATCAATAGCCAAAGCCCCAAAGATCAACAAATCTTCTTTTTGAGCCTTGTCGAATTGAAGACTTAACGGAGGGTCTAGAAGATACTTAATCAACTGAATAGGGGAGAGTAGTTGCGGAGTATCAATTTTAAAGCTCCAGTGGTTACCAAACCAAATAGGCCCCACAAAATGACATTGGGTGAACAAATGTAGGGTAGTTTCTAATGATGCCAAAAAATCAGCAGTTGAGCTCCGCATCTCTGTAGATGGACGAAGTTGGGAAGGTCACGTCTTCAATGTAAACTTGCAATGAGACTTGAAATGAAATGGGGTACACCGGTGTGGTGTTTGCCAAAAACACTCCGATGGTTAAGTCAGAAAGAGAAAAAAGGTTTTTAGAGAGATTGACTTTGAGTGGTTTTTGGATGAATTTTTGTGTGTACCTTTTGGATTTTGTTGTTCCTTTCTTTTATAGTTTTTCATCGCCTTAATGGACAATGAATTTCTGTATTTATGTTCAACGACTAGTGCGTTACTATATTGATGGTTTGATGTGCACAGCTCATTTGTTACCGTTGCTTTGTTCGTTACTCTTTATCATCAATGTGCGCAATAAATGTGTAACGCTTGCTTTGATCGTCATTATGGAGAGTGATGATTCTGGTTTATCTTTTGACTCATCAGCTGCCCCCTGTTCGTATCCTTGTCTGTGCGACGAGATAAGAACTTAACTGTCTGTCACTTCGTGTTCTGCATTCGGCACATTTATTGTGAGTTGATGTTTCGTCTGCCGCGCGACACGTGTACGGTCAGGATGTTCTCTTCGTGTCAGTTTTTCTCAGTTTTCTCACGCACAATGTTCTATTTATTCTATGTTTTTCCCTCATTTTCTTTTCTTTTCATTTTCACTTCATTCTTTTCTCTTCATGGCGTTACATCTGCTCGGAGCTCTTCTTCCTCTCCTGAGTTTTTCCTCCCTCATTGACTCATTTTTTCGTTTCTGGTAAGTCTTTTTGTGCTCCCTTCCTTGTTTTCATGCTCTTATGGTAGATTATTCCTTGGTTTGGTTGGATTGCCCTTCTGTTTCTTTCTTTTTTGCTCATTTGTGTGGTCTGCTCGAGTCCATAGGTAGAAAACGTCTTGGGGTTGGGCTCTTCGTAGGGCGAGATTGTCCTTATAGGTCTGTCCTACCTTTTCTCTTCCCTTTCATTCATCGTTCAGTAGGAGTTGCTCAAACCTTGACAATGTTTGGTGAGGAGGTTAGGTCTAGTGAGCTTGAAACAAGTTTGTCCTTGTTTGAGGATCGAGGAGTCCTTGAGGTTTTGTCCCCATCTACTCCTTACAAAGCTTGGGGTATCATTGTGCTCTGAAGGAGAAAGATGAGAGGAGGATTAGGAATAGGTTTCAATTTCCTTTGTCGGTCAAGGTTAGGATCCTTGATGACAATGATAGGGCTTGCCATTCTTATGTTGATGAAGTGTGCTTCTACGAGGCTGACTTCGTCAGTGGTCTTCGTTTTCCCGTACATCCTTTCCTTAGGGAGCTTTTTTATCATTTGTTGCTCGCTCCTACTCAACTAGTCCTTAACTCGTGGAGGATAGTCATTTGTTGTATGGTGGTATGGATGTCAGCAAATGACAAGGATACCATTAGGATAGATGAATTTTTGTACCTTTACTGTTTAAGACGTTCTAAAGCTCCTAGTTATTGGGAGTTAAAGCCCTGGGATAAGAGCTCAAAGCTGATTCTTGATTCCCTTTCTTCTCCTTGTAACTGGAAGACGAGTTTTTTCTTCGTCTTCGGTGAGGGTTGGGAGACAATTCCTGGTGAAAACTTGGAAGATGCCCCCAAACTTCTTCATAGCTGGGGTGTTCCTGTGTCTGGTGCGTCTATATATATGTGTGTTAATTTGCACGTATTTCCTTGCGTATGTGATTTTGACTCATCATTTGTTTTCTTGTGTAGAGAAAGTTCTTCCTCGACTGAAGAAGCCATATCACACTCGCTTGGAGAGGGTTAGAGAGTACTTGGAAACTGTTAAGGATTTTAACCAGCTCATTTCCCCTCAGTCTCTCTTCCTTCACTTTCTTGGTCTAGAGCCTTCTAATCAAGTCTGGAAGAATGTTGAGACTGTCAAGAAAAGTAAGTATGCTAGCTCACCTTTTTACAAGTAGGTTTAGTTTGTTGGGGCTCATTGTCTCTCTCTTTTCTTTTTAAGGAATGACGACCAGATTCAGTAAGGTGAAAATGGCCGAGTTTCAAGAGAAGAAGGCCAAGGCTGGTCTGATGGGTGGCTTTTTGACGAGGAAATGTCAACGGGACAGTGAGCCACCTAAGGACGACCCTATGGTGACCTCGCCTGTCGCCAAGTCTCAGCCTCAGTGTCCATCCTTGCCTACTTCCTCTTTGGAGCTAATCACTCATTCTGACGATGTTTCCAAGCCTAAAAGGAAGGATAAGGCCTCAAAGGGCTCCTTTTAGGACGACGCAGGAGCCGCTGTGTTAAAAGCCCACGAAGCAATATCTGTTGACGACCTTTCGTCCTTAGGAGTGAGGTTGTCTCATGAGCTGATGTCTTCTCATATGCATAAGGTTATGCAGCTATGAACTATGAACGGAATTCTTCTTCTTCTTTTGTAGTGTTTTCTTCTTTAATGCATTTCTTTTCTTTCCTTCATGTGTTGGGTGAATCCTTGTACATTTCTGGGAAGTACATGGATTATGAAGAGAAATATGTGATGGCTAAATCCAAGGTGGAGTCTCTTTCTTTAGAGAATGAGTTGCTCAAAGGTTAAATTTCCGCTATTTCAAACGAGGCCAAAAAGGATAAGGATCGTCTGAAGACTCTGGAAAAGAGCATTGACACTAAGAAGGCTTTTTCCAAGCTGAAGGACAAGTAGATAGACAAAGCTCTCCTAAAGGTTGAGAAGGTTGGCTCGGAGGTGGTGGAAAAGTTCAAAGCTTCTGACGAATATTCGGGCAAATTGTGTGATTATTACGTGGAAGGTTTTGAGCTCTTCAAGAAATACTTGACCAAGCATCATCCCAGCTTGGACCTTTCAAAGCTTGATATGGAGGCCGCTGAGAAGGAGGTTCTGGAGGATCGTCAGTCCACTGAGGGAGTTGGAGAGGGTGGTAAGGCTATTGCTATTGATGAGGCTACTAATGTAGACCTGTCGTCTTCTGCTTTACCCTAGAACATTGCTTGTCTTTATATATATATATATATATATATATATATTTATATATTCTTTTTTTTTTTTTTGTTAAACAGTCTCTTGGGCTTGTCTGTTTTGAGTAAACTTTATCTTCTTCTTTTGAACAATTTACTTAGGTGTTTTCTGAGCGTGTTTATATTTTATTGCTTCTTATTTATCTTTTGCCCATTTTCCTTTGTCGTTGCCTTTTGCTTTAACAGTTATGTATTAACGACGCTATCATTAATCCAATAACTGATTATTTTTTTGAGGTAATGGCGGTGCCGTTACTAATAATTTTTCCAAGTCATATATCATTGACGGGGTAGTTATGTATTGATGACTTTTCTAAGTCATGTATGAATGACAATGTTGTTATGTATTAATAACTTTTCTAAGTTCATGTATGAATGACGATGATGTTATGTATTAATAACTCTTTCTAAGTCATGTATGAATGACGATATTGTTATGTATTAATAATTCTTTCTAAGTCATGTATGAATGACGATATTGTTATGTATTAATAACTTTTTTCGAAGTCATGTATCAATGACGATATTGCTATGTATTAATAACTCTTTCTAAGTCATGTATGAATGACGATATGGTTAATAATGGACGAACCCAAGATACGTTATGCATTTATAGTGAGCATTTATGACAAGGAGTAACAGACAGAGCAACAGGAAAGAAGACGTTACATAAGTCAAAGCACCAGTCTGTAATGCCTCAACCGTTACAAATAAGAATGAATGCAGAGATCCGTTACTCATTAAAGACAAAGATGGCTATAAAGTCAGGAAGAGACAGAACCAACAGGTACACACAATTCTCACCCCAAATACTACTCCAAGTTGAATTCTCTTGCAACATACTTCGATTGAATCCCATTCTAACTTAATCATCGGAGGGTGTTTGGCAAATCACTTTTTCTCCATTTTAGATCTGTTGCAAGTTTGTCCCTGGATGAATCCATTACCATCGTCCATCCACACTAATGAAGATCTCAATTGTTGATTTTCTGCATCATCAGTTTGGCGCCGTCTATGGGAACGTTTGCAAAGCCATATAGTTTTCCCGAATTGACAAAAGAGATCTCTATAGTGCGAGATGGACCCTGAGCAAGTCACACAAAAGATTCAGGCTTCCACAACTGATGTAGCAGAATTGATGCGCTAGAATGGAGAACTGCGAAAAGCAGCTAAGACCCTAACTGGATTCAAGCAGCCTGAGAGGATGGAAGGAAACAGTAACACAAGGACAAGAGCTTTAGAAGAAAATCCATCTAAGATGGAAGGTGAACTCCGTAGCATGAGGAGAGAGATAGACGAACTTAGGAGGATTGCAAAAGAAAAAGACGTGGAGAACCTAGATGTAACGATCCGAAGCGTAGATTCACCATTCACCACCAAAGTGTTGAATCGACCTCTTCTACCGAGGTCGGTAGCAGAGTTGTCTTACAAAACCCAAGAGTACACGAAGGTAGAAGATGCAATAGTCACAAAATAATTGGCCGGCAAAATGAAGAGAGATGAAAGAACACATCGTCACCCCGAAAGGAGGAAGGAAACACAAAGCTTAAAGTAGACTTTGGATAGAAAGAGAAACCTCCCAAGTCGAACGTCAAGTTTCACTAACTTCACTCCTTTGATAACTCCCATTGAACAGGTGTTAATGCATATAAAAGATGAGTCGTCTCTTCAATGGCCTCAACCCATGCTGGCTTTGGCAGAAGGCAGGGATATGAGTAGGTATTACAGGTTTCATTAAGATCACGAACATTGTACTGATGAATGCATACATTTAAAATGGCAAATAGAGGCCTCGATTTGTCAAGGACAGCTACGAAAGTTTGTACGAAAGACAGGTTCACATAAGTGACAACAGACAGACATAAAGAATTGGGGGCAAGAGACAGACAATACTAAGGCCCCTACAGGTGAAGAAAGGATGATGACAGACAAGTTAAAAGTAGACGGAAGGAGCTTATGAAGTTATGCTCGTCCATAGAGCATAAAGTATTAAAAAAAAAGAAAAAAATTATTGCCAACAAGAAACTCTGGAGAATTTTCGTTTTCATATTAAGTGTATTTCCATTTTTATTTCCTCCTTTTGCTAGGATTTCTATCATTCACAAATAAAGCAGGAAAAGCAGTATTATTCATAAGGAAAAAGGTCATTTTCATGTTAAGCCTATTTCTATTTTTTATTCCCCCCTTTTGCTAGGATTTCTATCATCCACGAATAAAGCAGGAAGAACGATATTATTCAAACCAAAAGACGAAGCCACGAATGCATGGCCAAAAGTTATGAATGCATAACTAAATCATCATGACTAAAAGAAGAAGCCATGAATGCATGGCCAAAAGTTATGAATGCATAACTAAAACGTCCATGAATACATGGACAAAAGAAGAAGCCATGAATACATGGCCAAAAGTTATGAATGCATAACTAAATCTTCATGACTAAAAGAAGAAGTAATGAATACATGGCCAAAAGTTAGGAATGCATAACTAAACTGTTATGACTAAAAGAAGAAGCCATGAATACATGGCCAAAAGTCATGAATACATGGCCAAAAGTTATGAATATATAACTAAGTCATCATGAACGAAAGAGTTATGAATGCGTAACGAAACCGTCATTGACGCGTCGATGATACATAGTGACATCGTCATTAATACGTGACAATCATGACCAAAGAGTTATCAATGCATAACTAAATCATCATAAAAAGTTATTGATGCATGACATATAAGCAGAACACAATTGTCATTCGCACATGGTCACATGCCAAGGACGAGGCAATTGAAAATATAGCGTCAAAATGTTCAAACATGAAACAAAATATTGCCGAAGCGAAGACAATAAACATGCTCAAAACGATTGGGCCCACGAGATTGTTTCTTAGAAACTAAAAGCAGGAAAATATAAACTTGCTCAAAACAAACGAGCCTAAGAAATTGTTTTTCAAAAGCTAAAAATAAAAGAAGTGTTTCAGCCTTTCAGGGAATATTAGAAGGAGACGGATCAACAGGAGCTTCGGCAGTGACAACAGTACCTTCTGCCCCATCATCTACATGACCAGCTGCCACGCCAGTTGAAGGACAATCCGCCAGAATCTCCTTCTTAACCACCTCCATGTCAAGAGTAGAGAAGTCCAGATCCGGATGGTGCTTGGCCATATACTTGCAAAAAAGTTCAAAACCATCCATGTAGTAATCACATAGCTTATCTAAATACTCGTTAGAATTCTTGAACTTCTCCACCGCTTTAGGACCGGCCTTCTGAATTTTGAGTTGGGCATCGTCGATCTGCTTATCCTTCAATTTGGAGAAGGCCTTCTCGTTGTTCACCTCTCTCTCCAAAGTCTTCAAACGATCTTAAGCTTTTTCCATCTCGTCAGAAAGGGACTTAACCTTTGTCTTCAGTAATTCATTCTCAAAGAAAAGTGAGTTTACCTTGGACTAGGCCATCACGATCTTTTCCTCATAATCTGAATATTTCTTCAAGATGTACAGAGATTCACCCAACACTTGAAGTGTAAAAAAGTAGAAGAAATTAAAGGAAAAACCTTCATACAAATATATGACGAGGGTAAAAAGCATACCTGCATAATCTTCTAGACGTGAGACAACATTAATTCATTCGAAGGCTTGGTCGTTAAAGGCTTTAAATCCTCAACGAAAATAGCATTATGGTCCCTCGCCACAGCACAGTCGGCATCGTCCCAAAGGGTTCCAACTACTGCCCTACCTCGCCCTTTGCTTGAGGGCATGCCGTCAGCTAGGGTAATCATCTCTAAGGACGATGTGGGAGAAGCAAGATGTCGGAGAGCAAGTAGAACAGTAGAAGAAGTAACCGCAAGATCCTCCCCCTTGGACGGTTCATTGTCTCTGCGACGTTTCCTAGACAAAAGACCTTCTTTCAAACCCACCATCGTCTTCTTCTCCTGGACCTCAGCCAATTTCCCTTTGCTGAATCGGGCCGCCATTCCTTAAAAAAAAAAAAAATCATAAAAAGGAAGGCACCCAAAGGTAATGTGACATTTGCAAGATCAACGCGCTTACTCTTTTTTACAGTCTCGACGTTGTTTTGAATGAAATTAGAAGGTTTAGGACCAAGGAAGTGAAGAAAAAGAGACTATGGAGAAATGAGTTTGTCAAAGTTAGGGATACTTTCAATGTATTTCCTAAATTTCTCCAGATGATGACGATATCATTTTTTCAGGCGAGGACGAGCAGACCCAGCACATATGTAAAGAATTCTCATAAGGTCAAGAAATAGCAAATACGTGCGTACGCAAATACATGTACAAAAGAATGAAGGATGCACCAGAATCAGGAGTCCCCTACCTACGAAGCAATTTGGGGGCATTTTTTGGATTTTCACTTGGAGTGGCTTCCCAACCATCACCAGACACGAAGAAGAAGTTAGTTTTCCACTCATGAAAGGAAGAAGGAGAATCGAAAACTAACCTTGACTTTTTGTCCCAAGGTTTAAATTCCCAATAACCAGGAAGCTTAGACCACCCCAAACGATAAAAATGTAAGAATTTTTCTACCCTAAGGATATCCCCTTCATTGGCAAACATCCAAATCACCATGCAACATACAATTGTTCTCCATGAGTTGGGAACAAGTTGAGTAGGAGCAAGTTTTAGACGAAGGAATAACTTTCTAATGAAGGGATGATAGAAAAATGGAGACCACTAACGAAGTCAGCCTCATAGAAGAAAACTTCATCAGGAAAATAAGAGCAAGCTCCATCACTAGCACCAGGAATCCTAATTTTTACAGAAGGAGGAATTTGGAATCTTTTCCTGATTCTGGATTCATCTTTCCCCTCAAGAGTGTAGAGCACCCTTAAAGTTGTAAAAGGGATTTTTTGAGAAGAAACTTCAGAAGAATCGTCTTGTTCGGATGAAGACAAGCCTATTTCGAGCTCACTAGACTGAACCTCCCCCTCGACTGGCATCCTTGACAAGAGTTGGGTAAAGCTAGCTGACTGAGGGACCATCGGAAAAAGAAGAACGAGAATATCCCCAAAGGGATAATCTTGCCCCACAAAACGCTCAACTTAGGGGCGTCCACCACCTCCAGAGACAAGAAAACTACACAAACGAGCGAGAAAGAAGGAAATAGAAGGGCAATCTAACTTAACTAGAGAATAGTCCACCATTAAAAACAAGAAAAAGAAGGAGTTTTGAAGAAAAAGACTTACTAGAATCTCTAGAGGTAGAAAGGAAAAGGATAGCTCCAAAAAACAGACACAAAGAGAAAATGAAGCAAAAAGAGAGAGAAATAGGGAAAATCAGGAAGGAAAGTTTGATGTGAAGTGTGCGCAAGAAACCTGAGAGACGGCTCTATGGTATGACAAAGCAATCTTAGCCTTACACGTGTCACGGGGGTAGATGCAACGTCATCTCACAATAAATGCGAATACATGGCAAACGAGGAGGTAAAATTTCAAAATTATTCCTATCATGTCACATAGAGGAAGACAGGAATAAGGGGGCAATTGATGAGTCCAAAAAATATTGGCTTCGTCATTCAAATAATGGATGAACCTAAGATATGTTATGCATTTATAGCGAGCATTTATGACAAGGAGTAACGGACGGAGTAACGGGAAAGAAGACGTTACACAAGTCAAAACACCTATCTGTAATGCCTTAACTGTTATAAATAAGAATGAATGCAGAGATCCATTGCTAATTAAAGACAAAGATGACTATAAAATCAAGAAGAGACAGCACCAACAGGCACACATAATTCTCACCCCAAAAACCACTCCCAAGTTGAATTTGATGGAAAAATACATGTTTGTATCGCATACAAAACATACGCAGCGGAAAATTAATGGATCTACTTCATTCGTAATTGATAACATGTGCTATGTAAGTTTCAGAATATAAGAACAAGAGAGTATACCTTGGTGTGGTGAATTTCAAAACAAAAGATCAGAAGTTCTTGAGAACACTTTTAATCTTCACTCCAATTCCACTTGTGCCTAAGAAGTGTGGTCTCTCAATCAGTTATATGAATTTGTTCAAGGGAGAATTAGAGAGTGTTCAACACTTACATACAAACCATTTCATGTTCATCTAAAAATTTTGTATGTTTCTCTCCTTATAACTGATTATCTAATTGGGCTAGCCTTTGGGCCTTTCCAATTGGGCTTTAGTATGTGGCTTGGAGTGGGACCAAAAGGGAACAAATAAGACACTAGCTCCAATGGGCCTAGGGCTTTTCTGTCAACTCTTGACAAGTCTAAAGTTACCATTAATTATATTTAATACCACTATATAAATATAATTGCACTCTAGGTCTTATTAATAAATTATATCCCAAGACTTTATTATACATGCAACCCCTTCATAAAATATTCGTAGTAATACAAAGTCATGAATAAAGATTGCCACTTTGTAGATCACTACATCTTAATCTTTAAGTACCCGGTTTAATCCTTTTATGTTATTCATCATATATTTATGAAATCCAATTTCATAAATTTATACTTTAGTAATTTCTTACCAAAGTGGTTAGGCCTAATTCTCTGAATAACTGAACTCATTAAACTTATCTCAAGGGAATGTTTTATATCTCCGTTAAGAGACTATGAATTCCATCTTGAGAATATATGTTCCATCAACACTAAATGTGGTTGTCCAACATACTGAGATTTTGATCGTCACATTAGATCTCACTTTTGATATATCAAAGCAACTTACACTTCATGATCAGGTCCATTATTCTCTCAGGATTAAGAGTTCATGTAAATAAAAGTGGTGTGATTTATTATTCATTTGACAGTCATTAGGAGAATAATAAATCTCATAGCGGTCCAGTTCAATATGTCTTAACTCTTAAAACATATCAACACATTAACTAGAAGTCTCCACTTCCATGATCAAGACAAATCATCTTAGTTGATATGTTATAGTCTTCGCAGATGAAATGCCCAATTTCATCACTGACTACGAACTAAAATTCTGAGTTTACAAAGAACTTGTGACTTATATCTTCTGTGACTAAATCACATAAATCACATACTATGCATCTCATGGACTATATGATAATGTCTGAATATTCATGTTACCATTATTTTAGATAATAATAAATCAACTTTATTAATCACAACATTAAGTCATACATTAAGTCATACATAATATCATACATAGCATTATACAATAGGATTTGAGGGCACCAATCCTAACAGAATTCTCTTGCAATATACTTCGATTGAATCCCATTCTAACTTAATTATCGGAGGGTGTTTGCCATACACCACACCGGTGTATCACTTTTTCTCCATTTCAGATCTATTGTAGGTTCATCCCTGGACGAATCTATTACCATCGTCCATCCACACTAACGAAAATCTCAAATGTTGATTTTCTGCATCATCACTTAGGATTTCTTACTGAGAGTATTTCTTCAGGTGCTCTATGTTCCATGGTCGAGGCAGTTCTTGACCGTCCAGCGTCTTCAAGTAATATGACCCTTATCTGGAATGACGAATCACTTTGTAGGGTCCTTCCCATGCTGGTCCTAATTTCCCCTGGGATGGGTCTTTTGTTGCTTGCGAGACCTTCCTAAGGACAAGGTCGCCTATGTCGAACCTTCCTGTCGAATCTCTTGTGGCAGTTCCTTAGGTCACGTACCTTTTGCCCCTTCAAGCTTTTTTTAGTAATTTTCAGCAGACTTTTGTTTGTCACTTCCGTTTGACCATTAGCTTGAGGGTGTCTTGGAGAAGAGTAGTGGTTCTTGATACCTAAATCTTGATAAAATTTTCAAAACTTAGGGTTGTTAAATTGCCTCCCATTGTGCAATATGCTTACGTTAGGAATCCCGAACCTGCAAACTATGTTCTTCAATACGAAACTGGTGATCTTGGCCTTTGTGATCGTTGCTGCTGGCTTGGCCTCCACCTACTTGGTAAAGTAGTCGATTACGACGATTAGGAATCTCAATTGATTGCAACCCGGGGCCGATACTCTATGTTGAACTGGCCAAGCTCTATGGCCCACTGGACGAGTTGCACTGCTGCATCTATCTTGTTCATTGTCTTCCTTATCTTGTTCTATGCCCCGTTGAGACACCATGAAACCCAAGAACTTTCCTGATAAGACTGTAAAAACACATTTCGTTGGGTTTAGTTTCATTTTATACTTACGTAGCGTGTCGAAGGTCTCTCTCAGGTTGTCTAGATGATCTGTTTCATCATTACTCTTTACCAGCATATCATCTACATATACTTCCACATTCATTCCTATTTGTTGAGAGAATATACGGTTCACCAATCTCTAGTATGTGACCCCTGCATTCTTTAGTCTGAAAGACATTACTCTGTAACAGTGCAACCTTGGCTAGTGATGAACACGATCTTCTCTTGGTCTTCTTTGTCCATTATGATTTGGTTGTAACTAGAGAAAGCATCCATGAAACTTAAGAGCTTGTGTCCAGCGATTGAACCCACCAACTGGTCAATCCTCGGTAAGGGGAAACTATCCTTTGGGCAAGCTTTGTTGAGATCCGTGAAGTCGATGCACACCTTCCACTTGCCATTGTTCTTCTTCACCATCACCACGCTTGCTAGCCAATCAGGGTAAAACACTTCCCTTATGAAACCTGCTCCTAGGAGTTTTTCAACCTATTTTGCCACTGCCTTATTGTTTTCAGGTGCAAATACTCTTCGTCTCTGCTGCACTGGTTTGTGTTAGGATTAGTGCCCTTAAATCCTATTGTATGATGCTATGTATGATATTATATATGACATTATGTATGACTTAATGTTGTGATTAATAAAGTTGCTTTAATATTATCTAAAATGATGGTAATATGAATATTTGGACATTATCATATACTCCATGAGATGCATAGTATGTGATTTATGTGAAAAGTCACAGAAGATATAAATCACAAGTTCTTTGTAAACTCAGAATTTAGTTCGTAGTCAGTGATGAAATTGGGCGTTTCATCTGCGAAGACTATAACATATTAACTAAGATGATTTGTCTTGATCATGGAAGTGGTGACTTCTAGTTGATATGTTTTAAGAGTTAAGACATATTGAACTGGACCACTGTGAGATTTATTATTCTCCTAACGACTGTCAAATGAATAATAAATCTCACGACTTCTATTTGCATGAATTCTTAATCCTGAAAGAATAATGGACCTGATCATGAGGTGTAGGTTGCATTGATATATCAGGAGTGAGATCTAAAGTCGCGATCAAAACCTCAGTATGTTGGGTAGCCACATTTAGTGTTGATAGAACATATATTCTCAAGATGAAATTCATAATCTCTTAACAGAGATATAAAATATTCCCTTGAGATAAGTTTAATGAGTTTGATTATTCAGAGTGTTAGGCCTAACCACTTTAGTAAGGAGATACTAAAGTATATATTTATGAAACTGGATTTCATAAATATATGATGAATAACTTAAAGGATTAAACCGGGTACTCAAGGATTAAAATGTAGTAATCTTGAAAGTGGCAGTCTACATTCATGACTTTGTATTACTACGAATATTTTATGAAGGGGTTGCATGTATAATAAAGTCTTGGGATATAATTTATTAATAAGGCCTAGAGTGCAATTATATTTATATAGTGGTATTAAATATAATTAATGGTAACTTTGGACTTGTGAAGAGTTCACAGAAAAGCGCAAGGCCCATTGGAGCTAGTGTCTTATTGGTCCCACTCCAAGCCACACACTAAAGCCTAACTGGAAAGGCCCAATAGGCCAGCCCAATTAGATAATCAGTTATATATAAAGAGAGAAACATACCGAATTTTTATAACCAATTAATAAAATAGAGACATCATTGTGAAATGGTGTGTATGTGTGAGTGAAGCCACTCAATTATTCTCCCTTGAAAACTGATTGAGAGACCACACTTCTTGGGCGTAAAGTGGAATTGGAGTGAGGATTAAAAGTGTTCCAAAGTACTTCTAATATTTTGTTTTGAATTTCATTGCACCAAGGTACACTATCTTGTTTTTAAATTCTGAAACTTACATAGTGCATGTTATCAATCATGAATGAAATAGATCCATGTTTGTTGCTTCCGCTGTGTGTTTTGTATGAGATACAAAACCAGATTTTCCAACAATTGATATCAGAGCTAGGTTTTCATATCATGTTTGTATAACATGTGATTGAATTTTAGAATTTAAGAAAAACGGTTTCTTGATGATATTGGGTTCACACCAAGGATGAATATTCTCTTGGTTTGTTCGAAGTGGGCTATGATTATAAAGTAATGGTGCCGTGTCTTTATATGTAATTGTCTGTTTCGAAGTTTATCACTTGGCCATAAATTTCTTGTAGATTTTTTGTTTGGATATAGTTATTCAAATAACCGACATGATAAAAGTATAATACTTAATGGTATGGATTGAAAGGCACTGTTTCGGGATTGAAAGGCACTGTATCATGGCCCACGGTTGATTTTGTTATCTTCAAGGATTCTCTTGAATCCTTGTAATATATTGTTGACCGAATATATAACAAGACCATTGATTGATATATTATATTATATTATATTATATTATATATATATATATATATATATATGTATGGGTTTATATTCAAATTCTTTATGGCCAAGGATATATAGTTGTTGAATGTAACAGTTATATAACTGTCATGTGTGTGTACTTTGTTTTGCACCGATTGCATATAGATGTATCTCTTGGCATGAGTTTATTATAAAGCTTTTGTTTTTGCATGATTTCGTGGACCCCATGTGGCAAATTCCATCTGCCATTAACATGCTTTCATTTATATGTTTGTTAAAGCTTTATAATTTATATTGCCAATTGCTTTTGATTTTTGCTAGATGTACATGTATGAATGAATAGTTTTCATTCTTGAATGATGAACATGTAGATGTTAGTCTAGTGATATATATTTATGATCAAACGGTATATTAATGCTAGAATAAAGTATTTTGATTTCCTGTTAAAATACTTTAATGAAATTTATTCCTAATGAGATTAGGATTATGTTTTCAAGGTTTCTAGCATTATTATGGTTCTTGATTTTAAAAACCTTTAATTCAAAATATCTAGTGGGAGAGAGATACAAGGGTTGGATCTCACGGCCTCCATTGTCTATTCATAGTAGTATGAAATATATACTGTCTTTGCTTTGAGCTTAGCATTCCGTGCGGAAAGTATTTATTTCATGGTACTACAAGATTGAACTACCTGGTTTATAGTGGTTTGATTAAACACCTTGTCTTAGCCTTGAGCTTTGCATTCCATGCGGAGGATGTTTTGTATCATGGTACTACAAAATAAACCTATTAAGGGAGATGAAATGTGGCTACACATGATTCTAGACAATGATATTCACTAGACTAAGTATTATAGTATCCTCTATGCTGAGTTCTTACTATTATTACTTAGAGGCTAAATGTAAAACGACATATTATTAGTGTTTGATAAGAGTTATCAAGATAGTACTAATAATGAGAATAGTTCTCAATCAATCATAGTATTTAATATTCACTCTATGCTGAGGGATATTGAATATGGGATTGGGTTGTTGTTGCATATTTTATATTGTGGTTTTATTAAGGTTCCATACTATATGTTTATATGCTAAATTGATAATGTCTAGTTTACTTATTATATTCATGTTTGTTATTTTCAGATTTAAAATCATGGCATCATTTAGCCCACTTGTTGCTATTCTTAATCAAAACAAACTGACAAAGGAAAGAAGATCAAAGGAAAATGTTTCCATTGTGATGAGAAACGACATTGGAAGAGGAATTGTCCAAAATTCAAAGCTGCCGATAATAAGGGTATGAATAGTTCATTCCTCCTTGAAATATGTTTAGTACAAAATCCCACAGATTCCTGGTGTGTGGATTTAGGCTGTATTAATCATATCTGCAATTCTTTGCAGGGGTTCCAGGAGACCAGAAAACTTAATGAAGGGGAATTGTTTCTTACTTTGGCTGATGGGAGTAGGATTCCGGTTGTAGCTGTTGATGTTTTTAATTTATGTTTTGAGTCTAGGGTTTTAATATTGAAAGACTATCTGTATGTACTTAATGTTCGTAGGAATTTAATTTCTGCAACTTATTTAGGTAAACATGGATATTGTGTTATCCTGAAAGACAATGTTGTAATAAAGAAGGGTAAAATATTTATCTGTTCTGGCAATATTGTTGATGGTCTTTATAGTTTAACTCCTGATAAGCATGAATTATATAATTCTGAATTAGATAATAACTCTCATGTAAAATCATTAAAGAGAAAGTTTCCTTCTATTAATGATGCATATTTTTGGCATTTGCGTTTGGGTCATATTAATTCAAAGACTGATCAAAGATGGTTTCCTAGAGCCATTGGACTTTGATGAATTTTCAGTTTGTGAATCTTGTTTGGAGGGCAAAATGACCAAACGACCTTTTAATGCAAAAGGTAGAAGAGCCCAAGAGTTGCTTGAATTAGTTCATACTGATGTATGTGCTCCTATGTCAACCCAAGCAAAAGGAGGTTATGAGTACTTCATCACTTTTACCGATGATTACTCAAGATATGGTTATGTGTACCTAATGAAACGGAAGTCCGAAGCCTTGGAAAAGTTCGAAGAGTTTAGGGCTGAAGTTGAGAATCAATTGGGTAAACACATAAAGGCCATTCGATCTGATCGTGGTGGCGAATACCTTCTTGGGGATTTCAAGGATTACTTAACTCAAAATGGGATTGTTTCCCAATTGACTTCACCTGGAACTCCCCAACAAAATGGTGTAGCAGAAAGAAGGAATATGACTCTTTTAGAAATGGTTAAGTCCATAATGAGTTACTCAACTTTACCGATTTCTTTTTGGGGTTATGCCTTAAATACAGCAATACATATTTTGAATTTAGTTCCATCAAAATTTGTTCCCAAAACACCCATGGAATTGTGGAGTGGGCATAAGCCTAGTATGAAATATCTCCACATTTGGGGTTGTCCAGCACATGTGTTAAAAGGGAAGCCTGATAAATTTGAATCAAAATCAGAAGTATGTTTGCTTGTGGATTATCCAAAAGAAATTAGGGGTTATTTATTCTATAGTCGTAAAGATAACAAAGTTTTTGTTAGTACAAATGCTAAATTCTTGGAAAATAACTATATGAATAATTTTACTCCTAGAAGTAGAGTTGTTTTGGTTGAAATGAACGAATCCGTAAATGAACAACCAATGGATGACACTAGGGATGATGTGGCTGTATTGGATACACCATAAGATACTACTCAAGAGATGTCTAGTACACAAGTGCCTCGTCGTAGTGGGAGAATTGTTCGGCCTCCTATAAGATTTATAGGTTTGGGAGAAACTTATGTAGCTATCTCAGAAGAGGCTGAATCTATCCCTACACTTATGAAGAAGCAATGAATGATATAGATGCACATCATTGGGTCAAAGCTATGAAATCTGAATTAGATTCAATGTATTCCAATCAAGTTTGGGATCTTGTAAAGGCGTCTAACGGCATTAAACCTGTTGGTTGCAAATGGGTTTACAAGAGGAAGATAGGGATAGATGGAAAGGTTGAAACCTTTAAAGCAAGGCTAGTGGTGAAAGGGTATACTCAAAAAGAAGGTATTGATTATGAGGAAACCTTTTCACCAGTAGCAATGCTTAAATCTATCAGAATTCTCTTATTCATTGCTGCTCATTATGATTATAAGATTTGGCAAATGGATGTCAAGACTGCATTTCTCAATGACAATCTTGAAGAAGAAATCTATATGTTGCAACCGGAAGGTTTTATAGCAAAGAACCAAAAGCATATGGTATGCAAGTTGAAAAGGTCCATTTATGGACTTAAGCAAGCATCTAGGTCATGGAACATCAGATTTGATCAAGCAATTAAGTGATTTGGTTTTGAACAAAATCTTGATGAACCATGTGTGTACAAAAGACATCAAGATAAAGTAGTAATGTTCCTAGTACTTTATGTTGATGATATTCTACTCATTGGAAATGATGTAGGGGTAATGTCATCAGTAAAGGTTTGGTTGTCAAGCCAATTTGATATGAAGGACTTGGGTGAGGCTAACTTTATTCTAGGGATCAAGCTTTGGCGAGATCGCAAGAATAAGATGTTAGACTTATCACAAGCTGGATATATAGATAAGGTTCTAGAACGGTTTAGCATGCAAAACTCCAAGAAAGGATTACTTCCTTTAAGACATGGAGTTCCTCTATCTGATGACCAAAGGCCTAAGACTCAAAAGGAAGAAAATATGATGAGACAAGATCCTTATGCTTCTGCAGTGAGAAGTCTCATGTATGCCATGCTTTGTACTAGACCAAATATCTGTTATTTAGTTGGCATGGTCAGCTGATATCAATCAAATCCAAGACCAAAACATTGGCAAGTTGTAAAGCATATTCTCAAGTATCTACGGAGAACGAGAGATTATATGCTTGTTTATCGTTATGAGGATTTGATTCCCATTGGCTATACAGATTCAGACTTTCAATCGGATCTAGATTTCAAAAAATCCACTTCAGGATGTGTATTCACCTTGGGAGGTGGAGACATAAGTTAGGGGAGTGTTAAGCAATCTTGTATTGTGGACTCCACCATGGAAGCTGAGTATGTTGCTGCTTCTGAAGCAGCAAAGGAAGCTGTTTGGCTCAAGAAATTCCTTTTTGACCTTGGTGTTATGAGAATGGAGCAAGTTCCCATCACATTGTTTTGTGACAATAGTGGAGCAGTTGCACAATCCAAGGATCCAAGGAATCACAAGAAAGGAAAGCACATTGAGAGAAAATACCACATCATTCGAGACATCATTGCTCGTAGAGATGTAGTAGTTGCAAAGATTGAAAGTGCAAATAATCTAGCAGATCCCTTTACCAAAGCCTTGCCTCAAAGGACTTTCGAGTCACATTTGGAGGGAATGGGAGTTAGATTAATGCACAATAGTCTTTAGGGCAAGTGGGAGATTGTTAGGATTAGTACCCTTAAATCCTATTGTATGATGCTATGTATGATATTATGTATGACATTATGTATGACTTAATATTGTGTTTAATAAAGTTGTTTTATTATTATCTAAAATAATGGTAACATGAATATTCGGACATTATCATATAGTCCATGAGATACATAGTATGTGATTTATGTGAAAAGTCACAGAATATATAAATCACAAGTTCTTTGTAAACTCAGAATTGTAGTTCATAGTCGGTGATGAAATTGGGCGTTTCATCTGCGAAGACTATAACATATCAACTAAGATGATTTGTCTTGATCATGGAAGTGGAGACTTCTAGTTGATATGTTTTAAGAGTTAAGACATATTGAACTGGACCGCTGTGAGATTTATTATTCTCTTAACGACTGTCAATTGAATAATAAATCTCACGACTTCTATTTACATGAACTCTTAATCCTGAGAGAATAATGGACCTGATCATGAAATGTAGGTTGATTTGATATATCAGGAGTGAGATACAAAGTAACGGTAAAAACCTCAGTATGTTGGGCAGTCACATTTAGTGTTGATAGAACATATATTCTTAAGATGTAATTCATAGTCTCTTAGCGGAGATATAAAATATTCCCTTGAGATAAGTTTAATGGGTACGGTTATTCAGAGTGTTAGGCTTAACCACTTTAGTAAGAAATTACTAAAGTATATATTTATGGAATTGGATTTCATAAATATATGATGAATAACATAAGGATTAAATCGGGTACTCAAAGATTAAGATGTAGTAATCTACAAAGTAGCAGTCTACATTAATGACTTTGTATTACTATGAATATTTTATGAAGGGGTTGCATGCACAATAAAGTTTTGGGATATAATTTATTAATAAGGCCTAGAGTGCAATTATATTTATATAGTGGTATTAAATATAATTAATGGTAACTTTGGACTTGTCAAGAGTTGATAGAAAAGCTCAAGGCCTATTGGAGCTAGTGTCTTATTTGTTCCATTTTGGTCCCACTCCAAGCCACTTACTAAAGCCCAATTGGAAAAGTCCAAAAGGCTAGCCCAATTAGATAATCAGTTATAAGGAGAGAAACATACTGAATTTTGAGTAAGTAACATGAAATGGTTTGTATGTGAGTGTTGGACACTTTTGAATTCTCTCTTGAACACATTCATAGAAACAGATTGAGAGACCACACTTCTTGGGCGTTAGTGGAATTGGAGTGAAGATTAAAAGTGTTCTCAAGAACTTGCAATCTTTGTTTTGAAATTCACTGCACTAAGGTACACTATCTTGTTCTTATATTCTAAAATTTACATAGCACATGTTATCAATTGTGAAAGAAGTAGATCCGTTAATTTTTCGCTGCGTATGTTTAGTATGCGATACAAACATGTATTTTTCCATCAGAATCCCACCATCTCTCAATGAGGCACTGCACCAAGGTAGCACTTGCAGACTTCTCCGGAAGAAGATCAATGATAGGCTCGAAACCCGCCTCCTGGATGTAGGCCCTAGTTTCAAGGACAAGAAGGTTTTACCCTTCCACCACCTTGTTGGTGCTCCCCTTACCAGCATAAGGGGATGATGACTACAAACAAAAAAGAAGGAGATGGCATTAGATTCCTGATTCAAGCAGAATTTAGGAAAAATGATGTTTTGATGCAAGGATGAAGATAAAAAGAAGGATGCAAAATATTTGGGTACAAAAATGACAAGAAGGTGTGTTAGGATTGCATATGGGAGTGAAACAGATGAAAAATAAGTGAAAATGGGCAGAGTAGGGCTTCTGCCAGGCGTCTCACATACGCAGGTCAAAGCCTGTGTACGCAGATAGGACCCTGCATACGCAAGCCCATTCTCACGTACGCAGAACCTCAAGAACAGGCCTGCGTACACAAGAACAGAGCTGTGTACGCATGAATCCAAGTTGCGTACGCAAGCCCGAGCCCACACACATGAGAACACAGACAGAATGCATGATCCAAAATCAATCCTAAACCTGTTCCTACCCCTCCTAAGATGTCAGGTTTTCATCTAAATCCATCCCACAACAAAACCCAAGCATTTCTATGGCCAAAAATACATTAAAACAGAAGATCAAAGAGAAACTTAAAAATGAGAAAAAAGCTTGTAAATTTACAGATTTAGCCTTGGGAATGAGATTCTCTGGCTGATATGTCAATGGTGGAGACCCCATCAACCTTGTTACCCCACTCCAGCGGGTGAGATGGAATGCATCGAAAGAAAGGATGTAGGAGGTCTTCTTGGCCTTGGGTGCCATTGGAGAAGATGATGAGAGAATGATAGAAAATGAGAGAGTGAGAGAGTTTGAGAGAATGAGAGAGTCAGGAAGTGAGGAAAAGAAAGAGGAGAGGGGGGTTTTTGCAGAGAAAAAAAAAAGAAGAGTTATGGAGAATATGAAGAGATGAGGGAGATAAAGAGAACGAAGAAGAAGAAAAAACGATTGGTAACCGTTGGGAAAAATGAAAAGGCGGGAACACACCTGATGGCTAAACTACGTGTAGTTTAGACCTCACCACTAAACTACATGTAGTTTAGTCATGAATAGTAAAAAAAAATTTCTTAAAAAAAGGATGGACATCTCAAGATTGCCCCATTTAGGCACAAAATTATCAAAGGACTCCACAATGAGCGGTAAAGGAAGTAAAAGACTATTCCCTCAATAAAGCATGTACATCCCAAAACCATCCCTAGCGGATAAAGCACATCAAGAACACTATCCTTAGTAAGGAAGCAGAAGACTCTTCCTCAATGGTTCAAGCACATCAAGAACACCATCCCCATGGTTGAAGCAAAAGATTCTTCCCCAGCAAATCAAGCACATCAAGAACACTATCCTCAGTAAGGAAGTAGGAGACTCTTCCTCAATGGCTCAAGCACATCAAGAACACCATCCCCATGAAGGAAGTAGAAGATTCTTCCCAAGTGGATTAAGCATATCAAGAACACTATCCTCAGTAGGGAAGCAGAAGACTCTTCCTCAATGGTTCAGGCACATCAAGAACACCATCCTTATGGAGGAAGCAGAAGATTCTTCCCCAGCAGATCAAGCACATTAAGAACACTATCCTCGGTAAGGAAGTAGAAGACTCTCTTCCTCAACGGTTCAAGCACATCAAGAACACCATCCTAAGTGGAAGCAGAAGATTCTTCCCTAATGAATATCATCCCCATGGAGGAGGCAAAATATTCTTCCCCGATGAGCCCAAGCACATTTAAACAATCATTAGTGTAGAAGCAGAAGATTCTTCCCTAAAGTATCCCCAGTGAGGAAGCAGAAGATTCTTCCCCAATGAATCCAATACACCAAAAAAAAAAATACTCAGCGAGGAAGCAGAAGATTCTTCCTCAAAGTCCTCAGCGAACCATGAAGGTAGTAGAAGATTCTTCCCTAGTGGATCACACATCTACACTATTCCTCAGCGAGTCCATCCATACTACTCCTTAGCAAGTTTCTCATCCCCAAGCAAGTCATAAGAGGCAGAAGATTTCTTCCCATGCATATCTACTCCTCAGTGAGTTTTCACCATCCTTAGTGGATCCAATAATCAAAACTACTCATGCACATGTTCTCCGGGAGTTAAACATGTAGGCAAGGTAGGAAAGGGTAGAGATAGTGATAGAGAAAGAGACCTAGGTCAACTTGAGGCAAGAGCCTCACCAGAAAAGGTAAAGAAAGAAGTGAAGAAGACAAGAGGAATAAGTCACCCAAAGAAGTTTGAGGCAAGAGCCCTGGATGGACACCACAGAGACTATATCCTTTTATTGTTTGTTGGGTTAGCTCGTAAGAGCACCTTTGTTTGTTTTCTTTTTTCTTTTTAAGTGACTCTAGGATAATAAGTCACTTGCCATTTGCTTGCAAGTGGAAAAACAGGTTCTGGGATAGTGAACCTGTCGTTGCTCGTTTCCCGAGCAACAAAGGTGGGACTTCGGACATACGAATCCCACACAACTCTTTGGAGTTACACCCCGCCCCATGTATGCGTGATGTGTGTCGTGTGCGTGGATTGAGCCCAAGCTGTATGTCGAAACAAAATATTTTGTCTCTTATTCTTTTGATTCTGTTAGCGAAACTCACAAATCAAAAGAGGGGCATCTGTGGACACCAAATTTTGTACCCTTTATGACTTCGGCCCTTGTTCCCCAATGATGCTCGAACTCTAAGGCCCAAGGCCAGTTTAGAGCCCAATCAGATATCAAATTGACTTGAGGATTGTTAAAATGGTAAATATCACTTTTTAAATGCACAAAAATATATTTTTAGAAATAAATGACCAAAGTGGCTCTCGACCCACGTACGTGGGCAGCGGCCTGCGTACGTGGGCCAAAGTATGCGTACGCAGTTAGGGTTTCAGAAGCATGGAAAAGGCAAGTTTTCTGCAATAATGGCTGAGGTTTGGAATGAATCTCACATCGCCTGGGAGCCGTTCCAAACCCCTATTTTTCAACTATAAAAAGCTTTACATGGTACCTTTTCCAAAGACACAGAAATCCCACGGGAAAAACCTAAGATTCACTAGAAAATAGTGAACCAAATAAGAGTTTTTTACAAAACACCCTCAAGTCATTTTTATTTTATTGGGAACTTTTTTGGCCCCAATCCTTTGAATTTAAAGTTTCTAATCATTGTTTTATTTAATTGTGATAGATTTGACTGAGGGAAGCGGTCAAAAATCAAGCCTAGGAGCTTTTGCTTTAAGGTATCCTTTCTTGCTTCCTTTTTCCTTTTATGTCTTTCTTTTTAGTTTTAATCCTGTTTCTTTGCGTAGTTTAGGCTTTTATATGTTTGCTTAGGTTAGTTTTATAGTTTTGTTGTGTTCTGAGCATGCTAGATAGTTAGAATCAGGGTTTTTGTTTGTGCTCTATTTTCTATTTCGGGTTTTTGGGTTAGGGTTCTTGAACAAGTCCCACACATGCATGTCATGAGAATGCATACGCAGGTTAAATCTAGATTCCTTATGTTGTTTGTTTGGTTTGTTTCACATGCTTTCCCTTTTTTTTAAACCTTTTCATATGATTATACGTATTTGTGTCTCTGTCTCACATGCTTGTTTGTCTTTCAACATGCTTAGATTAGGGTTTTATATTTAATGCCATGAATATGTATTCACATGCTCATGCATAATGTCATAGGTACTGAGTTGCTGCAAGATAAGTGAAGGGTAAGTCATGCATTAGAAATGTTCATGCATTGGTGATATGATAAATATGCTTGTTTGATGTGTGATTTCATGCCTAAATATATTGGGAAACATGCGATGAATCTATGTCTACCCACCATGCTTATTTCGCTGCCTTGGTATGATATGATGGAGCATGCTTAGATGTATTAGGATTTTGTGATGTGATGAATGCCTTGATGCCATGATTAGATGAATGTTAGGGTTGTGTATGGTTTTGGCTCTTTATTGCTTTATGGATGGATATGTGTTTTGGGATGAAAGATGCCATGTTATATGTTAGATGCATGTTAGTGTGTGCGTGTGAGTCTAGAATACAAGTAATGGATTATTTTAAATAGGGTTAAGATTAAGACACAATGATGGAAGGCTAACCTTAGGGTTGGACGATCTTGGGTGCCTTACACCTTCCCAAGAGTGTACCTAAACTCCGAACCCATACTCTGGTAGTAAGATTAAAGGTCCTTCCTCGAAAATGACGCTATATATATGGTTCTTAGACCATTGTAAATTGTAAAAACTAGGTGGCGATTCCCCCCTTGTGTCCAAAGCTGACCCTATCTTTAAAACCTTGGATGAATCTCCTGGGACGACTTCAATCTCTTGTGGTGCTTCTGACGGTTCAGGGATTGGTTCTGGTTCGTCTATCATCCATGTATGATTTTACCCTAATGCTTGGGCAGCTTGATAACATTCCCTTGCGAGAACTTGGTCTCCTTTAATTTCCCCTATGCCTTGGGCTGTAGGGAATTTTACCTTCAAATAGTATGTCGATGTCGCTGCCTTCAACTTGTTGAGTGTTGGTCATCCAAGGATGACGTTGTACGTCGACGGGCAGTCGACCACAAGAAAATCAATCTCCTTGGAGACTTGTGCAGGATAAGTGCCTGCAATTATGGTTAATTTAACGACACCTTTAGGGATGATTCTGTCTTCGATGAAACTCACTAAAGGGGAAGTGAAAGGTCGAGGCATTTCTTTGGTTGGCTTCATCTGTTGGAAAGCGGGCAGATAGATGATGTCTGTCGAGCTCCCATTGTCCACCAATACCTGGTGAATATTGAATTCTTCCAATCTGAGCATTATCACCAGCGGATCGCCATGGGGTTGCCTGACGATGCAGGCGTCTTTTTTAGAAAAGACGATATCTGTCTTGTTGCACCTATGTGTCTTTGAAGGCAGGAATCGTGAATGAACGTTGTTCACTTCCCTTGCGTATGCTTTCTTCAACAACTTAGAAGATCCTCTTGCTACCAATCCTCTTGAGATCATCCTTATCTCACCTATGGGAGCCTTCTTGCCCTCGTCTCTTGTTCCCTATCTTTCTCATCCTTCTGCTATCGTCTGTATGGCTCTCTCTTTTGTACAAACTTCTATAGTTTCCCTTGACGGATCAGGGTCTCTACCTAGTCCTTCAAATGTCTGCATTCGTCAGTGCGATGTTCGTGGTCTTGGTGAAATTTACAGTACTTGTTCTTGTCTCTTACTTCTGTTGGAGCATAAATCGGTCTGGTTTATTGCTGTTAGGACATATGTGATTCAATGATAGGAACATATGTCACTATTTTATGTAATTGGCTAATCCTTTGACAAAACGCACTTTACTTGTAATTGGGTAGATCTAGGATGTGTTTAATGCTTCAAGAAACAAGGTTTCAAGTTCAAGTGTTAAAGCCATGCAAGTCTGTCCAAGAATCAAGTGAGAAAGTGCAAGATTTTAAAGCTTGACAGCTAGCTCGACAGCTAGCATCTATCGAGGTTTAAAGAGAGTTGTTTCAGCTTGAGGCTCGACAGTGCTCGACAGATAGGGTATCTGTCGAGATTTATAAAGTTCAGATTTTCAGTTCAGATTTTCATCCAATTCGTGAATGTATGTTTGGGCTTTCTTTTCTCACAACCCTAAACATATATAAGGATTGTTTTAAGGGCCGTCACAGTTGATGAAACTTAATGCAAAGGTTTTTCACAAGCATATTGTGAACCGGAGACATATGCCCTAGTTCATCTTTCTCTTGAAGAAGCTGCTGTGCTTTGTACACCTAAGGGTTTTGCGACTATGCAACTTCATGATCTTCATCGTTTGGATGAACTGAAAAATTTTGTAGCCAACATCCTTCTCAAGTTGGTGATCAAGTCACGTATTGGGATTTGCGCAATTGGTTAGTCACGTACTGGGAGCCGTGCATTGAAAATGAGAGATTGTCACTACAAAACAAGTCCAATTGGGTATTGGGGTAAGGGTTCAACTGTAGGTTGGTATAAGGTACTGGGATTCCTTTACTTGTAATCGCTTGTTGTGATAATAGTGGATTCTCAAGAGTGGTGACCTTAAAATCACCCGGTGGGGTTTTTGCCGTATAGGTTTTCTCCATTCGTAAACAAATCACCGTGTCAATTTAATTTCCGCTGCACACTTAGTTTAATTTATGATTTGTTTGTGCTACCACGCGCTTTGCATGTTAATTTGATTAATTAATAAACTTGGCTAATTAATCAATTGCAAAGAAGGTTCATCTTTTATCTACATTAATACCTGTTCCATGGGCATCACTAGGAGAGTGCAATTAGTAAATTTTGACCTTCGATCTAGGAGGTTCCTCTTTTTGTCTATTGTGTGCCCAATGCTTCGTGCTTCCTTTTTCCTGTAGGGGTTGTGGCTAGTTCCTTCATCTCGCTTTCTTTTGGTCGTCACACCTTTAGCGGTCACTGCGTCCTCCGCATTCGTATACTTCTAGGCCTTGTGGAGTAGCTCTGCCACTGTTTTCGGCGGACTCTTGGTGATTGAGAAAAAGAAATCTCCAGGTAGCAATCCTGCTTGGAAGGTTGTCAGGATGACCTGATCCTCTGCTTCGTCCACCTGCAGCAGCTCTTTATTGAAACGCATCATGTATTGTCTCAATGACTCTCTCTCTGCTTTGCAGATGTTGAGAAGATGCCTAGTTGGCATCTTGTGTCACTGTCCTCCAATGAAGTGACAAACAAAACCCTTGTTGAGCTACTCGAAGTTTGCAATGGCACCTGGGGGTATCTTGCCGAACCATACCTTGGTTACGCCCTTCAGCGTTGTTAGGAAGGCCCTGCACATTACTTCATCCAAGGTCATCTACAAGAGCATCAAAGTTTTGAATGACTCGATGTGATACAAGGGATCTTTTGAATTGTCAAACAACTTCAGTTGGGGAAGGCGGAACTTTGGTGGGAGAGGGCGATTCAACACTTAGTGGTGAATGGTGAGTCCATCCTTCAAATCATTTCGTCCAAGTTCTCCACAACTTTGTCCTTTACTGCATTCCTGAGTTCATCCATTTCCCTCCTCATGTTATGGAGCTCGTTCTCCATCCTGGACGAGTTTTCTTTCGACGCCCTTGTCCTCCTGTTGATCTAGCTGTTTGATTCTTCCTCATTGTTGTTTCCTTTGATTCTTCGATGTTCTTCTTCATTCTGGTTCTCAGCAGTTCGCTATCGTTCCTGTTCAGAGATTCAGCGGCTTTTCGTAGTTCTTCATTCTAGTGAGTCTATTCCTCCACACTGGCTACAAGGGCTTGAATCTATTATGCAGCTTGTTCGAAATCCATCTTGTGCTACGAGGATCTCTTTTTTTACTTAGGAAAAACGGCTTGGATGATTAGCATTTCCCACAGATGGCGCCAAACTGATGATGCCAAAAAATCAGCAATTGAGCTTCTCATCTTTGTAGATGGACGAAGTTGGGTTGGTCACGTTTTCAATGTAAACCTGCAATAAGACTTGAAATGAAATGGGGTACACCGGTGTGGTGTTTGCCAAAAACACTTTGATGGTTAAGTCGGAAAGAGAAAAAGGTATTTAGAGAGAAATTGACTTTGAGTGGTTTTTGGATGAATTTTTGTGTGTACCTTTGGATTCTGTTGTTCCTTTCTTTTCTAGTTGTTCATCGCCTTAATGGACAATGAATTTCTGCATTTATGTTCAATGGCTAGTGCGTTACTAAATTGATGGTCTGATGTGAACAGCTCATTTGTTGCCGTTGTTCCGTCTGTTACTCTTTATCATCAATGCACGCAATAAATATGTAACGCTTGCTTTGATCATCATTATGGAGAGTGACAATTCTAGTTTATTTTTTGACTCATCTGTTTCTAGGTCAAAATCCCAAGGCGGACAATTTAAATCATTATCAATAACATACCTGTTCAATACTTCTAAGGTCTGCAAGATGTTGGATGCTATTCACCATAAGAGCATTCTTAGTTTATTGTGTAGGTTTGACTTCCATATTTTGCTTTTATTAAGATCTTCCACGGACTGGGGAAGATTATTAAGGATGAGTTGATAGCCGACTTAACAGAAAGTTGTCCATTGTTCGTTTTAATCCAAGCCCATTTATGATTTATTCGCTTGATCATGAACCCACATGGGAACTTTGTTTATAGTTGCAACCGAAGCTTGATCAAAAAATTCACTTATTAATTAAACTCTCATTCTAACCAGCCTTTGACTGCTAGTTTACCAATTGTGACACCATCAAACAAGAGCTCCTAGTTGGGTCCTTTGGGATTGGCATGAAACCGGGCATATCCGGGAGCCACGGGTCCTCCCAAGCCAAAATAGACTCCCCAGAACCAACTAGTTTACAGGCTCCTTGTTTTAGGAAATCCTTCCCATTCTCACTACTCCTCCATGCCCAGGATGCATTCTAAGCTTTAGGTGAATTTAACCAGTTTGCTCTAAGCTTGAACGTTGATTCTCTTCATAAAAGAAAACTAACTTTCAAAGTTTATATGCACGCCCCGCACACACATGTATATATTATTAAATAGTTACAATAAGAAAAAAATGATTTGAATCTTAGATGTTTTTGTTGAAAACAACAGGAGGTGTCAATTATACTAGTTCTCGGTTGGGTGAGTGTTCCCTCTCTCCTTACTGTAGCATAGGGTTTCCCTTCTTTTTTTGAGAAGGAAGTCACGTCCCCTCTTTGATTACTAGTAGGGCTTGAGTTGTTGTTTCCTTGTAGTGGTAAATAGTATGGATGATCTGGCTCAAAGTTGGAAGAAGCTTTCATTGTTTGAAGAGGAAGGAAGGAAGGTCGACCTATCACGGAGTAAGAAGGTGGGCAGTTTTGTTTTGGCGGCCAAGTTTCTTACTCGTAAGGCAGTGAATATCGAGGCGGTGGCTCAAACCTTTCATCCAATATGGCGAACAAGGAGTCAGTTTGATGTTAGCGATGTAGGCAATAACGTTGTCTTAATGGAGTTTAAGTTGGAGGTTGATATGGATAAAGTTCTTATGGGAGAACCTTGGTCTTTTGATAGACACCTGGTAGTGTTTGAACGTTACGGTGGCTTTGTTCCGATACAAGAACTGAAGTTTTGGGGATTCGTTAGGTATGGTCATGAAACCCAAAGATACCAGTGAGATGGTTGAGGGAAGCTTTATGCGAGTAAGAGTGGTGGTGGACATTACGAAGCCATTGTGTAGGGATCGTCGTGTTATGTGGGACCAGTCTTCAGAAGGGTGGATTTCGTTCAAGTACGAGCGTTTACCGAATATTTGCTACAGGTGTGGGCAGTTATCACATGGTGATAAGGATTGTATTTTGTGGATTCAGAGTAATGGTAAACTATTGATGGAGGACTAGCAGTTTGGACCACGGTTTAGAGCGAACCAGTATAATCCAGTGAAGAAGGTGACAGTCAAAGTTCAAGGTTTTGACACTCTAGAGTTGGGTAGTAGCAGAAGCAAAAATATTTTTAGTCCTGGCCCATCTATGTTGAAGATATTGGTTACTGAGAAAAATCATTCTCAGTCCATAGCAACAGTGGCAAGTCGAATGGAGTTCGAGGCATTAGGTTCAGGCATAGTATTGATTCTGGCGCCGGCGGCCATTGCAAACATTTTTTCGAATTAGACTAGTCCGGATTTTGAGGAGATTATTCAGGATATTGATAACTTAATTAACTTAAAATCTGGATTTTTGAATTCAAATTTGGATTTACCCGATCCAGTTGGTGAAAAGGAGGGAAGTGGGAGATATTCTGAGAACCCGAAGGGCTTGGATGATTAAAAAAACAAAGATAAAGGTGTGTCGAATGTGGATGTGCAAGCACAACCTGGAGAGAGTATCTCAAGCTCGTTTAACTCGGTGGTTAGCTTCAGCATGGGGAGGTCTACAGATAAGAAGGGCAGTAAAATTACTGGGAAGGGTAAAAGTAAAGTTAAAGAGGTGAAGGTAATTTTAAAAAGGCCTAAGAGTGGAACTTGGACTAGGATTACGGATAGGCCCATGTCACTGTCAGAAGAGAATGTGTCTGTCATTGCTGGGGGCCCAGAAAGAAATGGTGAAGAAGCAAATATGGTGGAGGTGATTGAAGGGGAACAGGGAAAAAGAATCAAAATGGAGGACGAAACAAAGAAGCTTAGTCAGCTATTGGCTACTCACTTAGGATCGGTGAAGGTTGCTAGGCAACCCTGCCGGGACCAATGAGTCTTTTAAATAAGGTGAAGGTGACCGAAGGGGAACAGGGAAAAAGAATCAAAATGGAGGAGGAAACAAAGAAGCTTAGTCAGCTATTGGCTACTCACTTAGGATTGGCGGAGGTTGCTGGACAACCTCGCCAGGACCAATGATTCTTTTAAGTTGGAATTTCTAAGGACTTGGGAACTTTCGAACAATTAAGGCATTGGAAAATGTGGTACAACAAGAAGAGCCCATTATTGTCTTCCTTATGGAGACAAAATCAGATCTGGATTGGATGGTCAAAGTCCGAGACAGATGTCATTTTAAACATGGTTTGATGGTACCTAGTCGTGGTAAAAGTGGTGGTTTAGCATTGTTTTGGAAATAGGGTATTAAGCTAGATGTTCAGACTTACTCTCTAACACACATTGATGCTTTAGTGGACGGTGAGGAGGAGATAGGATGGTGGCACTTAACGGGATTTTACGGAGATCCTGACACTGCAAAAAGACCAGAATCTTGGATGAAACTTAGACTCTTACGGGGGACTTCATCACTTCCTTGGTTAGTCATTAGTGATTTCAATGAACCTACTGGGCTTTTTGAGAAAGAAGGTGGTATTTATCGGCCTAGAAGATAGATGGAAAACTTTGTGGATACTTTTAATTTGTGTGGGCTTTGGGACATTGGTTTTGTTGGGCCAAAATATACCTGGATATATCAGAACTCTGATGGAACTCAAATAAGGGAGAGACTAGATCATGCCCTAGCTTCACTAGATTAGGTCTCATTATTTCCTTCGGCCAAGCTATTTCATTTATCTTCGACAGTTTCTGATCATTCTTCTTTGGCCTTATGTTTGACTTCAAGATCTCACAAACGAAGAATGGGGAAAGCCTTCCGTTTTGAATCTATGTGTTGAAGGATCCATGGTGTGAGGTGTGAGAGACGTGTCCCTCAAAAAAAGAGATTTGGGTACCTTTTGGGGCACCTCTCTTTTTGGGTAAGTGGTATGGAGTCACCACTTATTTTTCTTTATACAAAAAAATAAGAAAAATACTAATTACAAAATACATGACTGAATAGTTCCATTCATTGAATGAATAATAATTACATATCTGGAAAATTGAAAAGTTACATAGCTTTGGGTCCTAGTTACAATCTACCAAATATTTACATGGCTTGTTGTCCTAGTTACATTCTACCCAAAACAAATAAAGACAAGGCTAGATCTACTAAACCAAAAACCTAAATCTAGAGGCTAGGTTACGGAATGGGAAGGTGTTAGGCACCCATTCCGCCCAGACAAAGTCTGGTCTTCTAGACTCTTGTGACCAATGTACTATGCTATGCATGTCATGCATGATATGTTGAACATGTGAATGAAAAATTAAATTACACAAATTTATGTATGGATGAAATCTCTTCTTTTGTTGAAAAAATCAGATCTGTTTTTATTGTTAAAAAACAATGATTTTGATTTGTCAAAATATCAGATCTGCTTTGTGGGATGTAAAAAAAATTTTGTGATGACAAAAATTTAGATATGTTTGGTTATATAAAAAAAGTGATTTTTGATGATAAAAATTCAGATCTATTTTATTATATATTTTAAAAAAGATTTTCTAAGAAGAAAACTTCACTCATAATCTAAAATTATGCAATCATGAATTAAAATAAACATAAACACAACAATACATAATCTCTTTCTTTATTTCAACAATTTGCATGTATTAAGAAAATCAAATTTGAGAAAAATTTAGTTTCTCATAAAGATGCAGATCTCTTTTGTTTTAAGAAAACTCAGATCTACATCTTAAGAAAGGTGCAAATCAGTTTTTGTATTGAGAAAAAATTCAAATCTACATCTTATAAAGATGCATATCTGTTTTGTTTTAAGAAAAATTCAGATCTACATCTTATAAAGATGCAGATCTGTTTTGTTTTAAGAAAAATAATTGTTCACATGAAAATTTATTGACATTCAAGAAAAAGATTATAACAATCATATAGAAAATATCATGCTTTAAATAAAAGGACAATTAACAATTCATAGATATTTGAAAAAGAAAGATATATAATATGCATCATCACATCACAAGAGAAGGGTGAAGGAAACAACCTCTTGCATGAGCACACTTTGTTCTTGAGAGGATGTTTTAGGGTTCAAAGAAATTTATTCAATTCTCTTTGAAACCTAAAATCCCTAATTTTGCAGCAACACACAGAGAGATCATAAGAAAATATGTGTGGTTTGAGAGTCAAAAACATATGCCTCTCAGTGTAAAAAAAAAGGTGCTGAATTATGAGGTTCAGTCTCTATTTATAGAGGCCATAAGACTCTAAAAATTAGGTACAGATGATTAGGATTTGAATTCGGCCACATCCTTCTGCGAAAAGGTCGAAAAGGGTGTGCATTATTGTCACCCGAAGGCCATTAGGCCAAAGCCCACATAATGGAAATTCGGCACTTTTAGAGTGCCATACGGCACTCCAAATGTGTTGTTCGGCACTCCAAAAGTGTCGTGCCGAATTGGCTCTTGGAGGCCGAATGCGCTTTTGTGTTCGGGTGCCATTTGGTCTCTTCTTCTAGGGTTTTTTGGCCAGTCCTTGTACCTAGATGTGTTTTCAACCTCCGTTTATGATTTTTTTTTTTTTTTTTGGTCTCTTTTCTGGATAATTCAGGCTTTTTTAAGAGTAATTATCTTGAAGATAAATACCTTAAAATAAATCTCGATAAAGTTCAGATTATCCACAGTTATATTGTTATCCAATCATCCCTTTTATTTCCATGCATGCATCTCTATTTTAAACACTAATTATCAACCAATCACAAAATTATCTAATTAATTTTAATTGCTTAACCAATCAGAATTAATTTAAATTAATCATGTGCGGTCGATTCTACCTAGACACAATGCATGCTGACCGTGCAAATTTGATCATGCGATATCTTTCGATCTGATGGTCTGATTTGGAAACCGGAAACACCGTTGCGACTGTTAGAATCTCAAGATCATTTTTATGATATGCAATGAATGAATTAATGCATGTAATGCGAAGGCAAAATGATGCATGTGATGCATGAATAAAATGATGATGCAAGAATGACATTTTTTTTTTGGTACATGGATGGTCACTCCAGTTATCTTCCTTGATTAAATCATAGTTGCAAAATCGAGTGTCTACATGAGGAGGTCGTCCAAGCGGCATGGAGCGAGGGTTTAGCTGCCAGGTCTAAGTTTGCGCTAAGCAAGTGCTTGGAGAGTTGTCGAAGCATATTAGATTCTTGGATAGGATTAAGTTTGGTCATGTGGGTAGAACTATTGCATACCTGCAGAAGCACTTGGAGTGGTTGGAGCTTCAGCCAACTTCTCCACAAGCGATCAGGTCATTGAAAAATACCAGGATTGAGCTCAATTGTTGGTTGGAAAAAGAAAATGCAATGTGGTTGCAACGATCTCATATAAATTGGTTTCAATTTAGTGATAGAAATACGAGATTTTTTCATGCTAAAGCTTCAGCAAGATACAGTAAAAATCTTATTGATGGCCTAATGGATTCAAATGATGTATGGCATGAAGAGGAAGATGAAGTTAAGGGTATAGTGTTGGATTACTATACGAACCTTTTTACGTTCAGCAACTTGCAAGATTTTGACGAGATTATTCAAGTTGTCTAGCCGAAAGTCACCCTAAGCATGAACCATGCTTTGTTTCAAGCTTTTACAGCCAATAAAGCTAGAGTGGCTCTAAAGCAAATGTACCCGTTGAAAGTGCTAGGCCCAGACGAAATGTCACCTATATTTTTTCAACATTTCTGGTCAACTACTGGTGAAGTGGTAACCAAAACGGTCCTTGACTTTTTGAACTCAGGTATATCTCCTCCTAATTTTAATGAGACCCATATTGTACTTATTCCAAAATGTAAAGAGCCTAAGAGAGTCCTTGATTATAGGCCTATAAGTTTATGTAATGTGGTGTATAAGATTGCATCAAAAACTATTGCTAACAGGTTAAAAAAGTGTTTACCATTTATTATCAGTGATACCCAAAGTGCATTTGTGCATGGAAGGTTAATTACTGATAATATTCTTGTAGCTTTTGAGAATATGCACCACATCAGCTAGAAGAAAGAGGGTAAAGTAGGGGAGATGGCCCTAAAATTGGACATGAGCAAGGCATATGACAGAGTGGAATGGGTTTTCTTAGAGAAAATTATGGAGAAATTAGGTTTTGAGGCAAAGTGGAGGGAATTAATGATGAAATGTATCACCTCAGTCACTTATTCAGTGAAGATAAATGGAAAGCCAAGAGGTCACATTATTCTTAGCAGAGGATTACATCAAGGAGATCCTCTATCATCTTACCTTTTCCTACTATGTGCTGAAGGCCTATTAGATTTGATAAAGTCTGCAGTTAATAATGGACAATTAGGGGGTATATCTGTTTGCAAGGGAGGGCCAAAATTATCTTATCTTTTTTTTGCTGATGATAGTCTGATGCTTTACAACGAGTATTATAGGTTTTTGAGAGTGCCTCAGGTCAGCAGCTTAATCGGGATAAAACATCGTTTTTTTTAGCAGCAACACTTCAAGGGAGATCAAGGAGGAGATTAGATCCAGATTTGGTGCACAAGTCATTAAGCAGCATGAAAAATACTTGGGGTTACCATCTTTGGTAGATGTCGACGCCCGGCCTCGATCGAGGCGAAAAACTGCCGTCGAGCCTTTGTTTGACCACCCGCCGTGGCGACGCTCCCATGCGCGTAAGGGGCCTGTTGGAGGCCCCTCTCTCTCGGAAATGGTATTGCGTGGTGTGCACATGTGTAGTGTGTGGCGTGGTTTGCGCGGGACTTCAGATGCTCTTTCTCTCGGTGGAGGAAGGTGGGTCTACCTTTGGCGTTATGGCAGGAATCTGGGCCAAATTTTAAGGGATTACCAAAGGTAAGTGGAGTTGCCACCAAGCATTGGGTTTTTCTAAGGTGTGATTGGTCACTTGTTTCTAGTTGATTTTATTACCAATCCTAGGTTAAGAAAAATGGCATTTTTCCTAATCAAATTTGGATGGAAAAAATCTTGATTCTTAGGTTCGGAAGTTTGGTTACGTGTGGGGAAGGTGTTAGGCACCCCATAATGCCTGTCCAAGGACAGTCCTTTGTTTTGATAAAACCTTAATTTTCAGAGATTGGCAGTAAAAACATGATTTTGGCACTGGCTTTCGGGGCTTTGCATATGTGGGGGCTTTGAGGTTTGGCTTTTGAATGGGCGTGGTCCCAATCTATGCTTTCCTTAGGCATTCGAGCATAGTACCAAATTTCCACGGCGAAAATCCGACGACATGTCACCTTACTTTCGCGGCAAAAATTAGGCACCGCTTGCCTTAGGTGACACGGACTGTGACAATCACACCTGCAGAGGCGAGCAGATATATATATATATACATGTATTGCGCACAGAGCAAGAAAGTAAATGCCTACATCCCTAGAGCATGGCCCAAAGTATAAGTGCAGGAAAATAAACAGGGGTCGTCATACTCTAGAGACAAGGACGAATGGTACATGGCATGATATACCTAATACAACCCATCTAAGAGAGAAAGGGAGGAAGAAGGAAGGGGTTTTAAAGAGTACAAAACCAAAAGGGAAAGGCTAAACTCCTAAATCTACTGAACATTGCCGCTTGGCTTATATCCACCTGCTTGCACCCGTGCCCCTTTTGCTTGCGTCTGGGAGACTGTGCCCTAGCTCCAAGCGTCCTCGCTCCATGTGTGTACATGCAAAGGTAAAGACAAGAAACCAGCAGACAAGCAATGGAAGGAAAAGATGCAAAGAGCATATGTAAAGGTATAAAATGGATAAGCATGATAGGCATGGCAAGCAAAGAAGCAAGAAAGCCAGCAAACAAGCAAAATGGCAAACAAGCAAGAAAGCAAACAATGGGTGGTGTCCGCGATGGACAAATGTAGGTTTGGATAAGATGTCCATAACTTCATTGTGTTGAAGCATGGACGACACACTAGCAAGCAAGACTCATGCATGGACATGTGAGCAAGCGTGTAAAGATGCATAGAAAGCCAACGGGTGGCACAAACAAGCATGGCAAGCATATCATCGCATAGAGCGGAAAGGGGAAAAGGTGTGCACGAAGCAACCAGCATCATGGTGATGCATCCTAAGTGGTTACATCTAAACAAGGCCTCATGGGCGTCGGATGTAACCACACAACCACCAACCCACTAAGGGCGTCAAGCGTGGCAAAGCCTAGAACAAGAGAGGCTATCACAAGCATTAAGCATAGAAGCAAGCAAGCATAGACATGCAAATAAGGATGATCCAAACCCTTTGATGTGGGCCAAGGAGTGCGGACAGTGACAAAGACCATAGGGTCTAGATCGGGTCCAAACCAATAGGCCAAAACACAAGAAAGAAAGACAAAGTGACAAAAGGGCCATAATAGCACATGGCATGACAAACATAGCCTAAGTCTAGGTGCACAAACATGGCATGGAGTGCACAAGCACATGGAAGATGGCATAAAACATGTAGAGAACATAGGTTCAAGCACACAAGCAAGTGGAAACATAGATCTAAACATATAGGCATAGAAACACGCATGTGAACATGTAGAAGCTTAACACATAGACATGGAAGAACATGGATCCAAGCATATAAGCATGTGATGACAAGGATCTAAGCATATAGCATGGAAATAAACAATTGAAACACATAGATCCAAGCAAGGCATGGCCAACAATATCATACAAGCATATGAGCATGTAACCCTAACATCAACCTAGAACAAAAAGAGGCACAAAACATAGGAAAATATGGCATAAAGCCTAAAGCATGTAGATCTAAACATATAAGCATGTAAGGATATAGATCTAATCATGAAACATGGTAAAAAGCATAAAAGCAAAGAGATTTAAGCTGGAAACACAAATAAAGAAAAAAACATGCTAGGGAAAGCAATAAATCATGTTATTAAGGCATAAAATAGCAAAATAAATGCTAGAAAAAGATTTAGAAGGTTAGGGGTGTGGATGGTAGCTAAAAAGATACATCTACACCCCTAAACCCCAAATCCAAAGTGTAGAACCAAGGAAAAGAAGATTGGGTATAAGAACAATACCTTGTGTTTTTGGTGAAGAGAGAAGAATCAAGAAGCTTTGATGTGTTTTTAGGTGTTTTTTGTGTGTTTTTTGTATTTGGAAAAGGGGAAAAACATGTAGAAAACCAAGTAGAGAGAAAAACCTAGCAAAAAATGGTCTCCTCCCAATCTGAAGGGTGCCTGGGGCTTTTTATAGCCCCGGCACAAATTTCAAGGCGGCAGCCCTTCAATGGCCACCACCTTCAAAAGGCCTCCAATTGGGTTGATCTTGATACCCTCGAAAAGATCTTGACTTCCTATTTCTGAAAAGGTATGGATTTTGAAAATCCAACGGTCAGATCAAAAGTTATGGCTTTCGGAAGTTAGGGGTGCATCGATTAGTGCGTTATCCCAATTTTTGTGATATCTCGGCCGTCTTAACTCCAATTTCGATCCATGAATAGTCGTTGGAATGATAATTTGATAATCTTCGCAATGGCGTTGGTTTCAACCTATTCTGATGGCCGAATCAAAATTAGGATTTTTGGGCCCACCTAGGATCGACTTCGGGTCAAAATTAGTCAAAGTTGTTAAAAATCTCTAAGAAGCTCGAGTTTGATGTAAAACTATGAAAAATTTTGTTTTGTGAGGGTTTTGACCTTGTTTGACATTCGGTCAAACCTAGGGTTGACTAGGGGCATTTTTGGTCATTTTACCTGAAGGAGGCACTTCGGGTGCTTCGGTGCCCGGACGGGTTGTTCCATGTCATTCTGGATGTTCTTGCGGCCCCATAGAGAGAAAATAATATTTTTGGACTCTTCGGAGTCTGGCAACGCAAATTGGGGCAGACAAAATATGGTATCAACAGTAGGTAGGAGGAAGCGGAGTACTTTCAATGACATTAAGGAGAAGTTGGGGAAGAAATTGGCTAGCTGGAAGGTGAAGTTATTGTCTAAAGTTGGTAAAGACATTATTATTAAGGCAGTAGCTCAAGCAATACCTTCCTATACAATGAGTTGCTTCAAAATCCCTGATTCACTTTGTGAGGATTTGACAAGAATGATTAGGAATTTTTGGTGGGGCCAAAGACAAGAAGAGAAGAAGATGGCGTGGTTGAGTTGGGAGAAACTATGCGAACCTAAAGCAAAGGGGGGTATGGGTTTCAGGCAGTTAAAACAATTCAACTTAGCTTTATTAGCTAAGCAAGGCTGGCAACTTCAGATGGGGCATGATTCTTTGGTATTTCAGGTCCTTAAAGAAAAATATTTTCGAAAGTGTGAGTTCATTGATGCTCCTTTGGGAAATATTCCATCTTTCACATGGCGTAGCATTTAGGTAGCGCAGGAACTGGTGAAGTATGGATCAAGGTGGAGAATTGGCAATGGACAAAAGGTGAATTTGGGAAGATAAGTGGCTGCCAGCTCCATCCACGTATAAGGTTTCTTCACCCAGATTGTTCATGCATCCTAATATTAGAGTTGGGGAATTAATAAACAAAGATGAAGCTTGCTGGAAAACTGAAGTTCTCACCAAGTTGTTCCTGCCTCATGAAGCTGATGTGATTAGAAGCATTCCCATTAGTGTTCGTCTTCTTGAAGACAAACTTATCTGGGCTCTTAGTCCTAATGGCTCATTCAGTGTTAGAAGTGCCTATTATGGGGCCTTAGAGTTGTCTCGGACAAGTAATTATGGGAGCTGTTCTGAGGGAAGCAAAGTGAAGTGGTTTTGGAAGATGATTTGCCGTCTCCCAGTTCCTTATAAACTTAGACATTTTGCATGGAGAGCAAGCCGTGACATTCTCCCTACCAAAGCAAATCTATTACGGCGGTATTGCAAGACGATATCTGTGAGGAGTGTAGATTGGAGGCAGAAATGATAGGTCATGTTTTCTGGTTATATCCATGACTCGTGAGATGTGGGAGTCATCCAAGCTTGCTTTACCTGTTCGTTTGGAGCAAAGGCAGATTACATTTCAAGACCTGCTATGGAAGTTGTTCGTGGCAGACGAGAAGGAAGGGTCTGATTTAGCAGCTAAGTTTGTTACAGGTGCTTGGGCTCTCTGGTTTAATAGGAATGAATTGAGAAATGGGGGGACAGAGAAAGGAAGGGAAGGTTTTATTGAACAGGGCTCTTCATTACTTGGAAGAGTATAATGTTGTAGTGGATGATTCTCAGCCTTCGACAACCCAGGAAGCAGTTGGGGTCGCTTGGACTCCTCTATCAGCTACTTTCAAGGTCAATGTCGACCGAGCAATATTCTCAGAACAAAGGGCTGTGGGAATTGGAGTGGTGGTTCGAGATGTTCAGGGACGTGTTGCAGCGGCTATAAGAAAGAGGATTAATGAACCTTTAGGGGCGATGTAAGCTAAAGCGAAGGCCTTTGAAGTAGGGTTGCAGTTTGATAAGGATATAGGCCTTAAGGACTTTATTTTGGAAGAAGACTCACTCATCATTCACAGGGCACTATCTAGTCTGTCCCCAGCTCTTGCTTCTGTGGACTCTTTGATTGTGGGTACGCAAGGCTTTTGTGGAGAGTTTTGTCGTGTTTCATTTTCCCTGGTACGCCGTCAAGGCAATAGGTCAGCTCATCTTCTAGCTAAACATGCTAAGGGCATAGTTGATTTTTTTACTTGAATGGAAGAAAATCCTTGTTTCTTAGAACAAGCTCTTCTCCATGATGAAATTTTTTTTGATCGTACTTAATAATATTTTTTGTGTTTCCTATGAAAAAAAAGGAGGCGTCAATTGATTTACAAGACTTTTGGCATATGCATATATATTCATTTGTAGTAAAGAAATTGTATTTTTTCCAATACTTGGGCTTCTTTGATTTTTTAACTTTGTTGGTCAATTGGATTTAAATAAAAGGCTTTTTAATATGGAGTGGTGAATGATAGAAACGACCAATCAATCAAGTAATTCATGTTTAACCAACTGTTGCTAATGCAAGTAGGTTGCTAATTGTTGGGTTAAAAAGAATTGACTCCTTACAAATTAATTAATTACCCAAGTTAATTAATTAGGTTCAATTATATGCAATAGCGTGGTAACACAAACAAATCACCAATTATACTAAATGCAGCGAAAAATAAATTTGACACAGGTGATTTGTTTACGAATGGGGAAAACCACTGAGGCAAAACCCCATCGAGTGATTTTAAGGTCACCACTCCCAAGAATCCACTATTATCAATCATAAGCGGTTACACGTATAAGGAATCTTATCAGACCCTTTGGCCTATCCCAAAATACCAACCTATAGTTGAACCATTACTCCAATACCCAATTGGACTTGTATTGTATCGGCAATCTTTCCTTTGATACACGAATCCCAGTATGTGACTAACCAATGTGCACGGATCCCAGTACGTGACTAACTCTAGCAACTTGAAGAGGTTGTTGGCTGCAAAGTTTTTTAGTTCATCAATGATGAAGATCAGGAAGTTCCTTGGTTACAAAACCCTTGGCGTAGTGACGCAGTAGCTTCTTTAGAGAGAATAATGAACTAGGGCACTTTCTGCATGCGTTCTCCATCTATAATGACCCTTAAAATAAGTCTTATATATGTCTAGGGTTGTGAGAAAAGAAATCTTATACAAATATTTCAGCTTGGGCCGAAAATCAAATCTAGAAGTTCTGATTTCGTAAGTCTTGACAGAAACAACTTGTGTCGAGCTTTGACTTTAAATCTCGATAGAAAGGATTTTGTCGAGTTTTAGTGAATAACTCTTCTTCATTTGTTTCTTGGTCAGATCTTCATGGCTTTAACACTTGACTCGAATAACATGTTTCTTGAAGTTTTAAACCCATCCTAGATCTACCAAATTACAAGTAAAGTGCATTTTGTCAAAAGATTAGCCAATTACATAAAATATGTCCCTAACATTAATGATTTTGATATTCAAATTCAAAAGTATGTGATATAAACAAAACTCAATAGCTAATCAATGAGTCTTGAAATTAAATAATAAGATTTAAATAATATATTATTATGACCAATCAATGACATTTTGAAATCATTTTTTTTTTAATGAAACTTCATTTTTATAAACCACTCCATCATCAATATATCTCATTAATTTTTTTTTCTTCTATTATTATAGATACGATAATTTTGAACATATAATATCTGTTTTATGATAATTTTTAGCACTTTTTATTATTAGGTTAAGACATTAATTAGTTGTTAGTGTAAGCGAACCTCAAATCTCTTATTCGACAACAAAAATTTTTATAATTTTTTTATTAAAATAAAAATTTTTCCAATTAAATTAACCAAAATCCACAATATATGTCATCAACTTTAAATATAGTATAAAGCAACTAATTATCTAATTTAGGGGGGGGAAAAAAGAGCAACTAATCATCTTTAATTCCAAAAATAAAAAAGTTGATACTAACTTTATTGCTAGACGTAAGCACCATATTCTGGTAGAAAGAATATGCTTGAAAGTTTTTTGTTGGGGGGCGGGGGGGCCTATGACCCACTTTCCCTCCACTCATGGTGAAACTCCTACAATAACAGAATTTATGTTGTTTTCTAGAAAAAGCAGAGCAGAGATAAAATACAGCGAACTTTCACTTTATTTTCGATGACGAAAGCAAGTGTCAATCGTTACATTTTTAAATAAAATATTGTATATAAAAAAGATTAATTAAAATTAAAATTAATAAAGGCGGTTCAATTTAGATTCTATGCTTCTGGATTGCACTCTTTAAGGTTTTTAGCTAATACTTCGCTTTTTTTAGTTAGTTAATTTATGCAAATTATCCATTTCAACAAAAAAAAAAAAAATTAAAATTAATAAAGGCGGTGGAAAATGGGAGACGGGAATAATGCTATTCCAATTCCCAAAGATCAGTGAAAGTTTGGCGCCTCGCAAGAACTTTAATTAAGAATCCCAACAGACCTCCACCACCAAGTTCCCAAATTATGTATATTCAAAATCAAAGGGGATTCTGTTGTGTAGCTCTGATTCTTCTTGTTTTAATAAAATTTTTGTCCAAAATCCTATTTTTGTTATTACATTTTAGTGTTAAAGTCAATTTGATATCTATATTTTGATAACAGTTAATTTATCTTATTGTTTTATCTGCTGCACAGTTTTATCTCTGCTTTATACGGTGGGATTATAATTAGATAATGGGTTGGCAAATCAAATTTAGATTTGAAAGGTATAGGTTTTTTTTTTTTTTTTTTTTTTTTTCTTCTAATTTTAACTCTTTTTTTTTTTTTTTTGTTTCCATAATTCTTATGCTGAGTATATGCTTGCAAATAGACGTGAGGACTCTTCCAAGAAGTCATGCTTAAGTAATAGAGCAGCGGATGCTCTTGCAAAAATGGGTTGTACTTGTAATCAAACAGAAGCTTTTGTTTATTATTCTAGTTCTAGCCCGCCTCTAGATTCAACTTCCATTTTGGATCTTGATTCCTCTAATATAATGATTAATATGAATCTTGTTCTAATAAAAAATAATAATAAAATGACCTGACATAAGCACCACTCTTGTCATTTTTCTTTTCTACTTTTTATTTTTATTTTTATAATTGGATAGTTACATGTTACAACAATGGGATTGAGACTCTTAAAGCACTTTTTTTTTGTCCATTCAAATAAATTCATTTTTGTTTGTTCTTAAAAATATATATAGCTTTTTAGTAGAATACTGAATACCACACAAATTTTTTTAATGCCTTTGTAGTAGAGGTTTTGTGAAATAGAACTTTAATTGAAAAGCATTTATTTTAGTGTTTTAATTGTTTAACAAATTAAAATAAAAGTGTATAATATTAAATTTATGAATTTAATTATAAGGTATGAAGGTGAATTCTATACGTTTTTATTAAAAATAATTTTTAAGCGAATTATCAAAGTTTTGCAAGTAGAGTTTTAAGTTTTAACCCCTTGAAATTATTTTTGACGCCTCCAAAAACAAAACCATGGAGGTCCAAAGGCACTAGAATCTTGCCAAAATCATTGTTTTTAACTTTAACCAAATACTAGGCAGGTGTTGGATTGACATAATCGCGCAAACAACTTAATTGGTCCTTTAACCATTAAAGTGCTCTCTTCCCGTTTTTTTCAAAAGATAAATAATCTTTTGCAAGGAGCTTGACTGAGATCGCACTGTCATATTAAAAATCAAAATTAATAACTTGTCTCATCATGCTATGCACTAGAAAACAGTGAAAAATATATTATAGTTTTCCTAACATCAAAGGGGCTCCAATATCAATTGGCCGGTGATGTGGTGGTGGTAGATGTGATAAGTGATGACGATGTTTCGATATAAAATAAAGGTTTTGAATAAACCTTATCCAAGAAAATTGATAGAATTTAACTCTTGAATTCTTTTTTCTTACAATAAATGAAGGGAGATTTGAACTCAAGATCTTCACAATGAGAAAATTCAAATAAACTACTACAAAACTCTTAGCATTTAATTTTTGTGTTTTCAATCTAAAAGATAGCATCTTTTCTCTATTTTTATAATGAGATTGGAATGGATCCTCTTTGTTTTACTTTTAAAAGAAAATGGATCATTTTGTGGCCAATGTTTACTCTTCAAGGATGTAAGGATATACATGGTATTATATCATTTAGCATTTCATTCATTATCCATTTTATGTTCAATAATTATTGAATTTTTTTAAAAAAAAGTAAGAAATGATTGCTAAATACATAATAATTGATTTTATTGTGTGACATTATGTTAACTTCTTGATTGGTGATTTTTTTAATCCATAAAGATTGAAACTTGCAGCATTTGTTACATGACGATTGCTCTTTACCATCAAAATACCAATAGATTTGTTTTTGGAGTAGGCATAATCAAATTCAAGTACGTTATATAAACCACAGAAGACTTAATCATTTTTTTTCTTTGCTAATAAGGGTATTCAAAATCCTTTGGATAATTATAAGAATAAATCCCTTAAAATAGATCGAATAGCTCTCATGCTAGTTAGGAAAAAAAATTATAAATTAAGTTAATTAAAATCCACCATAGTAAAATGTTAGATATCCATCCATTTTTGTTTTAGTTATAATGGGGATATTCATCCATGTGAAATGTAAAAAAGTAAAGGGAAATTTTTGTTGGCTAAGAGAGTGAGAGTCTGACACGACAAAGTTGGCTCCACATGAGTAATGTGCGCGCACTAATATGAACATTAAAGATGCTTATAAGAGTAAGAGCCGTTACGTTCAAAACAACTTAATCAGTTACGCATGCACCAAGTGAAGTATAATAAGAAAATAAGATGTCCTAACCTTTTTTATTTATTTATTTATTTTGTTTTTGAGGAACTAATAAAATGTCCTAACCTGACCACGTACTTGTGGCATCTACAGAATTTGCGTTAGGGGAGGTTCAACTCAACTAAAGGTTTTTTCTTTTTTTTTCCCTATAGTTAATTATGACCACAATTTATTTATTTATTTTTAAATTAGAAAATTTCAATTTGTATTTTCACACACTTACACATGTATGTATATTTTTGTGTGTATATATTGACTTCTCCATGGACCATGCCAAGGGTCAAATAGGTAAAAAAATAAAAGATGATAAGGGTGTTCTCGTTGAAGAGATTCAAAGTATGACACACAAGAAAGCTGACAGCTCCTCTGAGCTCGTCGGCTTCCCATAAGCGGACGGGACCCAAAACAACGACACCACAAAAAGACGACGGCCCCGTAATATCCGATGGTCGTCTCTATGAAGCCAACGGGAAGTTTCAGACGAAGCAAGAGACTGACGAGGTGAGAAGGTTGACGGGTCCAGCGTGGCTTGTCTTGGTCTCCACGAATATCTATGCAAGGAAATACCTTGCATCACATGATTAACCCTAATCAAAGGAATCTCTACAAGGAAAGGATCCCGCAAAATGTGTGTATTAATAAAGATCTTCCCTACAAGGAAAGACCTTCTCCGCCAAGAAACGAATGTCAGCTCCACACTACTATAAAACCCCAAAGCCCTCACAAATCAAGGTATGCGTGATTCTTCCAGCTTTGGCACTCTAAAGTTGTAGAAATTCTCTCTAACTTAACCTTCAGAGGGTATTTGGCCGTACCACACCGGTACTCTCTGTAAGATCTTCTTTGTTTCTATTTCGCAGGTTTTGTCTAGAGCACGTAAGGACTGTGCGGCTTACTAACGATTTTTGGCATCATCAGTTGGCGTCGTCTGTAGGAAAGAAAACAATAGTAGCTATATTACCACTTCCCAGACAAAGAGTTGTATGGTACTCACTCACACGATGGCAACCAACAACAATAACGGAGATGAACCACGCACTACTACCCTTGAAAGACAGGTACAGACCCTAGCCGCAGCTGTGGAATGCCTTACTAAGCAAAACCACGACCTAGAGGAATAGCTGTGCCAAAGGGATGATGGGCCCAACAGTCACGGAAAGGAGCAAGAGGGCCCCAGCACCGAAATGAGGGATCGAGAAGGACCAGAAGGTAGGAATGCTTCGAGCAGACAAGAGCGACAAGATACCAGTTGCCAATCCGTCGCAGATACGGCACCACCACATTTGGTCGCAGAGATGCAAATGATGAAGGAGAGGATGGACTTCATGATGAACGCCCTCAAGGGGTAGGTGTCAAACGACCTTGACGAGCTGGTCCACCGAACAGACTCGCCATTTACAACACCCGTTACTTTGTGCCCCCTTCCTGAAAAGTTCCATATGCCGCAAATAGAAGCCTATGATGGGTCAAAGGATCCTTTGGACCACTTAGAGTCATTCAAAACCCTTATGCACTTACAAGGTGTTTAGGACGAGATTATATGCCGAGCCTTCCCAACTACATTGAAAGGTCCCACTAGGATATGGTTCAGTAGATTGACACCCAACTCTATCGGTACCTTCAAAGAGCTAAGTGTGCAGTTTGCATCGCATTACATAGAGGGGCACAGGTATAAGAAATCTACTGCGTGCCTGATGAGCATCAAGCAGCGAGAAGACGAGACGCTGAGGTCCTACATAGCACATTTCAACAAAGAAGCTCTTTCGATAGACGAAGCTGATGACAAGATACTTGTTGCTGCATTCACCAACAATCTACAGAAGGGGAAGTTTTTGTTTTCCTTATGCAAGAACGACCCAAAGACCATGTCAGATGTGTTTTATCGAGCTACTAAGGGTCCGTTTGGATTGAGCTTATTTTTGCTGAAACTGAAAACTGAAACTGAAAATACTATAGCAAAATAATTTTTAAATGTGTGAATAGTACCGTGGGACCCATTTTTAATGAAAAAGTTACTGAAAAGTGAGATTTGTGGGTCCCGTGCACTGTTCACAGGACCCACTGATGTGCTGAAAAACGTTGAAAAGTCAAATAGTGCGGCTATTGTTCATGAACAGTGCATGAACAATAGCCGCACTATCTCCTTAAACGCATGCCAAAAAAGAAAAAAAAAAAGAAGAAAAAAAAAGAAGAAAACACAAAAGCAAAAATGCAACGCCAAAAAACTTTGTATCTAAACCAACACTAAATACATGAACGCAGAAGACGTGCTACTAGCCTGAGAGGAGAAACCCAAGAAGAGGGAAAGGTAAGAAGATGCACAGTAGGAAAGGGGACGGAAGATGATTAGAACTAGGGACCGACGGGAGGATAGGCGCTCCAAACCCCCCACTGGAAGGTTCACTAACTTCACCTCGCTAACTGCCCCGATTGATTAGGTATTGATGCAAATCAAGGATGATACGACCTTGACGTGGCCTGGCAAGTTGAAGGGAGATCCTAGCAAGAGGTCCAAAGACAAGTATTGTCGTTTTCATCGGGATAACGGTCACGACACGTCTGAATGCTATGACTTGAAGCAACAGATTGAAGCCCTAATCAGACAAGGGAAATTACAACGGTTCGTTAGTAAGGAAAGGGCAGACCCACCACAGGAGTAGGTTACATGAAGGGATAACGAGCGCCCCAAGCCACCCCTAGGAGACATAAGGATAATTGTAGGGGGCACCATAACTTCCGGTTCATCTAGGAAGGCACGTAAGACTTACCTAAGGATGGTTCAGAGCGTCCAGCTGACGGATTTTGTTCCAAAGATGGCACGGGTCGACAACCCTATAATTGGGTTCTCGAAGGAAGATGCTCGACGTCTCCACCACCCACACGACAATGCACTCATTGTTAGCATACAGGTAGGGGATTACAACACTCACCAGGTCTTAGTTGATAATGGAAGCTCTACTGATATCCTCTATTATCCAGCGTTCCAGCAGATGAGGATCAAGAGAGAATGGCTTGTACCGACCAATGCACCGCTCGTTGGGTTCGGAGGAACGAGAGTATACCCCCTCGGTGCGGTCACATTGCCCATGATGGTTGGTGATTACCCTCAACAAATTACTAAAGATGTTACATTCCTTGTTGTCGACTGTTCGTCTGCTTACAATGCCATACTGGGCAGTCCTACCCTCAATTCGTAGAAGGCCGTAACTTTGACCTATCACCTGATGATCAAGTTCCCCACTGAGTACGGAGTAAGAGACGTACGTGGAGACCAAGTGGCAGCACGCGAGTGCTACATAGCGATGTTAGAAATGGACGACCACTTGCAGACTATGAGCATAGAAGAGCAACGGATGGTTGCAGAGCCCGTTGAGGGGTTGGAGGAGATACTTCTCGATAACTCCAAACCTGAGCGAACGACCAGGATCGGCACCCTCGCCAGTCCGCCAGTTCGTCAAGCACTCATAACATTCCTGAGAGAGAACCAGGATGTCTTTGCCTGAAGCCAAGAAGACATGCCCGGGATCGACCTTTCAATCATGGTTCATAGGTTGAATGTATCACCCTCTTTTCCCCCTATTTGTCAGAAGAAGCGAGTGTTCGCCCAAGAACGAGACAAAACTATAGCGGAAGAAGTCCGCAAATTGAAGAATGCAAAATTCATTAGGGAGGTATACTATCCCGATTGGTTGGCCAATGTAATGATGGTCAAGAAAGCTAACGAAAAGTGGAGAATGTGTGTAGACTTCACAGACTTAAATAAGGCGTGCCCCAAAGATAGCTACCCACTCCCGTGGATCAACTTCCTAGTAGACTCGACAGTAAGACACCAGTTGTTGAGTTTCATGGATGCGTTTTCTAGTTACAACCAGATCAAGCTGGACGAGGCTGATCAGGAGAAGATTTCGTTCGTCACCAGCCAAGGCCTCTTCTGCTACAAAGTGATGCCATTCGGCCTCAAAAACGCGGGCGCAATGTACCAAAGGCTCATGAACAAAATGTTTGCACATCAAATTGGGAGAAATGTCCAAGTTTACATGGACGACATGCTAGTGAAAAGCCGAAGGGAATACAACCATTTGGACGACCTTAAGGAGACCTTTAATACCCTCCGCTCTTACAACATGAAGCTTAATCCGAGTAAATACACATTTGGGGTGACAGCTAGAAAATTCCTAGGGATTATGGTGTCTCAAAGAGGTATTGAAGTCAACCTAGACAAAATCCGGGCCATAATGGAGATGGCGCCACCAAGGAACATAAAAGAAGTACAAAGCCTCAACGGCAAGGTAGCTCCGTTAAACAGGTTCGTGTCAAGGGCAACGCACAAGTGCCTACCTTTCTTTCGCACGCTGAAGAAGTCCTTCGAGTGGACGGTCGAATGTTAGCAAGCTTTCGAGGATCTAAAAGCATACCTCTCTTCCCCACCATTGCTAAGTCCTTCCAAACCAAAGGAAGAGCTATTTCTCTATCTAGCCGTCTCCCCGGCTATCGTCAGTGCAGCCTTAGTCAGAGAAGAAGACAGGGTGTAGAAGCTCGTATACTACACTAGCCGAGCACTCCGAGGCGCAGAGGAGAGGTACCCACCGATGGAGAAGCTCGCCTTCGCTTTAGTTATCGCAACTCGTAAGTTTAAGCCATACTTCTAGGCCCACATTATGGTCATTCTGACAGACAAATCTCTACAAAGAGCAACAAGTAATCCTGAAGCCGCTGGACGGATGGCGCTATGGGCAATTGAGTTGAGCGAATTCGATGTGCAATACCGCTCGCGTACTGCCATGAAGGGATAAGCGGTCACTGACTTCATTGTGGAATTCACCAATATGGAAGGCCAGGGGGCAGAAGAGCATCCTTAATGGAGTATCCACATGGATGGATCGTCTAACAGGCAGGCTGGCAGAGCAGGTATAGTACTCTGTTCACTAGAAGGGGACGAGATCGAGTGCATGGTTCATCTCGACTTCCTTACGACCAACAATGAAGCGGAGTATGTGGCTCTAGTGGCAGGACTGGATCTCGCCAAAGTAGTAGGGGCCACAAGTGTGGTTGTGTATTGCGACTCTCAAGTGGTCACAAGTCAGGTGAACGGTGACTATGAGTGCAAAGGTGAAAGGATGAAGAAATACCTGGAGCAAGTAAGGAAGTGGGTGGGTAACCTTCAGGTCAGATTTGTTCAAATCCCAAGGGAAGAGAACGAGCAAGCCGACCGCCTTGCCAAAGCTGCATCAGCCGAACACATGCTCATCCCCGATAAGGTACTTTCTTTTGTTCAGCTTGCACCTTTGATATATGGCATCGGTGTGCAGGAAATAGACTCGGGAAGCAACTGGACCACACCGATAGTTTCTTACTTAAAAGACGGCACACTACTTGACAGTAAGGAGGCCGCAAGGAAGCTGAAGGTTTAGGCGGCACAATTTGTCCTTATAAGGATGTCTTGTACAAAAGAGGCTTCTCTCGCCCGTACCTAAGATGCTTAAGCCCTGAGGAAGTAGATTATATCATGAGAGAAGTCCACGAAGGGATCTGCGGGAACCATTCAGGGTCATGATCACTGGTGCACAAGTTGATTCGAGTAGGATACTATTGGCTTACCATGCAAAAGGATGCCCAAGCTTACGTCAAAGCATGCAACAAGTGTCAAAGGTTCAACAACATCATTAGACAGCCAACAGAAGAGCTCACTCCGATGACGGCCCCGTGGCCTTTTGCTCAATGGGGGTTGGACATCATAGGCCCATTCCCAATAGCAATAAGACAACTAAAGTTCCTAGTGGTCGGTATAGATTACTTTACCAAATGGGTGGAAGCTAAAGCCTTGGCCACCATCATGGAGAAAAACGTACAAAGCTTCGTCTGGAGAAACATCATTTGCAGGTACGGGATCCCTAGAGTCTTGGTTTTAAATAACGGAAAGTAGTTTGACAACGACTCGTTCAGGGATTTTTGCTTACAGTTGAGGATCAAGAATTACTACTCCTCACCCACCCACCCTCAGGCCAATGGATAGGTTGAGGTCATGAACCGATCCTTGCTCAAAATCATTAAGACTCGGCTCGAGGAAGGAAAAGGTATATGTCCAGAAGAGTTGCCAAGCGTACTATGGGCATAGAGGACGACGGCCAGAACACCTATGGGAGCAAAGCCGTTATCCCAGCTGAAGTTGGACTCACAAGCTACAGAGTGGAAAACCATGATGAGAGTAGGAACGACGAAGCCATGCGCCTACAGCTTGACCTAGTAGATGAGGTCAGAGCAACAACTGAACAAAGGTTAGCACGATACCAGAACCTCATGGCCAAGCACTACAACACCAGAGTCATACACAGAGATTTCCAAGTTGGAGACCTCATCCTGAGGAAGGTGACGGGCGCTACAAGAGATCCCTCCGAGAGAAAGCTAGGACCTAATTGGGAAGGACCCTACAGAATCACTTCGTGGCAAAGGAAAGGCACCTATCATCTGGAGACACTCTATGGACAGAAGTTGCATCATCCATGGAACACCGAGCACCTAAAGAAATACTACCAATAGACGACAGCATGCAGACCACTCCTCATTTCCAGTTTATTTCATTCTAGTTATTATCTACAGTACTTTTTAGCCCAAAGGGTAGCTTTTTAATTTTTCAAGAACAATTTTTCTTATGCACGTGTTTATCATAATAAGAGGAGTTATTCAAAAATATCATGCGCATATAACATTTCTACAAAACCACGTCTACAGCCAAATCCTTAGGCGAACGGATGCACCATAAGGACGCATTAAAATTTATACAAGTCCATGAATGGACGGGTGCATCCAACGGATGCCTTGCAACTTGTTTAAGTCCATTAGTGGACAGATACATCCTAAGGGATGCCTTAAAATTTATACAAGTCCACAAATGGACGGGTGCATCCAACGGATACCTTGCAACTTGTTAAAGTCCATTAGTGGATGGATACATCCCAAGGGATGCCTTAAAATTTATACAAATCCTTAAATGGACGGGTTCATCTCAAGGGATGCTTTGAAATTACTAAGTCCCTAAGTGGACGGGTTCATCCTAAGGGATGTCTTGAAATTACTAGGTCCTTTGGTGGATGGACTCATCCCAAGGATACCTTAAAATTACTAAATCCAAATGGACGAGTACATCCAAGTAGACGGGTTCATCCTGAGGATACCTTGAAATTCACTAAGTCCTCAAGGGGACAAGTACGCCCAAGTGGACGGGTTCATCCCGAAAATTCACTAAGTCCTTAAAAGGACGGGTGCATCCTAGCATGTATACTAGTCCGAAGGTGGACGAACAAACACATGTCTCATAATTAGGAACCAACACATGGCAAAAGCATACTCAAAACAGCAAAACTAAAAGCGACGGATGTAATAACAAAATATTAAATAAAGGAAAACGTTTACAATAAAGCCTAAAAACAAGAGGGCATTTTCTATTGTTTGAAAATAAGCCAGGTTACATAAAAAATTAGAAATTGAAAAAAGCTAAGTAGGAGGAGCATCCAAGGCAAACGAGTTCTCAGTGTTCTAGGTAGAAGGGTCTTTAGCAGATGGGACCAAAGGAGCAACGAGGCCATCAGGAATGGGTTGAGCAAGAACCACACTGTTGTCTTTCGAATCCTACTCCTCTACATCAGTGGAATTATCGGACTCTTCGTCGACGGTGTCGCCACTTCCCGGAATCGTCGGCACAAGATCGTCAAGAGTGACCTTGGATAGGTCAAGGTCTGGGTAGACGGATTCGACTTGCTTTAAGTAGTCCTCGAAATCGACACCATAATAGATGCCATATGCTTCAATAAAGGGTTGGGAATCCCTGAACTCCGCCACAGCGTCGGCCTTCGCCTTCTTCATCTATTCACGAAGAAAGGCCAATTCCGTCACCAAATTGGTCTTCGCCTTCTCCGCTTTCTCGAATCGACGGGTCTCTTCCGCAAGCGCTTTAGTCTTAGCCGTCAGGTCCTGGTTAAGGGTACGGACGACCTTCGAGTATTGAGCTCGCTCCTTGTTTTCAATCTCCTAGCGCTTGCGAAACCGTTGGATCATCCCCTCGCTGGCGACACACTTGTCTTGAAGCGCCTTCATACACACCAACGCTTGAGATCAAAACAACCGTCAATAAAAGAATGGACAAATAACGCAAGAACATAGTTTGAGAAAAGAAAACATACCCTAGACAGATCAAAGAGACCCAATGCCCCTAAGTCCTCAGTTGTTTGTCCAGCACAAGGGTCCAGATTCGTTTCCTTGATGATTGATTCAACCATCTCGACAACATGCTCCTTGTGCGTAAGCAGAAGATGGATGGCTCCTTGAGCGATGGGACACTTCCCCGTCATTAACCCTTTGCCAACTCCGTGGCTGGGTTCAAGAGGCGACAGTAGCTTTGGTTGCTTGTCACCAATAGGGGTGTTCGGCCCTTTCTTATGTGGACGGTCATCCTTCCCCTCATTCTTCCTCTTCGACGTCCCTTTAACGACGACCTTGAAGGCCGACGTCGAGGCCCCCTCTTTCTATTGCTGCTGCTTGCAAGCTGTAGCTGACTGCCTCACCAAAGCCCTCTACCTCCCTGCTTCCATTTCTACCAAAGATAAAGGACGAACGTTAGAAGAGCAGACGTTAGTAAAAACAAATGGCAGGAAGTGGGCAAGAAAGTAAAAACTTACGCTGACGAGAGTAAGCATTTAATTTGAGAGTTACTGGGGTTGGTTTAGGACCACCATAGTAGGCGTGGAGTGTATCTAGAGTGACGAGGTCCTTCCACTTCCTTTGGCAGAAGGGGATCTCTAGCACCCGACGGATGAAAGCCTCCTACTCGTCGGTTATTTGCGGACGAACGCAAGCTAAAAGAAGAAAGAAACATAAATAAATAAATAAAGGGTAAAAAGCAGATGGTACCAGACCTAAATCCTTTACAATACCCCAAGTATTTTCAAAACCATTGGGCATGCTATCCCACTCCTCCCGTCTGCACACCCAGTCCGTCCCTTGGACAAAGAAATACCTATTCTTCCAATTCCTATTTGAATCAGGCATGTCCGACACTAGCCTGAGCGACGTCTTCCTCGCTAGAAAGTGGTAGAACCCTTGGGACGAAGAGATGTGCTGAGGTCTATAGCAATAGAAAAACTCGTCGAGAGTAAGCCAATGGTTCCCACCGCTGAGAAGACCCCAAAGTACTTCAGCTCCTATAAATATTCTCCAAGCGTTAGGAGCTATTTGGCTGAAGGATAAGCCCAAATAGTTGGCCAACTAACGATGTAATTCTGTCAGTGGCAATCTCAATCCCGTCGCAAACATGGCGTCATACATGCCGACGTCCGCGGTCTTCCCAAAATAGCACCGTTCAAAATTTTTGGGCAGACAGATTGAGATGTTCTCGGGGATTTGGTAACGGTCACGAAGCTTATTGAACACCTTGGAGGACATCGTTGGATAAAAATCACTGACGGTCCATATCGCAGGAAGGATGAAGGGACGGGCGCCACCGTCCTCTTGACTCCCTGGATCTCCTCCTTCAGAAGGTGTTCCCTCGTCATCCTCATCATCCTCACCATCCTCCTCATCCTCTCTGTCCTCTTCATCCCTTTCTCCCTCGTCATATTTATCCCCTTCAACGTCTCCCTCATCCTCTTCCTCATTTTCATCACTCAAAGACTAGGTGGATGGCTCCCTATCTGGGGACCGAGGAAAATATTCCCCAGGCTTGCGCCCTGACGGAAATACCTCATCGTAGCCCACACCCTCACGGACTGACGATGATAGTTCACTCATCGCTTCACTATCTGACATTTATCCACCTACAAGCAACAGAGGTATTTTTCTAAGAACCTATCTTGACGGGTCTCAAAACATAAAAAGGGGGACGGATTGCAAAAATATAAATAAAAGCGAAGAGGAGAGAACTTACGAAAAAATGGACAGACTGAAAGCAACGGTCGCTTTGAAGATTGACGGCGGCAAAGTGACGGGTAGCTTGGATGATGGAACGACAACTATCTCTCTTAAGGCTTCCAAAGATGAAATAAGGAAAAATGGGAGGAGGTAAAGGACTATTTATAGGAAGAAGAAGCACAAGAAATGAAGTGACGCTTTTGATCAGAAACGAGGCCAACCGGTTAGCGCCACGTGTCTCCTAGCATTTAATGAAGGCTACTTAAAGGCAATTAATAACACCCTTTTTTCAAAAAGTAATAATAATATAAGGAAATTGCAGTTAATAATTGCACTCTATGGCCCGTCAGTTGAAACCGACAAGGCCATAGAGTAGGGGGCAACTGATAAGGGTGTTCTTGTTGAAGAGATTCAAAGTATGACACACAAGGAAGCCGACAGCTCCTTTGAGCTCGTCGGCTTCCCATATGTGGACGGGACCCAAAACAACGACACCACAAAAAGACGATGGCCTCGTAATACTCGACGGTCACCTCTATGAAGCCGACGGGAAGTTTCAAACGAAGCAAGAGACTGACGAGGTGAGAAGGCCGACGGGTCCAGCGTGGCTTGTCTTGGTCTCCACGAATATCTATGTAAGGAAATACCTTGCATCACACGATTAACCCTAATCAAAGGAATCTTTACAAGGAAAGGATCCCGCAAAATGCGTGTATTAATGAGGATCTTCCCTACAAGGAAAGACCTTCTCCGCCAAGAAACGAATGTTAGCTCCACACTACTATAAAACCCCAAAACCCTCACAAATCAAGGTATGCGTAATTCTCCCAGTTTTGGCACTCTAGAGTTGTAGAAATTCTCTTTAACTTAACCTTCGGAGAGTATTTGGCCGGTACCACACCGGTACTCTCTGCAAGGTCTTCTCTGTTTTTGTTTACCAAGTTTTGTCTAGAGCACGTGAGAACTGTGCGGCTCACTGACGATTTTTGGCATCATCAAAAGGAAAATACTATCTCACACATATAATATTATACACAATATACACACTTACAAGTTACAAGAAATTGGCTTGGGTTTAGTGTTTTTATGCAATTGACCTATCAGAATTTGAACACGTGTTAAATAATTGTTGTGTGTCCACATCTCAATGGGTCTTAGTACTCTTGCGCATTGCACCCAAACTTTGTCTCACCTACAAAAACAAAGTAAAACATGACTTGATGGTGTGATATGTGAGTGAAATTAACAGTGGTTAATGAAAAATGACTAGTGGGATGATTGTTATGCTAATTGCATAGTCTCATTTTATTTTTTTTAACTTCACGCAACAAGATGTATAAGCACATTGGTTTTGTAGTGTATTAGATATTAAGAGTTAGGGATTACTTGGTTCAAAATATTAGATTACTGAGATATTGGATATCTAGAATCACACTTCTATAAACAGGCCAAAATGGGCAAATGCCCTATTTGTGCAAAAAAATCAGCGTTTTGCCCTATTTTCCAAACTAATTAGGGAAATGCTCCTCTTTTGTAACTCGATTTTCTCAAAATCGAGTTTCAATGTAAAACTCGATTTGTAGAAAATCGAGTATAAGACGATCAAACTTAAAAAAAAAAAAAATGTATGGAACTCAAGTTCATGGAGCTCGAGTTCCATTAAAAACGCCACTATAGGCCTCCATGAAATGCAGCTATAGGTAAAATTTAAAAAAAAAAAAAAAAAAAAAAAATTTGCATGGAACTCGAGTTCATGGAGCTCGAGTTCCATAAAAAACGCTACTATAGGGCTTTAAAACGCGACTATAGGGCTTTAAAACGCGACTATAGGGCTCTCTATGGAGCGATTAGACTTAAGAAAAAAACTTGCATGTTTTAAAACGCCACTATAGGGCTTTAAAACGCCACTATAGGGTTTTAAAAAATTGCATGGAACTCGAGTTCATGGAGCTTGAGTTCCAGAATTTTTTTTTTTTTAAATTTTTTTTAATTTACAGTTTGCTATAACTCGATTGTCCAAAAATCGAGTTTTAAATTGAAACTTGATTTTGAGAAAATCGAGTTTCAAAATAAGGGCATTTCCCTAATTAGTTTGGGAAATGGGGCAAAACGCTGATTTTTTTGCACGAAAAGGGCATTTGCCCATTTTGGCCTCTATAAACATTGGATTCCCACGTTTGGTTCCTACATTGCTTTATCGACATATTCTGGAATACATACATGTGTCATGCGTGTGTATATATTTATAATATATAAGTGTGTAAGTATAAATTCGTTTGTGTATGAATCTTAATAATATATATATATATATATATTATTAAGATTGTATATATATTTATATATATATATATATATATATATAAATGTGTGTGTTTGTGTGAATATTGTTGGCAAATCCATTTGCATCACATACAAAACGTATACAACAAAAGACAAAAATGATCTAGTTTATCAAAATATTTAATCTTAAATCTTAGAATATTGTTGGTAGAATATATATACATTGATGCAGTCAATTACAAAACAAAAGAAAATACTTGATCTTTTGAGAACACTCTGATATTCATCTCTATTTCCCAAGAATCTAAGACACGGGCTACATTCTTGTCAGTAACCCTTGAAGGAGAACTTTTCTTTTTCTAAAAATTATATGTAAAATCTGTAGTAGCATTTTTTCTTTTTAAATAAAATAACCATTACTAAAACATTACTGAGTGATAACTAATCTTTTTAATAAATGAATTATTTTTTTGGACTTTAGTTTGTGGCTTGAGATGAGAGCAAAGTGATAAAACTTTGACTCCAATGAGCTTTGCGCATCTTGTCAACTCTATTATATTAGCATTCAACCTCTACATTAAAAACACCCATACTAAAACAAAGTTATACAATTACTGTCACTTTGTAAATCTTTATTTTTAGCTCCTTGAGTTCCTAGTTTAATAATCTTTCAATTATTCTTGTATTTATGAAATCTAATTTCATTAAATATAAATTTTAGTAACGTTTTGATAAAGAGGTTGATCCCAACACTTTGAATTTCCAATTCCCATTAAACTTATTTGAAGGGAATGTTTCATGTCTCCCTAGAAAGAGATTATGAATTCTGTTTTAAGAATGTGTGTTCCCATAACATTACATGTCATTGCCCAACGTAATAAGGTTTTGACCAAGTAAGATCTCACTTATGTATAGTTGTATACACCAAAGCAACCAACATTTTATGTTTGGGTTCACAATCCTTTTAGGATTGAGAGTATGAAAAATAGAAGCTGTGAAATTTATTATTCAGATAATAATAGTTAGTAGAATAATAAATCTCACAGTAGTCTAGTTCAATGTATCTTATACATACTTAAAACTTACATACTTAAGACACATCAACATATTAATTAGAAGTCTTCACTTCCATGATTAAGACAAATAATTTTAATTGATAAGTTATAGTTTTCATAAATAAAATGCCCAATTTCATCACTGGCTATAAACTAGGGTTTATAAATTTATAATGAACTTGTGATTTAGATATTCCATATGGAAATCTTATTCCCAACCTAAATCACATACAATACATCTCATAAAAAATAGTATGTAAACTTGTGATTTACAACTATTCTGTGTTGACTTTAATTCCGTACCGAATTTGATTGTAATTATGTTCAATCTTTTGTACCCTGTATTTTATGTGGGATTTTATTGTAAGGGTTGTGTGTAAGAGAAAGTGTGAAGACTCAAAGCAATTGAAGACTAAAGAAGTTTTCGCGGGTAGCTCGCAAGAAGCCTTCCCACGAAGTGAAGCATGTGCCCAGCACATGACTGGAATGCGAAAAGTCATGACAGGATGGTGACAGCTGGTTTTCGCAAGTGTCTCGCGGGTAAGGCCTTCCCGCGAGATACTCGCGAAACATTCTGTTTTGCTATTTTGTCATATCTGATACACCCTATCTTTACTCACACTATATATACCCCCATTATCCACATATGTTGAGGAATGCTTTCAAAGAGAAAACTCTAGCCACTATCCTTGAGAGTGAGAGATTGTTATACCCACAATTCTCTACACAATCCATTGTGGTTTTCCTCAACTCCTACCTCTCTATTTCCAAATCCTTGAGAGGTTGATAACCCAAACACTTACCACACCCATTCTGAGTGTCAAGTGAGGTTTTGGTGCTGCTTGGAAGCATTGGAAGAAGCTAAGCTTTGGCGGATGCAATCGGGCGTATTGCGGGATCCGGAAAGCTAGACAAGATACGGTTCCGAGAAGCCTTGTTGAAGTAGGAGCTTGGAGGGCTTAGGTGCATTGGGTAGATTAGGCTTGGAGGGTCTCTTGCTATTCGTGTATCCCAACTTATTGTCTAGTGGATCGATTTACCGTTTGGAGGACGGCAGAGAGGTTTTACGCCAAGTACTTCGGTTTCCTATTCGATAACACATCGACGTGTTATCTTGTGTTTGCATTCTTCTTCCCTACTCTTTTAGCTTTCATTTTACTGATGTGTTTTGATGAATATGGCTTAGAGTAGTTTTATTGTTTGTTCGCTCGCATTTACTCTATTCCGCACTTAGTTTAAGTTAGAGTAAAATCAACCGAGCCCTAAGTTTTAATTTGAGGGTCTAAACAGCTCTTGTGTTTTAACACATAATTGAGCTTTCATAGTATAATGTCCAAATATTCATGCTAAAGTAATCTTAGAAAATAAAACAACCTTTATTATTTAATGGATAATGTCATACAATTGGGTTTTATGGCAATAGTATGTGTATACTCATTTTTATTATTTATATACTTTGTAATGTTGTAAAACTCTATCTCGCATACGCATCCACTTATTTATTTCTCTTATCTCTTTCTCTTTCTTTCTTTCTTTTTTTTTTTTTTTTCATTTTCACATTTCTCTTCCCTATTAAAACTCCCTATACGTACACATCTAATTTTAGATTTTGAAATGTTTTTCATTTTAAAGTGATAAAAAGTATAGTCATTCTAATAAAAATTATGTAGTATTTGTAATTATTTTTAATTAAAATTGCAAATTTTTCCTTCTTTTTTTTAAAGAAAAACTGTTAGGACATATGTGAATCATGTTAGGAACATATGTCATTTAGAATTGGCTAATCCTTTGACAAAACACACTTTACTTGTAATTGGGTAGATCTAGGATGTGTTTAATACTTCAAGGAACAAGAGTTCAAGTCCAAGTGTTAAAGCTATGCAAATCTATCCAAGAAATAAATGAAAAAGTGCTGAATTTTAAAGCTCAACAGATAGCATATATCAAGGTTTAAAAGGCTTGTTTAGCCCGATGCTCGATACCTGCTCAATAGATAACCTATCTATCGAGATTTACAAAAATCAGTTTTTCAGATCTAATTTCATACCAATCCGTGTATATTTGTTTAGGCTTTCTTTTCTTACAACCCTAAACATATATAAGTATTATTTTAAGGGCCGTCACAGCTGATATGCAACTTAGTGCAAAAGTTTTTCTCAAGCATATTATGACCAGAGACATATGCCGTAGTTCATCTTTCTCTTGAAGAAGCTGCTGCGTTTGTACGCCGTAGGTTTTTGTAACCAAGGAGCTTTGTAATCTTCATCGTATTGATGAACTGAAGAAATTTGCAGCCAACATCCTTCTCAAGTTGGTGGTTAGAAACGTACTTAGATTCGTGCATCGATTGGTTAGTCACGTACTGGGAACCCTGCATTGAAAATGAGAGATTGTCACTATAGAACAAGTCCAATTGGGTATTGGGGTAAGGGTTCAACTGTAGGTTGGTATAAGGTACTGGGATTCCTTTACTTGTAACCATTTGTTTTGATAATAGTGGATTCTCGAGAGTGGTGACCTTAAATTCACCCGGTGGGGTTTTGCTTCGGTGATTTTCCCTATTCGTAAACAAATCATCGTGTCAACTTTATTTTCCGCTACATATTAACTTAGTTGGTGATTTGTTTGTGGTACCATGTGTATTGCATGTTAATTGAATTAATTAATTAACTTGACTAATTAATTAGTTAATTTATCACAAGCGGTCAATACATTCTTGGCTTATCAAAAACAAAATTCTATTTGAGAGAGTAAACAATTATCCAATTTAACTAAAATAATTTCCTCTAGTCAATTGAATTTGCCAACCCGCCGAGTTGAAACCGTTAAGATTTTCAACCGACCCGCCAAATTTGTAGATTGGCGGGTCAGTGACTGATTGGAATTTTCCAACCTTGCCATTGGCGGGTTTGTTAAAAATATTACCCTCCACTTGCCCAGTCCAACCCATGCACACACCTATAAATGTGTGTGTATGTATTGTGAAAACGTATGTATGTACATATAAGGTTATATGAGGTTATTTGATTGATTTTACAAAAATTCACGTTTTCTTCTATCTAGTGGGAATCTTAGATTATTACTATTTAACCTGATGATTACTTTTCCATTAAAGGTTTGTTTGAGATCTGCTTATTTTGCTGAAATTGAAAACTTTTTGCTGAAAGTACTATAAATAAAGGTAAAAGTTAGCTGAAATAGTATAGAGGGACCCATGAATAGTACCAAAAAGTGCAGTAAGGTCCATGAATAGTAGCAAAAATAAGCTGAATAGTAAAATAAGTTGGCAAAAATAATTTTTGCCAAACACACACTAAGTACGTAAATGTGATATTTCTGAAATGTGAGATTCCACTAAATGCAATATATAATTACATTGTTGGAAAAGTTATAGGAATCTTATCAAGATTCCACGAATCAAACGCTACCCAGAAATGAAGTTACAATTATATAAGTGTATTGTATGTTTAATTATCGATTCAAATAGGAGAGAGAGAGAGAGAGAGAGAGATGGAATGGAGGAAATGTTATTTGGATGTGATCCTTGTACCATTAGGTTTTCTCTTAACCATTTCCTATCATCTTTATCTATGGCATAAGGTTCGGACACAGCCTTTCACAACTACAATCGGAAGAAATGCACACGGAAGACGTTTCTGGGTCGGGGCCATGATGAAGGTATCACCTTAATTTCATGCTTTCATCTTTTTTATACAACAATCCTAACACGTCCAATTTGTTCTCTACAAAATCTTTTAACTCTGCTCATCAGCTTTCAAACTAAAGGCTAACTTATAACTAATACATCTATTTTCAAATCTTCCATCGATTTCCAAATCCAGTACCATGTTCTCACATTGAACTTTCTTTGATTATCACTGTCTGTTTTAGACAACTAATTGTGGCCTTAGAAAACCAAATCAACTGGAAGAATTGCTATCCTACTCTCAGTCTTTGATAACCTACTTATTATATCTTTAGGTTTTTTGCTCTGTTTGTCATTCATATTTGAATCCGCATCATCTGCTAATTGAGACTTATCCGTAATAGTCTTTCCAAAATCCTGAAAAGTTTACTCTTTTGTATCTATCTCATGAATTTTATTTATTTATTTATTTATTTTTTAATTAAGAAGAATGACTTCATGAAATTGAGTAAAAATAAAGCATATATATCAACTAAGGATAACATGACCGTGCCCAACAATACCTAAATTATGCCAATTATCATATCAACATTTTAAAATAAATAAATTATTTTACTTTAAAGAAATGATACAGATTTTAATATTGAGTGGAATTAATAATAGTCGCATCGTACGCTACTTTGTGACCAAAGGTTGGCAATAAAGATTCCTTCTACCTATTATGCCAATTCTCAAATCACTAAGGGCATCTTTTTTTCCTTAGTAATCTGCTTCTATCTGTCACTATAAACTTCAAATCATTATAGTTATTAGAATATTTAGGAATTTGGCATCGCTTCTACCATGTGCATGTATGCAGATTAGATATATATATATATATAAATATATATATATATATATATATATAAATATATATAATCCAAAGAGCTCACAAAAGTCCTTCTTTATTATGAACAAAATACCCGCCCGACCGCAAGATATTTCATTTTTTCCCCTTGTTTTTAAAAGGCTATTTCTCATGCTTCTCTCTTTCTTTCTCTCATTCATCTTTATCTTTAGTTTGCTGCCTGTCATCTCTTTGGATTAATTATCAAACAGTTTTCTATCTCACAGTCCTGAATTATCATTGTTCAAAACAGATAAACTAGCCTCCATATATGTTTCACGTCTAAATTTTTCCAAATATCATTCACTTCACTTCCATATGTGGCTTTTGTTTAACTAGCGCCCAAAGGCACAAGTTAAGATGTATTTAACACTCTCTTAAATTATGTATTTTTATTGTTGTCATTAATAAAGTTCAATGATGCACAAATGTCAAGATAAATACATATAATCACAATAAATTTGTGTTGGTAAACTAATAAATTATTGACAATTGTTTTTTTGAAATACAAAAATATATGTTATAAGTTTCTCCAAAAAAAAAATTATAACTCATCAACATATATTTATGGGTTTGGTTAATGGGTGTTCTTAGGGTATTTGTTAATAAACCATTTTATGAAAATTTTAATATCACTTTTAATGGAAAAATATAAAAATTTGTCAAAATTTTTTTTTTTTTTTTTCCAATAAAAAGTTTATAAAAATATTTTTTAAATCAAGACTATTAAGGCATCTGTTAACTATTTTTCATTTTTAATTTTTGCTTAAGGCACTCATTAATATAACCTTATTCCAAAATATATTTGAGACTTAATATTTAGTTAATTGCAAAAATTTTCTTTCTTTTAGCTCAAAATTACATATAGTGGATGTCAAATGAAAATGAATTATTGTAATGCCCATAGGTAACATGGCCCATAATTTTATGAAAGTGGCTCAATAATACCATCTATTTCTGTGGTGTGTGATGTTGATTGTAAACGTTTCTTTATTTGCACAATCACCACCAACTGTTAAAAGTCGACCCTTTATCATTGTTTTATAATGAAAACAAACAGAGCCAACCCTTTATCACCTTTATCCACAACTAGGATAAAATTTGTTCTCCACAATAAACTTGAAACACCATCATCACATCTAGGGTAATTAAAAATGTTTCATTAATTATAGTTTCCAACATGGAACTCTCATGTTATCATTATGTGTTAATTCTAAATAGTTTCAGGATGCGGGAATGAATGTGATCAATGTTTCTTTAACAATATAATAAATAAATAAATAAATAAATTTTATGTGATTGATGACAAATCAAATTTTGAGATTTATATAGTAAAATTTGTAGTAGAAAAATGCTATAAATTCTATTACATATGATTTTTAAACTCATATGACAAGAAGTGTAATGAGTGGATTTTAGTGACATAATAAGTGAATATCAGAATTATTATTATGTTTTGTGATAGGTGACACCTTAACTAAATGTAAAAGTTATATGCTAAAATTAATTTGTAGCAATCCTAACAGCATTAATTACTCATGGAAAAGTTTGCAATGGCTCACGTACGTACGTACGTACTTAGCAATTTAAACCCTTAATTTGCAGGACATTGATAGGAAGAATATTGTGGCAGTTCAAACCCTCCGGAACTTGATCATGGGTTCAACCCTGATGGCTACTACATCAATCCTGGTCAGTGCTGGTCTAGGAGCAGTAATAAGCAGCACATACAGTGTGAAAAAACCTGTCAATGACACCATTTATGGGGCACATGGGGAATTTATGGTGGCACTAAAATATGTAGCACTCCTCACAGTTTTTCTTTTCTCATTCTTCTGCCACTCCCTATCGATTAGGTTCTTAAATCAAGTGTGCATCCTCATTTGTGTCCCACAAGACCCTATGTGCATGGTTACTGCAGACTATTTGACTGAGCTTTTAGAGAAGGGTTCTCTTTTAAACACTATTGGCAATAGACTATTCCATGCAGCAATTCCTCTTCTACTTTGGATTTTTGGGCCTGTCCTAGTTTTCTTATGCTTTGCTGCAATGGTGCCTGTGTTCTACAACCTTGACTTTATTATGTGTAACTATGGGCAGGGAAAGGTGGAGGAGAATGGAAATAAGGAGTTTGTTTGATCGCTTGAGTATATATAAAAATATATATATATATTTATATATATATATATAAAAGAAAATAGTGTACGTACACTACACCTTGATCATGTACCTTCTCTTTTACTTTTAATAAGTAATTTTACACGTGCTCGCTCGCTCTCTCGATCCCAGTAGCACTACTACCTTCTTATGCAAGAACAAGGTAGAAGTTGAGGTTGTCGGTCCATATGTATATGCAGTGGCGGAGTTAGGATTTTAGTTTAGAGGGGGCAAGATTAAAAAGAATAGCAATAGTTACATACTATGTGTACAAATCACATAGTTGAAATTGTGTTCATGATTTTGAATTATAAATGCAAAAACGTCAAAATGAACCTTGGCTATAGATGACTTTGGTTAGAACAAATAAAAGTTACAAAACACCTTTGGAAATGATGTGACTTTAAACACATCTTAAAAACTAGTAAGGATTTCCTCTAGACACTTTAAATTCAAAACTCCCCTGTTTCATGACTTTAAAACACAGTGTGTTTCCCACCTTTTGAAACTTTGCAGCAATAGCAACTTGTTGACCCATAAAACCCATGAATTAGCTCATCGATATTCCCTCAAAAATATTGATTTTCAATTATTGTAAAACAACAAAAGTGCCGTAAGACTTCTAATAATTATCAGGAAAAAAAAAAACTATCGTGAGTCTATAATTAAGTTATGAGTTTGCTTTTTTGTGTTTTTTTTCAAATAAAACGTAAAACTTATCTTTTCTTAGCAAAATAAATTGTAATACTTGTCTCTTGACTCTTGGTTAAAAAGAGCAAACTAATCTAAAAATCTGGCAGGGGGGGAGGAAAATAAGCGTTAGACTGTTTGGGGGAAGGTCAGGGGGGTAGTTGCCCCCCCTCGACCCTCCCTGACTCCGCCCCTGTGTATTTGTCGTTTAGCAATATAAGGAGCTCTAATTTGTCCATATATATGCACACAACTTGTCTGAATAGCTTTTGGGCTCATAAATTGGATGGTAGCTTATTTGTCTACTTTAAAGCTGATTTATTTATTTTAAGTCACTTTCTTTTTTAATCTCTGTTTTAACTAAGGGTCTAACAATAAATAACACCGTCAACAGCTAACTACTTCTATAAAATGGTTCTGAAAAAAAAAAAGGACAATAATTTGCAAGAAGGGAAATTAAATTAAGCTTAGATTTATGCAAAAATGAAAAAATTAAGAAATTTTTTTTATACGAAAATCTCTTATCTCAAAATTTTTTTTTTTTGATAAGATTATCTCAATATTCTTAGTTTTACTTTTATCAAATCGACATAGTTAATTTTATAGAATATGAGAAGTCCTCCCTTTATTAAAATCCTTCTGCTCCAATGACCTGCATCACAGTTTTTCTCTTTCTTTCCTTTTTTTGTTTAAACAAATATATATATCTTTTTGGTTGTTGGTATGTATTACTTCAGAATTAACGTACACAATCAGATTTTCCAGAATCCTTAGGTCCAGATAAAGATTTTAACTAGGACTTGTCGTTATTTTCTTTGAAAAATATTTGATTTGCTAACTCAAAGCAAAGAGCTTTAAAATCGTTTTCCATTAAAAGTTGGATCCACTGGTTCCGTCCCTACTAAAAGTCATGCTAAAATCCCAGCTTGACAATATTTTTAAGATGTAACCAAAAAAGAGAAAAGGCATTCGGTTTGGCCTCCATTGAATCTTGTTTCATTTTTTTTTTTTTTTTTTTTAACAGAAACCAATAGCAATCGAATTTACATTAGTGGAGACCCTTTCACAAATAATGCCAGCCATATATTACAACATGGAAAAGTCAAAAGGCAAAGTAATAAGACGTCGGACAAATTTTAAATTCTTGGAAATCCTATCACCATCAATGAGACATCCACTAACTTGATTTTGAAAATGGCTAATCATCTTTTTAGATTCTTTAGGATTCATTTCCGTCTCGATTTTGAAGGCACTAAATCAGTTTTCGAGATTCCTTTATATATATATATATATATATATATATATATATTAATATATATATATATATATCTAAAATTTTTGTTTATTTTAGTATAAAAATCTAAATTTTATATTTTAGATAATTATTTTTAAAAAGCACTCATATTAGTGTATCTATTATACACTCTATTTTATAATAATAATAATAATAACAATAATAATAATAATAATATTATTATTATTATCTCTCTATTTTATTCATCTCTCTCTCATATCCCAAACTCAGATACTCACAGACGGAGGCAAGGTGACATCGGTAGCAACAACAACAACGGCAAATCCAACGACAGTAGCGGTAGATTTGACGACAGATTGACGGTTTTTTTTTGTTGGGTTTTTCATAAGTTTTTTGTTGGGTTTGGTCAGGTTTTGATTTTGGTTTATTAGGTTGATTTTGAGTTGAGTTTGGTAAGGGTTTGGGTTAATTAAGTTTTTTGGTAGGTGACGGTGGTGGTGGTGGTGGTTGTGGTCAGACAAGAGCAATGGTGAGAGAGATAAAAAAAAAAAAGTATAAATGGTTACAGTAACCGTGTATATTTACATGTAACACGGTTGCTGTAGCAGATATGCAAATATGCACATTTATACACCCACTAATATGGATAGTTTCGGGGCAAAATTTTGTAAATTTCACAATTTTTTATTATTATTTTACAAGCACTTTGTGCGATTGCTCTAATGAACATTCGGCCTCTATTTTGTCTTTCTTTCAAACAGATAAATGACCACACTAATGATTCACACCATTGTTATTAAATTAGGGGAGCACATTAAAATGGTATAAGAGCCAGGTCGTTGGTTTAATTAATAAGTCACTGATAGAAAGTTTGAAAAATCATAAAATAAAAGTGTAAATTGAAAAACAAAAGTACACCTAAATTACAGATTAAAATTAAGTCTAAAAAAAATAAGTGTTGGAGTATTTTAATATTATTTAATTAAAATGAATGAATATTATAACATAAATATAATATGGGAGTTAATATGGAGGATTAGAAGTTACTAAAATGTTTAATTCCACATTAAAAAAAATGAGAGAGACTCTTTTACTCTTTTTAATTGTGGTAATTAATGGGCTGATATGTATTGGATCAAATATTAAACTAGATACATTTAGAATAATTTCCATATCCACTGGTGAGTAAATGACCTTTTTTATTATGAAAAATGAAGAGTCATTCACCCACTTAATAGACTAGCTGTTGGGCCTATCTATTCTTCATAAACTCCTTATTTGATCTATTAATTGTGTAACTCTGAGAAAGTATATAGTGTTTCTGAAACTCCAACTCAGCACACATGTGGTGTTTCAAAGACCAATGAAAAATTGACAAATGGATTAAAAATTACAAGTCAGCAACTCAGGTTACATAAAACAAAACGCACAAATACCCTCTAAATTTTCACTATCCCGCCACTCTTTCGTTTCCCCTTCTCCAAAATAAAAAATTTCATCTTTCTCTCTCACTCTCTCTCTGTGTTTCTCTCACACCACTGTACCACATCAGTCACCAGCACCTCCATCGTCCCTCTCTCAACTCCAAACCTTGACAGTCACTGCCTAGCTTCGCCGGTCATCATTAGTTCCAACAAGACCGACCTTTGTCTCGTCGAAAAACGCCCTCTCTCTTTGTTTCTCTTGCACCACCGTAGCACACTAGTCACCAACACCTCCATCTTCCCTCTATCAACTCCAAACCTTGACAGCCGCTACCTAGCATCACCGATCATCATTGCTCTCGTCGGAAAACGCCCGAAATTGTCTCTCTGTTGTTTCCAACCACGACACCGAAAGTTTTCTCGCCGCTTTCAACTATAACTTTGCAAGAAGGTTTCTCCTCACTCCTTTTCATTTTATTTTCTAAATTTTTCTGTTTACATGTGTCTTTTTTTTTTTTTTTTTAATGACATATACATTCTTATGTAAAAAGGGAACTTGTACTGTTTAATAAAATGCTTCGATGAGGATGGATGCACTAATAATACAACAAAATGGTCTTCTTCTTTTTTTCCAAAAATTGTTCTTTTGGATTAGATTAAAAGTGGTTAGTATGATGTAGTTTTATAAGTAGAGAAATAAAGCTTCTTTCTTTGTTTATTAGTTGATTTAATGTATTTGATGGTTGTGCTTAATTTTCAGGTATTATTTATTTGTTAGATTTTTTCTTTCTTTTTCAGCAATTCATGTTAAAGATGGTTTCTTTTATATGCATTTAAGTTCGCAATATGTGTTGGCTTACTTGGAATTTTCACAATTTGTTTCATTCCTTGTAATAATTTTTTTTCATGATGCAGGGATGGATGTGATACTTTTGTTCTGTTGTTTTTGCTGAAGGAATTGATTTTAATAAATAGTTTCTTCCTAAGAGTCTCCTCTGAGGTATTCAATCTATCTTTTTGTCATTTTCTTAGTTTAAGTCTTTGGTTGATTTATTATGGAAAATTATGATATTTTGATAATTGGTATAAAGCCCACTTAAGTGTGTTTGTGTTTATGGCTGAGGACCAGCGGGTGGCTGGTAGCAATTCTTTTTTATGAATTTATGGTGATTTATGTTATATATATATATATATATTTATATATCGTCATCTTTTCATGGTGTTCATTCAATATATCTTTTTTCCCATGATTAGGTTCGACTAGTCATGGATTTTTCAAAAAATGCTTTTGTTGCTGATGGGGACAATGATAAAAGGGAAAAGTTTGAAAATGTAACTTTGGGTGAATGTGATGAAATTAAAATTGGAATGCAAGTGAGGTCTAAAGAAGAAGCATATAACCTTTATAATGAGTATGCTTTAAAAAGGGGATTTAGCATTCGAAAAGCGGTTAAATGAGAGTATAATGGTGTTATTAGGAAATGAGAATTTGTGTGTTCAAAAAAGGTTTTAAAGAGTTTGAAGACCCTTCTAATGCTAAAAAGTACCATAATTTAGATGTAAGAGTGGGTTGTCATGCTAGGATCCGGTTTGATGTAAAAAATGATATTTGGAGTGTTTCACACTTTAATGACACACACAATCATGAATTTGCAACTCCAGAAGAAAGATGTAACTTGTGATCAGGAAGGAAGGTGCTACCTGCTCATGGGAATATAATTAGCACAATGGTTAGTTCGGGTATAAAAGCAACAAAGTCTTACTCTTTTTCTTTTTTTAAAAAAAATTTTTTAGGAACATTATCAAAAGAACTTGGTGGTGCAAATAATGTTGGGTTCTCTAGGCGAGATTGTCATAATTTTGTGCAAACAAAAAGAAAAGAAATTATGGAAGCTGGTGATGGACAAAGTATTATTAATCATTTCAAAGAAAAACAGAGTGAAGATCCAATGTTTTTTTATTTGGTGCAAGTAGACCAAGATAATAGAATTGCAAATTTCTTTTAAAGAGATGGTAGATCAAAATTAGATTATAACTTTTTTGGGGATGTTGTTATATTTGACACTACTTATCGAACCAATAAGTACAACTTAATTTGTGCACCATTTGTGGGAATCAATCATCATTGGAACAATGTTTTATTTGGTTGTGCTTTTTTAACAGATGAGACAACTTAGTCATTTATTTGGTTGTTTGAGATTTTTTTTACTGTAATGGGAGGTTGGCAACCAAAATCTATTTTTACAGATTAAGACCAAGCAATGGCAAATGCTATTAATATGGTTTTCATTGAGTCTCGTCATCAATTTTGTTTATGGCATATTAATAAAAATGCTCAAAAATATCTTATTGGAATCTATGGTATTCCAGATTTCAATCAAAGATTTAATCATTGCTTATATGGTGGGTGTTCAAATGAAATGGAGTTTGAGTCAACTTGGAGCAAAATGATTGAGATGCATAATTTAAAGGACAATACATGGCTGGACAGGTTATACCAAATTCAACAAAAGTGGTGCCCAACTTTCAATCTTGATTTCTTTTCTGCAAAGATGAACTCTACCCAAATAAGTGAGAGTACAAATAGTGTTTTTCATCAAATTATGAAAACGCCTATGCCTCTTATTGAAGTTATTAAATTTTATGAGGAAAAGGCAGCACAAATGCGACAAGATGAAATAAATGAAGATTTTCGTTGTAAGAATGGTGCACCTTGGAAAGTTCATAAGCATGGGGGCATTTTAAGTCATGCTGCTAAAGTTTATACTCTTGCTTTGTTTGGAATGTTTGAAGAAGAGTTTAATTCAGGTATGGGATTGAATTGTGTTGAAACTAATCATTGTGAGGATAACTTTACATATTCACTAAGTAGTGGGGAGAGTAGGATGATTCATATTGTGCATTTTAACCAGGCTGAATTAAGTATTTGTTGTGATTGCAAATTATTTAAGACTTTAGGGTTGTTATGTTGCCATGCTTTAAGGGTGTTTCTTGTGAATAATGTGAAAAATATACCCGACAAATATATATCAAGTAGATGGACAAAAGATGCCAAGAAAAGGTTGTGTTACTTTGTTGATTCATTTAAATTAAATGAGAAATCGACTCATGTATTGTGTATGAACATCTTAAGTCTTTTGTGGTATAAATGTTGTGATAAGGCTGCATTGACTGATAATGGGACCAGAATAGCAATGGATAGTCTAAGTGAGCTATTATGCAAGCTTGAAAAGAGTTCAGCAGATACAAAGAGGGTGGAAGATGTTGGTAAAAAATTTCCTCAAGATCTCATACATGACGATGATGTGCAACCTTGCTTAGATGATGAGAGACCAATCCTTGATCCGCCACATGTGAGAAAGAAAGGGATAACCAATTTTAGAATAAAAAGTCAACTGGAAAAGAAGCAAAGAAAAAAGTGAGTGAAAGATGCAACCACTTCAAGAGCTCCAAAAGCTATTTCTGTGGTACATGGTAAGTACAAAACTAGTACTCAAGCTTTCTTTTTAACTGTACATTCTTACTTCCTCTCTTTCTTTCTTTTTTCTTTTTTTTGTTTTAAGAAAATGTTCAATCATCATTTCTTCCCCCAAAGATGTCTATTGCTAATCCTATGGTTAGCTCTACAACAATGCTTCAAGAAAATCATTTGAAAAAAAGGAACATAAGAAAAGTAAAAGATGCAACCACTTCAAAAGCTCCAAAAGCTATTTCTATGGTACATGGTAAGTACAAAATTAGTACTTAAGCTTTCTTTTTCTTATTTTTTGCTTGTTGAGTTTAACTGTATGTTCTAACTTCCTCTCTCTTTTTATTTTTATTTTTTTAAAGAAAACGTTGAATCATCATTTCTTCCCCTAGAGATGTCTATTGCTAATCCTGTGGTTAGCTCTACAACAATGCTTCAAGAAAATCATTTGAAAAAAAGGAACATAGGAAAAGTAAAAGATGCAACTACTTCACAAGCTTCAGAAGCTATTTCTATGGTACATGGTAAGTAAAAAACTAATATTTCAATTTTTATTTTTCTTATTTTTGCTTGTTGAGCTTAATCATTTGTTACTTTATTTTATTTTATTTTATTTTTTATTGAAGATGTTCAAAAATCATTCTTTCCCCCGGAAATGTTTATTGCATATCCCATGTTTAACTCTACAAGAATGTTTGAAGAAAGTACCTTAATGTCACACTTGAATCAAGAACATTCTATAACCTTAAACTTTTTATGTTAGAGGGGGAGAAGCTTTAATACGTGCTTTTTGTTTTTTTTTTACCCTAATATTGTTCTCTTTTTTTTAGGGCCCTACTAAAAATTTCTAAAGTATGAAGAAAAACTCTTTTGGATATTATTTTGGACAATATACTTCACAGCTCATGGACAGCATTTTTGGACAGTTTTTGGACAGCATTTTGGTCATTATTGCACAGTGGAGGAACCTCTTAGATAGTATATTTTACTTGAAAATTTTATAGATAGCATAGCTGAAAATTTGGACAACTGATTGCATAGCCAAACACTAATTATAGCTGTCATTTTGTAAAGCTTTTGTAACTAATGAAATTACTCAAACATGATAGATTTTGTATATGTTTGAGTAACTTCTAGTTAAAGACTAATTATATGCAAATGATAAAATTTTTTAATGCAAGAGTACTTTTTATTCTTATATATTAGTTTCTATATGTGCATGGTTGTGGAATTGCAATGCTAGATTGTTGCAGGTGTTATATTGTTCAAGAGTACAGTTATGTGTAAGTTCAAAATAGCTTAAATCTTTTTTTTTTTTTTTTTTTTTGTTATTTTGATAATATAGTGAACGGCAGGTGCTGGACTTTTTGTTTTGTTTTTTGTTTTCTTACAGGTGGGGGGGAAGGGGATTTGTTTTTTATTATTCCAGGGGAGAATTGTACAAGTGTGTTTACAAGAAATGTATTAATGGTGAAAGTTGAGGACAATTTAGATGGTGGAGAGATATGGGCATGTTGAACATTTTTGTGGTGAAAACTTAAATGTTCGTTATTTATTTGAGATTGCTTTGTATATAAAAATGAGAGTTTGGCATTATGTAATGTTCAAAAACAGGAAAATAGTTTTGATTTGGATAAGGCATGGACAATTATTTTACTTTGTTTTAAGAATTGCAGATTTCAATAGATGTATTGTTAGTAAAATTTTGTACCCTATAAACAAATAGAACTTTGTTAAAATAAAACCATATGAATAAGAACTCTGTTCTTAGATCATTCCCATCAAGCACTACAACAAAATGTATTTTTAGCGACGAAAATTAGTGAGGAAATATTTTTCGTCGCTAAAAATACAGCTTTAGCGATGAAATATGAATTTCGTCACTAATAATGAAAAAAATTATAACATTTAGCGACGAAAATTATTTTTCGTCGTTATTGTGATTTGAAAAATGGGCGCCAGCGGAGGGAAACTTTGGCGCGAGCTTAATTAATCTATAGCGACAAAATATTTCGTTGCTAAAAGTTGAAATTTTTAGTGACGAAGTATTTCGTCACTGTAGGTATTGCTGTGGATAGTATTAGTGACGAAAATGCTTTCGTCGCTATAAGGAAGATTTAGCGACGGAAAATAGTCGTCACTAAAAATAATAATAGTTTTGCACTTCATTGTTTTGGTGACGAAATCACAATTTGTCACTAAAAGTATGCTATAGCGATGAAATATGAATTTCGTCTCTAAAAATATTTACAAAATATGGGTTCTTTAGTGACAAAATTGACCTTCATCGCTAAAAACTTAAAAGCCTAATACCTTTTGTGATGGAGAGGAAGCAATAGTGACGGAACAATTCGTCGCTAAAGACTTCACTATAAATACCCCTTTCCCCAGTTTTATTTCAATCATCAGCTCCCAAATAACCCAACCGACGCCGATAAGAGCCAACCGTCGCCGATAAGGAGATCTCAAACCATCACCGATAACCACAAACCCATTCGCGACGGTTCTGGCAACCAACGCCGATACGAACCCACTCGCGACGGTTTTGAAGTCGTCACCGCCGATAACCATAAACCCAACCGTTACGAACCCATTCGCGACGGTTCCGGCAACCAACGCCGATACAAACCCATTCGCGATGGTTCCGGCAACCAACGCCGATACACACCCATTCGTGACGGTTCTGACAACCAACGCTGATACACACCCATTTGCGACTGTTCTAGATACGGCGCAACGATCTGAGCTCTAGCACCCATTCGGACTCTTGCATGTAAGCCCCCTGACTTCTCTGTTGCTTTTTATTTTATTTATTTTAATTTTCAAAAAAAAAAACAATAAATTCTGGGAACTATGAAAAAGAAACAAGTTGCTGGCTTTGTCATTCTTTAAGATTCCATTAAAAAAATTCCCATAAGCCTTTTCCGTATTTTATATCAAAATTTCTTTAGCCATCTTCATCTATAGTACATAAAAATCATGAAAATTTATTATATAGATTTAATATTTATAAATAAAAAAAAATGTATTAAATATGGCAGATGTTTTTAATAAAATTTGTGTAATATATTTAGAATTTTGCTTCATTATATTGGATTTTTAGAAGTTGGGATTTTTTGGTTTAGTCTTAAACATTGCCGTGCCCATGCTTTTTATGCTATACTCATATTGATATTCATTTTGTACGTTGTAGTTGGAGTATTTGGTGGCTTCGGTAGCAAGGAGTGGGAATTGTATATGTGTATTTCTATGAATAGTGGGTGGCTATTAGAATAACCAAAACATTTGGGTATGTCTCATTCATGGGTTTGAGCCATTTCAGTTCGGAAGAGGCAATGTGGTCTTGTTGGTTTACTTCATAGAAGCACTTCTCTACACAACTGTGTGATTGACCCAATCCCATATATTTATAATTTAAGATTAATGCACCGTTTAATAGATACAAAATTATGTTTTTTTATTTATTAGTTTGAGTATTATTAGAAATTTAATGGCTTTTGGTTGAATGTGATGACAAGGTTAGTGATTGTTTGGGTTGCTGTGGGGGAATAGAAAGAGGCTTAGATCTGTGAAAGTCAAAGACCATATCTTACCCAACAAATCAAACTTGTATGCTTAGCTTGATCATAGTAAGTAAAATCTGTTTAAATACCTATAAAACTCTATACTTGTGATGTTTGTGATTGGTTTTGTGGTGGGTTGTTGTGTTGAAGCAAGCGGGTGGCTTGCATGGTGTTATAAGGTGGTTTAAATTCATATTGGGAGTATTTTTAATTTCTTGCAAATGTGAATGGACCTTGTTGATTAGATGTGATGAATAGTACTTTAATTGATTTCAATACTTGTAAACACTCTATACTTGTGATGTTTGTAATTGGTTTTGTGGTCGATTGTTGTGTTAGAGCAAGCGGGTGGCTTGCATGGTGTTATAAGGTGGTTTAAATTCATATTGGGAGAGTCTTTAGTTTCTTGCAAATGTGAATAGACCTTGTTGATTAGATGTGATGAATAGTACTTTAATTGATTTCAATACTTGTAAACACTCTATACTTGTGATGTTTGTGATTGGTTTTGTGATGAGTTGTTGTGTTAGAGCAAGCGGGTGGCTTACATGGTGTTATAAGGTGGTTTAAATTCATATTGGGAGTGTTTTTAGTTTCTTGCAAATGTGAATGGAACTTGTTCATTAGATGTGATGAATATTACTTTAATAGATTTCAATACTTGTAGAGAGGGAAAATTCCCAACCTATCACAAGCTGACACGTCACACTACCAAGTCCACAAAATACAGGGATTTACTCACATTGCTGTTATGTACTCACGTGGCATAATTTATAATATTCTTCATTAAAAAAAAAAAAAAATACAAGAAGAGGAAGAATGAAGGATTACTCACATTGTTATGGTTTTCTTGGTGGCAATAGCGCAAACTGAAAATTATGATTTTCTTGGTAGCGATAGCACAAATTAAGCGCCTCCACGCGCCGCCACAGACTCGCGATGACCGACGGCTTAGTCCCTCAAACCTGTGTAGATCTATTCACGATTTTACAAAACTGACACGACAGGGGTCTTGTACGGCCCAAGATCTACAAAACCTGAAAATTTCAGGTCAAGAAACCCTAACACGGGCTGCCACGCGCCACCAGAGAAGCCGCCGTTCACAGCCTCAACGAACACGCGCCTCCACGCGCAGCCATCCTGGATCACGCGCCGGCTGGGTCCCACGCGCTAACACGCGCCATGACGTCATCATCCACTAACCGGTTTGACCCGTTTGTCCAACCGACCCGGTTTGACCCAGACCCACCTAATCTGACCCAGATCCGAACCGTCTGTAAAAATAAAAAAAAATAAAAAAAATAAAAAGAGGAAAGAGAAAATGCTTTGACCAAGTTAGACCTTTGACCTTGACCAAAAAGTCAAAATTTTCAAAATGGACTTGTCCTACTCAATTTTTTGAGTACATCACGATTTTGGGATCTGTTTCTTCATTCGAAGCTCGAAAATTGTGCGAACGTCCAATTTCCAGAAGGTTGACTTTTGCATAAATGTTGACCAGAAGTCAAAATTTTCAAGAAGGACCTATCTTGCTCAATTTTTCGCATACATTCCAATTTTGGAGTCCGTTCCGTCATTTGAGACTCGGAAATTGCACAAATGACTCAATTCCAATGTAGTTAACTTTTGTGTTGAAGTCGACCTAAAGTCAAGATTTTCAAGCCAGACTTGTCTTGCTTAGGTTTTCGCGACTTGGAAACCACCTATGTGACACACTTCTCTGAAGTAATAACAGTGTCCAAAACTTAAGTTCCCAAGATCAAAATTTGAGATTCATCCACTTGGTCTGGATTCCTTCAGGGTTATTCTCTAGACTTCATTAAGACTTCCCTTTTAAAGTACAAATGAACTTTCACAAGTGTATCTTGAATTTGAAATTACATCGGGTCACCAGTTCAACCTACCATTCCTGTTTGGTGCCTACCGGTCTTCAGCCTACCATTCCTCTTTCGGTGCCAAACATTCCCACCTACCGTTCAGTGCCTACCAGTCTTCCATCTACCAGTCTTCCATCTACCAGTCGAGAATCTACCATTCTCACCAAAAATCTCATCCGTCATTCTCAACTACCCGTCTACCATTCTTCGTCTCTCCGCTATAAATAGAAGGGCCGGATTCATCAAGAACTCATCAAGAAAAACACACTGAATCATGAAATGAAAATTTGCTTCTTTCAAATTTTCAAGTCCTCTTTCTCACAGCCATTTCTCACGATGGCCTCATCATTTTCAACACTTAGCAACCAGTATTGCTTCATAATCAGTTTGAAATCAACCCTCTCATGGTTCAATAGAAACCCTCCTCACAGCATCATTGTAGTTTTAAGATCCAAACAAATTTTGTTTCTCCACTTAACAACCACCTTTGTCCATAAAATTACTCATAACAAGGTCCGTATCATCCTTCCATGCTTCCGTGGATTTGGTTGGCCAGGAAATCCAAGTCCAGCAGAGACACCTGTTCCTAAGCTCAGGGCTCCTGTAGTCTCTCTTCAATTGCTTGGTCTTCCAACAGAAGCAGTGGTTCGGAACAAACAGCAACTTGGCTGGTTTCTAAGACCAGAATCAAAAGTTAGCTCCATCTTTCATTTTTCTGTGCTTTTCCAACAAGTGGCAGTAGGTGAAGATGGTAAAAAGTGTTGGGGTATCCTACAAATTGTCTTTCATCCAACACTTACCATAACCTCCAAAGGACCAGCTCATCAGAAATCAGCCTTTGGTGTCAGTAAATGGTCTCCAAAGCTTCATTCCATGTTCCCACCAGTGTTCGACCCAAAGGACATCGTTGCTGGTACCTTATAACACACTTTTCTGGAATTACTCCAACTTAAAATCTGCTTGAAGTATTTCAGAAAGTACTCTTCTGAAATTACTTCAACTTAACGTCCGTCGGCATGGTCCCATCACGCAGGCACATTCTACAACTTGCCGCCGGACCTCATTCAGCATGCAGTCAGTCCCGGATCCCAAGGTGTTCTTCCCAGAAACATCTACACCAGAGGGTCCCCAATATACAGGGCCAGCACCATGGTGGTGTATGTTTCACCCATTCACTTTGCTTCATCCCCGCCATCTTCACCGCCAACATTAGCATCCCCAAAATACTCTTTTGAAATTACCTCAACTTAACCTGAGTGAAACAATAACACATGCGCATTCAACCACTTTCGCACATGTCCTCGCCGTAATCCAAAGTATATTCTTCGGAAATTACTTCGCCTGGACTTCTTAAAAATGTAAGGCCAACCCCATGACTCTGCATGCTGTACCCGGCCACCATCCTCTCATCTTCCCCATCTTCTACACCCTGTGATCGCCGCCAACGATCCAAAACACTCTTCTGAAATTACTTCAACTTAATCTTTACTGAGAAGGCTCAGTCATGCAAGTACATTCAAATACTCGCAGACCCCTTTTTCGGTCTCATCAAAACCTTTCATATGGGTGGGTCTACTCCTTGAAAATTATCTCATCCTGTTGAAGCTCCACCACCTTCAACTACTTCACTTGAAGAGTCAAATGTAAAAATCCGTTTTCGAAACTCATCCCCACACCACACCCCAAAACTGTGTGCATGAACGAGTCTCGAGGGGGCATTTGTAGAGAGGGAAAATTCCCGACCTATCACAAGCTGACACGTCACACTACCAAGTCCACAAAATACAGCCAATTACAAAGTGCCACATATTGCTGCTAGGTTTTACTATCACTACTCAGAAGCCAATGAAAATTTGCCAAGTGTCATGCAAAAACCAATCACGCATCAGCGCATGTAAGCGATGACACAAGCAGTCTCGCACGTGTAAGCGATGACACAAGCAATCCAGCGCATGTAAGCGATGACATAGGCAAACCAATCAGGCTGTGACATGTGTCACCAATCAGACTCCACCACGTGTCGCTCACCCACCCCCAAACTCCTATAAATAGAAGCCTTCCTAAGACATTTCGGAGGAGACACACACCAAGTCATCTGAAGCACAAGCAGCATCAGAGAAGATTCAGAAGCATCAGAAGTATAGAAGCTCTGCAGGAATCAAGCCTCAAAGCCTTCAAGAACTTCTACCTCAAAACCAAAGAACACTCGAAGCAGAATCATCAAAATTATCTGCCTAGATCCAAAAGTTTGCGGGAATCAAGCCAAAAGCGTCCGAAAACATCAACAAATCACAAATCAATGAAGCTCTATGGATTCAAGCTTCTAAAGCTCCGAAGAACTTCCACCATAAACCTTCGAAGACGAAGAACATACGAAGAACACGAAGAACGTGAAGAACAAAGGATTTCTAACAAGCTCACAGCCAGAGATTCATTGTAATTCCGTTTTAGCAATCTTCGATCCATCCCTCAACCAAATTGAAGGATATTTTGTGTTCGAGTCAAAATCACATTATTACAATTCCAACCAACAAGTCTTTCAAGGAGATCGAATCAGAGGATCACTCTTTTGTAATTTCAGAGAATTGTACCACACAATCATCAATACAAATTCGCATTTGTGAAACTATTTTACTTGTTTGATTTATTTCGAACTGAGAAATTTAGTCGTTTACAAATATTACTTTAATAGATTTGTAAACACTCTATACTTGTGATTGGTTTTGTGATGGGTTGTTGTGTTGGAGCAAGCGAGTGGCTTGCATGGTGTTATAAGGTGGTTTAAATTCATATTGGGAGTGTTTGAGTGTGCAATGTATATTTGTTTAAGTATTAATATAGACTTGTGCATTCATGAATGAGATAGAACTTTATCTAAGTAGCTTATAGAGTTAGATGTTAGAATACATTATGCATGAGTTGTCCTTATTTTACTAAAGTAGCATTCACCTTGCAATTGTAGTCAAACATGGATAAAAGTTGGATGACAATGGGTAAGACTCCTAATGGCAGATTAAGTCGTCCATATATTGAAGGGGTCAATGCATTTATTAATTTTGCAAGAGCGGTTGTGGACTTGAGTGGTAATATTTCATGCCCGTGTATTCACTGTGTGAATTGCTATCGACAATCTCCTCATACTGTGCGTATCCATTTGCTTCATCGTGGGATTATGCAATCTTACATTAATTGGTATAATCATGGAGAACCTCATGGATTGAATGAGAATATTCATGATAATGAAATGTCGGTTGGTGATCATATGGATGGTATCGATGCCTTGGTAGGTGACCGAATTAGAGGGGAACCAAGAAATGCAACCGAAGATGAGGAAGTGCGTAATTTTGACAAACTTGAGGAAGATGCAAAGCATGAGTTGTATCCGGGTTGCACTAATTATAGTACTTGAAGTTTGTTATTGAGATGTTGAATGTGAAGGTAATGACTAACTTGAGTAATAAGGGACTTGATATGATGCTAGAATTGCTGACAAAGGTTTTACCGAAAGGTAACTTGGTTCCAAAGTCAACTTATGAAGCAAAGAAGATATTACGTGACTTGGGCATGTCATACGAGCATATAGATGCTTGCAAAAATGATTGTGCACTATTTTGGAAGGAAAATGAAAACCTTAATAAATGTCCGGTGTGTGAGGCACCTAGGTACAAGGATACACGTGCCCAAGGTAAGAAGGTTCCTCATAAGGTATTGCGTTACTTCCCGTTGACACCGAGACTGAGGAGATTGTACTTGTCAGGCCAAAGAGCTAAGGACATGAGATGGTATATAGACAAACGTGTGGACAATGGGATAATGAGGCATCTGGCTGATAGTGAGGAGTGGAAGGAGTTTGATTTGCAACATCCTGATTTTGCCCTCGAACCTCGCGATGTAAGGCTGGGGTTGGCTACAGATGGATTTAACCTTTTTGGGAATATGAACAACAACTATAGTATGTGACATGTCATACTTATCTCTTATAACCTACTGCCTTAGTTAGTTATGAAGGAGCCATATTTTATATTGTCATTGCTTATTCCTGGTCCCTATCAACCGGGAAATAAGATTGATATTTACTTGAAACCATTGGTTGACGAGTTGAAGGAGTTGTGGGAAGAAGGTGTAGAAACTTATGATGCTTATAGTAAAGAGCATTTTCAGATGCGTGCAATTTTGTTGTGGACAAGACATGACTATCTTGGATTTGGTAACGTGTCTGGGTGGAGGGCAAAGGGTTATCATTCTTGTTACACTTGCAACGATGAACCATATTCAGAATTTGGAAAGTAAAATTGGATTCATTAACCATCGAGCTTATTTGCCTATGGAACATCATTGGAGACATTGTCGGTTGCATAATGGTTTATCGGAGAAATGGAAAAGATCTTTAGAGTTACAAGTGGGAAAGATACAAGAGCAGCTAGATAGAATGCCAAATATAATTTTAGGAAAGCATCCAAGTAACAATAAGAGACAACTCATTATGGAGCCAAATTGGTCAAAGTTAAGTATTTTGTACAAGCTTCCATACTGGAAAAATAAGAAGCTTAAGCACAACATTGATGTCATGCATGTGGAGAAGAACATTAGTGGGAGTACTTACGGTACTTTGTTGGGCATTGAGGGGAAAAATAAGGACACTGACAAGGCATAAATAGACTTGCAAAATATGAACTTTAGGCACACGTTGCATTTGAAACAACGTCCTAATGGATCATATGACAAGCCTCGGGCTTTCTTTTCATTAAGCCCAAATGAAAGGGATGGTTTCTATGACTTTTTGAAATCAGTCAAGTATCCGAATGGTTATGCAGCTAACATATCAGGGTCAGTGAATGCAAAAAATGGTAGATTATCTAGTTTGAAAAGCCATGACTGTCATGTGCTACTACAACGAATTCTTCCAATTGCGTTGCAAGGGTTTGCACATAAAGACATTAGTATTGTATTGTTTGAGTTGGACAACTTCTTCCAAGACTTATACTCAAGGACCCTAAAGCGAAGTGAATTGGAGAAACTAGAAGAACGTATAGTTCTTATACTATGCAAGCTTGAGAGGTTCTTTTCTCCAGCATTCTTTGATGTTATGGTCCACCTTATTGTTCACTTGCCTCGAGAAGCAATTCTAGGAGGCCCAGTACAATATCGGTGGATGTACCAAATTGAAAGGTAATTACATCCTTTGATGCATCCATCAATTGCATCTTTCCCATGTGATATAAAATCACATAATGTGCGTATTTTTTCCTCATAGGTACCTTGAAAAATTGAAAAGATACGTTTCCAACCAAGCTTGACCAGAAGGTTCAATTGCATCTTTCCCATGTGGTATTAACAACTGGTCTTTGTATATTGATGGGATCGAAACGGTGCATAATCGAAGAGAAAGAAATGGAGATTTTAGTGAATCTAGCGAAGGATTGATAGTTTTTTCACAGACTGCCCGACCTACAAGTGGTAGGCGGAATGATGGCAACTTGTCTCATGCATTGCTTGATACTGCTCGTTGGTACTTGTTGTACAATAGTCCTGAGCTAGAGCCTTATTTAAAGTATGTGATTTCATATGCATGTATTGTTTGATGAAGTTTTGAATATTATCTGCAATGCTTAGCTGAAAATAAATCACCTTATTTTTAACAGTGAACACAAAAGCACATTGCATAATCCTACTGGAGAAGCTATAACTCAAATCCAACGACAAGAGTTTCCCAAGTGGTTCAGAAAACGTGTAAGACATTTGAAATTTAATCACACACTAATAAAAATTAAACATTTAAATAGTTTTGTCATTGCTTATTACTAATTAATATCACTTGTTGTATGTTATTATAGATGAATAGATTGAAAGTTAACGAGTCACTAGAAGCTACTAAATAGTTATGGTCATTAGCAAATGGTCCTAAGCCGTATGTGAAGGAGTACATAGTTTGTATGGTCAATAGTGTAAAGTTTCATACAAGGGACCTAGACAATCATCGTGTAGCCCAAAACAGTGGTGTATGCATCGAAGGGGACCATGAGGGAGAAATGCACAACTTCTATGATCATGTGTGCAAAATTTGGGAATTGGAGTATGTGTTTCGCCATAAAGTTATTTTGTTCCAGTGTGAATGGTACAATACTGGTACCAATGGTCAAAGGAGAACGATAAGAACTGATGCACACTACACAAGCATTGATGTTACAAGTTGGTGGTATGAAAGTGACCCTTTTATACTTCCTAGTCAAGTGAGACAAGTTTTTTACCTTCAAGATACCAAATTGGGTGAACCTTGGAAAATTGTGCAATCCATCCAACATAGGGGAGTGTTTGATGTCCCAGAAGTCGGGGGTGGAGAATCCAATGATAATACAGAAGATAGTGACGCATTCCAACAAGAAGCAATTGTTGATGTTGTCTCTATCAATGTTGAGGATAATATTATTGACTATTGTATGAGTGATGTTGAAACTGAGATTGTTCTTGAAGGTAGAACTTCAAGAGATGCTAATCAAAATGAAGAGCATGACATACTTGATGTTGATCTTGATATGGATTATGATATGTAGAGTTTATAACAATTGTCTTAAATGTTGTGTGCTTGTCTTAAAGTTTTATGCTTGTCTAAGTAGCAATTGTTTTGTACTTATCTTGAACTTGATATGGATATTGATGTGGTCATTTGTTGTGTTGAATTAGTTGCAATTGTGTTCAAATTTAGCACTTGTGAATTGCTTGATATGGATAATGGTGTAGACTATGATATGTAAAGTTAGCAGTAATTGTTATTGAGATGTTTTGTACTTATCTTGAACTTGATATGGATATTGATGTGGCCATTTGTTGTGTTGAGTTAATAGCAATTGTGTTCAAATTTTGCATTTGTGAATTGCTTGATATGGATAATGGTGTGGACTATGATGTTAAGTTAGTAGCAATTGTACTTATCTTTCATATCAATACATAGTTTCAAAAAATGCCCAAAAAGGCCAAATACACTCATAATATACCAAGGTATGAGATGGCAAGATTGGATAAAATGAGGCAAAACCAAGAGAGAATTGATGCTTTGGGATTGAAGCACAATTGAACTTCTCTAAAGGATTCTGCTCAGTCCAATTGTGCAAAAGGGAAAAGAAGTAGAGCTAGTGTTGTGGTAGATGATGATTATGTACCACCTATTGGTGACGATGACAATGATGATGAGTCATCTAATTCTGTAATCCATAAGGTACAATAGATGTTCCATAGGGTACAATAGATGATAATAACTTTATTGTTCCATTATTTGTAATGACTTTGTTGTTCCATTATTTGTATGTTTGTTAGTTACAAATGGCATCAAGACGACTTACACGCTCGCGAGGTGAGGCATCTATCCCGGTGGTCCAATCTACGAAAACACCTCCTGAAGCAAATCCTCCCGCCCAAAGTTCTTCTAATGCGTAGACGCTCTTCTAATGGCATCAAGAAGAGGTCCAAAAGAATATTCTTAACTTTTTGAGGAGCAAGGGTTATGATGACGCTCTTACCTATGGGGGTGGTTCATCTTCAAGTTAAAACACTTATTGGTAGTACTTTATTTTAGCAATTGACCCACACTACATGGTGTGACTACTTTTTTTGATGCATTGTTTGAAACTAATTGTATTATATTACACTTGAAAATCTATATTTGCTTTCTACAACTTATACATTAGGAGTTGTGATTTTAATTCATTGGTGTGGCTACTCTTAAAGCATTGTTAGAATTGTTTCTTATAACATAGTTATTGTTTTTACTTTACGATTTTAATGTAGTATTGTTTTTATATTTGTGTAGATTTCTTATTGGTGGCTTTTAGGGGATTTACTTTTGGCATTACTTGAAGACATATGAGGACATCTTCCGTTAGTTCTAATTATATTATGCTACACTTTTTATATTGTTATAAAACATCTAGAGTTATTGTATGTGTTGCAAACAATTATTGTATGCAAGGAGTTTGAATTGGATACTTGTTTTATTTTTTATTTGTGGAATGTATGGATATTTTTTTATAAATGTGTTATTCAAATGTGAGGTTTTAATAATGTAATAACAGGTTACAGGTTAATATCAAAGCCATGAAAAAAATAAAACAGAAAATAAGTTTTACCGATGAATTTTTTTTGTCACAAATATAGCAACAAAAAATTGTTTTAGTGACAAAATATTTTGTCGCTAAATGTAGCAAAATTTTGTAAAAAATGGTTTTAGTGAAAAAATTTTTAGTCGCTATATGTGCCTGGATTTTCTTAAAAATAGTTTTAGTGACGAAATTTTTCATCACTATATGTACCCGAAAATAGTTTTAGTGACGAAATTATTCGTTACTAAATATGATTTAATAAACTAAAGTGTTTTTAGTGACGAAATATTTTCGTCACTGAATAGTGTTTTTAGCGAGGAAAACATTTAGTGACGAAACGTTTTCGTCGCTAAAAGTTTTTTTTTTTTAAACAAATCATACTTTTAGTGACGAAAGTTTTCGTTACCAGGACTTTTAGCGACGAGATTTCAGCGACGAAATGAGTTTCGTCGCTAATTAGTAAATTTTGTCACTAAAGATCCTTAGCGACGAAAAACTGGACTTTTAGTGACGAATTTTTTTGTCACTGAAAATTTTAACTCCCTTAAGGGAGTTAAAATTTTTAGCATATACCATCTCAAAACACTACTTTTTAGCTTTTAACATCTCACTTTATAATACATCATACATCAAAGATTCTATTTTTTTTATCACTCCATTTAAATATTGTTTTTTTATTCTCTATATCTTTTTTTCTCTCTTCTTTCTCTCTCTTCTTATCTGTGTCTCTCCCCTTCTTTGAAAACCCACCACTTTCTTTGCAAACCCAAACCCACGGCTAGTCGCTGCCGGCCACCACCATCGAAAAAAAATAAATAAATAAAACCACCCGCCGGCGCCACCACAGCTACAACAACTGCCACTATCACCACCACCCACAACCATGACTACCAACCACCAAAATCATAACCAAATCACAAACCCAAACCCACAACCTCATCACCATTCACCACCAACAACTAGAAAAAGAACCATCGAGAGAGAACAAAAGCACATCAACTCAATGACCCATGCCAATCAAAGACCCACGCCGATCAGAGACCCCAAAGATCCCAATCACGCAACGCCTTTCCAGGATCCTCTCTATAAGGATTTGAAAACACCACCAGCTTCAAATTGCTCACAATCCTTGACAGATCCCGCTTTACCGTGTCCCACACAGGCTCGGTGAGAGTGTTCGGGGTAGGTTTGAACCCGGTGGGAGCGATACCTGAGGAGGAAGAGGGAGGGGGAGGTGGAGGAGGGGCGGAGGGGACGGATGGCACCTTTTGATTGGTCGGGGGAAGAGGGGGGAGGTTGGAGGAGATGAAGGGGGAGGGAGAAGGAGAGGATGAGATTAGGAAGATTGGTGGAGAGGTAACTGAATCTACGGGAAAGAGAAAAAAGGAAAGTGAGAAATGAGAGAGAAGAAAGAAGAAAGAAGAGAAAAATAAAAAAAGAAAGGGAAAAGTAACCGTTGGAATAAAAAATAATATTGCCTGTCAAAAATTTTGCCATTTGAAATCTTTGATGCAATAGCTTTTTTTGTGGGTTGATGGTAAAATTTAGCATATACCATTTTTAGCATCCTTAATGGAAATGCTCTAGTAAGTATCTCTCATTTTTACCTTTTTGGGGTTTTCATAAAATGAATGAGCAACATCTATTGTTACCCCCTTAAAGTATGAAATGACCAATACATTTTGGCTTGTTCTTCTTTTGCAAAGGTGTAGCCCATTTTTGTAAAGTTGCTGAACAAATAATTTATTGATAAATTTCATCGAGTATATACTTTACAAGGAAATTTGGAAGGTCCTCCATCTATATTTTTAAACCATCCCAACTTTATATCTTTTGTAAAACATAAGTATTTGTATTATATATCACACTTGTCTTACATTTCTTTGGTACAAGTTTTAAACTCGACACAACAAAAAGATTGTCTTTTCTTAAGATGACCAAAGTTGGAACTACTAAAGTTGGTTGAGATTCAGATCTCATAGACCAAGTTTCTTCAAAAAATCCAAAGTCTGTTCACTGCAATGGCCTCATGTCATGGAGAATAAAACCAAAGTTTGATGAGCATCCCAAACAACGCTGCTATGCATTACCCTTGAAGCTTCCCAAACCAAAGTTTGATGAGCTTATCAAACTAATGAAATTCCAATACTGCTCACAAGCAACTAGACCACCACCTAAAAAAATTTTGAAAAAAAAAAGTCTCATTCAATTGCATATAAAGAAACAGTGATTCTGTCAAAATGCATAACGAGCACATTTAATATGATTAATTCTAGCATATGCAAATCTAACAAAATCTCCAAGTCACATAGTTAGCAAGAATATAGTCCAATGGAAATATTCCAAAGTGAGAATAATATAATTAAAGTAGGAATCCATCCTTCAAATTCACTCAATGTAATCTACCATTACCTATTACCATCAAAACCTAGTACAAAGCACATCTTAGCAATTCCACAAGCTGGAGTAATCCTCCACAAAGCTTTGTTTGGAAACTCAAGCAAAGAATTTAAAACACAGTCCCCTTATTTTCTCAAACTTTCTTAGCGATCAATTCCAAACTCATACACAATTTGATTTAGTAACAGAAATAAGCAACATACCAAAAACAATTAGCAAGGTTCCATAACAACAACTAGCGCCACATGGTGCCATAATGCAAAACAAAAAAAGCAGGGTATATAAAGCCAATAATAAACATGACTAATGTTGATATAATCCAAAGGTATCTAACAAAATGTACCAAATTCCTCTTTATTTAAATCTAAGGCAATATAGACTTAGACTATATGCAAGTAACAAAGTACACTGCAAGCAATATATGAACTGACTTCATCTTGGTGACCAGCATGAAGTTTGACTACAATAGCATCATACATTACCTGCAAGGAACCATCAATGTTAATCTAGGCAGCCCAATCTTATTTTGTCCCTTTCTTTATTACTATAATATAAAGATGAGAAATATGTACAACCCCAAAACAGCATAGTACATGCAGCTTCAATATTGGAAGAAGAAAAAATAACAATTTTAATCTAATCTAAAAGAACAATTTCTTGAAAAGAAAAGGAAAAAAAAAAAAAAAAAACCCCTTTTACTGTATATTAGTGCATCTATACTCATTGAAGTATTTTATCAAACAATACAAGTTTCATTTCTACATAAGAATGTATATGTCAATTTTTTTGGAAAAAAAAAAAAAAGGACACATGTAAACAGAAAATAAAATGAAAAAAAGTGAGGAGAAAACCTTCTTGCAAAGTCAAGAGTTGAAAGCAGCAAAAAAAACTTTCGACGTTGTGGTTGGAGACAATGGAGAGACAATTTTGTGCATTTTTCGACGAGACAAAGGTCGGTCTCGTCAAAACTGGTGATGATCGGCGATGCTAGGCAGCGGTTATCATGGTTTGGAGTTGAGAGAGGAAAGATGGAGGTGCCGGTGTGGTATGGTGGTGCGAGAGAAACAGAGAGAGAGAGAGAGATGAGATTTGCTATTTTGGAGAATGGGAAATGGAAGAGTGGCGGGATAGTGAAATTTGGTATTTTTGGAACTGGTTATGTCCGGCAACGTAGCTCCGACGATGATGCTAGGCAGTGGGTGTAGACACCCCATTTTACAACTAGCATTTAACCAATATTAAGGGCAAAGCTAGGGGTGTGCAAAAAACCCACCGATCCGCCAAACCCGACCCGACCCAACCCGACCCGCCGGGTTGGGTCGGGTTTTAAGGCTTGGTGGGTTGGGTTACAAAAAATTTTTTTTATAGTGGGTCGGGTTGGGTTTTGGTCATAAAATTACAAACCCGCCAAACTCGACCCGACCCGCCTATATTTAATATATATTTAATAAATTTTTTTTTAAACCAGCTGTAGTCCTACTATCATATATATTATATATATATATAATAATTTTAAAAAAAAACCAGCTGTACTGCATTAAAATAAAGTGGAATGCTTAACGTGTAACACTGCAATTTACATAAGTTCTGAATCTTCTGACTTCTGATACCTGCTGCAAATTGATATGATAACTCATAGAATAGAAAAAAGTGAAAAGCTTCCCAAATGTGTACAACTTGTACTTTGGAGACTATGACTATGACTAAAGAGTGTTTATTGTTTAGTTCTGATGATGCCGTGAAAATCACCAGTGAGCTACACAGTCTTCACACGCTCGAAAGAATACCTGCACAATGAAAAGAGAAGAGACCTAGCAGAGAGCACCGGTGTGGTGCCGGCCAAATACCCTCCGAAGGTCAAGTTAGAACTATTCTCACAACTCTAGAGTGCTAGAGAGGGAAAATTATGCGTACCTCGATTTGTGAGAGTATTGGACTTTTATAGTAGAAAGTTGACACCTCTTACTTGGTACAAAAGTCTTTTGCTTCTAGGACTCTACTTGAATAGTCCCAAACATGATTAACAAGACATTTCCTTGTAGAAAAGATCTTCATGTATCTTCCGGAATCCTTGTCGTGCTAGGACTCTATTTACCTTAGGATTCCATGGCGATCAAGCTTGTCTCGCAAGTATTTTCCATCTAAGGTTTTCTCTACATCTATCCATAATAGACCTTTGAACAAGTTGGGCTTGCCCTCTACCGGCCCACGAACATGGATCCGTCAGGCCCATTTTTAGGCTTCATCAAGCTACATTTTTACCGTCATCATTTGCCCCCTTCACCCTACGGGTCCGTCATTGTTGAGGGACAAGACCAGTGGGGTGACGGTTCAAAGTTAACTGGGATGACGGTCCTATTGTGAATGGGACGTCGGATCATATACCAGTGGGTCGACGGTCTCAGCGCGGATGCCGTCAACTGCGCAAACGTCTGACAGGTTGTCCGGAAGCCATTATGGCACATGACACGTGTCGTCCTCCAATTGGATTTTATCTCGGATCGAAGCGTCGCTTCGTCTTCCGTGCACTCCCTCTATAAATACAAGGGTTTACCTTCTTCATTTCTTTATTTTCAGTCAAAACATATTGTCAGAACGCAACCCGTCATCCTTAACAGAGACAACCCCGTTCATCAGGCTGAATCCGTCATTGACGCACTTCCTCCGTCCATTCTCAAAAATTGGTAAGCGTTCTCTTTTCATGAATCCTGTAGATACACCGTCCTTATTTTAATTAATTTATATCCCTGTACTTTTATACACCCGTCGTAATTTCTAGATCCGTCTGAGTCTTAGGTTTTGTCGTCCCGTGTAGGCGATGTCTAGTGCGTCAAGTAACCAGTCATGCGTCCATGACAGGGTGGATTACGAGGAAGTATATCCGTCCGGTCATAGAGACTCAGAGAGTCCAGGTGAAGAGAGGAGTTCGTCTGCCTTTTCCTCTTCCTCAACAGATGAGGATATGGAGATGGCTGACCCTGACGAGGGTCCTAATGTTGTTGAGGAACAAGCAATAAAGTCCGTCATAGGTGCTGATGGACTTAGGGAGTTCATCATGCTAACAAAGTGGACGGTAAATTATTTTACTTCCACCATCAAGGAGAGACACTTCAGCTCTCTTAGAGAAAATTATCAAATTCCAGACTACATCCCCATCCATCTGCCCTTTAAATCAGAAAAATGCTATTATGAAGGGGTAAAAGGTGTCGGGGTGTATGAACAAATGCTGAAGGCAGGACTTAGGTTTCCACTAAGCTCCCTTCACCGTCAGCTTCTCAAATACCTCAGCCTGTCCGTCAACCAAATATCCCCAAACGCCTGGAGGGTCTTCATAGCAATAGAGGTCCTATATGGTGCTATGTCAGACAGTGCAAGGTGGCTGACGGTGCGGGAATTCCTTCACTGCTACCGTCCAAACGAAATAGACAAATCACGGGGGATATATAGTTTCGTGCCAAGGAGTCCGTTGTTAAAGGTCATATTTGAAACCCCAGACTCTAATAGGGACTGGAAGAGCCACTATTTCTTCTTAGAGGGTGACGGGTGGATGTGTCGTCCAGGGGACGCGGAATACATGCCCGTCGACACGACTTGGGGGATACTGCCTCCGTCTAGTATGTACCTGTCTAGTGTGTGAACTTTACATAACCGTTCAGTTTAGTATAATTTCTTCAATCCTTTAACCGTCTTCTTTTTTGCAGTTTGACGTCGTCCACAAGTTGATCTCGAGGAATTCAATTTTCTTAAGAAAATTTTTAACAAAACCAAGTCAGAAGAAAGGACTTAGGCCAAACTAGTCACACTTGATACCATTTACTGGTATTGTGACGGTCTTGCACCAACACCAGTAGCGATCAAATACGACGCCAGAATCCGTCAACGTAAGTCCGTCGCCCTCATTACATTTGACCTTTTTTTTTTTTTTTTTTTTTTTTTTAATACATTCGTCCACCTTTATAGAGATGGACGACGCTAAGAGGAGGGCTCTGATCAAGGCATAGGTTGCCAAGAAAAAAGAGACCGGCGAGGTGGATCCCAAGGGGACGGGCACAAGCAATCCGTCGATAAAAAGAAGGCAGCTGTCCAAATCGGACCGTCCTTCAAAGAAGCCCAAAGTCCTTTTGGAGCCCGTCGTAGGGCTAATGGTTGAGGGTGCGAAGACTGTCACCCCGGTGAAGTATAGGGCTGGCAAAGGTCTCATGAAGGCCTCGTCCACTAACCAAGAAAAATCACCCGTCCTCCTCCGTGAAGACTCCAAATATGCCTTGGAGCGGCTTTCATCTATCATAACGTTGGAGGATTATGAGGACTTAGGCAACCACTCCACAGAGTCAATGGGGGAGACGGGACTTTTCGCAATTGCTCAGGTAATGAAGTCCGTCGACTTTACATCCGTCCTCTATGATGGCTTTATATTTAACCTCCTTTTTTGTGTTTCAGGCCATGATCATGATGAAAGGACTGATGGGACGGTGCCTCAACCATGAGACAACCTTGGACCGTGTCCGGGAAAAGACAGAGCAGACGGAGGATGAACTGAGACAGCTCAAAGCCTGGAAATCGAAAATGGAGAAAAAATTTGATCTTTCAGAGAAGGTAAGGAAGGAGCTTGAGCAGAGGACGGAGGAGGCGAAGAAGGCCCTTAAGGAGAAAGACAAGGAGGTCCAGGAGGTTAAGGATCAGCTCCGTCAAGCTAAGGAGGTTGCGATCCGTGAATATCGCGACTCCGACGCCCTTCTGTGCGAGCTGGGTGAATCCTTCTTGGAGGGTTTTGATGACGCCCTCCGTCAGGTCAAGAAAGCCTATCCTGACCTGGAAGTTTCAAATATTAAAGTTGATGACCAAGTCCAAGCCTCCGTCATGCCCGTCGCCTCAAAGGACACCGACGACCTTTTTGCTGATGACGGAGTCCTCGGCGACGGGGTGTTTGCCCCAGTTCAGAGTGTCCAAGTTGTGGGGGATGATATCCGTTAGCCCGAGCAGGAGAAAGATGTAAATATTGAGGATTAGTTTTTTGTAAAATTGTAACCATTTTGGGAACAACTGTTTTAATTTCATCCGTCATTTATGGCATGTATAACATTCACTTTGTATTAAACTATTTTTGTGATTTTGGATATATGATTCGTGATGAAATCAATCTCTTAGATAGATCCGTCCAGGTGAAGGACTAAATGTTTTTCAACTTTCTTATATGATCCGTCTACTTTGCAGACATTTGTTTTCATCCGTCTACTAGGGGACCTGCATTTTTTTTAATCCCTCTGGGCGATTCGTCCACTTTGTGGATTTACGCTTTTCATCCTTTTTGGATGATCTGTCCACTATGTGGACGTATGTTTTTATCCGTCCACTTGGGGACTTACATTTTAAATCCTTTTGGGCGATCCGTCCACTTTGTGGATTTACGTTTTCATTCGTCCACTTGGGGACTTACATTTTTCATCTTTCTGGATGATCCGTCCACTATGTGGCCTTTTTTTTTTTTTATCCTTCCTCTTGGGGACTTACATTTTTCATCCTTCTGGATGATCCGTCCACTTTGTGGAATTATGTTTTTCATCCTTCTTGGATAATCCGTCCACTATGTGGACTTATGTTTTTATCCGTCCACTTGGGGACTTACATTTTTTATCCATCTGGATGATCCGTCCACTTTGTGGAATTATGTTTTTCATCCTTCTTGGATGATCCGTCCACTATGTGGACCTATGTTTTATCCGTCCACTTGGGGACTTACATTTTTTATGCTTCTGGATGATCCGTCCACTTTGTGGAATTATGTTTTTCATCCTTCTTGGATGATCCGTCCACTATGTGGACTTATGTTTTTATCCGTCCACTTAAGGACTTACATTTTTCATCCTTCTGGATGATCCGTCCACTATGTGGATTTACGTTTTTCATCCTTCTTGGATGATCCGTCCACTATGTGGACTTATGTTTTTATCCGTCCACTTAAGGACTTACATTTTCCATCCTTCTGGATGATCCGTCCACTATGTGGATTTACGTTTTCATCCGTCCACTTGGGGACTTACATTTTTCATCCTTCTAGATGATCCGTCCACTTTGTGGACTTACGTTTTTCATCCTTCTTGGATGATCCGTCCAGTTTGTGGTCTTACGTTTTCAACCTTTTTGGACGATCCGTCCACTTTGTGGACTTACATTTTTCATCCTTCTTGGGTGATCCGTCCACTATGTGGACTTGTGTTTTTACGTAGAAAAAAGAGTCGTGTCTGAATATTCCTCTTATTAATTAAAAATCATGCATTTGTAGAAAAGTACCTGCCCCCTTGGGCTTAAAAAGGCACATAAAAAACATTGTAGCAAAATTTTGTTAAAGTAAAAACTAGTAGTAAAATTAAATAAACTGGGATATGGGGGACATAGTCATCGTTCTTCCTGTCATTTCTACTGGTAGTATTTTCATAGGTGCTCCATGTTCCATGGGTGCTGCAGCTTTCGTCCGTCCGGAGTCTCGAGGTGGTAGGTGCCCTTCCTCTGCCATGCCGTGATTCGGTAGGGTCCTTTCCAGTTGGGACCGAGCTTCCCTTGGGTAGGGTCTCTTGCAGCGCCCATGACTTTCCTCAGAACGAGATCTCCAACCTGGAAGTCTCTGTGTCGGACCCGGGAGTTGTAGTGCTTAGCCATGCGGTCCTGATATCGTGCTAGCCTTTGTTCTGCCGTCGCCTTGTCTTCATCTAATAAATCAAGTTGTAAACGGATGGCCTCGTCGTTCTTGCTCTCGTCATGGTTATGCACCTTGTAGCTTGTAAGTCCGACCTTGGCTGGGATGACTACCTCGCTTCCGTAGGTTAGTCGGAATGGCGTCTCTCCTGTGGGCGTTCTTGCCGTGGTCCTGTATGCCCATAATATACTTGGTAACTCTTCAGGCCATATTCTTTTTGCCCCCTCAAGCCGAGTCTTGATAATCTTGAGCAAGGATCGGTTCGTGACTTTGACTTGTCCGTTAGCCTGGGGGTGGGCGGGGGAGGAGTAGTGGTTTCTTATCCCTAACTGCGAGCAGAAGTCCCGGAAGGAGTCGTTGTCAAATTGCTTTTCGTTATCTGAGACTAAGACTCTAGGGATGCCAAACCTGCAAACGATGCATCTCCAGACGAAACTCCGTACGTTCTTCTCTATAATGGTGGCCAAGGCTTCAGCTTCCACCCATTTTGTAAAGTAGTTAATGCCCACAACCAAGAACTTCAGCTGTCGCATTGCTGTAGGGAATGGTCCCATGATGTCTAGTCCCCACTGAGCAAACGGCCATGGGGCCGTCATCGGGGTCAATTCTTCGGTTGGTTGTCTAATAACATTGCTGAACCTTTGGCACTTGTCGCAGGTCCTGACATAAGCCTCGGCGTCTTTCTGCATGGTGGGCCAATAGTACCCTGCTCGCACTAGCTTGTGTACTAATGATCTAGACCCCGAATGATTTCCACAAATCCCCTCGTGTACCTCTCTCATGACGTAGTCCGCCTCTTCAGTACCCAAGCATCTTAGATATGGACGGGAGAAGCCTTTTTTATACAAGACGTCTTTTATTAAGACAAACCTTGCTGCCTGAACCTTCAGCCTTCTCGTGGCCTCCTTCTCGTCTGGCAAGACGCCATCCTTCAAGTCTGAAGCTATCGATGTAGTCCAGTTATTTTCAGAACCTATCTCCTGCACGTCGTCGGAATCTATTAGTGGAGAAAGTTGAACAAAAGAGAGCACATTACCAGGGGTGATCATATGTTCTGCTGAAGCGGCTTTGGCCAGACGGTCGGCTTGCTTATTCTCTCCTCTGGGGATTTGGATGATTTTGGCGTTTAGGTCGTCTACTCTTCTTCTTACTTGATCCATGTATTTCTTCATCCTTTTTCCCTTGCACTCGTAGTCTCCATTTACTTGGTTAGTAACAACCTGAGAGTCGCAATGAATGACTACGTTCGCGGCCCCCGCTGCTTTGGCGAGGTCGAGGCTGCTACTAATGCTTCGCACTCCGCTTCATTGTTGGTGGTGGGGAAGTCGAGACGGATCATACATTCAATTGTGTCTCCTTCGGGTGATAGTAGTACAACTCCAGCCCTTCCGGCCTTCCTGTTAGATGATCCGTCTGTGTGTACGCTCCACTGAGGAGATTCTTCTGCCCCTTTGTCTTCGTCATGAATAAATTCTGCTATGAAGTCTGCGACGACCTGCCCTTTGATGGCGGTCCGCGGGCGGTATTGGATGTCGAACTCGTTCAATTCTATGGCCCAGAGTGCTAGTCATCCAGCGGCATCAGGGTTGCTCATTGCTCGCCGTAGGGGCTTGTCAGTCAGGACGATTACCGTATGGGCTTGGAAGTACAGCTTGAGTTTGCAAGCTGCCGTTACTAACGCAAAGGCGAGTTTTTCCATGGTCAGGTATCTTTCTTCGGCTCCATGAAGCGCACGACTGGTGTAGTATACGGCCTTCTATACTCTTTCTTCCTCCCTAATTAAGGCTGCACTGACGGCAGCGGGGGAGACGGCTAGGTAGAGGAAAAGTTCTTCACTTGGTTGTGATGGGCTTAGTAGTGGCAAGGCGGAGAGGTAGGCTTCCAGCTCCTCGAATGACTGCTGACACTCGGCAGTCCACTCGAAAGACTTCTTCAGCGTGCGGAAGAAGGGTAAACACTTGTCCGTTGCCCTTGACATGAACCTATTCAGCGCTGCTATTTTTCCATTGAGGCTTTGCACTTCCTTCACATTTCTTGGGGGTGCATCTCTATTATGGCCCGAATCTTATCCGGGTTAGCCTTTATACCCCTTTGAGATACCATAAATCGTACGAATTTTCCCGCCGTCACTCCGAAAGCGCATTTTTCTGGGTTGAGCTTCATATTGTAAGAACGAAGGGTGTCGAATATCTCTCTGAGGTCTTCCAAGTGATCTTCTTCCCTTCGGCTTTTCACCAGCATGTCGTCCACGTAAACTTGGACATTTCTCCCAATTTGCTGCGCGAACATCTTGTTCATGAGCCTCTGGTACGTCGCGCCCGCATTCTTCAAGCCGAAGGGCATCACTTTATAGCAGAAGAGGTCTTGACTAGTTACGAATGAATTTTTCTCCTGATCGGCTTCGTGCATTCGGATTTGGTTGTAACCCGAGAAGGCGTCCATAAAACTTAGCAACTGATGTCTGGCTGTAGAGTCTACTAGTACATCGACCCGTGGGAGGGGGTAGCTGTCCTTAAGGCATGCTTTGTTAAGGTCGGTGAAGTCCATGCACATCCTTCACTTCCCACTAGCTTTCTTGACCATTACTATGTTCGCTAGCCAGTCGGGGTAGTAAACCTCCCTGATGAAGCTTGCTTCTTGCAGTTTGCGGACCTCTTCCGCTACGGCTTGGTCTCGCTCCGGGGCGAACACTCGCTTCTTCTATCGAATGGGAGGGAAAGAGGGTGACATATTTAGCCTATGTACCATGACTGAAGGATCTATCCCGGGCATGTCCTCGTGACTCCAGGAAAATACGTCTCGATTGCTTCTGAGAAAAGTCGTGAGTGCTTGGCGGATTGTGAGACTGGCAAGGGTTCCAATCCTGGTTGTCCGTTTATGGTTCGAGTCGTCAAGGAACACTTCTTCAAGTTTTTCTACTGGCTCCGTTGTCATTCGGTGTTCTTCTATGCTCATGGCTTGAAGGTGGTCATCCATTTCCATCATGGCCATGTAGCATTCGTGTGCGGCCACTTGAGTTCCCCGTAACTCTCCCACTCCGTAGTCGGTAGGAAACTTAATCATTAGGTGGTAGGTTGAGGTTACAGCCTTCCAAGAATTAAGGGTGGGTCGTCCGAGAATAGCATTGTAGGCAGACGAGCAATCGACCACTAGGAATGTCACGTCCTTGTTAATCTGCTGAGGGTAATCGCCTACCATGACAGATATTGTGACTGCGCCCAGGGGGAATACTCTCGTTCCTCCAAAACCGACGAGAGGGGCGTTCGTCGGAATTAATCGTTCTCTGTCAATTCCCATTTGCTGGAACACCGGGTAGTATAAGATATCTGCCGAGCTGCCATTGTTGACCAACACCTGGTGCATATTGTAGTCTCCTACTCGTATGCTGACAACGAGCGCATCGTCGTGCGGATGGTGAAGACTTCGCGCGTCTTCTTCCGAGAACCCGATAATGGGGCCTTCTCTCCGTGCTAGCTTTGGTACGGAGCCCGTCAACTGAACATTTTGGACCATCCTAAGGTAAGTTTTGCGAGCCTTTTTTAACGAGCCAGTGGTCGCTGTTCCTCCTACGATCATCCTTATGTCCCCTGCAGGGGGTCTTGGACGTTCATTATCCCGTCGGGGGTGTTACTCCTGAGGGGGTATTTGCTCTCTCCTTCCTGACGAACTTCTGCAATTTTCCTTGCTTGATAAGGGCCTCGATCTGCTGTTTTAAGTCGCAACAATTGGCCGTGTCGTGATCGTGGTCACGGTGGAAGCGGCAATATTTGTCCCTCGATCACCTGTTAGGATCTCTCTTCAGCTTTCCAGGGTAGTTCAAGGCCTCCTCTTCCTTGATTTGCATCAGGACTTGATCTATCGGGGTGGTTAGTGGGGTGAAGCTTGTGAACCTTCCTCCCGGGGGCTTAGAGCGCCTTTCATCCCTTCGGTCTCTGTTCTTGCCTTCTTGCGCCCTTGGTCTTGCCGTGTGTCTTCCTACCTCTCCCTTTTCTTGGGCTTTTCTTCTCGGGCCAGCAGCACGTCTTCAGCATTCATGTACTTGGTGACCCTGTAAAGTACTTCTGACATGGTCTTCGAGTCATTCTTGTATATGGAGAACAAAAACTTACCCTTCTGCAGCCCATTCGTGAAGGCCGCCACAAGTATCTTGTCGTCGGCTTCGTTGATTGAAAGTGCTTCCTTGTTGAAACGGGATATGTAGGATTTCAGCGTTTCGTCCTCTCGCTGCTTGATGCTCATCAAGCAAGCCGTAGACTTCTTATACCTATGTCCCCCAATGAAGTGTGCAGTAAATTGAGTGCTTAGCTCCTTGAAAGTGCTGATGGAGTTGGGCGTCAACCGGCTGAACCAAATTCTTGCTGCACCCTTCAGCGTTGTGGGGAAGGCCTTACACATGATTTCATCCGCTACTCCTTGAAGGTGCATCAAGGTCTTGAAGGTCTCCAGGTGATCTAGAGGGTTCTTGACTCCATCGTAACTGTCGATCTGTGGCATGCGGAACTTATGTGGTAGAGGGAAGGAGTTGACGGCCGCAGTGAATGGTGAGTCGATACGATTAACCAGATCGTCAAGATCGCTGGACACCCGTCCCTTGAGAGTGTTCATCATAACCTTCATCTGCTCCTTCATCGCTTGCATCTCTGCAGCGATATGTGGAGGGGTTGCATCCGTGAGGGATGGCATGCTCAAATTTTGTCGCTCTGGTCTACTCGGAACGTTACTGCCCTCTGGCCCTTCTCGCTCCCTTCTATCGGCACTGGTGCCTTCTTGGTCCTGCTCTTGGGTGCCATGACCTGCGTTTTTCTGGCATAACTGCTCCTCTAGATCGTGGTTCTCCTTAGTGAGACATTCCACAGCGATGGCCAAGGTCTGAACCTGCCTTTCGAGGGCCGTTGTGCGAGTTTCGTCTCCCTGAACGTTGTTCGTGGTCGCCATCGAGCGAGTCAGCACCATGCAACTCTTTTGTCCGGGAAGCATTTGCTATGGCTTTCGAATCAGAAAACAAATTAGTCAAAGGTTTCCCACAGACGGCGCCAACTAATGATGCCATGAAAATCACTAGTAAGCTACACAGTCTTCGCACGCTCGAAAGAATACCTGCACAATGAAAAGAGAAGAGACCAAGCAGAGAGCATCGGTGTGGTGCCAGCCAAATACCCTCCGAAGGTCAAGTTAGAACTATTCTCACAACTTTAGAGTGCTAGAGAGGGTAAATTATGCGTACCTCGATTTGTGAGAGTATTGGGCTTTTATAGTAGAAAGTTGACACCTCTTCCTTGGTACGGAAGTCTTTTCCTTCTAGGACTCTACTTGAATAGTCCCAAACGTGATTAACAAGACATTTCCTTGTAGAAAAGATCTGCATATATCTTCCGGAATCCTTGTCGTGCTAGGACTCTATTTACCTTAGGATTCCATGGCGATCAAGCTTGTCTCGCAAGTATTTTCCATCTAAGGTTTTCGCTACATCTATCCATAATAGACCTTTGAACAGGTTGGGCTTGCCCTCTACCGGCCCACGGACATGGATCCGTCAAGCCCATTTTTAGGCCTCGTCAAGCTACATTTTTACCCTCATCAAGTTCCATTTCAATTCCTTAACAAAAAATCAGCCTTTAGAGCACTTTGGAGACTATGACTATGACTAGAGAGTGTTTACTGTTTAGTTCCATTTCAATTCCTTAACAAAAAATCAGCCTTTAGAGCACTTCCTGATTCTTCGGTTCCTACTAATACTATCATATATATTATATAATAAAAAATCCTATGGCTATTAGTTCTTCTAATGTATATTTAAATATATTATATAATTAATAAAAATAAATTTAAAAACCAGCTGTCCAGCACTTGGTTTCGTCCTATCATACATAACATTCTATTAGTTTACAGTCACACAAATGACAAACCTAATGACTAATGTGCCGCCTCCCTCTTCCCCTCCCCTCTCAGTTTCTCACACAGTCACACTACACTCTCATTTGAACTCTAACACTCTCTCCCTCTGCTGAGCCACTGCCGTCCATCAGCTATCATCACTGCCTCGGCGGTAGTTCTATCTTTCCGGTGGTAGCTATCTCTTCCGGTGTTAGGTAAAGTTTCTCAATGTTTTCTCTCACTCACTCACTCTATCTGTTTATCTCTCTTGCTGTGGTGGATCAATGTTTGGCTTTTGCTTTGTTGATTTCTTAGTTTTCTTTTGGCTGAGATGTTTTTGCTTTGTCTCAACCTACAGGTGTATTTCTTACTCTACAATATTTTCTCTTGTCAAGTTGCTGTGTCCCTTTTTCTCTATCTTGCTTTGCAGGTTTGTCTCTGTCTGGCCCTCTCCCTATTGTTTTTACTATTGTTGTTTAGTCATCAGTGTTGTTTGCCTTTAAGGAGTTACATTATACTAATCTTTGGGTTTTTTTTTTTTTTTTAATATATTTATATTTATAGATGGCATCTGAAACTCAATGTGGCACAAATGAGGTTCCAGTGGCACCCACTCCCACAAATGAGGCTCCTCAAATGGCGACAACAGACACTAGTGCTGCTGCCACAAATCTCCCTCCCATAGAAGCAGAAGGTATAAAAAAACCTAACCAAACATCATATGTATGGGGTCACTTCATCTTATTAGAAGGTGAGAGAGCTAAATGTAAGTATTGTGGCAAAACTTATGCTTCTGGGTCAAAAACTTATGGCACTACTAAGTTAAGAACTCATTTGGAAGCTTGGTGTAAAAAAAATATCCTTATGGTAAAAAGAATAAGCAAGATAAGACTCAAATGACTTTAGCCTTCAAACCTAAAAAGAGTGATGATGCGGAGGGTGCTAATAATAATAGTCTTATTGCTGTAAGCTACAATGAGAGCATGTGTAGGGAAGCACTCGCTAGGATGATTATTGTGGATGAATTGCCATTTAAATTTGTTGAGCATGAAGGGTTTAGGTACTATAGTAATGTGTTGCAGCCTAGGTTCACTGTCCCAACTCGCACTACTGTTACGAGAGATTGCATAAGACTTTATTCAATAGAGAGGGATAGGTTGAAAATATTTTTGGAAAAATCTACTCAAAGGATTTCCCTCACCACTGACACTTGGACTTCAATCCAAAATATTAATTACATGTGCCTTACTGCCCATTTCATTGATGATGATTGGCAATATCACAAAAGAATTTTAAATTTTCGTCAAGTCCCTAATCATAAAGGTGAAACCATTGGAAAGGTGGTGGAGTCAATGTTGCTTAGTTGGGGCATTGATAAAATTTTCACCCTCACAGTTGACAATGCAGCCTCTAACAGTGGGACCGTAACCTACTTGGATAGGATAACTAAAGAGTGGGGTGCTTCTATCTTGGGTGGTGAGTTTATGCACATGAAATGTTGTGCACACATTGTGAACCTTATTGTGATGGAAGGTTTGAAAAGCCTTCATGAGTCAATTGTCAAAGTCCGTAATGCGGTAAGGTATGTGAGGTCCTCTCCATCTAGGTATGATAAGTTTAAAGCATGTGTGGAAAAAGTGAAGATTGCTAGCAAGGGTTGTGTATGTCTAGATGTTACAACTAGATGGAACTCGACCTACATGATGCTAGAGAATGCAGAAAAATTTCAAAGGGCATTTGAAAGATTACGTGTTAATGATGCACAATATATTCGTTACTTCTTGGATGATGGAAGTGGGAAAAAAATATTAGGACCACCTGATTTTGAGGATTGGGATAATGTGAAGGTGTTTGTGAAATTTTTGAAGTTGTTTTATGAAGTTACATTACGATTTTCTGGTTCTCTATATGTCACATCTAATGTATTTTTTCATGAACTTTGTGTGATGAAGACTGAATTGACAAACTTGTGTGAAAGTGAAGATCCTCTTTTAAGTATGATGGCAAGGGATATGCATGATAAATTTGATAAGTATTGGGGGGACATTAAGAAGCTTAATTTGATGATGTTTGTTGCTATTGTACTAGACCCGAGGTACAAGTTGAGGTTTGTAAATTTTTGGTTTGCCAAATGGAATCCAGGAGCAGTGGCAGACAACATGACAAAAAAGGTGAAAAAGGCTCTTGTTCGTATGTATGAGCACTATTGTGACTGTGATGGGTATTCAAATGGGCAAGGTCAAGATGGCTCTTCTTCAAACAATGTTGAGACTAGACCTGTGCAAGATCCCCATGCATTGGTGAAATCTATTTATAAGATGCATTTGGCAGCGGATAGTTTGGAAAGCAAATCAGAGGTGGAAAGATATTTGGCTGATTGTGTGGAAGAAGATTCTCCAAATTTTTGTATTTTGAATTGGTGGAAGGTGAATTCCTCAAAATATCGGCTTCTCTCAAAAGTAGCTCGTGATGTGTTAGCCATTCCTCTCTCTACAGTTGCCTCTGAGTCCACATTTAGTACTGGGGGTCGTGTGTTGGATCCATTTCGAAGCTCTTTGTTGCCTAACACAGTTGAAATGCTGATTTGTGCCCAGAATTGGTTAAGAGCTACTGATATAATTGATCTTCAAGAAGCAATGGAAGAAGTTGAATCCTATGAGAGTCTTGAGTCAGGTAATTTTTCAACAAAGTATTTTTTTATGATTGTAATTTTTTAATTGTTATATAAGCCTTTTGGGTTTTGAAATTCCACTGTATAATTTATTGTCTTTTTTTTTTTTTTTTTTTTGTCTTAGAGTTTGCATCTCAAAGCACCATAACAGTGGAAGAGGAAGATTAGTTGGAAATTGGAATGTTGGAATCTGGATAGCTTGGATATATTGGTTCTTAGTGGGACTAGCATAGAACTCTTTCGAAATCCATTAGTAGAACTAGTTCTGTATATTTTGTTTATAAACTCTTGATATATTTTGTTTATAACTGGCTCAGGAACTTAGGATGCTAGTTCTGTATATTTTGTTTATTGACTCAGTTACATATATTTTGTTTATAACTGAGTCAAGAACTTAGGACACTAGTTCAATAGTTCATATATATTTAGTTTATCAACTCAATTAGATATATTTTGTTTATAACTGAGTAAGGAACTCGTATATTTTGTTTATAAGTGAATTAGAATACTAGTTCATTTATATTTTGTTTATTATCTCAGTTGGATACTTAGACATATTTTGTTTACAATTGAGTTAGAATATTAGTTTATATATTAATGTATATTTTGTTTATCAATTTAGGTGGCAAGTGTGATATTTTTTTTTCTGCTCAATTTAATAATAGTAATAAAAAAAATTGTCCAACCCGACCCATGTGGGTTGGGTTGGGTTGGGTTGGACTTATGTGATGGGTTAGGTTGGGTTGAATTTTTTTTGACCCACCATGGTGGGTTGGGTCAAAAAATCACCTTAACCCGACCCAACCCGACCCATGCACACCCCTAGGCAAAGCAGTAATTTTGCACTAAGGGCATAATCGTAATTTCAATAGTTAGATCTTCAGGTTTGTGATTCAAAACAAATCTTGATGCTCTAACGATCACAATGGTATGTCATGGGATTTGATCGGACCACCTAATCAAAAGTTATCATACAAACAATTTTCAATGATCGTGACTCACCTACACAATGGACCCGATCACATCCTATTTTAAACACTAAATTTTGATTGATTCCAACAAGAATTAATTTAAAATTAATTAAGTGTGAATTTTGATGGGATTTCATTTTATTTTGTTTTTTTTTTTAAGAAATAATAAATAAATAAAGTTTTCCTTTATGGCATCTTATCTACTCTTTTGAAAAATTTGGATGGATGAAAAGATACATTTTATGAAAATTTAAAAAAAAAAAAAAAAAAAAAAAAAAAAAAAAACAGAAAAATGCTCAAAAAACGTTACTATTTTCAGCAGCAACTTAAATCCCATTTTTGGCCTGGAAAGCCTTGAAATTTGGTTTTCTCTATTTCTGGAAAACTTGTAGAGAATTGAATTTCCTTTTAAAAAGACACTAATTCTGAATAAATTGGAATTTTGAGCAGAAAGTTAGAGTCAAAATACGAAACAGGTGCAAAAGATAACACAAGTTCAGCATCATCTTTCAAAATTCAACGAGGATCAACACCAAATCCGTTCCAGCTTATCTAAACAGGTTTATCTCCTCCCTTAGCTTCAGAAGAAAGCTAATAACTTAGCTTTAAAGCTAAGCCATCCCTTCCCCTATAAATAGAGAAGACCTCTTCCATTTTCTGCACCCCATTCCCTTTGGAGAGCTAGTGAGAAAGCAGAAAAGAAAAGTTGTTGGCAACCATTGTTCTTACTTTGGTTGTAGTTTAGTACTTCCTTACTTTCTCCATAGCCCTTTAAGTGATCACTTCCCTCTTTAATTTATGCTCTATGCTGGTAAGTAGTTAATTATGTTCTTTAAGTTTCTGCACACGCTTGAATAAATGCTTCCAAGTCATTATTTGTTTCTTTCATGATATGCTTGGATGACCATGCCTATATATCTCATTGATATTCCTTTTACATGCTTAGATGAACACTTCTAGGCTAATGACTTTCTCTTGAATGCTTAGATGAACATGTCTAGATAGTTGTTTTACTTTTAAATGCTTAAACGAACATGTCTATGTATTTTGATTTTCTCTAGATGAACATGTCTAAGGGATTTTTCTTTACTTTTTTTTCATAATTGCTTGGATGATCAACTATGCTTAAATGTTTTGTTTTTATCTTTGCAATTGTGTGGATGACAAATAGCATGACAATTCTCTGTTTTCCTTCACATGCTTGGATGAACACTTCTAAGTTATTATTTGCTTTTCATAACATGCTTAGATGAACATGTCTAGGTAGTTGTTTCTCTCTTTTTTGAATGCTTAAACGAACAGGTCTAATTAACATTATGGTTTTCGCTTAAATACTTAGATGAACATGTCTGGGTGATTTTCTTTGTTCTTCTCATGATTGCTTGGATGATTGGTAGGCCTAAAACAAAAATTCTTTTGCAATTATGTTGATGACAAATAACATGACAATTTTGTTTTCCTTCACATGCTTAGATGAACATGTCTAGGCTAGGAATTCCTTGTTTACATTAATTTCTTGGATGAACATGCCATTACTTTCATGCTTTCTTTACATTTACATTGTTATCTAACAAATTTCACTTTTTGTTTCTCTTTATGTTAAATTCTCCAACACATATTTGTTTACAATTCTTGCAAATTAACATGTTTATATGATATATTGTTTGTATTTGTTTGACATGACATGATTTTGGCCACCTTAACCTAGGAGATCGGTTTTACTAGGCGAGATGGGTGTTTAATCCCTTCCTATCTTGTAAATTAGCCTCCGAACCAAGATCAAGGGTTCTAGACTAGGCTCTTGTATATGCAATTTTACATTTTTTAGAATGTAACTAGGAAACAAAGCAATGTAATTTACTTTCTTAGATTGTATCTAGGACCAAAAAGTATTGTAAATTTTTGTTACAAAATTGATGTAAATTGTCATATATAATAATACAACAGAAGCATTTTTTTTTTATAAAGAATTTTTTCTTATTTTTCCATTTAAATTAAATAAGTGGTGACTCCATGTAAAACCCTCGATCTAGGGGGGAGTACATTTTACAGTGAACTTGACATTTTGAGCATCACGATCCCATTCGTTCGCTCGGGTTAGGCCCAGCTTGAGAAAAAATTGGCAAGCCGGGGTCGCGGTCGCTCACAGTGGGTAGTGGCTATGGAGGCTTGGAGGAGAGAGCGGTGAGAGAGAGAGAGAGAGAGAGAAAATTTTGATTTTCAAAAAAAGGAAAACACGTGTTGTTTTGATGGCTGGGCTTTGAAAATTTAAAGGGTATTTGTGTTTTTTTTTTTTAAGTAACTTGAGTTGCTGACTTGTAATTTTTAATGCATGTGTCAATTTTTCATTGGTCTTAGAAACACCACATGTGTGCTAATTGGAGTTTCAGAAACACTATATACTTTCTCGTGTAACTCCAGCCCATCAGCATTATATCCAGCAATAAATCTTATAACACCCACTACATCAGAATTATGAACCTAATTAATCAAATTAATTTGGGTAATAATTTCGTGAGGCCCATTGAGCCTTTAGATAGACTCACTCAAACCTATTACAAGTCACACAATATACTACAACAATTACAAGCATTCTATACACAAAAAAAGAAAGAAGAGATTATTGGTAATAAGGAAGGGTGTTCTTTCTGGTGGAGCTTTGGCTTAAACACTTTGTACAGAGGTTTTTCTAGCCAAACAACATTTGTTGGGTTGTTGTATCCTAGGGGAGACAAGTCAGAAAAAGTCTACACTAGTTACAAAATTTAGCTAACCAAGGGCTTGAATCTCCTTAAAGAGAGAGTGTCGCGCCTAAGTCCAAATAATTTTGTGTATTTTTATCTTCAAAATAATAATATTCAAAAGTATTATTCAGTAATACTTAGAAGTATTTTTATCTTTAAAGCATGTCTTAATTATAAGTAACAACACAAAAAACATAAAATACAACAACACTAGAAAACATATAATAATAATGATGTCAAGAATTGCAGCTAAATTTTTACTAAATAAAATTTTATTACATTTCTTTAAATTCTAGGAACAAAATCAAATCTCAAACTCTTTGCGAGTAAAAGATAATTGCACTCTGGGTTTTTTTTACACAACCAGCAAGCGTCTTGATTTGTAGTTGCATTTTCCCTAAATAATGAAGTTACAAGTGCATTAGGAGGCCCAAGCACACTCTTAAGCTTTTTTTTTTTTTTTAGAAACAAAACTGTGATTTTTTATTAAGTTGAAGGCAAATCTGCCTGATACATTTCAAAACAAAGGGACAGAACATCCTCCATCCAAATAGAAAAACCTATGACATGTCGTGCATGCCTAGCAAGGTTATGAGCTACGCTATTTCCTTCTCTACCAACATGCTGAAATTTTAGATGAGTGAGCCGATTAGCCAAGTCAATTGCCTCTTTTATGAGAAAGCCGAATGGATCAAAGTTTGGCACCTGATCCGTTAAGCCTCTGATGATAATGCTGGAGTTGCCTTCAAAAATAATCCTATCAAGACCAATTTCTGCAGCAAGTTCCACTGCCCATGTGGCTGCCAGTGCTTCCATCTCCACCACCGAGCTAGCCAACTGAACATTCTGAGCTAAAGCAGCCATTGCGAGACCTTGGCTGTCACGGATTATCACTCCAAGACCAGCCCTGCCAATGTCATCGAAGATTGCTGCGTCAAAGTTAGCCTTATACCAGTCTAAAGGAGGTGGAATCCATCTTGCACGCTATCTGGCTGTAAGTACTACCATAGAATGTCGAGGTTGTGTAGCCCGATATTCTAATAATGCCTCATATGCTCTCTGCACAATCAGAGTTAGGGGGAAACCTGGTGGAGCTGATCTGACTTTGTTTCTTCGGTACCAAATTGTCCAAATCTACCTAGCAAACAGCTCAGTACTACACCTCAACTCAAAAATATGGCTGATCAGATGGGTAAAATCATGGAAGACGTTTTGGCCTCTAAAGCTCTATTGGGGGTCTTCGTTCCACACCTGTGCAAGGGCCGGGCAAGACCATAAGGCATGGATAACATCCTCATTGTGTTGGGCACAGAGAGAACACTTTGAATCTTCCACCACGCAACAGCGCTTCAGATTATTCAAAGTTGGAATAGCATTTTTGCAAGCCCTCCAAAGAAAGTTCTAATCTTACACGGCACTGATAAACTCCATATTTTCTTCCAAAGTGGTTTCATCAGCTCGGCTTGGGAAAGGGACTGCGAGTTCACCATCTGAGCTTCTGTTTTGAGGAAATAATAACCGAACTTGGTAGTGTATTGGCCTGACTGAACATAAGGCCAAAAGAGAGAGTCCTCAGAGGTGGTACGGGTCAGAGGAATTTGTTCAATCTGGTCCGACTCCATCTGGCTGAGAGGTTAGGCAGCAGCTGAACATTCCATTGGCGAGTTAAGGGATTAATTAGAGAACTCACCTTGGCATTTTGTAGTTCAGCTGTGAGGGGACTTTGGAGGCTTGGACTTTGCAAAGAAGGCAGCCATTTATCCCCCCAAAGCTTAATAGATTCTCCATTGCCCACTCTCCACTTCGCTCCTCGCCTAATAACCTCCCTACCTTTCAAAATACTCCTCCAAGCATACGACCCCCTATAGCCCTCCTTGGCTTCCATAATAGAACAGTTTGGAAAAAACTTGGACTTAAACACTTTGTAAAACAAGGAATTTGTGTTGTGCAGCAACCTCCACGTTTGTTTGGCCAAAAGAGCCTCATTAAATAGAGACAATTCCTTGAACCCCATGCCACCTTCGGATTTTGGTTCACACTTTTTTTCCCACTTTACCTAGTGAATTTTCCTACGATCTCCTCTTTGTCCCCACCAAAAGCCACGAATAAGTTTTTCAATTTCATTACAAAGGCCTAGTGGAAGCTTGAAACAACACATGGTATATGTTGGGATAGCTTGGACCACTACCTTAATCAAAACTTCTCGCCCAGCTTGTGATAGAAGACTTTCTTCCCATCCTTGAAGCTTCCTCCAAACCCTCTCCTTAATGTAATAAAGCTTGCCCTTTTACTCTTTCCTAGAAATGAAGGCAACCCCAAGTACTTTTCATACTGCACAATTTCCGGAACCCCCAAAGCTTCTTTGATTTCAGTCCTCATGTCAAAAGTGGTCGATTTGCTAAAGAAGATTAGTGTTTTGCCTCTATTTATTTGCTGCCCGGACATGCTTTCATAGGAGGCAAGAAGATCAAGCACCTTTTGACGTTCATTTATATTAGACCTGCAAAACAATAAGCCATCATCCGCAAAAAGTAGATGCGTTAGTTTTGGACTTCTTCTACTCAAAGCAAATCCATGTGAGGAGCCCTCACTTTCTGCCTTCAATATTAAATTATTAAGGCCTTCCGTACACAAAAAAAATAGGAAGGGTGATAGAGGATTGCCTTGGCGAATTCCCCTTGTTAGTTTAATCAATCCCTTCGGTTCACCATTCATTAACACCGAATACGAGACTGTTTTTACACACACCATCATAAGGGCTATCCACCTTTCATTAAACCCCAATTTTCTCATCACATCCTCCATAAAACACCACTCCACCCTATCATACGCCTTACTCATGTCTAGTTTCAATGCCATGTAACCAGATTTTTTGGAATTATGATTACTCATGCTATGCAATGTTTCAAAAGCCACAAGAATGTTATCTGAGATCAATCGGTTTTTTGTGAAGGCACTTTGGTGTTCGGTTATGATTGAGGGTAGGATTTTTTTTAACCTATTAGCAAGGACCTTTGAAAAGATTTTATAAAGGACATTACAAAGGCTAATGGGGCGGTAATCAGTGACAGCCATGAGATTTTTTATTTTTGGTATTAAGGTTATGAAAGTATGGTTTAGGGGAGGGGGGATTATGGCTGAATTTAGGTATGACAATATGGTTTTAGTGACATCATTACCTACAAGACTCCAATAATTTTTGTAGAAAAGAGGGGGCATATCGTCGGGACCAGGAGCTTTTAACGGAGCCATCTGTTTTAGTGCAACTTCTACCTCCCACGCCATGAACTCTTGTGACAATTGAGCATTCATATCATCAGTAACCACCTTCACCATTGAATTGAGACCCAAGGTCGAATTGGAGGATTCAAATAGATGTTGATAGTAGGTAGTGAAAGTTGGGTTGATTAATCCATGCACCTGAAGAATCTTTGACCCCCAAAACCTTATTCTTACGGTGCCTTTGAGTAGCCCTAGTATGGAAATACCTAGAGTTTTTGTCACCATCAACCAGCCAAAACGCTTTTGCCCGCTACCTCCACATCAAATTTTCCTTCACCAACCATTCATTAATCTCCTTCTTCAAACCCCTCACTCGGTTATTACTCCCACCAAGCATTGCTTGCTATTCGGCCTGAAGCAAACTCTTCCTTTTGTTAATCAATTGTCTTCTAACATGGCCAAAGTTCTTGCGGCTCCACTGTGTTAACTCAGCCCCACATTTTTCTATTTTTTTATCACTTGACTTTTGGCTTCACAAGGGAAAGAGTCTCTCCACACTGCTTCAATCACCCTTCCACACCCCTTATCGGACATCCACATTTCTTCAAAACAAAATGGCTTAGAACTTGGCGGGGGATCTATACCACTAGGAGCAATCCATAATGGAGAGTGATCCGAGGTATTGCATATGAGATGAACAACCTTGGTGCCAGCAAAGTGGTTGAGCCAATCTGTTATGCATAAGGCTCTATCTAATCTCTCCCAAATTGAATGACCCGAATTGTAATGTTTACTCCAAGTGAACCTTGAACCCGTATACCCTAGATCCACAAAACCACATGCGTCAATTGCCTCACGGAACAATTGCATTTGATTGTGACTTCTTCTATTACCCCCCAATTTTTCATCACCTCTCACCAACTCGTTAAAATCCCCCGCACACAGCCACAGACTCTGAAATTTCCTTTTTAAAGTGCGCAACAAATCCCGAGACTCAATCCACTTTTGAGTGTTCGGTTCACCATAGAACCCTGTGAATCGCCATTCGGATTCTTTGTTCTTATTTATGATCGCGTCAATATGGTTCTTATCCGACCCCTCCACTGAAACATCTATTGATGATCTCCAAAACATAACTAAACCTCCACCTCTACTTGTTCTTGGCGATACAAACATGTTTTCAAACTGAATTTTCTTTTTCACATCTTTTAGCCTTACTTCATCTACCCATGTTTCGGCTAAAAACACAACAGAGGGATCTTTTGCCCACTCCATCTTAGCAAGCTCGTTCACTGTACATGGGTTCCCAAGCCCACGACAGTTCCAGACTAAGCAACTCATTGTGTTTGGCGGGGCTGAGTATCAGCCTCCACCATTGAAAAAAGATTGTCACTCTCATCTTTTGAAACCCGCCTGTGCTTGCAAGGTAACTCCAGATGAATATCACCACTCCTCTTCCCACAAATTTTCCTCCCCTCTTTTGTATGGCCCATAGATTTTGAGTAATTCACCCTAGGGATTAACCTTTTGGTTCTCGGGTTGCTGCTGGTAGTAAACTTCGAATTGGAGGATGGAATTTTTTTCCGTGATGCCTTAATTCTAGCTGGCCGTGTTGCTTGCTTCTCAGCTAAGGTGGCATGCTGAACATGGAAAAGGATATCCTCATTAACTGCTGCCTCCTTGTTTTGACTTAAATCAGAATAATTGTAATTAATTCCTGTTACACCCTCATTAAACCCCGTGATTGGAATTTCAAAAAGTTCTGATGTTGGCATCTAATTTGGAATAGACTTCATGGCGCCATTGCCCTCCTCCACTATGTTAGGAGCATTAATAGGATCAGTTATGATTGGGAAAGACTCCAAATTCAACTCAACCACTGAATCATCGTGTAACATCTCAGCCTTATTAAAATCCCCCTACGTCATGCCATCAATGCCCTCATCACTGCTTCTACCCGTTGCCAAGGATGATTGATTCACCTCCACCGGACCACCACTACCCGCCTACCTCTCCGTTGCACCTGGTGGTGAGTTGGAAACCTGAGCTGTGGCATGAACTCTGGTCTTACTTCGTTCATAATATCCAGGGACATAAATTACGTCCTTACTTGTTGACGTATACGGGGCTGCCTTCAAAGATGAATCAAATTGTTGTTGCTCCGGTGTAAGCGTACCCTTGCTATCAATCCATAACTCACAATTCTTATCACTGTGATTCAAACGTCCACACCAAAAGCAGATGTTGGGCAGCCGCTCATACTTGAACTTCACCCACACTTTTTCTCCATTCTCCATTGTAATTAGCCTTCCACGGCATAGGGGGAGAGAGATATCTATGAGTACTCAGATTCGTATGAAAAGACCACCATCATCATCCACTGCCCTTGTTGATTTTTGGACCTCACCAACTATATCGCAAGTATCTTCAGCCACTCGTCTATTCATATAACGATCAGGAATATCTTGAACTTGGACCCAGAATAGGGTCGTTTTGAAAATCAATTCACGAACAGGAACAACATAATTGTATCTTTGCAGCATGACTAAGTGCTTGTCAAAACTCCATGGTTGATTTTGCAAAATCCTATCCACATCACCCAGATTGTCAAAAACAAATAAAACTCTATGCTCCTTGTGATTTTGAATTTTGAAGCCATTAGTAGACCTCCAAAGCTATTTGAAGGTCCTCGCCATTGCTTCCATATTCAAAAATCGAGGGGTTAAGAAATCTGCTGCTAAAAGAAATTCCCCCGATCGTTGGTCCCGTTGAAGAACAAAACCTGTTGTCTCCCTCTCTGACAAGGAGAAAGTGCTCCACTTTGCAACCAGATCCTCCATGATACAAATTTGAGAGAAGACAGCCTAATTAGTGTTTCCCTTACCCCCCAAAAGAAAAACCCCACAAGCTCTAATGACAAACTTGTTGCCTTAGAGAACAAAACTCTCCTTCCTAGAAGGGACAAAAAACTTCTATTGCCGTTGGGAAAGAGAGAGAGCTCACTCACCAAACAGCAGAGAAACTTCCACCAATATTTTATCAGTCCCACACTCTTAAGCTCATCATTAGAATAAACAATATTCTCCGAGCTAATCATTAGAATATACAATATTCTCCAAAGTATATATAAAATAATTCGACCTTTTGCACATGTTGACACTATTTGACAACACAATTCCACACTTTTCCTACTCCACTATATACTCTACAGATAAAAACTTGACACGTGTTCACCTACTAAATTAAATTATGATTTTCTACATTTTCTTATTTCACATCCTAAAATAAATACTGTAAAACCCCAACACATTCCCATCAATTTTCTTATGAGAACACTTCATGATTTAAGTTTTGAAGATTTTATTTAAATAAAAAAAACACTTGTAATATATGTTATGGACTTCAAAAAACATCATACAAAAAACATAGTAACCCTAATTAATTCAAATTTACACATTCATAAAATCCAAATCCACTCATAATTTCAACAATATGAAAAAATGAAATAAATAAAAAAATTGTAATTTCATACTCGATTCAATTCATTTAATCTAAAAATTAAATTCAAATTCTTCTATTTTATAGCACTTCTTTTAAAATGAACCATAGGCATATGCCAATCCCATAAGAGTGGAAACAAACATATGTCTCCCTATCTCTACAAGTTTCCTTTCTCCCAACTAGAAACCTTCCTCCCCTTAATTTAGCCAAATCATAGCTCCTTGGACCTCAACAATGATGGGTCATGCTTGTATGTCTAGGATACAGAAAAATGAACTCCTCACTTACCTCAGTTTACGAGTTTGAGTTCTTCCTTATTTTCTCTTCCCCTCTTATACCAAAAAAAAAAAAAAAACACATAACAGGGCCAATCCTCCCTTTACCCTTATTCCAAGGGGCATATATAGGCCAGGCCATTCAAAGGCTACATTCTCAGTCTCTTTCCTCCATGCAAGAGTATTCGGGTCATCCTCACTCTCCCCATTTACTGCCTCCTTTTGCGGAAGACCCTTCCTTATCTTCCTTATTCTTTTCCCTCGAATGGACTGGCCCACGCCTGCCTAAGCATCCTTTTACATTTTCTACTTCCTCTAGGCTCAAGTTCACTAGATCTTGGGTTTTGCTTATGGGCCCAAGCCTTTGTGAAAAATTGGCCCAATTCATTATATTGACTTGTTATCATGCTGTTGCTGTTGAAAATTTATATAATTATATATAATGATTTACAAATATGTTGTTACAAATGTGGGCAACTTGACAATGAATTTTATACATACATACATATATATATATATATATATATATAATATTTACAAAACTTCTCTTTCTGGAATCCTTCTATCCATTTTACCAAGTCGCCATGAAATATATGTTTCTCACACACATTGTATATCAAAGAAATTGAGCTAAAAGTTAGACGCATAAATATTTGAGTACTCATCCATGTACTCATATATTTTTTAAATAACATATTAATATCTTTATATTTTCAATCATGAGAAATTTTTTTCAACTTTAATAAATATAGTTATTATAATACCTATATTGGGTTATAAAAAAGACAAAGTTTAGCTAAAAAATTAGTTGTAGCTTAACCCTACAAACTTACTCAATAAAATAAATATCACAACATATTTTGAAAATCTAATCGTTGAATTACATGTTTTTTACGCTTTTAATACACATGTTAAATTTTGTGTCAATCGAATATTATTTACTATATAATCTATAAGCTTATATTTTGTGCATAATTTTAAATTACAAAAACTTGCAATTTAAAAATTTTATTGATGACATAACTATTGATCTTTAATTTTCTTGAAATTTTGCAAGCATGGAGAATATAAGAAGAATATGTAATCCAATGATGGATTTGTCAAAATTAACCCCCAATAAAAAAATATTAAGTAAGTTTGTAGTCTAAGGTTACAACTAATTTTGTAGCTAAATTTTGTCCCTATAAAAATGTCATTTGCATCTTGAATTGTATTTAGATTTTTTTTTTTTTTCAATTCTACAATATATAGTAGGAAGGTGATATAGAAAAGGAAAAAATAATAATCTGTCACATTTTCTATTTGGAACCCCACCCACAAATTCTTGGATTTGCCACTAGATTAGTTTGACTAGCTACACCATTTTTCCACACTCTCTCCTTAGATCCTCAAATTTGTTCGTTATTGTGCCTAGTAGTGGCGGACTAGGGCAATTTTGGCTATGCCGCTATGCGGTGCTCAAATCGCCTAAGTTCAATTGGTCTGTATGATTTTTTTTCCCTATTTTAGTTATAAAAGTTACATAAAAAATTTATTTAGATTATTTTAATTTGATTTAAGCAAAATAAAGAATGGAATGTAAGATACATCGTAAAACTCATTATGTAAAGTAGATAAAGTTGTTTTATGATGAGTTAAAATGATTTATTTTTCTTACAAATGTATAAAAAATGGGAAGACAGTTTTGGTTAGTAATAATAAGTTTGAGCACTAATGATTCATAATTTAGCCTGAGTACTTATGATTTCAAAGAGCACGGTCACATATATAAAAATTTCTTTAACTTACTATAAATAAGTAATTTTAGTATTATATAAAAAGTCACAATTTTTATCACAATTATTCTGCGTGGTAAACTTTGGATTGTTTGTTACTTTGACACTTCATAATTTGACATGTGAACAGCTATGAAAAAAAGTTGAAATAATCTTAATTTACTAAAAAAAAATTGATAAGTTTGTGATCGGTGTAAAATATCATTTTGAATTAATATTATTGTTAATGCCAACTCAAAAATGTGAAAAATATAAAATGAGTTATTTTAAAATATATAAAAGATATCGAATAGATCAATAGAAAATGACAAGCACGTGAGTAACATGACATATACTTACTTTATTATTTTTTTTTTTTATGTTTTTTCTCTTCCGAGCCGATCCGATCCGGGGGCTGCATCCAAAAGACATATTGTGTTTGGTCGAGAATGCAACAACGTGGTGGGTTGAGTTGACAGCATACTCTCATATACCTTGACTTGAATCATGATGCTCCAACTTCCTTCCTTAATTATAATTATTATTCAGCCGTAGCAGGCCTCAAATCAGAAGAAAAGAGCCCAGCGTAGCCAAGAACAACTTGCCGGGTTTCATATTAGAAATAATATTAGCCCCGGCAAGTCATCCTTGGCTGCTCCCAGCTCTATTCCTCTTTATGCAAGGCACTTTCGACGATTACCTTTAACACTAACAGCCTAAACTACTACTCAATTCCTACATATATTATTTTGAGAGAGAAGAGAGCCTAAAAATAATGACCAAAAACAACTTGCCAAATCAGGCATATATAATGTAATTTTGCATTGCTAGCCTAGCCCAAACTTTCCACCTCCTCAGGCTCAAGGAAAGCCCTAATTAATGTCATCCAATTCACTTATATATAGTCGTAGCTAAGATATATATATATATATATAGGCATGATTATTAAGCTGAAAGAGTTACAGTTATTATGATACATGAGCGCTCATTTCTTTTGTAGCATGATAAAATTTTTGAGGGCATTAATTAATTAACAAAAAGTAGCAAGTGATGACCGTGATGACAGCCAAAAAGGGCAAACTACAAAAGCCACCGTCCAAGCGTGACTTATTATTCCCGCATCCATCCAAGCCTTTGTCATTAGTACCAAATTGAGATGCCCTAATTGAATATATTCAGGTCCCACTTACCCTTTAATGTCGTGAAAAGCCAACTGATCAACAGGGAAATTTTTTTCTTTTCTTTTTTTTTAATATCTTCAGAAATATTTTGATTTTTCAATTGTGTCATGTTTAGGGTTTTTGTGATATCTCGAATTTGGGAGCTCTCTCTTGTGGCTAGCATCCAACTATCAATCTACTTAATTCATTTCTTGTCTTAATTTCTTGGGACAACATAACAGTTGGTTTTGCATGCATGAACAAATAACGTTTTAGGTTTTTTTATATATATAAAAGTAAATTTGTGTGTGTGTGTAGTTCCACGCTTAACCAATTCAAACTTTTAGCATTATATCAAATAATGTAACATTTACGTTACTAACTTACAATTTTTTTATTATAAATATTAAAAAATTAATTCAACCTATAACAGTTTAAGATGGTTGATTTTTATTATCAAGTCAAAAAATAAATTGATTTCTGGTATAAATTAAATAAATAGATTCAAGCCTCAAATTTCTTATTAAAAAATAATGGAATAGAGGAAAGGATGTTTAAGTAGGAAAGAGTCTGATGGCTTCATCCGGTAAAGGGGAGGATATTCCAAATCCAAAACAAGCTAGAGTAACGACACACAATCAATTACGAGGGATTCTGGTCGATTTAAGAAATAGATTTTGTCGTCATAATTAGGTTGACTGGATTCTTTGCTCAGCTTCGGTTATTATAATTTATAATAGGAAAACACTTTTTGATTTCGGCCTGATTGATTCTTTAGTTTCTTCACAGTCGCTGGTGTTCATCTTTTGGTGGATTTTAGTAAGTGAAGTAGACTATTGTTGTTTTCTGATGTCGGTGTTTCAGTTCCTATACGTAGCTTCTGTACTTGTCTCTCTCTCTCCTAATAAAATATCTCATCCTGCACACACACAAAAAGGACATAAAAATTGATGAATAGAAATTTTATTGTTGTTTTAATTTATTTATTTTGGCATACAGAAAAAAAGATTTTTATATTTGTAGTGTATAACATTTAAAGATATGGTTACCCTTAAAAAAAAAAAAAAAAGTTACTCATCACTCCCAATAAGTAATAACTATGGGTGTCAATTTGTGTTGGCGTGTCATGTTTATGTTATGTCAAGGTAGGAATATTCGACTAAATGGCTCAAACCGAATAAGACTCATTTAATAATTGTGTCTTGACCTTTCAACTCTAACATGACCCGTTCATAAAGATTGACATGATAAAAACTCATTTGACAAACTTAATAAACAAGTCATGTTGGTTGACATGAATGTGACACAAATACAACCCATCTAACCCACTTCAAAAAAGTAACATTTTAATATGTTTGACCTAATTAACATTGTTATAAATTTAATACAAATTCTTAGTATCAAAAGGGAATGGTTTTGTATGCAGCAATTGCTACATACAAGGACGGACCAAGGTGGGGGCCCAAGGCCCGGTCCAATTTTTTTTTTTTTTTTTTTTTTTTACTTATTTTATATATCTTTTTTGTAGTTAGGCCCCTTCCAAAACTTTAGGCCTCTTCCAACTAGCAACTATTTAACCCAAAAACTTAACAAAAACTATAAAAACATTCACAATGGTGATTATATTTTAGCAAAAAAAGTTATTTTACCATTAAAGAACCAAAAAATCATATGTTATTAGAGAAGCTAAAGCTAATTTTTTTTGCAACTATAGTAAACTGGTACAAATACCAGTTCATTGTAGCAAATTGTTAAAAATAAAATATAATATTTTATTAAGATTATCTCTCTACCTTCAATTAAAAAACTCAAATTTTCTCTTCCTTTATTATTTTAATGAGTTGTTTATATTATTTTAAATGAAGTGGTAAAAAAAATATAATATTTGATGTTGGGTGTATTGTAAAGTGAGGTGGTAAAATAGATAAAATAGCTTTTTGAGGTGCTAAAAGCTAATTTTTTTAGGACCACTACTGTGAATGCTCTAACTTAAAAAAAAAAATCAAAAATCAAAAATCCTAGCCAGCCTAGTATTAAAAAAAAAAAAACATTATTTTGTTGTTGTTGTTGTTGTTTTTTTTTTTTTTTGGTAGATGATTGCATCTTAATGTGTTAAGAAATAATGATTTTGTATATTTATAATTTGTTAATACTATATGGATTTCTATTTGGAGTTTTTTTTTCTTATACTCCAGCCCCCTCTAGCTTGAAATCTTAGGTCTGTCCTTGGCTGCATACAGGGGTATGTGGCAACAAAAATAAAGGGACAAATAGTGTCTGAGGTCTACCTAGTCATGTGCATTGTGCATGTCCCTTTCTTTTTGCTGCTACATATTCCTATATGCAGCAAAACCCTTTCGTATCAAAATGCTTATTAATCATACAATTTTAAATTTAAATATTAATAATAACATCAAACACTTCAAACATATCATCAAAAAATTCAAAATAACATAAAAGTACTTAATAAATATTAAGTCCATAATACAGTACCATCCACCTAGAAAGAAGTTCCTAAAAAAATATTAAAGTCCATACATTTATCTGCTTATAAGTTTTTGTAACTACTCACCTTTCTTTTTAAGTTTAAAATACAAGTGGATATAAAAAGGTATTTGACAAATCTAAAATAAAATGAACATATATTTATTATACAAGTTAAACGAGTCATGTTAAATGGGTCATTTCATGTTTATACGAATAAATTAGCATGTCAACCCACTTTTGACAGTTTTTTATCGTGTCGCTTTCTGGTTGACTCAATTATGACCCGAACCTGCTAAGGTCCATCTCTAATTCATAAAAATTCATACCGTGTTCGCGGATCATGTCAAACATTGACACACCTATAGCAATAGCCAATTACTAGTGTGCTTGCAAAATTAAAATTTTCTTAAACTAAAACCTCTAAGTCTATCTTAATTAATTATAAAATAAAATAACGGAAAAACTTAAATTCGATATACCTTTGGTTACGATATACATTTGGTTTAGGTGTAGTACGTTAGATTGTCCAATTAAATTTATACGCATAATTATTTTGACTAATAAAATATAAATAGTATTATCTTTTTAAAGGAAAATTATATTTAACACAGCTATATATTTAAATTTAATTGAGAAATCTAAGCATCTAAGGTGGGATACTTAAATTTTACCATGAAATAAACTACTCTCAAGTAGTGGAAATGGATAGTTGATCATATTTAGTCTTCTGTAATAATATATTTTCACAATATATATTTCACAGTTTTCGAAATAGTAACTTATTAATAGTAAACATAAGAGTATAAAAATTCCCTTCCCTGCACTTAGTTTTCTGTTTTATGTTACATCAATTATAATCAACGTCCCTTTTTTTCCCATATAAAGTAAATAAACTTAAAAATGGAAAAAAGTTAGACACATAATGTGCGTTTGGATACTGCTTATTTTGCTGAAAACTGAAAATAATAAAAAAGTTACTGTTTGAGCTTTAGTTACTGTTCATATGCCTGATTGCACTGTTCATGTTCTATGAACAGTACAACAGGCACTGGACTTAAATAAAAATAAATAATAAAAAAAGCCAAAAACACAGACATCAAATCCAAATAAACACATAGTATGCATATTGTAACTGGTAGAGCGTAAAGTGAAATATTAGAAGCAAGTGATCAATTTTTATCAACATTAAAATAGTATCAATAGTGGATACATAAAGAAAAATTGGTAATTTAACCATTATAATATATATAAATATATATATTCATAAAAATGATATCTAATTTTCAAGTAAAAATCTACAACCACGAAAGAGAAATAAACAGAAAGGGACAATGGGGCCATGCATGATGGAGGATAGCTGTCATTGGCATGTTATTAGGGACCAAAAAGTTGGTTATGATCCCTTTGAATAGATGGCATCAAATCAAATGATGTGAAGGCGTGGGCCGCTGTTCTATGTTGCTCTTTCTGATGGCATTCTCTATTATTTTTTGATGCCCTTTTTCTGGCCACACGAGGGAAACACACCATGTAAGAAAGCAACAGTTACAAGATGGGAGGTTTTAGCCTATAGGGTTAAAGGCATCGCGTGCTTGGCCGTAAATCCCACCCCCCACACCCCGGGTTTATGGCTTTTTACTTATAATTATGCCTAACAAAGTGCACTAAATTTCGATATACAGTATTTTTATCATAATTATTGAGCTACCGGATTTGGATTTGATAATTGATATACAGCAAAAGTTATTTTTATTTTTATTTAATTATTATAGGTTGATTGAGGAAACGTGATATTTATATTTGTCTCTTCAAAAAAAATAAAAAAGTGATATTAGTAATAATCACGTGTGAAAGCAATCTTACACATCTACTTCGGATATTGTGATATTTATTGTGTATGTAATAATGTTGAAAAAGATAAATAACTGTGAATTGAGTATAAAATTCCCATCCTAAGAAATAGCCTTCTTCCCTACCCACTACTTTGTATTTAGGGCATAGTTATTAAACTCAAACCGAATGTTAACTCGGTCTAAGAACAAGGTCTTTAGGTTTTTGGTTTCAACTTTCAACCAATGGGTTACCAATTGAACTACATGTTCAAATAATTTTTTTTTTTTTTTTTTTGAGATATCATAAAATAAAAAAGTATAAAAAAAAAAAAAAAAAAAAAAAAAAAACAATGCCTAAATTAGTATTAAGAAATAAAATCTTTTTTTGTTCAATTTATTGTAAGTCAAAAATACCTCCTAAAATCATGCTATTATTACTATAATGCAATATGCTTGCCAGTGGCGGCTCTAGGAATTTTATCCAAAGGGTTCATTAAAAAATATAAGTTAAAACAAAATTTAATTAAAATAAAACTTAACTATATCGAGTTACCAAAAAAAACAAACACGCAAATGTATAAAGTTTTACAATTTCTTTCTACGAGTTTTCATATTTTGAATCATTACAAGCCCTCTATATTTCCTAAAAATTAAATTATATAAAGTTATATCATGTTTATACTATACATGCACACATTCGCACACATCACAATTCACACACAAAAAAAATTTAAAAAAATGTTTATAATCAATGTTAAACACACTCACACAAATAATAAAAATTTATAATAAAATAGACACTCGCAACTCACAAATATTTACTCTTTATTCTTAGAGTTGAAGATACCAAGATAGTAAGATATATAATTAACTAAGATGAGATGAGATTCATGAGAGAGAGAGATCTCTATATGATCTGTGCCGTTGTTTGGTTTTAGGATGGGCTGATCTATGTTGTTTTAGTTTTGGACTGGATTAGCCTATGTTATTGTTTAGTTTTGAGTTGGACTTATCTGTGATTAGGGTGTGCAAAATTTAAGTCAGGGTGTTCAAAAATATTTTTTAAAGTAAAGTAAGCTAATAATAAAAAAAAATTATATATAATATTTTTATTTTCAAGTCAGGGGGTTCATTTGAACCCCCTAAACAACACTTAATGCCGCCCCTAATGCTTGCACTACCTAACATATCTATTCCCATGTAAACATCCTAGGAATAATGCTAGAGATACAAAAAATTTTACAAACTGTTGATGTAGTGAGTGATTATTGGTAAATAAAAATGTGATATTAATGGTGGGCTTAAAAAAAAACCAATAAGAGATTGACCACATCAACATTTTGTAAAAATGTTGTAAAATAATTTTTTGTTGTAGCATTACTCAACATTCTAGTAACAAAAGTTCCAACAAGGAATCTCGCTACCTTAGGACCATTATAGTTATAGTCTTTGTTCAATGGGGCTTTGACTCATATACCCCAAAAAGTAGATCCCGCTCTAATAGCTCCAAATAAATTAAATACATGCATTAAGATAGGAAAGATTCTTATTCCATCCTTATACTTCTATTATGAGAGAGAGAGAGAGAGAGAGAGAGAGAGAGAGATGAGATTGTATATTGAATTTTGCTAGATAGGGACTTTGGTACATTGGTTCTAACTTTTAATACTCTTGATTAATTTTGTTTTGGGTTTTCGCTGCATGTAAGAGAAAATTGAATGGATTAGTTAAATTTGAATATGATTTTGTTTATATAATTTTTAATTAAGTTTTATGTATTTGATTGTATTGATTTGTTGTCTCCTTTTTTATTAAGAAAGTTCTAGATTAGAAGTTTAGAATTTTTTAGTTGAGTTCATTTTGGGAGAAAAGAAATTGAAGAAAGGCGAGGGACAAAAGAGTGAAGTTTTCATACGTTTGAATAGTTATAACTTATAATGAGGGAGAGTATATTTGAACGTTGACTGTTCATGTTAGAAACACCATTAAATGTTAATTGAGTTAAAAAACTCTTGTTCAAACCAACACATTTTAATGTACCCCAAAATAAGAAGAAAACAAAGAGGAAAATGAGAGTTACCATTATGCCTGGTAGCAAATACAGATTACTCACCAATGTTAAAGCAATCAAAGAGCTTGTCCAATGCTATTGCAAAATCTGAGTAGCTGTTGTGCATACTCAAATGAACTTTACCAAGATCTGAGAGACCCCAGAAATGAAAACAAGACTTTTTCCTGTATAAACGCACGGGTGGTCAGCTCACAACTTGTTTCTTTGCTTTGAGTTTTTCACTAAGTATAGTTCTATTCCCATCACTATAAATTTCTGTGAACACCCATGAATCAAGAACATAAATACTGTGGTAAAATTTTTGGTACGTTTTGGCAGTTCTGTCATCGAAGTTGAAGTTTTTGAGGATAGTATTCTTTGTGCCAAAACTAAATAATAACGAAAAGAATGGTCAATAAGTGCAAAGAGGCCGATCTATATATTGCGCTTAATTACAATTTACAAAAAGAAAAGATGATGGTTGAGCATCGCCGCTCATGCTAGTTCTGTTACTTCTGTAAATCATTTCCATTCTTCTTAGTTTGTAGCTTAATGAAAAGAGATGGTGATTGATTATGCCCAGTTTTTGGCTTAATGAAATTGATTGCTAGTTATCAAAAAATAGTTAATTTCCGTTTAGGAGGTGAGGTTCACCGAATCTCTCAACTTTTGCAAATTGCAGATTTTTTTTTTTTTTTTTTTTTTTTTTTTTGACTCACTGTTAAATGTTAATGGTTAGACATTAATAATTTAGAATGAAAATGAACGTTTGAACCTTGAAATTTCCACCAAACAAATGGGGTTCGGCTAATGAATGGAGTGTTAAGATCGGTGAAAAAAGAGAAAAAGAGATTATGGTAGTTTTCATGCAAATATAAAAGATTTGGAGAGAGAGAGATAATTAACTTCAATAATTCCAGATAGATAAGTGTCAAAATACATATATTTATCCCATAAAAATGTCAAAAATCATAATAGACTGAGCTGGATAAGTGTAAAAAAACATCAAACGATTTGAAAAAACTAGAGCCAAAGTGTCACGTTTGACCTCTAGCCACTCTATATGCAAATCAACACTCAAAAAGGGCTCATGATCAGTTCTATGTTTTCCTAATTTTGGCTGTGTTTGTTTCGGGTTAAATGGAGATTCGGAAAATATTTTACACCGAGGCATGTGTTTGGGTGCACATGAAAATATGGTCAAACTGAAAATCATTTTCAATTGACAGTAAAATAACCCCAACTGACCCGTAAATGGATTTACACTTCCATTTTACTTTCATTCAATTTTTGGGCTCACACACCCGAAGAGAGAGAGTGAGAGAGAGCTCAAAGGGACATGAGTAGAAGACAACCCAAGCAAGGTTTGCTAGTCAAATCGCGCCGTCCTCTTCCCCTCCACGCGATGGTGAGTACTATTTTCCTTTTCTTCCTCTCTTTTCTCACTTCCTCGGCTTTTCTTCTCTCCCTGTCCATCCTCATCCCCTCCATCTTTCTCAAACCCAACTCCGATGAAGCAAGCCCAGATCGAGCAATGCATGTACCCGATCTACCCACTGCAACTAAACCCACACCGATTTAGCATCCCAACACCTGATCTGTCCCACTCCGGACACCGTCTCCTCAAACCCATCCCTGTACCAGATCCGCTATATATATATTTATTTGTATATAAAATATATGTGCATAATGTTATTTGCAATAAGTGTTTGTGAAGGTATATGGCAGCTTATGAATATTTTGCTAAACTGAATTCAGCATTGTTCTTGAATTGGGCTTGTTACAATATTTATGTGAGTTTGGATGGTTTAACAACAATTATTGTGGAGGCTGAGATGATGGTTGAATGGGTCTACACTGTCTTGTATTGCAGGATGATTTTTTGGAAAATATCATCTTCTTGCTTACACATTTGATTGAATGGTATGTCAAATAATTTCCTATGTTAAATATGTATGTCATAAGGCCAATTTTGGTTTTTAAACTGTTTATCCTATTGACCACCTAAAGGGTAAGACATACGTTGTTTTTGTTGGCCATGTGCCTGGTGTGTACGACACATGTGAAGAAGCCCGTGCCCAAGTTCATCAATATTCTAGAGTTGATCACAAGGCGTTTAAGCATAAAATGGAAGCAGAAGTTGCTTTTATGAAGTTTTGGTAAATTGATGGTGGTAATGTGCAACAAGGTTCTTAATCCAGTACATATTCTACTCATTCCAGTTCAAGTTCCAAAACTCCTTCAACTAAAGAAAGCCCCTATTGCACAGGAGATGTTAAATACGATTTATTGAAATATCAATTAGATATTGCAATTGAGCAGCAGAACCATGCAATGAAGATTGCAAAGTTGAATGCAAGAATGCTAAACGCAGTGGCATCTCAAGTCCTGCCCAATGATGAGCTCAATAAAATGGCACATCTAAACTTGGGTGAATGACCATGAAAGAACCGTTGATTTTCTGATTTGTGTATGTGGATACCTCTATAATTGTTATGGAAAACTTGGATGTGTACTGTATATGTTAATATTTTTTGTGATTGGAATTAATGGATGTGCATATATGATGTGTATAGGTATGTTGAGATGCTCAATTGTATTATAGGTATATTTTTTGACTGATTTCCCGTAAAATGTTTTACATTGGGGAGCCAAATGCAGGAAAATATTTTATGGAAAAACGCTTTTACACGCACGACCAAACATTAAAAATACTTTTCCGGTGTATTCACTAGAACCCAAACAAATATCTGAAAATATTTTCCTTTTCATAAAATATTTTCAATTGACAATATTTTACATGTTACCAAACACAGCCTTTATACTTTCATACCTTGTTTTTTTTTTTATTCAAATCATTTTTTTTTTTTCAATTTTTAAGGGTAGTACAAGGTTATTATAAAAAAGAAGTTGCAAAAGTCTTCAAAACACTAAGAATCCATTCCCCAACAAATTAAAGAGCATGAGAAAAAAATAAAACGAAAAGGGCAAATTACAACTTATCCACCTGTAGTTTGTCCGAAATTTAAGTTGCCTATATATGGTTTGAAATTTGACACTTACTCACCTGAGATTTGACCGAAATTCAAATTGTCTGCCTATTGTTTGAAATCTCATAATAAAAGTGTTCCGCTGGATCCTTTTTTATATTGTATTTTTATGTTTTTTTGTGTTTTTGGAGGAGAGACATAAAAGTGGAGCAAAATTACATATTTAACCATGTTTTTAAAAGAGATATATTACAGAACTCTAACTGAACTAACCTCAGGTGGGTAAAATGCCAAATTTCAAACCACAGGTAGGCAACTTAAATTTTGGCCAAACCAAAAGTAAGTAAATTATAATTTTCCCAAACAAAAACTTGGATTTATCATACCTTTGCAGACTTTTTGGGAGCAGTCATTTGGCTGGAGGGACACTGGTGATGAGCCGTCAAAATTGACAATGTAGCATTGTCAATTTAAATATGTGACACATGAAATGAAGACATGCACACTTAAAATTAGGGTTTCATCACATAGTCTTAAAATAAATCATCAATTTAGGTTTTCATGCATCATAATCATGTTCACACATAGTCTCCTGATTTAATTATAATTTTTTCATAATTTTAGGTTTTAATTTGGTTAATGTCTTGTTAATACCTAAATTTCTCTCTCTCTCTCTCTCTCTCTCTCTCATATTTTGTGTTGTAAATTGTGTAAATGAGTAAATTGTTATTAGCCTTTATATTAAGAAACCAATCTTCAAAATTGAGTGGCTTAGCAGTGCTGATCCCATATCTTAGCCATGACCAAAAAAAAAAAAAAAAATCATTGTAATAACATCATAGTCATTGCAATAATTGATGCAAGGTATTGCAATAAAATCATAGGTGATAAGTTTGTGCAACAAAAGATTCTATTGTAATAAAATTCAAATATTTTAATTACAACTTAGATGCAATGATATGTTTGTTGTTGCAATCAACAATTTACTTTTTCAACTATCTTGTAGAAATAGACAATTACTTTGCGAATCTTGTTGGATTAGATTGCAAATAATTAACAAAAATAATTCAGGTCAAATTATTGCAACAATATCTTCACTATAATAGATAATTATTTCATTCATTGCAATAATTGATGCAAGGTATTGCAATAAAATCATAGGTGATAAATTTGTGCAACAAAAGATTCTATTGTAATAAAATTCAAATATTTTAATTACAACTTTGATGCAATGATATGTATGTTGCTGCAATCAACAATTTACTTTTTTAACTATCTTGTAGCAATAGACAATTACTTTGCGAATCTTGTTGGATTAGATTGCAAATAATTAACAAAAATAATTCAAGTCAAATTATTGCAACAATATCTTCACTATAATAGATAATTATTTCATGTCATATATATATATATATATATATATATATATATATAGCCAAAACTTAGAGAAAATCTAATTAAATTTTAATTGGATTCTCAATTTTATGCCACGTGTCCCATTTAATTTTTCATTTTGTGCCAAGTGAATTATTGAGTGTAAAAATCAAAGAGTTCAAATCCAATCAGATTTCAATTGGAGTCTAATTTTCCGTCATGTGTCAACCTATGTTTTTAATATTTGTGGCAAGTGAATTATTTGGTGCAAAAACTGAAAAGTCTAAAACCAATTAAATTCTAAATCATATATATATAATTATATATATATATATCATTACATATTTTAGAAATGTATGGTTTAAAAAAAGTGTAAGCTAATACCATGTATAATTCGAAACTCTTCTAAAAATATATATATAATTTTAACTGTATAATTGTGATTGTTTTTAATTGTACTCGTGCATACGCACGGGGCTATATACTAGTTATAATAAATTGTAAAATAATTTAACTTTTAAGGACAATGTCATTGCGTGATTCTATAGTTTTGAAAGATTTCTAACTTTCTCTATTAATTTATGTCCTTGCTAATCGTCTAGGGTTTGTATTATTGAATCAAAACTTGTTTTCATAGATATATTTTCCAACCAGAAGTTGAACAAAATTGTTGGAGAGTCAAAAATACCAAATTCCTTCAAATACTACGAAAAGTAAAGTGTTTAATTGTTCTAATATCTTTATTCTTGAAGTATTTTCCCATTGATGGGCAAAAAAGTGAACAACTCATGTTCTATGACAGATGCATTGAATCTAAAAAGTAGACAATTTTCTTTACGTAATTGAGATGATGATGTGATATTGGGTTTAATTTGCCATAAAACTGTGGCAATATTTAAGTTCAACTCCATCATAGAAGAGAAATATTTTTGCCTTAGTCATGTAAGTTTACCCAAAACCAATAATTGCTGAAGAGTTAGCAATCAAAGTCTACCCATAAGAAAATGCAAAACTCAATGCATCTAACACATAAAAACCTACAGTTCCACTTCCACCGCCATATTTGATGGAGCAACCACATTGGTTACTCTGAGAAAAGCATTGACTTGAGCACATTCAATCCAAGCAGTGCACTAGTCTAGCAGTCGATGAATCAACAGGATTGAAAAAAATTAAGTATTGCCCATACTAGCTTAGAGTGGAGTGTAGGTTTCGGTACACTATTCTTTTTTCTTTTTTCTTTAATCTTATTTTGGATTTTGGAGAAAACGATAGCTTTATTGATATTTAGTAAAATTTACATCAGTATGAATTAAAAAGAAGGCCATAGCCTACAGTAATGGTGGTAAAAAATTAGGACTTTCCTCCCTTCAACACTTAAATACCATTTCTTAGATGTTGTACATTACTTACATATATATATATATATATATATATATATATATATATATACACATATATGTTCTTTTTACTCTATCATTTCCTGTCTGAATCTTTAATTTCTTACTCTATTGTGTCTTCTTCTTGTCTCCGTTGGTGCCACCCTCATCGTAAAGTGAATTCCCATAATTGAACTGTTAGGCTTGGGTAACTAGGAGAGTGTTAGGGCATGAGAGGTATAGGGTTGATTAGGGTATATGTTATGAAATGCAACCATTGTAAGAAAGAAAAACACGATAAGTGAGTTTTAAACCTAGGCAATATGGATATATTATTTAGATCCAACTCTTTTGTTAGCTTCGGATCTAGTATACCTCATGATATTATAAATGAAGAAGATTGCTCTGTTGAAGAAAATGATTTCACTAAGTTTAAAAAATGGTGCATTCCAAAAGTTGATACTAAATCTATATATAAAACAAGTTGGATTCAATTTGCTTTTAATATAGAATTCAATGTTAAAATTGTTGAGCAAACTTACTCTATTTCAAAAACTCACAAAAAATGTTGCCTATTTAATAGAAAATGCATTAATGGCTTCCTTGCTAAAGAATATAGTTTTTTGCATATTGGCTTGGTTCAAGTTGCTGTTAAATCTCTTGCCCAAAAGGTATTAATGCTTCTCTACTTATGTGCTTATATATATAAGTTGCTTTGATCAAAGAAACGCAAAAAATTACTAGCCTCTATGCGTGCTCAAAAGCTCTTCTATTTGTTTTCTAAAAGTTAATATTTTCTATTCATCATAATTTGAAATTGCTACATTCTCCAATCACAAAATTATCTAGAAGTATGATGAGATTAATGCAAAAAATTTACTTCACCCACAAATGCATAAATCTCATCACACCGGCCCCTAAGTATTTTTATGATTGGAAAATGTAGCAATTCCAAATTATGATAAATGGAAATTATTAAATTTTAGAAAGAAATAGAAGACTCTTTGAGCATGTTATATACTAGTTGCAAACCCCTGTTATGCACAGGAACCTACTTGTTTGTGTGGTAGACTAAAATAATTTTATAAAATCTTAAATTGATTATGAAACTATACCATTTTATGAATTGCTTGTGTCTGACTTCAATTTGTGTTATAATTTAATAAAAAGCCATTGCTTGAATGTTCAATGGCTTACAAAAAAAAAGTTTATTGGCGGTTTCAAATATTGCAAAAAAATAACTCACAATTTTAGGTATTAAAACTTCAGAAAGGCCAAAAAATATAATAGAATTAGAAAGTTATTGAAACAAAATTAAATATACACACACATACAATAGAGAAATATAAAAGAAAGATGGGCTACTTATAACAGTATAATTCATGACCATAACTGTTGAAATCTATATGATAGTTTTCAAAAATGCATATGTTTTAAATTACAAATGGAAAAAAAAAATTAAATAGAGAAAAATAGGTTACCTCCAAAATAATAATCCATGATTAGGGGTTGAAGATATTGCAAAAAGTAATGTAAAAATTCCGATTTTAAAACTTTCAAAATGCCAAAAAAAATTAATTAAAGAATCAGAAGATTCATAGCGTATAAGTTATTGAAACAATTCAAGAAGATTCATAACCTATAAGTTATTGAAACAATTCAAAATATATATGACTACTCAAAAGAGATATATAAGAAAAAGAAAAAAGTACATGAATCCATAAAACAATACTTTTTAATAGGCCTAAACTTTAAACCAAAAAAAAAAAAAAATCATAAACAATCATAGGCATAGGGTTTGGTGGTTCATGGTTGTTTGTACGTTTTTAGACCCCTTAAAATACAAGTTGTTTAACCTAGTTATTTAGCTAAGTGATTATTTAGATAAATTATTCAAATCTAGGTTAACACAATCAAATCATATCATGTAAATAATGCGGAAATATAAAGAACACACGATATGATAACCCAAGAAAACCAAACCGATAAAAAACCTGGGGAAGATTTAACCTAACTATTTTCTAGGTAAAACAGATCTACTATGAAAGAATTGAGGTTTTTATAACAAAACTTAGACCACTAACATCCTATTGCTACCTCGTGTAGAAAACTTACTACCACGACTATGTGACAGCTCCGAGTCCACGGACTACTTCTTTCCTTGATCCACTGCAACCACAAGTACTCCCACTTGTGGCTTTGAGACTCCACTCAAAGGTTTCAGATCTTCTTTAAGTTCTTTATGGAACAACTGAAGCGATTACCAAGTTCTTGACATAATCTTGTTCTTGATAACCCTAAGTGTGTATAAAGGTAAACACCTCTAGATCTCACAAGAGATTCAACACACAGCACATCAAAAATTTCTAAAACGCAGCTAGGGTTTTTCCTTTTATACTTGGAGTAAAACATAAAACCCTACATGTTAAACCGGGCTTAGGCTGAGTTGGAAAAATCTGCAGAAAATTAATTTGCACGAGGTTCGATCGATCGAGCCTCGCAGATTTAGCCAATAAATCCTGCAATTCACTCGATTTCAACTTTACAAATAAACACACTTTGAGCAGCCTAAATCTAGACTCTAAGTTTTGATCATGGTTTGCCAACACATTGCAAATTGAAGTTCTAATACATTTAGTTCCTAAAGTCTTAGAACCTAACAAACTCCCCCTTTGGCAATCCGTGACAAAACACATCACAAATATAAAATGCTCAAAGTTACAAAACAGCCCATTTAAATTAAAATGCCCAAAAACAATTCAACCTAACTACCATCTATCAGTTGCCAGTGTAGACAGCAACACGATTGAATAAACCTGTAAATTCCTGAAACACTCAGCAAACATATAAACGCATGTGTGGAAAATACAAGTAAAACAAAAGAAAATTCTTGATTTCACAAAAACAAAAAATAAAAGACATATACCATGAATAACCTCATAATATAAATCAATAACCAATGTATCACATGTGAAACAAGAAACCATAAAAGAAACATAAAACATAGTGTCTCCCCCTAACATATACAACTCATAAAAAAATAAATACATCATGAGACAAATAAAAAGAAATACAACAAGAAGCTCCTAAATACAATCTATGTACTTCAAAACAACAACTCCCCCTATCTCCATGCACAATATGTACTCCCCCTTTTTGTGACGAATTGCCAAAGGGCAATCAGAACTCATCATCAAAAGGAGGTGGTGGAAAAGACTGTCGAGCACCAGCCAAATCAGCACGCAAAGCCTGAAGCTCCGTGAGCACATCTAACAAAATCTGTCCATGTGCTGCCTGAACAGTCATGACAGTACCTAACATACTCCGAATGGATGAATCACTCAAAGAAGAAGGTGGAAAATCAACAGCGGTGATGGGATTGACAAACTCCTCAGCAAAAGGATCACCAGATGGAGGAGGCTGAGATGCATCACCTATGGAAGACTCAACTCTGGGGCGTTTAGAGCTAGCTTTCATCTGAGCTACTCTTTGCCTAAGGAACGTGGCACCTATAGGAGCGATGATATAGACAGGCTCGGATGCAGGAAAATCCTCTAATCCTAAATGTAACAAAACCCTATGAATAAAGACCGGAAAGAAAAGACCATGTGATTTAGAACTACTCTTATGAACCTCAACTAGAGATCGAATGAAAAGAGTAGGAAAACTCATAGGAGCATCAGTCACAAGGGCATACAAAAATGCACATCTCTCAATAGGAATGATGTGCAAGTGAGAGATAGGCCAAATAGAATGATAAGCAATCTGGAAAAACATATAATTGAGCTTAGTAAGCTCATGAGTAGTGATACGAGGATCGAAACCCCATCTAATGGTAGTACTGGTAATGTGAGATATGATCTCATCAAGGGGAGGGACTTCGGAGTAAGGATAGACTGGCTGCCGTACCAAAGGTACACCAAGAGCAGAGGCCACTACCTGAGGTGTAATGACATACTCTTCACCCTTTATCCAACTCATCGCATATTGAGTGTTGGAATCATCGGAATGGACAGAAAGGTTCGAATAGAACTCTCTAATCAAGGCAGCAGGAGAAGGGTGCTCAATGTCCATAAGAGGTAACCAACCCCAACTCTCGAAATTCCTACATATCTCAGGGTCTAACTCATCTAGGATAACTCTACGCTCAGCCCATACAGATCTATAGATATAGAGTTTCTCATAGTTCTCTTGGTTTTTCTCAAACCGAAACCTATCACTCTCAAAAACAGGGTTAGAGGAAGAGGAAGTTTTCTTATTTGCTCTAGTTTTCTTAACCATGATGCTAAGAGAGTAGAATGAAAGGAAAACAGAAACAAAGAAAGAAACACAAGGGCAGACTGCATTAGAGAGGGTTAGAGTACAAAAATCTCAATAAATAACAATCTATATGATGCATGTAATGAATGCACATATGATGCATGCTCTAATGCATTGAAATTTGTTCAAATTCATAAACCATCAATTGACTTGAACACAGAGTTTTAGACCAAAAACCCCAATTTTTGAAAAACCCAATTTCAAAAATTAAACCAAATTGAGCAATTAATCATCATACTAGTTAGAAAACATCATATAATGAGTTAATCAATCAATTACACAAGTCAATTTTACCAATTTTAGCCCAATTGAACAAAAACCCCAATTTCACAAAGTTTCAAGCCCTAGAATTTCAAATTTTTCTCAAATCACAAAATTAATCAAATTAATGCATGGGAATCATGTTAATAACATCCAAGAACAAAAACCCATTAAACAAAATTGATTAAAAACAACTGATTTGAACAAAAATCCCAAAATCCCTAGATTCGAAATTTTTAATAAAAATGCATGAAAATTGTGATTTTAATGAAAAAGAAGGGTTATTTAGGTCTTACCTGCACTTGAGGACAAAAACCCTTGAGAAATTTGAGGAAGAAAACGACAAAAAAGGTTTAGATTGGATCAGTCGAAGAAGAACAGTGAAAAAGTGTTTGAAAAGTTTGAAAAAGTATGAAGAACACGTGAGAAAAGACTTTTTAAAACACCTTCAGACCAAATTTCGATCGGTCGAAAATAAGCCTCGATCGATCGAAAAACATATTCGATTGATCCAGCAAGGCAAATTCAAACCCAAATTTTTATCGCATTTTCGATCGGTCGAAAATCTGGAAAACTCAAATTTTTGAAAAACGGAGCAATTTAATGCAGGAACTCCTCAAAACATAGTTTTTCATAAATGAATGCATGAGTATGAGATTAAAAGTTTTTCAAACACACTTAAATGCAACCCAGATCTTCCAAAAAAAGTTTTTCAATTAAATTGTCCTAAAAAACACAAACATTAAAACACATTTTGCATTAAAATCAAGGAATATATAATCTTGGATGGCCAAAACAAATTCACACACAATATTATGTACTAAGTTTAGCAAAGAATAACTTGTGTAGTGTGTACAACTAGTAAAAGCATGAGATACATGTGAGGTGATAAGTAGATAGTAATCAATCACAATTTCTACATTATTCATCACATAAATTTGAAAGTGACTATCACCTAAAGAGTTACATCATATAACTCTCACATCTCCTAGAAAACAAGCTTGCAATCATGTAAGTTTCTTGTTTTGCCTCATAATGTACACACCAATTTTATTTCATTGTGAATTTATTATAGCCCAATAATGTACACACCAATTTTAGCATTAATCTGAGATTACACCTTATGTTCTTTTTGTGCATGTGCTACACTTACTCGAGCACAAAATCTTATCATATGCACTAAGGTGTTCATGATTGGCTAGTAAACAGTGGTGAGATGGTTATTTATGCCTTTCTCTTAAGATTTTTTAGTCCTTATAATCAAAAGTATGTGACTTCAAAATCAAGATCATGTGATTAAAAACTATAAACAATTCCCACACAACATGCACTATATAGCCAAAACTAGCAAAGTGCAATAAAATAAGCTCATCCATGCTAAACAAGGTACACAAGCATGTTATGTAAAGATAATATGGCCAGCCTTGATTACAAGTCCAAGAGAAATAATGCAAAACACATTTTCCTTCCTTTCCCCTTTTCCTTTTTAAAAAACAAAAAAAAAAAAAAAAAAAAAAGGAATAACAAAAACAACCTATCACGAAATGCATGAATGTTATGCAATGCAAATCCTAAAAACAAAAAACAAAACAGCAAAAGGAGAATGGTCACAAAGAATATAGAGATGAAGTACAAGGACCATGTCAGAAAAACTCAATTAGATTAAGCCTTTTACATCCAAAACCTTTTAGATGCAACTCTAGCATTGGAGTTATTATTCATATTAGAATGATGACCAACTTCAGGATTGGTATAAAAGTTTAACGCCTTTACCAACTCACCAATAAGTACCATAGGATCTTGTGCTTGAGGCACAGGTACTTTTGGCTTATTTGCTCGCTTTGCAGCTTGCAACTTGAAACAGTTTGGACGAATATGCCTAGTCTTTCCACAAAAATAACAAACTCATAAAGGTCTATCATGCAACTTATCTTTAGGGAGGGGAGGATTCTTAGACTTAGACTCTTTAAGATCAACGCTAATCTTCCTAGGAGGTGGTGTAGCTTCTACTGGTTTGACAATCTCACTCTTGGGGGGCTCAAAAGAAGAAATAAAATTTGTGGAATGAGTTTCAGACACAGAGATGCTATCTTTAAAACCTAGACCAGTTTTGTCTAAGGAAGACTTCTGAATACTCAACATGTGATCAAGTTTAGAACTAGCAAACTTATTTGTTTGTTCTCTAGCAACAGATAATTCTAGTTCCAAATTCTTAACTTTATCAAGCAACAACATGTTTTTAGTCTTCACCTTATTAATCAATTCATTAGCATCAATCAATTTCAACAGCAAATTTTTCTTATCAAGTTCAAGAGAAGCAATTTTCTTTAAACCTATGTCAACATTCATAGCATCCTTTGCAGCAACCTTACAAAGCTTATTATAGGCTTCTTGCATATCAGCATTCTCAGAGAGTTCCCCATCAGAAGGGTTCTCATCAACCGCAACACTTTCATCAACTATAGCAGTAGCTGTGAAAGTAATGAGGTTTCCATCCTAATCACTACCAGACTCATGATCAGAAACTTCATCATCGCTAAGGGTTACAGCTATAGCTTTACCCTTTGATCTAAAGAATGTAGGACATTTTGATTTCACATGACCATACCCTTGACAACCAAAACATTGTTGACCCAAGGAATTATTAGAGGTTTGACCTACTTTTTCTTTAGATTCATCAGCATTATTCACTCTAGTGGGTTCATTCCTCTTAAAATTCCTAGGTTCAGCATTGTTTTTACCTCTTGCCCTTCTGTTGTTGTTCCTAAAAACATTTCTAAAGTTCTTGGCAAGATATGCAATCTCTGTAGGAGAGAGTTCATCATCAAATACATTACCATCAACATCATCAACTGACTTAAGAGCCATTGATTTGGATTTGTTTGTCTTAGGTAGGTCTAGCTCATAGGACTGGAGAGATCCTACAAGCTCATCAATAGGGATGGAGTCCACATCCTTGCTTTCAGTAATGGCAGTCACTTTGGGTCTAAAATCCTCAATCAAGGATCTAAGTATCTTCCTAACAATCTTAGGTTGATCATAAATTTCACCCAAATTATAAGCAAAGTTAACAATATCATTCAGTTTAGCATAGAATTTATCAAAACATTCATCATCAGACATTCTAATACTTTCAAATCTAGTAGTTAACTGCTGTAGTTTGTTAATCTTAACTGCCTTTGTGCCTTCATGCACAGTTTGGAGAATATTCCATTCAGTATGAACAACCTCAACATTAGAGATTCTCTTGAATTCCTCCATAGAAACAGCATTAAAAATAGCATTCATGGCTTTGCTATTAAAAGCGACTGCTTCTTTCTGAAAAGTTGACCACTCACTTACTGGAGTAGTTGGTTTCTCCGATCCGTATTCAACGGAATTCCAAACTCTCTCATCAATAGATTTCAGGAATGCTTTCATCCTTACATTCCAGTAGGCATAGTTGTTCCCATCAAAGTAAGGTGGGATCACAAGAGAGTGACCGTGTTCCATGACAACAGGGGTCAAGGATCAACTCTTAGATCAAATGATCTAAATACAATAGCTAACCTGCTCTGATACCACTTGTACGTTTTTAGACCCCTTAAAACACAAGTTGTTTAACCTAGTTATTTAGCCAAGTGATTACTTAGATAAATTATTCAGATCTAGGTTAACACAATCAAATCATATCATGTAAATAATGCGGAAATATAAAGAACACACGATATGATAACTCAAGAAAACCAAACCGATAAAAAACCTGAGGAGAATTTAACCTAGCTATCCTCAAGATAAAACAGATCCACTATGAAAGAATTGAAGTTTTTACAATAGAACTTAGACCACTAACATCCTATTGCTACCTCGTGTAGAAAACTTACTACCACGACCACGTGACAGCTCCGAGTCCACGAACTACTTCTTTCCTTGATCCACTGCAACCACAAGTACTCCCACTTATGACTTTGAGACTCTACTCAAAGGTTTCAAATCTTCTTTAAGTTCTTTATGCAGCAACTGAAGCGATCACCAAGTTCTTGACATAATCTTGTTCTTGATAACCTTAAGTGTGTATGAAGGTAAACACCTCTAGATCTCACAAGAGATTCAACACACAGCATATCAAAGACTTCTAAAACGTAGCTAGGGTTTTTCCTTTTATACTTGGAGTAAAAAATAAAACCCTACACGTCAAATCGAGCTTGGGCTGAGTTGGAAAAATCTGCAGAAAATTAATCTGCACGAGGTTCGATCGATCGAGCCTTGCAGATTTAGCCAATAAATCCTGCAATTCACTCGATTCCAACTTTACAAATAAACACACTTTTAGTAGCCTAAATCTAGACTCTAAGTTTTGATCATGGTTTGCCAACACATTACAAATTGAAGTTCTAATACATTTAGTTCCTAAAGTCTTAGAACCTAACATTGTTAAAAAAATGACGTACCAAGATCACTCTTAAAAAAAGTACGTGAAAAACCATAAAACAAACATCTATTAAGTTGTGAGCAATAGGTTTTAATGAGTCTAAACTTTAAATAATGAATGAAATAAATCATAAACAATCATAGACGCAGGGTTTGGTGGTTCATAGTTATATATTTAAAAATTAGTAAAATTAGAAAACCCACATGAAAAAAAAAAGAAAAAAGAAAAAAAAAAAGGGATGTACCAAGATCAAATGGTACGTTTGTAAAACACAAACTTTGGTACCTAACAAACACCCACCATAGCAAAATAAAAAGAAAATTTTAAAGAATGTAAACTTTTGGTCATATTAGAGAACTTGTAAGTTAGATTCATTCGTGGAGAGTTTTTGTTTTGGGTTTTTACATCCGTGTAGGGTTTTTTTTTTTTTTTTTTTCTTGTGGTTTTTACATCTGTTCTTTGTATTGTTCAAAGACTTTGGTTTGCATAGGGTTTTTGAGGTTTTAGGTTTCACGTTTTTTGTAGGGCTTTTGAGTTTTTGGGTGTTACGTTGTTGTAGGGTTTTTGGGTTTTTAAAAACTTAAATAACTATACAAAATAATAAGTCAAATTAAAAAAATAATGATGTGGAAATTTGTGAAGCTTATAAAGTTTTCTTTTTTCTTTTTTAATAATTATGATGTGGAAAATTGTGAGACATCCAAAGTGAGGTGTCACAATATTATGAAGTCAACAAAAAGTCAAAGGCTTCAGTTTTATATTATATATAGATTAGTCAGTATCATCAATATTTAGAAACGCAAAAACGTTGATTTGTTAGCGAAAGAGAGTTGAAAAGAGTGTTGGAAATATTTTAGTGAATAAACAAGTTTTGATACAATAGATAATAACTCAAATAATATGCAAGAACATAATACAAAAAGAAGTTTAGAACAATCTCATAATGCTATAGAATCACACTGCAAAAGCGTTGTCCTTAAAGGCTTTTGATAACAAAAAAATTACAACAACAAGTCCAGCTTGAGAAACCAGATCTTGGGCCTTATGTGAATACAAGAGAGCCATGGTTCTATAAAGACACTCTTGTAAAATAGGCTGAAGAACCTTGAAGAATGGGGCAAAAGCCCATCAATAACGAAAAAGAGGAAATGACATTGAATAAGGGGGTAGATGACCCAAGAATAGCCTTAGAAGGGGTACTCAGGGAAGCCCATAAGAAAAAGGGGGCAAATGACCCAAGAATAACCTTAGTAGGGGTCCTCGAAAGGGTCTTTGAAAAGGATCCCCAAAAAGCCTAGCAAAAAGGGAGGGGCAACCTAATGGATCTACCAAGGAAAATAACCACAAAGGGCCAAGTTCCATTGGTAGAAAAGTAAGGAGAAGGACATCTGACATTTTGAGGAACCACAACCAAAAAGAAATTACAAAAGAAGAAAGATGCTTTGAGACTTCAGACTTCAAAGCCACTTTTCAAAAAAAGGAAATCAATACATGGAGTCACTATCAACTTGAAAAGGAGAAAAAGCATCTATGCCACTTTTCAGAAAAAAAGTGGCTCAACATGTGGAGTCACTATCAAGCTGAAAAAAGTCTTTGAAGTGTCACTTTCCCAACCTTGAGAAGAGAACCTTGGCTGACACATGGGAAGGTCAACATGAATATTCAAATTCATGGTAGAAGCCCATGAATTACCCAGCAGGCTGTACGCATCTTTGCCCAAGGTACCAAGCCATACTCAGTGTAGAGAGGACAAGAATATAATGAATCACCCAGTAGGCTGAAGGCATCTCCGCCCGAGGAATCGGGCCATACTTAGTGTAAAGAGGACAAGAATAAAGAAGAGAAAAGAAAGTACTCATAAAGAAATCCCCAAAGAAACCAACGTGTAAAAAAAATAGAGTAAGTAAATGTGTTCTACCATTTGTATCCCAGACATACAAGGGAGACCCACTTTTGTGAGAATTAGGGAGTGTTGGTTTGGTGGAATAGGAGGAATATTTCTATTTGAGGTAATCTATCACAGCTCTTTAAATGATGCTTTTGCTGGGGAAAGTTTCCATACTAAAAAGCTTGAAAGTGGTAGGTATCTCAAGGTGCATGTTAGTAGGAAAGGATAAGGAACCTATGTTGAAACTAGGAGCCCGCCCAATGACCTTTGGTCCATGATATTACAGTAGAGTCAAAAACATTTTATTGTTGCAAAACCCAAAATAGAGAAAGAAGGTTGGCTGAGATGGGACGTGTCAGGGGGCTGGGTAAACAGAGTGAAAACCAAGAAACCAAAATAGAAGGACAAAAGGGGAAAAGCGCCCATCCAAAACCAACTATAAAAGGGGGGACAACCAACAGAGAATGAGGGAACTAACAGAGGAGGTGAGAAAACAACAATTCAATCATAAGAAGAACAAACTCAAAAGCAAAAACCTAGAAAAAGTAGGAAAAAAAGTAAAGAGAGAAGTAGAAAGTTAAAGAAGAGGAGAAAAGAAAAAGTATCTTATAGAGTATTAGGCATGCACCAATAGGAAATTCCTCTCTCCCACATAATCTTCCTCACCTAAATCTCTTGGAAGGAGATGTCCAAACAAAGCTAGTAGCTTAAGGAACTAGTATTTTGGGTTCCATAGATGAAAAGCCCTATGACCCTAGGAACTAGTATTTGGGTTCCCCAAATTAAAGCCCATATGGTTCAAGGAACCAGTATTTTTAGTTTCACAAATAAATGATAAAATATATTGAACTACACATTTTGTATCTAACTCTCTTAGTTCCTTCACATGCATATTTTTCTTTTTTCTCTCTTGGTTCCTTGGATTGCTGTTTGTGCACATGTTGGTTTTGAATAACGAATCTATATTCCATGGTTGAACCAAACCCAGTTCAGTCATAACTCCATTATGGCCTTGAAGAGCCCAAGTCTCACAACAAGACTATGGGCCTAACAAATGACGAAAAATTGGCCTTCAACAAGGTTGATTCGTGCCACCCAGAGTAAAACTTAGTGCGACTTCTCTTAGCCAAACAACTCCCCAGAATTACACTATAGTGTCAACCTTAATTTGTGATGGACGCACTTTCACTCACGGAACTTCAAAAAAAACCTTCTAATATTGTCTTTCCTTAAACAAATAAAATTGTAGAAAAATATGTAGAAGAGAAAGAGAATATAAATTGTGTATTTAGAAATATAGAGTAAAAAAATGACTTGTTAGAAAGGGTATAGTAATGAGTATTATATAGGCTACTCATGACAATAATACACACACACCATAGGGGGGGGGGGGGGGGAGTGCACAATAATTGTAAATGCTTAAAGTAAGAAAGCTTAAAATAATAACAGTAGGTATTTTAACAAAATCTATATAATAGATTAAAACATTTACCGGAGGTAATAGTAGATGCAAAGATTTGAGCTGGAATTGGAAAAAGGTTACAAGTTTCAAACCTTCTAGAGGTAGCTTAGAAACTATAGGGATTTGAAACTAAGAAAATTAAGTTTTGCCTCTAACCTGAAAAGGACCTCCCTTTTATAGGCAAAATAAAACACTATATAAACAATGAATAGTGAACAGTAAAATTGACTTTTTTACTATTCATATGGACAGTAAAATTGATTTTTTTTTTTTTTTACTATTCATAATAGGCTAGCAATGCATGTGCTGTCTAGAGAGGGAATCATCCCCCCTGTGAGGAACAGCTAGAGTAAGAGTCGGTCTTTTATCATGGAATCAAAGCAGCTTTAATAAGATGAGTGGAGTTGGTGTAGCTTTAGCAGGGAATTAGTGCAACTTTAACATGAGATTAATTGGCAGTGGGTTTAGTAGTTTTGGCTGCTTGTGCCGATAGGGTTAAATCACATCCAAATCTGGTGTGGAAGCTTCATCATGACCAACTAATTCCTGATTATAGGGATAATAAGGATTTTCATTAGCAATAGAGGCTTCTGAGGATGCCTCGGATTCTAGCTCATCTTCCTCTTCTTCTGAGTTAGCATTTGCAGCTTCTTCCTCATCCTTCCATTTTTGTTTTAACAGAGCAATTATGGCAGATCTGTTGAGACCATCAAAGGCAGATTTTTCCTTTTTGGTCTTGGCAGAAGACTTAGCAGGTTTAGTAGCAGATGTGGTAGCAGGTGCAGTGGGTTGAGGCATGGCTACCTGAACAGGAGGGTAAGCTAGAGTTTGAGCTTTGACATGAACAATAGTGTTAACAGTGTTTTGAGTAGCAGCAGGGCATTCCCGAGTAACATTATCAATAACATCTTGGGTGTGGGAGAACTTGTCTCACCATTTAACAAACCATTGCCAAGTAAGAACATCGTCTTCCTTGACATACTGTCATTTCAAGATCCAGGGGACCTTGTATTTTTTAACAAAGCGTAGGGTCACAGGAAACTTAGCACCATGTGCATCTATCTTATAAACACTTGTAAAATACTTGAAGGAGTCAGTCAGAAGTCCTGGAAAAATATCAGTAACAGGGCCAAATTGCGTCCTCCAACGGATGAACCAAAGAGGGAGTTGAGAACTAAAATTTTTATCAAAATTAACAAACCAAGAATGGGTCATAGTTGTATCTTGGTGTAGCATGAACTTGAACCAAGCATGGATGTAATCATGGTAAAAATAAGGAAAAGTTAAACCAGGTAAAGGCTTAGTAGAAGCAGGATGAAGTCCCCATTTTTCTTCAGTAATAACGTTTAGGATGAAAACACTATGATAAACAATTTTGGATTTATCAATCTTATCAGGTATGGGTTTGATAAAGATTGATTTTTCATGAAACAGGATAGTAGAATAATATTTTAAATCTTTACCATTGTGTTCGGGTATCCGGTGGAAATTCAGGGGAAAATATTTTGTAGCAAGTTTAAGGGGGTCTTTGATCATAGCCCTGTTGGGCTCGATAGAAAACAAGTTTTGGCAATATTGTTTTTTAACATAACTAGAAGCATTGGGATTTCTAGGAAAAGTGGTTTGAACAGGATGGTTAGCAATGACAATAGCATATGGATCATAGGAGGATGCTAGGACAGTGGAATAATTAGGTTTAGGAATGGAACCAAGGGTAGTTTAGCGGTTAGCAATTTCAGCTAGTGAAGCAGGTTCATGTTCGACTAGCTGTTTACTAGTGTCTGCAGCAAGCTGTTTATCTTTTGATCTCCTACTTGCCATTGTGGCACTGTAGAAATTCACAGGTGAGAAAGTTAGGGATAGAATTATGGGAACCTTTAATTTATTCAATAACAAAATAAAAAACACTTAAAATAGCTTGCCATCTGGCAAAAATATGTTTTGAAGCAATGTTTTCAACATCTTTTTCTATAACACACTTAGCACTTTTGCAATCATTACGTAGTAAAAACTTTTGATTTAGTAAATCACTTTGAAATTTAGAAATACATAGTACTACGGATAAAATTTCTTTTTTAATAGTACTATAATTAATTTGTGTAGAGTTCCAGACTCTAGAATGGAAGCAAACTATTTGTTTAGATGAGTCTGGGGAAACAAGTTGTTTCATAATTCCTTCATAACCAATGTCAGAGGCATCAGTTTCAACAATTTTAAAGGCATTAATAGTAGGAATACCAAGACAAGGAAAAGTTTTAACATAAAACTTGATTTGTTTAACAAGAGAAGTATGAATATCAGACCAAGGAGGAGGATTATTTTGTAACCGATCAAAGAGTGGTTTACATTGTTCCCTCAAATCCTTATAAAACTCAGCAATGTAGTTTAGAGACCCAAGGAATCTTTGTAACTGTGTTTTATCAGTAATGACATCAGGGAATTTGTCAGAAAATTGAATGGCTTTGTCAATGGGATGAATCTGTCCTTCAGAAATGTCATAGCCAAGGAAACGAACCTTTGCTTGAAATAGTTTGATTTTCTTAGCAGAGACAACAAGACCATTACATTTGATGATATCAAGAAATGAATACAAATGTTTCCTATGTTCATCAATGAATTTGGAATAAACAAGGACATCATCAATATAAACAATGGTGAAATGACTAAAGGAATTGAAGATATCATTCATGATGTTCTGGAATTCACTAGGGGCATTCTTAAGACCAAAGGGCATAACATTCCACTCATAATGTCCGAAGGGAGTGGTGAAAGTAGTCTTGTACTTATCGGTTTCACTGATTTGGACTTGCCAAAACCCAGATTTCATATCGAATTTAGAAAATACGACAACATCACTTAACCTATGTACTAGGTCATTCTTATTAGGGATAGGATACCTAATCCATTCTAATACTTTATTCAAAGGTTTGTAATTAATAACTAAGCAAGGAGTCCCTCTTTCAATTTCAGCATTTTTTTAAACATAGAAAGCAGCACATGACCAAGGAGACTTACTTTTCCTAATCAGCTTCTTATTAAGCAAATCATGAATTTCTTTTTTGCAGAATTCAACAATTTCACTATTCATTTGAATAGGATGAGCCTTAATAGGAATGTTCTTTTCATTAAAATCCTTAACATAGGGTAGCTGAACAATATGCTTTTTTCTATGCCAAAAAGCCTTAGGAAGATCAGAACAAACATCATTATTCAATTTTTTATAAAAATTATCAATTTTTTATTGTGACAGTTTATCAGAAAGTTGTTCAACAATTCTTTTATATTTGACTTCTTGTTTTAAATAATTTAAATGTTTATTCTTTGCATGAATCAAGTTTAAATAGTCATCAATGTCAAATTTGAATCTAGAAGCAAACTTAAATTTTACCTTCTGCCCAAAGGGGTCAGTAGTGATACCATCATGTTCAAAAAGGAAAGGATATAAAGAATATATGAAAGGGATTCCAAGAATCACTTTATCAATCATGTTTTTAACAAGAACAGAAGGGATTTTGAAACAGACATTATCATGGCAGACATGAGCATTATTCAATTCATATTTAATCTTCATTTGAGTTCCATTAGCAAAAAACTGTTTCTTAGTGGAGTTTTCATAGTATTTACTACGGATTATTCCTTCTTGAATGCAATTCATATCAACTCCTGAGTCAATCATGGCAATAACATTGAATTCATACTCATGGCTGTAGACACTCAATTTTGCACCCATAATTTAACCTTGGAAGGTGACCAAAATAATCATTCTAAGTACCTAAAAATCATGATTTCATTTCATGCATTAAATCATTCATCACATAACATAAAAATGATCTTGAGATTCTAACAATTGCGACAATATGTCCGGTTTTCAAATCAGACCATCGGATTGAAAGATATCACAAGATCAAGTTTTCACGGTCTGCATACATTCATTTGGGTGGAACTGAACACATGTGATTAATTGAAATTAATTTTGATTGGTGAATAATTAAAATTAATTAAATAAATTTTTGTGATTGGTTGTTGATTTGATAAAAAATAAGTTTGGTTGTAGGGGAATAAAATGAATAATTTGATAATGTTGAATTAGGATTGATAATTAAGTTTTTAAGATAATTATCTCTAAGATAATTATTTTTAAAGATTTAATTATCAAGTTAATATGGATTTTATTGGGAATACAAGTCCAAAATACGTCCAAATACAATTCCCGGCTCAGAAAAATGCCCAAAAAAGAGTCTAAAATGTGCAAGAAGACAAAACTAGGCAAAGCACTAAATAGTGCCAATCGACACTCCAATAGTGCCAATTGGCACTTATGGAGTGTCGATCGGCACTTCCACAGTGCCGATTGGCACAAATTTCAAATTGGGCCCAGATATGTTTGGTTCAGGTCTAGATATATCAGATTCAATTTTTTAGGGATAAAACCTGACCCAACTCGTGTCTGCTGATTTTCTAAGCAATCCTAGTTTAATTTTTAAGCAAATACACCTCTATAAATAGAGGAGAAAACCCAGAATTCAGCACCCCTCTCTCCCTTTACGTTAAAGAAATTCTGGAAGCTCTGCTTTAGGAATTTATTTTCTGTTAAGTGACCTTATTTTAGATCTCTAAGAGATTTATTCTCTTTGATTTCTAAAATAATCCCCTCTTGTATAATTTATTCATGTAGGTATGTTCTTACTTTACTTTCCATAAACATGCTTTTGTTTCTGCTTTATCTTCTATGAATATGTCTTTGCTTCTTTTATTGTTTACATAGCCATGTTTTTAATACGTTATTGCATGCTCTCTCTCTACTTTTGAAAAATTTATGTGTTTAGTTTAGCTTTTAATGTGTTCATTGATTAACACCACAGATCTAGGGTTAAATTTCCTTTTAAGATTTTAGATCTACAAAAAAACCTGTCATGAAAGTTTCATTCTTTTCTACCTACAAAACCAGATCTGTATTTTTCATTAAAATAAGATCTATATTTTTTTTCTTAACAAAACCAGATCTGTATTTTCATTAAAATCAGATCTGTATTTTTTCTAACAAAACCAAATCTGTATTTTTTTTATTAAAATCACATCTGTATTTTTTCTAACAACACCAAATCTGTATTTTTCATTAAAATCAAATATGTATTTTTTTTCTAACAAAACCAGATTTGCATTTTTCATAAAAATTTTATCTGTATTTTTCTTAACAAAATCAGATCTGTGTTTTTCAAAAAAAATTTACACTTTCATAAAAAATCTGTTTTCTCTTACATTTATAAAAATAAAACTAGATCTGAATTTTTATTAAAAATTCATTCTTTTTCATCATGGAAACTCAGATCTAAACTTTTCATCAAGCAATCTCATCAAACCTTTTTCATACAAAATAAGATTGCATATCTAGGATTCTTAAATAGTATTTTAACGCTAGATCTAGAAGTTGACATGGCATTTGTTGCATATCATTTAACATTTTGAATATGGGTACTTAATGATCATTTAGGGTCTAAAAGACTGGACTCCATCCAAGCAGAATGGGTGCCTAACACCTTCCCATTCTGTAACCTAGCCCCCGAACCATAGATCTTAGGTTCATAGAGATAGTGCTTTATTTTCTTTTGATAGATTGTAACTAGAAAATAAAGCTTTGTAACCTTTTTTTTTTTTTCTACTAGATTACAACTAGGAAACAAAGCTATGTATAGTTCTTTTTATCAAGTTGTATTTATTCAAATTAATGAGAATGTGTACTATTTAGATATTTTGTATTCTTTTCTATAGTTTTCTTATTTTTCTTATAAAATAAGTGGTGACTCCACAAAACCCCAAAAGAGAGGTGCCGATGCCTATCTCTTTTTAAGAGCTGGTCTCTCTCATAATGGCAAACAACAATTTTAACTTTTGAAAACCATTTTGGAGGAATAAGCCTGTTAATCAGACTAAGTCTATTAGCATCAGTAGGAATAGTATGAGAAAGAGTAGCTTATTGACTGTGGCTGTTTTCATCCTTATGCTCATTGTAAGGGCATGTTTAGCTTCCCAAGCCCAAAGATGAAAAGGACAAAGGCCCAAAGAGCCCAATACAATGAATTTGTAGAAAGTGGGATAGAAACTGGACTTTAATGAGTTGGACAACAATCACAGTAGGTTAAATGATGCTAGAAAATAAGAATAAACGGTTTTAGGCAAGGAAAATCCTCCTCGGCAAAGTCCGAGGAAAGTAGTTCTTATATATTTCTCTTGGACTTAAGGACAATTACAGTTCTTGAGTGTACAGTGTTTTCTTTTCTTTTTTTTCTACAAATTCTCCGATCCCCTTGTAATGTGGTTTTTCTTCTTTATATTTCCCTTCTTTCCTTCATCTCATCTCTCCACGTGAGATCAAATTGTTGGTTTTGATCCTTGTCCCATCAGCCCCTTCCTGAAGTCTTCGTGGGTAGCTGTAAGGCTAAATGTTACTGTTCAAGTATCACCTTCACATTAATGCAGCCAAAGAGTTAGCTATAGAGCATTCAATGCGGTGGTAGCAGCTTTCTCCTAGATATTTCCCAGCTTTCCTTTATCTTATTCCCTTTTGATGTTTATCCTTACCGATATGATCGTCTGGTGCGTTGTTCTTGATGAAAGGTCGGACCCTTGACCTCTGCTCTGCCTAGCCGAGGAGGTATTTCTCCTCAGATTATAATCCCAACCCCTCATCACCAGACCCTTTCCATGGAACATTGACTTGTACACCCCCACTAGCGCTTACCTGTCCTCGGACATTTTGATGTCCTCAGACACGGCCCATGACCAAATACCCATTTTTGGGCCCTTTATCCCTACACTCATCATCATGCTCACTAAAAGTAAAACTTCTTGTTTTAAATTAAGGATATCATTTTTTATATTTTTCAAGTCATTTTTTAGTTCGATGATTTCTTTCTTAATATTAGCAAATTCATGTTGTAAATCTGTAATAGTTATTTCCTTGGATTTCTTTTCATTAAATCTTTCCAAAGTTTCATCAAGGCTTATCTTTGTTTTTATTATTTTATCATTTTCTTCTTTAACCAAGGTCTTCTTTTAGCTTTTTAAGATACTCTTCTTTTAGTTCAGGGTTATCAATTTGGCTTATCAAATTTATTAGCAAGTTTTCTTGTTCTTCTCCTTTGGTTAAAACAATTATTGTTTTGCGATCTTTTGTTAAAACATTTATCATTTTACAACAAGAATCTTGACAACCAATTTTAATATTAGGAGAATCAGAAGATTATCTATCGGAATGATAGTTAGAATCAGTTGAGGTTAAAACATCATTATCAGATGAATTAGAAGATCGTGATTCAAGAATTCGAATAAAATCTTCTTTATCACTGTCATCAATTTTTAAAATATTAAGTTTATTTTTCAATTTACCTTGTTTGTGTTTGAATTCTTTACTAAAGTGACCATATTTTCCACAATTGAAGTATTTTCCAGATTTTTGTTTATCATGTTTTTTGTAAATATTTTTCTTCTTAGCATAAAAATCATCAGGTTTAGTGTACCTTTGTTTTTTTTATATCTTTTGTATTTGTTTTTTATATCTTTTAGATGTTATCGTGTTTCTTTTTCCCGTTTTGCCTAGAAGGGGCAATAGGGAGTAAACCAAATTGTTCACAAAAATTACCCATTTCATTTTTTTTTTTTTTTTTTTACTATTTTTTAATTGTTGTCTTAACATCTTTTGATCATTACATAAGTTAATACCAAGTTTTTTAATAGTGCTAAAAATATCTCCATAGATTAAGTTATCATAATTAATTGTACCAGATTTATCAATTAATTCTTCTTTTACCTTATGAGCAAAAAGATGAGGCAGACTAGTAATAAACTTCTCTTTCCAATAAGGTTTCAGACAGTCTTTACAAAGCATTACCCTAGAAACAAAAACATCGTGGTACCATCTATAATCAGACATAGTAGGGTATCGTAAATTATTCAAATAATCACTAATACGAGAAGTAATGTTGGAAGGGGTACCAATAAGATGTTTAATAATAGTATAAATCAAAGTATTAACTCCATCAAGAATGCCTCGGCCAATTCTTTCATCAAAAATAGGCATTCCATCATCATCCTTTTTTACAGAATTTTTGATAGATTCTCTAGAATCTTCAATCAAGTATTTATCCCACCAATGACGAAGAGTTCCAGAAAAACCAATAGTGAGAATATCAACAATTTCACCATGATCAAGGTTATGATTGGTAACAGAAGCATTAGCAACCATAGACATATGATTCATTTTGTTGAGAACTTCTTGTTCAGATAAACCATCAATATTCCACTCATAGAATTTATCAGCAGAAACTGAAAATTGGGTTTGAAAAAATCTTTCTTCAAATTGCATATTAGGAGGAGTAGGTTTTGAATACCAATTTTTTGTAAAGGTCATGGGATTAGGTTTACCAACAAACCTTTTTACTTCAGGCATGTCAAGAACAAGTTAACTAACACTTTTAGATTTTTCAAAATCAATGAGATATATATATATATATATATTTATTTATTTATTTATTTATCCCACTAAAGCATTGCATTTATTATGTTCCTGTTGAGCCACGTTAGTGGCCACATCATCCGCTTATTTTCTACCTCTTCTTTTCTCACTTTTATTCTCCCTATTCTAAAAATTAAAAATAAATAAAAACTCTTCTTCTCCCTATCCGTCCACATTTATTGTTACACTTCCTCCAACATTTTCCCTTCCTTGCTCCTTCATCATTTTCTCTTTCTTATATGATTCTTCTTCTCCCCATTTTATTTTCTATAAATTCGATATCATTTCTCCCATTTAATCCATATTTTTCCAACAAAAAAATGTGAGTACTCTCTCTCTCTCTCTCTCTCTACGCTCTTTTGGTAGATTTTTGTTTTTTCTTATAACTCTAATTAAGGGTGATGGTTTTTTTTTAAAATAATATTTGTTTGGTATTGTGTTTTTTAAATTTCCCATCACAAAGTCTTCTCTTTCCCTTTTATTGCTTTGGATGAATTTTGGTTTGAATTAATACTTAGTTTTTTTTGAAAATAGGAATTTGAGTTTATATCAAAACACAATCTACATGGCTATGAATTACCAATTGTTTGTTTAATAAATTATTATAAAGTCTATATTTTATTCCTTTGGTTTTATTTTAATTTTGGTTAAGATGACATTGTAATTTTGTGATGATTTTTTATTATTACGATAATCTCCTTTTTCCTTAAGAGGTGAGAAATTTGAATAATAAATTTGAAACTTATAAAGTTTAGTTGTATATTAGACAAATATAACACACTACAACTAAAGTTAGAAGAATATGGTTCACCTTTAAAAAATATTAATCAAATAATATGATATATTTGTAGAGATAAAAAGATAAAAAATACTTATAGAAATCTTTTTTTTTTTTTTAAATAGATAATAATTGAAGTAATTGTTACTTTTTATATACTACACCCCATTACATAATATTTATATATTTCCATGCATCGCGTGAGTCTGCGGCTAGTAGCTTATAATTATTGGTTACTAAAAACACAAAAATCCAACAGCTAAATTATCCATTATTGCCCAACCACTATTTTTCTCATAATTGCTCAATGGCTATTTTATCCTTTATTGCCCAACATAAATTCCCAAGGTTAGAAAATAAAGATAATAAAAGTATTTGAAATACACACACAACAACAGAGAGAGAACTTGAAGAAAAAGGTTTTGAGGCTTCTTTTTGTTGTTAAAATGCCCTTTTTTTCTTCCCCTGCAACCATGCAGACTTCCCAAAATTGTAATAAAGAATCTAAGTGTTTAAATTTTTTTAAAATGCATGTATAGAATCGTGGAAGATTGCAAAAGAAAAGAAAGTGCAAAAGTCTCAATAAGAGTTATCACAAAAATCATTGTTGGCATATCTCAGCTTAAACCGAAATATTGTAATCAAATTACATGTTACATTAGTTCCAAAACTTAGAAATTAACCTTGTAGCAAAGGTAAAATTACCACTCTCTTGATGGGATAGGAGGGAGTCCTAGAACACTCCTAGAAACAAATAATCCACATCACGAAACAAATAAACAAATGAAATAATTTAAAGAACAATTAGAATCCACAAAATAAAAAGAAAATCATAAACAAAACCCCATTCAACCGAGAAACTAAGATAGTAGAAGACCTTTGGCATGATTTTTCAACTGGCAGTATATGCTTGATTGGGAAAAAAAAAATTTACAAACATATTACTTGACATATATGTAATGTATTTCATGATATTGCAGTTTTCATTCATCAGTTATCATTCTGATACAATTGCAATATACATATTATGCTAATTATCCACATCTTAAATTCTTAACCAAACGTACATCTTTAAAAAGCATAGGCATGTCCTTACTAGTAGGAGAGAAGCGAATGATATTTACAGCAAAACCTTGGTAAGAAAGGCTATTTTGATGGAAGCTGCTGGGCCTTCCTTCTGTGAGTGGGAGAAACCAAGGAGTAAGGCGTAGGGAGTTGGAACAATTTGCAACACTGGTAAATGGTAACCACCATGTGAGTTTGTAATTCAAATAGCGATACTAATGTTTAGCAACTTCCTCTAATATCTACATACAAGTTAGACAGTAATTTAAGTTCAAGTAGAACACAGTCTTATTTGAATTTTAAACAAAACAAAAGGAAATAGGGGGGAGTTTTTTTTTTTTTTTTTTTTAATATATATATATATATATATATAGAAACCTGGGGTTGTTTTGAAGACGTGGGTTAGTGGGAGACTGATCTTTTTTTATTTTTTATTTTTAATAACCAGGAGACTGATCCTATTTTGTAGGCAATGTTTTACTGGGAACTAGAAATGCATTTTTACCAGGTTGTCCTGTTTTGTTTTTGCTTAAACTTAAGGTATAGGAGTATTTTTTTAATCACCAAAATGTTCATCCCAAATAGAGGAAGCATCTTAAATAGTAATTTAGATATAGATATATAAATATAAATATAGATAGATAAATTATCTTTTTCAATAACAATTAGATTCAATAGAATTTTATTTGAATTTAATTCAAGAACCTAATGCATTGCAACATAAAATTGCACCTAATTTTGACCCGTTCCACAAAATGAGTTCTACCTATTTGAATTTTGTCCGACTCAAATGTTCACCTCACTACAAAAACACAAATTGGCGTACTTCCAAAGCGATTTTCGCAAGATCTGCATTGTGAGTATCAAGTTGCCCTTTGCTTAGCTATTTGGGAGCTCAGCTCTATAAAATGGTGTGTGAAATTTTGCATGTGACTGTACACTGTTTATTCCTTGTGTATACACTATCTTCTAGAAAACAAAGTGTTGATTCATCTAGAAATCTTGCGATTGTACTGCCTTTGTTTTTTGGTTCTTCCCTCCCCTTGTGCTCGTAGGTCAAAGATGTAGCTAACAAGGGGCCAAGGAGATCGAGTCCCAATCTTTCTAAGAAGAGGTATGAGGTCCTATGATCCTTTGAAATGTGGCCTTTGGTCAACGGAGGGGCAGAGTTGCTATGGTTGTTCTTGCCCTGGAAGTGGAGCTGGGAACTTTTATTTACATCCCTAGCAGTAGCAGAGTAAGGAGTAGGACACTAATGCTCATACTTCTTACCTGATAGAAAGAGAGGTGTTCATCGTATTACTCCTTAAAGATCAGGGGCACCCAGTCCAAGACAGATTTCATATTTTTATGGTATACTCAGACCACACAATGATTAGGAGACTTTTAAACCTTTGAGATATCATGGTGGCTGTGGCATTCATCGTTTTGGGCACCACTCTCTTTGTTACTACACTCAGATGATGTATGTTCTTCGGCTAGCATTTCTTGAGGATTGGGCTGAGCTGCATTGGAGGTGCCATAGAAGAACAAGGATGCGTTTGTATTGTAACATGTAGCATTCCATATACTACTGACAACTTCTCGCTTGGTTTGTAAGACAATATGGCAAAAACAATACAAAACACAAACATTACACAAGAGCTACTTTTATCATCATCTTATTACAACTTTATTGGTTCTAGTCTTTCTACTTTACCCTCCCCTAAGGGCCTCCAGAGAGGCCCGAGAGGGCATTCTCAAGATACACCCATTCTCATAGCATGTGAGAGACCCACACATGTGAGACCTACATTTGTTGTTAGAGAAAGATCTCATGAGACCATCTCATAAGATTTATTTTCCTGCTAATAGACTTCTATGGCCCCATTTTAAGGAGAGGTCAAATTTGCTACCCAACAAGACATACCCAAAAATATGTACCTAGCCAACTAGCAAATTCCAATAATATATGTTTTTTATTAAAAATAAAATAAAAATCAGCCGTTACAAGTAGCAGAGAGAGATTCAAATTCTGGTCCTCCTCATAAAGGAGATCAAGTAATGCTATTGAGATACAAGGCACTTGGCAAATTCCAATAATATATGTAAATGGTTGGTATTAATGGACAAGTTCATGAGCATAATTCAGACAATTCATTCTCTTCCGTTTAACAATTGTGAAAGATAAAACCAACTGCCACAAAGCAAAAGAATCAGATGCCTGTTGTTGGATGATTACATGCACTTTTTCAAGTGCAATTGATCTAGTACTATCCAACACAAGCAGCTAGAATTACCATGTTACATCAACTTAAAGGTGGCTGAGAAATACCGACCCTAAATGGCTTCTTGTTTGCTGATAATAGATGAACATTTATGCACATCCTGATTATTTCCTGTACTCAGCTATTTTTCTTGATCAGCGTCTATTAAATGGAAGCTTAATGAAGTTCCCATTTATTATTTAAAAAGAAATTAAAAGAAAGTGAATGAAAAGAAAAGAAGGAAAAAAAATTAATTAGATTATTTCAAAATAGTGAATTTATTTGTTTATTTGGTAAAAGATAAGACAAAAAGTGAATTTAAGCAGAAAGCTAGAGACAAAAAGAGACTGCCAAATGGACCTAAAATGTTTATGCAACAATTCAAGAAGAAACTTTGTTTCGGTATATAGTGCAGGTCTCAATGATCTAAGATTGAAGGTCATTTTTTGAGAGGAATAACTCAACGTATATTCATATTTCACGTCAAAGATCTATTCCTTACAAAGTAAAGCCATATATGCTTATGTAATATTTCTCTACTATATTCCTATTTTATTCTGCATTACAATAGGACCTAATCAGTAGTTGAAACATCTGCAGGATCCATATACAACAATCCTAGTCCTGCAAGCAAGAATCATAGATGGAACTTCTATATTCAAGGGATGTTAGAAACTAATTTCCATCAAAGCAACAAATACCTGATACCTGACATTCATCCATTGAACAATGGTATTTGCTGCCAATTCCATATGTTACAAGGAGCAGTCTCTCCTTGATCTGGCTATTTCATGGTCCTCGCATCTTCTCAACAATGTGCCTGCCCTTTTCTTCAATGTGACGCCTCTTTTCCTCAAATTTCTCACCCACCTTCTTCCCTAAATCAAACATCCTTGCTCTTCTCCCCATTCTCTTTGGCTTCAAATCATCATCATCAGTAGTACTGTCCTGTTTCTCAAATAAAATCATAGAGCTAGATGGTGATTCCTCTGCCTGCTTGCAACTTTCTTGTGGTTCATCATTCCCTAGCAAGGGGGTGCTCAATTCTTGCAGGGTTCTGCTATGTGATAACAAATTAGTGGAACTTGTCGAAATTGCTAATCCATCAGAGGATTCACTGGTGGATGTAGGACTCTTGGGTTTTTGATGCTTACTTTCAGGATCACTAGAGGTTCCCTTACTAGCTTCAGTCTTGGTTTTTCCTTCACTGGGGTGGGAGGTGGTTGATTCACGCACGGTGGTGGGGCCATTATTCGCTTCTTGGTTAAGCCATAAGAATGGAGCAACCTTCCTTGGTACCCAGTCGTCCTTTTCTGATATCATCCAGGGCATGCATACACTTTCACTGTTTGGAAGCACTAGGCTATCCTTAATTGCTGCCTGCATGAGAAGCAAATTAGCATTATTCGTTCATTCTGCCTGATTTTGTTATTTCAGCAAAACTAAACTTTAATCAAAAGTGAAGGGGCTTTATGCATTTTTCCTAATTGCTTTTTGGCTTCCGCCCTAAACTCTTTGAACTTTCAAAGCCTTCAGACTTCCAATGCATTAGGTATACATAATCAAATATATCATATGTGAAGGTGATGAAATACTCATAACCTCCTCTTGCTTGGACGATCACAGGACCACATACATTTGTGTACTAGTTGTAGCAAATTTCATCAAGTCCAAGTTAGTCTTTTTTTAGATTTTTAGTTTACTAGTCAAACTAGCAGTCCTAATTCTACTAGTACAAGAAATAGTCTTTGTATATACTAGCCGATGACCCCCGTGATGTGCAGTAGTACAATTTGAAATACTTTCTAAAAATTTACTTTTTAAGGATTTGATTCCAAGTGTCAGCAGATCTGGAAAGGCATGATTGTCACATGGCATAAAGATCATTCTTTCATTAATCTAGTTAGCGCCAAGGGGCCTCTATTACTGTGTAAGTTGCCATTAAGGTCAATACACAGTTATGGTTTCCCCTGTGCACTCATCCATTTTTTCCATAATAACTCCAAGCCACTATCCTCATGCCATTCCCTTTGTAAGCCAAACCAAACCATAGGGAAGAGGTGTCTTGATTCTTGTTCAAGGTCAGGCTAGCATGCATATCTTTGCTAGGATCTGGTCCCCTGCCTTCAAGTGTGCAGGAAATGGGACTCAGTGATCATCATAAGCTCATTCATAGAAGAACCAAGCATGTTCTTGATGATGTTGGACTCTGCATTCCATCATATACCGCTCAGGGTCATTCATTTGGATGTGGCCATTATACTTTATGCTGAATGTATGCCCATTATAATTTATGCTGAATGTACCCAACGTTGCTAGTCTCCAAATAATGATGCAGGTTAGTAGGTTACGCCAGACAATCTCAAACATTTAGCCCTTTGCACATGGACATCTAGTTCAGCGGTTTGTGTGCATTCACACAATACCTCAAAAAGTGTGTGACTAGACACTTGGTGGGACACAAGCCACCATAATGGCTGGAGGTTCATTTTCCTAAAACTATCATCAATAGGGATGGAAAATGGGCGGATTGTGTCATAAATGGGTTGGGTGTGTAATTACCCATTTATCCATTTATGACCCATTTATATATAAATAAATTATCCATTACCAACCCAACCCATTTAATTAGTAACCCACCCATTTAACCATTTAACCCAATGGGTGGAAGAAAAATTACAGAGACACAGAGAATTTGGACAAAGAGAGCACCTTGCCTCTCTTCCCAAACCCTTTTCTCAACACTTCCCCTTTTTGATTTTGAAACTAATTTTCTCAGATCTCAAATTTTCCCGGAAAATCTTCGCGGGAGCCATTTGCTAGGTGAGAAAATATGCTCCAATTGCTTCGGTCCCTGTTTGGCAACGCATTTACTGTTAATTATGTTATTTTTAAGCTAGCTCTGTTTGGATTTCAAAATATTTCATGCTTTCTTAGACCCGTGTTAGTTTTAGTTTAGAAAGATACTTGAATTGGAGCTACGATAAGTGTTGTGGGGTTTTGGTGTTTATGGTTTTCCAATGTTAAAGCTTTACAGCTACCAAATGGGGATTTTCTTATGTTGGGGTTCTTGGCTTAATTCTCATTTGGGTCATTGCATAAAAGCACTTTTGCCTATATTTTGCTCTTCTATGGTTCAATGCTGCTTGTTTGTTGTGATCTCTTGTGTCTTATATTGTTTTTGTGTTCCTGTTTGGTTCCTGAGAAAGTTGAGGAAAATAAAGGAAGTCAAATTATGACATTGATGGGTTTTTCAATTTGGTCTGCATGAAAACGAAAGCCATACTCGTCCGATTTAGCCTCTCTCTCTCTCTCTCTTTTTCTCTCTCTAGCTTAGCTCAAATTTTTTGGAGGTCAAGTGGAGAGAGAAAGAAAGCTTCACTGAAAACCGATCGCTCTCAAAATTCGAACTCTCTATCTCTCTAGCTCTCTCTTTGAGGTAATTTCTTGCATTCTTGTTCTACTTTTTCAATTTTAATTTAAGGGAAAATAAGGAAGTGAAATTTTTGTTTGGTTGCTCGGAAAATGGAGGAAAAGAAAATAAAGTGATGCTTTTCTGGGATCCTTTCTTTTTCTTTGCTTTTATTATCAGAAAAATGAAAAATCAGCTATTTTTGGGCTTAGTTGAGCGGTAAAGTTTCCGATTTTGTTTGAACAATCTTATTAGGTTCAGAATTCCTATTTCTGTCGTTTTCCACTACTTTCTTAGTAACCAAACAGGGAGAGATTTGGACTTTTTTGTTGTTGGTGAAAGTAATTTTGTAATCTTTAGTTTAGCTTTTCTAGAAATTTAGAATTTTTGTTGTTTATATAAATTTTAGATGGGTTTTAGTGGGTATTAGTGGGTTTATCCATTAAGACCCATATAATTAAATAACCTAATAGGTCTTTATCCATTTAACCCAAATATTCAAATGGGTTGGGTTAAGACTTATCCAAATAAGATGGGTAATGGGTGGGTTCATGGATATGAATAAAAATTGCCACCCCTAATCATCAATAAGGTAATGATGACCTTCATTAAATGCGAGTCTCTTCGTGTTCCGGTTCCCTCCACCAAAAAAGAAAAAAAAACTTATAATTTCATTCAAACTTCAAAATGGTCGTAACTCCATTCAATTGCAACCTAATTCTCCCACCATTCACTCCCATTTTCCATTATCTCTCCCAATTCTCAAATCTTGTCAATGGCTCCTACGCCGGCAAGTTTTATCTTAATTACTCAAACCTTTATATCGTTTTGGCTAACTAAATTGTTTTTGATCCAATCTGCACAAATCAATAGAAAAGGTAAGTTGGCTACAAAATACGCTTTTTACACAATAAAGAAGAGTGAGCAGAGTGCCTTTGGGTAATCATCCAAAAAGACCAGCTAAACATCATTGGCTTGGTCAGCCTTTCCTGACCAACTACCTAATACCATGTGGGCTCATCAAACAGCGCTTTTAAGCTTTCTTCAGGATTTGGCCCGAACAGTTCGGCAGACTGGATCTGATGCAGACTGATCTTTTTCTAATCTACTCCTTTCCTTTGTCTCAAAATGCCCTCTTGGCATTGTAACATTGAAATCATTGTACTGTCATCATTCAAAAAAGGTAGCATCATGATATCTTCTTTGACGATGTGAGTAGACTACCTTCACTTTTCATTGAGCAAAGAGAGTTTGGTAGTCAGATCAGTAACTAAATGTTAAAAAGGAAGTCGTAACAAGGTATTAGTAGGGGAACTTGTGGCTGAATTGAATCCTTTGCGATGGAAATGTCCTCTCATCTGGTCAACAATACACACTTCTATTTTCATAAGTTAATTATTCCATTCCCGGTGATCAATACTTCATACATATTAAAATAGAAAGGTTAAATTAATTGGTTGAAAAACTCAAAGTACATAAAAGGCCCCTCACGTTTAGATAGGCTAAGGCACCATTACTATGATTAAAATATTAAGGTGATTCTTGCTTTAGAAAGATTGCAAGGGCACGTTAGCGCCCTTCCTTCAGCTGGCTTCACCCTATCTAAGTACTTCCCCCTAACTATAGATCAGATCCACCAGACGAGAAACTCAATTCCGCACTGCTGCTGAGTCCTCGGACTTATCCACCACCTAAGATGCTAAGAATCAAAGACTTTTAGGACTCATTCATCCAATTACTACAGGGATGAACCCAATCCGGAATATGAACCATAAAAGAAAATACCAATTAAACCAATCACAAATATACCAGTTACAGTGCAAGCAAGTGAATGTGATCCCACCCTCCATTAGCCGGTTTGTGTGGGTTTCACTCCTTATAGCTCTACACCTCTGCCAAACACTATTGCTCATCTACCATATTCGTTGAATGATTGATTGATTTGGATGCAATGGAATTTTGTCAAATTACTCCAAAAAAAGTCATCCCATTCCCACAACCGCTTTGGTACTTTGCTTATATAGCGTTTTTAGGTTATGCAATAGAATCCCGGCTTTGCTCTAGATCCCCCCCTGCTTGCAGAACCCGGTGGCCTACCAAATGTAAAAGTAGGATCTTTGGCAAGTGGGGTGATTTGAAAAGGGTATATCTTTTTTTGCAATGCCTTTCATTCCACTGCATAACATATATATATTTGTATTTATTTATTTATTTATAAACCAGGTCAACTAACACCAGCATCACCACTATGAAAACTCAATTTCCTTAGTCCTTTTTCTGTGAAACAAAGCCAAGCCCCTTTCCGCCTTCGATGGCAACTTATGCAAGCATAATTGAGTTCATTCACTCAAAAGGTGAGCAGAGAAAGTTCAAAATGTGAGCAGTGGTCTTCCTGCATATTATTGCCCCACTAGGTTAGATACGCGTTCATAGAATTAGAGGAACTCTTACTCTTGGACGAAATGGAATCAACTGTAATGGAATGATGAATCTATTTCTTCGTCTCTTTGACAATAAATAATCATCTTCGTAGAGAATAGCAGGAATGGTTGCTACAAATGACGCAACATTTCTTACTTACACCAATGAACATCTGGAACCTGGATATATAAAATGTTAAGAGTCCATCCTTTGCCTTAACAACCTCAGGGAAACTACCATCCTCCCCCATCTAATTCATATCTTGCACGCAGCTGAGCAACGGCTGGTGCCCTGATGTAGATATATTTTCTCAATTTCAGAGTATTCCCAAATCTTGATTGCCACTAGCTGCCCGGCATTGATGTAGTCATCAATTCTTCTTCCAATACCATGCCCAAAAGTGATATCAATGGCCTCTCCTTTCTAGTTGGCTATTGGAACCCAAAAACCCACTTTTTTTTACCCAGCAGGGCAAGTTCAACATCCTCTTGGAAGGTGTCAATGAGTTAACCCAATTTCCTGTCTTTGGATCCCTAAACATGCTGAATATAGAGATAACGCAAGACGAGCAAGATGAAGTGAACTTCCTTCGTGAGCAAGTAGCGCAAGGGAGAGAAGGGAATTCATGGATGCGGGTGTTTTCCGTGTCCAACCTACACAATAGAGATTAAATTCTGGACATGGATCCACTATTTCTTTGGAGAGTCATCTAAGAATCAGCCTAAAAGGCCATGTTTCAATTCCCCCACCACTTGTTTGCCTTAATAGCCACTTGGCTTTCACTCTCTGCGTTTCCCAGTCATCCAAAGAATTGCATATGCTCTCCCACCTCTTCCCTTTGGAAGTTAAGTTGGCGTCGTGAGAGGGTTCCCTTGGTACCCTTATATTTGGCTTCTCTCTATACCAACATCTATAGACCAGCTCCATTCCAACGTATTGCAATCTGTAGGTCTCTATTTGCCGGATTTTTATGGTGACTCAGGTTTCCTACAGATGTTCTTTTAGGAACATTGTCCTCGTTATGCTCCAGCCAAAGGCCTGCATAGTTCTAACAGTGAGAGAGAAGGTGAGTTCCTCTATGTTCTACTAAGAGCATGGGGCTAGAGTAAAGGGAAGCAACAAGGTCATTTATACGACGTCATTGATGAAATTGAAGGGTTTGACCCAAGCCCCTAATCCAAAGCCATTGGAGGCTACATTGTCTCCCCTATTCATGGTCTAGCGAAAAGGATAATAGAAGTGGAGACGGAGATGGATGAGCTTTCTGTTTAATGGTTTTAAAAACCAAAGTCACTTGTGAGCGTGATAGAGAGGAAGCAAAGAACACAGGTATCTATTTACATTTCAAGTTGTACCTCACTCATAGAGTAGCCCAGCAATTGAGGTATGACCCTACTATTTCAATACCTCTTCGGGTTAGGAACTGTGGGAGTACCATGGAGTGTCTCATTTTTCGCCACAAGGCATTTGTGTGAGATTCTTCCCAACTTTACTTTCCCAACCTAGACCTAGAGCTCAAACTTACACCGGGTTAGGCTCAAACCTAGGTTATATGCTAGGAAACGGCCCATTACTTTTGCCTTTATGATGTTGCTACTCCACCGATTTTGGAGGTATACCAAGGAGCCTTAAAATTACAAGGTAAGACCTTGGCTAAGAGATCTAGGAAACCGTGACTTCAACCTAGCGAAGGTACTTCTCGGACAGTGGTGGTTGTTGAAGTTAGAAATTAAGACAAGTTTGGTGGGTCAAAAAATATTGATTTGAGGGTAGGCAAGAATTTAGGTGGAGGTGCCAAATCAGTGCGAATAACGAGAACCCTTTTTCTTCAAGGGTAGGCAAGATTCCAAGCAACCATAAGTTTTGATTCCTAGGTTCTATCATTTTTGTTTTCTCAAATACCAAGTCCCCTTTTGAGAGGTCATTATCCTACATCAATTTAAGTATACACAACAATATATCCTCCATGAGTCAACAAAAATGTTCAAGCAACAATATGGCCATACTTTTATTTGTCTTTCTTTATAAGATCAACCATACAAGTAATGGAAAGAAAATGATTTAAGATGCATATAAATTTTGTACCAAAAATATGGATATTTATAAATGACGAGCAAACTCCATACCTTAAGCCGATTGACCAAGAATAAAGCAATATGGCCATTTGTTATCTTGTGTTCTCCTACAGAAGACTCGAGGTTAAAATCTATATCAGGCATACATGTAAAAGCATACCATAGCTGATCAGAAGGAGGTGGCTTTATATGTAACCGCAGCGTTCCTCGTAGGGATGTTACCCTTATGGTCAAAGAGAGAGGCACCTTCAATGATAAATAATAAGTTAAGACTAATATAGACAAAATCTTCTTGAGTGTTTGCTTGTACATGTGCCGGTGAAGTGTGGCGTTTACGAAGAGAATGGAATGCAAGTCAAGAAAACACATAAGATAACCCTCAGAAAAACTTATAGTCAGTTCTTTATTTAGGCCAACCTATTTTTATTAATAAAAACCAATGAGAAAATGCTAACTCGCCCAAATTTACAAAATCTTGATATAATTTTTAACATGTTTGAGCTCTTCATAAATACTAAATGATGTTGAGATAACGTCCCAGTACCAATATAGAGAGGCCAATTGATGGAGTCAAGGTAGATTAATAAGCTATCACTTTGCAAATTCGCCTATTCAAGAATTATTTTATTGGGTTCTCGTGTGAAGTCCAATTGAAGTGAAAGTCGGGCCCTTTTAATAGTCTAAGTATGAGTCTTTTAGGGTTAAAACAGTTTTTAATTCAGATTTTATTTTATAAGTTATGGTCTTTTATATTGAGGGGCAAATCTGTAATTCCTGCAAATTAAGGGTATTGAGCACTTACTTCTTAGCTTATGGAGCTTGAGCGCCAAATTATAAATTTGGGTAACTTTTTGAAAAAATATTTTCTTTCTGGCTCAAAAGGGCTATCAAACGATATAACCGTTTGGATAGCTGAAACAAATGCCTTCATCATTTCAAATCCAATCAATTAGTCAATGAAACCTGAACATATGGTCATTCAATAATTTAGGGTCTGCATCGATTTTGGGTAGGACCTCCCCTAAGGATGATTGTCAAAATGAGAATTGAATATGACATTTTGCAAAAATGGTGAATATTTTATGAATGCAACGTTTTTGAGATGGGATGTCATGATATGAGTGTTTGGGGATCGCATGTCCCTCATCCTTGGTAAGGGATAGCCACTTCACTCAAACAACTCTTTCCCCACAAAAGGAGTTTTGGCATTGACTTGCCACTCTTAAAAGATGCATGCATTTCAAAACAAAGATTTTTATGATTTGATCCTTTAATTTGAACCTTTATTCTTTGATTTTATTTTGGAATTTCTTTTTTGACAAATGTGGACAAGATTGCAACAAACTTAAGCCAACCGAGACGAGAGAAGGTTTTGTTGGGATAGTGTCTGAGACGAGGTGGCAAGGCCAAACTTGGGTTCCAGTTTTTCTGATGGATGGCATTCCTAATATCCAGAAGCTTTTGGATAGATCCACTCGGGGGATGGAGGTCTCTTCCTCGCAAAGACGCCTTAGATGATTAACTCCATGCTTGGCATACATCTTGGGATGAAGATTTTCTGATCTGGGGTGAAAATTCTTGTGAAGCACAAGTAGCAAACTTCATTTTCATGTGAATTGTTGAGATGACCTGTCAAGGCAACATGCCACATTAGGAACCTAAGAAAGGCAATATGAGAATGACAAGAATGGATGTTAATGCAATTCCCTGATATTTTGATGGGGCACTGTCACCCAGATGTTGAGCAAGTGAATGGTTCTCTGATTGTATCATCACAAATGTTCAGATGTTTTGTCATCACTATTCACTGAAGAATGCGATGCGGGTGACATCTCGTTGGCTTGATTAAAGCATGTTCTTGAAAAAGAAAATAGATTGACTAGAGTTAGCGACATATCAAGGCTATGCCAAACCCAATAATGTTGGAAGTATTTTGGTCTTTATTCGCAACCAATTTCAATCCCTTTACTCTTCTACCATGGTTCATATGTTGGCACCTATCATGAGCAGGTCTTGACATTGTATCGCTAGTATCTTAGGGTTTATTTACTTTGGGTCCAAGTTAGTATTTATTAGGTTTTATTAGTAGTCCTAATACTAGTAGGAATCCTATTACTACTAGTATAAGTGTCTTTTATATATATATGGTGCTCAATGTATTCAAGGAGTACAATGAGTTGATTAATAAAATTGAGTGTTTTGAGCAATAAGCATGTTGGCCTTTGTTGTTTCTCTCTCCTTCTCTCTTTCTCTTCTTTCTTTCTAAGGTTACTGTTCAAACAGCCCCTAAACAGCCTAACTTCTCTCTAAATTTTTCTACATCACCTATATTGAGAAGGGAAAAAGATATACTAATTATTGAACTTTAAAACCTGGATGATTAACTCCATGATAAGATGTCTACAAACCTGTGAAACCTGTCTAGCAATAGCATTCAGAATAGACTTCCACCTGGAACCTTGAGTTGATGCTGATACAGTGCTCTTGCCGCTTTTTAACCCATCTGCCAAAAAATAAAAACATAAAATTTGAATTAGCATTGTTTATCATAAAGATGTCTTGAACCAATTTAATGTTAAATGATTGCTACTCGTCTCTCAATTTATGATGAGAACTGCATATTATCATTTTTTTTTCAAGTGTAAGTTGTGGCACAAGCACTGCATAAAATTATGGATGAAAGCTTGAAACTTATCTCATGGTTAAAAATGATGCTGAGTATAAGTATCAAATACAAGACAGGATAGGATAGATGTGACTCAAAGGGAGGAGATATTAAGTTTTTCATGAAAGCCCAAATAAACATAACAGCATACTCTTCTTTTTCTCAAGTCCTTTATCTGCAACCAACTTAAAACAATGAAAATAATGCTACAGCCTACAAACCTTGAGAACTTACATTTAAAAAGAAACAGGCAAAATTCTCACTTATAAGCTTTGCTACAACAATACAATACACTAACATAATGATGCAACTAAGATAAACAAGTTTACATCAATAAAACCACATTCTACCCAAGAGGTGCAACTCATGGATACAACTAATTACTTCATAAATAATGTATTATAAAACTTATATTGCTAGAACTATTCAATCTCTCCAAATTTCAAACTTAAGGCAACATTATGTGCATTGAAATTCCAAAAAGAAAAGGAGAATAGAAAACACTAATATTCCAATATTTAACCAGAACTAGGATCACCTTCCTCCTTCCGCTCATCTACTGTTCCTTCAGAAAGATTCAACTGCTTTCCAAAATACTCAAAACCTTCAAGAAGATCTGATGACACATCCCCAACAGAGCCCGATCCTGTATCTGAATCCACTATGCCCTTCTGTAAATCTAATTCATGAACTTCAAGTCTTGTTTCAATGTCTAATACTGCGCCACCAGAGTATTCAATGTCAACTTCTAACATCCATACCTCATTCATGTCCATTGGAAGAATCCTCATGCCATGAATATAAGGTGGGAGATTCCCAAGATCAATGTCAGTGCAGATGACGTCACCTATGTAACTGGTGGTTCTCATATTGGAAAGTGTTCTCTATCATATCAAATAGCAAAAAACCATTCAGCAAAAAAAAAAAAAAAAAATTATAGCAAAAAACCACAACAAACACTAGTAAAATGCACCCTTTTTTTTCTTTTTGAAGATTAAATCATATGATATGGAAAGCAAATAAATTTCCACAATTACATGTATACAATAATATTATCAACTCTTTAGCCTTAAAGTTATTTTCTCTCTTTCATCACACTTCCAAAATCAGGAAGAATAGATGTGGCTCAATCTGGTGAGTCTAGTTAAATCCAACTGAGAGCCCGGTCCATGAAACTAAGAGTAATTTGTAGTTCAATCTTTAAGGAAAATTAAAATATATCACAGGTCACAACGAAGCCTCAAATCATTTTTTTCCTTTTCTGATTTATGAAATTTTAGGTATGTTTATCCCTTATTAAAAAAAAATTCTTAGAGAACTAATTTACAAAAGTTTCTGCATATTGAGGATAAGAAGGGCAATGAAACAAAACCATGTCTACCTACCCCAATACACAGTATATGTTCTTCATGATGACCACAAACAAATAAAATGAAAAAAATACATAGTAAAGGAATAGAATAGACCTGAACCCGTGATTGTATGGATCTTTTCATCTCTGTATTGCTTTTCAAATCAAAAAAGAACCGTGAAATTAACAAATTCCAACAGAGTGTGCCCTCATCATTACAAAACTTGTCATCAGAATCTACATCAGAGATGACAGAAATATGACTTTGGCTTCCAGAATGAGAAATTGTTGATAATGATGATGATTCAACCATATTTTCTTCACTCTTAGATCTCTTTACTGATGGAGCAGCATTCACCAAGCCAGTGGCTGATACTGTCTCTTGGAACGGACGAATTTTCTCACTTTCCCTTCTCTCTACACGGCCTGATAATGAAGACAAAGTTGACTTATTTTCTTGACCAACCCGAGCAGTCTTCTTTGCAATTTTCTTCAAAAATAGCCTAACCTTTGAGGAAGTTCCATCAGGCCTATTTGTCCGATCTACTGTCTCAGAAGAGAACCCTATCGAGGGTTTCATAAATGAAGGATATCCTGCATTTATGTTTGTTAAGTAATTATGAAACTCCTTCTGCAACTTGGAAAACCAATCAAGTCTTTCTTTCTTGTCACATGAAGCTAGACGGAGGGCCTTACACCATGATTCCTTCTCCCAAGAAGTCTCAAGATAAAAGTACAAAGTTTTACTTCCATTGTAAATTACTGAGCTCTTGCTTTCCAATTTTATGGGAAACCTTTTGGCCCTGTAATACCCATAAGAAAATGATAAGAAAAGGAGGATTTGTATTTTTCCATAACATAAACAAGATCCATGACAATTTATGTTTACACAACTATTTTGTATTGCAATGCAATAATAAGTAAAATGACAAATCACAACTTTTTATGTTCCAAATATACAAAGGAAAATTAATTTCCAAAATGACATCCCTGAAACCAGAGAGTTCCTACAGACCAAACAAGGGTTATGTAGATCAGCAGGGTTCAAAGCAACCATCTTTCATGTCTCATGCATACAGATATTATACATTCCAAAACAATTACAATGAGCCTCTCAAGTATGACCTAAAAAAAGTTGACTCAAGGCATAAGGGCACCAACAATTAATTTATTAAATTTGTCTTGAGTGATCTAACATTCATTATTAATCTGAAAAGGGTAGAATTATGAAACATGATCATAAGCATTTCCAAAGAAAAATTCATATTCATATAGGCACAGAAACAACTCCGTTTATTCAACCTTGATGATGAAATCAAGAAATTGTATTCTTAGTTGTCATATAAATACATCTGCAGCACAAATCATAAGATTTGTACAAAAAATTAAACAGGGAAAAGGTACTGGTTTCAAGATTATAAAACGTTCTCATTTAAGCATGGGTTCCAATTAATTCCACTGGTAAAGTCTCTTATTGTTGTATAAGGGACTTGAGATCAAATCCCAACTACACTAAAAAGAAACTCATTGGTGTCTTAGCTTAATGGTATAGAGCAATCAGCAATCATAGTGGAATGAATGCTAGCTTCAAATCCTATCATATTTATCAAAATAATGTTCTCATTTAATCCTTGACCATGTAGCATAACTAGAAATTTTAAGGGTTTTAAAATAGATGATCTCTGCCTATATCCTAAAAACTAAGTAGTGCTTCTTGAAATCACAACGAAAACTATGGGTTTTATGCAACAGAGTTATGAGATAGTTGTTAACAACTAGAGATATATTTCTTTAATCAGTACAAGCAAAAGCAACTGCAAAGAACCAGAATATAAGAAATATTTAACAAGCTGGATCAATGATGCTTGAAAGAAATAGGTTATAGATATCAATTAATTACAGAGCATTAAAACTTAATGAGAAAACTTCAAACAAAAAAGAAAAATAATTATTTCTATAAATTTTATTATCAACAGCATTAATCAAAGTAATTTGTTGAATCAGTGTCAAAATTTCCATCAAATAATATTAATATCCCTACTCGGCTACTCCATTGGATCATCTTTTACAAGGAAGAAAAAACCGCATACTTAGAACCAGGAACGCACTAACATTAGCACATAACTCTTAGACAAATTGTGGCAAGTCACATCTCTGGAAAAACAGGTATATGTTACTGTGGCTGATAGAAAAACGGTTTGCAAGGAGAGGGTGCCCAAGAGCTTATATACACATAGTTAAGCTTGCACTTAAGCCATGTGGGACACTTGGATCATAACAATAGCCTATTAACAGATATCAATTGTGCATAGGAGGTGAAACTTACTATCCGATCACATCTTGGATAAAGGGGCATGTTATGCAATAATCCTATGCCAACCTTCCAAAAAACAAAGATTGAAAAAGCATGTTGTGCATGATATTGCGATTTAGCAGCTGGCATGGATTCTCATTTTACTTTTAGAACTTTGAAAAAGCAAGGATCTTTTCATTGCCATGGAAATGAAAAGTGAGTGTGACCTATTAAGAAGATGGTTTAAAATGTGACAAGAAAGATAAGAATCTCTTCTCTTGCATAAACCATGAATGATTAGCAGAAATCGCAGAAATCAAAATCAAACTTAATGAGGGTACAAGCAAGGAGTCCTTGCCACCCCATCCTCTTTTGAAAGCAACAGAAGGTTCAAACTTCTTTTTTTTATGCGTGGAACCTTACCCAGGCCCTTTGGATGCACCCCTAGGGAGCATACCATGGATACACAACCCAACCCGCCAGAACTGTGTATCAGGTAAACAGAAGGTTGAACTTCACCCAAAGAATTGAAAGCATTTCCCATCAACAGATACTAACAAATGTTAACCTATGCCAAGAAAATCATGTAATATCACCCAAAAGAGGAGGTCTGGAAAAGGCCATATTACCATTTTCTTGAAGATAAGCTTGTTGCTGAAACAGCTTCAACTATGCATCCCTTAAGCTCAATAGCAATTTGGGAACCATCCGATTCAACCAGAATAAGTTTTCGGTCGTTGATTTTTGCGTGCTTTTTAACAGGAGAAACCTCCAAGAAATCTTTCTTTCTCTTTTGCTCCTTCGGTCCTTTGTCCAGCAAATTTTTTGAAACCTTTTCTGATTCCAGAACCCATACTGCTCCCTACAGACAAACACCAGCTTCAAAAATATAAATAACACACGAACGAAGGGTACAAAGAATCATACTTGATAAATAATTGCACTTTCAAAACCACAGTCAGATTTTCTTTTTCTTTTTTTGATAATTCGATAGAGTACAATTAGGGGGGAATTTGAACTCTGGTTGGAGAGCAGGCTATGCCACTAAGCTACAAGGCTGTTGGCGAACCACAGTCAGTTATATCAGCATATTAGTATTCAATGGTACCACATGATAGTACTATCAACCTGTTGTAATGGTTTTGTTAAAAGCGAAGCCTTAACCATTACTTTTAGTTTAAACTAATAAATAAATAAAAAAACATTAGGCAGAAAATAGTTCCCAAATTATAGTTTAAAGTAAAGGGTTTCTTTATTTCGTACTAATTTTTTCATATATGTTCTTTACTTGACATCAAAGCATAGATAGCATAACAAAAGAAATGAAAGGGTCACCAATTCTGACCAGAAAATACATTTATATGTATAAAGAAAGAAAGAAAGATGTACCGACCTGTTTGTTAGAAGCGAAATCGAGAGATTGGAGGAGATCAAGGTCGCGGGATGAGTGTTGTGATATCTGAGCTTGTTTTTTAAGGTTTTTCTCATTCAAACGGTTTATGAAGACATACACTCCAACTGCTTCTGCGCCCAAAATGGTCAGCGCCCCAACTGCAAACCCAACAACGAACACCATCAACCATAGAAACAGCACCATCATTTTCAACAAATTTGGTTGCCCACTGCCACTGCCACTTTTAGATCAACAATTTTCTTGGAAAAAAGAGAATTTATTCTGGATGAGAAGAGAATTGAGAGGATGAGATAAAAAGGTGAAATCAATAAATAATAATTAATCAATGATTTAATGGGGTATTAAATTTTTCCAATTAGGAATCAGGTGCTGATGCTTCTGCAAACTGCAATAGATTTTTATTCTATTCTTCTTCTTCTTCTTCTTCTTCTTCTTCTATGGAGACAGAGACAGAGACAGAGAGAAAAGAAAACGCGTCTGGGAAAGGACTTGACTGTTGGGAGTTCAAAAGATTTTTGATGAGAGGAATCTTAATCTTATTATTAACTCGTAATAAGACCAACCATCGTTTATTGTCAGTATTGGATCAAGTACCGGCGGTCCTCCAAAATTATATATTAAGGACAAGCTAGGGCCTAGATGTTTGTTTGCTTCATCTAAACTATACAATTACAATATAAACTTAGATTTTGGTTTATTTTTATATATTGCATTATTAATATTTTTTTTTGAGAAACAAACACACACACAAGGGAGAGAGAAAGAGGTTCTAACACAAAAGCACACCACAACTCCACTCAAAAGCTTTAGTAACTTTTAAGGAAGGGTGGGGCAAATTATACAACACATAACACACTCTCTTAATATTAATATTAAGTTACTAACCGATTCAAAATTTATTTCACCAACATATATTCAAAATTTGACCTATAGCCCAAAAAAAATAATAATAATATTCAAACTTTGTTATAATTGGGTTTTAGTGAATAACAATAACAGCAAGTTAAGCGACATGTATTGTATTGGATACATGTACTTCAACTGTGAGAGGGATTCAAATTCTAGTTCTCCTCGTAAAGAGCGACTAGTTAATGTCATTGAGTTATAAATTTTTTCACAATTGCATTTATTATTTTGTCAAAATAAAAACTCAAAAATAATAATCAATTTTTTTTTAAACCATTTTTTTGTAAATAAAAAAAGCATGACAGATAAACACATTTTTAACTATGATTTCAATCTTTTGCAAATTTTTACATTACAACATGACTTACTTGAGTCTTTGTGATTTTTTTTTTTTTCTTTAAAAACTAAAAAGAGTCTAGAGAGAACCACCATGGCTGTCAAGATCAGGACTCGAATCGCATGATCATATAATCTTACGATCCTACTAGGCCAAAACAACTCGGATCATAATAGGATTGTCTATTTTTCAGGATTCTATGTAAAATTGGTTGGATCATGTGGGGTCAATAGGATTGAACCAATCCTGAACAATCCTACTAAAAACCTAAATTGCTTTGAGTTGGCTTTAAAAAAAAAAAACCCAATCAACCCAATGGATAGAAACGATCCAATATGTCCTATACCATAAAATAAATTAAAAATTTTATTAAAAAAAAACCCTCATTTTAAATTAAAAACTTATTACCCAAGCCACTAAAATCAACTTAATGGCACTCTCACTCTCTCCCTCCTCTCCAACCAAATTTCGCTTTTGGATTTTATATTATAGTCAGGTTCTTAGTTTTTTTTTTTTTAGAAACAATTAGCTACTTAGTTAGTTGTCATTTGCAAACTTATTTTAGATTTTGAACTTGGAACTTAGAACATGGAAAATATTTTCCAAATGTGTTGATGATTGTTTTGACACTTGGTGGCTAATTAAACATTTGGTAATTTTTTTGGATACATTTTGTTAACTTTGCTTTTTTTTTTTCCCCAAAAAATTGGAACTTACGATTCACAATCCCGCCAACCTTCCACGATCTTATGTAGGATCCTAACTTTGACAAACTTAGAGCTAACCTACCTCCATCCGTTCTTTGAGGATGACCCACCAAAAGAAGGCTCATATGTCCCACATTGCAGCTCACGCTTTCCCAAGGGAAGGGGCCCATAAAATTAATTTTAGGCCCAACCCTCCAAAAGGCAAGGATATGTTTGATCAGAACATTTACCCCTCCTTCACAAGGTAGAAATCAACCGAACTATGGGTCTTCACGCTGAGCGTCTTTCATAACAAGTCATCGAAACAACTTTTTAATTGAACCAACAAAAGAAGTTCTCGTACCGAATAAAATTTCTCTTCGGCCAAACCATTAAGTGCACTAGCATATAACTTGCCCCACTTTACCATGGCTTTTGAGTGGAGTTGTGGTGTGCCTTTGTGTTAAAACTTCTTTCCTTCTCCCTTGTGTATGTGTGTGTGTTTGTTTCTCAAAAAAAAAAAAAAAAAGGTAATTGTCCCACATTGCTTAAGAGAGTGTGTTGTGTGTAGTATAACTTACCCCACGCTCCCTTAAAAGTTACCATGGCTTTTGAGTGGAGTTGTGGTGTGCCTTTATATTAGAACTCATTTCCCTCTCCTTTGTGTGTGTGTTTGTTTCTCAAAAAAAAAAAGTGCACTAGCATCTAGGTTTGGTAAGAATCATCTATTTTACATCCTCAAAACTTACTTTATCTATTTTATCATCTTAATTTATAACTCACCCAATATCCCAGTTTCTATTTTTATATACAACTCATTAAAATAATATAAACTACACTATCAAATAATATAAAAAATTATGTTTCTCTCTTCTCTTTTTCATCAATCTTTCCTCTCTTCCTCTTTCTCTCTCTCTCCAGAAAACCCACAACCACCTTCCACCAAAACTTAGCTACAAACCCCAATTTGTCACCACCAAAATTACCCCCAAAAAAAAAAATTTCCACCACCATTGAAAAACCAAACCACAACAATCAAAACCAAGTAACCAACCATCCCAAAATCAAACCCATAGTTTGAAGGACACATCTAAAGAAGATCTCCGTGGGTCCAAGTTCAAGGGCGATGGACTTAATGAAAACGCTGACAGTGATTCTAAGCCTTGTCAGGTGGATAACTGCAATGTAGACGGTGGCTTTTACGGAGCATGCACAAAAAAAAATCAAAAATCAAAACCCAATTCAGACCGCTACCCACCACCATCCACCACAAACATCAAAACCCAGAAAAAACCCTCCACCACCCACCACCACCACTCACCAAACCTAGAAAAAACCCACACCCAAACCGGCAAGCAACCCACCATCGCCGAGCATCCCACACACACCACTCACCACCAAATTGCTGATTCAAAGTTACAAACTAAAACTCAAACCCAAAACCCCAAAACCCATACAACTCACCACCATACTCAAACCCAAACCCCGAACACTTAGCCGCCGCCGCGAACAAAACCCAAAACCCCCAGCAACCCGAAGCCCATAACACTGAATCAACATCGTTTCAAACCCTCAAGGCATGATTTTGGTCCGATCAGAGAGAGATGAGAGAGATAGATCGGCGAAAGGGAGAAGAGAGAGCAGTGATTTGGGAGAGGGAACCTCTGATTTTGTTGAGAGAGATTATTGATAAGAGATGCTCAGATGGAGATGGAGAGATGAGAGACAGCGTATTTTATATTTAATTGGGAAAGGTGAAAATAAAATAATATTAAAACCTATACATCTTGGGCTATAGTGGGTTGTATATATAAAAATCCACTGTTCATGGTTGCTAAAATTTTTTTGCAATAGCAACCTAGTTGGAACCAAGTTTTGACATTGTGAGGATGTAAAATAACAACCATGGGGAGGGGGGGGGGGGGGGGGGGGGTGGTAACCAAGACCTCAGCTAGCTTCCTTGAGAAGTTAACTATTACCTTCACTTTTTTTTTTAAGACAAAGGTAAGTAAAATATTATTATTGAATAAAGTCGTCTTGAAAGATGTCTATCACCTTCACATTTAATGTAGAACCTACTGACAGCCACCTTGCATTGAATGCAAAATAATTGCCCCTGAGTAGTTATGGCATCAAGGTTAACCCTAACCACTCACTTCAATTTGACAGATGAAATGGGGATTGGATTGGAGCCTCCCTTCTTTCTATTTGGGGAAAATGACCCAATGATCAAAGACCACGGAAAATCAAATGAAGTTTATTTGCAATCAAAGAAATGGAAGAAAGAGAAAAGGTTGTGTGCCTATTTTCTATTGGGGTCATTGGACTCACCAAGCACCCTCAACTTTTAATTTGACTTCAAGTTCATGAGAAGTACCAACAGTATACCTCTATATGTGAAGATACGACAATTATTTTGGCCCACCTTTTGTAAAATGTTTTTTGGACCATTCTTTGGGCCTTGTTAACAATCTCTTAGTATCTAAATAAGGTAAAAATCAAGATTTAATTTGAAACTAAGATAAAACTCAAACCTTTAATATAGGGAAAATGGTATTTACCTCCCTTGAGGTTTTCCATTATTACAATCACCTCCTTTTTTTTTTTTTTTTTTTTTTTTTTACAAAATAGAAATTCTAATTTAGCTTAATCTAAGTGTATATGTGTGTGAAACTCACTCTTGGAGACTCGAACCCTAGCCCTTTCCCCCTCCTCCCCTACACTCCACAAGGATGTGTGGTGGTCACCTCTCCTTTGGTTTGGAATAAGACACTCACTTCACCTAAAATTCAAACTATTTACACTGACTTCCCATGAATGATTGAAAAAGGACTACTAAGTCTTAGAAAAAAAAAAAAAAAAAAAAAAAAAGGCTATAAAAAACCACAAATTTCCCTTGGGTTTAAGTTACACTTGGCATGCGTTTGCCCAACAATTAAGTTGCGTATTGCGTTTTTTTGGGGTCCCACGACAATGTTCATGGACCACCAAACCCATGAAAAACGCAGCAATCACTCACTGCTATAGTGTTTTGTGTTTTAAAAATTATTTTGCTATAGTGTTTTCAGCAATAAGTTTTCAGTTTTCAGCAAAATAAGCGGTATTCAAATAGACTCTTGGTGTAACTTTAAACAATGTTACATAATTCAATATTTTTTAATTGGATGTAAATTTTGATAAATCCACCATTAGATTACATTATCTTCGTATATTTTCCATACTTGCAAAATTACAAGATGATTAAAACTCAATAACTACGTCATTAATCAATTTTTTAAATTCAAGTTTTTGTAATTTAAAATTATGGATAAAAGATGAGTCGATGGATCAAATGGTAAATAATATCCGATTGACATGAAAATTGGCATGCATGTTAAGAATATATAGAAAATATGATCGGATGGTTTGGAATAAGACACTCACGGTTTGGAATAAGAAATTTGGCATCCGATTGACAATTACCGCTCCTTTGGTTTGGAATAAGACACTCACTTCACCTAAAATTTAAACTATTTACACTGACTTCCCATGAATGATTGAAAAAAGACTATAAAGTCTCGGAAAAAAAGGCTATAAAAAAACTACAAATTTCCCTTGGGTTTAAGTTACACTTGGTGTAACTTTAAGCAATGTTACACTATTCAATATTTTTTAATTGGATGTAAATTTTGATAAATGCACTATTGGATTACATTATCTTCGTATATTTTCCATACTTGCAAAATTGCAAGAAGATCAAAACTCAATAATTACGTCAATAATCAATTGTTTAAATTCAAGTTTTTGTAATTTAAAATGATGGATAAAAGATGAGTTGATGGATCAAATGGTAAATAACATCCGATTGACATGAAAATTGGCATGCATGTTAAGAACATATAAAACATATGATCCAACGGTGAGATTTTTAAAATATGAATTTAATAACAAGTTATTAGGGAATGTAACATTGCTTAGAGTTACACTATATATAACTTGAACCCTATATATAACTAAAAAGAAAAAAACCAAAATGACAATAAGTTGTGAAAGAAATACTACCTAATTTTGATGTTAAACAATCATTTTCCAAGACAAAAGTGAGGGAAGGACAATTATTAAGAAAAAAAACAAAGAGTGAACGCTCCTTGAAAAGAAACGAAGGAAGCAACAATAATGGACCATTGCCTTTTAAGAGTAAGAAAGAAACATCATCCATCAATACTTTCCTTGTTTTATTTTTGTTTCTTTCCCCGTTTTTTTTAAGCAATAGAGGAAAATATATGATTTAATATGAAACTAATTCAAATTCAAAATTTACTCCATCATAAGAGTCTTTACCCCTTAAAGAACTAATTTTGAAAAGTTCTAAATAGACCATTCACGTCAGCTCAGGCAAAAATGTATGTCTATTTTAGTTTAAGAACTTACTTTTTTTATATTTAATGAATGATCCGAAACTGATCGAAATTGGACCCAAGGTGGAACGGATGGTATTACTGTTCCGGATTGCATTCCGATACGAGATATTCCTGCCATTCTGGCTGGAACTGAACGGATTTAATAACATTAATTTTAAGTACTCATTTTTCAAAACATCACATATTAGATTATCTATTTTGCGCTACATTTCATTAAAATATCAATTTTTCTTAATATTTTTAATTGTTTCTCTTTTGTTTACATACAACAATCATCATCCACTCTCTTACTTCATTCTCAAAATACATAAAGAAATAATAAAAAATTAAATGTAAAATGAATAGTACTAGTATAAATTTATACGGTTACTGTAGCAACTATATATTTTTACACAATTTTACATAGCATGATGTGGGTGAATTTTGGGCTTAGTTGACTAAAATGTGATATTTTTCTATCATACAAGTATTGCTACAAGTGCTCTAAGGGCACTCCTCCTATGTAATTATTCATTTTACTTATCAATATATTTTACAAAAATCATATAGAATTAGATTAGAAAATGATGTTGATTGGGGATGGTCTATTGGGATAGAGTGCCACTCTTGGGGAAACTAGGCATATTGAATGACTTAAAGTTCATTTGGTTGGATTGAAAACAAGAGGGATGGAAAATGAGGGAGAGAAAATATTGAGTGACTTATTGTGCGTTTGGATTGCGTTTCGTCTGTTGTGTTTGCGTTTTCCTTTTTTTTTTTTTTTCTTTTTTTTTTATGCACGCGTTTCAGCCTTTCAGGAGACAATATGTACTATTCAGTGGGTCCCATGCATTGTTCACGGGACCCACAAACCTCTTTTTTAACAAAACTTTCATTAAAAATGGGTCCCACGGCACTATTCATACATTTAAAAATTATTTTGCTACAGTATTTTCAGTTTTCAGCAAAATAAGCGTTATACAAACACACCCTAGTGTTTGTTTGGCAAGATTATTTTTGCCAACTTATTTGACTATTCAGCTTATTTTTGATATTATTCATAAGTCCTACTGTACTATTTCAGCTACCTTTTACCTTTATCTACAGTACTTTCAGCAAAAAGTTTTTAGTTTCAGCAAAATAAGTAGATCCTAAACAAACCCTTAGTGTGTGTTTTTGGTTGCAAGGATGGAAGATGGGGGGGAGAAAACAATTTTCTCCCTGGGCCCACATTTTGTGAAGAGTGAGTTTTCTCCCCAAATTGGGGAGAAAATAAGGGAGAAAGTGGGCTTCAGATGGCAAATTACCATTTGCCCCGTCTTCCCTTCAATGTTGGTTTTCTTTTTTCTTTTTCTTTTTTTCCTTTTTAACGTCTAGTTTTTTAATTTATTTTGTAAACATATTTTTTTTCTTATAAATTATTAAATTTTTTAATATAATAGGGGCATAAGAATAAATTTATACAAACACCATTTTCAATCTTCTCATTTTCTTTCTCAACCAAACAAAAGAGTTTTTCATTCTTACATTTTCCCACTCCCCAAACACACATGAGAAAAAATTAATATTTTTTCTATCTACTCACTTTTTCATCTCCACAATTTTCTATTCTTCTACTTTTCCATCATCCAACCAAGCAAACCCTTATTCGACACTTTGGCCCTGAACTAATGGTGTGTTTCATTGGGGTGAAAAGTGGATGGACAGAAAATTGGGGTGAAAAGTGGATGGACAGAAAATTGGGGTGAAAAGTGGATGGACAGAAAAAGGGAAGAAGAAAAGTGGAGAGAAGATACAAGATTTTATTGTTTGGTAACAAGAAAAAAGGGAGGGGAAAATTGGTGGTCTCAGGCTACTTTTCCACTTGAGCCAACCAAAAATAAATCACCCCAAATCAATAAAAAAGCGAAAACGGGTGCATAATCTCTCAGTTGTAAAAAGTCAATTTTGCCCAATTATTTCATTCTGACGTAAATCGCGTTAACCATTAAGGCATTAACCAAAGCATCTTTCTTTAAATTTTTTTTCTTTTCTTTTTTCTTTCTGTCTTGAAAATGGTCAGTGCCATGAAGGCAAAAACCATCTTTTTCTTTTTTTTCCGTCTTAAACGTTTAGTACCAGAACCACCAAAAAATAGCCACCAACGGCTTGTGTGTGGGTTTTTTTTTTTTTTTTTTTTTTTTTTTTTAATAATAATAATTTGAATTATTAAAAAATTAGTGATTAATATAATATAAAAAAATTAGAATGACATTTAAAAAAATTATAATGTTTTATATATCAAGGGTATAAGAGTTTTTTTTTTTTTTTTTTGAGAAATAAACACACACACAAGAGAGTAGAAAAATGGTTCTAACACAAAAGCACACAATAAACTCCACTCAAAAGTCATGGTAACTTTTAAGGGAGAGTGACAAGTTATACTACACACAACACACTTTCTTAAGTAATGTAGAACAATTACTCATTCTTTTTTTTGAGAAACAAACACACACACACACACACACACACAAGGGAGAAGGAAATGATTTCTAACACAAAGGCCTACCACAAACTCCACTCAAAAGCCATAATAACTTTTAAGAAAGGGATGGACAAGTTATACTATACATAACACACTCTCTAAATTTATATAAACTCTTTCTTCCATTTTCTCACTTTTTCCCTCAACCAAATAAAGAAGTTTTCTATCCCTTCACTTTTTTATCTATCCAACCAAACACACATGAGGGAAAACTAAAATATTTTCTATCCCCTACTTTCCATCCCTCCAATCAAACAAAACCTAAAAGATCAAAACCTGAACAACGCTTTGTACCTAATTTTCATATTCTTGTGATTTTCCATCCTCCCCCCCCCCCGCGGCGGGAAAATTTTCTACCTTTTTGGAAAATGATATCAAGTTTTTTTTTTTTTTTTTTTTTTTTTAATATCAAAATGAACTCTATTTTTATGAGCTTGATAAAAAAAAAATGAGATTAGATAATTCAAATTATCAACTTAATTATTTATTTCTAAAAATCAAATTAAAAATTTCACAATTACCTTATAAAATTATCATGTCTATGCAGGGAGGATAAGTTTTTTAGTTGAACCAATGAAAACTAAACACTGGGTTGGATTTTATTGGTTCACCTTGACCTAAGTACCAATCAAATTAATGTTCAGCGGAAAATATTTTTTGTATTTTAGGGGACGAATAGGTCTTTACAGCCATTGTTGGGGATTATGAAGCTGAACCCCTTTAGTCCTTGAACCCCGCTCAGTCTCTCACCCATTTTTATTTTTAGATCTTTCTTTCTTTCAAAAACCTTAATAACAAATGGTCATTGATGATTTGTGGTTGAAGATCTAATAAAATTAAAGGTAGGTTGATTGATTTATTTTGGTTGTATTACGTGTTTGGTTGCCAAGAAAATGAAAAAAAAAAACATTGCAAAGTAAGTTTTTTTTTTTTTTTTTTTTTTTAATTCTTTAAAATTGAGACATTAATTTTTTTTTTTTAATTTAAATGCTAGCGTGACATTTTTAAATATCAATTAAAATTTTTTATTATATTTTATTAGCCACATAAGCTTCAAGTCTACCAACTATGCCATTCCGTTAACCACATAGACAAAACCAAGTGGGGGGCTAGGCCACCCTAACCTTAAGAAAAAAAAAAAAAGGTAACTAGGTATATTCTCAACCCAAAAAATTAAAATTTATATTTGTGGCTCTTCCAAAATTTTTGGCCCCCCTCCCCTCCAAGATCATCAACCCAGCTCAACCCAAACCTAAACATGTCAATCCTCAGTCCAAAAACCTAACAAATATTATTAAAATAAAAAAAATTAGAGAGAGAGAGAGAGAGTCGCGAGTTGAGAGAGACTGATAGATGATTTTATTGTAATGTATTAAAAAACAATGGTGTTTTTGTTGGGGGGAAAAAACTTAAACCTACATCTCGTCAATGTCTTTGTGAGAATTAAAATAAATGACTACTAAGCAATAGCAGTATATATATTTATATATATATATATATATGAAAGAAAATTTTAGCAAACACAACCACACAAGAACACCAAATTTTACATGGAAAATCCTTCTGTGTAGAGGGAAAAACTACGTGGCAATTCTGAAAAATCCACTATGATCGAGTGAAAAAGTCATTGAACTGGACTCTCAATTGATCGAGCTTCTATCAAGGAACTTTCAAATGGAGACTCTCAATCAAGTAACTGTCAAAATGCATTTCTTGATCGAGGACCTGTTGAGGATACACATATTACACCACTTGAGTTGCTTCAGACAATAGATTTGATTTTCCTTTGAACCAGGAATTACAGCCCTTATAATCTAAATACATCATCAAGCCTATTAGCCAACTAAAATCCTAACACACTAACACAGTTATACATTATGAGTAATATTATAACCACAAACTATTTTACAATATTTTTACAAAATGTTGATGTGGTTAACCTCTTATTGGTTTTCATCTAGGTCCACCATTAATATCATTTTTTCATTTACTAATAATCACTCATCACATTAGTAGTTTGTAAAAAAAATTGTAAAATAGTTTGTATCTCTAGCATTATTCATACATTATTAAGCAGCTAGGAATACCCAACTAGCACTTGTATATTTCTTATTTCTTATGCTAGTCCAAAGTATATAATTAAGTAAAATTAGGTGTAAAAACAATCAATACTTTTCCCTAAAAAAAAAAAAAAAAAAAAAAAACAATCTGTGAGAGACCGGGAAATTAGGGGTGCTCTCAAAAAAGAAATTTGGGTGCTTTGGGCACCTCTCTTTTTGGGTAAGTGGTGTGGAGTCGTCACTTATTTTTTTATACAAAAAAAGAAAAGAAAAAATATTTACAATTACATATTCAAAATACTTCAAATGTCATTGATTGAATAAAAAAAGTATAATTTAGTAGATTAACCTTACAAAGCTTTGGTCCTAGTTACAATCTATACAAAAAAATACAAAACTTTGATCCTAGTTACATTCTACCAAAATTAAAGACAAAAAACTAGTTCACCTATCCAAAATCTTAAGTTTGGGGGCTAGGTTACGGAATGGTAAGATGTTAGGCACCCATTTCGCCCAAACAGAGTCTAGTCTTCTAGGCTCTAAGGACTTATATACCCTTTTTGTATGATGTTGAATGATATGTTATAATACACATGAAAAATGTTAGAACATATGTGAATCAATGTTAGAACATATGTGAATCAATGTTAGGAACATATGTAAATATAGAATTGGCTAATCCTTTGACAAAACGCACTTTACTTGTAATTGGGTAGATCTAGGATGTGTTTAATGCTTCAAGGAACAAGGTTTCAAGTTCAAGCGTTAAAGTCATGCAAGTCTGTCCAAGAAACAGATGAAGAAGTGCTGGATTTTAAAACTCGACAGCTAGTATCTATCAAGGTTTAAAAGGCTGTTGAAGCCCGATGCTCGACAGCTTCTCGACAAATAAGCTATCTATCGAGGTTTATGAAATTCAGTTTTTCAGAGCTGATTTCACTCCAATCCGTGAATAGATGTTTGAGCTTTCTTTTCTCACAACCCTAAACATATATAAGGATTATTTTAAGGGCAGTCACAGTTGATGCAACTCAATGCAAAAGTTTTTCACAAGCATATTGTGAACCGGAGACATATGTCCTAGTTCATCTTTCTCTTCAAGCAGCTGCTGTGTTTGTACACCGTAGGGTTTTGTAATCAAGGAGTTTCGTGATCTTCATCGTGTTGATGAACTGAAGAACTTTGCAACCAACATCTTTCTCAAGTTGGTGAGTAAGCCGCGTACTGGGATCCGCGCATCGAATTGGTTAGTCACGTACTGGGAGCCGTGCATTAAAAGGAGAGATTGTCACTACAGAACAAGTCCAATTGAGTATTGGGGTAAGGGTTCAACTGTAGGTTGGTATAAGGTACTGTGATTCCTTTACTTGTAACCGCTTGTTGTGATAATAGTAAATTCTCGGGAGTAGTGACCTTAAAATCACCCGGTGGGGTTTTTGCCGTGTAGGTTTTCCCCATTTGTAAACAAATCACCGTGTCAATTTAATTTCTGCTGCATTTAGTTATTTGGTGATTTGTTTGTGCTACCACGCTTATTGCATGCAAATTGAATTAATTAATTAATTTGGCTAATTAATTGGTTAATTCATCACAAGGGGTCAATACATTCTTGGCCTATTAACAAACACTTGACAAGAACTAATTTAAACAAATTTGCCTTATGAATAATGTCCTCTTTTAAAAGAAAATTCAGATCTGTTTTGAAAAAAAAAAATGAGGTTTGGTTTGTAAAAATTAGATCTGTTTTTTAAAGTAAAAAAAAAAAAATCAGATTTGATTAAAAAAAATCAGATATGTTTTTTTGTAAAGTTAAAAAAAAAAAAAAGAGATTTGATTTGTTTTCTTGTAAAGTAAAAAAAAAAAAAAAAAAATTTGATTTGTAAAAATCAGATCTGTTTTCTTAAAAAAAAGAAAAAAAAGAGAGATTTTATTAAAAAGAATCAGATCTATTTTGAAAAGTTAAAAAAAATGAGATTTGATTTGTAAAAATCAGATATGTTTTTGAAAGTAAATAAAAAAAAAAACTTTTAAAAGAGGATTCACATTCATGAGACAAACTTACTATACATGCATCTCATATTAAAAATAAAGACTTTAACTTAACTCTTAATTCCTTCTTTGAAATTTCAAAATCTGCAATTTTATAAAAAAGAAAACTTTTTTAGAAAAATTTTCAGATCTGTATTTAATGAAAATACGGATCAGTTTTATGACCAGAAAAATACAAATCTGTATTTAATGAAAATACAAATAAGTTTTTGACCAAAAAAATCAGATCTGTATTTAATGAAAATACAGATCAGTTTTGTGACTAGAAAAAAAAATCAGATCTGTATTTAATGAAAATACAGATCAGTTTTGAGACTAGAAAAAATTCAGATATGTATTTACTGAAAATACAGATAAGTTTTGAGTTAAAAAAAAAAAAAGGAGTTTTGATGATCATTAGCAGATTTTGAAATCAAAGAAAAAAAATTAAAACAAACAATCAACTGAAGAACATTTCAAAGAAAATTCCAACTAAGTATCTAAAGCATGGCAAACATGAATTAAAAACAAGGAATAATAAAATCAAACATATTAACCAAATTCATGCAATGAACAATCACAACATATTAATTAATGGAAAAGAAAAACAGACAGAAGAATGAAACTAAATACCTCTTGCATGAGCGTGCTCTTCAACTGAAGAATATTTTAGAAATCAAAGAAGTTTTCACTTCTTTGAGGTCTAAAATACTTTACTTACAAAAAAAAAATTCTTAAAGCAAAAGACTCCAGAACGTCTTTAATGTAAGGGGAGTAGAGAAGTCAGAAAAGAAGAACCCTTAATTTTGATCTTTTTCCTCTATTTATAGAGGTTGGGATGCTTAAAAAATAAGATGAATGAGATCAGATACAAATTGGAACGCGTCCTTATCTCTAAAAAGTCGAAAAAAATAGACTTTATCTCAATTAGGAAGCTCTTAGGCCGGGCCGAGCATTTGGGCCAATCGGCACTTGGGAAGTGCAGATCGGCACTTGGCAATGTGCCGATCAGCACTCCAAGAGTGTTAACAGGCCCTCTTGGGTGTCAGGCCCGCGTTTGAGTTTTGGTCCGATTTGGACTCGTTTTTTGAAGATTTTTGAGCCGGAAATTGCACCTAGACGCGTTTTTGATTCATATTCTAAAAAAAAATCCAATTTTCTTGATATTCAGGTCTTCAAAGTAATAATTATCTTATAGATAAATATTCCAAAAAGACTTGATTATCCACTTTATTCTCATGCAAGCAGGCCTATTTTTAACACTAACCAACAACGAATCACAAAATTATTTAATTAATTTTAATTGTTTAACCAATCAGAATTAATTTAAATTAATCACGCGTGGTTGGTTCCACTCAAACAAAATGCATGCAGACCGTGAAAACTTAATCTTATGATATCTTTCAATCCAACGGTCCGATTTAGGAATCGGATATACCGTCGTGATCGTTAGAATCTTAAGATCATTTTTATGATATGCAATGAATGAATTAATGCATGTAATGCAACTATGATTTTTTGGGTATATGAATGGTCATTCTAGCCATCTTCCAAGATTAAATTATGGGTGCAAAATTGAGTGTCTACACAATCAATACTTCATTTTCTATAATTAAATCAAGAGGCAAAATCAATACTTCATTAAGCTTCATGGTAAACATCCATTGAGATAAAGGGCCCTTCAAATTGAAATCCTATCTAAGTTTTCCTTAGGGTCCGTTTGATTTGAGGTGTGGAAAAGTAGGAGAATAGAAAATGGTAGGAGGATGAAAAATGGGAGGATAGAAAAGATTTTAATTTCCCTCCTTTTTGTTTGGTTGGGAGTGAAAAAGTGAAGGGATGGAAAAAATTAGCTTGTATAAATTTACTTATATGCACTTGTTAAAAAATGATGCTTAATTAAAACAAAAAAGTGACAAACAACCAAAAAAAAAAAAAACAATCACCAAAATTTTTTTTAAAATAAAAATCATGTCCAAGAAAAAAAATCACATCTAGTTAAACCAAAAAAAAAAAAAAAAAAAAAAACAAAGCATTTCCAATAAGATGATCAAGAAAAACCAACAAACTCTTGCCAAGTTTGTTAGATTGTGGAAGTGTTTTCACACCCATGATGAAAATTGTTTCCAACATTTATGCTAGTAGAAGCATATCACAGTTATTATTTTTGAGCCATTGGTCAGTTTTATCAAAGAACATATTTCATTTCCAAGGTATTGTAAATAAAGATTCTTTTGTTATTTTGCCAGCTGTTTAACAGTAGTATCTTGAAAAAAAAAAAGTAAGAGCACTAGCACGTGCTAAATGCCATTTTAACATACAAAAACTAACTTCCTTCTCAAAAATTAAAAAAAAAAAACATACAAAAACTTACTTTATCAATATCAGCACATTATTTTACAATACACTCTACATCAGTTGTTCTATTTTAACATTAGACAACATTAAAATAATCTAAAAAAACCCTCAACTGTATTAAAAAATTAACAAAAGAGAAAAGAAAAGAAAAACAAAGTTGCAAACCCATGAACTAAACCCACTCCTCTTTCTCAATATCTCTCGCCTCTCTCCTTTCTTTCACTCTCTTGTCTCTCTCTTTGGGTTAAAATCAGATTGTGGGTTCATGGTTGTATTGTTGGGGTTTATGCCCTAAAATCCAATTTCTTAGCATGTCATAAATAATTAATTTGTTTAATTATAAGAGATTATCTATAAATGAACTAATGGGACATTATCTTAGTCCATGAGATGCATAGTATGTGATTTATGTGATTTAGTCACAGAAGATATAAATCACAAGTTCTTTGTATACTCAGAATTTTAGTTCGTAGTTGGTGATGAAATTGGTCGTTTCATCTGTGAAGACTATAACATACCAACTACGATGATTTGTCTTGATCATGAAAGTGGAGACTTTTAGTTGGTATATTGATATGTTTTAAGAGTTAAGACATATTGAACTGGACCGTTGTGAGATTTATTATTCTCCTAACAATTGTCAAATGAATAATAAATCTCACGACTTCTATTTACATCAACTCTAAATCCTGAGAGAATAATGGACTTGATCATGAGTTGTAAGTTGCTTTGATATATCAAGAGTGAGATCTATAAGTCACGGTCAAAACCTCAGTATGTTGGGCAGCCGCATTTAATGTTGATGGAACATATATTCTCAAGATGGAATTCATAATCTCTTAACAGAGACATAAAATATTCCCTTGAGATAAGTTTAATGAGTTTGGTTATTCAAGAGAGTTGGGCCCAACCACTTTAGTAAGTTGTTACTAAAGTATATATTAATAAAATTGGATTTCATAAATATATGATGAATAACGTAAATGATTAAACCGGGTACTCAAAGATTAAGATGTAGTAATCTTCAAAGTGACAGTCTACATTCATGACTTTGTATTACTACAAATATTTTAATGAAGGGGTTGCATGTATAATAAAGTCTTGGGATATAATTTATAGATAAGGCCTAGAGTGCAACTATATTTATATAGTTGTATTAAATATAGTTAATGGTAACTTTGAACTTGTCAAGAGTTGACAGAAAAGCCCAAGGCCCAATTGGTCCCACTCCAAGCCACATACTAGAGCCCAATTGGAATGGCCCAAAAGGCTAGCCCAATTAGATAATCAGTTGTATATAAGGAGAGAAACATACAAAATTTCATAAGTGTTTTTTCATAAGGATAAGATGAAGGTCTTTTATAAGAGAGTTCTCATTAGGAATTAAATGGTTTGTATGTGAGTGTTGGACACTCATTATTCTCTCCTTGGAAACTGATTAAGAGACCACACATCTTGGGTATCAAGTGGAATTGGAGTGAAGATTAAAAGTTTTTCTCAAGAACTTCTGATATTTGGTTTTGAATTTCATCACACTAAGATACGCTTTTTTGTTCTCAAATTCTGAAACTTACATAGTACATGTTATCTATTGCGAATGAAGTAAATCCGTTAACTTTTCCGCTGCGCATGTTTTGTATGTGATACAAACATGCATTTTTCCTATAAATGGTATCAGAGCAGTTTTCAATTTCGAATTGTATAACATGTTTTATGAGTTTTGGAATTAGAGATTATAGTTTCATATTGTTTGAAGATTATGCTTTTAATTTTCTGCATGGTTATTGAAACTATGATTTGGTAAAAACTGATATTGATGTTATGATGTTGTTTAAATTTGAATTTAAGTATGTTAAATCGATCTTTAAGGCTATAGCATCAATGAATTTCAGTTTTGATATCATTCTCTGACTATCATGTTTGTATGTAAGTTGTTTGTTCAAGAAAAACTGTAGAAAACTGCCTTGGAAAATTTCTGAAAATTCGGTTTTCATGAGTTTCGATCGATCAAAAATCTCTTTCGATCGATCGAGTGAAACAGTGATCAGACTTTTTAAATAAATTGATTTTCGATTGCTATTCGATCGATCGAGAGGCAATTTCGATCAATTGAAGAAGTCAGATGGTCAAGTTCAAATTTCTTAATTTTTTCGATCGATCGAGGGGCACATTCGATCAATCAAAAGAAGGAAAATCAGAATTTTTCTAAGTGTTTTCACATAAAGAAAGTTTCTGTCTGAATTTTGTGTTTTCACTATTTTTTCTTACGCCTTTTTCGCGAGAAGAGCTTAGTCGCAAGATTCTCATGAAAATGCATTTGAAGGGAATTTTGAATATTTTCTAAATGTTTTCAAATGTATAAGGTGTAAGGTAATGTGTGATGTGATTACACATGGTTCTAACTAAAAGACCTAATGAGATTAAAAGTATTAGTTAAATAGAACTCTTAGTCCTAAATAGTTTGAGACTCGTCTTTTAAGAAACATTCTAATGAGATTGGAATTGTTGTATGATTAAAAGTCTTTAACTTAATTTATTTTAATTAGAAGTTTTAATGAGATTAAAGCTTAATTAAAAGGTATATAGTTTCTAATGAGATTAGAATTCTTAATCAAATAAGTTAAGTATAGAGTTCTATATAACTAATTTTTGATTCATTAGTGTTTAAGGAATCCTAAATAGTTTAGGACTTCCATTTTAGTTAGTGATTCTAATAAGATTAGAGTCTTCAACAAGTGTAAGGTTATTAATTGTGATGGGATCACAATTATTTAAAGAAAAACCCAAATAATGAGTGGGAGTGCTGAATAACCCTTTTGTTAAGTTTATTGTAATGTGAATAGATAACTTGTCTTGACTTCGAGTCTTGCATTTCATGCGGAGGGTATTTACTTCACGGATTACAAGGTTAAACTTATTTGTGATTGCACGAATGTTCATTACGCTTTTGTGACGTGACTTAGTTACATCACATTGAATTTAAACAATTAAACACATTTGATATGTAGGGTTAAAATTGTGATTAGATCACAATGATTTCATGACAATCCACTTGTTTTTAAAATTTCTAGTGGGAGAAAGATACAAGGGTTGGATTTCACGGCCTCCATTGCGAGTTTATAGTAGTGTGATTAGGCACCTCGCCTTGGCGTATATGCCTTGCTCCCTTCGGAGGGTGTTTAATTCATGGTACTACAGATTAAACTTCTTAATGATGGATGAAGTGTGTTTTTACATTGAGAATGACCACGCTTCCATGGAGTTACTTGGTGACTCACATTGATTCTAGGCAATGGTGTACACTAAACTAAGTATAATGTTAACCTCCCTTCGGAGTTATGTCATTATTACTTAGAGGCTAAAGGAAAAGCGGCAAATTATTTTTGTTTGGTAAGAGTTACCATGATAGCATTAATAATGAGAATAATTCTTGCTTGATCATAGTGATTGGTATGACCTCGCTTCCGAGGAATATTAATTGCGGGATTAGGTTGTCGTTGCACCTAATATAATATGTTTTTATGGGTTCCATATTATATGGTAGTGGTTGCAAAATATAATGTCCTTGTAATTATGTTCATAGTCTCAAAATAAAGTTGTCATAAATTTTTTCCTCTAGCTACTATTTTAATTGAATCACATTAACTAAGAAAATTTTTGGACATGGTGCTTAAAGGAGTTGAAGTACATATTTATGTTTCGATTCAGCATTGTCATAATTTCCTATGCATGATGCATTGATGGAAGATAACTTATGATATGATCATAGTTTCCATTGAAATGCTAAAATGTTTCTTTGGCTTCTATCTCAATTGTGCTATAGCATGAGATGCATGAGTTAGTACTAGACTTAGACTTTATATTAAGTCTAAATGAGAAGTTTTGGTATGAATCATATTGAGTGCCAAGAAAAGCTTAAGGAGTTCCAATTCCACATCATTTTATGAAAATATTTTATTTTATTAAATGAATTGGAATTCTTGAATGTAGAGATTAAATGTTAATCTCATATGGATATGATCCACTAGTCCTTGTTAGAATCATTTGATCAATTCAGATTGTTTTTGAAAATAAAATTTTTTATATTATCAGAATTGATAAGTGAGTTCTACGCAACAGAAGACATCCTAAAAGTTAAGGCTAAGATCAATATGATTTAATTCGAATTCTTAGCCTGAACCGAAAGGTAAGGGTGCTAAGAAGAAAAATTATATAATACCAAACAGTTGGGCAAGCAAGTTGCCCTAGTAGTTGCCAAAAGGAAATTAGACTCAAAAGTATGACCAAAAGGAAAATGTTTCTGTTTTGGTAAAGCTAAGCATTGTCCATGATTATTTTCTAAATGGAAATTTACATGTTTTACTTTTTAAAGAGAAAGTTTCCATCCTTTGGTATTGTATGTTTTGACACTTATGTCTAGATCTTATTAATCTAAATGGTATTCAAAATTGGTGAAAGATGGGCTTTTAGAACCATTATTTTGTTATATTCCTAATCTATGAATTCTATTTAGAGGATAATATGATCTAGGGCTCCTTTATAATAAAGGAATATAGTATTAATGACTTCTTTAAGTTAGTGCATACATGAAGGAGGAATAAGACTCTTTTAGAAATAGTAAAATACGTGATAAGTATTTCTATTTGCTTGTTTCTTTCGGAGATATACTCTAATAATTATTATACATTTTCTAAAATTGATTTCAAAAGTTTGTTCCTATGACATTTGTAAAATTGTGGATTGGGTGAAAACCTAGTATATGATACTTCCACTTTTGGAGATGTCCAGCACTTATGCTAGAAAAGAATTCTGACAAATTGAAATCAAAAGGTAGAAAAATGTATGTTTATGTTGGGTATCCAAAAGAAATTGCAGAAGATTGTTTTGGTAGTCATAAAGAAGACAAGATGTTTGTAAAGTACAAATACAAAGTTCTTGATGACGACTATGTGAATAATCTTGAAGAATTGTTCTAGAAGAAAAATGTCATAATTTGTTGTGAGACAACTATAAAATACATTTAGAAATGAGATGGTTGTATTAGATACACCACAAGGTATTATTCTATATATATATATATATATATATATATAGCTAGTACACCGGTACAATATCGTAGTGGGAGGATTGTAAATTCATACTTTTGGGATAAACTTTTAAAGTTATTCTACAAGGATATGAATTTAATCTTCGGTCCTACGTAGAGGCAATAGATGATATGAATATGAATTATTGGATCAAGGTTATGTGAATAGAATTAGATTCTATTTAAAGTCTAGAACTTGTAGAGGCGCCTATTGGCATTGAGCCTATTGTTCACAAATAGATCTACAAGGAAATGAGATTGATAGATTTGAAGGTGCAAACCTTCAAAGTCAAGACTAGTGGCGAAAAGATTTATTCAGAAAGAAATGGTTCGATTATGAAAAGATTTTTTCACCAATAGTCAAGTTTGACTCTATTTAGATTCTCTTATCCATTATATTTCATTTGGATGAAATATGGCAATGGATATCAAGAAAGCTTCTTTTAGTAGCAATCTTGAGGAAGACATCTATATGATGTACCTAGACTTGTACATAGCAAAGAACCAATAGTGATTAGTATGTAAGTTGCTTGAATTCCACTTATGGACTAAAGCAAGCATGTGAATCATAAAATATCATCTTTGATCAAGAAATCAAATTGTTTGATTTTGATCAAGTATTAAAAGACCTTAGGTGTGTGAAACTATATAGAATAATAAATCTCTTAATGTATGTTGATGAGATTCTAATCATTTAGAATGATGTAGAGTTATAGTCATCAATAGAGGTTTTTGTTGTCTAGTCTAGTTTGATATAAAGTACTTGGGAAAGACTAGTCACATCCTAAGAATTAAATTTTGTTAAAATTCAGAAATTAGGATATTGGGTCTATCTCAAACTGCTTAAATAGATTAGATTCTAGCCAAATATAGCATGTAATACTTCAATAAAGGATTCTTTCCTTTTAAGTTTGAAGTTCCTTTATCTAAAACATATAAAAGGAAGAGCATATTAAGACGGTTCCTAATATCATATCAGTAGGAAGTCTTTATGCTATGCTATATACTAGGCTAAATATCTATTTTGCGGTGGACATGGTAAGCAAATATCAATTGAATCAAAGATCACTTAATTTAGTGGGAGTAAAGCGTATACTCAAATATCTTAGGAGAATGAGAGATTATATGCTTGTCCACAAAAGTGAAGTTTTGATAGTTACTGGATATACAAATATTGACTTGTAGTTTGATTGTGATTCATGAAGTTGGACTTCAAGATATGTGTTCATCTTAAGTGGTGAAGATACACATTAAGCGTAAGTATTATCTCATTAGAGAGATATGAGTACTTAAGAAGTAGTAGTAGAAAAGATAATTTATGCAATAAATCTGGTTGTAGCTTATTTCCAAGCCTTGCCTTAGAGTAACTATGAATTACTCTAAAGGGAGATAAGTGTCGGATATAAGGTAAATTGTCTTTGAGGGAAAGTGGGAGATTGTTGGGGTTTATGCCCTAAAATCTAATTTCTTGGCATGTCATAAATAATTAATTTGTTTAATTATAAGAGACTATCTATAAATGAACTAATGGGACATTATCTTAGTCCATGAGATGCATAGTATGTGATTTAGTTACTAAAGATATAAATCACAAGTTCTTTGTAAACTCAGAATTTTAGTTCGTAGTTGGTGATGAAATTGGGCGTTTCATCTGCGAAGACTATAACATATCAACTATGATGATTTGTCTTGATCATGGAAGTGGAGACTTCTAGTTGGTATGTTGATATGTTTTAAGAGTTAAGACATATTGAACTAGACTGCTGTGAGGTTTATTATTCTCCTAACGACTGTCAAATGAATAATAAATCTCATGACTTCTATTTACATTAACTCTAAATCCTGAGAGAATAATGGACTTGATCATGAGATGTAAGTTGCTTTGATATATCAGGAGTGAGATTTATGAGTCACGGTTAAAACCTCAGTATGTTGGACAGCCGCATTTAATGTTGATGGAACATATATTCTCAAGATGGAATTCATAATCTCTTAACGGAGACATAAAATATCACTTGAGATAAGTTTAATGAGTTTGGTTATTCAAGAGAGTTGGGCCCAACCACTTTAGTAAGTTGTTACTAAAGTATATATTTATGAAATTGGATTTCATAAATATATGATGAATAACGTAAAGGATTAAACCGGGTACTCAAGGATTAAGATGTAGTAATCTTCAAAGTGGTAGTCTACATTCATGATTTTGTATTACTACGAATATTTTAATGAAGGGGTTGCATGTATAATAAAGTCTTGGGATATAATTTATAGATAAGGCCTAGAGTGCAACTATATTTATATAGTGGTATTAAATATAGTTAATGGTAACTTTGGACTTGTCAAGTGTTGACAGAAAAGCTTAAGGCCCATTGGAGCTAGTGTCTTATTGGTCCCTTTTGGTTCCACTCCAAGCCACATACTAGAGCTCAATTGGAATGGCCCAAAAGGCTAGCCCAATTAGATAATCAGTTGTATATAAGGAGAGAAACATACAAAATTTCATAAGTGCTTTTTCATAAGGATAAGATGAAGGTCTTTCATAAGAGACTTCTCATAAGGAATGAAATGGTTTGTATGTGAGTGTTGGACACTCATTATTCTCTCCTTGGAAACTGATTGAGAGACCACACATCTTGGGTATCAAGTGGAATTGGAGTGAAGATTAAAAGTTTTTCCCAAGAACTTCTGATCTTCGTTTTTGTATTTCATCACACCAAGGTACGCTTTCTTGTTCTTAAATTCTGAAACTTACATAGTACATGTTATCTATTGCGAATGAAGTAGATCCGTTAACTTTTCCACTGCGCATGTTTTGTATGTGATACAAACATGCATTTTTCCTACATGTATAATGATTGTGACTGATCGGCTGAGTTTTTTGGGTTTGCTATAGCGGTGAGCGGCTAATTTATGGTGGTGGATGGGTTTTAATGGTGGCTAGTGATTGGTGGGTTTAGCCGGTGATTGGGTTTGGTGGATTTAGTGGTTGTAGGTGGTGCTTGGTGGTGCGAGCTCAAAGGTGGGTTTAGCCAGATATGGGTATGGCTTTGGCGATTTTTGGTGGGTTTTGCCGGTGATTTTGTTTGCTAGGATTGGTGGTGATTGGCAATGTTGTTGTTGTATCAGTGGGCATGTGATGATGTTGCTGTGTCAGTGGGCCTGTGGTGTTATTGCTGTGGCGGTGGGTCTGTGGTGTTGTTGTTATGGCAGTTGGTCTGTGATGTTGTTGCTGTGGTGGTGGATTGTGAGAGAGAAGACAAAGAGGACAGGCGAGAGAGAAGAGAAGACACAGAGAAGGGAGTGAGAGTTAGTACAAAGAAGAGAGATGAATAAAAAATTAATAAAATTTTTAGAACATTTGTCCATAGTCATACCGTTTCAAAGATAGAAGGTTACTATAGCATGTCCTAAAAATATTTGAGATTTGGCACATCTTATGAAGCACGGATTTTGGTGTTCGGTGTGCCAAATATGAGTTAGCTTCAAATAATGACTAATAATAGTAAGAGCATTAGCATCCGGTATCTTCAAACTATTCTATTTTACCATCTCAAAATCTACTTTATCTATTATATCATACAATTTTATAATACACCCAACATCCCAACTTTTATTTTCCTATACAACATCTTTAAATAATATAAACAACTTAATAAAAATAATATATCCCTACTCTCTCTTTCTTCTTTACAATCCTTTACAACTTCTCTCTCCTGCTCTCTGTCTCTCTCTCTTAACCACCCAAACCACCCCAGATCAACCCTCCACTGCCCCACTGCCCACCAAAATCCCACCTGTTAAAAATCAACCCACACCACAACACAACTCATAACCTCCACCACATGACTCACACAGCCCATAACCTCTACAACCCGCCACCACATGACCCGCACAGCCTATAACCTCCACCATGCAGCCACCACCTGACCCACGCCATCCAAACCCACCACTTGCTCCACGCCTCCAAACCCACCACTTGACCCACGCCATCCAAACCTGACCCACGGCATCCAAACCCACCACCTGACCCACGACCAAAACCACCACTGTAACCACCTGTTACCACCACCACCACCACAAACAAACCTAAAAAAGCTACCAAAACTCAAACAAGCTACCACTAAATTAAACATTTAAACAAAAAACCCATCAACCCATTAAGAAAAAACTTAATCTTAAAATCAAAAAAACTCTAACAACTAAATTAAACACTTAAAAACAAAAAACTCCAACAACTAAATCAAACACTTAAAAGCAAAATCCCATTAAAAGCAAAGCAAAAAAATCATAAACTTCAAGACCATGCTGCCACTAGACCCACACTGCCAAGACCACACCGCTGAAACCACCAAACCCACGCTAGACCCACGACCCATGCCAGGAAAAAACAACCATTGTGAGAGAGATGTGAGAGAAACAAGCCATGTTTTGTCAAGAGTAGGCCTGTTCATGGATCTACCGCCATTGATAGATACCGGTATGATCGCACTGATTCGCCCCCCTTAGGGCTCCGCCAAAGGTTTTCGGCACGGTGGTCAGCAGTATCTCTTCATTGCCAATGTCAGACTTGTGCGGCCACTAACAGCGAGATGTGCACACCGTTGAGAATCGAATCGACATGATATATATATATATATTTTTTTTATAAATATCGTGTTACGCGTCAGAGTTAGGTCTTGTCTTGCTTTTTCTAAAGAAAAACAAAAAACAAAACGATGCCATTTTTGTTTCACTGTGTAAGATATTTTCTTTTCTCTTTTGCTCTCAGCCACACACGTCTTTTCACTTTTTCTCCTCTTTAGCCTCTCAGCCACCTTATTTTTCTTCCAAACCAGCAACCCTAATGGCCTAATCTCGCTGAGTGTTTCCCTCTTAATCTCAGATTCTCAGGCTCCCACCTAACCATTTTTCTCTTTTCTTTTGCTTTCAGCCACATAATTTTTCTTCCATACCCTAATCCCGCCGAACAAACAGTATTTTTTCCTTCTCAACTTCTCAATCTTAGTCTCCCACCTAACATAATTTTTCTTCCATACCCTAATTCTGCTGAACAAACAGTAGTTTTTCCCTCTCAAATTCTCAATCTTAGGCTCCTAGTGCCACCTAACCTTCCACTATTTAAGAACACAAGCTCTCAATCTCACACTCTCAAGACTCATCTCTGATTCTCAGTCTCACTCTCTCAGACTCTCACAAAGAAAGACTTTCCTCTCAAGGTCTCACGGAATTCCTAATCCCTAAATCAGTTAGTCTCCCTCTCATCTTTGTTCTCCACTATGGCTCTGCCACTATGGAGTTCTCTCTTTGGTGACCCTAACCCCTAATTTTTTTGGTTTTATTTTGAGGTCACTGAATGTTTCTTGTTGATTCTAAATTTTTTTTGGGGGTTATTTTCTTGTAATTTCAGGGGTAATTTAAGAGATTTAGCTTTAGCCTAGTAAAGGACTAAATCTCAAAGGCTTAAATTGTTCCTAGGTATTTTTTCATACTATTTATATTTGTTTTGAGTTTTGAGTTTTGATTTTTAATTTTTTTTCTTTTCTATTTGATTTTGTTTTTAGGGTTATTTTTTATTTTGTTTTTAGTTCACCATGTTGTGTCGAACTTTCATGTTTGTGTTTGATTTTGCTTCTAGTTTTTTTTTATTTTTTATTTTTTTTAAGGTTCACTCATGTTGTTTGCTATTTGATTTTGTTTCTAGGGTTCAAAGATTGTAAATTTATTTTTTGATCATCCTATTGATTGATTATACTATTGTGATTTTAGTTTATTATATGTGTGTGTGTGTGTGTGTGTTTTAAGGTTCACTCATGTTCTTTGCTGTTTGATTTTGTTTTTAGGGTTCAAAGATTGTAAATTTATTTGTTGATCATCTTATTGATTGATTATACAATTGTGATTTTAGTTTATTATATTATGCCATTATGGTTTTTGTTGATTATCTTGTTGTAATTTTAGCACTGAGAAAGCTACTTGTATAGTTTTTGTTTACTAATATGTTATTGAAATTAGTGTATGACTGCGTGTTTAAGTTAAAGATTGCTTGCTTAATTTATTTGTTGTTGATTCCTTAATTACTATGTATATGTATATGTATATGTGATTGTTATTTATATTGATGTAATTACATCATGGTTGCTCATGCTTCTTCATCTACCCCCACTATTGAGCCTACTCCTAGTCCATGTACTAAGGCTAATAAACCAATACACATTCTCCCATTCCACCATCAGGTGTTACACCCCCTCAAACACAAATAGAAACTCAACAAGCTACTATTAATGGTGGTAAAGAGCCATCTAAGATATGGGATCATTTCTCTAAAATAGAGGGTTGTGACCCTCTTTACCCTAAGTCACAGTGCAACTATTGCCAAATACGTTATAATTGTCTCCCAAAAAGAAATGGAACCTTTGCCATGTGGTCCCATATAAAATCTGGTTGTAAGAAGTACCCCATAGGCATGATAAAGGCCAAACCACTTTGAGTTACCAAAGTAAAAAAGAAAAAAGAAAAAAAAAAAAGAGGAGAGGGAGAGGGTGTTAATGAGCTAGTGTTGAGGAAGTTTAGTGTGGAAAGACTAAGGATGGCCTTGGCTAGGATGATTATAGTTGATGAACTACCTTTTAGGTTTGTTGAGCATGGTGGGTTCATTGATTTTATGGTAGAGGTAGAGCCTAGGTTTGAAGTTCCCTCATGTTACTGTTGTAAAGGATTGTCTTAGACTTTACATTAGGGAGAAGGAGAGTTTGAGAAAGGTTTTAATGACTGGTCAAAGAGTGTGTTTGACAACTGATACTTGAACTTCAATTCAAAACCTTAATTACCTTGGTTTGACTGTATGTGGACATAACAGAATGGGAGTCACCACCTTGGTTTTGCAATGGTCTAGGAACTATATATATAAAGTCCTCTCGAGGAAGGACCATTGATCTTTCTACCAGAGATATAGGTTCAGAGTTAAGGTACGGTCTTGGGAAGGTGTTAGGCACCCAAAACCACCCAACCTTAAGATTGGCTTCCTCTTATTGTGTCTTATGTCTTAATCCTATTAAATGCACACTCAATATTGTTATTCTAAACTCACACACACACACACACACACACACACACACACACACACACACACACACACACACTAACATTCATCTAACAATCAACATAGCATCAAACATCCCTAACCACACATTTATTATGCTTGTCATCACATCACAAACCCTAACATACATCTAATCATGCATATCATCACATCATAAACCCTAACATACTTCTAATCATGCATATCATCACATCATAAACCCTAGCATTCATCTAGCATGGCATCTCCTAACATTCATTTAGCATACAAGTCGAACCAGCCTAGCATTCATCTATCATGGTATGGCATAAACCTTAGCATATATCTATCATCATGTCATCATATCACATCCAAAGTAGAAACACCAGCATAAAAAGGTTCAAGCAAACATGTGATTAAGCATAACTCTTCCTGTAGACACTGCATTTTGTACCCCTTACGACTCGGGCCCCCGTTCCTCAATGATGCTGAAATTATAAAACCCAAGATTGGTTTAAGGCCCAATCAGATGTTAAATTGACTTGAGGAATGTTAAAATGGAAAATATAACTTTTAATGAGTAAATAAATGTATTTTTGGAAAATAAGGACCAAGGGAACCCTCGGCCTGTGCACGTAGGAATCAACTTGCGCGCATGGCCACGATGCATGCGTACGCGGGCTCAAACCTGCGCACGCATGGTGGATTCCAGAAACTATGAAAGGAATGTTTTTTACATTAAAAATGAGTTTTGGAATGAATCCCACATCATTTGGGAGTCGTTCCAAACCTCTATTTTCACACTATAAGTAGCCTTACATGGTATATTTTTAAGACACATAGAAATCCCACGGGAAAACACTAAGATTCACTAGAAATAGTGAATCAAAGAGGGAGTTTTTCACAAAACATCCTCAAGACAATTTTCTTTTGATTGGGACCTTTTCTGGCCTTGATCTTCAAGTTTAAGATTACTAATCACTTTTTATTAATTATGGATTGATTTGACTGAGGGGAACGGTAAAAAATCAAGCTTGAAGAGCTTTTGTTTTGAGGTATTAAGTTCTAAGTTTTTCTTTTTATTTCTTGCTTTTATTTATGTTTTAATCTTGCTTCTTTGCTTGTTATATGTTTTAATATGTTTATGTAGTCTAGGTTTGTGCAGTTTTTATGTTTTAATGCATGTTAGGTTGCTAGATTATTGTTTTGAAGTCTTGCTTTGTTTTTTGTGCTGCTGTGTTCTTAGCTAGGGTTTCTGTGGCCAAAATCACGTGCGCATTATTTTGCATGCGTATGCAAGCTAGATTATGCGTATGTAGGCTTGTTCATGCGTGCGTAGGCCGCTGCCCAGAAACTCTAATTTAGGTTTTTGCTTTGTTTTCTTTGCTTTTGTTCATATGTTATGCCTCTGATTGTCCCCTCCTTTACATGTTTTAATCCTTGTTCTATGTTTGTTATTTTTTTGTCTTTCACATGATTAAATTAGGGTTTATCTTTGGATTTCTTTGTTTTGATGCCATGAACACGCATTCAAATGTTCATGCATGAATGCCATAGGTGCTGAGTTGCTGTAAGGTAGGTGAGGTAAGTCATGCATTCACATTCCCATGCATCTTTGAATATGATTTTACCTTGATGATTGAGATAAACATGTTTGTTTGGTTGAGTTCTTCTTGAAGTATAGATGCAATCACATATTTGCTTGGATCTTTCTATGCCCATGTTGCTACCTTGGATATGATATGTATGATAGTAACATGCTAGGGTTTATGTTATGCCATGATAGATGTATGATTATGTCTTTTTGGGATGATTGATGCCATGTTATGTGTTTAGATATATACTAGTGTGTGTGTGTGTGAGTATAGATACAATATTGAGTGTGCCTTTAATAGAGTTAAGACATAAGACACAATGATGGGAAGCCAACCTTAGGGTTGGTTGGTTTTGGGTGCCTAACATCTTCCCAAAACTGTACCTTAACTCTGAACCCATATCTCTGGTAGTAAGATCAAAAGGTCCTTCCTCAAGAGGACGCTATATATATGGTTCCTAGACCATTTGCAAAAACTAGGTGGCGACTCCCTGTTGTGTCCACACTTCCAAACAAACATGTTCAAGTCTATCATTAAACATACATCATGCGTGTTCATATGAATGCATGACTTACCTCACTTACCTTGCTACACCTCAACACCTATGGCATTCATGCATGAACATGTGAATGCGTGTTCATGGCATCAAAACAAGAAAATAAAGATAAACCCTAATTTAAACATGTGGAAAGTGAACAAACTATATATATATATATATATATATATATATATATAAGGGATCAAAACAGAAGAATATTTATGCAAGGAAATAAGAAATAGAATTAGAAAAAATAGGGTTAGGGTTTCTGGGCAGAATCATGTGCATGCATGAACAACCCTGCGTGTGCATAATCCAGCCTACACACGTAGCCAGGATTATGCGCATGTGGGTTTCGGCCCAGAAACCATAGCAACACGAAAAACAGAGCATAACTTCTAAACAAGAATTCTAACAACCTAACATGTTTTAAAACATAACAACTACAAGAACCTAAACTATATAAACATATATGAACATAAAGTAAGCAAAGAAACAAGATTGAAAGTAAGATTAAGACAGAAAATAGAGAAAAGAGTTTAGAACTCAATACCTCAAAACAAAAGCTCCTAGGCTTGATTTTTGACCGTTCTCCTCAGTTAAATCTATTCACAATCAATAAAAAGTGATTAGTAATCTTAAACTCAAAGATCAAGGCTAGAAAATGCCTCAATCAAAAGAAAATTGACTTGAGCATGTTTTGTGAAAAAGTCTCTCTTTGATTCACTATTTCTAGTGAATTTTAGTGTTTTCACTTAGGATTTCTGTCTTTTTTTGAAAATGTACCATGTATGGCTATTTATATTGTGAAAATGGGGGTTTGGAATGACTCTCAGACGATGTGGGATTCGTTCCAAACCTCAGTCTTTAATGCAGAAAACTTGCTTTTCATAGTCTTTAGAACCCTTCATGCGCATACAGGATCGAGCCTGCGTGCGCATGCATCATGGCTACGCGCGTAGGTTGATTCCTGTGTGTTCATGTCGAGGGTTCCCTTGGCTTTACTTTTCCAAAAATAGATTTATTTGCTCATTAAAAGTTATATTTTCCATTTTAGCATTTCTCAAGTCAATTTAACATTTGATTGGGCCCTAAACCAACTTTGGGTCTTAGAATTTTAGCATCATTGGAGAATGGGGGCTCGAGTCATAGGGGGTACAAAATGCGGTATCTACACTGCACATTATATTGATGTTGATTGGGTTTATCATAAAAAGATTTTGAATTTCTGCCTAGTACCCGATCATAAGGGTGAGACCATTGGTAGGGTGGTTGAGTATTGTTTGCTTTAATGGGGGATAGATCATATTTTTACAATTACCTTTGATAATGCAAGCTCAAATGATGTGCCCATAGACTATCTTAGGACGGAAACAGAGGATAGGGTGGGTAGCCTCTTGGGTTGTGAATTCCTTCATATGCGATGTTGTGCCCATATTTTGAATTTAATTGTGCAAGATAGGCTAAAGGACCTTAATAACTCAATTGTTAAGGTTCGTAATGTAGTGAGGTATGTGAAATCCTCTCCTAATAGATTTGAGAAGTTCAAGGCATGTGTTGAAAAAGAAAAAATTCAAAGCAAAAGTTTGGTATGCCTTGATGTGTCTACTAGGTGGAATTTAACTTACTTAATGTTAGAAAGTGCACAAAAGTTTGTGGCTGCATTTGAAAGGATGGAGGATGATGATGGGCATTTCCTTCGTTATTTTGAGGATCCATCTAGTGGTCCCCTTCGGTTTTTAGATTGGGAAAATGTAAGATTTTTTACAAAGTTTCTTGGTATGTTCTATGAGGTAACTTTAAGATTTTCTAGTTCTTTGTTTGTGACTACTAATATGTATTTCCATGAGCTTGTTAGTCTTTAAGACCAATTAAATCTATTGTGTAATGGTAGGGGTGATCCTTTGTTAAAGGGTATGGCACGAAGAATGAAATTGAAGTATGATAAGTATTGTGTTGATAGGATAAATCTGATGTTGTTTGTGGCTGTTGTGGTTGATCCTAGATATAAATTGAAATATGTGAAGTTTTGATTTAAGTAACGGTATGACAAGGAGAAGGCTGATGAGTTAGGATTGAGAATTAGGGAAGCTTTGAATAGATTGTATAGGCACTATAGTGGAGCAATGGGGACCCCATGTGGTGCTAGTGCTAGTGGGACTACTGAGTTTGGTGATAGTAATGTTGCTGCCATGTCCTCCATGCTAAGTGTTTAGTAGTGTAGAAGAGAGGATGAATAGGTATAATAACATATACAAACAGCACTTAGCAGATAAGGATAGTGTAAAATGCAAATCTGAATTGGACCGATACTTGTTAGAAGCTAGTGAAGATTCGGAGACCGAAGACTTTGATATTCTTGATTGGTGGAGGGTGAACTCTTCAAGATATAGGGTCCTTTCTTAAGTTGCCCGTGATGTTTTGGCGATTCTTGTCTCTACTGTTGCATCAGAATCTATATTTAGCACAGAGGGTCGTGTTTTGGATCCTTTTCGTAGCTCATTGTCTCCCAATACTGTCAAAGCTTTGATTTGTACACAAAATTGGTTGAGGTCTAAGGATTCAACTGAACCAATTAACCTATGAGAGGCAATGGATGAAGTGGAAAACTATGAACTTGAATCGGGTAATGTGTTTACGTTCTTTTCTAATTTTTTCTGCTTTTGTTATTTATAAATTCTCTTGTATTTTATCTATTAGTTATTTATTTATTTGTGAGTTATTATTTATATACATTTTGTTTTGTTTTTTGTTTTGTTTTCCCTTTTAGAGCTTGCACCAAAACCCACCGTGGGTATATATTCTGTTCTAGATGGATTTGGAAGGTGAGGTTTTTTTTTTGGACTTAGCTAAGGATCTAAGGTAACTTAAAAATTTTATGTTTGTTGGCTGCTGTTTGTAATGGTGCTAATTGTCATGTGTTGCTTTCTACTTTCTACTTATCATTATTTTTTGGGGATTAACATGTAGGGATGAAGTTTTTTGTATATGATGACTTAGAGTTGGAGTTGTTGGCTGGCTGATTGCAGGAATTTTTTGTGCAGATATTTTGCTAACTTAATCATGGAGAGGACCAGATTAGGATTGTCTGGGTGCTTGGGCTACTACTGGTTGGTGGCTTGAAGCTTTTGTTGCTACTCTCTCTTTATTTTTGTTTACTAGATGCACACATGACAACACAAGCACTGAATGCACACTTGCAAATTATTAGACTATCAGTCTTAGTATACTAGACTACCTCCATTTTTTTGGTGTGAAAAATATGTAGTTGTGTAGTGTACCAACTGTATATTTTAGTCGTGGGTTCCAGTTAGCTAAACTGGTAAAGTCTCTGATGGTTGTATAAGAGATCTGAGGTTCAATCCCTACCTACACCAAAAACTGATTGGTGTCTTGATCTGATGATAAAGAGTTATCATCAGGAGCGGGCGCCATAGGTTGAAACTTTCTCAAAAAAAAAAAAAAAAAAAAAACTGTATATTCTGGTCCTACATCCATTATGTATATTTGTATAGTGCTTCTCAAGCACTACTTGACTACTTTGTAGTGCTGTACTACTACTCCTCCCTATGGTTGTGTTACTACTTATATTTTATGAAAGTTCACTTGGTGTATAAAACACTAGTGAATGTTTAGACCCCCAATTTCAAAATAACCAACACAAGCTTATACTTAAACAATATATGTGCAGAATGATAAGTACAAGCAATACCCAAATAAACAAACTACTCTAAACCATAATTAATCACAACACAACAACAATTAAAAGGCAAGAGTAAGGGTTAGAGAGATGCAAACACAAAAATAACACTGACACGTGTTATCAAAGAGGAAACTGAAGAACTCGATGAAAAACCTCTCCGCCGCCCTCCAAGTGGTAAAGTGATCCACTAAAGAATAAAGTTAGAATACACAAATAGTAATAGACCCTCCAAGCCTAATCTACCCAATGCACCTGAGCTCTCCAAGCTTCTTTCTCTAACAAGGTTAAGCCTAACCGTGTCTTCTTTAGCTTTCCGGATCCTGCAATAAGCCAATTGCATCAACCAAATAAATTAGTCATCTCTGAACTGCTTCCCAAGCATCAAATTACCTTCTCACTGATATGGTTATGGTGAGATAAAGATTTGGCTAATAAAGCTCTCAAAGGTATGTCAATGGAGATGGTGAGAGTAGAGGAATTTGGAGAATCAAATATCTAAGATTGCGGATGAGGTAATCTTGTTTTTCTCTAGGGTTTCTCTCACAAAATTCTCTCTGGAAGCTCTCTACATTTCGTGGGTATAAGGGTATTTATAGTAGGGTATGTGAGGAATGTGAAAAGTCATTTTTCTACAAAACAGGGTGTTCATAACTACCAGGCCAAATTGTCCTTTTTGTCCTGTAGTGCTCTAGCTGTCGTGACCTTTCAGCTTCCCGCATGCTTCACACGTGTGGCATTTTGGCGAGTCGCTAGTCGTGAATCACTCGCGAGAACTTCTTTGAATGCTCACACACTTGATATCTTCACACTCTCTCACACACAACCCTTACATGATTCCCACCTAAATACAGGGTATCTAATTGCTAAAATACAAGAAAATTTGGCAGGGAATAAAGCCAACACATGGTTGAATAAATTCAACCTTACAATCTCCCTCTTTGGCTATTCCGTGACAAAACCCTAAAACAGTCTCTAGACTTAAAATGTGAGTTAGGAACAATTGCCAAAACTCACTCACACCTAACTCTAGATTCTATGAAGCTCTTGAACTATACAGACAAATTTTCCTGAAAACAATAACACAAGAAGTTCATTGTAAGAAGAAATCTTGAAATGCATATGGAGCAAGCACAATGCGATCAAGCAATAATGAATATAACAATAAAGCATGGCTTGACCAAACAAGAACAATCACTATAAATAGTGACCATAATGATCATTCACACAATGAATGAACATCCGGACATGCAAGCTCATAAGCTCAATACAAAGTATCATTTGCATGTCCAACACTCAACCGATGCAAGAACACTAAAGTTATTGCATCAAGGATACAAGATCCGACAAGGGCATAAGTGTACTAAAGATAATGCAAACATAATCTAAAAGTACTAAAAAGCTACAAAGCAAAGGTACATATTTAAGCATTGTCAAGTACACAACAGAAAACATAAAGGCTTTTCTTGCTCTTCATTGCATTTCAACATTGCTCCCCCTTTGATCTAGCTCTTCCTCCCCCTACCATTACACTCCCCCTATCATGAACCATCTCCCCCCTTTTGTCAAGGAATAGCTAGTCCTCATTTTCCTCTAGCTTCCTTTGAATTTGGTCCAATTGAGTTTGGAGAGATATGAACTTTGTGTCAAACCGGGTGTGTTGTGAGTGCATGATAGATGCGAGTCCGGACAACTTGGTGTTGATGTCTTGTATGGATGCCATAATGTTGTCTAACTTCTCATCATAGGGATGTGACCTAGAGCTTGAACCACTATAAGGAGCATGACTCTCTTGCTTGACGCCCTTTCGGCTGTGACCTATGATAGCATTGAGAATGCGAATGTTGATTGGACTTTGCATAGGATGAGGGTACTTATCTTCCAGTGAACGCCTTTAAGCTTCAAAATTTTTGAAATGAGGCAACAAAAAGGAAGGCTGTTCCTTGAGGCCTTTCTCTCAGCATTCTTGCTCAAAATATGGAAGATGTGTGAGCAAATATCAATTTCTTCATCAGTGATCAAATCATGAAGAAACAAAGCCTGACCAAGATTCATGTACCCGGTGCTTGGGAGAGGATATAGATTGTGAAACATAATTGTTGTGAGATAGTGATGATACATTTACTGATTTCCCATTAGGAGAGAACTCCAAGTTTTCTCCGAAAGCATCCTAAAGCATGTCAACATCCGGATCCAAATCATCATACACCGGTGGTTTGAGAAATACCGGTTGGTTGATTTTCAGAATGATAGCAAGATAGGAAGGTGTGACCGTGAAGTCATTTCCCTTTACCTAACATCTCAGCTCATCCCCATCAAAAATGGCATTTGCAAAAAATTCTTTCATAAGCTCTTCGTACGGATCTTCAAAGTTGGATAGAAGATAGTTCCAATCCTTGGTGGCAAACCATTTTGGAATGTTCATATGGAGAAGAGAAGCTTGCTCAACCACCCTTTCAACCAACATGGGGTAATCCTTGAAGTAGTTCACATAAGCTTGATATGCAGCATATAATCTAAACTTATTGGCATCATAAAGTTTTGTTGATGATCGAGTCTTCTTCGACTTAGGGGAGAAGCTGTCAAAATCAATTATCGGTTCTTTTCCCTTGCTACTATCTCCTTTCACAGCTGATTTCTTGAAGGGGGACATCTTCAAGCAATATCATGTAATATCAAAGAGCAAGGTGAAACACAAATGGCTACAAACTTGATTAGCAACAAGTTAGTGCCAAAACAAAAATTTTGAATTAAAACCCTAAAAACTGGAATTTAAAGAGTAACTAAAAAAAATGACATGTGAAGATATAAAACATCAAAACATGATAGAATCATGGCATTAAGCACTCAACATGTCAAAGTGTGTGTGTGTGTGTGCATCATATGCAAAAGTGTGCATCTAGGGCAAAGTGTAAAAACACATAATCATTTGATGTTTCAAAATCAAAGAAACATGATTATCCCTACAATCTTTGTATTCAATGGAATCCAAAGAGACACACAAAAACATCTAAGAGACATTTAATCATGAACATGGTATGCATAACACAACACAAAACATAGTATAATGCATAAAAATGAAAAAACAACCATGTAAGCATGTAGAATAAGCATTATACCAACAAAACCAACAAAACATATATATCAAACTCATCAAAACATCAACAAAACCATATTCAACAACCATATTTCCATATCTCAACATATACACAAAATCCAAGAAAACTAGGGCTAGAAACTTAAAATACATTGAAAATAAGAGAAAACCCATACCTTTTCTTGAAGATTGATGAAGGATTAATAAAGAAAATGGAGGTTTTGTGAGTGACAATGGAGGTTTTGGGGGAGGGAGAGGTAGACAAGACAAGGTGTGTGCATGTGATGTGAGGGAAAATTGGAAAGTTTTTGAAAATTATCTGAGATTTAACCCTATTTATGCAAAACACGCGTTTTTTGCAACTCAACTAACCCGTGAGTAAGTCGCCAAAACGAGTTGCCAAAATCCCTTGTACAAAATTTTGAAAATTTTGTCTAAGTCTTTTTCGTGACTAGAAGGTCCACCTGTGAGTGAGTCGCAAAACCTTTTGTGTAAGCTCGCGACCAAGTTGTTAGGACATATGTGATTCGTTGTTAGGAACATATGTCAATATAGAATTGGCTAATCTTTAACAAAACGCACTTTATTTGTAATTGGGTAGATCTAGGATGTGTTTAATGCTTCAAGGAACAAGGTTTCAAGATCAAGTGTTAAAGCCATGCAAATCTGTTCAAGAAAACAAGTGGAGAAGTGCTAGATTTTAAAGCTCGACAGCTAGTATCTATTGAGGTTTAAAAATTTGTTTTAGCCCGATGCTCGACAGCTATCTCGATAGATAAGGTATCTATCGAGATTTAAGAAAATCAGTTTTTCAGATTTGATTTCACTCCAATCTGTGAATAGATGTTTAAGCTTTCTTTTCTCATAACCCTAAACATATATAAGGATTGTTTTAAGGACTGTCACAGCTGATGCAACTTAATGCAAAAGTTTTTCACAAGCATATTGTGAAACAGAGACATATGCCCTAGTTCATCTTTTTCTATTCAAGAAGCTGCTGTGTTTGTACACCGTAGGGTTTTGTAACCAAGGAGCTTCATGATCTTTATCGTGTTGATGAACTGAAGAACTTTGCAGCCAACATCTTTCTCAAGTTGGTGAGTAAGCCACGTACTGGGATCCACGCATCAAATTGGTTAGTCACGTACTGGGGTAAAGGTTCAACTGGGTATTGGGGTAAAGGTTCAACTGTAGGTTGGTATAAAGTACTGAGATTCCTTTACTTGTAACCGCTTGTTGTGATAATAGTGAATTCTCGAGAGTGGTGACCTTAAAATCACCCGGTGGGGTTTTTGCCGTGTAGGTTTTCATCATTCGTAAACAAATCACCATGTCAATTTATTTTCTGCTGCATTTTAACTTAGTTGGTGATTTGTTTGTGCTACCATGCTTATTGCATGCAAATTGAATTAATTAATTAACTTGGCTAATTAATTGGTTAATTCATCATAAGGGGTCAATACATTCTTGGCCTGTCACAAGTCGCGAAAATGAGTTGCAAAAATGACCAAAACCCAGAAATTTTTGAAAAATTTTCTAAGTGTTTTTCGCGACTGGGGGACTCACTCGCTAGGGAGTCGTGAGAGCTTCTAAGTAAGCTTGAGACTAGGGCCTCGCGACTAGCATGACCCGCGAGTGAGTTGACAAAAACAGAGTTGTAAAAATTTTGGATTTTCTAAAAATTTTCAAAATAAAACACTTTCCAAGAACAACTAAAAATACTCAAAAATCATTTTTTGTTTGATCAACATATGATTGAGTATGTACAACACATTTAATCAAGTACAATCACACAAATGAATAAGGCATTCATTGAACATGGACATGTGTGATGTGTGTAGGTACCAAATGTGAGATAGTCCTTAGTCTAATATAAAGTTTCAATGATCAATTCAACCAAGACATACACAATTAGCACTAAGTAGAGTGACCAATCTTAATTATAGAAATATGCTTATATGACCTCCCACAAAACTTGATTACATAACATTGAAGCATTTCTTTTGGCTTCTTACATAACATTTGATCATTTAAGAACAAAAACATCTTATTTTGAGATCGATGCCTGAAATTTTTGATATTTCAATTTTGAGAGTAAGCCTTTGGCTTTTTGGGCATCATACATTTTCATTACAAGTCGCTTTCCCTTTTTCCTAGTCAAATACTAGTATGTGCGACGGTTTTTGTAGCTCATTATCTCTTTTCGAGATTTGACATTTGTTGAGCTATAAGCAAAAACATAAAGGAGTGGAAAGATATATAGGCACAAGTCTATGCATGTCTCAAGATCAACAAAACTATTGGCTAATCATTCATGACAAGTTTGAAGATCTATTTACAACAATCACATAGATGTCAAGATTTTTCCCACAATAATACAAGTGCATAGAGAACAAGCTAAGCTCGTAAATGCACAAAGCCATTTGTACGGAGGTACAAGGCCAAACATGCGTGTGACAAAACACAATAATGCCAATCAAACTCTTTGGATTTTCTACTTTTTATGTGTTTTTGGATTTTTGACACAAAACAAGTAAAGATTGATCAAAAAGAACAAACATTCAAAGCCTTTAAAAAACAAACAAACAAAAATAGTAAAAACATGCTAAACATGTTACCATCAAAGTAGTGTGTGCTTTACTCAAGTGAGACCAAATCAAGATAGATAAGTAAAACACACAACACACATGAGATTCAAGGAATTGTATCGACACCGATGGTCTTACAGAGCGATTCAAACTATGGACCATCGAGAGGTTTGGTGAAGATGTCTGCCTTTTGGTTATATGTGTGGATGAACTCAAGACATACGATTTTATCTTCCACCAAATCCCAGATGAAGTGTTAACGAATCTCTATGTGTTTGGACTTTGAATGCTAAACAGGATTCTTGGAAAGATTTATGGCACTAGCGTTGTCACAAAACACACTCATCATTTCTTGAGGAATCCCATAGTCATGAAGTAGTTTCTTTATCTAAAGAAGTTAAGTACAACAACTTCCAGCAGTTATATACTCGGCTTCAACTATAGAAAGGGATACCGAGTTCTGTTTCTTACTCATTCATGATACAAGATTGTTTCCAAGATAGAAATATCCACCTGAAGTGCTCTTTCGGTCATCTACACTTCCAGCCTAATTCGCATCCGAGTAACCGGTAAGACAATCATTGGAGTCTTTTGAGTACCACAGACCATACTCGGGAGTGCCATTAATATAGCATATGATTCTCTTCACAGCTGTCAAGTGAGACTCATTCGGAGTTGCTTGATAGCGAGCACAAACTCCCATACTAAATGCAATGTTCGGCCTACTTGCCGTGAGATATAGGAGGCTTCCAATGATGCTCCTATACAAAGTTGGACTCACTTTTACCCCAGAGGGATCAAGACTAAGCTTGGCAGATGAACTCATAGGAGTGGAGGCATGTTTTTTGGAATCTAGTCCAAACTTCTTGACAAGATTTCTAGCATATTTTTCTTGTGAAATGAATATATCATCCTTCCTTTGTTTAACTTGAAGGCCCAAGAAAAATGTAAGCTCCCCCACCATACTCACCTCAAATTCTTTCTTCATTTCTTCCGAAAACTTTATAGCACGAGCATCTATGGTGCCTCCAAATACTATGTCATCAACATATACTTGAGCTACAAGAAGGTAGTTCTCATTATTCTTAACGAATAGTGTCCGGTCAGCATATCCTCTTTTGATTCCTCTATCCAAGAGGTAATGTGTAAGCCGATCATACCATGCTCTAGGAGCTTGTTTCAAACCATAGAGTGCCTTCTTCAATCTCAAAACATGGTCCGGGAAGTAAGAATCTTGGAACCCTTTGGGTTGTTCGACAAAGACTTCTTCATTAAGGTATCCATTGAGAAAGGCACATTTCACATCCATTTGGTAGAGTTTGAAGTCCATAGTACATGCAATTGATAAAAGGATGCGAATAGACTTAAGTCTAGCTACGGGAGCAAAGGATTCATTAAAGTCTACTCCTTCTACTTGAGTGTAATCTTGAGCCACCAACCTAGACTTATTCCTTATTACCTCACCATCCTCATCGATCTTGTTTTTGAAAATCCATTTGGTGCTGATGACATGAGCATATTTAGGCCTTGGAACAAGTTCCCATACATCATTCCTCATGAATTGATTCAGCTCTTCATGCATTGAATCCACCCAATTCTCATCTTGAAGGGCTTCTTCTACCTTTTTCGGCTCAAATTGAGCAAGGTAGCAATGATACGTTACATGGTTTAAGATAAGTGTGCTACCCTTCCTAAGATGAAGATCTTCATCTAGAGACTCGATAATGTTACTTTTCGAATGGTTTTTAACTACTCTTGATGATGGCTTCTTTGAGGTGTACATGAGGTGTTCACAGCTTCTCCCCAAAATTTTTAAGGAATTTGCTTGTTGAGTAGCATAACACTTGCCATTTCTTGAATCACCCAGTTCTTCCTCTCAACCACCCCATTTTGTTGAGGAGTTTTAGGAGCTGAAAATTCTTTCTTGATCCCATTCTTCTCACAAAAAGACTCAAATCTTGCATTCTCAAACTCCTTGCCATGGTCACTCCTTATCTTGACAATAGGAACCCCTTTCTCGTTTTGAAGTTGTTAAGGACATATTTTATGTAATTGGCTAATCCTTTGACAAAACGCACTTTACTTGTAATTGGATAGATCTAGGATGTGTTTAATACTTCAAAGAATAAGAGTTCAAGTCTAGTACTGAAGCGATGCAAGTCTGTCCAAGAAACAAGTGAACAAGTGTTGATTCATTAAAGCTCGACACCTGCTCGACACCTCCTCAATCGATCGAGCTTTACGAAATTCAGATTTCCAAATTTGATTTTCGGCCCATACTTTTATATTTGTGGAGGGTTTCTTTTCTCATAACCCTAGACATATATAAGGCTTATTTTAGAGGCTGTCACATAAGAGAATACAAGGAGAACATATGCAAAAGGTGACTGATGCCTTATTCTCTCTGAAAGAAGCTACTGCGTCTTTTGCGCCTTAGGGTTTTGTAACCAAGTGCTTCTTGATCTTCATTGTTGATGAAGTGAAGAACTTTGCAGCCAACATCTTCTTCAAGTTGGTGCTTAAGTCGCATACTGAGATCCGCGCAATTGGTTAGTCATATATTGGGATTCGTGCATCAAAAAGGGTGGCGTTCATATATTGAAGAGTTCAGAGGTTCTAAAGTGGTAAAAGGTTTCTGCTGTGAGTTCATCTATGGGGATTGTAGAGTCTAAGGACAAATGTTTTGTACTAGATCTGAAACTTCTCTTTACTATAGTGGATTGCTTTTCGGGAAGGTTTCCCCCCAGGTTTTTTACTATGAAACTAGTTTGTTTCATTGGTTTTCCTGGGTCATCATATCTTGTCTTATTTATTTTTTCCGCTGCATAATATTGACATGATATTGATGTTTATTTGTTTTAATAAGGTTTATTCATAATAAATCTAATTAACAACTTGGGTTTAAAACTTGTTAATTATATCAACCAGGGTCTAAATTTCCCAACAGAAGTCTCTTGCAAAGATTTTCCATCTTCTCACATGCTTCCGATTTCTCTCTAAGAAATTCCACCCAAGTGTATCTTGAGTGAAGAAGCCCTAAGCAACGTGATGTAGAGATCACATTCACCTTTTGATAATTCAACTTTGTTTGTTTCCCCATTTGACAAGCGCCATAAATGGTCTTCTCCACTTTCCCAAATTTTGGGAGCCCTACAACGGCTTCAAGTTTTGACACTTTCGCCACTTGTTTGAAGTTTGCATGGCCAAATATTTGATGCCAGAGTTCCAACACATCAACACGGGCATTCCTACAAGAGATCTTTGGTATAGGAACTACTCCATAGCAATTGTCGGTAGTCCTATTTCCCTCTAAGACTTGAATCCCTACTTCATTGATGATCACACACCCCTTCTTTGAGAATTGAACAAGAAAGTCCTCATCACATATTTGAGTGATGCTTAAGGGATTCGCTTTAAGCCTTTTGATATAGAGAACATCCTTCAATAGAGGTAGCCCCAGTATCTCAATAGTCCCTTTGCCAAGAACTTGAGCATGGCTTCCATCCCCAAATGTCACATAGTCACCAACCTTCTCTTTGAGAGACTTAAACAATGATTTATCTCCTATCATATGACGAGAACATCCACTATCAAGATACCATAAACAAGAGTTAAATACCTTCAAAGAGGTGTGCACAAATAAGCAAGCATGGGACAAGCACTCTTGACCTTTAAAAAGAAAATCATCTTCATTTTCCATTCTCTTACTAGATTGAATTTTCTTTTTAAGATGATCAACCTTATCACACAATATTCTATTTCTTCTTTTATACTTCTTAATCAAAGAGTTTAACTCACATAGACTATTGTGTAGGACATGGTTCTTATGTTCAAAATACTTTAGCATATGAACAAATATTCTAGCATGTTTCTTTGTTTTTAATAACTCTAGGAGTTCATTGTTGGGACAATCTTCAAAAATACTCATAGAGTCATTATCACAAACATTTGAACCACAATTCAACATAGCCTTTTCCATAACTTCATCCATAGCTAAAAGGGGTCTAGGATCACACTTAGGATGTATAAATTCGACAAAGTGTATCCGCTCTGATACCAATTGAAAGTTCACTTGGTGTATAAAACACTAGCGAATGTTTAGACCCTCAATTTCAAAATAACTAACACAAGCTTATACTCAAACAATATATGTGCGGAATGATAAGTACAAGCAATACCCAAATAAACAAACTACTCTAAACCATAATTAATCACAACACAACAGTAATTAAAAGGCAAGAGTAAGGGTTAAAGAGATGTAAACACAGAGATAACACCAGCACGTGTTATCGAAGAGGAAACCGAATAACTCGGCGAAAAACCTCTCCGCCGTCCTCCAAGCGGTAAAATGATCCACTAAAGAATAAAGTTGGGATACACGAATATCAATAGACCCTCAAAGTCTAATCTACCCAATGCACCTGAGCCCTCCAAGCTTCTTGCTCCAATAAGGTTAAGCCTAACCGTGTCTTCTTTAGCTTTCCGGATCCTGCAATAAGCCCATTGCATCAACCAAATAAATTGGTCATCTCTGAACTGCTTCCCAAGCACCAAATTACCTTCTCACTGATATGGGTATGGTGAGATAAGGATTTGGCTAATGAACCTCTCAAGGGTATGTCAATGGAGAGAGTAAGAGTAGAGGAATTTGGAGAATCAAATGTCTAAGATTGTGGGTGAGCCAATCTTGTTTTTCTCTAGGGTTTCTCTCTCAAAATTATCTTTAGAAGCTCTCTACATTTTGTGGGTATAAGGGTATTTATAATAGGGTACGTGAAGAATGTGAAAAGTCATTTTTCTGCAAAACAGGATGTTCTGGCGACTCACTCGCTACTGGGATGAGTCGCGAGTTTGAGTCGTGAAATAACTGCCAGGCTAGATTGTCCTTTTTGTCTTGTAGTGCTCCAGCTGTCGTGACTCTTCAGCTTCCTGCATGCTTCACACGTGTGGCATTTTGGCGAGTCGCTAGTCGCAAGTCACTCGCAAGATCCAGTTGCGAGAACTTCTCTAAATGCTCACACACTTGAATTCTTCACACTCTCTCACACACAACCCTTACATGATTCCCACCTAAATACATGGTATCTAATTGCTGAAATACAAGAAAATTTGGCACGGAATAAAGCCAACACATGGTTGAATAAATTCAACCTTACATTTTATTACAATGTTAGAAATATTAATGTTAATGTTGCTGCCATGCTAGAATTCTCTTGTTATGGTTGAGACTTGATACTATATAATTGTGTGTTTGATTTGGAATGTTGTGAAAGGTTTAGATTTATTAATATGTGTTAATGTGTTTAATAAACACATGTTTAATTTGACAGGTTGAGATTTAAGTCATATAATGTTTGAGACTTGATATTTATAATTGTATATTTGATTTGGAATGTTGTGAGTCTTATGACAGGTTGAGATTTTTAGTCTTATTGTGGTTGAAACTTGATAATTAATCATTGTGTATTTGATTTGGAATGTTGACAGGTTGAATTTTTAGTCTTATTCTGGTTGAAACTTGATAATTTATCATTGTGTGTTTGATTTGGAATGTTGTGACAGGTTGAGATTTTCAGTGCTTAATGTGACAAGTTAAAATTTTATTGCTGTGTTTGACATGTTGAGATTTTCAAATTTTATAATTCATATGTTTCAGGTTTACTGTTTTTTCAGATTTTATAATTCATATCTTCTATAAGTTCTATATTTATAAGGGTTTAATGTTAAGCCCAGCATGTATAAAGAAATGCTCAAGTATTTGGGGGAAAAATAAGCCTTTTGTAAAGAAAGGCTCAGTTAAAAAGAAGTCAAAATGGGCTCAAAATGCTATTTTTTAGAGGCCCGAAAGCCCAAAACTTAGAATAATAATTTTTAAAAGCCCATCCCACATATTCGAATGAACTGCATCGAGCTGCTAAGATTAACCGCACCTTGTGTAGAACGGTTCTTAAATTCCAAAAGTGAGGTGAGGTCAAGCATAGGGTGAAACCGCACTCAATAGGCATGGTGCAAAAAACCTCTCTAAAACTGACCGCACCGAACCGTGTACACCCCAGTCAAGAGAGAGAGAGAGAGAAGATGAGACAATGAAGAGAGAGAAAGAGGCAGATATATGTAGGTGGGAATAAAAAAAAATATTATTTGGGTTTTATAACGTTGCTATAGTACTCTCATAAATTTATGATGGTATTATAGCACAATTGTAAATTTGTTTAGAATTAGAAGACTGGGTAATGGCCTTTTTTGTGCTTTGATGGTAAAATATACCAACATATGGCATATGGCATGCTGGGTACTGATGCTTTAAGCAGCTTCATCAAAAGCTAAAATCTTTTCCTATGACTGGCTTTGACTTCCTTGGCAATTATTTATAAATACTATATAACCGAAATCTTTGATTTTTTGTTGACCTCATAAGAGTATGTCACCTCAGCTTTACAACCTCCACAATTTTACACCTCATTCTTATTTTTAAATAAATAAAAAAAATTTCTTTAGTTTGTTTACATTTCCCACCCGATATACTACTCTCTCCCGATAAACTCCTCCTTTATCTTTGTGTAGCCTAAGGCCCTGAGCCGTTCTCTCAACTTTATTTTATTCCTTATTTTTTTATGCCCAACTCCTTTTTATGCTCTTTGACAACTTCATAGCCACGAATAGCTTTCTATAGCAACGATCTACCTGCGGTTTCCCAATTGAAAAACTGGATTTGTGCGATTTAGGCACCGCATTTAGTTGAAATTTTTGTTGGGTAACCCAAAATCATAATTTTGACAGAATTCATGGACTCAGTGCACCAAAAATCAAACCCAAACTAATGATACTTATGCAAGAGAGTGTGTGAGAGAGAGAGAGAGAGAGATAAGATCAGAGAATAACATTCTTTGATGTCTAATTATGCATCTGTGGTACCATTGATGCTTCACATGCAAAAAAAATGATAAAAATAGAGGAATAGAAAATTGAGATTTAGAGAGAGAAAAAGATAAATAGGGAAGAAGAAAAGAGAATGTGTCAATGTGGGGATAGTTCCGTAGGTGGGCTAGATGAGATATAAATGGTATGAGTATGACCATATTTTGATTTTTCATTTGACCACCACTTTTTTTTTTTTATTATTAATTTTTTAATTTCTTTTATTATGGTTTATGAAGACTACAGTAAGCTTATCTAAATACCTTATTGTCATCCAATAACGTGTATATATATAGAACACAAGGTTTAATAATAATAACAATTAGAGAACACATGAATTAAAATTTTTCTTTTAATTAATAGTTAAAGGTGGTGTATATATGTTTTTTTTAAAATAAAAAATTATGGTATTACATCTTTAAGCTTTATAAAATATTGCTCTTTTCCCATACATTGGAAATTTGGTATTTATAAGTAGACTGTGTTAAGAAAAAAAAAAAAATTTTGTGTAGTTCTTTTATTTTTTATTTTTTATTTTTTATTTTTTATTTTTAAGAAACAAACACACACAAACTCACACAAAGGAGAGGGACACAAAGGCATACCATAAACTCTACTCAAAAGCCATGGTTACTTTGTGTAGTTCCTAGAGATGTATATTAGGTCAAATTTATCATTTTCTTTCATGATTTTAATGATTCTTTAATGTATATAATCATTATTAGTGATTTTCACCATCTTAATGATTTTGCTCACTAAAGTTTTGGAGAAAATGTGTTGAAATTAGGGTCTGTTTAAATACCGCTTATTTTGCTGAAATTGAAAACTTATTACTGAAAGTACTATAGATAAAAGTAAAAGTTAGTTGAAATAGTACAGTGGGGCTCATGAATAGTACCAAAAAGTGCAGTGGAGCCATGAATAGTAGCAAAAATAAGCTGAATAATGAAATAATTTATAATTTTCATTGCTTCCCAAATGCACACTAAGTATATATTTGTTTCATTAATATAAACGCAGTGATATATACAAATTACATTATATTAATGTAAAAAAATTGTTATTTTATGGATCAATTCATAATTTTAGTGATTAATTAACATACAAAATTAATTATGAAATTTTTTTTTTGGCATTTTTAAAAAAAAGTAGGATATTACGTTCCACAATTCAATCTTACAATAAGATCCAATTAGATCCCCAATGATCCTACATAGGAGCCCAATTTTAACAACCTTGATTGGGTTTGATCAAGCACATAGAGGAGGCATTGTATAGATCAACGTCACCCATCAATTTCTACATATTTGGAACCCAGAACAATTTGTGAAAAGCAAAAAAAAGAAAAAGAAATAAATAAGACAAATTTTAGTAATAGAGAATTTGATTACATATAAATTTTTGGTGTTATATATATCTCACTCAATTTGAAGGTGAGTGGATATATCAAATATGGTAAACTTAAGAAATAATGCTCTATTTAAGTCTCATGTCATCTCATTACATTTGAAATCCCCACAAGCAGAGAAATATATTACCCATAACCCTAGGGGAAAAAAATAAAGAATGTGTGTTTGTTTTTCACGCTATAAAAAGTGTGAAGGACATATTTTGTGTAATTGGCTAATCCTTTGACAAAACGCACTTTACTTGTATTTGGGTAGATCTAGGATGAGTTTAATACTTCAAGGAACATGTTGTTCAAGTCTAGTATTAAAGCCATGAAGATTGGACCAAGAAACAAGTGAAGAAAAGCTGTTCATTAAAGCTGGACAGATAGCTTGACACCTGTGGACAGATAGCTCGACAGCTGCTCGACACCTCCTCGACAGCTAGCTATCTATCAAGCCTCTTAAGGTGTTTCTTATCGCAATCTCGACACCTTCTCGATAGCTGATGGATCGATCAAGAAAGCTCCTGTTCCCTCGATAGCTTCTCGACACCTGGTGGATCGATCGAGCCTCATCTCTTGTGTCTGATGTTTTAAAGCTCGACACCTGCTATCTATCAAGGTTATGGGAATTTAGATTTCCAGATTTGATTTTTAGGCCAGGCTTTTGTATTTGTGTAGGGTTTCTTTTCTCACAACCCTAGACCTATATAAGGCTTATTTTAGAGGCCGTAACATAAGAAAATACAAGGAGAACATATGAAAAAGGTGACCGATACCTTATTCTCTTTGAAAGAAGCTACTGCGTCTTTGCGCTTCAGGGTTTTATAACCAAGTGCTTCTTGATCTTCATTGTTGATGAAGTGAAGAACTTTGCAGCCAACAACCTTCTTTAGTTGGTGATTAAAGTCGTGTACTGGGATCCGCGCAATTAGTTAGTCACGTACTGGGATTCGTGCATCAAAGGGTGGCGTTCATATATTGAAGAGTTCAGAGGTTCTGAAGCGGTAGAAGGTTTCTACTGTAAGTTCATCTACGGGGATTGTAGAGTCTAGGGACAAAGGTTTTGTACTAGATCTGAAACTTCTTTTCATTATAGTGGATTGCTTTTCGTGAAGGTTTCCTCCTAGGTTTTTTACTATGAAACTAGTTTGTTTCATTGGTTTTCCTGGGTCATTATATCTTGTCTTATTTACTTTTCCGCTGCATATGATTTTGACATGATATTGATGTTTGTTTGTTTTAACAAGATTTATTCATAATTAATCTAATTAACAACTTGGGTTTAAAACTTGTTAATTCTATCAACCGGGGTTTAAATTTTCCAACAAGTGGTATCAAAGCACTTGTCCAAACAAGTGGTATCAGAGCGGGTACACTCTGATTGGATTAATTTCCTGAGTGTGATCCTTGACCCCCGTTGTCATGGAAGCTCTTGATTGTTTTGATTTGCATGATCTTGTGTTGAATGATGATGATGATGTTCAAGATGCCTATTGCAAGCTTTATAATTTTTGTATGAAATCTCTTGAATGTTCTACAAAATTAAAAGCTAAATTTAAAAAGGTCAAGCTTGAAAAGGATGATTTGATTGCAAAATTGGATGAAGCCAATAATTTGAATGAGAAATTTAAAAATCAAATTTCATCTCAAGAGGACAAAATTAAGAGTTTGGAAGAGTAACTAGTTGAATCTAAAACTGAAGTTGAAAATTTAACTAGTGCCAAACTTGTTGTTGAGCCCAACTCAAAAGATTTTTATATTCCTCCATTTAAAAGAAATAATGAAGAGTTGAAGGCTAATATTGCTAGGATAGACAAAGGTAAACAACCTGATGTTAACGCTGATGTTTCTAAACCTATGTCTAAAACTGCTCCTAGGTTGAATGATTTTGTCCCCACTTGTCATCATTGTCATATTGTTGGTCATATTAGGCCAAATTGTCCTAAGTTGAGGCATCTGTCAACCTCTAAGGTTAGACCTCTAAGGTTAGACCTCCTTCTGGGAAGCATAGTAGTTTGAAAACTACTCATGTTTGTCACCATTATGGTGTTTCTGGACACATTCGTCCTAATTACTTTAGGTTGTATCCTCATAAGCAATTGTCCAAACGGTCACAAGTTTCCTTTCAAGGACCTACACCTTTGTTTGGAGAGTTATTAAAAGTTTTGAGTTTTTTAACTCAATTTCAGGAGAATTCTAATTCTTCTATGTCCTTTAGTAGACATACTAGGACACGTGCATTTTCATCTTCACGGCCAAAGACTCGTGCTGTGTGGGTGAGAAAGGAGCCTAAGACTTAATTGTCTTTTCTGTTTGTCCTCTGCTTTAATTCTTTCTATCTAAAGTAGGACTCTTTTTACTTGATTTCTTATCTGCTTTTGGAATCATGCTTTCATGCATCTGCATCCTTCTATCATGCCTTCATGCATATGCATCTTTCTTTCATGTGTTTGTCTGTTTTTGTTTGGTTGTTTAGTTTTTATTTTGTTTTTTTTTCAAAATAAAAATAAAAAGGAAAAATCAGAAAAATACAAAAACAGTGTGTGTTTGTGTACATTAGTACTTATGTACCTTGGATGGCCATTGAAACAAAATTTTCTAAACTTTATATCTCTTGTAACTTAGATGAGCATCTCTATGCACAACTAAGTAAGTGAGCTGTGTGGCTCTTGTTTGTGATGAGTAAGATTAAGTTGTCTCTTGTACTTAACACTCATATCACTCTTTTTGACGGGAAGGATTAGAAAATTCTAAGAGAAAGGCATAAATAACCATCTCACCACTGTTGCCCGCCAATCATAATATGACACCTGTATGCTTCGGCATAGCAAAAGTGCAGTGTTAATGACATTTGTGTACTTCGGCATAGCAAAATTGGAATGTCAAATGCTTACCATCATTGAGTATTTTCTTTTCTCTCTAATATGCCCATGCATGATTTTCTTAAATAAAATATGCAAAGAAAATAAAAAGCAAAAAGATCAAAAATGCTTTTAATATGATTGCAAGCGTGTTTTCTAGAAGATGTGGGAGTTATAGGATGTACCTCGAAGGTAATAATCTCCATCAAACAGTTATGATTGTGTGTGAGTTAAAGTGATTTACTCATATCTCAAATCATCATAACATGTAGATGCTTATGCAATCTTGCGATGTTTTTCACACACAACACGCAATATTCTTTGCTACTCTTGATACATGTGCAGGTACAAAGTGATTTGGCCATCACAAGGTTTACATGTGTTAATGTATGCTCACTAAATTGTCTTAACTTGTTTTTGAAATATAAAATTGGTTAGACTTGTTTAGTGTGTGTGTGTGTTTTTGGGATCTATGTGCTTAACATTTGTCTTGTTGAGAGATTTGTTTTTCACATGTTTTGCATCCTTCTATTATCTTGTCATCCATAGCATCTTGTTTCATTATATTCATGCATTTATATGGATTTTTTTGTACCCCCTTGACCATCCTTGATCATCTTTATGTTTCTCGGGTGAAGCTTTCTAACTTCTTGTACCCTTTGTCAATCATGACAAAAAGGGGGAGAGATTGTGGAGAATATGTGGTTTCTTTTTAAGATTCTACATGTTAGGGGGAGAAATACATTCCTTTGTAAGGGGGAGTTGTGTTTCATCTTGTTAGGGGGAGTGCTTACCTCCTTTTTCTTGTACCTTGGGTCTTATGACCATTGTTTACATACATTGTGCTTATCTTTGATATTTTTATGATGATGTATGTCTTCTTCACCTACCTCTACATGTGTTGTTTCTTTTATATCTTTATACACATGTTTCTTATATCTTGTATGCAATCTATTATTTCTGTTTCACACTAAGATGCCTTGATGAGTTTTGTTTAAAGTGTTTTAGAAATACAGGTTGTCAAAGTCTTCTTGCCATAAACTCTCTTCTTGCAAAATTTTTCAAGAGTTTGTGTTAGGATAGATTTTATTGTATTCAACAAATGAATATGAGTTGAGTGATTTATGACTTCTCTCATATGTTCATTTGTTTGTTGTGGTTTTGTCACGGATTGCCAAAGGGGGAGATTGTTAAGAACATATTTTGTGTAATTGGATAATCTTTTGACAAAACACACTTTACTTGTATTTGGGTAGATCTAGGATGAGTTTAATACTTTAAGGAACATATTGTTCAAGTCTAGTATTAAAGCCATGAAGATTGGACCAAGAAACAAGTGAAGAAAAGCTGTTCATTAAAGCTGGACAGATAGCTCGACACTTGTGGACAAATAGCTCGACAGCTGCTCAACACCTCCTCGACAACTAGCTATCTATCGAGCCTCTTAAGGTGTTTCTTATCGCAATCTCGACACCTTCTCGATAGCTGGTGGATCAATCGAGAAAGCTCATGTTCCCTCGATAGCTTCTCGACACCTGGTGGATCGATCGAGCCTTATCTCTTGTGACTGATGTTTTAAAGCTCGACACCTGCTCGACACCTGCTCGACACCTGCTATCTATCGAGGTTACGGGAATTCAGATTTCTAGATCTGATTTTTGGGCCAGGCTTTTGTATTTGTGTAGGGTTTCTTTTCTCACAACCTTAGACTAATATAAGGCTTATTTTAGAGGCCATAACATAAGAAAATACAAGGAGAACATATGAAAAAGGTGATCGATGCCTTATTCTCTCTGAAAGAAGCTACTGCGTCTTTGCGCCTTAGGGTTTTGTAACCAAGTGCTTCTTGATCTTCATTGTTGATGAAGTGAAGAACTTTGCAGCTAACAACCTTCTTTAGTTGGTGATTGAAGTCGCGTACTGGGATCCGCGCAATTAGTTAGTCACGTACTAGGATTCGTGCATCAAAGGGTGGCGTTCATATATTGAAGAGTTCAGAGGTTCTGAAGCGGTAGAAGGTTTCTACTGTAAGTTCATCTACGGGGATTGTAGAGTCTAGGGACAAAGGTTTTGTACTAGATTTGAAACTTCTTTTCATTATAGTGGATTGCTTTTCGAGAAGGTTTCCCCCCAGGTTTTTTACTATGAAACTAGTTTGTTTCATTGGTTTTCCTAGGTCATCATATCTTGTCTTATTTACTTTTCCGCTGCATATGATTTTGACATGATATTGATGTTTGTTTGTTTTAACAAGATTTATTCATAATTAATCTAATTAACAACTTGGGTTTAAAACTTGTTAATTCTATCAACCGGGGTCTAAATTTTCCAACAAGTGGTATTAGAGCACTTGTCCAAACAAAAAGTATTTAAATTAAAACATTGATGTGAGATTAGATTATTCTCATGAGAAGTTCGATTCCCTTCCAACAATAAAACATTCTAATGTTGATTTTTTTTAATGGCTTAATTTGAAGTTTTTTCTTCAATTCTGTCAATGTTCAATTGTAATGTGCTTGGTATATAAATAGAATTATTAAATATTTAATGACATTTACAGTTTTTTAGTATATTTTATATATTTATGCAAAGCCTTCTCGTGCATCGCACGGGTTAACGACTAGTTTTCATAGATTCTCCAAGCCGTTTGCCTAAAACAAACAATCAATTGATGTCAAACCAAAGCACAAAACAGGAATCTACAGCCTTTCTTAAGTGTTAACAATTAACATACCTAAAATCGGTTCGGCATGTAAAGAAGCATACTTCTAGCTTACTAGTATCATTGCATGATATTAGACATCGTACATTGAGTTCCTCTAGCACACATTGCAAAGCAAATGGAAATAAATAAATCAAAGGCAGCACTGGTTGCAGAAGTTTAGAAAGGATTGGAGGAACAGGGAAGAATGACAAGAAATAGCAGACACATCAGCAAGTGAAACTACATACATAAGAATTGCAGTTTTCCTATTAGTAACAGTCATCCATTGTAGACAATAACAAGCTTTTTTAGTTATTGAACAGGAAAAAACCAGAGGAATATGCAAGCCAACATTTTTCACTAACAAAGGATGTTGTATGATGAAGAAATACACAATTTATTTTGCAGGAGTATCTTTCAAGGCTAGTTTTTACTTTTTAGTTTGCATCCAGAATCCAGATATTATTAAATTAAGCCTTCCAAGTTTCACCAGAAGTGTAACAGCAAGTTAGTAACCAGTAAACGTAAGGGACCAATTTGACTTGTTGAATCTATTTCATACTTAAAATTCCCTTTTTCCCATGTTTTGAATCATCTGAAGAACAGGGCCTCTTTGGTTTTGTTTTGTAAAAATTAAAAAAGTGGCAAATATTCTGTTTATTTTTATTAAAAAATGGTGTTTGGCTAACCTAAGAATGAGATATTAAGATCATGTAAATGAACAACCAAGCTTTAGTACCAAATTTTTTTTATGCTTGGAATTAAATCATTCAAATACGCATAAGTCAAGTAGCTTATCTCAATAGTCTTCCCCCCCCCCCCCCCCAAAAGGCAATCAATCAATCAGACCTAACATAGATGGTTTAGAAAATTTTGCATCACTTATGCTACGATTAGAAAATAGATACTTGCAGATAAAAATATCATTTATTAATAACAAAGCAGATCAACTGACTATAAAGACAACTGGTTGATACTAAAGCCTACAACTGATTCATATACATTGAGAAAGTATGCATCAGGATAAACTGCAACCATCTTCCTACAGTTGCTTGGAAATTGTAAAGTTGTGATTTCCAAATATGTATTTTGTTGGCTTTTATTCCGTGCCAAATTTGATTGTAAATTTATTCAATCTTATGTACCCTGTATTTGTGGTGGGAATTTATTGTAAGGGTTGTGTGATAGAGAGAGAGTGTGAAGACTCAAGCAATTGAAGCAAAGAAGGCTTTCGCGGGTATCTCGTGACTAAGCTTCCCGCGAGAGGATGCATGTGCCCTACACATGACTGGAATGCGAAGAGTCAGTACAGATGGAGACAGCTGTGTCTCGCGAGTATCCCGCAGGTAAGGCCTTCCCGCGAGACACCCGCGAGACATTCTGTTCTGCCAGACTGTACTATCTGATACACACTTTTTGCACCCACACTATATATACCCTCATTACCCACAAATGATAAGGAGAGCCTTTGGGAGAAAACCCTAGCTAAAACACTTAAGAGTTAGAAATTGTTATACCAATAATTCTCTATACATTTGTTTGTGGAATTTCCTTATCTCCTACCTCTCCATTTCTATACCATTGAGAGGTTGATAGCCCAAACACTTACCACACCCATTGAGAGTGTCAAGTGAAGTTTTGGTACTGCTGGGAAGCATTGGAAGAAGCCTAGAATGGCAGATGCAACATGGAGCTTGTTGCGGGATCTGGAGAGCTAGACAAGACACGGTTCCGAGAAGCCTTGTTGGAGTAGGAGCTTGGAGGGCTTAGGTACATCGGGTAAATTAGGCTTGGAGGGTCTCTTGCTAGCCCATGTATCCCAACTGATTGTCTAGTGGATCGATTAGCACTTGGAGGGTGGCAGAGAGGTTTTACGCCGAGTACTTTGGTTTCCTCTTCGATAACACGTCTCGGTGTTATTTGTGTTTGCATCTTTCTTCCCTACTCTTGTTCATTTCATTTTTACTGCTGTGTTGCTTTAAATATGGATTAGAGTAGTTGTCTTGCTTATACGCTTGTGTTTACACTATTCCGTACTTAGTATTAAGTTAGTGTAAAATCAACCAAGCCGTAACTTTAATTTGGGGGTCTAAACAGCTCTTGTGTTTTCAACACATTTTCGAGCTTTCAGAAAAGAATAAATAACTAGTGAAGTAGACAAATATGAAAACATGAACTCAAAGTAAGAGCAGCAGCAACGAGAGACAAGATAAGCCTTAGTGGTGTTTTAAGAGGTTTCTCCCTTTGAGAAAATAATTTTAAAAATAAAAAGGAATTGCAATTGTAGGGTTTCAAAAGTTGAGTATGTTGATTGAGCATGACCATGTGGCAATCACATGCCACCCTTAAGATTGTCAAGAAATTTTTTTTTTAAAATTAAAATAATTAATACACAATTTAATAGATAGTACACACAGGTTGTATATAATGCTCAATAATCAATATATAAATATATATATATATAAATTTATATTACATACTATATATAATAACAGAAGTCTTTTCCTGCAATTAAGGAGGTGCTGCCATGTAGGAAAAATGTCCATCTAAAATTTTGCCACGTATAAGTTAAAAAGCGATAAATTATGTTGTTTGGCAATGCTACAACACCGTTTAAAAGCCTCTCCTTATAAATAAAAACATTAACCAGTTAAAATACAATGCACACGGAGATAGAAATAGAGAGAGGCGATGATGCTTGAGACATGGAGAAAGAAACAGAGAAAGAGGCAGAATAGTAAAGACTACATCAATTGGGCATAAGAAATCAAAAAGTTTCAAAACACGATTTTGCAGACGACGTCTCTCAAATTCCTTTCTCTTAGTTTCCACTAAATCTAAAGATCAGAATTCAGAGATGTTTTTCATTCTACTTTTTTTCCGAAATAAGGAGGAAGGAAGATGAAGCAGCCTTTAGTATAAGCACGAAAAAAGCCTTTCCCAGGAACTCTCGATATCTAACCATTCTTTCTCGGTAATTTTCAACTAATCTCTTATCCTATTGTCTTCAATTATGTTTGCTGTCAATTTAGGCATTTCGTTGAAATCAGGGAAACAACCTAGAAGATCAAATTCTAACTAAATTGTTATTAGGAATTTCCTATTTCTGGGTTTTGTATCAAATTCTAACTGAATTGTTATTAGGAATTTTTAGTTTCTAGGTTTTGTTCCTTTGCTTTCATGAATTTTAGTTTCATATTTTGTTTTGTTTTGAATTTTTTTTTTTTTTGGCTTGCTATCTGGGTCATTAGAGAAGAAGGGTTATTAGATAAGAAGAGAAAGGCAGTGGAGCAAACTCAGGTCAAGAAGGGAGAAGGTTTTTATGGTGATTTTTGGATAGTTGGCGTTTTACATGCCCAACAACGATGGTTATTTGATCTTTTATGTGACTTTTCGATTGGTATAACGTGGATTGATTTATTTATTTATTTTTTATAGATCAATTTTTTTTTCCCTTTTGTTTCTCAATTCCCCTCAAACTATTTGAAGATTGCTTCTTAATTATGATTTTCATTTTGGTTTTAGTTGAGTGGAACCATGAAGGCAAGCGAATATAGAAGATGTCCATGAGGCCAAACATAAGAGAGAGTTTGAGACACAAGCAGCATGGCAAGCATGGGAGATTTGTTGCCCATCCAAAGAGATTCACTGTAAGTCATTATTTTAGGTGTAGTCTAAAATATCAATCGACTCTCTGTTTGGTTTCCATAAGCACAAAAGTTCAGAAAACGAAAAGTTAAAGTTACTTTTCCTTTTTTCTTCTCCTACGTACTAAAGCTGGAATTAATATGGTTGCTTGGAGTTTAAAGTTTTTTTTTTTTTTTTTTTTAATTTTTTTTGGGTATAGTTTGCCTTTTCGGCTTTTATTTTATTTTTGATTGTAATTGGACTATTGTTGGTGAGTTTGCATGCATAATTACAGATGATAAAAACATTATGGCATGGGAATTTGGGTTAAATTGGTTTTTAATATCAGTTATCTATGTTAGATTTGGTTTTTCTTTTGGATATTTGGGTTCAATTCGTTTTGAGTATATGTCTTCGCTCCAAAGAGAAATCTCTGGAGATCTTCATGGATCAATTTGGTGCTGAAGAAATGGATTTATGTTGCCAAAAAATAATCTCTGTCATTTCATTTTTGGTGTTTTTAATTTTTTGTTGAAATATTTTCCCCTCTTTATATTTCTGTTTCTCATGTTTCTTTTCTACCATTGTTGTTAAGTTTTTGTTGTATATATAGGTATATACAAGGATAGGTTGTAATAATGATGTTTGAGTTTGGAGAATATGGTTTCATAAAGTGAAAATTCAAGTTCTGAAATTTTCTAAGTGAAAATTTTAAAATTTGAATTTTCTGGAATTTTCTAGAATTTTCTGCAGAATTTTCTAATGACTGTTTAGAAAGGTTGAAGAGGTTTCAATCTTTATTAACCGTCTTATGAAAAAATAACTAACTCTCCATACGTGCCTTTTCATGAAACATAACCCTATGGGTATAAATAGAGGTTTATGTTCACTTGAAATAAATAGAGGTTTATGTTCACTTGAAATCATGTGGTTATTCTCTAGAATTGCTATATGTAGAACCCAACATCTTGGTTGTATCCTGGAGATAAATTTGCGATAAGCCTTTAGCAACAAAAGTGTGAGGGGGGGGGGGATATTGTCTAAGGAAAATGATATAGTGCCTCCAACTTATCTATTTTATGTTTGTCTTTTATGTTAATCTTGTTCTTCCATTATTACTATATGTAATATTCCCAACAATCTTAGACAATATTTAACTACAAGACAAGGAGTAAATTATGGTACAACTTTGAAGATGTTGAACCATGGTTTGGTGTAATTGGATCACTTTGATGGAACCAATTTTACACGGTAGAAAGAGCAATTGGCTTGGATTTGAAGAGTTCTTCAAATGATGAATCGATCATAAAGAAGATTTGATAGGCCAAGAATGTATTGACCCCTTGCGATGAATTAACCAATTAATTAGCCAAGTTAATTAATTAATCTGATTAACATGCAATACGCGTGGTAGCACAAACAAATCACCAACTGAGTTAATATGCAGCGGAAAATAAAGTTGACACGGTGATTTGTTTACGAATGGGGAAAACCTCCAAGGCAAAAACCCTACCGGGTGATTTTAAGGTCATCACTCCCGAGAATCCACTATTATCACAACAAGCGGTTACAAGTAAAGGAATCCTAGTACCTTACACCAACCTACAGTTGAACCCTTACCCCAATACCCAATTGGACTTGTTCTGTAGTGACAATCTCTCATTTTCAATGCACGACTCCCAGTACGTGACTAACCAATCGATGCACAGATCCAAGTATGTGACTAACCACCAACTTGAGAAGGATGTTGGCTACAAAGTTCTTCAGTTCATCAACACGATGAAGATCACGAAGCTCCTTGGTTACAAAACCCTACGACGTACAAACACAACAACTTCTTCAAGAGAAAGATGAACTAGGGCATATGTCTCCAGTCACAATTTGCTTGAACAAAACCTTTGCATTAAGTTTCGTCCTCTTGCATCAGTTGTGACGGCCCATAAAATAATCCTTATATATGTTCAGGGTTGTGAGAAAAGAAAAATTAAACAAATATACACAGATTAGTGTGAAATCAAATCTGAAAAACTGATTTTCGTAAATTTCGATAGATAGGTTATCTATCGAGCAGCTGTTGAGCATCGGGCTGAAGATCCCTTTTAAACCTTGATAGATGCTATCTGTTGAGGTAGTTGTCAAGCTTTAAAATGCAGCACTTCTTTACTTGTTTCTTGGACAGATTTGCATGGCTTTAACACTTGGACTTGAACTCTTGTTCCTTGAAGTATTAAACACATCCTAGATCTACCCAATTACAAGTAAAGTGCATTTTGTCAAAGGATTAGCCAATTCTAGATGAAATATGTTCCTAACATGATTCACATATGGAATAAGGCTTAAAGAAACAAGTTTCTTTGTTCGAAAGACAAGGTGATGATTCTTTCATATTGTGAATGCATTAAAAGCCATGTTCATAGTTTGAACATTGAAGGTACGAATTTATTGTTCATGGGCAATTTGAATTTCAAATTGATTGATGAGTTTCTTTGTTAGAATATTTGGATGTGTTACGAATTTATTTGAATTGAGATATAAGAATGAAATTTTAACATGTTTAAATGTTATAAAGTGAAGTAGAAAATCTAAAAGATGGGAATTTAAACTCTTAAAGTGATAGAGTATATAAATATTTTCCTAATTGATTTTCTAAACTATGTGATGACATTAAGGAACATGTCAGAAGATCTCACTTTAGATCAATTCAGACAACATCACTGAATTGAAGAGGAAAGTCCGGTTAGAGGTGTATCTAACACCGATTCTAAAGTGAATGTGAACAATGTTAAAATGGAAAGCTCTAGTAAGAACAATAAATACTTGAATGTGAATAAGAGTGTGAATGGTTTTAGAAGAACAACTCTAAGGATCCCAACAATGACAAGTAGAATGTCATGTTTTCTTTGTGGAAAGAAAGACCATTACATTTGAGAATGTAAGTTCTTAAAGAATAAGAAGGATGAAGATGGAAATGCCAATGAAGCAATTGTCATTAAGGACATTATTGCTATGGTGAGTGATGTATGTAATAAAGATCACTATATTTCATATGGCTGTAATTACAAATCCTTCCGATTGGTGTTTTGATTCAGGTGCAATGTTGCATGTGTGCAACTACAAGGCACAATTCAAGACTTATGAGGAGTCTTCTATAGAACTATAGGTGCTTGTGAACATCCATAGTAAGGCAAAAGTTCATGGAAAGTACATTGTTGAAGTGAAATTGAGTTTTGGCGAGAAGTTCTCTTGACCAATGCTATATTTTTCATGTACCTAATATCAAGAAAATCCAATTTGTTATTTAAGAATGGTCTTGTCCAAGAATGGGATATTAGTAGGCAATGGATATGCTACTATCTGAGTGTTATTTATTAATATGTTTTGATTGTGCTTATATTGTTGATTCTTTATTTGTGGCACGCTAAATTGAGACTTTTAAATATCAAATTCTTGAAATTTATGTCAAAGCATGATATAATTTATATAAGCATGATGATTTGCATTGTAGGGTGTATTAAATAGAGATGGTGAATATTTCTAAATGTATATTCTTCTTTGTGAGGAACATGTCATAATACACCAAACTGCAGTCCCTAATACACCCTAATAAAATGGTTTGGTCAAAAGAAAAGAGAAGAAAACTCTATTTGATATTTGAATGCCATAAACTTGAGTGCAATTAGCTAAGTTCCTATTTGATCAATGAGAAGAAGCTTTGCTTAGTGTATGCTATGTGCATAATAGAGTTTCATCTCAAAGGTATTTCATATGTGTTATGAAATGAGAAAGTGACCAAATGCATATCATTTTAAACTGTGGGGGTATTTAACCTTTTGTAAATGATAGACCAAAGAGGACTTGTACGTTTTTAGACCCCTTAACACAAGTTGTTTAACCTAGTTATTTAGCCAAGTGATTACTTAGATAAATTATTCAGTTCTAGGTTAACATAATAATATCATATCATGCAAAAAAAGCGGAAATATAAAGTACACCACGATATGATGACCCAAGAAAACCTAATTGGTAAAAAACTTGGGGAGGATTTAACCTAACTATCCTTAAGGTAAAAACAGATCCACTATGAAAGAATTGAAGTTTTTACAATAGAACTTAGACCACTAACATCCTATTGCTACCTCGAGCAGAATACTTACTACCACGACCACGTGACAGCTCCGAGTTCACGGACTACTTCTTTCTTTGACCTGCAGTAACCACAAGTTCTCTTACTTGTGACTTTGAGACTCCACTCAAAGGTTTCAGATCATCAAGTTCTTGACGCAAATCTTGATCTTGATAACTCTATGTGTGTGTATGAAGGTAAACACCTCTAGATCTCAAAGAAGATTCAATACACAACTCTCAAAAACTTCTAAAACGTAGTTAGGGTTTTTTTTCCTTTTATACTTGGAGTAAAATACAGAACCCCACACGTCATATGGGCTTGGGCTGAATTGGAATTTTTGTAGAAAACTAAATCTGCACGAGTTTCGATCGATCGAATCTAATTTTTGATTGATCGAGCCTTGCAAATTTTGTCCAATAAATCCTGCAATCACTCGATTCCAATTGTACATTAAATCATACTTTGAGCAAGCCTAAACCTAGACTCTACGTTTTGATAATGGTTTGCCAACATAATACATATTGAAGTTCTAATACATTAGTTCCTAAAGTCTTAGAACCTAACAAACTCTCCCTTTGGAAATCCGTGACAAAACACATTACAAAAAGTAAAATGCTCAAAGTAAAACAGCCCAATCAATTAAAAAGACTTAATTACAATTCAACCTAACCACTATCTATCAGTTGCAAAAGTAGACAGCAGCCACTACTAAATTAACCTGTAAATTCCTGAAACACTAAACAAACACAAACACATGTGTGGAAAATACAAGTAAAACATAATAGACTTCTTGATTTCACAAAACATTAAATAAAAAGACATATACCATGAATAACCTAATAATATAAATCAAAATCAATGTGCCATATGTGAAACAAGAAACATAAATAAAACATAAAAGCAAAAACAACAATGTCTCCCCCTAACATATACAACCCATAAGAAAAATAAATACATCAAAGCTAAAATAACCAAAATACATATCATGTGTGTCTCCTAGATACAATCTAGCCAAAAAAAATCTCTCCCCCCTATCTCTATGTACACCCCCTTTTTGTGACGTATTGCCAAAGGGCAATCATGACTAATCAGAGGGTGGAGCCGGTGGAGTAGAACCTCTAGCAACTGCCAAATCTGCTCATAAGGCTGCAACCTCATTGAGCACATCCAATAAGAGCTGTCCATGCGCAGCCTGAACGGTGAGAACCGTATCCGACATAGCACGCAAGGAAGAGTCGCTAAATGTAGATGGTGGAGGATCCACGACAGCTATGGGGTCCACATAAGCCTCAGTAGAAGGATCACTAGAATGAGGGGCTCGAGATGCATCACCTGTAGACAACTCGATACAAGGGCATTTAGAGCTTGCTTTCAACTGAGCAGCCCTTTGCCAAAGGAAGGTGGCACCTATCGGAGCAATGATATGTACAGGCTTGGATGTGGGGAAGTCATCTAAACCTAAATCTAAAAGAATCCTATGAATGAAAACAAGAAAGAACAAACCATGGGATTTTGCACTACTCCTATGAACCTCAATAAGAGAACAAATGAAAAGAGTAGGAAAACTCATAGGAGCATCAGTGATGAGAGCGTACAAGAACGCACATCTCTCAATGGGAAAAGTATGTACATGTGAAATGGGCCAAATACTATGACAGGATATCCTAAAAACCAAATAATTGAGCTCAGTAAGCTCAGAAGAGGTGACTTGAGGATTAGTACCCCAACTAATGAAAGTACTAGTGATGAGGGACATAATATCATCGAGAGGAGGAGACTTTGTGTAAGGATACACAGGCTGCTGTACCAAAGGTACACCAAGAGCAGATGCCACTACCTCAGGAGTAATGACATACTCTTCACCCCTTATCCAACTCTTTACAAACAGAATGTTGGAATCATCGGAGTGGACAGAGAGGTTCAAATAGAACTCTCTAATCAAAGTAGCCGGAGGGGGATGCTCAACCTCTAAGAGTGGTAACCAACCTCTACGCTCAAAATTCATATGAATCTCGGGATCTACCTCATCTAGGATAACCCTACGCTCAGCCCAAACAGGTCTAAACACAATTAGCTTCTCATAAGCTTCTTGGTTTTTCCTAAACCTAAACCTATCACTCTGGAAATTAGAAGAGGATGGGGTAGAGGTTTTCTTTGCTTTAGTCTTCCTAACCATGATTCTAAGAGTAGAGAAGAAAAGGAAAATAGAAAACAAAACTAAAACCAAGGGCAGGAGCACAAAATTTATCATCAAATAAAAATCTATATGATGCATGTAATGAATGCATATATGATGCATGCTCTAATGCATAAATTTTTTCAATTTCTCAACATTTACCAACAATTGACTTGAACAAAGAGTTTTAGTTCAAAAACCCCAAATTTTGAAAAGTCCAATTTCAAAATCAAATCAAATTGATCAATTAACCATTACACTTGTTAGGAAACATCATAGAATGATATAATTCATCAATTTTACAAGTCAATTTCAACAAATTAAGCCCAATTGAACAAAATCCCCAATTTTCACAAAATACCAAACCCTAGAATTTCCAATTGTTCTCAAACCACCAAATTAATCAAATTAATGCATGGCAATCATGTTTATAACATCTAAGAACAAAAACCCAATGAACAAAAATGGTTGAAAACAACTGAAAATTCAAAAATACCAATTTTCTTTTGTTCAAAATTTTCAAAAAAAAAAAAAAAAAACATGAAAAATGTAATTAAAATGAAAAAGAGAGGGTATTTAGGTCTTACCAATGCTTAAAGACAAAAACCTTCAAATAATTTGAGTAACAAAACGACAAGACAGTTTGGATTGGATCGGTCGAGAAAAAGAAAGGAGAAAAAGTTAGAAAGAAACTTTTGAAAAGTGAAGAACACGTGATAGACAAGGACCTTTTTGTTCTTTTCTTTCGAAATTCGATCGATCGAGTACCGATCGGGTACCAATCGAGCCAGGCAGAAGCTATTCCTCAGAAATTTTAAAAATTTTGATCGGTCAAAAAATTGGGTTCGATCAATCGAAAAATAGATTCGATTGATCGAGCACCAATCGAACTAGGCAAATTCAAGCTTTAAAAAATAAGGCATTTTTGATCGGTCGAAGAACACATTCGATCGATCGAAAATTTGGAAAAATTAAAATTTTGAAAAACAGGAGTTTTATGCAGAAAACACTCAAACCAGCTTATTTCATGAATGAAATGCATGAGTATGAGTTTAAAAGTTTTTCAAAAACGCTTGATTTCAACCCAGATCTTCCAAAACAAGATTATGACACTTTTTGTCCCCAAAGTTCATTCAATGAACATATTTTGTATCAAAATCAAAGAACATATAATATTGGATGGCCAAACCAAAATCACACACAATTTCATGTACTAAGTTTAGCAAACAATAACTTGTGTAGTGTGTGAAACTAGTAATAGCATGAGATACATGTGAGGTGATATGTAGATAGTAATCAATCACAATTTCTACATTATTCATCACATAAGTTTGAAAGTGACTATCACCTAAAGAGTTACATCCTATAACTCCCACATCTCCTAGAAAACAAGCTTGCAATCTTGTAATTTTTTTTTTTTTTTTTAGCCTTATAATGTACACACCATTTTTATTATACATATATATTTATTTATTTATTTTTATTTTAGCCTTATAATGTACACACCATTTTTATTATATTTTTTTATTCCAAGGCTACACCTTATTTTCTTTTTGTGCATGTGCTACACTTTCTCGAGTACAAAATCTTACGATAGGCACTAAGGTGTTCATGATTGGCTAGTAAACAGTGGTGAGATGGTTATTTATGTCTTTCTTTTAGGATTTTTTAGTCCTTACAATCAAAAGCATGTGACTTCAAAATCAAGATCATGTGATCAAAAACTATAGACAACTCCCACACAACATGCACTACATAGCTAAAACTAGCAAAGTGCAGAAAAATATAAGCTCATCCAAGCTAAACAAGGTACACATGCATGTTATGTAAAGATAATATGGCCAACCTTAAATACACATCCATGATATGTAATACAAAACACATCCTTCTATATCCCTCTTTCCATTTTTTTTTTTTTAAGTAACAAACAAGAGCAACCTAATATGGAATGCATGAATGTAATGCAATACAAATCCTAAAAACAAAAAGAAACAAAACTTCAAGAAAAGAATGGTCACAAAGGATTTTGAGATGAAGCACAAGGACCAAAAAAGCCAAGGGTGACTAGGGACAAAGAATTACACCAATCACAAGAGGTTTGGTGAAGATGTGAGCATTCTAACGTTCAGTAGGGATATATTCTAGAACCACAATCTTTCTTTCAACCAAATCCCTAATAAAGTGATATCTAATCTCTATGTGCTTAGTCTTAGAATGTTGGACATGATTCTTATAGATATCGATAGCACTAGAATTATCACAATAGACAACCATGGTGTCCTGTGATATCCCATAATCACCTAAAAGCTTTTTTATCCAAAGGAGCTGTGAACAACAACTTCCAATAGCAATATATTTTGCTTCAGCAGTTGACAGAGAGACAAAATTTTGCTTTTTACTCATCCAAGCAACTAGATTGGTCCCTACATAAAAACACCCATCAGTGGTGCTTTTTCTATCATTGGCATTGCCGGCCCAATCTACATTTGAGTATCCAGCTACAGACATATTTCACTCTTTGCTATAGAACAAACCATAATCACAAGTTCCACTAACATATTTTATTATTCTTTTAACAGCATTCAAATGTGAAACTTTAGGATTAGATTGAAACCTAGAGCATACACCAACACTGAAAGCAATATTTGGACGACTAGCAGTTAAATACAAAAGACAACCAATCACGCTTCTATATAATGTAATATCAAAAGACTCACCTGAATGATCATTGGTTAGCTTTGCATTTGCAGTCATTGGTGTTCTAGCATGTGCAGCCTTTTCGAGTCCAAATCTCTTAACAAGGTTTCTAGCATACTTTGCTTGGTTGATGTAAATTCTAGAATTCGTTTGCTTCACCTGCAATCCCAAGAAATAAGTCAGTTCACCAACCATACTCATTTCAAACATCTTCTTCATTTCATCTGTAAAAGATTTAGCAAGAGAATCATTAGTAGCACAAAAAACAATGTCATCAACATAAATTTGAGCTACTACAAAATAGTTCTTATCCTTTTGTATGAAAAGAGTGTTGGGGTTTATGCCCTAAAATCCAATTTATTGGCATGTCATAAATAATTAAATTGTTTAATTATGTGAGACTATCTATAAATGAACTAATGAGACATTATCTTAGTCCATGAGATGCATAATATGTGATTTATGTGAAAAGTCACAAAAGATATAAATTACAAGTTCTTTGTAAACTCAGAATTTTAGTTCGTAGTCGGTGATGAAATTGGGCGTTTCATCTACGAAGACTATAACATATCAACTAAGATGATTTGTCTTGATCATGGAAGTGGAGACTTCTAGTTGGTATGTTGATATGTTTTAAGAGTTAAAACATATTGAACTGGACCGTTGTGAGATTTATTATTCTCCTAACGACTGTCAAATGAATAATAAATCTCACGACTTCTATTTACATTAACTCTAAATCCTAAGAGAATAATGGACCTGATCATGAGATGTAGGTTGCTTTGATATATTAGGAGTGAGATCTATAAGTCACAATCAAAACCGCAGTATGTTAGGCAGTCGCATTTAGTGTTGATGGAACATATATTCTCAAGATGGAATTCATAATCTCTTAACGAAGATATAAAATATTACCTTGAGATAAGTTTAATGGGTTTCATAAGTAAGGAGTTACTAAAGTATATATTTATGAAATTGGATTTCATAAATATATGATGAATAACGTAAAGGATTATACAGGGTACTCAAGGATTAACATGTAGTAATCTTCAAAGTGGCAGTCTATATTCATGACTTTGTATTACTACGAATATTTTAATGAAGGGGTTGCATTTATAATAAAGTCTTGGGATATAATTTATTAATAAGGCCTAGAGTGCAATTATATTCTTATAGTGGTATTGAATATAATTAATGATAACTTTGGACTTGTCAAGAGTTGACAGAAAAGCCCAGGGCCCATTGGAGCTAGAGTATTATTTGTTCTCTTTTGGTCCTACTCCAAGCCACATACTAGAGCCCAATTGGAATGGCCCAAAAGGCTAGCCTAATTAGATAATCAGTTATATATATAAGGAGAGAAACATACAGAATTTCATAAGGTTAAGATGAAGGTTTTCATAAGACTTTCATAGTGGTTTTCATTAAGATCACATAAGGAATGAAATTATTTGTATGTGAGTGTTGGACACTCTCCTATTCTCTCCTTGGAAACTAATTGAGAGACCACACTTTTTAGGCACCAAGTGGAATTTGAGTGAAGATTAAAAGTGTTCTCAAGTACTTCTAATCTTTTGTTTTGAGTTTCACCACACCAAGGTACGCTTTCTTGTTCTTAAATTCTGAAACTTACATAGTACATGTTATCAATTGCGAATGAAGTAGATCCGTTAATTTTCCGCTGCGTATGTTTTGTATGCGATACAAATATGTATTTTTCCAACAGAGAGTAGTATCTGCAAATCCTCTTTTGAATCCATGCTCAGTGAGATAAGCAGTTAACCTATCATACCATGCTAGGAGCTTGTTTCAACCCGTAGAGTGCTCTTTTTAACTTGTAGACATCATCCGGTCTATAAAGATCAACAAAACCTTTTGGTTGTTCAACATACACCTCTTCTTGCAACATCCCATTCAAAAATGCACTCTTAACATCCATTTGATACAACTTGAAATACAAATGACTTGTTATTGCCAAGAGTATCCTAATGGATTCCAGTCTTGCTACCGGTGCAAAAGTCTCATCAAAGTCAAACCCTTCCACTTGTGTGTATCCTTGAGCAACAAGTCTTAATTTATTTCTAATAACTGTTCCATGTTCATCTGACTTGTTCTTGAAAATCCACTTAGTTCCTATCATATTCACTCCATTCGGTCTAGGAACTAGCTCCCACACATCATTCCGAACAAATTGATGAAGTTCTTCATGCATAGAATTAATCCATTCAGCATCATGCAGTGCATCATCCACTTTCTTCGGTTCGAATTGGGATAGATAGCATGAGTGAGTAATTACATTCAAGGCTTTAGACCTCAATCTCATGTTATCATTCAAACTACCCAATATGTTTGTGGCAGGATGATTTGACTTTACTCTAGCAGAGAGGCCTTTGACCAGAGATGTTGAGGTACCTTTTTGTTCAGATGAAGAGCTAGACTCACTTTGTTCTTGTTGAGTTTCACGAACAGGGGTAGATGGTTTTGAAACAAATGGTTCTGAAACAGCGTCATTCAATAGTTGTAGTTCTTCATCGCTATGCTTCCCAACATACTCTTTAGGAAGAGAATCTTCAACCTCCATAGTCTTCTCTTGAACCAGATGAGTGTCTTCTAAATGAGATTCTGGACATAGTTCATCATTGATCACCACATTTAAAGACTCCATGACTGTTTTAGTTCTCAGATTGTACACCCTATATGCTCTACTAGTGGTAGAGTAGCTTAGAAAATATCCCTTGTCACTTTTTGCATCAAACTTTTCTAGGTTCTCCCTATCACGTAGAATGTAACAGTCACTTCCAAAAATCCTGAAGTATTTTACAACAGGCTTCTTACCTCTCCAGAGTTCATATGGAGTTTTCTTGGACTCAGGTCTGAAATACACTCGGTTGAGTGTATGACATGCAGTGTTAACTGCTTCTCCCCAGAAAGACTTGGGCATCTTCTTGTTATGTAGCATGACACGAGCCATTTTTGTGTCTTGGGTGAAGAGAACTCTTGATGTGTGTCTTGATCATTGCAGAAGGTAGCTAGTTTTGTGTTCTCAAATTCTCTCCTATGATCACTTCTAATTCTGGCTATCACAGTACCTTTTTCAACTTGTAATTTCTTGCACAAGTGTATCATCTTTTCAGGAGCCTCGGCCTTATCTCTCAAAAGCACAACCCAAGTATATCTAGTGAAATCATCCACAAAAACTAAAATGTACCCCTTTCCACCTAAACTCTGAACTCTGGTAGGACCCATGAGATCAATGTGCAATAACTCCAAAGGTCTTGAGGTTTGAACTTCAGTTACAGACAGATGCTTAGACTTCACTTGTTTACCTATCTGACATGGTCCACATATGCTCTTCTCTATCTTTTCAAACTTGGGCAAACCAATAACTGCTTCACACTTGGAGATCTTTTCTAATTGCTTGTGACTTGCGTGTCCCAACTGTTGATGCCAAAGGTCTACTTGATTGATCTTTACACTGAAGCACTTGTTGGTTATACTTGGTGTTACACCATAACAGTTATCAGCAGTCTTGACACCAATACACATGCAGTCACCTCCTCCATCAAGTATTTCACATTCATACTTGGTAAAGAAAACATTCAACCCATTGTCACAAATCTGGCTGATGCTGAGTAAGTTAGCCTTCAGCCCATCAACATACCAGACATCTTCAAATACCGGCAACCCTGGAATGTCCACAGTTCCAATGCATTTGATCACAAATTTGCTCCCATCTCCAAACGTGATTGTCCCAATCTTTCCTTCAAAGAGTGTCTTGAATAATGCTTTATTTCCTGTCATATGCCTGGAACAACCACTATCCAAATACCAAAGAAAAGAATCACGTGCCTTGAAGGTGGTTAAAGCAGTGTAACACACATAATTATCATCACATGTAATTAAACCAAGATACTCAAGGAAAGACTTAACACATGCAACAAGCCATATGATCCAAAAATAGAAAAGTTGGATTTTTAATAAAAAGAACTTTAAAGAATCCATGACAATAGGGGTCAAGGATCAACTCTTAGATCAAAAGATCTAAACACAAGAGCTAACCCGCTTTAATACCACTTGTACATTTTTAGACCCCTTAACACAAGTTGTTTAACCTAGTTATTTAGCCAAGTGATTACTTAGATAAATTATTCAATTCTAGGTTAACACAATAATATCATATCATGCAAATAAAGCGGAAATATAAAGTTCACGGACTACTTCTTTCTTTGACCTGCAGCAACCACAAGTTCTCCTACTTGTGACTTTGAGACTCCACTCAAAGGTTTCAAAACTTCTTTAATGTTCTTTATGCAGCAACTGAAGAGATCATCAAGTTCTTGACGCAAATTTTGATCTTGATAACTCTATGTGTGTGTATGAAGGTAAACACCTCTAGATCTCACAGAAGATTCAACACACAACTCTAAAAAACTTCTAAAATGTAGCTAGGGTTTTTTTCCTTTTATACTTGGAGTGAAATACAAGACCCCACACGTTATATGGGCTTGGGCTGAATTGGAATTTCTGCAGAAAATTAAATATGCATGAGTTTTGATCGATCAAGCCTTGCAGATTTTGTCCAATAAATCCTACAATCACTCGATTCCAATTTTACATTAAATCACACTTTGAGCAAGCCTAAACCTAGACTCTATGTTTTGATCATGGTTTGCCAACATAATACATATTGAAGTTCTAATACATTAGTTCCTAAAGTCTTAGAACCTAACATGACTAATTAGTCAAAAAATCTATATAAAGTGTATATCGTTTTTAGTAAATTTGAGGGTACGTAGTTTATTAGACTTAATGTCTAATATAAGAGTGAAATCAAAGGATATTGAATTTATTGAGTTTAAATTCAAAGATGATTTCAAGGATACCCTGATACCTACTTAAACACGTGTAAATGATTCCAATCTTAAATATCACATTAAGTGATATTAAAGATTTAAATGTGGTTTACCAAGTGAACAAAGGTGGAGTCAAAGTTTGAGAAATAAAAAGAATTTTAATCCAAATTTTTATTTCATGTGAAGCTCTTGTTTACCTTGTTAAAAGTAATAAAAGTGTAGTCCTAATAAAATACCCATGGTATTCTTTGAGGGAAGTGATCCTAAAGTTTGAGGAAGCTTTGTACTTCTAAAAAGATGTAGCTTTCTATTGTAAAATCTATTAATGATCAGATAGGCTCAATATTATTTAATAATAATTGGGTCTTAATGGATCTACCCCTAGTTTTAAAACCAATTGGTTGTGAATGGGTATTAGAATAAGATATAAAATCTTTTGGTCTAAGGTTAATAGTAAAAGGTTTGAAACAAAGGGAAAAAAATAGATTTTTGATATCTATACACTAGTAACTATTTGTGTTACTAGTTTGATATCTTTAAAACCATTTATATAATTTTAAAGAAATTCACTATATTCTATTATTACATTTTGATATATGTAATTATAGTGTGTGTGTGTGTATATATGTGAATTTTGGAATGGTTGAGAACCCAAATTGTGGGGTTTAGAAACTCAAATTGTGGAATTATGATATCCAAGAAAGTGTGGGGGTATAACCCTTAAACGAGTCATGGACTCATAAGAATGCTAACATGCATCAAATATGTGCTTGATAAAGGTATTGAGAATTAACATCGAAGGATGTTAAATTCATTGTGATTAAATTTTGCCATGTGTGGTAGATGTCTCGAGTTTAAACAAGCACATATTGTGATCCTATTTTGAAAGTACCTCTTTGTGAAATAAAGAGAGTACAAGTGAGTTCATTAATTGAACATTCAAGGATCAATAATGAAATATTGGATTCTGTCTCCACATATAATTTGAGTATGCATCATATAGATGTGAAGTGACTTTCTTAAAAAGTGATCTTGGTGAGGAAGTTTGCTTGAAAGACCTGTGGGTTTGTATTTCCTTACTTAATTAAATGAAAGTCTTTTATGAATGAGAATCAAGTAAAGAAATATAGTGAGATGTGCACTATATTAATCTCATTTTGAGATTTATGTTATCTCATTTTGTTGAGATTTGAGTAATCTCATTGTGTTGAGATTAGTGATTTCTCATTCTTTTGGGAATTGTGTTATCTCATTGTGTTGAGATTAGTGTTGAGAACTTGCTTCTTAGATTTTAATATCTTTAAAGAGGCAAAGACACTTTGATTCCAATATTAAATAAAGAGATTACTGGAAGGGCGGATGCATAGCTTGAGTTTGCTAGTGTATTAAGTACATATTGCGTATCATGTATGGAACTAAACTAGACATTGCCTTCATAGTATGTAGACTTTCAAAGTTTCTAAAACTTGAGGTTGATCACTAGAAAGTACTTAATTGTGATGAATATCTATTATATAGAATATTCAAGTTTAATTCTATTATTGATGTGAGTGATAATATTTATGTCTAGTTAGATAATCACTACATGAGGGGGTGCTATGTGTAAGCATTAAAGAAATAAGGTGTATTTCTTACTCTACTATAGAATTAAATTGAGAGCATTGATTATAATGGTAACGGACAAGGAAACAAATCGGCTAAGGTTTTGATAAGGTGTTATGGCCACGACCATAGTAAGCCATTCCTTGTACTGTAGTTGTAAAACCACAATGCGTATGGTATACATGAGTTGTATACAAAGTGAACTTAGACTTAAAAGTCTAAGATAAGAATAAGTAAGGCAAGTCAAATGCGGTTGGACTAGTCTATTGCCTACGTAATTCTATATATAAAATAGGTCCTTTACCGAAGTGTGTCTCGAGACTTGGTAATGATAACATCCATTGGAATGGGACTAAAACCCTTCTTTTAAGAGAATCACCAATAGTGGGAACCCACCCTCGAACTGATTATATCTAAGAGGTTTAAAGGGTAACAACAAGCTATTGATACGTGGTTAGTAAGAGCACTAAATTTGTATCTCATTCAAGATGGATTAGTGCAGACTGTTATGATGAAATTGGGGATGAGTTTTAAACTCTTAATGAAGTTCATAAATCATAAATGTCTGTGTAATAGGGACATAAGAAGGAACTTTACCTTTGTGAACATAGAAGTGGTGCCGCTTCTAGCAAGAGTAAAGGATTTCTCTTGTAAATGTTCACTAAACCAGGAAGAGCATAAAGCCATAATAGTGCTAACAACAGTGGATTTCTAAATGTGTTGTGGGTGTTCTCATGTGTGTGTTGTTTTCAGTTTCAACACATAAGAGTTTTGGTTTAAGCACCAAGCCACCATTAACTCTGTTGATTTCTTAAGCAATTACACTAAAGGGAGGTTTAAGTTGAAAGACACCTTCCCTTATGCATGATAGGATATCAATCAAGTGAGACATATATTATTACAACCTAGTGGGGGATTGTTGTATATATAGGTATATACAAGGATAGGTTGTAATAATGATATTTGAGTTTGTAGAATATGGTTTCATAAAGTGAAAATTCAAGTTTTGGAATTTTCTAAGTGCAAATTCAAAAATCTGAATTTTCTAGAATTTTCTGCAGAATTTTCTAGTGACTGTTCAGAAAGGTTGAAGAGGTTTCAATCTTTGTTAACCATTTTATGAAAAAATAACTAACTCTCCATACGTGCCTTTTCATGAAACCTAACCCTATGGGTATGAATAGAGGCTTATGTTTACTTGAAAAAATAACTAACTCTCCATTCGTGCCTTTTCATGAAACATAACCCTATGGGTATAAATAGAGGTTTAAGTTCACTTGAAATCCTGTGGTTATTCTCCAGAATTGCTATCTGTAGAACCCAACATCTTGGTTGTATCCTAGAGACAAATTTGCGATAACCCTTTAGCAACAAAAGTGTGGGGGGCAAATATTGTCTAAGGAAAACGATATAGTGCCTCCAAGTTATCTATTTTCTATTTGTCTTTTATGTTAATCTTGTTCTTCCATTATTACTTTGTGTGATATCCCCAACAGTTTTTTCAGTACATATTTTTCTAAAATTAAAGTTTTTCCTGGGTTATGATATAAAGGCCATGTAGTTCTCATATCACAATGATTGGGTCAATTTTATTTTAAACTGTATTTCGTTAGTACACTTTGTAATGTTAGAGAATGAGGTTTGTCAGATTTGATCAACAAGGCTAATATTGCAAACTTTGCATCTGAATAGGATTTCTGTTTCTACTTTAATATGTCAAATATTTGAGCTTTGAGTCCTAATATCTATTTATCTATTTTTTTGTTTAATGATGCGCTCTACCTGTTTGTTAAAAGAATTTAGTCAATAAAATTTTCAGAAATTGTTGTTTCCTTTGAGGCATGAGATTATAGGAACTATTTTTGAAGTACCTTTTACTCTTTTGCTATGGAATAGTTGTTTTAAATTTTAATGCATTATCCTTTCTTATTTATCCGTTAATATGAATTTAGTTTCTTGCTCTTTTCCTTTTGATGCATCTTAATTTGTGATAATAATATCTTGCTATCTTAGAGGGTTAGTCATGTTGTGCAAGTGTGTTCCACTAGATTCACCAAGTACATTCTCATGTTTGTAGGATTTCAAAATTTTTTTTTTTTTTTGAAGTTCAGAATTTTAAAAATCGTTCACTGGGTGAATTCCTAAATGTTGCTCAATGTCATTTTGTCTTTGTAAGGGCATCAAAAATCAAACAAAGAGGTACTTAAGAAGATTTTTGACATTGTGAGAAAGATAGAAAGAATTCAGGTAATTTCAAATGTAGTTAATTCACATTGACAAAATCAGAAATTTCTTTTTTATTCATTGCACCTTTCAACTTTCTCAAACTTTCATGATGCAGTAATTTGAATTATTATAATTTATGCATCTATTAAATTTGAATTTGGCAATCAATACTCTACAATTTAATTCTAATATAGATATTTTTTAGATTGATTAGTGTTAGGATATGAGCTTTTTTTAGGTGAAATGGGTTATCTAGTTTTAATTTTGCTCATCGCTGCTTTCTAAATTACAAATGTTGAATTATCAAGTCTGAATTGGTACTAATTTCTCTCTAAGGGTATTGACTAACTTTGACTGACCCTGTGATTTTATGTAGCACTTCAAAAACTTGAATAATTTTACACAAAGTATCGCCAAAGTACAGACCTGTGATTTCATAGTACTTTGGAAAACTGTAGTATTATGCAACATCCTAATTTTGCTATTTTAGGGGTCATTTTTCTTATTTTACAGTTTTACTTGGCACTCTATTTTTTTAAAAGGTCAAAAGTAGTCCTCAAATGCATAGATAGTGTTGATTCTATAGGATTAAAATGGGACAAACATTTTGTGCAATGATTGCATAAGTCATGGGGCTTTGACAAAATGATCCTCTCTTCTTTAAGCTTTTTCTTTTTCTTTTTTTAATGCATATTTTTTAAATTATAACTTGGTGTTGTTTGATTATAATTTTTAAGAAATTTCAGAAAAATAAATTTCGTGCATTGATTGCTAAGGCACATGTCATTTTCTACCAAAAAATCTTGTTTCATATCGAATTATCAAGTCAAGTCTGAATTGGTAGGACATGCGTGTTAAGAATATAAAGAACATGCAATCCAATGGTTACATGTTCTTTCGCGTTGCAAGCTAGCCTCCTCTCTTCTGTTCAGATTCTCCTTCTCATTCTCTTTCAGCCTACAACTGCAATTGAAGCCAGCCTTCTCTGTAGAGGAAGTCCAAACCCAAGGTAAGAATTCCGATTTGCTCTTCAATTGAAAATCTACCTGCCCAGTTATTACTTCCTATGTACTGTTCTCTCTCCACTTCAATTGTTCATGGAATTTGTTTTGTGGTTGTGGGTGATCAGCTTTGGTGTTTTGGGTTGTTGTGGCTGAATGGTTGGCCTTTGGTTTGCCGGAATTTAAAGGGTTTTTTTTTTTTTTTTTTCTTCTTTAGGTTATGGCTATTTAAGGTGGAAAATTTATTTTCCATCTCGGTTTTGAAGCAAAATTGGGGTTTGAATAGTTTGGGTTGTTGTCTTTGACTCAATTGATGAAATAGCTACTGTTGTATGGGAAGTATAGGTAATTAGGTTCCTTTCTACTTTGAAGGCCTTGAATTTGGGATTTTGAATTTGATCTTATTATTGATGATAATGTGCGGTCTGTGATAAAAAAAAAAGGAAATATATATATATATACACACACACACATTAATATCTGATGAATGTCAACTTTGGTGTTAGTTTGCATCTTGGTTCTTTTACAAAAAGGCCATCAATTTTGGTTTGTTTACTTCTGTTTACTTTCGACTGCTTAGAATGGTCCTCAATCACATGGTAAGGTTGTTTTTGCTCACTTGGTAGGGACGTAAACCTATTTGCTGCTTTACGTATAAAAGATGTTTGAGAAAAAGCCAAGCCTAAAGTAGTAGTAGAAGTAGGCGAATTGTTAACATGTTGTAACTACTTTTCAAACATGAATTATTCATTACAATGTAGAGTTCACTTTTTGAATTTTTACAATTATATAGTTCATGTAAAATTAGAAAGCTTTTTTTATCTATAAACTATACTTTCATAAGAATTTTGCCTGTGCATTGCATAGGTTAGCGACTATTATTTCTTTGTTGATTGGTTATTTGCTAATAGTACCCTACAAAAGGAGGGGGAAAGGTTTTTTTTAGTGTGAGGCCTGCTAAAATAAGCTCAGAAAGCTGGGTGTTTTGGGCTTGCGAAACACACCTATGCAAAAGTTTTATTCACTATATATGTAATTTAGCCATGAGCTATAAATGTAACCATGCATGTTGAAGTTATAAGATAGTCATATTTAATTTGCTCACCTTTTCTTTTTATCAGGGAGGATTTGATATGATCTGCAGTGGGAGAGACAAGATTGAAACTCCAGAGCAGTTAAGATTCTTTTTTCTTTTTTAATTTTGTCTGGCTTATTTATTGACTTTCTACCAAGTTTCTATGCGCTAAGACTAACTGATTGCAAATGGATATGATTTTCAGTTTAAGCAAGCTGAAGAAACAGCATTGAAGCTTGATTTGGACAGGCATTAATATGTTGTTACTTATGCAGTGAGCCACATCAAGTGCAATTTCTACTCATTATAATGTCTATCAATATTGTATGCTTTGTTTGAGGGCTCACGTTGTGTTGCAAAGATGTTTGTACCATAAAATTGTTCATTTCCCTGCCTTTGTAATGATTAATAATAGCAACTAGATAAATGTGTGGCCTAGCAAAATGCCACATGTTGAAGTTATCATTTCTTTAAACTTTAAAGTTCACCTAATAAGGCTACATGGAGCAGTTGTAAGTTATTAATGAAAAGAGAATATGGACGCACCAATATAGGTGAGTGAGTAATGGGGATAATTTGTCATGGACAATGGGAATTAAATTGCGAGAACCATGATTGGGGCTAGGGGGTTTGGTGTCATGGTGAAGAATAAGTTTTTATTTAATTTTTTGGTTATCTTATTTTCATTAGCAAGGAATAGGATATTTTTGTGATAGCTGAACGAGCACCCTTTTCAATATTAATTGTTTAGTAACCAGTACCAATCAAGCTTTATACTCAACAGCAAATATTCAATTCCTTAATTAAAAGATTAGTGTTATTCTATAAAAATTCAATTCCTAATATATTTGAATTGTCATTGTAAATATGAGACTTTTTTTTTTTTTTTTTTTCGTTTGTTTGTGTTTGATTTAATTTAAGTTTATGGGTTGTGTTTTTGTTAATTGTAATTTAAGTTTCATTGATATTTTTTTATTTAGTAATTTAATGTTTCATATCAAAAATAGGAATTTTTGAGACTCGAATTCAATGTACAATCAAAGAGGAAGAAATAAAGAATTGTTTAAATATTCATATTCTACCATGAATAAGAATTAAAGTATCCTGCGCATTGCGCAGGTTATATGCTAGTATATATAAAAGTAGAGACCTCATGTGGGTGGGAGTATATGAGGTCATGCCATTGGTGCACTAATTTTGCATTTAGCATTTTTTTACCTTTTTTCATTAAGTTTTTTTACCGTTACCCAAAAAATAACATTTACTTATTTTTATTGTTATCTCATTAATCTCTCATTAATTGCTTGATCTTACACCACACCTTTCTCTCTTCTTCATGTCTTTTAGCATACCCATTGTTTTAGTATTAAAAACAAAAGCAAAAAAAATAATAATTAAGGACTAATATAACTAGCCAGAGAAGGTCATAGGGAGAGATAGAGAGACACAAAAACATTGTAGATTGTTAAATGAAATGCACTATTTCACTATTACCAAAATAAAGGACTTGAGATTAACAAAACATTTGTAAGAGAGAGAATGAGAGGAACTTGAGGGGCTGCTACCATCGTCATGCTGGCTGGCCTCCCCCCACCATCAAGCTGCCGAAACTCCTACGAGTAATTGTTTTTTGGTTCCTTTTTATAATGAACTCATTACTAACAAAGTTTTATAACAATTATTTTATAATATATTCACAACATTTTCTAAAATCAGCTAACATAAAATATCGCAATATTATTTGTGCATTACACAGGCAATTTACTAGTTACAATCTAAAGTAGTGGAGTCAATAAATTCTACAACAGAACACTTATCGGTGGTGCCAAATGTTCAGGCCAATCAAACAACAATCGAACAATCAATGATTTCAGCTCAGTAACAGAGACCTCAAAATCATTAAATGTATGGTTGTTTCTTTCTCTACAAATTACCCTCATTAAGCAAAGAGGGATCATATCCCACATAGTACTCCACTTACCCAAACCAATTCCTCCACCCACCAAGTATTTCAACTACCCTCTTAGGCATCAAGCCTGAAGTTAGACCCACATCTGACGTAATGAGAAGAAGAATCACAAGACTCACCGAATCAATTATTAATTTTTAATGGTAATTTTTTTAGGGGGGGGGGGGTGGTGAGATTCCAATTTTCACAATTTTTAGTTTTGCTTCATCAACTTCATGACCATGGACTTTATGGAGACTCTGCGTCAGTTGGGTAAATTGGTCTCATTAATTTTAGTGGTGAGATCATAAAAAATCTACCTACTAATGGAAATCTCAAGCATAAGGAGCAGTTACTAGGATTTTTATTATGAACCTTTACTACCATTTTTTTAATGTTTATGTAAATTAACTCATGCTTTGAGACAGATCAAACCCACAGTCTCACACCATCACCAAGGATGGATTGCCAGTTGGGCTACAGCTCCCCTGTGCCTTTACTATGATAGTAATATAAAAATAAATAAAATAAATCATAATAATGGGACAATTCTGTGCACAAACTTAAGTGATAGATCATTTAGAATGGATATCCAATTTAACCTTAATTTCGTGGCTTGAATAACCAAAAAAAAAAAAAAAATTGAAACAAAAATCAGTTAGATATGATCTGCAATGAGCTGCTTAATCCTGATCACCTTCACGCCCCCCAAAGAGTAGAGACAACAACAGAGCCCAAACTTTCAGAAAGGACAGAAACATGGAATAGAGGGAAGAAGGCAACACTAGTAAGGAAATCACCCTAATGAAAGTCATCCATACTTTCCCTTCTTCTTGAGAAAACCTGCAATCATGAATGCTTTCCTCTGATCCATTGGAAACTTTGTGAAAATTTTGATATAGAACCTCAATAAAATTGGTATGAATGGCGCCATCACTAAACATGAGACTAGGAAGACTTGAAAAAAACACAAGTGAATGTCATGATGACATCTCCTCAATAGCTAAAGGGCATGCTGCAGCAAAATATGAATAAGCAGAAATAAAACACTTGGAACACAAACACCTGGCGCATGATGTGTGCTTTTACCAACGGTAGCTGGGGAAATTAACCAACGGTAGCTGGAACACAAACCGATAATAATAATAATTAACAAGTTTAATTAACCAATTCACAAAAATACCAGACCTGAAACCCTTATAAACAAGACCCTTCTCAAAAAGATTGGGAAAGACCCACCACAGTCTCTCCATGAAGCTCGAGTCCACGGTCTTGTACCCATCCTCCACACTATCTTCTCACGCGCTCCTCCACAGTTCCACATGCCTATCAATCCATCAATATGAGATACAATATTTTCAAAATTAAAATCAAAGAAATACTGATTTGACCAAAAAAAGAAAGGTTAGTGAGAATCATCCTGCAATATTAACTCCAAGGGCCAACACCAGCAACAAGCACATCGACCTGTGCTACCATTACCATGCATAGTGATAACACCGTCTCTTTCTTAGCACTTATATGCCATTTTGTTAATCTATCAAAAAAATTTCTTCTTTTTCATCTCTTCGTTTACTAATATCTTAGATACCACAGTTAAATGCAGATGGAAACAAGATTATTACAATTGAATCGGAAACAAAACATAAGTGAAACAAGGTGTCACGTGACTCGCATATATGTTCGAGGTGCTTCTATTGCAAGTTTTTTTTTTTTTTTTTTTTTTTTTTTTTTTTTTGGATTGATGTTAAATTGCTTTATGAGCTAACTGAAACTAGGATGGCCCTGTGATGAAACTATCCCACAGCTAACTGAAACCAAAATAGGCTGCATCTCCCAGCTACCCTGCTTAAGGGCTAAGGACATTTCTATGGTAAGAAAGTATCCCTACTATTATTACGTAAATAATTGAAGAATGGAAAATTAAAATATTTAAAGTTCTGGCTACACACCAACATTCAAGAGTCAAGACCCTTCAATGGTTGTTAACAAAACCATTTGAAAGAGGAAGTACCTATAAACTTTGATAGGCCAAGAATGTATTAACCCGTTGTGATAAATTAACCAATTAATTAAGTTAATTAACATGCAATATGCATGGTAGTACAAACAAATCACCAACTAAGTTAATATGCAGCAGAAAATAAAGTTAACATAGTGATTTGTTTACGAATGAGGAAAACCTCCAAGTCAAAAACTCCACCGGGTGAATTTAAGGTCACCACTCCCGAGAATCCATTATTATCACAACAAGCGGTTACAAGTAAAGAAATTCTAGTACCTTATACCAACCTACAATTAAACCTTTACCCCAATACCCAATAAAACTTGTTCTGTAGTGACAATCTCTAATTTCAATGCATGGCTCCTAGTACGTGACTAACCAATCGATGCACGGATCCAAGTACGTGACTAACTACCAACTTAAGAAGGATGTTGGCTGCAAAGTTCTTCAGTTCATCAATTCGATGAAGATCATGAAGCTCCTTGGTTACAAAACCCTACGGCGTACAAACGCAGCAGCTTCTTGAAGAGAAAGATGAACTACGGCAAATTGTCTTCGGTCACAATATGCTGTGAAAAACCTTTGCATTGAGTTGCACTCACTTGCATCAGCTGTGACGGCCCTTAAAATAATCCTTATATATGTTTAGGGTTGTGAGAAAAGAAAGCCTAAACATGCATACACGGATTGGAGTGAAATCAAATCTGAAAAACTGATTTTCTTAAATCTCGATAGATAGTGTATCTATCGAGAAGCTGTCGAGCATCGGGCAAAAGCTGCCTTTTAAACCTCGATAGATGCTATCTGTCGAGCTAGCTGTCGAGGTTTAAAATCCAGCACTTCTTCACTTGTTTCTTGGACAGACTTGCATGACTTTAACACTTAGACTTGAAACCTTATTCCTTGAAGTATTAAACACATCCTAAATCTACCCAAATACAAGTAAAGTGCGTTTTGTCAAAGGATTAACCAATTCTATATTGACATATGTTCCTAAAATGATTCACATATATCCTAACAATCTTCCCCTTTGGCAATCTGTGACAAAACCACAACAAACAAATGAACATATGAGAGAAGTCATAAATCACTCAACTCATATTCACTTGTTGAATACAATAAAATCTATCCTAACATAAACTCTTGAAAAATTTTGCAAGAAAAGAGTTCATGGCAAGAAAGACCTTGACAACCTGTATTTCTGAAACACTTTAAACAAAACTCATCACGGCATCTTAGTGTAAAACAGAAATAAAAGATTGCATACAAAATATAAGAAGCACGTGCATAAGGAGAGAAAAGAAACAACACATGAAGAGATAGGTGAAAGAAAGTAATAACAACCTCAATATATATATCAACATAAGTACAAGGTTTGCTATCACTAAGTGGTCACAAGAACGGTATACATGAGGTAAAATAAAGGAAAGAAAAGAAAATACATAATAACCTCACTACATCCCTCAACATATAAACACTCCCCCTATCACAAAAATGTCCTATGCTAACTCTCCCCCTAAATACATGACTACTCTCATCCCAAAACTACTTCCCCTTTTTGTCATGAATGACAAAGGGTAAGTAACTCAAGCAGTCATCGTGTCGTCACCGGAAGAGCTAGCATCCTCATCCTCATCATCATCATCGTCGTTGGAGTCACCATCACCGTCCACGTCCTCAGATGCCTCTGGAAAAGGAGAGGGAGACTCTACGAAGACACCAAGGCGAGCATGCCGTCGAGCAATACGGCCGACACGGGTGTTTACCTGACACAATTCATCACTGAGTGTGTCAAGGCGAGCATCCATGCGCTGAAGCTGCGCCATGACCACCTCGAGGGTCACACCACCCGTCGATGAAGAAGGAGCGGATGTAGAAGGAGTGGAAGAGGCCGGAGGAGTTGCCATCTCGGTCCATGGCTTCTTCGATCGAAGCTAGGCCTCGCTCCGTCTAACAGTAGCAGCGTCTATGGCACACATAGGGGAAAAGTGTGTAGACTCAGGATAGAAGACAGAAAAATGGCAGAGAATCCGCGTGATAGCCAAAGGGAAAATGAGCTTATCACGGGTCGCCGTATCCCTATATACATCTATGAGGGAGAGAATGAAGTGAGAGGGAAAATATATAGTGAGTCCCTCAAGAAGGGATAACAAAAATTGAGCACGAGGTTCTGTGATAGAGTTATAGTGAAACAAAGGATGAAGAACGAATGTCATCACCATGTTAAGGAATCTCAGACCTTTTGCAAAGCCCGAGCAAGGGGTGTTTTGACGGTCACCCCAAGATGAAGGTGTCTCACAGAAGTGAGACAAGGGTTCGTCTTTGGACATAGTCCTAAGACGCTCACAGCTGGGGTAGTCAGTAAACTCTACCCTCGGTACGTGTAGCACCTCGAATATAAGATCCGGAGTGACTACAATACGCGTACCTCGAACGCGAGTGATAAAATGAGGTACTGAATAGTCGAATCCGTGCATGTTGGAGTAAAACTCCTGTATGATCGCAAAAGGACAGGTGACCGGGATGCCACACAGTGACTCCCAACCCCTACAGTAGATGACAGTGGGAAGGTCAATATCGGAAAAGTCCGATAGAACGACTTGGCGTTTCGAATGAATGCCGCGTCGTGAGAAGTTCTCCGAAAAGTCCTTACGGTCTTTATCATCACGGAACCGGACGTGAGATGGAGTAGAATCAGCGGGGGAAGAAGAAGAAGATGTCCCGGAACAAAGAGGGTTCCGGGACGAAGTGGATTTCCGTTTAGGTGCCATAAGCAACTAACGAAAGAGAGAGAGAGAGAGAGACGCAGAAAAGCACCAACACATATCAATATCAAAATAAAGATAAATGAAGGTACGTATGCATGAAAAATGTATGAACATATGACATACAAATGTAAAAACATCATAGGCTCAGCCCAATCCAAACCTACTAGCACATATCTAAAATGCATGAATCATTATTAAAATGCAAATGTGATGCAATGCATGATGATTTAAACTCATTTAAACAAAAACCAACCCAAAAATTTTGTGAAAAACTCATCAATTTTAAAAAACCCCAAATTTTTCAAAAAATCCCAAAAGTGAGGTCAAAAAGATGAAATGCATGATAAGATGAGTGAAAATGAGATCATACCAAAGGAAGAAGAAGATTTTTAGGCCGAAAAGCTTCTAGGTTTGAGGTTTAGAGAGAGAGAGATGAGTTTGGGAAGGTGAGGAGACAAGTTCTGTCAAGAGAGATCGGGGAGAAATGAGAGAAATATCGCGCTGACCCTATATATAGAAACATACGTAGCTCGATGGATCGGCAAGTGTCGAGAATGAAAAATAACCAGATGGAGCTATCGAGGAGCTATCGAGAGGTGTCCACAGCAAAGTGACCTCGATGGATCGAGAATCTATCGAGCATACAGAAACTTCCTCAATGGATCTAGAAGCTGTCGAGCAGCTATCGAGCCTGATTCTCAAAAACCTCGATGGATCGAAATTGCTATAACATTTATCAAGAAAAGAAGCTCAAGAGGCTCGATAGATAGCCTAGCGGTTGAGAGGTGTCGAGAAGCTGTCGAGATTGCTCAAAAACAATTTTTCAAAGAAGAGAAAAACACAAACATGAATGCAATCAGACATGCTACATAACCAAAGATCCAAATAACATTTTAAGCTCTCAAAAACATCTCTCAACAAGAAAATGTCAAGCATTTAGATCCAAAAACACACACACACACACCAAACAAGTCTAACCAATTTTATATTTCAAAAACAAGTCAAGAAAGTTTAGTGAGCATACATTAACACATGTATTCCTTGTGATGGCCAAATCACATTGTACCTGCACATGTATCAAGAGTAGCAAAAAATATTGCGTGTTGTGTGTGAAAAACATCGCAAGATTGCATAAGCGTCTACATGTAATGACGATTTGAGACATGAGAAAATCACTTTACTTACACACAATCATAACTGCTTTATGGGGACTATCACCTTCGAGGTACATCCTATAACTCTCACATCTCCTAGAAGACATGCTTGCAATCATATATAAAGCATTTTGATTCTTAGTCTTCTCAACCAAAAAATTATTTTCAAACCGTAGTACTTCAATGATCTGATTAGCTTCATCAAATTTTGTGGAGATTTCTTCTCATTCTAGCTCCCATCACTGAGCTTCTTGGTGGCCAACCTATAAAACTTCTCATGCTTTTCCGAGACCTTGTATAATTTTGCATAGGCTGTGTGGATGTCATCTTGTTCATCCATCTTCTCAAATTTAGACTCCACCAAGTCCTCTTCTTCATCCACATCTTCAACAATCCTCTCAGTAGGATTTACAGTGGCAGTGAAGGCATTTAGGATTCCATCATCCTCATTATTAGAATCATCCTTAGGCTCGGTGTTGCTCAAAGTAGCAGCAAGTACCTTGCTCTTCCCAGTGGTCTTGAGATACGTAGGGCACTCTTGTTTCATGTGATCGTAGCCTTGACACCCAAAGCACTTTGGTCCTGAGGGAACAGTGTACTGACCACAATCCCTAGCATCCTTCTTTCCTTTGTCTTGGTTCTTGAACTGAGACGAACTGGACTGCTTGCGGTCTTTATCAAATCCTCTTGTATTGGCATTCTTCATGAACTTTTTGAACTGCCTTATGATATAGGATTTCATTTTAGAATCTTCATCATTAGAAGACTCATCAATATCATTGCTTTTGACCTTCAGTGCCATGCTCTTGCTCTTGCTTTTGCTTGATTTCCTGATCCTTGTCAAACCCAACTCATAAGTCCGCAGATTACCAGCCAGCTCTGTCAAAGGAATTTTGTCAATATCCTTTGATTCCTCAATCGCGGTGATCTTGGCATGAAATCTCTCGGGTAGAGATCTGAGCACCTTTCTAATAATCTTGGGTTCGGGAATAGTTTCCCCAAGATTAAAGGCTGAGTTTACTATGTCCTTAAGCTTGGCATAAAACTCATTGAATGACTCATCCTCCCCTATCTTAATCTCTTCGAAGCTTGTAGTATGCATTTGAAGATTTGAATCCTTGACAGCCTTAGTTCCTTCATAGGTTGTTTAAAGAATGGTCCATGTTTCCTTTGCAGTTTCAGTAGAGGATATCTTCTTGAACTCCTCATTCATGACCGCACTAAATAACGTATTCAATGCCCTGCTATTGAAATTTGCCGCCTTGATCTTAGCATCATCCCAATCGGCCGGCGCTTCCTTAGGCTTGGTTCAGCCTATCTCCACAGCTTGCCACACTTTCTCATCTAATGACTATAAGAAAGCTCTCTTGCCTACTTTCCAGTATGCATAGTTAATGCCATCAAATAAAAGAGGTATAATAAGAGACTGTCCTCTATCCATAACAAACAGGAGTCAATGGATCACACAGGAAAGATTAAAACCTAATTAGAGTGTGCTTGCTCTGGTACCACTTGATAAGCCAATAATGTATTAACCCCTTATGATAAATTAACCAATTAATTAGCCAAGTGAATTAATTAAGTTAATTAACATGCAATATGCGTGGTAGTACAAACAAATCACCAACTAAGTTAATATGCAGCTGAAAATAAAGTTGACACGGTAATTTGTTTACGAATGGGGAAAACCTTCAAAGCAGAAACCCCACCGGGTGATTTTAAGGTCACCATTCCCGAAAATTCACTATTATCACAACAAGCGATTACAAGTAAAGGAATCCCAGTACTTTATACCAACCTACAGTTGAACCCTTACCCCAATACCTAATTGGACTTATTCTGTAGTGACAATCTCTCATTTCAATGCATGGCTCCCAGTACGTGACTAACCAATCGATGCATGGATTCAAGTACGTGACTAACCACCAACTTGAGAAGGATGTTGGCTGCAAAATTCTTCAGTTCATCAACACGATGAATATCACGAAGCTCCTTGGTTACAAAACCTTATGGCATACAAATGCAGCAGCTTCTTGAAGAGAAAGATGTACTAGGGCAAATTGTCTCTAGTCACAATATGCTTGTGAAAAACATTTGTATTGAGTTGCGCTCACTTGCATCAGCTGTGATGGCTCTTAAATAATCCTTATATTTGTTAAGGGTTATGAGAAAAGAAAGCCTAAACATGCATACACGGATTGGAGTGAAATCAGATCTGAAAACTGATTTTCTTAAATCTCAATAGATAGTGTATCTATCGAGTAGCTGTCGAGTATCGGGTAAAAGTTGCCTTTTAAATCTCGATAGATGCTATTTGTCGAGCTAGCTGTCGAGCTTTAAAATCCAGCATTTCTTCACTTGTTTCTTGGACAGGCTTGCATGGCTTTAACACTTGGACTTGAAACCTTGTTCCTTGAAGTATTTAACACATCCTAGATCTACCCAAATACAAGTAAAGTTCGTTTTGTCAAAGGATTAGCCAATTCTATATTGACATATGTTCCTAACATGATTCACATATGTCCTAACAAACTTCAAAGCCATTGTGCCTAAAAAATTAAGGCTATAAACTACATAATTTTGAGTTAAAATTAATATCCTTTGAAATTTTTATACTCACAAATAATAAAAAGCCTAATATCAGTTCTATGGTCGAAGTATATACGGACTCTCAAAGCTGCCATGCCAAAAACAAGTCCTATAAGATAGTTTCAATCCAGTAATAGGAAACAATAAAAATGCGAAGAACCACAATTGGAAAATACTTCAATATCTCATTAGTATTGAAATGGTAGGTTACAATTTCTGAGATTGAAATATTCAACCATCTAGAAAAAGAAAATTGATTTACAAATGAATGCAACAAAGCAAATTGCTAAAAAATGTTTTGTATTTGTGAATTTCAGGTGGCATAAACATCAAAAGTAAAGGGAGGTTGGCAGCGAGTTGAAGGCCTTGAACACCCATGATGTCTCCACAGGATGCCAAACAAAGTAAATAAACTGTCTCACCCATCTAATTGCATCAGAAACTTGTGATTCAATAGCATTTTAGCTGTGATTCTCCTCACAAAGTAGCCCCTCAAGAAGTCTTCCGCTACCTTTGAAATACAGCCCTAGTACATCATCCCACAAATCTCCTCTTTTCCAGCCCAAACCCCTCATCTGCATTAGGCTACAGGGCTTGATATCACAATGAACAAAGCTATAAGTTTCAACCCAATCAAAATAGAGCGTGTGTATTGGCTAATAAGGTAGTCGGGGCCGCATGCATGGGAGAACCAAAAGCACAGTAATTAAATCCACTAGGCTTCCTCCCAAAGCAAATTCTAGAAATAGACAACAAAGGTACTCATCAGTGCATCAAGAATCATTTTCTCATTCAACAGAGAATTAGAGAAAGGGCCTTCATTGGCAGATTTCTGAGGGAAAACCCAAAGTGGGTTTTGCAATATGCACACAGCCAAAGGGATGATGATGAATGACCCTCTAGTTCTAGTAAGATCACCACACCACACCTCACCCTCCTTCTTTCTCATTCCATTCCCTTCCACGATCTAACAGAACAGAAACAAATCATTTTGATTTAAAACTAAGCTGCTTCTGCTTCTTATCAAAGCAGAGCTAATTAAGGCGGTTCAGTTCCGTTCAAAGACCTCCTTAAACTCAAACAACGTTCGCTAAACAAAGAGGTTTGAGAAAAATAAATAATCCAACCGTACAGTCAGACTGTATGAAACGGAAACTGGTTCGACTCAGCAGTCACTGACCCGGTCTCTCTCTATCCTCTCTGTAGGTTCTCCTCCCATATCTGATAACTGATGACTAATAACTGATGAGTGAAGAGTGTTTTTTTTTTTTTCATGAGCAAAAAAGTGTTGTTGATTCTTTCACCGATTTAAAACTAAATATAAAAAAATGTGTTTTTTTTTTTTTTTTTTTTTTTTTTTTTTTAAGAGAGAAATGGTACTTACCCCCACACTTTCACAATATTTTTTAAATAAATTTTAGGTAGCAAGTTTCTACTAGTTTTAATTTTGAATAGATCTAATTTATTGTAAAAATATTGTAAAAATAATATGGACATAACCATAAGTGACTCTACCTATCATTACACATACCCATTTATATTTTTCCATCACTCAAAGTTTGTTATATTAGAGTTGGATACAAAAATTATTCTCAAAAAAAAAAAAAAAAAAAGAGTTGGATACAAAAATTGTATTTATAGATTTTCTCCATCAAGATACACGGTTGATATCTCAAATTTTATTTCTTACTTCTTTTAGTTCTTGACTTTTTAAATGAGCATTTTTAGTTATTAAAATTTTGAAAATGAGCACTTTTGATCTCCAAAGATGGCTCTTAAGTGTGTGTTTGGTATCAACTTATTTAACTTTTTGCTAATTGCTTTTTGATGAAAATGTACTAAAATATTTTTTCTTAAAGTTATGAGTGTGTTGAATAACTATTGACAATCAATTTACCCTTTGATTTTTGTAAATTGGTTTTTCACATGATAGATTATTTATTAAGAGAAGTTGCTATAATGTCTAAAAATAAATTAAACTGATAAAATCATACTAAAGATCGATTATGCCATAAGAAAACTAAATTGATTGACTATTCTCAATTTAAAAGAGAAGTGCAGATCTTTGAATAGGAAAAAAAATGGATCCGCAGGGTCCCAAATGAATTGGCTTGTGAATAAAATTTAAAAAAAAAAAAACTAATTAGTAATTTTGCATTTTAAGAGATAGAAGAAAGATTTTTTTAAAAAAATAATATTATTATATATAATTAAATAAATATTATTTAATTAATATAAAGGAGGGTTGCAGCAGGTTAATGGACAGTGTAAATTTTAGTTACTCTCTTATTTATAAACTCTGCATGTGTTTTTGTTTATGTGTCATATATTTAGTTTGTAGCTAGTCCCAAGCCTAAGTAAAGAAGAAGGCTTGTGATTGGTTGATGGTCAATATAACATTTAGACTCTCTCTTATTTAAATATTAAAATAATCCTACTGAAACTCTTGCCTTAGACCCAAAATGTTTTGAGCTGGTCTTATTGGTCTCTTTGTCTAGTTTCATTAGTTTTCTTGTCTATGTGTTTAAGAGAAAAATAAGGTGATATTTGTTAAAGGATTTTGTTAACAAATGCCCTAAGAACAATAGTTAAGATGCATTTAATACTTCACTAAGTAATATTTTTTGATAGGCCAAGAATGTATTGGCCCCTTGTGATGAATTAACCAATTAATTAGCTAAGTTAATTAATTAATTCAATTAGCATGCAATAAGCGTGGTAGCACAAACAAATCACCAACTAAGTTAATATGCAGTGGAAAATAAAGTTGACACGGTGATTTGTTTTCGAATGGGGAAAACCTACACGGCAAAAACCCCACTAGGTGATTTTAAGGTCACCACTCCCGAGAATCCACTATTATCACAACAAGCGATTACAAGTAAAGGAATCTCAGTACCTTATACCAACCTATAGTTGAACCCTTACCCCAATACCTAATTGAACTTGTTCTGTAATGACAATCTCTCCTTTCAATGCACGGCTCCCAGTACATGACTAACCAATTTGATGTGCAAATCCCCATAACGCAGCTTATACACTAACTTGAGAAGGATGTTGGTTGCAAATTTTTTCAGTTCATCAACATGATGAAAATCATGAAGCTTCTTGGTTACAAAACCCTACGGCGTACAAACGCAGCAGCTTCTTCAAGAGAAAGATGAACTAGGGCATATGTCTCCAGTTCACAATATGCTTGTGAAAAACTTTTTCATTTAGGTGCATCAGCTGTGACGACCCTTAAAACAATCCTTATATATGTTTAGGATTGTGAGAAAAGAAAGTTCAAACATGTATACACGGATTGGAGTGAAATTATATCTGAAAATCTGATTTTCTTAAATCTCGATAGATAAGGTATCTATCGAGCAGTTGTCGAGCATCGAGCTAAACGGCCTTTTAAACCTTGATAGATGCTATTTGTCGAGCTAATTGTCAAGTTTTAAAATCTAACACTTCTTCACTTGTTTCTTGGACAGACTTGCATGACTTTAACACTTGAACTTGAAACCTTGTTCCTTGAAGTATTAAACACATCCTAGATCTACCCAATTACAAGTAAAGTGCGTTTTGTCAAAAGATTAGCCAATTCTATATTGACATATGTTCCTAACATGATTCACATATGTCCTAATAATCTTCCCTTTTGGCAATCCGTGACAAAACCACAACAAACAAATGAACATATGAGAGAAGTCATAAACCACCCAACTCATACTCACTTGTTGAATACAATAAAATTTAATCTAACACAAACTCTTGAAAAACTTTGCAAGAAATGAGTTTATGGTAAGAAGACTTTGACAACCTGTATTTCTGAAACACTTTAAACAAAACTCATCACGGCATCTTAGTGTGAAACAGAAATAAAAGATTGCATACAAAATATAAGAAGCATGCGCATAAGAAGAGAAAAGAAACAACACATGTAAAGATAGGTGAAAGAACTGTAATAACAACCTCATCATATATATATATAACATCATAAGTACAAGGTTTGCTATCACACAGTAAGAACAATGTATTTAAAAAGTAAGAAAAGAAAAAAAATACATAAGTCCTCACTACATCCCTCAAAAAGAAAACACTCCCCCTAACAAAAATCTCCTATGCTAACTCTCCCCCTAAATACATGACTTCTCTCATCCCAAAACTACTCCCCCTTTTTGTCACGAATGACAAAGGGTAAGTAATTCAAGCAGTCATCTCATCGTCACCAGAAGAGCTAGCATCCTCATCCTCATCATCATCATAGTCGTTGGAGTCACCATCATCGTCCTCGTCCTCAGATGCCTCTGGAGAAGGAGAGGGAGACTCTACGAAGCCACCAAGGCAAGCCCGCCGTCGAGCAATACGGCCGACATGGGTGTTCACCTGACACAACTCATCACTAAGTGTGTCAAGGCGAGCATCCATGCGCTGCAGCTGCACCATGACCGCCTTGAGGGTCACACCACCCGCCAATGAAGAAGATGTGGATGTGGAAGGGGCAGAAAAAGCTGGAGGAGTCGCTGTCTCTGTCCGTAGTCGCTTCAGTCAAAGCTGGGCCTTGCTCCGTCTGATGGTAGTAGCGTCTATGGCACGCATAGGGGAAACGTGTGTAAACTCTGGATAGGAGATAGAAAAATGGCGGAGAATCCGAGTGATAGTCGAAGGAAAAATGAGCTTATCACGGGTCACCGTATCCATAATGAAGTGAGAGGGAAAATCAATAGTGATTCCCTCAAGAAGGGATAACAAAAATCGAGTAAGAGGCTTTGTGATAGAGTTATAGTGAGACAATGGATGGAGAACGAATATCATCACCATGTTAAGGAATCTCAGACCTTTTGCAAAGCCCGAGCAAGGGGTGTTTTGACGGTCACCCCAAGATGAAGGTGTCTCACAAAAGCGAGACGAGAGCTCGTCTTTAGACACAGTCCTCAAACGCTCACAACCGGGGTAGTCAGCAAACTCTACCCTCGGTACATGTAGCACCTCGGATATAAGATCCGGAGTGACTACGATACGCGTACCTTGAACACGAGTGACAAAATGAGGTATTGAATAATCGAATCCATGCATATTGGAGTAAAACTCCTGTATGATCATGGAGGGACAAGTGACCGAGATGCCACACAGTGACTCTCAACCCTTACCGTAGATGATAGTGGGAAGGTCAGTATCGAAAAAAATCCGATAGAACGACTTGGCGTTCCGAATGAATGCCTCGTCATGAGAAGTTCTCCGAAAAGTCCTTATAGGCTTTATCATCACGGAACTGGACGTGAGATGGAGTAGAATCAGAAGGGGAAGAAGAAGAAGATGCCCCGGAACGAAGAGGGTTCCGGGATGGAGTAGATTTGCACTTAAGTACCATAGAGCAAACTAACGCAAGAAAGAGAGAGGGAGAGAGAGAGACACGCAAAAAAACACCAAATAGTTCAATATAAGAATATAAAGAAATAAAGGTACGTATGCATGAAAAATGCATGAGCATGTGATATGCAATAGTAAAAACATCATGGGCTCAGCCCAATCCAAACCTACCAGCACACATCATTTCAACATAATAAAAACACATCTAAAAAGCATGAATCATAGTTAAAATGCACATGTGATGCAATGCATGTTGATTTAAAATCATTTAAACAAAAACCCATCCCAAAAATTTCACAAAAACCTCCATAATTTTGAAAAACCCCAAAGATTATCAAAAAAAATCCCAAAAGTTAGGTTTTGAGTGAGCAAACTAACGGACAGTGTAAATTTTAGTTACTCTCTTATTTATAAACTCTGCATGTGTTTTTGTTTATGTGTCATATATTTAGTTTGTAGCTAGTCCCAAGCCTAAGTAAAGAAGAAGGCTTGTGATTGGTTGACAGTCAATACAACATTTACACTCTCTCTTATTTAAATATTAAAATAATCCTACTGAAACTCTTGCCTTAGACCCAAAATGTTTTGAGTTGGTCTTATTAGTCTCTTTGTCTAGTTTCATTAGTTTTCTTTGTTTATGTGTTTAAGAGAAAAATAAGGTGACATTTGTTAAAGATTTTGTTAACAAATGCCCTAAGAACAATAGTTAAGATGCATTTAATACTTCATTAAGTAATATTTTTTTGATAGGCCAAGAATGTATTGACCCCTTATGATGAATTAACCAATTAATTAGCGAAGCTAATTAATTAATTCAATTAACATGCAATAAGTATAGTAGCATAAACAAATCACCAACTAAGTTAATATGTAGCGGAAAATAAAGTTGACACGGTAATTTGATTTCGAATAGGGAAAACCTACACAGCAAAAACCCCACAGGGTGATTTTAAGGTTATCATTCTCGAGAATTCACTATTATCACAATAAGAGGTTACAAGTAAAGGAATCCCAGTACCTTATACCAACCTACAGTTGAACCATTCCCCCAATACCCAATTTGACTTGTTCTGTAGTGACAATCTCTCCTTTCAATGCACGGCTCTCAGTACGTGACTAACCAATTCGATGCGCGGATCCCAGTACGCGGCTTACACACCAACTTGAGAAGGATGTTGGCTGCAAAGTTCTTCAGTTCATCAACACGATGAAGATCACAAAGCTCCTTGGTTACAAAACCATACGACGTACAAATGCAGCAGCTTCTTCAAGAGAAAGATGAACTAGGGCATATGTCTCCGGTTCACAATATGCTTGTGAAAAACTTTTGCATTTAGGTGTATCAGTTGTGACGGCCCTTAAAACAATCCTTATATATGTTTAGGGTTATGAGAAAAGAAAGCCCAAACATGTATACACGGATTGGAGTGAAATCAGATATGAAAATTTGATTTTCTTAAATCTTGATAGATAAGATATCTATTTAAGGTTATCATTCCCGAGAATTCACTATTATCACAACAAAAGGTTACAAGTAAAGGAATCCCAGTACTTTATACCAACCTACAGTTGAACCATTCCCTCAATACCCAATTGGACTTGTTCTGTAGTGACAATCTCTCCTTTCAATGCATGGCTCCCAGTACGTGACTAACCAATTCGATGCGTGAATCCCAGTACGCGGCTTACACACCAACTTGAGAAGGATGTTAGCTGCAAAGTTCTTCAGTTCATTAACAAGATGAAGATCACAAAGCTCCTTGGATACAAAACCATACGACGTACAAATGCAGCAGCTTCTTCAAGAGAAAGATGAACTAGGGCATATGTCTTCGGTTCACAATATGCTTGTGAAAAACTTTTGCATTTAGGTGCATCAACTGTGACGGCCCTTAAAACAATCCTTATATATGTTTAGGGTTGTGAGAAAAGAAAACCCAAACATGTATACACGGATTGGAGTGAAATCAGATCTAAAAATCTGATTTTCTTAAATCTTGATAGATAAGATATCTATTGAGTAGTTGTTGAGCATCGGGCTAAACTGCCTTTTAAACCTCGATAGATGCTATCTGTCGAGCTAGCTGTCGAGTTTTAAAATCTAACACTTCTTCACTTGTTTCTTGGACAGACTTGCATGGCTTTAACACTTGAATTTGAAACCTTGTTCTTTGAACCATTAAACACATCCTTGATCTACCCAATTACAAGTAAAATGTGTTTTGTCAAAAGATTAGTCAATTCTATATGACATATGTTCCTAACATGATTCACATATGTCCTAACATTTTTATATATTTTTCAAAAAATATGAATTCAAACTGTACGTATATATCTTGTGGCTATTTTTTGTTTCTAGGTGAGCTACTAGTGTTTTTCTTGAGTAATTATTCAGTATCCTAGAGCTAGAAGTAAACTATCTCTCTCTCTCTCATATAAACTGTACACATAATATATATTTTTAAATAATTAGGATCCCATTAATTAATTCACGGTAAAACAATCATTCACATGAAACATGGGAGCATTGCTCATAGTCTCTAATCTATAGATCATAGCCTCATAGGTGAATAGCATTTCATTTTCATAAAATTCAAAATTTATACATCAAGATGATCTCCCACCCCCAAAAAATAATAAAAACAATAACAATCAAGAAACAACCAACAAGCGATCAACAGATGCCTCAATTTACCGCCAAAGAGATGAACATAATTATGTTTCTTCCTTCGGCCAAATCAGTTGATATATACATTTAACATCATGCAAAAAGAAAAACATGTCCCAATGCTGAAAGAAAGTTTAATGAGTTGATCCACGTTATACACATTTTTTTCTGCATAGCTCCGCCTCCACTAAAGAGAGAAATAGAATGACAGAAAGAGCAGATTAAAAAAGAAAGAAAAAAAAAAAAAGGCACCTTGCCTCAAAACTCAACTCTGCTCTGATCTATAAGTCCCTCATAAACATAACTAAAAAACAACACAGTCCAACAACCCCCCTCTCTGACAGAACTTCCTAGGGCATTTCCTTGCTTTAAAAGGTACTACTTGCAGTCTGCAAATATTTTCAGTACTGCAGCAGGGGGAACATTTTGAAGGGCGGTTGCTAGAGCACTTAATATAAACCAAGCAAAAACAAAGAGACCTAGAAGGATTCGACCCTCAAAACCAAACAAAACCAATTTACATGGTCAAGTGGAAAGTAAAGAAGTTGAAGTCGTGGTGGTGGACGCCAAGCTGCTTCAACCAGGATTCTGAAGCACTGTAAAGATGGATCATCCTTTCATAATCAGATGTATGTGGCTTTATCCAAACATCTCCTTGCAACTTGTAAGTAGCAAGCCCAAAGGGAGGAAGGGAAATTCCATCTTCGCTTTCTTCCTTGCATTCCTCTTCTACAATTCTCAAGGATTCAGGATGGCACGTACCATTTCCAATGTTGGTGTTAGTATTCTCCACTGCGTTGTCTGCAAGAGAATGCCAGAAACAAAGAAGAAACTCTTCTGAACAGTGAAATCTTGCAAAAACAAACACTTCAGGACTTATCTATGAGTTCATTACTACTATGGGCTCATATATGTCAACACATGATTAAAAAGAGCATTTATAGCCCCAGGGCCTCATGAGGTGGAGGTAACTAGTTTGAATCTCCCTCACTCCTCTTGAGAGTTGGGACTAGCTCTTTAGAGAGAGAGAGAGAGAGAGAGAGAGATAGCATGTACAAAACAACAGCCATCAAGATCTCAGTTGGGCCCCTCAAAATAATTTGTTAATTAAACCAAAACAGTAAGATCAAACTTGGTTCAATACAAGTGAAACTCTTGGCAAACTCAGTCGTTTTCAAGTTGAGCTCATCTACAAAACTGAAAAAAGTTGGAAAATACAATATGCTACAACTAAGTCCAAGAAGAAAATGATTTAGCATCATATACAAGAAGAAAATACCAGAATTTTTAATATGAAAATGATACATGATCAAATAAGCTACATGGTGAACCCAACCAATGTTTCGTTATAAAATGATGTCCTTTGTTGGCAAGAAAAAAAAGAGAGGAAAATTTAAGAGTAGAATCAAAAGTTCTGTTAAATTGGACAGAAATTTTAGAAACTAAACATCAATTGCCTTCATCCTAGAAATAGAATGTATTGCAGTTGAATTTGTTACTTCAGTTGAGAGAACCACCCCTCTTCCCAATTCTTTTTTCCTTTCAGAAAATGTAAAATACATATTCTCACCAAAGGTCCTGAATTAATCAAAATGATGCTCTATAAGCACAATAAAATAAAATGATAATACTCAATACAATATGCAGCCGAATGGCAAATGGCATTTCAAGTCAACCACTCATCACTCAAATGTGTCGACTTCAGCATACTTAGAAAAGTGAGACAGATATAAAACTGTCTAATGATAGCTGTATGGTACTCATCTAATATTGGTGGTATTAGTTGCATCCATCACAGTTCACACTGAAAATAATGTGAAGTTGTAAAATACAAGTTATACAAGGATGTAGAGTACAGGAAGCTAGAGATTGATTTCCAATAAATTACCTAAAAAATGCCATATCAGCATTTTGGCCAGCTGCACAGGTGGTTTTGCAAAAATTTTATCATCAAACAAGAACACCCCCCCCCCCAAAAAAAAAAGGATTATCTAAATGATTTTCATGTGTATCCATTTCTCAGTAAAAAGCTACAAATTATTCCTAAATTGAAAAATGGTAGTAAACAGTCACATACCTTGGAAACTTGAGGACAATGTATGGTATGAGAGGAAACATGCCGACAAGTCCTTTATATTTTCCTGATTTGGAATGTGATAAATAGGATACCTGATCAATAATAAAATATTATACAAAGAAGTTATTCTATTCAAGTAAGAAAAGAAAGTAAAGTTGATGCAGGACAAAATCAAAATGGATGCAACAATGAAATTGAAGCATATGGGGAAAAAAAATGAAAAAGAGAGTGTAGGAATCAGCATCTAAGCTTGCTTGGAATTGGCACCAAGCAAGGAAACAAGACCTAGGGTTGGCTGAAATCAACACCATAACATTGAGAAAATTTCAATGGCAAATTTATTAATCAAGCAAGCTATAAACTGTCTCCATTGGAGTTAGACTACTAGGCTAAACCCTAATTCTAATTGACTTGAGAAAGACCAATTATGGAAAACAAAATTGTTTTTGTGCTGAGCACACCAACTATAGCAACAAAACTAATTGGATGCATGAACAAGACGGAGCTTCTATTGCTATCCTGGTCAAGGAAATTGAAGTAAATTGTGTAATTCATTTACACCAGCCACAAAATTGACTAATCCTGATAGATGTGTTAAAAGGACAACTAATCAAACTTACCAAGCAACAGCCATCCAACTCGCTGGGGAAAGATCCACACTCTTGAGTGTCATTAGTGCTGTATAATTCTGAGCCAATTCAGTTATCTGAAAGAAATACTAAATCATAAATGCATTTTCTCAGCACTATAAAGGAAGATATACTAACACAGATGTCATTCTTAGTCAGAAGCAAAGACACAGATTAACAGTGCTGAATACATAAAGTAAATACCAAAAGAGAAGTACCTTGTCCATGAGTGGCACCCTCCAGTAAGGAGAAGCCATCTCAAAATACTGTAAGTAAAGGCAGCCAAGCCTATCCTTCATTGGCCATGAACCCTCCTGGTCGAAGCTTGAATCCTCCGAAATAGCATCCCAAGTCCTGCTAGAGTTGTTGCTTAGCGACCTCGATAGGTTATCACTCCCGCTATCATCACTCCAAGAATCGCTTTCAAATTCTGCCACATCACTATCCTCTTTACGAGTCCTATAGGAGGAAAAGATGGCTAGCTCAGTATTATTGCCATGTATCATAACAAGCAAACAACTGATAGAATAGATTTGGTTGACAAAGCATGAAGTGAAATTGTTCCAATACCTGGAAGTGCCAGCTGATTTGTTAGTGTATATCTGAATGGCAGATAGATAAGGAACATAGTATTGCATAACACTTTCACCGCCATTCAACAGTACTGGGGTGCCAGCACCATATGCACTCCATTCATCATAGCAGTCCCAGAGATCTCCTAATGTGAAATATTCAATTGTCTCTTTGCCAGGTGGTTGCCAGAGGCTATTTAGATCATTAAAGCAGCTCTGGAAAAAATATGACAAGACATAAAAATCAGTGAATACAATAACAACCAAGCCTTAGTTTCAAAACTTTGGGGTAGACTATAGATCCTCAACAGACTAATGATAGTTGATCACAGGTATTAGGAGATGCCCCATCATATATTTGTAATCGATTTATTCATAACTAAATTTTATTCTGGCGCAATCCTCTTCGTTTTACTGGGCTTAAGAACAGCTATGAACAAAATACATAATAACACTAAACACAGACACAATCAAGGAATACATTCAATATTCTTAAACTCATAAAATGGGATTGTATGGTAAAAGTAAAATGTATAAACAGATCAATTCTTTTTTTTTTTTGAAACTAACTAGATCAATTCTTTTCTAATACTAATTATAATCTTCAAATTGAATTCAAAAGCTATTAGTGGTTACTGTCTTTATTGCTTTTTGCACTAGGTAAGTAGGGGAAGGGAGGCTGGTCAGGTTTGAACTCCAGTGCCCACACACCACAAGAGGTGTTGGAACCATCCCTCGATCCCCTGTTAGAGGTAGTTTACTCTTATGATGCATGTGCCACCAAAGGTATATCTTCCTCAATTTGACCTCGAAATTGGAATGAACATGTAACTTCTTCATTTTATTTTTTCCAAGAATATCAATAAGTTACACAAGCACCCAATGGAACTTGAACTCAAAACCCATACTCCATCACACTTCAACAAGGAGAGAATGTGTCATTCGAGCTAGAACTCATTACTCCTACCTTTTCTTTTTATAGGGTACATGAAATCTTGATCCGTACCATCATTAAGATTTTTATCCTTTGGAACGTACAACTTTCAAACAGTCTCACTCTTATAATCTGATCGCCAGGGAAATGAATTAAGATGATTGCAAAACTAACTCCTGAAACTCTCTACGCAGGAACAGTCTCACTCTTTAAAATTTTCAGTCTTCAAAAGCAAAAAGTTTTGATAATTCAATAGTTACCATAGGGGAGGGGAGATTTGAACCCTATATATCTCTATTGGAAATAACAGGAAATGCTAGTTGAGATACATGACTCTTCTCAAAAAGTTATAAGATAGAAATCAATGTGAACTTGCACATTTTCATTTTGAGGATCACTCAGCTTTAAATACACAAAGAAGATCTTCAATAAGAGTTCAGCAGGCAACATTGATCAACACGATCAATGGATAATGAAGCCTGTCATTAATTTCTTAAATTGGAACCATAATTAGTCTCTTGTACAAATATTTGGTTGAATTATCAACCTTATAAATGTAAGTACAGTTAGTAGACTGACAAGAGACTAAAAACAATGGACTTATTTATTCATTATTTTTATATAAGAAAAACCATGGACTTTTAAGCTTGACTAAAACCCCTCATGGGTTAAAATTTGGGGACCAAATAATATATAATTTACGGAAAAACAAATGTAAGTGAGTAATACTACAAGGAGCATGGGCCATTGTTCCATATGACTGATCCAATATTACTGATGCTATAAAAATAGAATGAGATTGAAAAACACCTAGAAGAATATTAGAAGGAATAATACCAAAGAAAGGGGCTGCTGCCCTTTGTCTCTTGTCGCAAGACTATCAACAGACTCATCACCATACTTGGCACTTCGATTAGATATTTGAAGAGGAAAAACAAACAAAAGCACACACTAACACACACCCAAAAAATAAAAAGATAATAATAATAATAATAAGAAATTACATTTGTTTTTCTTTTTATTATGAAAAACTAAAAAAGTATTAATATAAAATTCGTAAATAAATGCATTTCATATTTTTTAATATATAAAAAAAAAATCACCTCTCTGAATTCCCTTTCGCGCCGAAATGATAAAAATAATTCACGTATATCACATTTTTTTTTTTTTTTTTTGGGTTTCCCACTGTATATTTTTAAACTTTCATCCAGTGATGTTTCACCCAGAAACTAACTACTGTTTACGTGTTAGTATTATTTTACTAATTTTACATTTAAAAAAAAAAAAATTGATACAAAAGAAAAGAAACGAAAAGATTGTCAGTCAGAAAACAGAGCCAAAACTATTAATAAATTGCACTTCTCGTTAATAACCAATATATATATATAAATATATATATATATATAAATATATATATATATATATTATATGAAAGAACCAATATATATCCACACACATAGAGAGATAAACAAAACAAATAAATAAAATTATAAAAGCCATTCTATATAGCCAATCATATTCATAGGGAAGAAAAGGAAAAATACTCAGAAAAAGAAAAAGAAAAGTACCTGAGGAAGGAGTCGAGAAGAAACAGTGGGAGTCACACATTGAAGAAAACGCTCCAGATTTGAAGACATTGATATCGATGGGTTCTTTCAAATTTGAAAATACTCTCTCAAAAGGCAACAATAGATAATTAAAAAAAAAGAAAGAAAGAAGGGTGAATGAAATCAAATCCAAAACCTTGAATTATGGGAAATACCCTTTTAAGCTAGCTCTCTCTCAATCTTGTTTGTTGGCATTCCTTGTTTGCCACTTAACCCAAAAGTAGTAACCAAAATCTAAACATGGAACCCACGCATGAACAAGATATTCACTTTCCTTTTATGACTAAAACCACGTACACCACATTGTGCTCATCCAAAACCAGGCCTCGAAAAACAAACAGACTCTCTCTCTCTCTCTCTCTGTGTTTATTAATTGAAGAAGAAGTTGGGGAAGTGAAACGCTTGCTCTAATATATAATTCGTACTTAAAAAGTAACTCAAAGCAGTGTGAACTGTGAGACTTTAACACTATCATTTAAAAAAACCTTTCATTCATTAATTAAACCCATTATGAAACTGATGAGTGAGAGTGACTTTTTGAATGAGAGAGAGATAAGTGAGAGTGACTTTTTGGATGAGAGAGAGAGAAGTAGAAGGTGTCGACGATGTGAACTTTCGCTTCGCCGCGTGTTTTCTGTGATGCGTTTTTTCTTTGCTTTTTTGTTTCTCATTTTTCATGTTTTTGGCTTTTTCACATATTTTTTGGTTTGTGCCTGTGGATGTGAGTTTCAATTCAAATACACGTGTTCGTTTAAGTTTCATTTCCTTGCTAACAACTCATAAGTCCTGTGCCTCTTTTCTCACTCCTGTGTGTGTTTGTTTCTCATAAAAAAAAATTGAGTAATTGTTTCATATTACTTAAGATAATGTGTTATGTGTAGTATAACTTGCCTCATTCTCCCTTAAAAAGTTACCATGACTTTTGAATGAAATTGTGGTGTGTTTTTGTGTTAAAACTCTTTTTCCTCTCCCTTATGTTTGTCTGTTTGTTTCTAAAAAAAAAAAAAAAACTCATAAGTCTTGTGTCCTTTTTTGTGGAAAAAAATTTTGGATTGATTTTCATTCCCCTGTTTTTTTTTTTTTTTTTTTTTTCATTTTTTATTATTATCTTATATATGAGCTTTTCTTTTCTGTTTGAGAAAGCCTTTGGTCGCAAATTTTGGCCATATGATGATATTCAATTAATATTCTGAAGTTCTGACTTCCGGGCAAACATTTTAACAAGGCCAACTTGCCATACCTTAGCTAAGTTGGCAACTTATCCTCGTACACAATATTTACCCTACGATAAGAGCATCACCATCAGCATGAATGTTCTAAAAAATTCATACATCAGCATACCAATAATAATTTATCTATTTTTGACGTAATATTTAACATTACAAATTTACACTTTATATTTTATCTTTTATTTTTCCATATAACATATTAAAATAATATTAAATCAAAAAACAATCCAAAAGAAAAAAAAAAAAAAAAAAAAAAACAACACAGCGGCCCATCAGCAAGGTAAGATCAACCTAGCTGCCACTAATCCCTACCACCACATCCTCCATAACCCAAAACAAACCCCACAAATCCAGCCATATACCCATAAGGCCATAACAAGCCCACCAAACCATAGCCACCAACGAGATTAACTGCCACCAATCACAACCATAGGTCCATAATTGCTGATATCCACTAACAAATTTCAAATAAATAAAATCCTAAATCTTCCAACCACCAACAATTTTCAACCCCACTGCCACAAACAGCACCGATCCCAACCACAAAATTTATAATTAAAAAAAAAAAAAAAAAAAAAAAAAAATCCCCAACTTGGGAAGAGAAGAGATGGACCGGCAACGGTGGCGTTGTGGCTGAGGCAAACACTGTTGGGGTAATTATTGAGTACTCCCGAAGTACCATAAATGCGTACTCCCCCTCTCACATAACTGTGGGTCCCACTAATTAAATTTATGGTGGAACGCACAATTCATATAAGAGGAAAGAGTACGCATTTATGATACTCTCGGAGTAGCCATTGAGCAATAAATGATAAAATAGATGTTAGACAATTATTAGAAAAATAGCTATTGAGCAATAATGGGTAAACTAGCTGTTGGAGCTTTATGGGTTATTAGTAATCAATAACTATAGACCATTGGTACTATGATCACTCCACAAGTATAAGTGTTTGTGGGGTGTGGTGGATAATGACCGGGGTTCAAGTCTCTAGGAGGGAGTTTTACACACATATACACTTAGATTAAGTTAGAGTATAATTTCTATCTTGTATAAAATATATATATATATATATATATATATCTCTATATATATAGACTATTATTATCATGAATAGTCTATATAATATCATCACAACACCCTTTCCTATAACTTGTATTTTTACTCTATATTTCAAAATATACAATTCTATTATCTTTCTCTTCCACATATTTTTCTATAGTTTTATTTGTTTCAAGGAAATGCAATATTAGAAGGTTGTTCTTAAATATCTGTGAGTGGAAGTGCGCTCATTATGAAGGTTGACACTATAGTCTAATCCTAGGGGGTTGTTTGGCCAAGAGAATCAGTCGCACTTAGTTTTACTCCAGGTGGCACGAACAATCTTGAAGGACAACGCTTTCTCAACGTGATTCTATAGCATTGTGAGATCATTCTAAACTTCTTTTTATTTTATTTTTTTTGCAAATTATTCAAATTATTATTTGTTGTATAAAAACTTGTTTATTCACTAAAATATTTCCAAAAAAGAGAAGATAGAATGATGGGAGGCAAAGAGAAGAGAGAGTGCGGGGGGTAGATATGAAGATAGAGGGGAGAGATTGATTTTTTTTTTTTTAAAATAAAATTATTGAAAGAGGAGAGAGAGTTTAATTAAAAGTGACTTTTTAGTTAGTGACATTGCTACAATTCCCTCTACCAGAAAGGCATTGTTGCAATGTCTTTAACTAATAAATCTTAGAACAAAGTTTAGCTATAAAATTGGTTATAGCCTAAGGCTACAACATTACTCAATAAAATAAACAACACGACATATTTTGAAAATCTAACCGTTGAATTGCATTTTCTTTACGCTCTTAATACACATGTCAAATTTTGTGTCAATCGGATATTATTTACTATATAATCTATAAGTTTATATTATATGCATAATTTTAAACTACAAAAATTTGCAATTTAAAAAAAATTATTGAAGACATAGTTATTGATCTTTAATTTTCTAGAAATTTTGCAAGTATGGAGAATATAAGAAGAAGATGTAATCTAATGATAGATTTGTCAAAATTCACCTCCAATAAAAAATATATTGAGTAAAATTGTAGTCTAGTGCTACAACTAATTTTGTAGCTAAACTTTGTCCTAAACCTTATACTAGTAGATGGGCATTGTAACTAATGACAAATTTTTTGGCATTTGAGACATCCAATGGAGTTGATTTTTTTTGCATTTGATATGCTAAATGCTAGAAATTTAGCATTTAGCACATCAAATGCTGGTGCTCTAAGTGCATTAGCATCCAACTTTCTAAAAGTTTTTATCGTTTTACACTTTAAAAAGTTACTTTATTTATTTTAGCACTATTTTACAACTCACCCAACATCTCATTTCTTATTCTTCACATCAAAACCAATATTATTCATTTGTTTAGTCATTTTTCTCTCTCTTCCTCTCCATCTCTCTCACTTTTCGTGAAGCAACCCAACAACTCAATGAACCTAGAAGAGTGAAGACCCAAAGCAGCAACCCAGCACATAACACAGCCAAAAAAACCTCAAAGAACCAATATATATATATATATATATATGTGTGTGTGTGTGTGTGTGTGTGTGTGTGTGTTAAAAAAACCCACCACCAAATATCCACCATTAAGTAAGACCCACAACTACCAATTACCCACCACTAAACACCCATAAAAACAGTAAATACACATCGTAAGACCCATCACCACCAAGTCAGGCTCTGGGTTTTGGTTTCTCTCTCACACACACACACACGCAAACTAAAAAGCTCAATTAGTGTGAAAACACTAATGTTTGTTTAGATCCTTACAGCTTAATTGCTTTTACTCTAACTTATCTAAGTACGGAATAAGAGTAAAGCACGCACAATAAACTTAAACACTACTCTAAGCCATAAGCAAGTACAATAAGCAATAAATGTAAAGCTTAAAGAGTAGGGAAGAGAGATGCAAACACAAGATAACACCTAGGCGTGTTATCGAAGAGAAAACCGAAGTACTCGGCAAAAAACCTCTCCACGGCCCTCCAAGCCGAAATTGATCCACTAGTCTATAAGTTGGAGTACAAGAATATCAAAAAGACCCTCCAAGTCTAATCTACCCAATGTACTTGAGCCCTCCAAGCTCCTGCTACCAACAGACTTCTCGGAGTCTTGTCTTCATTAGTTATCAGGATCCCGCAATTCCACCCGATTGCATCCGCCACTCAATGGCTTCTTTCAATGCTTCCTAAGGGCACCAAAACTTCTCTCAACACTCAGAATGGGAGAGGTAAGTGTTTGGGCTAAGAACCTTTCAAGGATGTGTAGATGGAGAGGTGGGAGTAGATGGAAACTTTAGAGAAATGATGTAGAGGATTGTGGATAAAACAATCTCTAACTCTCAAGTATTCGGCTTAGGTTTCTCTCTCAAAAGTTTCTTCAGAAAACACTCCTTCTTCTTCTTACATTTCGTGGGTAATGAGGGTTTATATAGTGTTGGTAAAGAATGGGAAAAGTCACACTCCAAAAAGCAACAGGTAGTGAGTTTCGTGGGTCATTCGCAACTTGGCTTAAGTCGCGAGTCACTCACGAAATCTAGCCTGTCAATGACTCTTCAAATTCCAGCATGTGCTTCTCACGTGGCTTGTTTCGCGGGTTAGTAGTTGCGAGTCAGTTGTCAGTCAAGTCACAAAAACCACTTCTTCACAGATTCTTCACCAAACTCTCACACACAACCCTTACATTAAATCCCACAAAAATATAGGGAATTGATTGAACAAAATTACAATAAAATTTGACACGGAATTAAAAGCCAACAAAAAACATAGTTGTAAATTACAACTTTACAATCTCCCCCATTGGCTATTCTGTGACAAAACCTCTAAATAGACTCTAGACTTAAAACGTGAGCATGGGAATAGAGGCAAAACTCACTCACACCTAAATCTAAAATTTGTGAAGCACTTGAACCATATACACCTGTATCCAGAAACATTTGCACATAATAAATAACTTCATTAAGCCCGAGACAAGTAGAATACAAGGCATGTATAAAGAACAAGTAGAATGCAATCAAGATAAACAAAAGATATAAGAACATATAGCATAACTTGATCAAACATGAATAGTCATTAAGAAATTATCACAATGAAAATTTAGCAAGTAAATGATCATCAGGACACGCAAGCAATTAGGAGCAATGCAAAAATTAATTGCATGTCCAACAAGCACATGATGCATTAAAGAAACTAAGGCAAGAAGCAATAGATAACTAAAAGCAACAAGAAACAGCTATAAAAACCAAGGTACACATAGTATGAAAGAAAACTAGAGTACTATAAGCTTTAAAGTAAAGCACTGTAAATAAAAACATATTAGGCAAAACATATGTTAGAACTTCTAAGTTGTGTGGCTGTAGGTTAGCTTTCTTCTTTTGAACCCACTGTGCTCCCCCTTTCTATATGCACTCCCCCTTGCTTTGTGATGCTCTGCCCCTTACTCTATGATATATTCAAAATATTCACAATAAGCTTTCTCCCCCTTTTTGGCACGAATAGCTAAAGGCCTGCCTCGAGCTTGTGCTGAATCTCATCCAATTGTGTCTCAATCGTGGTCAAGCGAAGCTGAACATGATTATTGTGAGAATAAATGATATTTGCAAGTCTAAAAATGCATTCATGTAAACCCTCCATCAAAGTCATCATCCTATCCACGTGAGGGATAAATGATCCAAGCTAAGAGTGAGTGCTGGAAGGTTGAGGCTCTGGAGTGTGAGGAGGAGATGTCTCAGGAAGTTTGGAGACACTAGGAGCAGTTGAGCTTTTCTCAATGGGAGAGGCATGAGAGGAGGATCCACTCTTCGGAGGCTTGGAGGGGCTCTTCTTTGCCCTTTCAACAGAGGAGTGAACCTTGCTACTTTGGAGTGAATACAAGGAAATTGAACCTTGGCAAGGCAAGACCATTCCATCTTTAGGAGGATGAATGCCCTTGAGAGTCATGATCTTCATGGTGAGGCTGCAGAAAGGTAGACATGTCCTTGTAGTTGATCGCCTTGCATTTCTTCCCAAAATCTGAAAGATGTGAGCACAAATGTCAATTTGAGCTCCATTAATGAAATCACATAGGAATTTGGCTCTTCCAAGGTTAATAAAACCTGTGTTGGTCAAAGGGTACAAGTTTGAATGCATAATCAAGGTAAGAGTCTTCATTTCTGGCTCGAATCTTGAAGTGCCAATTGATGTACCCGTGGAGGAGACTTTATGGTGCGCTCCTAGAGTTTCAAGAATTTTGACAACGGTAGCCAATCTGTCATCATAAGGGGATGTATCCACATTTGCTGGACAATTTATGTGAAGGATCTTTGCTAGATAATCCAGAGTGATATCAAAGTCTTTTCCACGAACCCAACATTTTAGTTCAGCTCTAGTGAACCAGGCGTTGGAGTAGAATTCTTTGACCAACTCTTCAATAGGATCTTCAAAGCCACTAAACAAGCTAGCCCAATCTTTGTCAGCAAATATTTTAGGGATAAAAGTTGATCCCAATGTATCAAACCTCACAATCCTTTCTACCATAGTTGGAGCATTCTTGAAATTGTTGTTGAAGGATTGAGAGTCCAAAAGAGTTTTGAATCTCTTGTTATCAAAGTTCGCCGACGATTGGTGGGTCCTCTTTGATATCGGAGATGATGTGAGATCAATCAAAGGTTCTTTACCACATGAAAATCGATGAGGCATCTACAAAATAGCCACACAAGCATAAACCATACACAAAAATGGTAATAAACTTGATAAGATACAAGTTAGTCCAAAAACAAGCAAAAATAGAAGGAAAATGCCCTAAAATAGGATCAAATGATCATAACAAAGACACATGAACATGTTATATGTGCTAAAAGGTCTAAAAAAGACTTAACTAGCATAAATGTATGCAAAACATGTCAAGTGATAGGGTATGTGCATCAAGGGTGCATTAAGTGTGCATATGCAATGCATGAACAAGCACTCATGGGGAAAATTGTGTAAAACACACAACCAATAATCAAAACATGTTAAACATGAATAAAAATGTTAAACCCCAAAATTTGGTACTCATCGGAGTCCAAAAGAGTGAAAAAATACCATAGAGACATTTTATCAAACACCTAATATGCACACACTATACATATGTGATGAACAATGCATGAACATGTGAAAATCTTGCCTAAATACATATTAAAATGCCACATGGGGCCAACACAATCAACAACAAACAAAATGGGAGTAAGCCCAATCAACAAAATAGAAAAATTTTGCAAAACTTAAGTTTTCCCAACCTAAACACAAAAATAAATCCAACCCTAGGTTTTATGAAATCAGAGACAAAATCAAAGGATTTGAAAGATGAAAAAGGTTAGAAATTACCTTATGAAGTCTTAGAGATGAAATCCAATGAAGTTTGGTTGAGTTTTGAAGGAAAATGTGAGTTTTTGTGTGTGGGAGTCGTGGAGTGCAAAAAGACAAGGATTTTGAAAATTGACATTTCGAGCTCTTTAAAACTGTCTTTTTCTACATTTCACGAGTCAATGACTTGCGAGCTAGTGGCGATCCTACTCGCGAAAAGTGCAGATGCATAGGGCTGAATTTCATAGGTGGAGTTTGAGTCACGAAGCACTTGCGAGGGACTCGCGAAACTCTCTGCCTGAAATTTTTAAGAAATTGAAATTTCTTAAGAATTTCGCAACTGGGGGCCACTCGCAAAAGCCCTCATGAAAAGGCCAAAAACAGAGTTTTTCAACACTAAAAATTTGACATTTTGAGAAAAACTTTTAAGAACCAAAGTGACAAAAAATCACTTCTAGAAACACATGAAACACTCAAAAATCTTTTTGGGTTTGATCAACAAGCAATTGAGCATACACAAATCACATTTGTACACGTAAAATCACACAAATGAAATAGACATTCATTGAACATTAGACTTGTGTGTTGTGTGTGTGAATCAAGTATGAACTAGTCCATAGTCTAGTATGAAGCTTCAATGATCAATTCAATCAAGTTATACACAAATAGCACGAAGTCAAGTGTCCTATCTTACTAGTAGAAATGAACATATATGACCCCTCACCAAAGTGTTTACATTGATTGAAAGCTTTTCATTTGGCTTCCATTTTTCATACTTTTTGATCAATACAACTCAATTTTTGAGTAACAATGCCATAAATTTTTGATATTTCTTTAAGGAAAAAGCCTTTGGCTTTGGCATCAAACATTTTGAATACATTTTTGCTCCACATTTTCCTATTCAAACTTGTTTTCGAAGCAAGGCTTTTTTAGCTCGTTCTCTTTTTAGAGATAGAGGTTTGAAGAGCTTTTTGACATAAAAAAAATGTGAGGAGATATATAGGATCAAGTCTACGAATGTAACAAGATCAAACAAGACTATTGGCTAGACATTCATGACAAGCTTGAAGATCTATTTACAACAATCAAACATAGATTTCTAGATATCGCTCACACTTAAAATGTGCAAACATAACAAGCTAAGCTCGTAAAATGCACTACGCTATTAGTACAGAGGTACTAGGCCAAACTCAACATGTGATATGACACAACACAAGTGATTAAACTTTTTGAGATTTTTTACTTTTTATGAGTTTTTGGATTTTTTACTCACTCAAAACAAAGCAATAAAGTAAGATAAAAAAAAAACAAAGCAAACAAAACAAAAACATTAAAGGAAACATGCTAGGAAGGAAGCATTGAAGCAAGAAGAATACATATGACATGATGCATGAAACTACGACCCTAATACATTGGAAGTATTAATGCATGGACATAGTGAATAATCATGCATTAGTACCCTTCTTCACTCATACTGCACGGGTGCTTTGGGTGAGGTCCTTAGACAGAGGGGTACGACCAACATAACTCTTAAACCTTGGGGTGAAGCTACCTAGGCAAGATGAGATGTTCTTAAGCATTTCCATGACATCTCCAATGAGTTGACCATCATTTTCTCCCTTAGCTTGCTTTCCTTTTGGCATTCTTCTTGTATTTCCATGAGCATACAGAGAATCAGCCCTTTTGAGAGCATGAAGCTTGAAGCAATTTGGTATTGTGTGCCCTCGAATGCCACAATGATGATAAAAATGCTTCACTTGAGGTCCCCTTTGATTCTTAGGCAATGACTTCCCTTTTGCCTTTGATTTTGTCCCAATGTCCTTCTTTTCAACGATAAGGATCTCAATCTTGGGCTTCTCTACATCCTTTGTCAATACAAACTTCATCTTCCTCCTTGGTTCACCACTCGAACTTCATTCACCGGTGTAGCCTAATCAAGTTTTGTCTGTGGAAGGCTTTTGAGATGAAAGCACACTATCAAGCTTCTTGTTTGTGATGCGATCCACTTTGACATTAGCTTGAATCACTTCAAGTTTGAGAAACTTGATCTTAGAGTAGGCATTCAGCAGCACTTCTTTCAATTCTTCAACTTCACACTTGGCATCTTTAAGTTGTGCAAGAGTGGATTTGTGTTCTTCTTCAATTTTCTTCATCTTCTTGACTGCACTCTTAGCAACTTTAGCATATTTGCTACATTCCTCAAGCAATGCGTCGTGAAAACAATCTTGTTACCTTTTAATTTGAGTAATAAGAGAATAACTTTTTTATTATCTTTGCTTATTGTCATCTCATTTCTTTGTTTTTTTTGTTTTTTTTTTTTTTGTTTTTTTTGTTTTTTGTTTTTTTGTTTTTTTTTTTTTTTGTTTTTTTTTTTGTTTTTTTTTTTTCCTTTGCCATGTAATTTTTGCCCAACGTCCCTTTGGGAATTTTTTCCATGCGCATGGTCTTTTCCCCTAACCTTTGCCTAGACTACCCTTTCCAGTTTTCAATCTAGCGGGGTTCTTTTGCCTTAATTTTTGCCTAGGCCGCCCTTTCGGATTTTCAACCTAGCAGGCTTTTTTTTCTCTTTTTTTCATTAAATGTTGTATTTCCGGAGTCTATCCATGTTAATTGGGAAAAGCATCTCTTCTCCATCCAAATATGTGATCCTCTTAGCACCTCCAGACATGATCTTCTTAATGATAAAAGGCCTAGACCACCTTGGCTTCATCTTTCCTCTTGGATCAAAAGTCTCATCTCTAAGAACCTTTAGGACCAAGTCCCCTTCTTTAAGGTTTCTTGGTTTCACTTTCTTGTTAAATGCTCTAGCAATCCTTTTTTGGTACCCTTGTGCATGATATTGTGCCCTAGCCCTCTTCTCATCTATCAAAGCCAATTGTTCATATCTTGCTTTAGCCCAATCCTCTTCTAGGACCTTGGTTTCTACCAATACCCTTAAAGATTGTATCTCCACTCAATAAGAAGCACCGCCTCACTACCATAAACCAAAGAGTAAGGTGTTGCCCCAGTCAACGCACGGATAGAAGTTCTATAACCTCATAATGCAAACGGGAGCTTCTCGGCCCAATCTTTATATGTCACTACCATCTTGGCTAGGATGTTCTTCACATTCTTATTAGCTGCTTCTACAACCCCATTAGCTTGTGGTTGATATGGTGAAGACTTGTGATGCTCAATGCTATATTCTTCCATGACTCTTCGAACTTCATCCTCAAAGTGGGAACCATTATCGGAGATGATCTCTTGGGGCACCCCAAACCGACATATGATGTTGTTTTCTAAGAACCGAGCCATATGCTTAGCTTCAATACGGAGTAGGAGGTTGCTTCCACCCACTTGGTGAAATAGTCAATTGCCACTAGGATGTATTCATGCCCATTTGAAGCCTTAGGAGCTATCCTTCCGATCACATCTATGCCCCAAATTGAGAATGGCCATGGAGAAGTCATGCTATACAACTCACTAGGTGGTACATGGTTCAAGTTGGCATGTGTCTGACAATCATGGAACTCTTCACATAGTCCACACAATCGGTCTCCATCGTATTCCAATAGTACCCCATCCTTAGGATTTTCTTGGCTAACATTCTCCCATTCATATGAGGGCCACAAATCCCTTGATGAACTTCTTCCATTACCTTCTCGACTTCTTCCTTTTTCAAGCAACGAAGGTGTATACCATCATAGGACATTCTATAGAGTTGTCCTCCAAATAAGATGTGTTGCATTACCATCATCCTAACAGAACAACATTCTCTCTTGTCAGCACCATCCGAATATGCCCCTAGTTCCCAGAACTTCATGATGTCGTAGTGCTATGGAGCTTCCTCTTCCTTTATAGTCATTACTGAAGCTTTGGCCTTCCCTTTGTGCACTTCCTCAAAACTTTGCTCAATCTCTAAGGGTCGTGTCCATACTCCCTGTAGACATCGCATTTTGTACCCATTACGACTCGGGCCCCCATTCCCTAATAATGCTCGAACTCTAAGGCCCAAGACCAGTTTAGAGTCTAATCAAATATTAAATTGACTTGAAGAGTGTTAAAATGGAAAATATAACCTTTTAAATGAGCAAAAATCTATTTTTAGAAATAAAATGACCAAAGAGGCCCTCGACCTGTGTACGTGGGCTGCGGCCTGCGTATGCAAGCTAAAGCCTGTGTATGCAGACACATTCCTGCGTACGTAGCTAAAGTTTCAGAAGCATAAGAAAGACAAGTTTTCTGCAATAATGGCTGAGGTTTGGAATGAATCCCATATCATTTGGGAGCCGTTCCAAACCCCATTTTTTCAACTATAAAAAGCCTTACATGGTACATTTTCAAAAAACACAGAAATCCCATGGGAAAAACCTAAGATTCACCAGAAAATAGTGAATCAAAAGGGAGTTTTTCACAAAACAACCTTAAGTAAATTTTATTTGATTGAGACCTTTTCTGGCCTCAATCCTTCTAGTTTAACGTTGCTAATCACTTTCTTATTGGTTTGTGAATAGATTTGACTAAGGGGAACGGTCAAAATCAAGCTTGGAAAGCTTTTGTGTGAGGTATCTAGTCTAAACTTTTCTTTTTCCCTCTCTTTTATTTTCTGCCTTTAAATCCTCCTGTTTTCTTAGTTTTGTTTGTTGAGATATGTTCTAATATGCTTTCTAGATTAGGTTTAAGTTTTTTTATGCTTAAAATGCATATTAGGGTGTTAGAATCGTTGTCTTGAAGTTCTGCTCTGTTTCTGCATTTTTTTAGGGTTTCCTGGGCGAGGACCTAGTCTGCGCACGATCTAGCCTACGCACGCAGGCTTGATTATGTGTACGCAGACCTGTTCTAGCATGCGTGATGTCGTTGCTTAGAAACCCTAAATTTTTTGTTTGTTTTGTTTCTGCCTTCACATGTTTGTTCTGTTTGGCCTTTTTTCATATGTTTTAGGCTTGATAAGTTCCTGTCTGCCTTTTCACATGCTTGTTTGTTATCACAAGTTTAGATTAGGGTTTGTCTTAGGGTTTCTTAGTTTTAACACCATCCATTCACATGTTCATGCATGAATGCCATGGGTGCTGTGTTGCTACAAGGTAAGTGAAAGGTAAGTCATGCATTAGAGATGTTCATGCATTTGTGATATGATCTTGTGTTGATGTTAGAGATGAATATAAATGCTTGGATCTTTCCTTATGCTTGTGTTTCGGCCTTGATTTGATTGTATATGTTGCTGCCTTGAATATGCTTTGATGTCATGATAGATGTATGCTAGGGTTTGTGATGAGATGCCATGATAGATGTATGCTAGGGTTTGTGATGAGATGCCATGATTAGATGTATGGTTAGGGTTTGGGATGAATGATGCCATGTTAAATGTTTAGATGTATGCTAATGTGTGTGTGAGTTAGAATACAAGCATTGAACATGCTTTAATAAAATTAAGATATAAGACACAATGATGGGAGGCCAACCTTAGGGTTGGGCGATCTTGGGTGCCTAACACCTTCCCAAGAGTGTACCTAAACTCTGAACCCATATCTTTGGTAGTAAGATCAAAAGGTCCTTCCTTGAAGGGATGCTATAAATATGGTTCTTAAACCATTGCAAAAACTAGGTGGCGACTCCCCCCTTGTGTTCACCCTCCCTCGGGTATTTGAACTATGGAGGCTAAGGTAGCTAAGGTATCCGTAAATTGATTTTGCGCTCTAGGGATGATTGTGTACTCAATCTTGTCAAATGTCTTGGTCAAGTCCTCCAAGTATTATTGATAAGGCTTCAAGTGTTCATCTTTCACCTTCCACAACTTTTGTGCTTGGGCTATAACCAAAGTTGAATCTCCAAAGACTTCAGCCTCTTTTACCCTCAATTCTCGAAGATCTTCCATTTCGGAAATACAAGCCTCATATTTAGCCATGTTATTAGTTGCTTCAAAGTTCAACTTGATTGCCAAAGGTATGTGAGATCCCTCGGGAGTGATCAAAAGTATTCCTATCCCATTTTCCATATTGGTTTACAGCTCTGTCAAAGTACATCTTCCATGTCCCTAATTCAACATCCAAAATGTCCTCATCCGAAAAGTCTTCTTTACCATCTTCCCCCTCTATAGGATTCTTGGCACAAAAATCCGACACGACGCTCCCTTTGATAGTTTTTCTAGCCATATACTTCAAATCAAATTCTGCCAATAAGATCAACCATCTTGACAATCTTCCACTCAAAGCAAGCTTCTCAAAGAGATACTTCAGTGGGTTCATTTTGGCTATCACCCATATTTGGAAAGGTAAGATGATATGTCTCAACTTCTGTACGGCCCAAACAAGTGCAAAGCATGACTTTTCTATGAGAGTGTACCTAGTCTCATAATCATGGAACCTCTTGCTCAAGTAGTATATAGCCCTCTCATTTTTGTGCAAGCATACTTCCAACCGCATCCCCTATGATAGAGAGGTATAGGAGTAAGGGTTTTCCATGTTGTGGAGGCACTAGGATAGGTGGGTGGAGGAGATATTCCTTGATAAGTTCAAAGGCATTTTGGCATTCATTATTCTATGTATGTGGTTCATTCTTCCTTAGGAGTTTGAAGATGGGCTCACAAGTGGAGGTGAGCTTGGCAATGAATCAACTAATGTATTGTAATCGACCTAAGAAATCCCTTATCCCTTTCTCACTTCTGGGTGGAGGCATCTCTAATATGACTTTGATCTTGGATGAGTCAACTTCTATCCCTCTATCACTCACTAGGAAGCCTAGTAATTTTCCGACGGTTACTCCGAAGGTACACTTTTGTGGGTTCAATCTTAGCCTATACTCTTTAATCCTCTCGAAGAATTTCCTCAAGTTCATAGTATAGCTTTCTCTATCTTTGGATTTCACTATCATATCATCGACATACACCTCCACCTCATTATGCATCATATCATGTAGCAAGGTTGTAGCCATTATTTGGTAGGTTGCCCCGGCATTCTTGAGGCCAAATGGCATCACCTTGTAACAATAGATTTCCTATTCAGTAGTGAAAGTAGTTTTGGTCATATCTTTGGGAGCCATCTTGATTTGGTTGTACCTCGAGAAACCATCCATGAAAGACATCAAGGCACATCCCACTGTGTTATCCACCATGACATCAATGTGAAGGAGAGGAAAGTCATCCTTAGGGCATGCCTTATTCAAGTCCCTAAAATCCACACACATCCTCACCTTCCCATCCTTCTTAGGTATGGGCACGACATTGGCTATCCATTCTGCTTGGTGTACGGGTTTGATGAACCCTACCTTCAATTGCTTAGTGACTTCCTCCTTGACTTTTAAGAGCCATTCAGTACTCATTCTTCTCAACTTTTGTTTGATGGGTACCATGTGGTCATGAGTCTCAATGTGATGTTGAGCTATCTCGGGGTCAATTCTGGGCATGTCTTCATAGGACCATGCAAACACCTTTTGAAATTCTGTGAGGAGCACTTGAAGATCTTTTCTTTCTTTTTCATTTAGAGTTGAGCCAGTTTTAATTAAGCATGGATTCTCATTATTGCCCAAATTAATAGTGAATGCTTTAAAATGTGTGAAAAAACAAGAGCTATTTAGACCCCCAAATTAAAATTACGGCTCGATAGATTTTACTCTAACTTATACTAAGTGCGGAAAAGAGTAAATGTGAGCGTATAAACAAACAAGCTACTCTAACCCATATTCATAATAACACAGCAGTAATATGAAAGGTAAAAGAGTAGGGAAGAAAGATGCAAACACAAGATAACACGCCGATGTGTTATCGAAGAGGAAACCGAAGAACTCGGCGAAAAACTTCTCCGTCGCCCTCCAAGCGGTAATCAATCCACTAGACAATCAGTTGGGATACATGGGTTAGCAAGAGACCCTCCAAGCTCCTACTCCAACAAGGCTTCTCGGAACCTTGCCTTGTCTAGCTCTCTAGATCCTGCAACACGCCCGATTGCATCTGCCAAAACCTGGCTTCTTCCAATGCTTCCTAGCAGCATCAAATCCTCACTTGACACTCTGAAAGGGTGTGGTAAGTGTTTGGGCTATCAACCTCTCAATGGTATGAAAATGGAGAGGTAGGAGTTGAGGAAAATCCACAAGCAATTGTGTAGAGATATGTGGGTATATCAATCTCTAACTCTCAAGGTTTGTGGCTATGGTTTTCTCTCAGAAGAACTCCTCAACATTTGTGGGTAATGTGGGTATAGAAAGTGTGTATCAGATAGGAAAATCTGGTAAAACAGAATGTTTCGCGAGTGTCTCGCGGGAAGGCCTTACCCGCGAGCTACTCGCGAAACATAGCTGTCTCCATCCTGTCCTGACTTTTCGCATTCCAGTCATGTGCAGGGCATATGCATCACTTCGCGGGATGCTAAGTCGCGAGATACCCGCGAAAACTCTTCAGTCTTCAATTTGCTTGAGTCTTCACACTCTTTCTCTCTCACACACAACCCTTACAATTAAATCCCACAATAAATACATGGTACAAAAGATTGAATAAAATTACAATCAAATTTGGCACGGAATTAAAGCCAACAAAATAGATAGTTGTAAATTACAACTTTACAGTCTCTCCCTTTGGCTATTTCGTGACAAAACCCCTAAAACAGACTCTAGATTTAAACGTGAGTTTGGGAACAGTGGCAAAACTCACTCACACCTAATCTAGAAACTGTGAAGCACTTGCACGTATATACCTGTAACCTGAAACACTCGCACACAAACAAAACTTTCATTAAGCTTATGACAAGTTGAATACATGGTATGTACATGAGCAAGTAAAGTGCGATCAAGTTTGTAAACACTATAAAACATATAAGCATATCTTGATCAAACAAGGTCAGTCATTAAAGAATGACTACAATGAACATTTAGCAAGTAAATGCTCATCCGGATATGCAATGCAATGAAGACCAATCACAATGATCAATTACATGTCCAACACACAACCAATGCAAAATACACGAAGTATATGCATTTAGGATACAATATCCTACTAGGGTACAAGTGTGAGGTACTTAAGACATATTAGCAATATCTTAAAAGTACAAAAAAATGCTACAAAGCATTGAGGTAAACACAAACATTGAATATAAAACTGAAATTAAGAACAGTGTACTAAAGCTTTAAACGAAAGCAGTAAAAAAAAAAACAACAAATAGCAGTTTCTGTTTCTGGCTTCTCCTCCCCCCATCACTACACTCCCCCTATCAATAACACCATCTCCCCCTTTTTGTCATGGAATAGCTAGTCTCGATGTTCTTCTAGCTTCCTTTGAATTTGGTCCAACTAAGTCTGGAGAGATGTGAACTTTGTGTCAAAGCGAATGTGTTGAGAGTGCATGATGGTAGCTAGTCTGGATATTTTGGTATTAATCTCTTAGAGAGTGGCCATGATGTTGTCTAGCTTTGCATCAGAAGCATAGGAGGTAGAACTTGAACTCCCCGGAGTGTCATGGCTTTCTTGCTTGGTACTTTTCTTGGTGTGACTCATACTTGCATGGAGAGTGCGGATGTTAATTGGACTTGGCCGAGGATATGGGTGCTCATCTTCCGATGGATGCATGCCTTTGAGCTTCAAAATCTTTGAGATAAGGCAGCAAAAAGGAAGACGGTTCCTTGAAGCAGTCCGTTCAGTCGTTTTTGCCAAGATGTGAAAAATATGAGAACATACATCAATCTCCTCGTCAGTGATTAGATCATGCACGAATAATGCTCGATTGAGATTCATGTACCTGGTGCTTGACAAAGGATAGAGGTTGCTAAACATGATCATCGTGAGAAGCCTCAATTCAGGAGATAGAGATGCCACACTTACTGACTTCCCATTGGATGTGAACTCCAATTTATCTCCTAAAGCTTCTCGAAGAACCTCCTCGTCCGGATTCAAATCATCATATACCAGTGGTGGAGTTAACATTGGCCGGTTGATGTGTAGAATCTCCGTCAGATACACCGGTGTTACTGAGAAACTTTTTCCTCTAACCCAACATTTGAGCTCCTCTCCTTCAACAATGGCATTAGCATAAAACTTTTTGACCATGTTCTCGTATGCATCATCAAAGTTGGAAAGTAGGTAGTTCCAATCTTTTGTGGCAAACCATGTAGGGATGTTAGTGTCAAGAAGAGACGCTTGGTCAACATCCCTTTCAACCAACAATGGAGCTTCCCTTAAGTGGTTCTCGAAGTTCTGAAATGCAGCATAGGATCTGAAATAGTTAGGATCAAACACTGCTATCGGTGATCGAGTCCTCTTTGGCCTTGGTAAGAGGTTATTAACGTCAATCACAGGCTCTTTTCCTTTGTTGCTGCCTCTTTTCATAGCAGACGTCTTGAATGGAGACATCTGCACACATAATTACCAAGCAAGAGGGAAACATGTGCAATAACACAAAAACAGAGCACAAACTTGATTGGATTCAAGTTAGTCCATAAGTATAAAAACTTAAAATTGACCAAAACACAGTTAAAAACAACATGCTACAAGTGCTAAAGCATGTAAATATGAGCAAAATACAAGAAATAAGCAACTGTGCATGTGTGTGCATCTAGTGTCCATGTGTGTGCATGAGCTGATGCATGGTGTGTGCCTAGTGTATGCATGGCATGGCATTGTGAGGCACAAATTGGGCAAAGTGTGTAAAACACACACCCATTGACCAAAACATGTCAAACATGTTCAATCAAGAGTAAACCCAAACATTAGAACTCATTTGAGTCCAATACAACTCAAAATGCCACTTGAGCATTTTGTCAAACACTTAGCTTGCAACAGTGAACTACACCAATGAACAATGCATGAACAGAAGTGAAAATGCCTCAAAACATGTTTAGAATGCCACACGGGGCCAACACAAATACACATAGATCAAATGGGACTCAGCCCAATCGAAATTTTGAAATTTTTTTTTTCACAAAATCAAGAACCCCAACCCATTTTCGAAAAAATCCCCAATTTTAGAACCCTAACTTAATTTCTACATAATCTAAGACAAAAATGAAGAAAATGTTTTAGAAAACATACCTTGAAGTTGAAAATGCAGAAAACAAGCTTGAAACTGATGGGGTTTGAGTGAAAATTGGTTTCGGGTTGAGAGGGGTTCGAGAGAGGCAAGGCGAGGGAAATAGAGAGTTTTTGAAAACCTATCACATCTGCCTTATAAAACTGAAAACACGCATTTTTTGCGGGTTAGGCAGTCTCGATATTAGTCGCAAAAAGCACCACTGAAGCACAAAAGCTTTCGCGAGAAGCTTTTAGTCACGAAACAGTCGCGAGACAGTCGCGATAGCCTCTGTATGAAATTGAAAAATTTCCAGTTTTTGCCTAAAAAGCATTTTGTGAGAAGGGTTTAGTAGCGAAATACTCACGAGACAGTAGCGAGACTCTCTGTATGAAGTTGAAAAAATTTTATTTCCCTTAAGTTGGTTTTGCGGGAAGCTCTAAGCCACGAGATTCTCACGAAACTAGCTCTGAACCAGTTTTTGAAGAAAACACAAATACATTTTGAACAAAAACAAAAAACACGAAAGTAGAAAATCACTTTCAAAAACATATAAAACACTCAAAAATCTTTTTGGGTTTGGTCGACAAGTAATTGAGCATACACATCACATTTGAACATGTATAATCACACAAATGAGATAAGCATTATTTGGACAAAGTCTTGTGTGTTGTGGGTGAGTATCAAATGTGGAATAGTCCTTAGACCAGAGTGAAGCTTCAATGATCAATTCAATCAAGTCATATATAACTGGTACTAAGTCAAGTGGTCTATCTCAATTATAGAAATGAACATATATGACCTCCCACAAGAGAATGATTACAAAACTTTGAAGCTTTTCATTTGGCTTCTGCATAAATCGTAACATTTGATTTTTTTTGGATAATACATCTCTTTTTGAGATCGGTGCTTGAAATTTTTGATATTTCAACATTGAGAGCTAGCCTTTGGCTTTTTGAGCACTATACATTTCAATACATAAGTCGCTTTTCCTTTTTCCTAGTCAAATACTAGTATGTGCGATAGGCTTTTGCAGCTCATAATCTCTTTTTCATTTTGAGATTTACATTTGGTGAGCTCTATTGCAAAAACATAAAAAAACAAAGGTGGGAAGATATATAGGCACAAGTCTATGCAAGTATCAAGACCATCAAGACCATTGACCAATCATTCATGACAAGCTTGAAGATCTATTTACAACAATCACACATAGTTTTCAAGATTTCTCCCATAAAGATATATGTGCATACATAACAAGCTAAGCTCATAAATGCACTACGCCATTAGTACGAAGGTACTAGGCCAAACTCACATGTGATATACACAACACAAGCTATCAAACATTTTGGAGATTTTTCGATTTTTATGAGTTTTTTGAAATTTTGAACACACTCTAAAACAGAACAAGTAAAGTAAGATCAACAAAACAACAAGTACAAAACAAAACTTGTAAAAGAAAAATGCTATAAACTGGAAGCAATGACACAAAATGAATTATGCATGTCATGATGCATGAACCTATAACCCTAAACATTGGAAGTATTAATGCATGGGCATAGGAAGTGATCATGCATAAGTACCTTTCTGCACCCACACTTTACGAGTGTTTTGGGTGAGAGCCTTAGATGGCGGGGTACTACCAGCATAACTTTCAAACCTCAGAGTGAAGCTAGCAAGGCATAGTGATATGTTCTTCAACATTTCCATAACGTCTCCAATGAGATGTCCCTCACTATCTCTCTTAGCTTGTGCTTCCCTTGGTCTTCTTTTTGAACTTTCTTGGCTACGCATATAGTCAGCCCTCTTGAGTGCATAAAGCTTGAAACAATTAGGCCTGGTATGCCCTTGTGCGCCACAATGATGACACAGATGCTTCACGTGAGGCCCCCTTTGATTTTTGGGTAATGACTTCCCTTTTTCCTTTGGCTTTGCACCAAGGGTTCTTTTGACAACAGCAGGGGTCTCAATCTCATGCTTCACTTCCTTGAGTTTCTCATCATTCTTGGCTGATACAAACTTCACTTCCTTCTTGGGTTCGCTGCTCGAACTTCCTTCTCCGGTATAGCCTAAGCCGGTCTTATCACGTGAAGATTTTTGAGAGGACAGCACTTTGTCAAGTTTCTTGGTAGAGATGCGCTCAACCTTGACATTAGCTTGAATAATTTCAAGTTCAAGGAACTTGATCTTAGAGTAAGCTTCAACCAACTCTCCCTTGAGTCTTTCCACTTCACACTTTGCTTCCTTTTGTTGCACAAGTATACACCTATGCTCTTCTTCAACCTTTTTCATCTTTTTCACAGCAAGGTTCGCAACTTTGGCATATTTTCCATAATCTTCTAGCAGAGAATCATATTCTTCTTGAAGGTTGTTCTCGTCTTCATTTTGGCACATGTCTTCATCTTCCGATTCTTCAATTTCCTCATCCTCAGAAATATGACCAAGTTCATCAACCAAATTGCTCAAATTATCCTTTGAATCAACGGAGGCAATAGTCATGAAGGCTCGGTAGTTCCCTTCACTGTCACATTCTCCTTCAGTGTTTGAATTTGAGCTGTCAGAATCACTAAGGGTAGTGGCAAACACTTTACCCTTCCCTCTCAAGTAGTTAAGACACTCCTTCTTGAGATGCCCATGGCCATTGCATTCGAAACAAACAATTCCTTGAGAGGATTGAGACTCCTTCCCATCTTTCTTCTTAAACTCCTTCCTACCACCTTTGAAGGATGAAAATTTCCTTTGCTGAATGGCTTCTCACTATTTTTCATCTTCAGAAATTTTCGGAAGTTCTTTACAAGGAATGCTACCTCCTTCTCCACATCATCTTCTTCGGAGGAGTCAACCATTCTCTCAGTGGTGGTTTTAAGAGCAAGAGATTTGCTCATCCTGTGAGAAGGCAGTCCCAGCTCATATGTTTAGAGAGATCCAATGAGCTCTTGGATTTTTATTGCATCCAAATCTTTACTTTCTTCTATAGCTGTGACTTTTGCTCGGAAGCTCTCCGGTAAGGACCTCAAAATCTTTCTCACCACCTTAGCATCCTCAATCTTCTCTCTGAGATTGAGCTTAGCAATTACGATTTCATTGAGCTTTCCATAGAATGAGTCGAAAGCCTCATCATCACCCATCTTAAGCTCTTTAAATCAGGTGGTAAGCATTTGGAGCTTCTTGTCCTTGACTTTCTTGGTACCCTCATAGGTAGTCTCAAGAATCGTCCAAGCTTCCTTGGCTGTCTCCACATGCGATATCCTGTGAAATTCATCAGTAGACACACCACAGAATATAGCATTAATAGCCTTACTATTTGCATTAGCCAAAGTAAGGGCTGCCTTGTCCCACTCGGACTTGGCTGTCGTGGGTTTAACATACCCATTCTCGACGGAGTCCCACACCGACTCATCTATAGCACACAAGAAAGCCCTCATACGGACTTTCTAAAACGCATAGTTGCTCCCATCAAAGAATGGTGGGGCATTGAGAGATTGTGATCGATCCATCACAAAGGGTCAAGGATCACACTTAGGTATTTAAACCAAAATAAGTGTACCTGCTCTGATACCAATTGAATGCTCTAAAATGTGTGAAAACACAAGAGCTATTTAGACCCCGAAATTAAAATTACGGCTCGATAGATTTTACTCTAACTTATACTAAGTGCGGAAAGGAGTAAATGCGAGCGTATAAACAAACAAGCTACTCTAACCCATATTCATAATAACACAGTAGTATAATGAAAGGTAAAAGAGTAGGGAAGAAAGATGCAAACACAAGATAACACGCCGATGTGTTATCGAAGAGGAAACCGAAGAACTCGGCGAAAAACCTCTCCGCCGCCCTCCAAGCGGTAATCGATCCACTAGACAATCAGTTGGGATACATAGGTTAGCAAGAGACCCTCCAAGCCTAATCTACCCGCTGTATCTAAGCCTTCCAAGCTCCTACTCCAACAAGACTTCTCGGAACCGTGTCTTGTCTAGGTCTCCAGATTCCGCAATACGCCCGATTGCATCCGCCAAAGCCTGGCTTCTTCCAATGCTTTCCAGCAGCACCAAATCCTCACTTGACACTCTAAAAGGGTGTGGTAAGTGTTTGCTATCATCCTCTCAATGGTATGAAAATGGAGAGGTAGGAGTTGAGGAAAATCCACAAGCAATTGTGTAGAGATATATGGGTATATCAATCTCTAACTCTCAAGGTTTGTGGCTAGGGTTTTCTTTCAGAAGCACTCCTCAACATTTGTGGGTAATGTGGGTATTTATAGTGTGGGTATAGAAAGTGTGTATTAGATAGGACAATCTGGCAAAACAGAATGTTTCGCGAGTGTCTCGCGGGAAGGCCTTACCCGCGAGCTACTCGCGAAACATAGCTGTCTCCATCCTGTCCTGACTCTTCACATTCCAGTCATGTGTAGGGCACATGCATCACTTCGCGGGATGCTAAATCGCGAGATACCCACGAAAACTCTTCAGTCTTCAATTTGCTTGAGTCTTCACACTCTTTCTCTCTCACACACAACCCTTACAATCAAATCCCACAATAAATACAGGGTACAAAAGATTGAATAAAATTACAATCAAATTTGACACGGAATTAAAGCCAACAAAACAGATAGTTGTAAATTACAACTTTAAAAATAGTTTCAAGAGTTGGTTCCATAGGTTCAATTTTATTTTCCAATTGTTTATTAATTTCATTTTCAAATTCATTTGAATCATTTAAGTGCAGAATTTCAATGTTATGAGACACATCGAAGTAAGCCAAATATTGCAAAGTACATTGGAACTTGCATTACAAAACTTTTTCCCCATGTTTTCAGAAAACCCAACCCAAGTCCAATTATTAATGGGCCCCACAGTAGGCATGATGAATTCTGTCTTCTTTCTTCTTCAAGACTTGTCACTCTTCTCCTTGCCCTTCTTCAGCTCGGCGGACCAGTCCTCCCCTTTTAGAGGTTTCCATATGTGCATAGCTTTGGTTATGTCATATAGATCCTCACCCTTATTAGGTAAATCTCTTCCCACCTCGTTGAAGAACCAGTCGTCGTCATTTTCACTCCAATAGCTGATCACTTCATCATCTCCTTCCTCTTCTTCTTCAATTTGAGTTAGCACGAGGTATTAGTCGTCGTTAGAAGAAGGGTCCATGTCGCGTTCAAGTAGGAAGCGAGTTGGGGTGACTTGAGTTGTTCCCACCTTCGAGGTCCATTCTGGCCAATCATGATCTTCCCACGATCTCGCTTCTCTTGATTCAGATAAGTCGTTGACATGGGCCTTCTTGAAAGTCCATGGCCTAGGAGTACTCTTCAATTGTGGCATAAAGTTAGGTAAAAGTAGGTAGACCTTCCCTTCTGTCATCATATGGTCGACGTTTTCTTGAGTCAGCTTGCTTTATCCATGCTTAGCCTTGTCTTCTTCAGCTTCCTCTTCTTCTATCTTGGAGAGGTGGCTTATTATCTTCTTAAGAACTTCAACTTGCGCTTCCACACACTCGAGTATCTTTTGCATGAGGACCTTTTCACTTAAAGCGTCCATCCTTCCCTCTTGAGGGGTTTCCCCTTTGAGTGTCTCGTCTTCCATTGGACTTGAATTGGAGTGGGGACATGTTCTTTTGAACTTTGGTAGTGCAACGATGTCTGAAAAGAACAATTTTTAGCAAGTCCATGTCCCAATTAAAGGTTTTTTTTTTTTTTTTTTTTTTTTAACTTTTTAGATGTCCTTAGAAAATTTTTAAGTTCATTTTAATGAAGGCCAAATTACAATATCACTCCCTTCCCTCTCATGGATTTTGCCCCTTGTTTCATTGGGCTTTGGTCCATTTACAATAAAGCTCTCATCTTACTCTCATGGGCTTTCATTAGAATGCACTTAGAAATTTTCAACCCTTTGTTTCAAACATGGGCCTACAATGTATTCATCACCTTTGGGCTTTTCATTTTTATTCATCATTTTTTTTTTTTTTTTTGGAAATAGCCCTTTAGCTAGAATATATTGTAGCCTTCCTCTCAAAGTCCATGAAGTTCTCATCATTTTGGGCCTAGGCATACAACAAGGAGGCCCAAGATTAGGGAATTTCATATTGGCTTTGTAGGATTTTGGATGCTAAGTCCATAGCATATTTGTTACCTTAGGCCTAAAGTCCTCTTTTTTCAAAAGGGCTTTTCCCACTTGGGCCTATGATAGTAATTAGGCTATGGTCTTATGAACCTTTCAAGTTAAGATATACCTTTGGATTTAGGGACAAGCCTCTTATGTGTGAGAACTTCTTTTCTTTTATCCCAAAACATCTTAGGGTATACCAATGGTTTTAAAAACTAGTACGGTGAAAGAATCGAAAAAAGAACTGGTTATCGGTTTTCTGGTTGGACCAGGGTCTGACTAGTGGTCGAACCGGTGACGTCATAAATAATTTAATTATTAATTTAAAATAAAAAATATATTTTTTAATTTTTTAACTAAGAATATTCAAGTTAAACATATATATAAAATATAAAAAAATAATATGAGTTTAGTTTTCGTGTATTAAATTTAGGAAATAAAAATAACAAAACCCACTACCCCTATATAAAAGTTTATGACTATTAAGAGTCAAATGAACAATATATAATATATATTTATTATTATTATATATTTACTGAGTATTGACATGGCCTTCTTTTTTTTCTTTTTCTTTTTTTTACCCTTCCCTTACGTTAAATGAGTTAACCTGTAAAAGTCAGTTTGCTTCTTTTACTATCTCATCAATATATGTACCACAGACATTCCAATACTGTAAAAGTAAGCTCTACATGCTCTAAGAGGTGAAGACAAGACATTGAAAAAGAAAAAAGAAACACTCTCAGTAATACTCCACCTACCCCACTTTTTTCAAACTCTCATTTCTCCTTTCTTATCTCTTTTGGTTTTAAACGGTGCTCTAGAAATCTCTCAAACTCTTAGAGTCTCTCATGTTTCTCAAGTTTGCTGCAAATTTCAAAATAAAAAATTTCAATAAGTTGAAGCTACTAAGGTAATCCTCAATCTAGCTAAAAAATAAACAAGTATCACATTTCAATTTTTAGTTCATTACCTCATTTTATCTTTCTCTCTCTCTCTCTCTCTCTCTCTCTTCTTGAAGTTTTTGCATTTCTAGTCTTGGATCATTATTCTTATAGTTTTTCATGGTGTATTTGAGAAAAAAAATTCTTTATTTTTTTTTTGTCTTTTTGCTACAAAATGCATCAGTTTCAGCTTATTCTACAAATCGGTTCAACCATACCGGTTTTTCAGTTTTTACGGTTAACCGGCCGGTTCTCGGTTAATTCCAGTTTTTTATTATTTTTTGGTTTTTAGTCATAACCGGATCGGATCAGTATTCGATTCTTGGTTGAACCGGTCGAACCGGCCGGTCCGGTTTTTAAAACATAGGGTATACCCTAGCTTTAAGGCCATCCTTTCCATTTTTACATCTTTTATTTGTTCCTTAGAATTAGGTGATAGGGTATCCATTGTGATAGGGTCTAGGATCTTTCTAGTGTGGGTAGGCTCTTTAAGGCTAAAGAGATAGATAAGTAGGTCACTCATAACTTGGTGAGCTATGATTCTAACCGAGGGCCTAAGTGGGCCCCATAGTGGATTGGTAGCAAACCTTTAACATACTCAAAGCCCATTATATGCGATGGCACCGATTGTGAGTTAGTGGGATGAACTCCGGAAGATTTGGGCCCGAATGGAGCCTTCCATCTTCCCACTCATCACTAACCGAGGTTAAGGGACAAAAGAAACCAAGTGATGTGTGTGCAAACAAGTATTGAAATAGTTTTTATCAAGGTTAAGAAATAAGACACATAGGAATTAAACTCACAATCCCTAGTGGAGTCACCACCTAGTTTTTGCAATAGCCTAGGAACCATGAATATAGTGTCCTTTCGAGGAAGGACCATTGATCTTACTACCAGAGATATGAGTTTGGAGTTTAGGTACGTTCTTGGGAAGGTGTTAGGCACCCAAGACCGCCCAACCCTAAGGTTGGCCTCCCATCATTGTATCTTACGTCTTAACCTTGATAAAATCATGTTCAACACTTATGTCCTAAACTCACACACACATTAGCATACAACATGGCATCATCATCCCAAAACACATACATATCCATCCATAAAGCATAACGAACCAACCCACACATATACAACCCTAGCATTCATCTAACATGTGAAAACCCTATCATGTCATATATAAGGTAGCAATTTAATCATGGCAGCAGGTACATCATTTATCAATTAAACATAAACACAACACAACAACACATGTACATGTTCATTAATCAAAACAACACATATGTATGTTCGTGTGAATGTATGACTTACCTTTACTCACCTTGCAACAACTCAGCACCTATGGCATCATGCATGAGAATGTGAATGAATGGTTATGGCATTGAAACAAAGAAAATACAAAATAAACCCTAATTCTAACATGTGAGACAAAACAAGCAATTAAACATGTGAAACATAGACATTGAAAGCATAAAGGCATTGGAAAAGAGGCTAAACAAACAAACATGTGAAAGCCGAAACGAAATAAACAAAATAAAAATTACGATTTCTGGGCAGTGGCTTGCGCACGTAAGAACAAGCCTGAGTACGCATAATTAAGCCTGCGTGCGCAGGCAAGATTATGCGTACGCAAGTTCTTGCCAAAAAAACCCTAAAAGCACAATCAAGCTTAAAAAACTAAACCTAACACCCTAATATGCATTTTAAACATATAGAAACATAAACCTAGACTAGAAAAGTATATCAAAACATGTTATAACAAGAAAACAAGACAAACAAAAGAATTAAAAGCATAAAAAGAAAAGAAAAGGAAAAAACAAAGTTTGAACTAATACCTCAAAGAAAGGTTCTTTAAGCTTTATTTTGACTGTTCCCCTTAGTCAAATCTATCACAAACTAATAAGAAAGTGATTAGCAACGTTAAACTAAAAGGATTGGGGCTAGAAAAGTCCCAATCAAACAAAATTAACTTGATGATGTTTTGTGAAAAACTCCTTTTTAATTCACTATTTTCTAGTGAATCTTGTATTTTCTCGTGGGATTTCTGTATGTTTTGAAAATATACTATGTAAGGCTTTTTATAGTGGGAAAAATGAGGTTTGGAACGGCTCTTAGACGATGTGAGATTCATTCCAAAACTCAGCCTTTATTGCAGAAAACTAGCATTTTTATGTCTTTGAAACCCTAGCTAGATACGTAGGAGTGTGCTTGTGTATGTATGCTTTGGCCCACGTACGCAGGTTGTTGCCTACGTACATTGGCCGAGGGCCACTTTGGTCATTTTATTTCCAAAAATAGATTTTTTCTCATTTAAAAGGTTATATTTCCTACTTCAACACTCCTCAAGTCAATTTGATATCTAATTGGGCCCTAAACTAGCCTTGGGCCTTAGAGTTTAGGCATCATTGGGGAACGGAGGTTCGAGTTGTAAGGGGTACAAAATGCGGTGTCTATAGTATGGTGAAGACTTGTGATACTCAATGTTTTATGATTCCATGGTACCCCGTACCGGCAAATGATGTTGTTCTCTATGAACTGAGCCACATGTTTGGCTTTCAATATGGAGTAGGAGGCTGCTTCCACCCATTTGGTAAAATAGTCAATTGCCACTAGGATGTACTTTTGTCCATTCGAAGCCTTTGGGGCTATTCTTCCAATCACATCTATCCCCCAGACCGAGAAAGGCCAAGGTGAGGTCATGCTGTATAGCTTGCTAGGTGGCACGTGATTCAAGTTTTCATGTGTTTGGCAGTCATGACAACTCTTCACAAAGTCTACACAATCATTCTCCATTGTATTCCATCCTTAGGATCGTTTTGGCTAACATTCTCCCATTCATGTGAGGACCACAAATCCCTTGTGAACTTCTTCCATAACTCTTTCGGCTTCCTCTTTTCTTCAAATAATGGAGACGTATCCAATCATAAGACCTCCTATAGAGCTGTCCTCCACATAGGATGTATTGCATAGCCATCGTTCTTATCAAACGACAGTCTCTCCTATTGACGCCGTCAAGATATACTGTCATTTCCAAGAATTTCATGATGTTATAATACCAAGGAACCCCTTTTTCTTTTATGGCTAAGATTGAAGACTTGGTTTTCCCTTTGTTTACTAGTTCATAGCTCTGCCCAATCTCTAGGGGTCTCGTCCATACTCCTTCGGGTATTTCAACCATGGAGGCTAAGGTAGCCAAGGCATCTGCAAACTGATTCTGTGCCCTAGGAATGATAGTGTACTCAATCCTATCAAAGGTTTTGGTAATGTCCTCAAAGTATTATTGATAAGGCTTCAAATGTTCTTCTTTTACTTTCCACATTTTTTGTGCTTAAGCTATAACTAAGGTCAAATCTAATACCTCTGCTTCTTTTACCCCCAATTCTTAGAGAGTTTCCATTCCGACGATACAAGCTTCATATTCTATCATGTTATTAGTTGCCTCAAAGTTCAATTTGATAGCCAAAGGCATATGAGATCCATCAAGAGTGATCAAAAGTAATCCTATCCCATTATCATATTGGTACACGACTCCATCAAAGTACATCTTCCATTCCCCTAATTTAATATCCAAAATATCTCCATCTGAGAAATCTTCCTTTCCATCATCTCCTTCTATGGGGTTCTTGGCACAAAAATTTGACACGACGCTCCCTTTGATCGTTTTTCTTGTCACATACTTCAAATCGAATTCTACCAATAGGATCAACCATCTTGACAATCTCCCACTCAAGGCGGGTTTCTCAAATAAGTACTTCAATGGGTTCATTCTGGCTACTATCCATATCTAGAATGGTAGGATGATATGTCTCAACTTCTGTATGGCCCACACGAGTGTAAAACATGACTTTTCTATGGAGTTTGTCTAGTCTCATAATCATGGAATCTTTTGCTCAAATAGTACATTGCTCTCTCATTCTTATCATCATCTTCTTGTGCAAGCATGCTCCCAATTGCATCTCCTATGATAGAGAGGTATAGTAGTAATGGCTTCCTGTGCTGTGGAGGCACTAGGATGGGTGGATAAAGGAGGTATTCCTTGATAAGCTCAAAAGCTTTTTGACTTTCATCGTTCCAAGCATGGAGTTCATTCTTCCTTAGGAGCTTGAAGATGGGTTCATAAGTTGAGTTTGGCAATGAATTGGCTGATGTATTGTAGTCAACCTAGGAATCCCCTTATTTCTTTCTCACTCTTGGGTGGAGGCATCTCTAATATGGCTTTGATCTTGGATGGGTCAACTTCTATCCCTCTATTACTTACTAAAAAGCCTAGCAATTTCCCAGCTGTTACTCCAAAGTTAAACTTTTGGGGGTTCAACCTCAACCTATACTCCTTGATTCTCTCGAACAACTTTCTCAAGTTAAAGATGTGACCCTCTCTATCTTTGGATTTCGCTATCATGTCGTCAACATATACCTCAACCTTGTTGTGCATTATGTCATGTAACAAAGCTGTGGCCATCCTTTGGTAAGTCGCTACTGCATTCTTGAGCCCAAATGGTATTACTGTATAGCAATAGTTCCCCATTTTGTGGTGAAGGTGGTTTTAGTCATATCCTTAGAAGCCATCTTGATTTGGTTATATCCTAAGAAACCATTCATGAAAGACATCAAGGCACTACCGGCTATGTTATCCTCTAGGACATCTATGTGGGGAAGAGGGGAATCATCCTTAGGGCAAGCTTTATTCAAGTCCCTGAAATCTATACACATCCTCACTTTTCCATCCTTCTTTGGTACAGGCACAACATTGGTTATCTATTTAACTTGGTGTATGGGTTTGATGAACCCTACTTTCAACTACTTAGCGATCGCTTCTTTGATCTTTAGAAGCCATTCAGTTCTCATACGCCTCAATTTTTGCTTAATGGGTACCATGTGAGCATGAGTAGCAATGTGGCGTTAAGCTATCTCGGGATCGATGCTAGGCATATCTTCATAGGACCATGCAAACACTTCTTGAAATTTTGTGAGAATTTCTTTGAGATCTTTCATTTCTTTTTCATTTAGGGTTGAGCCAATTTTAATTAAGCGTGGATTCTCATCATTGCCCAAATTAAGAGTTTCAAAAGTTGGTTCCACAGGTTCAATTTTCTTTTCCAATTTTTTATTAATTTCATTTTCAAATTTATTAGAATAATTTAAGTGCAGAATTTCAATATTATTGGACACATCAAAATAAGCCAAATCAGAATTCATCTTATTGAAAATATTGAAATGTACATTGGAACTTGCATTACAAAATTTCTTTCCCTCATTCTTAGAAAACCCAACCCAAGTCCAATTATTGAGGTGACTTTTGATGAATTTTGTCCTTCTTCTTTAAGGCGTGTCACTTTCCTTTTTGTCTTCCTCTTTGAACAAAGTCCTCAACTCAGCGGACCAGTCCTCATCTTTTAAAGGTCCCCACATGCGTATAGCTTCAGCTATGTCATATAGAAGTTCACCTTCATTGGGGAAATCTCTTCCTGCCTTGTCGAGAAACCAGTCGCCATTGTCTTCACTCCAACAGCTAATCACTCCATCATCTCCTTCCTCCCCCTTATCTTAGGTCAGCACAAGGTATTGGTCATCGTTGTCAGCGGACCAGTCCTCATCTTTTAGAGGTCCCCACATGCGTATAACTTTAGCTATGTCATATAGAAGTTCACCTTTATTGGGGAAATCTCTTCCTACCTCATCGAGAAACCAGTCGCCATCGTTTTCACTCTAACAGCTAATCACTCCATCATCTCCTTCCTCCCCCTTATCTTGGGTCAGCAAAAGGTATTGATCATCGTTGGAAGGAGCGTCCATGTCGCATTTGAGCATAAAGCGAGCTAGGGCGACTCGAGTTGTCCCTACCATTGAGGTCCATTTGGCCAGTCGTGATCCTCCCATGATCCAGCATTTCTCGATTCAGAAAAATCATTGACGTAGGCCCTCCGGAAGGTCCATGGTCTGGGAATGCTCCTCAGTTGCGGTATGAATTTTGGTAGAAAAAGGTGGATCTTTCCTTTAGTCATCATTTGATAGATATCCTCTTGAGTCAAATTGTCAGACATCGTGGAAAATTGAGAGGGTCCAACGAGTTTTAGTAAATATATGCCCTAAGTAAAGAGTTCTTTTTTAGATGTTCTTGGAAAGTCCTTAAGTCCATTTTAATGAAGGCCTTATTACAAAATCACTTCCTTTCCTCTCATGAACCTTGCCTTTTGTTTCATTTGGGCTTTAGTCCATTTACAATAATGCTCTCATTTTACTCTCGTGGGCTTTCATTAGAATGTACTTAGAGATTTTCAACCCTTTGTCTCAAATATGGGCCTACAATGTATCCATTACCTTTGGGCTCTTCTTTCTTGATTTCATTATCATCATTTTTTTTTTGAAGAAGCCTTCTAGCTAGAATACATTGTAGCCTTCCTCTCAAAGTCCATGAATTTCTCATCATTTTGGGCCTAGGCATGTAACAAGGAGGCCCAAGATTAGGGAATTTCATGTTGACTTGTAGGATGTTGGATGCTAAGTCCATAGCATGCTTGTTACCTTAAGTCCAAGGTCCTCTTTTTCGAAAGGCCTTTTGGTTTAGGCTTATGATAGCAATTAGGCTATGGTCTTATAAACCTTTCAAGTTAAGATATACCTTTGGACTTTGGGATAAGCCTCTTACATGTGAGAACCTCTTTTCTTTTATCCCAAAACGTCTTAGGGTATGCCATAACTTTTGGGTCATCCTTCAATTTTATACCTTTTATTTATCCTTTAGAATTTGGTGAACACAAGATATATGGTTGAACAAACAAGATATATAAAGGGTATCCTCTTTTGATGGGATCTAGGATCTCTTTAAGTGTGGGTAGGCTCCTTAGAGCTAAAAAACAAGATAAGTAGGTCACTCACAACTAGGTGGGCCATGATTCCAACCAAGGGTCTAAGTGGATCTTTGTGGATTAGTGGCAAACCGTTAATGTACTCAAAACCCATCATAGGCAATGGCACACATTGTGAGTTGGTGGGATGAACTTTGAAAGATTTTGGCCCAAATGGAGTATACTCATCTTCCCACTCATCACCAATCGAGGTAAAGGGGCAAAAGAACCAAGTGAAGTGTGTGCAAACAAGTATTGAACAAGCCTTTATTAAGATTAAGAAATAGGACACATTGGAATCAAACTTTCTATCCCCAGTGGTGTTGCCACTGTGGGCGCAACGTGTGGTGCTTGGGGAGTACGCCTCGGTCGAGTGGATCGGGGTGAAGAAAATACAAGCAGTCGCCACCTAGTTTTATGGTCTAGGAATAATTAATATAGCGTCCTTACGTGGAAGGACTAGTTTTACTACCAGAGTATGGGTTTAGAGTTCAGGTACGATTTTGGGAAGGTGTTAGGCATCCAAAACCGTCCGACTCGTGGGTTGGCTTCCACTCATTGTGTCCTACATTTTAATCCTATTAAAGGCACATTCAACATTGCATCTTAACACACACACACACAGTAACATACATCTAAACGTTCAACATGGCATTTCATCCCAAGATTTAACATTCATCTATCATGCTCATCAACCAACCCTAGCATACATCTATCATGGCAATTATCTTGTTATCTTATCCAAGGAAGTAAACAAATCATGGCAGAATGGTAGGTATGGCAACAAAGTGTTAAGAAACAAATATATATTCCAAACTTTTAGACATGAAAACAAACATCAACCAAGCATATTCATCACTAAAATGCATGTTCATACCAATGTATGTCTTACCTTACTTACCTCACTACATCACAACACCTATAGCATTAATGCGTGGACATGTGAATGCATGTTCATGGTATCAAAGCAAGGAAAATAAAAGAAACCTTAATCTAGCATGTAAAAGCAAACAAAAATACAAAAAAAGAAACAGAGGCTTAAAAAACATACAAGAAGATCATAACTGAGGCATATTATGTAAAAGAAACAAAGAAACAAAAGTAGAAAAACTCAGATTAGGATTTTTGGACACGAGCATACATGCGCATACATAGGCTTGCATACGCAAGCCAGTTGTATGTGTACGCATACTTCAAGCTTGCGTACGCATGCAGAAGCATGCGCACGCAGATACTCCCAGAAGAACCCTAACCTAGAAAACTAGAACATAAAAAGAAAGAATAACAAATCTAACAACCTAGCATGCTTTAAAATAGAAAACAACTAAAGCCTAAACTTAGAAAAACATGTTAATGCACAAACAAAACAAAGAAACAGGATTAAAATCAAGATTAAAAGTAGAAATGAAAGAAAAGATGTTAGAACATATACCTTAAAACAAAAGCTCTTTAGCTTGATTTTGACCGTTCCTCTTAGTCAAATCTATTCACAGCCAAACAAAAATGATTAGTAAACTTCAAAACTCGAGGATCAAGACCAGAAAAGGTCCTAACCAAAATAAAATAGACTTGAGGATGTTTTGTAAAAAAAACTCCCTCTTTGATTCACTATTTCTAGTGAATCTTAGGTTTTGCCTTAGGATTTTCTATGTGTCTTGAAAAGGTTCATGTATGGCTTTATATAGTGAGAAAATAGGGGTTTGGAACGGCTCCCAGATGATGTGGGATTCGTTCTAAACCTCAACATTAATGCAATAAACTTTCCTTTTATAGGTTTCTGAAACCCTAGCTGCGTGCGTAGGTCCGTGCCTGCGTACGCATGCATCCGACCTACGTATGTAGGTTTTGGCCTACGTACGTAGGCTGAGGGTTTTCTTGGCCTTTTATTTTCCAAAAGTAGATTTATTTTCTCATAAAAATTTATATTTTCCATTTTAACACCTCTCAAGTCAATTCGTAATCTGATTGAGCCCTAAACCAACCTTAGAATTTCAGCATCAATGGGGAATGGGGGCCCGAGTTGTAAAGGGTACAAAATGCAGTGTCTACAGGTATCTCTTTTCCGCCCCCCTAAGTGCTTGGCTAGTGTAGTAAATGGGTAACTGTACGTGGTCTTCCTCTCGAATACGAGCTGAGCTGACGGCCGTTGGGGATACAGCCAGGTAGAGGGAGAGTTCTTCGTTGGGCTTAGATGGACTGAGTAGCGGTGGAGACGCTAGGTATGACTTTAGCTCCTTGAAGGCCTTCTGGTATTCATCGGTCCATTTAAAGGCTTTCTTTAGTGTTTTGAAGAATGGTAGACATTTTTCCATCGCTCTAGAGATGAACCTGTTGAGGGTCGCAACCCTTCCATTCAAACTTTGCACCACCTTAATGTTTTTTGGAGGCGTCATCTCTAATATGACTTGCATTTTGCCTGGGTTAGCCTCAACGCCCCGTTAGGACACCATGAAGCCAAGAAACTTTACTGACGATACCCCGAACACACACTTGCTAGGATTAGGTTTTATGTCGTAGAGATGAAGGGTCTCAAACGTTTCCTGAAGATCGTCCAGGTGGTGATCTTCCTTCTTACTTTTCACTAGCATGTTGTCCATGTATACTTCAATATTTCGTCCAATCTGCTGGACAAACATCTTGTTCATAAGTCTTTGATACGACGCCCTTGCGTTTTTCAGTCCAAACGACATAATCTTGTAGTAAAAGACCCCTTGGCTTGTGACAAATGAAGTCTTCTCTTGGTCGGATTTATCAAGCTTGATTTGATTGTAGCCAGAGAAAGCATCCATGAAGCTCAACAACTAGTACCCAGTAGTCAAGTCTACAAGGAGGTCGTTCCTTGTGAGTGGATAGCTATCCTTTAGGTAGGCTTTGTTCAGGTTGGTGAAATCTACACACATTCTCCATTTACTGTTCGTTTTTTTGACAATTACCATGTTGGCCAACCACTACGGGTAGTAGACTTCTCGTATAAAGCCTACTTCTAGTAGCTTGCGAACCTCTTCAACTATGACTTTATCCATTTCGTAGGTGAAAACTCTCTTTTTCTGCCAGATGAAAATGATGGATGGGGAGACGTTGAGTTGATGAACCATAGCACTTGGATTAATTCCTGGCTTGTCCTCATTGCTCCAAGAAAAGATGTCTAGATTACTCTTTAGGTAAAGGGTGAGCTCTTTGCAGACCAAAGGGTTGGCTTGTGGGCCGATACGAGTGACTCGGTCTGAACAGCTATCATCTAAAGAGATACACTCCAAGGCTTCCGTCGGTTCTTCCGTTACCTGTTGCTCTTCGATGTTTAAAGTTTGTATAAGATTTTCCATTTCTAACATCGCGATGTAGCACTTGCGAGCCGCCATTCTAATCCCCCCGTTCCTCTCCTATCCCATACTCCATCGGGAATTTTACTAGCAGGTGGTAGGTAGATGTGGCTGCTCACCATGCATTGAGTGTAGGTCGCCCAATGATGGCGTTGTAGGTGGAGGAACAGTTGACAACCAAGAAGTTAATCTTTTTGGTGAGCTGCTGAGGATACGCACCAATGGTCACCGGTAGGGTGATGGTCCCAACGGGGAAAAATTTGGTACCACCGAATCCTACGAGTGGTGTGTTCGATGGTAGAAAACACTCCTTATCAATCTTCATTTGCTGGAAGGCAGGGCAGTAGAGGATGTTAGCTAAGCTTCCCTTGTCTACTAGGACTCGTCGAGTATTGAAGTCAGCAATTGACAGGCTAATGACTAAAGCATCGTCATGAGGGTGGTGGAGTCGTTGGGCATCTTCTTCGGTAAAACTTATAGTTGGGTCATCAATCGTTGTTAGCTTGGGCAAATGATTGGTGATCTGTACACTTTGCACCATTCACAAGTAGGTATTTCTTGTTTTCTTGGATGAGCCAACCATTGTACTTCCTCCTACAATTACTCGTATCTCCCTAAGAAAAGCCCTCGGTCGTTCTTCGACCAGTTGGTTGGGATCCGGATCTCTTGGCTGGTTCTTCCCGTCTGTTTCTCTCACAATGAATCGTTGTAACTTCCCTTACTTGATGAGGGCCTCTATCTATTGTTTTAAGTCATAGCATTCAGAAGTGTCGTGTCCATGGTCTTGATGAAAATGACAATACTTGTTCCTGAGCCTTTTGTTTGGGTCACCCTTCAGCTTGTCCGGCTATGTTAGTGCTGGGTCGTTCCTTATCTACCTGAAGACTTGGTCAAGCGTTGTGTTTAGTGGGAAGAAATTGGCCATCCTGCCAGGTGGGGGCCTTGATCTTCTCTCGTCTCTTCGTTCATTCATCCGAGCAGACTTTCTTCCTTTGTCTTGACGGGGTCATCTTGCCTTTCCCTTTTCTTCGGTCTACCCCTTCGTGTTATCATGGCGTCCTCGGCGTTCATGTACTTCCTGGCTTTGTATAACATGTTAGCCATTTTCTTCGGGTCATTTTTGTAAATGGAGAAAAGAAATTCTTTAGATAGGAGTCTGTTGGTAAAAGTGGTGATGAGAACTTTGTCGTTGGCCTCATCAATTAGTAAAGCCTATTTGTTGAACCGAGTCATGTAAGACCCCAAGCTTTCGTCCTCTCATTGCTTGATGTTCAGTAGGTTGGCTAAAGACCTCTTGTACCTTTATCCTCCAATGAAGTGGGTGACAAAGTGTCCACTTAGTTCCTTGAAAGTAAAGACGGTGTTGGGGGTTAACTTACTAAACCACATTCTTAGGGTTTTAAATGTTTCTAAATGGTCTAGCGGATCCTTCGATCCATTGTACACTTCTACTTGCGGCATCCGGAACTTGGCTAGAAGGGGGAAAGAGGTGACATTCACTGTGAAGGGTGAGTCAGTCCGTTGGACTAGTTCGTCTAGGTTGGTAGACACTCATCCTCTCATGGTGTTCATCATCATATCCATCTTCTCTTTTGTCATCTGCATGTCTAGTGCCATGCGTATCGCACCACTTCTAGTTTGGATGGTCAGTCCGTGTCCTCTTGCCGATCTCGCCTGTTGGCAGTGGTGCTCTCTTCCTGGTCTTCCTTTTCTTGCCAATTTCCCGTTAGGGGCTGGCGTCATTCCGCTCTTCATTGTCCTGTTTATCACGTTAGTCTTCAAGACGTCGTTCGTTCGTCTAGTTCAATTACTGCTCTGACTCCTGATTGGCTAGATGAGCCGCTCAGCTGCTGCAGCGAGGGTTTTCACTTCTACTTGCTGCATCCGGAACTTAGCTAGAAAGGGGAAAGAGGTGACATGAGCTGTGAAGGGTTAGTCAGTTCGTTGGACTAGTTCGTCCAAGTTGGTAAACACTTGTCCTCTCATGGCGTTCATCATCATGTCCATATTCTCTTTCATCATTTGCATGTCTAGTGCCATGTGTATCGCACCACTTTCCAGTTTGGATGGTCGGTCCGTGTCCTCCTGCCGATCCCGCCTGTTGGCGGCGTTGCTCTCTTCCTAGTCTTCCCTTTCCCGCCGATCTCCCGTTGGGGGGTGGCTGTCATTCCGCCCTTCATTGTCCCGTATGTCATGTTGGTCTTTGGGACGTCGTTCATTCCTCTAGTTCAATTGCTGCTCCAACTCCTGATTGTGCTAGGTGAGTCGCTCAACTGCAGCGGCATGGGTTTGCACTTGTCTTTCCAGGACGCTAGATGGGTTTCTGATCTCCTGGTTGATGGTGGCCACTGATCGAGTCTAGACCATGCAACTCTTTGTCTTAGAAGCAGTAATATGGCTAATCACTCGTATTCCCACAGACGGCACCAACTGATGATGCACAAAAATCGTCAGTGAGTTGATCGTCCACACACATTCCAATGGACGATCTCCCGTTGGGGGGTGGTTGTCGTTCCACTCTTTATTGTTTTGTTCGTCACGTTGGTCCTTGGGACGTCGTTCATTCCTCTAGTTCAATTACTGCTCCAACTCTTGATTGCGCTTGGTGAGCCGCTTGATTGCTGCGGCGAGGGTTTGCACCTGTCTTTCCAGGGCGCTGGATGGGTTTCCGATCTTCTGGTTAATGGTGGCCATTGATCGCGTCTAGACCATGCAACTCTTTGTCTTAGAAGCAGTAATATGGCTAATCACTCATATTCCTACAAACAGCGCCAACTGATGATGCACAAAAATCATCAGTGAGTTGATCGTCCACACGCATTCCAATGGATGATCTCCAGTTGGGGGGTGGCTGTTGTTCCGCTCTTCATTGTCCCGTTTGTCACGTTGGTCCTTGGGATGTCGTTCATTCCTCTATTTCAATTGCTGCTCTAACTCCTGATTGCACTTGGTGAGCCACTCGACTGTTGCGGCGAGGGTTTGCATTTGTCTTTCCAGGGTGCTAGATGGGTTTTCGATTCCTGGTTGATAGTGGCCATTAATCGCATCTAGACCATGCAACTCTTTGTCTTAGAAGTAGTAATATGGCTAATCACTCATATTCCCACAAACGGTGCCAACTGATGATGCACAAAAATCATCAGTGAGTTGATCGTCCACATGCACTCCGATGGAGTGTACCTGGAAGACAAAAGAATAAAGAACCAACAGAGTGCACTGGTGGGGTGGTGACCAAAGACCCTCCAAAGGTTAAGTCGGTGATAGAAGAATCTCTAATAACTCCTATCGGACCGTGTGCCTTACCAATCCATCCAACCACCAATTGGTGAAGGATGAGGGGGCACAAATCTTTTATAGCATTCGATCGCAGACCAAGCCCATTGGTATTGGAGCAAATTGTGAAATCCCTCACAAATCCCTCACAATCCCTCCCTCACAATGCAGCTCCAACGACTCGAACCTATGACCTTGGCTCTGATACCACTTGTCGAACCGTGTGCCTTACCAATCCATCCAACTACCAATTGGTGAAGGATGAGGGGGCACAAATCTTTTATAGCATTCGATCGCAGACCAAGCCCATTGGTATTGGAGCAAATTGTGAAATCCCTCACAACTCCAAAAGTGTTAGAGCTAGGAAATTGCACGTACCTTAGTTAAAAGGAGGTGACATTCACTTTGCAAGTCGGTAGGACCTATGGACCAACCGTCAGGATCAGGACCATCTGCCTGTCGGGGTTATGTCTTTAATTATCGAGCTCGTCTACCCCATACGTAGGGTATCCTGCTATTCGTTGACATGGGCCTACTTCCATTCGTCAGTATGAGCCTAGTCCTATTTGTCGGTTACATGAATAGTCACCTGGTAGTACCTCTGGAGAAGAAAGGATGGTTAACTCATCGGGACCCGTCCCACTTAGCCTAACAGATCCTTGATCCCATGGAACCCATTGGGGGAACATACATCTTTACGGGTGGGAAGTTTCATAGGTGTAAGGTCAAACAAAAATGCCCTTATCACTATAGGATTACAACAAATTTGCCTCTAAGATACAACTAAGCCTATTGGATCATAAGATTATACAAATAGCAATTTTAGAGAGACCCACAAGATTTATTGTGTTTATTGAAAATTTTTTATTTACAGAAGAGAAGTCAATGTTACTTTAAAATGAGAGTTTAAACAATATGAATATATAGAATGTGAAAGGTCACAAATGAAGTGATGCAAACTCTTAGCACGAAATTCTACAGAATCACAATCTCCATAATCTTGTCTAAAACTTACTCGGAGCGAGTGTAGAACGAAACACTATGCAAAAACATTCCCCTTATTTGGTTACTCCCTTGTTAGTCATTCACTCAACCTTATGTCTAACAAATGACTAATAAGGGACTAATATCTGACGAATGACTATTGAAATTCCAATAAATGCATTTTCCAAAATTGGCATTAAACACTGTTCTAAGAACATGGCCAAAGAGATAAGTGGCATTAAACATGGCCAAAATTGCCAAATATCACTCTTTTCTAAACTATATTGCAATCTACCACTGTTTCGAAAATATTTAGCAATGTACCACTTTTTTAGTAGTCGAGCTTCATGAAATCGAGTTTTTAACAGTACTCGAGTTCTAAGAACTCGAGTTCCTCTTGAGTTTGCCAACGTGGCAGTAGTTGAGCTGGAGTTTTGCACATTAAAAATGCCACCTTGAACTCGATGTCCCTAACCTCGAGTTTTGTGTTGACCAAACTCGAGTTTAGAAGACTTGGGTACCATGTTATTAACTACACAGTACTCGAGCTCAGTAAACTCGAGTCCGGCTCGGGTACCATGTTATTTTACTACACCGTACTCGAGATCTATAAAGTCGAGTATGGCTTGGGTACCATGTTATTACTACACTGTACTCGAATTCTGTGAACTCGAGTACGGCTCGGGTATCATGTTATTTTACTACACCGTACTCGAATTTTGTGAACTAGAGTACCTTCTTAATGTAACTTGAATCCTCTAAACTTCTGCAACTCAGTCTCTTCCTCGATCTCACCTGAAACACAAATTACACATCAGTGACTTAGTCTGTCTCCCGGCAACAAATTTAGTTAATGCCAAAATGTAGTTGATGCAAAAATCAATTTTTTTTGCAAAACATGTGGGGATCTATGAAACGATCCATTACGATTTAACAGAAAAATGTACGATTTTGAAGTGGCCATTGGGTTTAATTTAAATTTTGTTGCTAACGTTGATGCAAATATTCAGTATTGGTGAAAAAAAAATTTCAGTTTATTTGAGGTATTTGTATTTAGTTCAAGTTTGGATGTTTATAGGTGAGAGCTAATCTTTCATATTACTGAAAAAACATCAGCATTGAGAAACAGACCCCAGCTTTCAATACAAAATTAGCATTGAGAAACAACAAAACTACCAAGTCCAAGTGGGGGGCAAACCTCATGCAAAGAACCTCTCTTCCAAGACCCAGTCCAATTGACTGAACCAAAAAATTGTATTTACAAAATACAGGCATATACAAAGAAAGGGAAGATGATATACAAAAATAAAAACAAAATAAAAATGTTTGCTTGCAGGATTGCATTCTTCTGCAGAAAAACTTAATTGAAGCTTGATGAGCGGCTCCATCTGTTGGAAAATCTGGTTTTGCATCTCACACAAAACACACAGCGGAAGCAACAAACATGGATCTACTTCATTCATGAGAGATAACATGTAACCTTGAATTCTAGAACAAAGAATAGAGAGCATACTTTGATGGAGTGAAATTCAAAACCAAGACTTGAGAATACCTTTAATCTTCATCTCAATTCCACATGGTGCCCAAGAAGTGTGGTCTCTCAATCAGTCTTTTTGTACATTGATTCTCAAAGAAAAATCCTTCTTCTTCTCCTTGTAGAGAAAAACTGATTTCTTTTCTTTTCATCATACGTCCTTTTTGTTGGAAATATGCAAGTGCGCAGTGGAAAAATTAACGAATCTACTTCATTCGCAATTGATAACATGTACTATGTAAGTTTCAGAATTTGAGAACAAGAATGCGTACCTTGGTGTGGTAAAATTTAAAACCGAAGATCAGAAGTTCTTGAAAAGACTTTTAATCTTCACTCCAATTCCACTTAATGCCCAAGATGTGTGGTCTCTCAATTAGTTTCCAAGGAGAGAATAATGAGTGTCCAACACTCACATACAAACCATTTCATTCCTTATGAGAACTCTCATGAAAAGACTTAATGAAAAGTCTGATGAAAAAACCTTAATTAAATTATGTATGTTTCTCTCCTTATATACAACTGATTATCTAATTGGGCTAGCCTTTTTGGCCATTCCAATTGGGCTCTAGTATGTGGCTTAGAGTGGGACCAAAAGGGACCAATAAGACACTAGATCCAATGGGTCTTAGGCTTTTTTGTCAACTCTTGACAAGTCCAAAGTTACCATTAACTATATTTAATACCACTATATAAATATAGTTGCACTCTAGGCCTTATCTATAAATTATATTCCAATACTTTATTGTACATGCAACCCCTTCATTAAAATATTCGTTGTAATACAAAGTCATGAATGTTGACTGCTACTTTGAAGATTACTACATCTTAATCCTTGAGTACCTGGTTTAATCCTTTATGTTATTCAATATATATTTATGAAATCCAATTTCATAAATATATATACTTTAGTAACTCCTTACTAAAGTGGTTGGACCCAACACTCTGAATAACCAAACCCATTAAACTTATCTCAAGGGAATATTTTATATCTCCGTTAAGAGACTATGAATTCTATTTTGAGAATATGTGTTCCATCAACATTAAATGCGGCTGCCCAACATACTGAGGTTTTGGTCGTGACTCATAGATCTCACTCCTGATATATCAAAGCAACCTATATCTCATGATCAGATCCATTATTCTCTCAGAATTTAGAGTTCATGTAAATAGAAGTCGTGAGATTTATTATTCATTTGACAGTCATTAGGAGAACAATAAATCTCACAGCGGTCCAGTTTAATATGTCTTAACTCTTAAAACATATCAACATACCAACTAGAAGTCTCCACTTCCATGATCAAGACAAATCATCGTAGTTGATATGTTATAGTCTTCACAGATGAAATGCCCAATTTCATCACCGACTACAAACTAAAATTCTGAGTTTACAAAGAACTTGTGATTTATATCTTCTGTGACTTTTCACATAAATCACATACTATACATCTCATGGACTAAGATAATGTCCCATTAGTTCATTTATAGATAGTCTCATATAATTAAACAATTAAATTATTTATGACATGTCAATAAATTGGATTTTAGGGCATAAATCCCAACAATTTTTAACTACCTTAGTAGTTGCTTTATTTAATAACTCTTATCAAATAAAAACTGATTATCTAATTGGGTTAGCTTTTTGGGCCTACCCAATTGGGCTTTAGTTTGTGGATTGAGATGGGACCAAAGGGAACAAATAAGACTCTAGCTCCAATGGGCCTTAGGCTTTTCTGTCAACTTTTAACAGGTCCAAAGTTACCATTAATTATATTCAATACCACTATAAGAATATAATTGCACTCTAGATCTTATTAATAAATTACATCCCAAGACTCTAATGATATCATTTGACCCCTCCACGAAATATCCATAGTAAACAAAGTCATAATAAACTATCACTTTGTAAACAATTATTTTATCCTTAAGTACCCGGTTTAATCTTTTAGTTATTCATATTTATTGAAATCCAATTTCAATAAATATAAGCTTTAATAACTCCTTACTAAAGTGGGCGCCTTGAATAACCAGTTCCCATTAAACTTATCTCAAGGGGATATTTCGTGTTTCTAGAAAAAGAGATTATGGATTCTATCTTGAGAATATGTGTTCCCTCAACACTACGTGTGGTTACCCAATATACTGAGGTTTTGACCGTGAATATTAGATCTCACTCCTGATATATCAAAGTAACCTACATTTTATGATCAGATTCACTATCCTCTCAGGATTGAGAGTCTATGAAATTAGAAGTCGTGAGATTAATTATTTAGGTGACAGTTGTTGATTGAATAATTAATCTCATAGCGGTCCAGTTCAATATGTCTTAACTCTTAAGACACATCAACACATCAACTAGAAGTCTTCACTTCCATGATCAAGACAAACTATCTTAGTTGATGTATTATAGTCTTCGCAGATGAAACGCCAAATTTCATCACCGACTACGAACTATATTTTGAGTTTACAAGGAACTTGTAATTTATATCTTCTATGACTAAATCACATAAACCACATACAATGCATCTCAAGGACTATGATAATGTCCTATTAGTTCATAAATAGTCTCATATAATTAAACAACTTAATTATTTATAACATGCCAATAAATTGGATTTTAGGGCATAAACCCCAACAATATCCCACTTGCCCTCAAAGACAATTTACCATATATCCGACACTTATTTCCCTTTAGAGTAATTCATAATCACTCTAAGGCAAGGTTTGGAAACAAGTTTCAACCACATTTATTGCATAAATTGTCTTTTCTACTACTACATCTCATGTACTCATATCTCTCTAATGAGATAATACTTACGCTTAATGTGCATCTTCACCACTTAGGATGAACACATAACTTGAAGTTTAACTTCATGAATCACAATCAAACTACAAATCAATATTTGTACAACCAGTAACCATCAAATCCTCACTTTGGTGGACAAGCATATAATTCCTTATTCTCCTAAGATATTTGAGTATATGCTTTACTCCCACTAAATTAAGTGATCTTAGATTCAATTGATATTTGCTTACCATGCCTACCGCAAAATAGATATTTAGCCTAGTATATAGCATAGCATAAAGACTTCCTATTGATGTGGTATAAGGAACCGTCTTAATATGCTCTTCCTTTTATATGTCTTAAGACTATAGTCCTATATAAAAGAACTTCAAACTTAAAAGGAAAGAATCATTTCTTGAAGTATTACATGTTATACTTGGCTAGAATCTAATCTATTTAAGTAGTTTGAGATAGATCCAACATCCTAATTTCTGAATTTTAACAAAGTTTAATTCTTAGGATGTGACTAGTCTTTCCCAAGTACTTTATATCAAACTGAAATAGACAACATAAAACTCTATTGTTGACAATAACTCTACATCATTCTAAATGATTAGAATGTCATCAACATACATTAAGAAATTTATTATTCTATATAGCTTTTACACATATAAGGCCTTTTAATACTTGATCAAAATCAAACAATTTGATTACTTGATCAAAGATGATATTTTATGATTCAGATGCTTGCTTTAGTCCATAAATGGACTTTAAGCAACTTGCATACTAAACACTACTGTTTCTTTGCTATGAACAAGTCTAGTTACATCATATAGATGTCTTCCTCAAGATTGCTACTAAAAGAAGCTTTCTTGATATCCATTGTCATATTTCATTCAAATGAAATATAATGAATAAGAGAATCTTGATAGAGTCAAACTTAACTATTGGTGAAAAAATCTTTTCATAGTCAAACTATTTCTTTCTGAATAAATCTTTTCGCCATTAGTCTTGACTTTGAAGGTCAAATCTATCAATCTCATTTACTTGTAGACCTATTTAAAAACAATAGGTTTAATGCCATTTGGCGCCTCTACAAGTTCTAGACTTCATATAGAATCTAATTCTATTCACATAACCTTGATCCAGTAATCCATATTTATATCATCTATTGCCTTTACGTAGGACCAAGGATCAAATTCATATCCTTGTGGAATGACTTCAAAAGTTTACTCCAGAAGTATGAATTTATTTGATAATCCTCCCACTATGATATTGTACTGGTGTAATAATTATCTACAGAATAATGTCTTGTGGTGTATCTAATATAACCATCTTATTTCTAAATGTATTTTATAATTTTCCTACAACAAATTCTGACATTTTTCTTCTAGAACAATCTACCTTTAAAAGAGCCCTGTTCCTCCTTTATGTATGCACTAACTTAAAGAAGTCATAGGAACTTCATCCTTTACAAAAAATGGAGCCCTAGATCATATTATCCTCTAAATAGAATTCATAGACTAGGAATATAACAAAATAATGGTTCTAAAAGCCCATCTTTCACCAATCTTGAATATCATTCAGATTAATAAGATCTAGACATAAGTGCCAAAACATACAATTACAAAGAATGGAAACTTTCTCTTTAAAAAGTAAAACATGTAAATTTCCATCTAAAAGACAATCATGGACAATGCTCAACTTTACCAAAATGGAAACACTTTCCTTTTGGTCAAACTTTTAAGTCTAATTTCCTTTTAGCAACTACTAGGGCAACTAGCTTGTCCAACTGTTTGGTATTATAATTCATCTTCTTACCACCCTTTCCTTTCGATTTAAATTAAGAATTTGAATTAAATCATATTGATCTTAGCCTTAACTTTTAGGATGTCTTCTGTTGCGTAGAACTCACTCATCAATTCAAATAATATAAAAAAAAAATTATTTTCAAAACAGTCTGAATTGATCAAATGATTCTAACAAGGACTTATGGATCATATCAATATGAGATTAACATTTAATCTCTACATCCAAGAATTCCAATTCATTTTAAAATTAAAACATTTTCATAAAATGATATAGAATTGGAACTCCTTAAGCCTTTCATAGAACTCAATATGATTCAAACCAAACATCTCATTTAGACTTAATATAAAGTCTAAGTCTTGTACTAACTCTTTCATCTCATGCTATAGTACAATTGAGAAAGAAGCTAATGTAGCATATTAGCATTTCAATGGAGACTATGATCATATCATAAGCTATCTTCCATCAATGCATCATGTATAGGAAATTATGACAATGCTGAATCAAAACATATTTATGTACTTCAGCTCCTTTAAGCACCATGTCCAAAATTATTTCTTAGTTAATGTGATTCAATAAAATAGTAGCTAGAGAACAAAATTTATGACAACTTTATTTTGAGACCATGAACATAAATACCAGGACATTATCATTTTGCATCCATAACCATATAATATGGAACCCAAAAAACATACTATACTAGGTGCAACGACAACCTAATCTCGCAATTAATATTCCTCGGAAGCGAGGTCATACCAATCACTATGATCAGGCGAGAATCATTCTCATTATTAATGCTATCATGGTAACTCTTACCAAACAAAAATAATTTGCTGCTTTTCCTTTAGCCTCTAAGTAATAATGACATAGCTCCTTTGGGAGATTAACATTACACTTAGTCTAGTGCACACCATTATCTAGAATCATGTGTAGACACGTTTCATCTCCCTTTATAGTGTTTAAACTTGTAGTACCATGAAGCAAAACACCCTCCTTTGGGATCACGAGGCATATACGCCAAGACGAGGTGCTTGTTCACTCTACTTTAAATGAGTAAGTTCAATCTTGTAGTACCATGAAGTAAACACCCTCCTTTGGGATCGCGAGGCATATACGCTAAGACGAGGTGCTTACCCCACACCACTATGAACCGATAATGGAGGCTGTGAGATTCAACCCTTGTATCTCTCTCCCACTAGAAATTTTAAAACAAGTGGATTGTATTGAAATCATTGTGATCTAGTCACAATTTTAACCCTACACATTAAATGTGTTTAATTGTTTAAATTCAATGTGATGTAACTAAGTTAAGTCACAATAACGTAATGAACATTCGCGCTATCACAAAGAAGTTTAACCTTGTAATCCGTGAAGTAAATACCCTCCGCATGGAATGCAAGACTCGAAGTCAAGACAAGGTATCTATTCACATTACAATAAACTTAACAAAAGGGTTATTTCAGCACTCCCACTCATTATTTGAGTTTTTCTGAAATAATTGTGATCTCATCATAACTAATAACCTTACACTTGTTGAAGACTCTAATCTTATTAGAATTACTAACTAAAATGGAAGTCCTAAACTATTTAGGATTCCTTAAACACTAATGAATCAAAAATTAGTTATATAGAACTCTATCCTTAATTTACTAAATAAAGTATTCTAATCTCATTAGAAACTATATAACTTTAATTAGAATTTTAATCTCATTAAAAACCGCTAATTAAAATAAATTAAGGACTTTTAATCATAAAAAAATTTAGGATTAAGAGTTCTATTTAACTAACATCTTTGATCTCATTAGGCCTTTTAGTTAAATAATGATTAATAAATTTCCTTAACTTTTAAGGATTATAAAACTAATCATTATATATAAAACCAAGTGTAATTAGAAAACACTTAGAACAAATTCAAAATTCCCTTCAGTGGCATTTTCGCGAAAATCTCGCGACTAAGCTCTTTCCACGAAAATAAGTTAAGGGAAATTGGTGAAAACACAAAATTCACACAGAAACTTTCGCGACTATTTCGCTAGTAAAGCTTACCCGCGAAAAGTTTTGTCCTTCAAAGGTATTTTTCGCGAGTAATTTCGCAAGAAACTAACCTGCGAAAAACCCGTGTTTTCAGTTTTCAACGGTTTTTTTTTTTTTTCTTTTTTTTTTTACAGTTTTGCAATTTTCCATCAAAAACACCTTTTGATTTTATCAACAAAGATTTACAGATCAAACATTAAGGTTTTCAATATCAAGATGAAGAACCCTAATACATTAAGAACTCTATAAATCATAAAAAACTTAATCTCCAAAATAACATCACGCCTATATTAATATATGTAATCATGAACTGATATCACAACACCAATGCATTATATACCCGGACATGAATCTATACATATATTCATTTAATCCAATGATGTCAAGCACACAATTCCATAAGAAAGGTTCTAGTGCTTCAACTTTTATATGATTAAGCAATGGCATCATAAACAAAAGACATTATCATATAATCTAAATATATAAAAGCATGTTAACGGCAAAGTTGAATATGCCTATGGGTCCACGATATACAAATATGAATTCCAAGAATTCAAACATTCAATTGTAAAATTGCTCATATGATATCAAGGGAAGTACTACCACGTCGCACGTGGTTGTAATCCTTATATCAGATATCAATTAACTTAGCAAGCCAGACCCATTGCGAATCAACAACCATTGCCTTTACAATCATGTCAGACCCATAATATATAATATACGAATTCAATGAATACAACACCATAACTTGATGCATAATCATGGGTCATTGATAATACTAACCAACGAGTATATCTTATATACAAAAACATGGCATATATTAATCAATTCACGCAGGACCAAAACAAAATTATGCAGAAACTTTACTGCAGAAAACTAGAACACCAAGAAAACGATTTTTCTTTAATTCTAAAACTCAATCACATGTTATACAAGCATAATATTGAAGACCACTCTAATACCATTTGTTGAAAAATCTGGTTTTGCATCTCACACAAAACACACAGCGGAAGCAACAAACACGGATCTACTTCATTCATAAGAGATAACATGTAACCTTGAATTCTAGAACAAAGAATAGAGAGCGTACCTTGATGCAGTGAAATTCAAAACCAAGACTTGAGAATACCTTTAATCTTCATCTCAATTCCACATGGTGCCCAAGATGTGTAATCTCTCAATCAGTTTTTTTGTACATTGATTCTCAAAGAAAAATCCTTCATTTTCTCCTTGTAGAGAAAAACTTATTTCTTTTCTTTTCATCATACGTCCGTTTTAACTACCTTGGTAGTTGCTTTATTTAATAACTCTTATCAAATAAAAACTGATTATCTAATTGGGTTAGTCTTTTGGGCCTACCCAATTAGGCTTTAGTTTGTGGCTTGAGATGGGACCAAAGGGAACAAATAAGACTCTAGCTCCAATGGGCGTTGGGCTTTTCTGTCAACTCTTGACAAGTTCCAAGACTCTAATGATATCATTTGACCCCTCCATGAAATATCCATAGTGAACAAAGTCATAATAAACTGTCACTTTGTAAACAACTATTTTATCCTTGAGTACCCGGTTTAATCTTTTAGTTATTCACATTTATTGAAATCCAATTTCAATAAATATAAGCTTTAATAACTCCTTACTAAAGTGGACGCCCTGAATAACCAGTTCCCATTAAACTTATCTCAAGTGGATATTTCGTGTCTCTAGAAAAAGAGATTATGGATTTCATCTTGAGAATATGTATTCCCTCAACATTACGTGTGGTTACCCAACATACTGAGTTTTGACCGTGAATATTAGATCTCACTCCTGATATATCAAAGTAACCTACATTTCATGATCGGGTTCACTATCCTCTCAGGATTGAGAGTCTATGAAATTAGAAGTCGTGAGATTAATTATTCAGGTGACAGTTGTTAATTGAATAATTAATCTCTCAGCGGTCCAGTTCAATATGTCTTAACTCTTAAGACACATCAACACATCAACTAGAAGTCTTCACTTCCATGATCAAGACAAACCATCTTAGTTGATGTGTTATAGTCTTCGCAGATGAAATGCCCAATTTCATCACCGACTACGAACTATATTTTGAGTTTACAAGGAGCTTGTGATTTATATCTGCTATGACTAAATCATATAAACCACATACAATGCATCTCAAAAACTATGATAATGTCCTATTAGTTCATAAATAGTCTTATATAATTAAACAACTTAATTATTTATAACATGCCAATAAATTGGATTTTAGGGCATAAATCCCAACACCATCTCCCATGCAAATAGTCATCTAATGACACACTTTGCTCAGTGCCACTACTGGAAAGGGACATGATAAATCCCAAAAATTTATGGCTTTATCACTATGTCCAGTTATGTACATGTTTTTAATCTTCAAAAATCCATTAAAGTGGGCCGAATTCAATTGGATTCCATCTTTCTGTTTTGTCTCAGAGGGCAGAGGTGGTGGAATATTTATTCCCATCACAATGTAATCCTAAATGACAAGAGAAAATATAAGGCCACACCACTCAAGTATTTGATAGTCACATATATGCCTGAAAAAAAGGAATAGAATAATTACATAATGTTAAGGATAAGAATAGATTTGAGCCTGTAAAGGAAAATTAGAAATTGCATTACCTCATCTGCAGGACTAATCATGCAATGATTGTCTGTGGTAAATTTTGCTATAGTTATGCTGGAATCCACAAATGGCATCTTCAACATCATCTCCTTCGAGAGTGAGGGTGGGGACCTAGATTGGCATTGTAGAAGATACTTTTCAATCAAGCAATCATCATAGGCATAAACATGTCATGATATTCCAAGCAAAAGGAGACAATTTTGCTTATGCTTCCTTTGCTCACTACTTGAAATGATCTCCATGTCAATACAAGCCTCAGGCAAATGAAGTCACAGCTTAATTGTGTGGGATTCAGCATGCTCATTCAACAAGACCACCTGCCTCATCAAAATAAATTTTTTACAATTTAATCTCAAATTTTGACTATAATCCAAAAGCTATATGTATATATTGCAGAATTAGCATCAAAATCTTGATCCAAACAAACCCAAGAAGGGGAAGTTAAGGTGACGTTTTCATACAAAATGTTGATCTGCTCACTATGATACACTCGTGTCGATGAATTGGTCTGAAAAATACTAATCCTATCAGACCTTGTGGTGGCACTGAAGGTTTCAAACTACTTCATTCAACTAAAAACATTTATTACAAAATCAAGAAACTTCTAAAAAATTATTCAGCATACTTCTTGAATATAATTCATGAATAGGTTTTTCAGAAAGACAGACTCCCAAGTCAAAAAAATAAGCATACTTGCTTCATTGACATACAATGATATTGCAAGAGTAATTGCCAAATACCTGCAACAAGTTCACTGACATAGAGTTGGAGGCACCTATTGGGTTAAGATAGCTTGACCCCGGTTAATTGAATGCAGCAGAAAATAAATTTGACATGGTGATTTGTTAACAAATGGGGAAAACCTCTCGCAAGGCAAAAACTTTACCGGGTGATTTTAAGGTCACCACTCCCAAGAATCTATTAATCAATAATCAAGCGGTTACAAGTATAAGGAATCCTAACAACTACCCTGGCCTATCCCAAAATACCAACCTATAGTTGAACCTTCGCTACAATACCCAATTGAACTTGATCTTGTAGTAGTCTTCTTTCCTTTGATGCACAAATGTCCAATTTGTGACTAACCTTTTGCACGGATCCTAGTACGTGACTAACTCCAGCAACTTGAATGATGATGTTGGCTGCAAAGTTCTTCACTTCATTAACAATGAAGATCAGGAAGCACTTGGTTACAAAACCCTATAGCGTTGAAACGCAGTAGCTTCTCATAGAGAAAATAAATCTCTTGGTCTCTGTATCCGTGTATGACGACTCTTAAAATAAGCCTAATATATGTCTAGAGTTGTGAGAAAAAAAATCCTAAACAAATACATAAGTTTGGGCCAAATTTCAGATCTGGAAAGCTAAAAATCGTAATTATCGATAGATCGAGCTTCTATCGAGCTTTACATTAAGTCTTAATAGCAGGCATCTGTTGAGATTTAGTGAACAGCTTTTCTTCACTTGTTTTTTGAACCAATCTTCATGTCTTTTGATACAAACACTTGATATGCTTGAACAACATATTTCTTGATGTATTAAACCCATCTTAGATCTACCTAATTGTTGGGGTTTATGCCCTAAAATCCAATTTATTGGCATGTCATAAATAATTAAATTTTTTAATTATATGAGACTATTTATAAATGAACTAATGGGACATTATCTTAGTTCATGAGATGCATAGTATGTGATTTATGTGATTTAGTCACAGAAGATATAAATCACAAGTTCTTTGTAAACTCAGAATTTTAGTTCGTAGTCGGTGATGAAATTGGGCATTTCATCTGCGAAGACTATAACATATCAACTACGATGATTTGTCTTGATCATGGAAGTGGAGACTTCTAGTTGGTATGTTGATATGTTTTAAGAGTTAAGACATATTGAACTGGACCGCTGTGAGATTTATTATTCTCCTAATGACTGTCAAATGAATGATAAATCTCACGACTTCTATTTACATGAACTCTAAATCCTGAGAGAATAATGGACTTGATCATGAGATGTAGGTTGCTTTGATATATCAAGAGTGAGATCTATAAGTCACGGTCAAAACCTCAGTATGTTGGGCAGTCGCATTTAGTGTTGATGGAACATATATTCTCAACATGGAATTCATAATCTCTTAATGGAGACATAAAATATTCCCTTGAGATAAGTTTAATGGGTTTGGTTATTCAAGAAAGTTGGGCCCAACCACTTTAGTAAGTTGTTACTAAAGTATATATTTATGAAATTGGATTTCATAAATATATGATGAATAATGTAAAGGATTAAACTGGGTACTCAAGAATTAAGATGTAGAAATCTTCAAAGTAGCAGTCTACATTCATGACTTTGTATTACTACGAATATTTTAATGAAGGGGTTGCATGTATAATAAAGTCTTGGGATATAATTTATAGATAAGGCCTAGAGTGCAACTATATTTATATAGTGGTATTAAATATAGTTAATGGTAACTTTGGACTTGTCAAGAGTTGACAGAAAAGCCCAAGGCCCATTAGAGCTAGTGTCTTATTGGTCCCTTTTGGTCCCACTCCAAGCCACATACTAGAGCCCAATTGGAATGACCCAAAAGGCTAGCCCAATTAAATAATCAGTTGTATATAAGGAGAGAAACATACAGAATTTCATAAGTGTTTTTTCATAAGGAAAAGATGAAGGTTTTAATAAGACTTTCATAGTGGTTTTTCATTAAGATCACATAAGGAATGAAATAGTTTGTATGTGAGTGTTGTACACTCATTATTCTCTCCTTGGAAACTGATTGAGAGACCACATATCTTGGGCATCAAGTGGAATTGGAGTGAAGATTAAAAGTCTTCCCAAGAACTTCTGATCTTTGGTTTTGAATTTCACTGCACCAAGGTACGCTTTCTTTTTCTTTAATTCTGAAACTTACATAGTACATGTTATCAATTGCGAATGAAGTAGATCCGTTAATTTTTCTGCTGCGTGAGTTTTGTATGCGATACAAACATGCAATTTTCCAATAAATGGTATCAAAGCAGTATTCATTTTGAATCTGTATAACATGTTTTGTGAGCTTTGGAATTAGAGATAATAGTTTCATGATGTTAGAAGATTATATAGATATTTAATTTTTTGCATGGTTATTGAAACTATGGTTTGATGAAAATTGATTTTGATGTTATGATGTTGTTTAAATTTGAATTCAAGTATGTTGAATTGAAGTTTAAGGCTATAACATCAATGGAATTCAGTTTTGACATCGAATTCTGTCTATTATGTTCATATGGTAGTTGCTTGTTCATGAAAAATCGTTGAAAATTATTTGCAACTGCTATGGAAAAACTAAAAACACGGGTTTTTCGCGGGTTAGCTTCCCGCGAAGTTACTCGCAAAAAATGATTCTGAAGACAAAAACTTTTTGCGGGTAAGCTTTACTCGCGAAACAGTCGCGAGACAGTAGCGAAAGTTTCTGTCTGATTTTTTGTGTTTTCAATTTTTTGCTTAACTTGTTTTCACTGGAAGCGCTTAGTCGCGAGATACCTGTGAGACAGTAGCGAAAGTTTCTATCTGAAGAGAATATTGAATATTTTCTAAATGTTTTCAAATGTATAAGGTGTAAGGCAATGTGTGATGTGATTACACATGGTTCTAACTAAAAGACCTAATGAGATCAAAGATGGTAGTTAAATAGAACTCTTAGTCCTAAATTGTTTTATGATTGAAAGTCCTTAATTTATTTTAATTAGAGGTTTTTAGTGAGATTAAAATTCTAATTAAAAGGTATATAGTTACTAATGAGATTAGAACTTTTTATTTAGTAAATTAAGGATAGAGTTCTTTATAATTAATTTTGATCCATTAGTGTTTAAGGAATCCTAAATAGTTTGGGACTTCCATTTTAGTTTAGTGATTCTAACAAGATTAGAGTCTTCAATAAGTGCAAGGTTATTAGTTGTGATGAGATCACAATTATTTAAAGAAAAACCCAAATAATGAGTGAGAGTGTTGAAATAGCCCTTTTGTTAAGTTTATTGTAATGTGAATAGATACCTTGTCTTGAGTTTGAGTCTTGCATTCCATGCGGAGGGTATTTACTTCACGGATTACATGATTAAACTTCTTTGTGATTGCGCAAATGTTCGTTACGCTTTTGTGACGTGACTTAGTAACATCACATTAAATTTAAACAATTAAACACTTTGATGTGTGGGGTTAAATTTGTGATTAGATCACAATGATTTCAAGACAATCCACTTGTTTTAAAATTTCTAGTGGGAGAGAGATACAAGGGTTGGATCTCACGGCCTCCATTGTCGGTTCATAGTGGTTTGGGGTAAACATCTCGTCTTGGCCTTGAGTCTTGTGTTCCATGCGGAGAATGTTTATTTCATGGTACTACAAGATTGAATTTCTTGGTTTATAGTGGTTTGATCAAACACCTCGTCTTAGTTTCGAGCTTTGCATTCCATGCGGAGGGTGTTTTTATCATGGTACTATAAAATAAGCCTGTTAAAGGGATGAAATGTGGCTACACATGATTCTAGACAATGGTGTACACTAGACTAAGTTTAATAGTATCCTCTATGCTGAGTTCTTGCTATTATTACTTAGAGGCTAAAGGAAGAGCGGCAAATTATTTTTGTTTGGTAAGAGTTACCATGATAGCATTAATAATGAGAAAAATTCTCGCCTGATCATAGTGGTTGGTATTCACTCTATGCTGAGGAATATTAATTGCGGGATTAGGTTGTCGTTGCACCTAGTATAGTATGTTTTTCGGGTTTCATATTATATGGTTATGGATGCAAAATATAATGTCCCTGTAATTAAGTTCATAGTCTCAAAATAAAGTTGTCATAATTTTGTTCTCTAGCTACTATTTTAAATGAATCACATTAACTAAGAAATAATTTTGGACATGGTGCTTAAAGAAGCTGAAGTACATAAATATGTTTTGATTCAGCATTGTCATAATTTCCCATGCATGATGCATTGATGGAAGATAACTTATAATATGATCATAGTTTCCATTGTAATGCTAAAATGTTTCATTGGCTTCTATCTCAATTGTACTACAGCATGAGATGCAAGAGTTAGTACAAGACTTAGACTTTATATTAAGTCTAAATGAGATGTTTGGTATAAGTCATTTTGAGTGACAAGAAAAACTTAAGGAGTTCCATTTCCATATCATTTTATGAAAATATTTTATTTTTAAAATTGAATTGGAATTCTTGGATGTAGAGATTAATTGTTAACCTCAAATGGATATGATCCATAAGTTCTTGTTAGAATCATTTGATCAATTCAGATTGTTTTTGAAAATAAATCTTTTTTATATTATTTGAATTGATGAGTGAGTTCTACGCAACGGAAGACATCCTAAAAGCTAAGGCTAGGATCAATATGATTTAATTCAAATTCTTAGCCTGAACCGAAAGGTAAGGGTAGTAAGAAGAAGAATTATAATACCAAACAGTTGGGCAAGCTAGTTGCCCTAGTAGTTGCCAAAAGGAAATTAGACTCAAAAGTATGACCAAAAGAAAGTGTTTCTAGTTTGGTTAAACTAAGCTTTGTCCATGATTGTTTTATAGATGGAGATTTACATGTTTTACTTTTTAAAGAGAAAGTTTCCATTCTTTGGTATTGTATGTTTTGGCACTTATGTCTATATCTTATTAATCTAAACGGTATTCAAGATTGGTGAAAGATGGGCTTTTAGAACCATTATTTTGTTATATTCCCAATCTATGAATTCTATTTAGAGGATAATATGATCTAGGATTCCTTTATTGTAAAGGAATATAGTATTAATGACTTCTTTAAGTCAGTGCATACATAAAGGAGGAATAAGACTCTTTTAGGAATAGTAAAGTACATGATAAGTATTTCCATTTGCTTATTTCTTTTGGAGATATACTCTTATAATTACTATACATTTTCTAAAATTGATTTCAAAAGTTTGTTCCTTTGACATTTGTCAAATTATGGATTGGGTGAAAACCTAGTATATGATACTTCCATTTTTGAAGATGTCCAGCACTTGTGCTAGAAAGGAAGTCTGACAAATTGAAATCAAAAGGTAGAAAAATTTGTGTTTATGATGGGTATCTAAAAGGAATTGCATAAGATTATTTTGGTAGTCATAAAGAAGACAAGATGTTTGTAAAGTACAAATACAAAGTTCTTGATGATGACTGTGTGAATAATCTTAAAAGAATTGTTCTAGAAGAAAATGTCAGAATTTGTTGTAGGACAATTATAAAATACATTTAGAAATGAGATGGTTGTATTAGATACACCACAAGACATTATTCTAAATATATAGCTAGTACACCGGTACAATATCGTAGTGGGAGGATTATCATTTACCAAGTAAATTCATACTTTTGGGATAGTCTTTTGAAATTATTCCACAAGGATATGAATTTGATTCTCGGTCCTACGTAGAGGCAATAAATGATATGAATATAAATTATTGGATCAAGGTTATGTGAATAGAATTAGATTCTATTCAAAGTCTAGAACTTGTAGAGATGCCTATTGGCATTGAGCCTATTGTTCTCAAATAGGTCTACAAGAAAATGAGATTGATAGAATTGAAGGTGCAAACCTTCAAAGTCAAGACTAGTGGCGAAAAGATTTATTCAGAAAGAAATGGTTCGATTACGAAAAGATTTTTTCACCAATAGTCAAGTTTGACTCTATCTAGATTCTTTTATCTATTATATTTCATTTGAATGAAATATGGTAATAGATATCAAGAAAGCTTCTTTTAGTAGCAATCTTGAGGAAGACATCTGTATGATGTAACTAAACTTGTACATAGCAAAGAATCAGTAGTGTTTAGTATGCAAGTTGCTTAAATTCCATTTATGCACTAAAGCAAGCATATGAATCATAAAATATCATCTTTGATCAAGAAGTCAAATTGTTTGATTTTGATCAAGTATTAAAAGGCCTTAAGTGTATGTAAAGCTATATAGAATAATAAATTTCTTAATGTATATTGATGACATTCTAATCATTTAGGATGATGTAGAGTTATTGTCATCAATAGAGTTTTTCTTGTCTAATCCAGTTTGATATAAAGTACTTGGGAAAGACTAGTCACATTCTAAGAATTAAACTTTGTTAAAATTCAGAAATTAGGATGTTGGGTCTATCTTAAACTGCTTAAATAGATTAGATTCTAGCCAAATATAGCATATAATAATTTAAGAAAGGATTCTTTCCTTTTAAGTTTGAAGTTCCTTTATATAGGACTATAGTCATAAGACATATAAAAGGAAGAGCATATTAAGACGGTTCCTAATGTAATACTAATAGGAAGTCTTTATGCTATGCTATATACTAGGCTAAATATCTATTTTGCAGTGGACATAGTAAGCAAATATCAATTGAATCAAAGATCACTTAATTTAGTGGGAGTAAAGCATATACTCAAATATCTTAGGAGAATGAGGGATTATATGCTTGTCCACAAAAGTGAGATTTTGATAGTTACTGGATGTACAAATACTGACCTATAGTTTGATTGTGATTCATGAAGTTGGACTTCGAGATATGTGTTCATCCTAGGTGGTGAAGATACACGTATGATTCATGAAGTTGGACTTCAAGATATATGTTCATCCTAGTGGTGAAGGTACACATTAAGCATAAGTATTATCTCATTAGAGAGATATGAGTACTTGAGAAGTAATAGTAGAAAAGATAATTTATGCAATACATCTGGCTGAAACTTATTTCCAATTTATGATAAATCGTTTTTGAGGGCAAGTGGGAGATTGTTGGGGTTTATGCCCTAAAATCCAATTTATTGGCATGTCATAAATAATTAAATTGTTTAATTATATGAGACTATTTATAAATGAACTAATGGGACATTATCTTAGTCCATGAGATGCATAGTATGTGATTTATGTGATTTAGTCACAGAAGATATAAATCACAAGTTCTTTGTAAACTCGGAATTTTAGTTCGTAGTTGGTGATGAAATTGGGCATTTCATATGCGAAGACTATAACATATCAACTACGATGATTTGTTTTGATCATGGAAGTGGAGACTTCTAGTTGGTATGTTGATATGTTTTAAGAGTTAAGACATATTGAACTGGACCGCTGTGAGATTTATTATTCTCCTAACGACTGTTAAATGAATGATAAATTTCACGACTTCTATTTACATGAACTCTAAATCCTGAGAGAATAATGGACTTGATCATGAGATGTAGGTTGCTTTGATATATCAGGAGTGAGATCTATAAGTCATGGTCAAAACCTCAGTATGTTGGGCAGCCGCATTTAGTGTTGATGGAACATATATTCTCAAGATGGAATTCATAATCTCTTAACGGAGACATAAAATATTCCCTTGAGATAAGTTTAATGAGTTTGGTTATTAAGGAGAGTTGGGCCCAACCACTTTAGTAAGTTGTTGCTAAAGTATATATTTATGAAATTGGATTTCATAAATATATGATGAATAACGTAAAGGATTAAACCGAGTACTCAAGGATTAAGATGTAGTAATTTTCAAAGTGGCAGTCTACATTCATGACTTTGTATTACTACGAATATTTTAATGAAGGGGTTGCATGTATAATAAAGTCTTGAGATATAATTTATAGATAAGGCCTAAAGTGCAACTATATTTATATAGTGGTATTAAATATAGTTAATGGTAACTTTGGACTTGTCAAGAGTTGACAGAAAAGCCCAAGGCCCATTGGAGCTAGTGTCTTATTGGTCCCTTTTAGTCTCACTCCAAGCCACATACTAGAGCCCAATTGGAATGGCCCAAAAGGCTAGCCCAATTAGATAATCAGTTGTATATAAGGAGAGAAACATACAGAATTTCATAAGAAAAAGATGAAGGTTTTTATAAGACTTTCATAGTGGTTTTTCATTAAGATAACATAAGGAATAAAATAGTTTGTATGTGAGTGTTGGACACTCATTATTCTCTCCTTGGAAACTGATTGAGAGACCACACATCTTAGGCATCAAGTAGAATTGGAGTGAAGATTAAAAGTCTTCCCAAGAACTTCTGATCTTTGGTTTTGAATTTCACTGCACCAAGGTACGCTTTTTTGTTCTTTAATTCTGAAACTTACATAGAACATGTTATCAATTGCGAATGAAGTAGATCCGTTAATTTTTCCGCTGCATGAGTTTTGCATGCGATACAAACATGCAATTTTCCAACACTAATTACAAGTAAAGTGCATTTTGTCAAAGGATTAGCCAATTACATAAAATATGACCCTAACAGCACCCATAACATATAGTCGACTTGCTTTCCCATCTGTATAAGCCCATTTTAATGATGCTATAGGATTTTTCTCTATATTGTACCCAAGATTGAGTTTGCATATAGAAACATTTTGAGAACCATGGTTTGATGCTTCTGTACTTGGATTTGCAGTAGAGGGAATACTCCAGATGAATCTCTCCATTGCTGTACCCAACAACAACTTTACTTCCAAAAGGGCATGCCCAGCATGCAGAAGTCACTTTCTTTGCTTCATGATATTGTAATTGCAACATATTTCCTCCTGTTGTGACAATGGATTTGCTTTCTCTAATATCCCATAATGAAATTAAGCCATCTTTAAATATTATAACAACTCTGCATTGAAACAGATAATATAAGAGAAAAATGAGGATTTCATAAATTAATCAAGATGAGGAAAAAGCTAGAAAGGTTGGTGCAACTACCTTTTTCTTCAGTCGTTGGTTGAGGTAGTATATGCAGCACAGCATTATCACTAGAAACTTCAGTACCTTCCCTAAACAAGATGATTAAGCAGGTTAGATATTACAATAAAAAAATGCTTTGCAAAAAATGTAAAGAAATAAATAAAAAAATTATCAAACAATGTCAAATACAAATTAGCCTGTAGTTTACAACTGTTAGGTTACTATTCTGATTGATTGGATTCTTTTTTCTTTAAAAGTCCTAGGGACAAATTACTTGAACAATACCAAATTTACATATTAACAGGTACAGTATGCATAGCAGTGTATGGTAATCTAACACACACCAATTCATTAGAAATGGATAGATGAACAGATCAACACAAAGATTGGACTATAACATATCTCACCATGAGAAGCTGAGAGAGGTATGGTGTACTTCATTTGTACTGAAATGGTTTTTCATCAAGCTTCAAAACTGATATATTACCATCAGAATATCCAATATATATGCCAAAAAAAGATTAGTTGTTGACTCATAACTTAGTTTGAAATATTGTAGAGTCCCAATTTGAAAGCAATAAACACTTAAATAAAGAGACTATGTTGCATGACTGTAAAGGAGGTAATTCTCCCTTAAAAACGTGCATGAGATAACCGCTTCTCGTCTATGTCCCAAACCTAGTAATAATATGGTTTGCAAATCAATTCCCAAAAATAGTATTCTGAAGGCAATGCATAAAACATAGACTGACAGTAGATTTTGATCTTTAAAAGCATAACAAAATTGACATGCCCTTTCATCAAAAAGAGAAAACTAGCAGGATTATAAAAATCAGCAATTGGTCTAGTGAAATAACTTGCCTCAAGGTGATTCTTGGAAGTTGCATTTAGAATGATGTCGCGGTTCAAACTTAGTGTACCTAGTCTGTGAGACCACCACTCGTCGGTATCTCGTTCCGCTTAGGGCATGTTCTTCGATTATGCGCCTCTTGGCTACACAACCCGCATTACACCTTCCTCCCCCCCTCCTTCCATGGTGTGGTTCTCGGCTGTTTCTTGCTCTTGTCCATCTCAATCCTGATTCATGTTGATACAGGGCGACCTTTCTCTCAGATCAATCGGGGGTTAGGGACAACCCTTTTAGTTTCTTCAGGATTCGGCCAGGTTAATCTATCTTTCAACGCGAGGAAAATAGGTGCATAGCTGCGGAACAATGCATTCACACTATAGCATGGGTCAATATACTGCTCTGCATTGTGTTGATACCTACTACAAATTGCAATGACATGTGAACATAATATCTTTTATAGTTTCCATTTCTCACATGTGCAAGTTCTCTACAGCAGATTAACTCCAAGCGTATGATCCCCCCCCCCCCCTCCCACACTAACTCTCCCTAGATTATGCGGTGTATCTACTTGATAGGATTGTTGTTGCGCGCTTAATCTCATCACCCTGTGATACTCCGCCTTCGCCTTATTTCTCATGAAGATATCTAAGGCATATTTACACCATTTTTTCCCCAAATTCAATTGCTCTATGCTCTTATTGCGACGATCATCGAAGTAAGCATTCAGTTTGAAAAATGTCTATTTCACCATTGCTGTAATGGGCAGGCTGCGAGCACCTTTTAGAACACCATTGAAGCACTCGGAGACGTTCGTGGTCATCACCCTATAATGGTAACCCTTGTCAAAAGCTAGAGCCCATTTGTCTTTGGGCACATCACTGAGATATTGGTGTCGTAGACATCGCATTTTGTACCCCTTACAACTCGGGCTCCCATTCCCCAATGATGCTAAAATTCTAAAACCCAAGATTGGTTTAAGGCCCAATCAAGTGTTAAATTGACTTGAGAAATTTTAAAATGGAAAATATAACTTTTAATGAGCAAATAAATATATTTTTGGAAAAGTAAAGCCATGGAATCCTCGCTATACGCATGCAGGAATTAGCTTGCGCGCGTAGCCATTATCATACGCACGCAAGCACGATCTTGCACATGCATAGCGGATTCTAGAAACATAAATAAGGCAAGTTTTCTGCATTAATGCTGAGGTTTGGAACGAATCCCACATTGTCTAGGAGTCGTTCCAAACCCCTATTTTCTCAATATAAGTAGCCTTACATGGTATATTTTCAAAGATACACAAAAATTCCACGGGAAAACACTACGATTCACTAGAAATAGTGAATCAAAAATGGAGTTTTTTACAAAACATCCTCAATTCAATTTTCTTTTGATTAGGGCCTTTTTAGGCCTTGATCTTTGAGTTTAAGATTACTAATCACCTTTTTATTGAATTGTGAATAGATTTGACTAAGGGGAATGGTCAAAAATCAAGCTTAGAAAGCTTTTAATTTGAGGTATTAGTCTAAACCTTTCTTTTTTCTTTTTATGCTTTAATCCTGTTGTTTTTTTTTTGTTTTTTTTTTTGTTATTTTATGTTTTTATATGTTAATATAGCTTAGGTTTGTGTAGTCTTGTGTCTTAAAAGCATGTTAGGTTGTTAGAATTAGTGTTTTGAAGTTTTGCTCTGTTTACTGTGTTGCTAGGGTTTCTGGGCTGAAACCCACGTGCACATAATCCTGCCTGTGCATGCAGGCTTGATTATGCGCATGTAAGGTTGTTCATGTGTGGCATGATCCTACCCAGAAACCCTAATTTTATTTTATCTATTTTTGTTTCTGTTTTCACATGTAATACTTCTGTTTTAGGTCCTTTTTCATGTTTTCATGCTTTTAAGCTTCTGTTTTACATGTTTAATTACTTGTTTGCCTTTCACATGTTAGAATTAGGGTTTATTTTATGTTTTCCTTGGTTCAATGCTATGAACACGCATTCACATGTTCATGCATAATGCCATAGGTGCTAAGTTGCTACAAGCTAAGTGAGGTAAGTCATGCATTGGTGTGAACATGCATTTTGATAATGTAATGTGTTTGTTTGATGTTTGGTTCCATGACTAAAAGCTTGGGATACATGTGATGATCTATGTTTGCCTATCTTATTGCCTTATTTTGTTGCTGCCTTGGGTGATGTAATGATATGCATGATTAGATGGATGTTAGGTTGACATGAGATGTCATGTTAGATGAATGCTAGGTTGATATGACATGTATGCTAGAGGAATGTTAGGAGATGCAATGATGGATGTATGCTAGGGTTTGTGATGGATGACAAGCATAATAGATGTATGGTTAGGGATGATTGATGCCATGTTGTGCGCTTAGATGAATGCTAGTTTGTGTGTGTGAGTATAGTTGCAATATTGAGTGTGCCTTTAATAGGGTTAAGGGATAAGACATAGTGAGAGGAAGCCAACCTTAGGGTTTGGTGGTTTTGGGTGCCTAACACCTTCCTAAGACCATACCTTAACTCCGAACCCATATCTCTGGTAGTAAGATCAAAATGGTCATTCCTTGAGAGGACGCTATATATATGGTTCCTAGACCATTGCAAAAACTTGGTGGCGACTCCTCATTATGTCCACATGTGCGCTTCTTTGTTGACATTTTCAATTAATCCAAAGGTGGCATTGAACTTTCGCGCTTAGGTAGCACTTGCTTTCCTTCATACTAGATTCTTTAAAGTTTCATTGTTCCATCTAGTGTTGACGTTACTACATAGATGACGGAGGTAGCAACGATGTTCTGTCATGGGAGGCTGCAAAAAGCAAGCTCATGTCTAGTGAAGATGAGCTGAGAAAATCTTGCAAGAAAAATGTGAGGACCTTTAATCACTACCATGGTGGTTGTACAATTGTATTAGTGGTGGACAAGGATTACAAGGTGTACGGGGTCGAGGGATTGAGAGTAGTGGATGTTAGGATTAGTGCCCTTAAATCCTATTGTATGATGCTATGTATGATATTATGTATGACATTATGTATGACTTAATATTGTGTTTAATAAAGTTGTTTTATTATTATCTAAAATAATGGTAACATGAATATTCGGACATTATCATATAGTCCATGAGATGCATAGTATGTGATTTATGTGATTTAATCACAGAAGATATAAGTCACAAGTTCTTTGTAACTCAAAATTGTAGTTCGTAGTCGGTGATGAAATTGGGCATTTCATCTGCGAAGACTATAACATATTAACTAAGATGATTTGTCTTGATCATGAAAGTGGAGACTTCTAGTTGATATGTTTTAAGAGTTAAGACATATTGAACTGGACCGCTGTGAGATTTATTATTCTCCTAACGACTGTCAATTGAATAATAAATCTCATGACTTCTATTTACATGAACTCTTAATCCTGAGAGAATAATGGACCTGATCATGAAGTGTAGGTTGCTTTGATATATCAGGAGTGAGATCTAAAGTAACGTTTAAAACCTCAGTATGTTGGGTAGCCACATTTAGTGTTGATGGAACATATATTCTCAAAATGGAATTCATAGTCTCTTAGCGGAGATATAAAATATTCCCTTGAGATAAGTTTAATGGGTACGGTTATTCAGAGTGTTAGGCCTAACCACTTTAGTAAGAAATTACTAAAGTATATATTTATGGAATTTGATTTCATAAATATATGATGAATAACATAAAGGATTAAACCGGGTACTCAAGGATTAAGATGTAGTAATCTACAAAGTGGCAGTCTTCATTAATGACTTTGTATTACTATGAAAGAGGTTACATGTACAATAAAGTATTGGGATATAATTTATTAATAAGGCGTAGAGTGCAATTATATTTATATAGTGGTATTAAATATAATTAATGGTAACTTTGGACTTGTCAAGAGTTGACAGAAAAGCCCAAAGCCCAAAGCCCAAAGCCCATTGGAGCTAGCCCAAAAGGCTAGCCTAATTAGATAATCAGTTATAAGGAGAGAAACATGCATAATTTTGAGTAAGTTACATGAAATGGTTTGTATGTGTGTTGGACACTCTTGAATTCTCTCTTGAACACATTCATAGAAACTGATTGAGAGACCACACTTCTTGGGCGTTAGTGGAATTGGAGTGAAAATTAAAAGTGTTCTCAAGAACTTGCAATCTTTGTTTTGAAATTCACCACACCAAGGTACACTCTCTTGTTCTTATATTCTGAAATTAACATAGCACATGTTATCAATTGCGAAAGAAGTAGATCCGTTAATTTTCCGCTGCGTATGTTTTGTACGCAATGCAAACATCTATTTTTCCATCAAATGGTATCAGAGCCAGGTTTTCAATTTCGAATCTGTATAACATGTTTTGTGTGTTTTGGAATTAGAGATAATAGTTTCATGTTGTCAGAAGATTATGCATTTAATTTTCTACATGGTTATTGAAACTATGGTTTGATAAAAACTGATATTGATGTTATGATGTTGTTTAATTTTGAATTTAAGTATGTTAAATTGAACTTTAAGGCTTTAGCATCAATGAAATTCAGTTTTGATATCAATCTCTATCTATCATGTTCATATGATGGTCGTTTGTTCATGAAAAACCGTTGAAAACTGCCTTAGAAGAATTCTGGAAATTCGAGTTTCATGACTTTCGATCGGTCAAAAATTATTTTTGATCGATCGAGTGAAATAGGGGCCAATTTGCTTGATTCGATTGATATTCGATTACTAGTCGATTGATCAAATTTTATTTTTCGATCAATCGAAAAGCGATCGAGTACCAATCGAGCATGGCTGATTGTCAGGTTCGAATTTTTAATTTTTTCTACCGATCGAGAAACACATTCGCAGTTGAGAAGTTTTTTCACATGTATAAAGAGCAAGGCTATGTGTAATTAGTATGAATTGAAGTATAGTACCATCTCCAGTCCCACAGTCAGGAGGATGTGTCCGAGTTTGTTATGACCTTCGCGGCCAATCCTTAACCCGCTCAATTCGTTCACCCTGTATCTCCTCAATGTGTGAAGCTTTGGTGGGGGGCTGGGGAGTATCTCTGTCTGGCTGAACTCGGTATGCAAAAACTTAAAGGGGGGTAGCTCTAGGGGTTGGTCGCCTAAGAGTGGGCATGAATCTCATCTCATCTCTACTATGTACATCTGCAGGGGCAGTGCCAGTGGTCGGTGGGGGAGACATACGGGTGGTGGGCAGGGGAGATGTAGTAAAGGATGTGGGTGGGCAGGTATCATCACGGGCCATGGATGGGGGCTGAGATGTGTCCCCATGGGCAAACCTATGGGATGGACCCGCATCATCATGTGACATGGATGGCAGTGGACCAGTCGCATCGTAACCCATGTCATAACCAGTGTCCAAAAACATCTCATCTAATCACTGACTTGCCTCCTCCATGGTGTGGTCATGCACGGGTGTGTGACACCGACCAGACTGACGGCCTCCACGCCCTCGATGTCCGCCTATTTGCCGACCACACCCTGCAGTCGGTTCACTCCTGTTGCACACAACGCGTGCATCATCCAAGGTCAACCAACTGAGCTCTTTAATAGCTTTCAAGGCAGACACATAGTCGATGTTGATCTCGAAACCTAGTTTGCATTTCGCCAGAATCTTCAAATGTGATTTAACCTTTCACAAGTGCATAAGAGTAGTGTTAGTAGGTTGAACTAAACTATGCGAAGCGATGCACATTTGTAATAGAAGAGCCTTTGTAAACTTACCAAAGTGTCCTAGTACGAGGTCTCTTTTGTAATAAAGCGTCGAGTGCGGGGATGAAACCACTCCATATACTCGTCATTGTACCTCATCTCCCCATCAAAGAGTGGTGCATCGGTAACTGTGGCATATGCAACCCATTTAGCAATATGAGAGGCATATTCTATAACCCAATCTCTTTCATGCTTGCCCTGGTGTGTTATTTTGTGAAGAGCAGTTGAAGTATTGACGATCGGTATGCCTTGCTTCATCCCAAACTGTCGGATAACACGTTCGGGGCGATGGCCTTCAACCACCCAAAAATGTATGAGCAGCACGATAGACCTCTATATGTGTTAGCCTGCTGTACAATATGCGGGCGGGGAACCTATCACAGACTTATACGGGTCCCACACAATCTGCAATAATCCAACAAATGCAAACAACTGTATTAACAATATAATTAGAAAAAAGGTGTAAAGAATGTGAACAATACATAATACAAAGATGTATCACTACTCTAAAAAGTTTAACTCCAAAATAAAATAAAAAAATGTTTATTCATGGTTGGATTGCAAGTGAATTGTAAGTATAACAACTACATGCCAAAGCGGTCCCCAACAAAGGTACGATACCTGATTTGGCCGTAGTAAAGCAAGTGAAATATGATAGGCGTGTAGGACGTGTGTTGCATGTTCAATTGTGCACTTAGCCCCTTTCCATCTAGCAAACAACACAGACATAATGTTAGGACATATGTGATTCACTTGTTAGGAACATATGTCACTATTTTATGTAATTGGCTTATCCTTTGACAAAACGCACTTTACTTGTATTTGGGTAGATCTAGGATGTGTTTAATACTTCAAAGAAACCTTGTTTCAAGATCAAGTGTTAAAGCCATGCAAGTCTATCCAAGATTCAAGCTGAGAAATGTCTGTCATTAAAGCTCGACAACTAGCATCTATCAAGCTTGAAGAGCTGTTGAAGCCCGTGGCTTGACAGCAACTCGACAAATAGGGTATCTGTTGAGGTTTATGAAAAACAGAATTTCAGTTCTGTTTTGACTCCAATCCGTGATTGTATGTTTGGGCTTTCTTTTCTCACAACCCTAGACATATAAAAGGATTATTTTAAGGGCCGTCAAAGTGGACACAAGTTGCACAAGTGTTGAGAAAAGTTTGTTCAAGCAAATTGTGACCGAAGACAGAATTTGCCCTAGTTCATCATTCTTGTGAAGAAGTTGCTGTGTTTGTGCACCGTTGGGTTTTGTGACCAAGAATCTTCTTGATCTTCATCATTTGGATGAATTGAAGAACTTTGCAGCCAATAACCTTCTCTAGTTGGTGATTGAAGTCGCGTATTAGGATCTGTGCAATTGGTTCGTCACGTACTGGGAGCTGTGCATTACAAGGAGAGATTGTCACTACAGAACAAGTTCAATTGGGTATTGGGGTAAGGGTTCAACTGTAGGTTGGTAGAAGGTACAGGGATTCCTTTACTTTTAACCGCTTATTGTGATAATAGTGGATTCTCGGGAGTGATGACCTTAAAATCACCCGGTGGGGTTTTTGCCATGTAGGTTTTCCGCATTCGTAAACAAATCACCGTGTCAATTTATTTTCCACTGCATTTAGTTTAATTGGTGATTTGTTTGTGCTACCACACGTATGCATGTTAATTTGATTAATTAATAAACTTGGCTAATTAATCAATTAATTCATCACAAGAGGTCAATTCATTTTTAGCCTATCACATAACCTTCATATTAGTTACTTACATAATCCCTATGCGGAAAAGTTAATACGAAAATATAAACAGTAACTATCTAAGATCCTACATACCTAACAGCAAGTTGACTTGGGGGTAGTGCCTAGTGTGGATGCCTTATTACAGGACATATGTGTGGAAACTTGGCATACGCCCACAACTGCACCAATAGCGGTGCACCGCCAATCTGCTTGGCTTTCTTCTTTGACACCTTACAGAGGTGTCTATATAGCCCACTTAGTGCTGCACTACCCTAGCTATACTTCTTTCCATTGCTGATTGGATTGAAAAACTGTAGATACATGATTGAGAGCCATTCGCTAGACTTGTCCATAAACAGCATATCACCCAACATCTCTAGTATGTAAAACCAAGCATACCGCTGCACAAGCAAGTCAGTGGTGCCAGCCGATAGAGGGTCGCTAAACCGTGACTCGAGCTAAGACGCTTTTAACCTTACCCCACATAACACTGTCGTGTTCTCATTAGCACCGACATCTTTGCCTGAAGGCCTATGGCCTAGCGGATCAGCGCATAAGTCACCCCAGTCCCGCATATGGGTAAATCCCACCACCGGCAAGCCGTCTACAGGTACCCCCATTATAATCTCCATGTCTTGTAGCGTGATGGTCATCTCATCGTAGGGCAAGTGGAATGAGTGTGTCTCCGACCGCCATCTCTCCACCAACGCCGTGATCAGTGCATGGTCGAGCTCTATATTTGGGACCCAAAGTAGCCCACCTAACCCCGCATCTGTGATATAAGTGGCAACCCATGGATCTAACCCACCTTCGAGCACACCACTATATCGGTAACGACAGTGTTGTATTAATAATGGGGGTACCTGCAAACGAAGCAGTGTTGTATTAATATAGCATTCAATAAGCACGTAATAATTATGCTTCAAACTTAAATGCCAATGCTAGGGACAAGTGCATAATAAGAAAAATCTCTGTAGTACATATGTTGAGTACGATTTTGGACAAGTGCATACCTCACCTTCTAAAGGACCATCCCAAAGCAAACTTGAACGATGCTCAGCCTGCCTCATCAAGACAGTACTCAAATGGGGTCCCGCTAGATATGGGTCCATATCTGGCATAAAATAAAGGTAATTAATGGCCTATTAAGTGACTACTGGCCGAGTACACACAACAATTATGCCAAATTAATTTCATAATATAGAATGAAATAGTTAATTTAAAGTACTAAAGTCAATCACACTAAAAAACTCATCAAGCTCACAAACTTAATTCACTAACTATTGCAAGAAAGCTAATTACTGTTAGGACATATGTGAGAATTGTTAGAGACATATGTTATGTAAATTGGCTAATCCTTTGACAAAATGCACTTTACTTGTAATTAGGTAGATCTATGATGGGTTTGGTATTTCAAGAAACAAGTGTTCAAGTTTAGTATTGAAGCCATACAAGTCTGACCAAGAAATAAGTGAAGAAGTGCTGCTCATTAAAGCTTGACAAATGTCTCGACAGAATTATTTCTATCGAGGATTAATATTGAAGCTCGACAGAAGCTGTATCTATCAAGAATTACAAAATTATAATTTCCAGATCTGATTTCACGCTGTATCATCACTCTCATCCTCTGAAGCCGGTGGAGATAGAGAAGAAGAAGAAGAAGTGAAACCACCCATGATAGCCTATCGTCGTGTGATACGACCAACACGAGTGTTCACCTGACACAACTCATTACAGAGAGTGTCAAGGTGAGCATCCATGTGCACGAGCTGTGCCATAATGGCCTCGAGAGTCACTCCACCCGCAGAAGAAGAAGGAGCGGAGGTGGATGGAGCGAAAGAAGCTGGAGGAGTTGCCGTCTCGGTCTGTGGCCGCCTCGGTCGAAGCTGGGCCTCACTCCGTCTAATTGTAGCAGCGTCTATAGCACACATAACCGTAAAATGAGGAGACTCTGGATAGGAGACAAAAAAATGGTGAAGAAGCCTCGTGATAGCTGAAGGAAAAATGAGCTTATCACGAGTCACCGTATCCTTATAGACATCTATAAGGGAGAGTATGAAGTGAAAGGGAAAATCTAAGGTAAGCCTCTCAAGGAGGGACAGCAAAAATCGAGCATGAGGCTCTGTGATAGAGTTATAGTGAGACAAAGGTTGAAGGATGAATGTCATCACCATGTTAAGGAACCTCGGACCTTTTGTAAAGCCCGAGCAAGGGGTGTTTTGACGGTCATCCCAAGAAGAATGTGTCTCACAGAAAAGAGACGAGAGTTCGCCTTTGGACACAGTCCTCAGACGATCACAGCCAAGGTAGTTAGGATGCGCTACCCTAGAAACATGTAGCACCTCAGATACAATATCTGGAGTGACTACGATGCGCGTACCTCGGATGCGAGTGATAAAATGAGGTACTGAATAGTCGAATTCGTGCATATTGGAGTAGAACTCCTGTATGATCACAGAGGGACAAGTGACCGAGATGCCACATAGTGACTCCCAACCCCGACTGTAGATGACAGTGGGAAGGTTAGTAGCGGAAAAATTTGATAGAACGACTTGGCATTCCGAATGAATGCCGCGTCATGAAAGAAGGATACTAAGGATGGCGGTCAGTACACTATTGCCTCTGAACCAAAGTGCTTCGGATGTCAAGGTTTTGGACATATGAAACAAGAATGTCCAACATATCTCAAGTCAGTTGGGAAAAGCAAGGCTCTTACTGCTACCTTGAGTGACACCGAGCTTGAGATTGTATCAGATGACAGTAATGACGAGGGAATTTTAAATGCCTTCACTGCTACAGTTGATCCTACTGAAGGGGTTACGAAAACAGTAGATGATGAAAAAGACTTGGTGGATTCTAAGTTTGAGAAAATGGACGATCAAGATGACATCCATAGAGCCTATGCAAAATTGTACAAGGTTTCTGAGAAGCATGAGAAATTGTATAGGTTGGCCACCAAAAAGCTGAGTGATGTTGAGCTAGATCGAGGGGAGCTCTCTACCAAGGTTGATGAAGCCAATCAAACCATTGGAGCACTGCGGTTTGAAAACAACTTCCTTGCTGAAATGACAAAGAAGCTTGAAGCAGAACTGTTCTAGGTCAGAGCTCAATTGGAGAGGACTTCCAGTGCAAAGCTCAATGAGATGCTAAGCTTTCAGAAAGCTGCTTCTGATAAAACCGATTTGGGGTATGATTTCTCTTCTCCTAATATTGCCTCTTCCAGTACAACTATATTTGTCTCACCTGCTAATAATGTTAATTCTGAGAACAATGAATGTAAAGCTGAAATAGCTAGTGAAAACTTAGACAAGGGCAAATCTATTCTAGGAGCAACCCCTAAGGTTGAAAAGAAAGAGACTAGAAACCCTAGGACTAAGAAGGTAAGCAACAAAAAGTCTCAACTGAAGAAGTCACATCTCTGTCATCACTGTGGAGCTTCAGGGCAAACTCATCCAAATTGCTACAAGTGGTTAGCCACTCAATAAAGCAATAGTATGCTCTCGTCCAGAAACTAGAATCAGTTTCCATCCTCTTTTTCTCCTCTAGGAGATCTTCTCAAGGCCCTCATGTTCCTTTTAAACTTGAACAGTTTCAATTCTTCCCCCTCACCATCGGATCAAAGGCTCGCTCAAAGGAAAGGTTCTTCCAAGGTGTAGAAGGAAAAAGGCTCAAAGTGATGTAGTCACTTTTTTTCTCTCTCCCATTATGGTTATGCATTACTTGTTTGTTTTGCTTTCTTGTTTTTGAGTCAGTCTTGTTTTATGCTTTACTTTGTTTAACATGTTTTTGTTTGTTTATTTTCAGTTTATGCTTCATTTTGTTTTTCATAAAAAAAAAAAAATTTGAAAAATCAGAAAAATACAAAAACAGTGTGTGTTTGTGTATATTGGTACTTGTGTACCTTGGATGGCCATTGAAACAAAGTTTTCTAAAATTTGTATCTTTTGTAGCTTAGATGAGCATCTCAATGCACAACTAAGCAAGTGAGCTTTGTGGCTTGTGTTTGTGATGAGTACGATTAAGTAATCTCTTATACTTAACACTTATATCACTCTTTTTGATGGGAAGGACTAAAAAAATCCTAAGAGAAAGGCATAAATAACCATCTCATCACTAAAACTCGCCAATCATGTATAACATCTGTGTGATTCGGCATAGTAAAATTGTGATGTTTAAGCTTACATAATTGGGTATTTCTTTTCTCTCCCTTATATGCCCATGCACACTATGCTCAAAAAGAAAAAGAAAAATTATGCAAAGAATACAAAAGCAAAAAGAATCAAAATGCTTTTAAATTTGGTTGTAAGCGTGTTTCTCGGAGATGTGGAAGTTATAGGATGTACCTCGAAGGTGATAGTCCCCATTAAGCAGTTATGATTGTGTGCGAGTGAAATTGATTTTCTCATATCTTAAATCATCATAATATGAGAACTTATGCACTCTTGCTATGTTTTCACACACAACACGCAAATTCTTTGCTACTTTTGATACATGTGCAAGTACAATGTGATTTGGCCATTACAAGGAATACATGTGTTAATATATGCTCACTAAACTGTCTTAACTTGTTTTTGAAATATAAAATTGGTTAGACTTTTTTAGTGTGTGTGTGTTTTGGATCTTGAATGCTTTGCATACATGTTGAGAGATGCTTTGAGAGCTTAATATGTTGATTGGATCTATGTTTGAGTAGCTTGCTTATTGCATTCATCTCTTTGTGTTTTTCCTCCTTGAAAAACTCCTTTTCTTCAAGATCGACCGCTTCTCGACAGATCCTTGACAGACTCTCTTTTATCGAGCCCCTCCTTCTTCTTGTCTCGATAGATCTTATAGCAATCTCGATCCATCGAGGTTTTTGGGTTTCTTCTCGATAGATGCTCGACAGCTTCTTCGATCCACGAGAAACTTTTTGTCTGGCCGATAGATTCTCGACAGCTTCTTGATCCATCAAGGTATTTTTGCCGTCGACAGATTCTCGATAGCACCTCGACAGATTCATTTTTGTTGAGATTTAGTGCTCAACAGATCTCGACAGATATCCCGATCCATCGAGCTGCGATTTCTATTTAAGGTCAAAGCGCAAATCAGATTTCATTTCTTCTTCTCTCTCTCGACAGAAAACCTTTTCCTCTCGCCTCAAACACTTCTCTCTCACTCAAAACCTTCTACCCTTGTGCTTTTCAGCCTATATCAAGATCAAAACACTTGGTAAGTGTTCTAATCTTCTCTCTTTTCATGCATTCATGCATTTTAGACCTAGGTTTTGGGGTTTTTCAAAAAATTTGGTTTTTTTGAGATTTTCCTGAAATTTTTGGGTTAGGCTTTATGAAATTGTCATTATATGCTCATGCATTGCATTCTCATTGCATTTTTACAATGTTTCATGCATTTAGATGTGTGCTTGATTATTGGAATGTGTGCTGGTAGGTTTGGATTGGGTTTTACCCACGATGCAAGTTATATTTTGCACGTCACATGTTCATGCATACGTATCCATTCATTTCTCTATTTCTGGTTGTGATATGCTTTTCTCTCTTTCTCTCTCTCTCTCTCTCTTGGATAAACTGCGAATGGCACCTAAGCGCAAATCCACACCAGCTCGGAACCCTCTTGGTTCCGGGCCTTCTTCTTCTGATCCTCTTATTCCCCCTTTTCACGTTTAGTTCCGTGATGGAAAGGCCCAACAGGACTTCCTTGAGAACTTTCAGAAACGTGGCGTTCATCCGGAGTGCCATGTTGTTTTGTTAGACTTTTCTGACACTCCTTTCATTGTGGTCATTCGGACTTGGGGCTAGGAATCTCTTTGTGAGAGACCTTTGAGGTGTCCCATCGTGTTTATATAGGAGTTTTACTCCAATATACACTGTATTGATACCTCTGTACCTCGGTTTGCCACGACATTTTGAGGTACACGTATCATAGTTATCCCGGATCTTATATTCGAGGTACTACATGTTCCGAGGGTAGCGCATCCTGACTACCTCGGCTGTGATCGTCTTCAGACTATGTCTAGAGATGAGCTTCTGTCTCCTTGTTGTGAGATGCCTTCCATATGGGTTGGGAAGTAAAACACCTCATGCTCGGGCTTTGCAAAAGGTCCGAGATTCCTTAACATGGTGATGACTTTTGTTCTTACTCCACTGTCTCACTATAACTCTATCACCAAGCCTCATGCTCATTTTCTTTTGTCCCTCTTGGAGGATCTTTATATTGACTTCCCCTCTCATTTTATCACTTCTATCCTTAATGTCTATTAGGATACGGCGACCCGTGATAAGCTTATCTTTCCTTCGACTATCACATGGATCCTTCGCCATTTTTCCATCCCTATTCTTGATTCTCCTTATTATACCACCATGGGTGCCATTGACACCGGCTCTGTTCGACGGAGTGAGGCTCAACTTCGACCGAAGCAGCCACGTATGGAGTCTACTAGTCCTGCAATGTCTGTTGTTCCTTCCACCTCCTCTCCTTCTTCCTCGGTTGGTGATGTGACCCTAGAGGCTATCATGGCGCAGTTTCAGTGCATGGATGCAAGCCTTGACACTCTCACTGACGAGTTGTGTCAGGTGAACACCCGTGTTAGTCGTACAGCACAATGACAAGCTCGCCTTGGTGGTTTTGCCGCTTCTCCATCTCCTTCTCTAGAGGCTTCGGCAGATGAGGATGGTGATAATGGTGAGGATGAGGATGCTATCTCTTCTAGTGATGATGAGATTACGACCTCTCGGTGACTCACCCTTTGTCATTCATGACAAAAAGGGGGAGTAGTTTTGGGATGAGAGTAGTCTTGTATTTAGGGGGAAAGTTAGCATAGGATTTTTTTTGTTAGGGGAGTGTCTATACTTTTTGAGGGATGTAGTGAGGATTTTATGTACTTTTCTTTTCTTTCTTTTTTAGTTACATTATCCTCTTGTACATCGGTCTTGTGACCATTTATTTATGACATACATTGTATTTATTTTCATATATATGATGATGTATGTCATACATTGTATTTATTTTCATATATATGATGATGTATGTTGTTCTTCACCTATCTCTCCATGTGTTGTTTCTTTTCTCTCTTTATACACATGTTTCTTTATGTATGCAATCTTTATTTTTGTTTCACACTAAAATGTCTTGATAAGTTTTGTATAAGTGTTTCAGAAAAACAGGTGGTTAAATGTCTACCATGCCATGAACTCTCTTCTTGCAAAGTTTTTCAAGAGTTTTTGTTAGGGTTAGATTTGTTTTGTATTCCAACAAGTGATTCTGAGTTTAGTCACGGATTGCCAAATGGGGAGATTGTTAGGACATATGTGAGAATTGTTAGAGACATATGTTATGTAAATTGGCTAATCCTTTTCCAAAACGCCCTTTACTTGTAATTGGGTAGATCTAAGATAGGTTTGGTATTTCAAGAAACAAGTGTTCAAGTTTAGTATTGAAGCCATGCAAGTCTGACCGAGAAACAAGTGAAGAGGTGCTGTTCATTAAATCTCGACAGATGTCTCAACAGAATCATTTCTATCGAAGATTAATGTTGAAGCTCAACAAAAGCTCGATAGAAGCTGTATCTGTCGAGAATTACGAAATTAGAATTTCCAGATTTGATTTCACGCATATCCATGAGTATTTATGTAGGGTTTTTTTTCTCACAACCCTAGATATATATAAGGATTATTTTAAGGGTCGTCACATGGGATGCAACTTGATGCAAAGTGATAATACATGCATATTGTGATCGGAGACAAATTTGCCCTAGTTCATCATATTCTCTCTAGAAACTACTGCGCCTTTGCGCCAAGGGTTTTGTAACCAAGGAACTTCTTGATCTTCATTGTTGGATGAACTGAAGAACTTTGCAGCCAACATCTTCCTTAAGTTGGTGTGTTAGTCACATACTGGAATTCGTGCATCATTTGTTAGTCACGTACTAGGATTTGTGCATTGAAAGGAGAGATTGCCGCTACACCACAAGTTCAATTGGGTATTGGGGTAAGGGTTCAACTATAGGTTGGTATTAGGTACTGGGATTCCTTTTGATTGTAACCACTTGTTTTGATAATAGTGGATTCTCGGGAGTGGTGACCTTAAATTCACCCGGTGGGGTTTTGCCTCGGTGGTTTTCCCCATTCGTAAACAAATCACCTGTGTCAAATTTATTTTCCGCTGCATTTAATTTAGTTGGTGATTTGTTTGTGCTACCACGCTTATTGCATGTAATTGAATCTAATTAATTTGCTTGGATAATTGATTGATTAATTTACCAAATGGGTCAATACATTCTTGGCCTTTCAATTACAATCAAAAGACACAAACAATATATCAAACAATTTGTCAGATTCAATATATATAATTAAAAAGAAAAAAAAAATACAATATAAGTAATGAGATTTGGAACAAAATTTGTAATTTACAAAATTCAACATCACTTCAATGATGATGGAATGCATCACCAAACTAATTTTCCTCATTAAATAGACCTATTACTAAATGAAAATAAAAAATATATAATTATAGCTTCAAGTTCAAGATGCAAAAGGGTCTTCTATTCTTGACCATTGTCTACATGGGAGGGAAGCACAGAGTGAAACAATCAAACAAAATGCAACTTAAAGTACTTGGAATTTGGAATGCACAGAGTGAAACAATCAAACCAATTCTATACTTTTTCTGCAAAACTGTATAGGTAAAAACTGGCAAATACTTAATTTGTCAAGACATATGTGAGAATTGTTAAAGACATATGTTATGTAAATTGGCTAATCCTTTGACAAAATGCATTTCACTTGTAATTGGGTAGATCTAGGATGGGTTTAGTACTTCAAGAAACAGGTGTTCAAGTTTAGTATTGAAGCCATGCAAGTCTGACCAAGATACAAGTGAAAAAGTGCTGCTGTTCATTAAAACTCGACAGATATCTCGACAGAATCATTTCTATCGAGCTTTAATGTTGAAGTTCGACAGAAGCTCGACAGAAGTTGTATCTGTCGAGAATTACAAAATTAGAATTTCTAGATCTGATTTGACGCATATCCCTGAGTATTTGTGTAGGGTTTCTTTTCTCACAACCCTAGACATATATAAGGATTATTTTAAGGGTCGTCTTAATGATGCAAGGTGATGCAAAGTAATTGTGCATGAAAATTGTGATCAGAGACATTTTTCCCTAGTTCATCATATTCTCTCTAGAAGCTACTACGTCTTTGCGACAAGGGTTTTGTAAACAAGGAGCTTCTTGATCTTCATTGTTGGATGAACTGAAGAACTTCGCAGCCCGCATCTTCTTCAAGTTGGTGTATTAGTCACGTACTGGGATCCGTGCATCATTGGTTAGTCACGTACTGGGAGCCGTACATCATTGGTTAGTCACGTACTGAGAGCCGTGCATTGAAAGGAGAGATTGCTGCTATAAGTTGGTATTAGGTACTACGATTCCTTTTACTTGTAACCGCTTGTTTTGATAATATTGGATTCTCGGGAGTGGTGACCTTAAATTCACCTGGTGGGGTTTTACCTCGGTGGTGTTTTACCTCGGTGGTTTTCCCCATTCGTAAACAAATCACCTATGTCAAATTTATTTTCCTCTGCACTTAACTTAGTTGGCGATTTGTTTGTGCTACCACGCTTATTGCATGTAATTGAATCTAATTAATTCACTTGGATAATTAATTGATTAATTTATCAAAGGGGTCAATACATTGTTGGGCTATCAAGTGATATCAGAGCGGACACACTCTGATTAGGGTTAATCCTTGCTGTGTGATCCATTGACCCCTGTTGTCATGGCTACAAGCGGCATGAAAAGATCTTTTATTTCAAATACATCTTGCTTTTCTAATCTCTATTTGATTGAGTGTTTCATAAAATGCAAGTCTAAAAGTTATTTGAAAGCTATCTTGATGATTGCAGAAAAAGGTCTTAGTGTGACAAGAAAGAAACTAGATTGCCTCAAAACGAGAATGTGCAAGGGAGTTCATTTGAGAATGGTGAAAATCAAAGATTTCGTACATAAATGGCAGATGAAAGAGAAAACCATTCCTATTGATTTGTCAGGCAAGCGTGAAGTGTGTTTTATGATAAAGTCTGCATTTAAGGTAATTGACACATGTTTGTGGTACCTTGACAGTGGGTGCTCAAGAAACATGATTGGAGACCGTTCTCTCTTCAAGGTTTTCTAGTCTAAGAAAGGTGGAAATGTCACTTTCGGTGATGGGAGCAAATCTCAAATAAAGGGGAAGGGAACCATCTCTCTACTTGGACTGCCAGACATTGCAAATGTGTTGTATGTAGAAGGTCTGAGAGTAAACTTGTTGAACATAAGTCAAATATGTGATCAAGACTTCATGGTGTTGTTCTCAAAAGGGAAATGCCTTGTGTTGAATGAGTCTAGGAAGAAACTCATAAGCAGAGTCTACACTCTGGATAACTGCTATGGATTGGTACCTGATGCTGAAATTGTGTGCAACAGTATTCAGTTGCCAAATGAAGACTTATAGCACCAAAGGATGGGACATACTAGCTACAAACATCTGTCAATTGTATCTAAGCATGAATCAGTGTTAGGAATACCAAAGCTCAGCGGGATTAGCAATATTGTGTGTAGACCGTGTTAGCTTGGGAAACAGGCGAAAGCAAAACATCTAGGCACTCAGACATCAGCTACATCTAAACCTTTGGAGCTACTACATTTGGATCTCATGGGTCCAACTAGAACCGAATCTCTTGGAGGAAAGAGATACATCATGGTTGTAGTAGATGGTTTTGATGGAAATATGAGAGTGCGCAGCGGAAAAAATAATTGAACGGATCTACTTCATTCGCAATTGATAACATGCACTATGTAAATTTCAGAATTCAAGAATAAGAAAGTGTACCTTGGTGTGGTGAATTTCAAAACAAAGATTGTAAGCACTTGGGAATACTTCTAATCTTCACTCCAATTCTACTAACGCCCAAGATGTGTGGTCTCTCAATCAGTTATATGGAATGTTCAAGAGAGAGTTCAAGAATGTCCAACACTCACATACACCATTTCATGTAAAAGGTTCTCTACAAAATTCTGTATATTTCTCTCCTTATAACTAATTATCTAATTGGGCTAGCCTTTTGGGCCTTTCCAATTAGGCTCTAGTATGTGGCTTGGAGTGGGACCAAAAGGGACCAATAAGACACTAGCTCCAATGGGCCATGGGCTTTTCTGTCAACTCTTGACAAGTTCAAAGTTACCATTAACTATATTTAATACCACTATATAAATATAGTTGCACTCTAGGCCTTATCTATAAATTATATCCCAAGACTTTATTGTACATGCAACCCCTTCATAAAATATTCGTAGTAATACAAAGTCATGAATGTAGACTGCCACTTTGTAAATTACTACATCTTAATCCTTGAGTAACCGGTTTAATCCTTTTATGTTATTCACCATATATTTATGAAATCTAATTTCATAAATACATGCTTTAGTCTTACTAAAGTGGTTAGGCCTAACTCTTTGAATAACAAACCCATTAAACTTATCTCAAGGGAATATTTTGTATCTCCGTTAAAAGACTATGAATTCCATCTTGAGAATATATGTTCCATCAACACTAAATGTGGCTGCCCAACATACTGAGGTTTTGACCGTTACTTTAGATCTCACTCCTGATATATCAAAGCAACCTACACTTCATGATCAGGTCCATTATTCTCTCAAGATTAAGAGTTCATGCAAATACAAGTCGTGAGATTTATTATTCATTTGACAGTCGTTAGGAGAATAATAAATCTCACAGCAGTCCAGTTCAATATGTCTTAACTCTTTAAACATATCAACATATCAACTAGAAGTCTCCACTTCCATGATCAAGACAAATCATCGTAATTGATATGTTATAGTCTTCGCAGATGAAACGCCCAATTTCATCACCAACTACGAATTATAATTCTGAGTTTACAAAGAACCTGTGATTTATATCTTCTGTGACTTTTCACATAAATCACATACTATGCATCTCATGGACTATATGATAATATTCGAATATTCATGTTACCATTATTTCAGATAATAATAAAACAATTTTATTAAACACAATATTAAGTCACACATAATGTCATACATAATGTCATACTTAATATTATACATAGCATCATACAATAGGATTTAAGGGCACTTATCCTAACAATCTCCCACTTGCCCTAAAGACTATTGTGCACTAATCTAACTCCCATTCTCTCTAAATGCGACTCCAAAGTCTTTTGAGGCAAAGCTTTGGTAAACAGATCTGCTAGATGATTTGCACTTTCAATCTTTGCTACCACCACATCTCCACGAGCAATGATATCTCGAATGATATGGTACTTTCTCTCAATGTGCTTTCCTTTCTTATGATTCCTTGGATCTTATGATTGTGCAACTGCTCCACTATTGTCGCAAAACAAAGTAATGGGAGCTTGCTCCATTCTTACTACACCAAGGTTAGAAAGGAATCTCTTGAGCCATACAGCTTCTTTTGCTGCTTCACAAGCAGCAACATATTCTGCTTCCATGGTGGAGTCCGCAATACAAGATTGCTTGACACTCCTCCATGTTATGGCTCCACCTCCCAAGGTGAATACACATCCTGATGTGGACTTTCTGAAATCTAGATCCGATTGAAAGTCTGAATCTGTATAGCCAACCAGTATTAAATCCCCACAACGGTAAACAAGCATATATTCTCTCGTTCTCCGTAGATACTTGAGAATATGCTTTACATCTTGCCAATGTTTTGGTCCTGGATTTGATTGAAATCGGCTGACCATGCCAACTGAATAACAGATATCTAGTCTAGTACAAAGCATGGCATACATGAGACTTCCTACTCTTGAAGCATAAGGAACTTGTCTCATTATATCTACTTCCTCTTGAGTCTTAGGCCTTTGGTCATCAGACAGAGGAACTCCATGTCTAAAAGGAAGTAATCCTTTCTTGAAGTTTTGCATGCTAAACCATTCTAGAACCTTATCTATATATCCAGCTTGTGATAAGCCTAACATCTTATTCTTGTGATCTTGCCAAAGCTTAATCCCTAGAATAAAGTTAGCCTCACCCAAGTCCTTCATATCAAATTGGCTTGACAACCAAACCTTTACCGATGACATTACCCCTACATCATTTCCAATAAGTAGAATATCATCAACATAAAGCACTAGGAACATTACTACTTTATCTTGATGTCTTTTGTACACACATGGTTCATCAAGATTTTGTTCAAAACCAAATGATTTGATTGCTTGATCAAATCTGATGCTCCATGACCTAGATGCTTGCTTAAGTCCATAAATGGACCTTTTCAACTTGCATACCATATGCTCTTGGTTCTTAGCTATGAAACCTTTCGGTTGCATCATATAGATTTCCTCTTCAAGATTGCCATTGAGAAATGCAGTCTTGACATCCATTTGCCAAATCTCATAATCATAATGAGCAGCAATGGATAAGAGAATTCTGATAGATTTAAGCATTGCTACTGGTGAAAAGGTTTCCTCATAATCAATACCTACTTTTTGAGTATACCCTTTCGCCACTAGCCTTGCTTTAAAGGTTTCAACATTTCCATCTATCACTCTCTTCCTCTTGTAAACCCATTTGCAACCAACAGGTTTAATGCCGTTAGGCGCCTCTACAAGATCCCAAACTTGATTGGAATACATGGAATCTAATTCAGATTTCATAGCTTGGACCCAATGATGTGCATCTATATCATTCATTGCTTCATCATAAGTGTATGGATCCGATTCAGCCTCTTCTGAGATAGCTTCATAAGTTTCTCCCAAACCTATGAATCTTATAGGAGGCCGAACAATTCTCCCACTACGACGAGGCACCTGTGTATTAGACATCTTTTGAGTAATATCTTGTGGTGTATCTAATACAGCCACATCATCCCTAGTTTCATCCATTGGTTGTTCATTTACAGATTCATTCATTTCAGCCAACACAACTCTACTTATAGGAGTAAAATTATTCATATAGTCATTTTCCAAGAATTTAGCATTTGTACTAACAAAAACTTTGTTATCTTTACGACTATAGAATAAATAACCCCTAGTTTCTTTTGGATAACCTACAAGCAAACACACTTCTGATTTTGGTTCCAATTTATCAGGCTTCCCTTTTAACACATGTGCAGGACAACCCCAAATGTGGAGATATTTCATACTAGGCTTATGCCCACTCCACAATTCCATGGGTGTTTTGGGAACAGATTTTGATGGAACTAAATTCAAAAGATGTATTGCTGTATTTAAGGCATAACCCCAAAAAGAAATCGGTAAAGTTGAGTAACTCATCATAGACCTAACCATTTCTAAAAGAGTCCTATTCTTTCTTTCTACTACACCATTCTGTTGGGGAGTTCCAGGTGCAGCCAATTGGGATACAATCCCATTTTGAATTAAGTAATCCTTCAAATCCCCAAGAAGGTATTCGCCACCTCGATCAGATCGAATGGCCTTTATGTGTTTACCTAATTGCTTCTCAACTTCAGCCCTAAACTCTTTGAACCTTTCAAAAGCTTCGAACTTCCGTTTCATTAGGTACACATAACCATATCTTGAGTAATCATCAGTAAAAGTGATGAAATACTCATAACCTCCTTTTGCTTGGGTTGACATAGGACCACATACATCAGAATGCACTAGCTCTAGCAAATCTTGGGCTCTTCTACCTTTTGCATTAAAAGGTCGTTTTGTCATTTTACCTTCCAAACAAGATTCATAAACTAGAAATTCATCAAAGTCCATGGGCTCTAAGAGTCCATCTTTGATCAGTCTTTGAATCCTATTTGAATTAATATGACCTAAACGCAAGTGCCAAAGATATGCATCACTAGTAGAAGGAAACTTTCTCTTTAATGATTTCACATGAGAGTTATTATCTAATTCAAAATTATATAATTCATGCTTATCAGGAGTTAAAATATAAAGACCATCTACAATATTGCCAGAACAGATAAACACTTTATCCTTCTATATTACAACATTGTCTTTTAGGATAACACAATATCCATGTTTACCTAAGTAAGTAGCAGAAATTAAATTCCTACGAACATTAGGTACATACAAACAGTCTTCCAATATTAAAACTCTAGATTTAAAACATAAATTATAAACACCAACAGCTACAACCAGAATCCTGCTCCCATCAGCCAAAGTAAGAAACAACTCCCCTTCTTTAAGCTTTCTGGTCTCCTGGAACCCCTGCAAGGAATTGCAAATATGATTAGTACAACCTGAATCCACACACCAGGAATCCGTGGGATTCTGTACCAAACATATTTCAAGAAGGAATGAACTTTTCATACCTTTATTGGCAGCCTTGAATTTTGGACAAGTCCTCTTCCAATGTCCTTTCTTACCACAATGGAAACATTTTCCTTTGAGCTTCTTTCCTTTGTCAGCAACCCCTAAGGCAATTTGTTTACCCTCTTGCTTGGTGAAGTCCTTATTCTTCTTGCTCTTACCCTTGCCTTTCGACTTAGGTTGAGAAGTAGAAGCTTCACCAATATTGGCTTCAACATTAGAAGTACCAAAGATGCCTTCCGCCGCTACCAACTCATTCATTAATTCAGAAAAAGTATAAATCTTTCTATTCATATTATAGTTAAGTTTGAATTCCTTGAATGATTCTGGTAGTGATTGGAGTATCATATCCACTTGGGATTCTCCATCAATATCGGCACCTAAAACTTCTAATGTATTCAGATTAGAGATCATTGTAAGACAATGCTCCCTTACTGAACTACCTTCAGCCATTTTGGTATTATAAATTTGCCTTATGGTCTCTTGCCTTGCAGAACAGCCTTGCTCACCAAACATTTCCTTCAGACTTAGCATAATGTCTGAAGCTAGTTCTACATCCTGCATTTGATGCTGTAGAACATTTGAGATAGATGCTAGGATGTAGCACTTGGTCATCTCATTAGATTTCTGCCAACGATCATATCGTTGTTTTTCCTCAGGATGAGCATCTAATGAAGGAAAGCTAGGACATGGTTTAGTAAGCACATATTTGTGCTCTTCAGCAGTAAGAACAATGTTCAAATTTCTTTTCCAGTCAATATAGTTGGATCTAGCCAGTTTGTTTTGATTAAGAATAGTTACAAGTGGGCTAAATGATGCCATGTTCAAATCTGAAAACAATAAACATGAATATAATAAGTAAACTGGACATTATCAATTTAGCATATAAACATATAGTATGGAACCTTAATAAAACCATAATATAATATATGCAACGACAACCCAATCCCGTAATTAATATTCCTCGGAAGCGAGGTCATACCAATCACTATGATCAAGCGAGAATTATTCTCATTATTAATGCTATCATGGTAACTCTTACCAAACAAAAATAATTTGCTGCTTTTCCTTCAGCCTCTAAGTAATAATGACATAGCTCCGAAGGGAGGTTAACATTATACTTAGTCTAGTGTACACCATTTCCTAGAATCAATGTGAATCACCAAGTAACTCCACGGAAGCGTGGTCGTTCTCAATGTAAAAACACACTTCATCCATCATTAAGAAGTTTAACTTGTAGTACCATGAATTAAACAGCCTTCGAAGAGAGCAAGGCGAGGTGCTTAATCATACTACTATAAACCGACAATGGAGGCCGTGAGATCTAACCCTTGTATCTCTCTCCCACTAGATGTTTTAAAAGAAAGGTTTTTAATTCTAAAACATGCATAATCTAATTACACATAGTCTTACTCCGTTTACATGTGAAAATACTTAGAAAAATTTCTGGTTTTCTTAATTTCGATTAATCGAATGTGCCCCTCGATCGATCGAAAAAATTAAGAAATTCGAAGTTTTATCACTGTTTCATTCGATCGATCGAAGGTGATTTTTGATCGATCGAAAATCGTGAAACTTGAATTTCCAGAAATTTTCCAAGGCAGCTTTCTACGGTTTTTCTTGAACAAACAACTAACATACGAACATGATAGTCAGAAAATGATATCAAAACTGAAATTCATTGATGCTATAGCCTTAAAGATCAATTTAACACACTTAAATTCAAATTTAAACAACATCATAACATCAATATCAGTTTTTATCAAATCATAGTTTCAACAACCATGCAGAAAATTAAATGTGTAATCTTCTAACAACATGAAACTACAACTTCTAATTCCAGAATTCACAAAACATGTTATACAATTCGAAATTGAAAACCTGGCTCTGATACCATTTGATGGAAATATGAGAGTGCGCAGCGGAAAAAATAATTGAACGGATCTACTTCATTCGCAATTGATAACATGCACTATGTAAATTTCAGAATTCAAGAATAAGATAGTGTACCTTGGTGTGGTGAATTTCAAAACAAAGATTGTAAGTACTTGGGAATACTTCTAATCTTCACTCCAATTCCACTAACGCCCAAGATGTGTGGTCTCTCAATTAGTTATATGGAATGTTCAAGAGAGAGTTCAAGAGTGTCCAACACTCACATACACCATTTCATGTAAAGGGTTCTCTACAAAATTCTGTATGTTTCTCTCCTTATAACTGATTATCTAATTGGGCTAGCCTTTTGGGCCTTTCCAATTGGGCTCTAGTATGTGGCTTGGAGTGGGACCAAAAGGGACCAATAAGACACTAGCTCCAATGGGCCTTGGGCTTTTCTGTCAACTCTTGACAAGTCCAAAGTTACCATTAACTATATTTAATACCACTATAAATATAGTTGCACTCTAGGCCTTATCTATAAATTATATCCTAAGACTTTATTGTACATGCAACCCTTTCATAAAATATTCGTAGTAATACAAAGTCATGAATGTAGACTGCCACTTTGTAAATTACTACATCTTAATCCTTGAGTACCCGGTTTAATTCTTTTATATTATTCACCATATATTTATGAAATCCAATTTCATAAATATATACTTTAGTCTTACTAAAGTGGTTAGGCCTAACTCTCTGAATAACAAACCCATTAAACTTATCTCAAGGGAATATTTTGTATCTCCGTTAAGAGACTATGAATTCCATCTTGAGAATATATGTTCCATCAACACTAAATGTGGCTGCCCAACATACTGAGGTTTTGACCGTTACTTTAGATCTCACTCCTGATATATCAAAGCAACCTACACTTCATGATTAGGTCCATTATTCTCTCAGGATTAAGAGTTCATGCAAATACAAGTCGTGAGATTTATTATTCATTTGACAGTCGTTAGGAGAATAATAAATCTCACAGCGGTCCAGTTCAATATGTCTTAACTCTTAAAACATATCAACATATCAACTAGAAGTCTCTACTTCCATGATCAAGACAAATCATCGTAATTGATATGTTATAGTCTTCGGAGATGAAACACCCAATTTCATCACCGATTACGAATTATAATTCTGAGTTTACAAAGAACTTGTGATTTATATCTTCTGTGACTTTTCACATAAATCACATACTATGCATCTCATGGACTATATGATAATGTCGGAATATTCATGTTACCATTATTTCAGATAATAATAAAACAATTTTATTAAACACAATATTAAGTCACACATAATTTCATACATAATGTCATACTTAATATTATACATAGCATCATACAATAGGATTTAAGGGCACTTATCCTAACAGGTTTCACCAGGTACACTTGGGTCATTCTTCTAAGATCCAAGTCAGATGCTCCTGAGCACATTGAAGCTTTGTGTACAAGACTGCAAAATGAGAAGAACATGAAGATTGGTTGAATTCACAGTGATCATGGTAAAGAATTCGAGAACTCATACATGGAATCGTTTTGCACTAGATCTGGTATATCTCAAGAATTCTCTGCTCCTATTACTCATCAGCAAAATGGTGTAGTAGAAAGAAAGAACATAGTCATTCAGGAGATGGCTAGAGCCATGTTACACAATAAAGATGTGGGCAAAAATTTATGGGGAGAAGCAGTCTACACCACATGTCATACGGTTAACAGGGCATATTTCAAACCTGGTACAAAGAAGACTCCCTATGAATTGTGGAAGGGAAGAAAGCCAAATGTGAAGTATTTCAAAATCTTTGGAAGTATTTGTTTCATCCTTAAGGATAGTGAGAATGTGGGAAAGTTTGACTCCCGAAGTGATGAAGAAATATTTTTGGGATACTCTTGAATGATGGAAATTGTCAATGTTGTTATTTATAAAGATTTAGATTCTGGTTCTAAGAAAATTAGTGAGGAAATACCTAAGACAATTCTTCCCTTAGAGCCTAAGGTTGTTCAAGAAATAGTTGATCAAGAACTTGTCTCTCCAAGTACTCCAAGTGTTGTAGAAGTCTCTATAGACATTCCTACCTCACTTGATTTTGAATCTCATGAAGAGAAAGGACCTTCCTCAAGGATCAAGCTGAATCACCCTCCTGAAGTTATTGTGGGAATATGAATGAACTTACAGTAAAAAAGCGTACAATTGATAAATGTGTTGCTAACTTTGTGTCTTATTCTTGCTATTTGTCGCAGGTTAAACCCACCAAGGTTGAGGATGCTCTCTAGGATGAAAGCTGGGTTGAGGCCATGCATGATGAACTGCTCCAGTTTCAAAGGAATGATGTCTGGACCTTAGTACCTAGACCAGAAGGAGAGCACATCATTGGCACAAAGTGGATATTTCGCAATAAAATTGATGAGAAGGGAAATGTGATCCGTAACAAGGCTCATCTAGTGGCCCAAGGATACTCTCAAGTGGAAGGAGTATATTTTGATGAAACATTTGCTCCTGTAGCTCGCATGGAATCCATTAGGGTTCTCTTAGCCCTGGCTTGTTATTTAAAGTTCAAGTTTTACCAAATGGATGTGAAGACTGCATTCTTGAACGGGTTTCTTAAAGAAGATGTCTATGTTGCTCAGCCTAAAAGATTCATTGATCCACACTTTTCAAATCATGTGTTGTATCTCAAGAAGGCTCTCTATGGACTAAAGCAAATGAGCTTGGTATGATCGGTTTACACAATACCTGGTCTCACATGGTTTCACAATAGGACAAGCTGATCAAACTCTTTTCATCAAAAAGGAGAATGGCGAGTTGATAGTAGCTCAAGTCTATGTTGATGATATCATCTTCGGGTCTACAAAGGATGAACTTACTCATGAATTTTTGAAGCTTATGCAGGCTGAGTTCGAGATAAGCATGATTGGAGAGTTGAGTCACTTCCTTGGATTGTAGATTCGTCAACAAGAGTCAGGTATATTCATATCTCAATCTAAATATGCTAAGAATCTTGTGAAAAAGTTTGGTTTGGAATCTGCTAGTCCTATTAGAACTCCCATAAGCCCAAATGTTAAACTCACTATTGAATTGTTAGGCAAAAGTGTTGATTCATCTTTATATAGAAGCAAGATAGATAGCCTTCTTTACCTTACTTCTAGTAGACCTGACATTAGTTACAGTGTAGGAGTGTGTGCTAGATATCAAGCAAAACCCAAAGAGTCTCATATGATTGCTTTAAAAAGAATAATAAAATATGTCAAAACCACTGCCGATTTCAGAGTGTGGTACAGCAATGAGTATTCTGATGCAGACTGGGCTGGGAATGCTAATGATAGAAAAAGCACATCAGGGAGTTGTTTTTATATGGGTAATAATCTTGTCTCTTGGATGAGTAAGAAGCATAATTCCATCTCATTATCCACTGCTGAGGCTGAATACATCACTGCCGATAGCTGTTGCACCCAACCTTTGTGGATGCAAAAACTCCTTATTGATTATGGTATTCGTCAAGAACATCTTACCCTTTACTGTGACAATACCAGTGCCATTAACATCTCTAAAAATCCTGTGCAACATTCTCGAACAAAACATATAGAGATTCATCATCACTTCATTCGGGAGCTTGTCGAAGATGGCACACTCACTCTTGAGTTCATCCATACTGATGATCAGAACGGTTTGAATTCCTATGCCAAAACATTGGTGTAATCTCTATGGAGTGATCTCTTCTCTTTCTCCTCCTTTCTCATGCATTTGCATCTAGTTTTATGCTTTGCTTTGTTTAACATGATTTTGTTTGTTTGTTTTCAGTTTTGCTTTATTTTGTTTTTCATAAAAAAAACAAAAACAAAAATTTTAAATATCAGAAAAATACAAAAACAGTGTGTGTTTTATGTATATTGGTACTTGTATACCTTGGATGACCATTGAAACAAAGTTTTCTAAACTTTGTATCTCTTGTAGCTTAGATGAGCATCTCAATGCACAACTAAGCAAGTGAGCTTTGTGGCTCGTATTTGTGATGAATACGAATAGGTAATCTCTTATACTTAACACTTATATCACTTTTTTTTACTGGAAGAACTAAAAAATCCTAAGAGAAAGGCATAAATAACCATCTCACCACTAAAGCCCTCCAATCATGTACAACATTTGTGTGCTTTGACATAGCAAAATTGTGATGTTTAAGCTTACATAATTGGGTATTTCTTCTTTCTCTCTTATATGCTCATGCATGATATGCTCAAAAAGAAAATTATGCAAAGAAAATCAAAAGCAAAAAGAATCAAAATGCTTTTAAATATGGTTACAAGCATGTTTCTAGGAGATGTGGGAGTTATAGGATGTACCTCGAAGGTGATAGTCCCTATCAAGCAGTTATGATTGTGTGTGAGTGTATTTGATTTTTCTCATATCTCAAATCATCATAATATGAGACACTTATGCACTCTTGCTATGTTTCACACACAACACGCAAATTCTTTGCTACTTTTGATACATGTGCAGGTACAATGTGATTTGGCCATCACAAGGAATACATGTGTTAATATATGTTCACTAAACTGTCTTAACTTGTTTTTGAACTATAAAATTGGTTAGACTTGTTTAGTGTGTGTGTGTGTGTGTGTGTGTGTGTGTGTGTGTTTTGGCTCTTGAATGCTTTGTTTTTTTGTTGAGAGATGTTTTTGAAAGCTTAATATGTTGATTGGATCTATGTTTGAGTAGCTTGCTTGTTGCATTCATCTCTTTGTGTTTTTCCTCTCTTTGAAAAACTCTTTCTTCAAGCTCGACAGCTTCTCGACAGATCCTTGACAAATTCATATCTGTCAAGCCCCTCCTTCTTTTTGTCTCGACAGAAGTTAACGCAATCTCGTTCCATTGAGCTTTTTGGACTTTGTCTCGATAGATACTCGACAGCTTCTTTGATCCATCGAGAAACTTTCTGTTTGCCGATAGATTCTCGACAGCTTCTCAATCCATCGAGGTATTTTTACCGTCGACAAATTCTCGACAGCACCTCGATAGATTCATTTCTGTCGAGATTTAGTGCTCGACAGATCTCGATAGCTCCTTGATCCATCGAGCTGCAATTTCTATTTAAGGGTTGAGCGCGAAATCAAATTTCATTTTCTCTTCTCTCTCTCGATAGAAACCTCTTTCTCTCGCCCCAAACACTTCTCATTCACTCAAAACCTTCGACCCACGTGTTCTTTGGCCTGGATCTTGCTTTTAGGTAAGTGTTCTAATCTTCTCTCTTTTTATGCATTCATGCATTTTAGACCTAGGTTTTGGGGTTTTTCAAAAATTGTGGGATTTTTGAGATCTTTTAGAAATTTTTGGGTTGGGCTTTGTGATATTGTCATTATATGATCATGCATTGCATTCTTGCTGCATCTTAACAATGTTTCATGCATTTAGATGTGTGTTTGATTATGTTGAAATGTGTGCTGGTAGGTTTGGATTGGGTTTTACCCATGATGTATTTATTTTTGCACGTCGCATGATCATACGTATTTCATGCATACGTATCCTCTCTTTTCATTCTTTTTGTTTTTTTTTTGTGATGTGTTTTCTCTTTCTCCCCATCTCTCTCTCTCGGATAGATTGCGCATGGCACCTAAGCGCAAATCTACTTTGGCTCGGAACCCTCTTGGTTTTGGGTCTTCTTCTTCTAATCTTCCCGTTCCCCCTCTTCACATTCGGTTTTGTGATGGGAAGGCCCAACAGGACTTCCTTGAGAACTTTCAGAAACGTGGCGTTCATCCGGAGCGCCATGTCATTCTGTCGGACTTTTTCGACACTCCTCTCCCCCATGTCATTCGGACTAGGGGTTGGGAATCTCTTTGTGAGATACCCTTGAGTTGTCCCGTCGTGTTTATGCAGGAGTTTCACTCCAACATACACGGCATCGATACCTCTGTACCTCGGTTTGCCATGACATTTCGAGGTACACGTATCATAGTTACCCCGGATCTTATATCCGAGGTACTACATGTCCTAAGGGTATCGCATCCTGATTACCCCGATTGTGAGCGTCTTAGGACTGTGTCCAGAGACGAGCTTCTGTCTCACTTTTGTGAGACACCTTCCATATGGGGTGGGAAGCAAAACACCCCATGCATGGGCTTTGCAAAAGGTCCGAGATTCCTTAACATGGTGATGACATTTGTTCTTACTCCACTATCTCACTATAACTCTATCACCGAGCCTCGTGCTCACTTTCTTTTGTGTCTCTTAGAGTATCTTTCTATAAACTTCCCCACTCACTTCATCACTTCTATCCTTGATGTCTATCAGGATACGGCGACCCATGATAAGCTCATCTTTCTTTTAGCTATCACGAGGATCCTTCGCCATTTTTCCATCCCTATTCTTGATTCTCCCTATTTCACCACCATGGGTGCCATCGACGCCGGTTTTGTTCGACGAAATGAGGCCCAGCTTCAACCGAAGCGGCCACAGATGGAGACGACTGACCTCTGCTCCTTCTTCTTCAGCTAGTGGTGTGACCCTCAAGGCCATCATAACGCAACTTCAGCGCATGGATGCTTGCCTTAACACTCTCAGTGATGAGTTGTGTCAAGTGAACACTCGTGTTGGTCGTATTGCACAACGATAGGCTCGCCTTGGTGGTTTCGTCGCTTCTCCCTCTCCTTCTCCAAAGGCTTCGACAAATGAGGATGATGAGGATGGTGATGATGGTGATGATGAGGATGATGCTAGTTCTTCCACTGATGATGAGATGACGACCTCTCGGTGACTCACACTTTGTCATTTGTGACAAAAATGAGTAGTTTTGGGATGAGAGTAGTCTTGTACTTAGGGGGAGAGTTAGTATATGACATTTTTGTTAGGGGGAGTGTTTATATTTTCAGGGATGTAGTGAGGATTTTATGTACTTTTCTTTTCTTCCTTTTTTAGTTACATTATTCTCCTTGTACACCGATCTTGTGACCATTTATTTATGACATACATTGTATTCATTTTCATATATATATGATGATGTATGTTGTTCTTCACCTGTCTGTCCATGTGTTGTTTCTTTCCTTTCTTTATACACATGTTTCTTTATGTATGCAATCTTTATTTCTATTTCACACTAAGATGACTAAATGAGTTTTGTTTAAAGTGTTTCAGAAAGACAAGTTATGAAAATTTATCATGCCATGAACTCTCTTCTTGCAAAGTTTTTTCAAGAGTTTGTGTTAGGGTTAGATTTTTTTTGTACTTTAACAAGTGATTATGAGTTTAGTGATTTAAGACTTCTCTCATGATTCATTTGTTTGTTATGGTTTTGTCACGGATTGCCAAAGGAGGAGATTGTTAGGACATATGTGAGAATTGTTAGAGACATATGTTATGTAAATTGACTAATCCTTTGACAAAATGCAGTTTACTCGTAATTGGATAGATCTAGGATGGGTTTAGTACTTCAAGAAACAAGTGTTCAAGTTTAGTATTGAAGCCATGCAAGTCTGACCAAGATATAAGTGAAAAAGTACTGTTCATTAAAGCTCGACAGATATCTTGACAGAATCCTTTCTATCGAGGTTTAATGTTGAAGCTCGACAGAAGCTATATCTGTCGAGAATTACGAAATTAGAATTTTCAGATCTGATTTCACGCATATCCATAAGTATTTGTGCAGGGTTTCTTTTCTCATAACCCTAGACATATATAAGGATTATTTTAAGGACCGTCTCGAGTGATGCAAGGTGATGCAACTTGATGCAAAGTAATTGTGCATGCAAATTGTGACCGGAAACATTTTGCCATAGTTCATCTCTAAAAGCTACTGCGTCTTTGCGCTAAGGGTTTTGTAACCAAGGGCCTTCTTGATCTTCATTGTTGGATGAAATGAAGAACTTTGTAGCCAACATCTTCCTTAAGTTTGTGTGTTAGTCACATACTCGAATCCGTGCATCATTCGTTAGTCACGTACTGGGAGCCGTGCATTGAAAAGAGAGATTGCCGCTACACTACAAGTCCAATTGAGTATTAGGGTAAGGGTTCAATTGTAGGTTGATATTAGGTACTAGGATTCATTTTCCTTGTAACCGCTTGTTTTGATAATAGTGGATTCTCGGGAGTGGTGACCTTAAATTCATCCGGTGGGGTTTTGCCTCGGTGGTTTTCCCTATTCGTAAACAAATCACCCGTTTCAAATTTATTTTCCGCTGCATTTAACTTAGTTGGTGATTTGTTTGTGCTACCACAGTTATTGCGTGTAATTGAATCTAATTAATTCACTTGGATAATTAATTGATTAATTTACCAAATGGGTCAATACATTGTTGGCCTATCATAATTCATTAAAAGAAAAGAAAAGTGAACTAGCTAGTTAGATTTCTTCTTTAAAATTTGATGCCCTCGTGACTATTGGTCTTTCATGATCAAGCACGTAAACAAATGTGATAGGCCAAGAATGTATTGACACCTTGGGTAAATTAACCAATTAATTAGCCAAGTCAATTAATTAAGTCAATTTGACATGCAATACGCATGGTAGCACAAACAAATCACCAAATAACTAAATGCAGTGGAAATTAAATTTGACACGGGTGATTTGTTTACGAATGGGGAAAACCACCGAGGCAAAACCCCACTGGGTGAATTTAAGGTCACCACTCCCGAAAATCCACTATTATCTAAACAAGCGGTTACAAGTAAAGGAATCCCAATACCTTATACCAACCTACAGTTGAACCCTTACCCTAATATCCAATTAGACTTGTAATGTAGTGACAATCTCCCCCTTCAATGCATAGCTCCAAGTACGTGACTAGCCAATCGATGCACGGATCCCAGTACGTGACTAACACACCAACTTGTGAAAGATGTTGGCTGCAAAGTTCTTCGGTTCATCCACAAGATGAAGATCAAGAAGCTCCTTGGTCACAAAACCCTATGGCGTACAAACGCATCAGCTTCTTCAAGAGAAAGATGAACTAGGGCAGATTGTCTCCGGTCACAATATGCATGTAGCAATAAGTGCAACAACCTCATGATGGCCTTTAAAATAATCCTTATATATGTCTAAGGTTGTGAGAAAAGAGAACCTAAACACATAGCTTGGATATGCGTGAAAAACAGATTTGGAAATCTGAATTTCGTAATTTTCAATAGATATAGTTGTCGAGCTTCGAATAATTAGAACTCAATAGATACATCTATCGAGCTATCTGTCGAGCTTTAATGAACAGCACTTCTTCACTCGATTCTTGGACAAATTTTCATGGCTTCAATACTTGGACTTGAACTTTTGTTCCTTGAAGTATTAAACACATCTTAGATCTACCCAATTACAAGTAAAGTTTGTCAAAGGATTAGCCAATTCTATATGACATATGTTCATAACATGTTCCACATATGTCCTAAAAATCTCCCCCTTTGGCAATCCGTGATAAAACCACAACAAACAAATGAAATATGAGAGAAGTCATAAATGACTCAACTCATACTCACTTGTTAAATACAATAAAATCTACCCTAACACAAACTCTTGAAAAACTTTTGCAAGAAGAGAGAGTTCATGGCATGGAAGATTTTGATAACCTGTCTTTTTGAAACACTTTAAACAAAACTCATTAAGGCATCTTAGTATGAAACAGAAATAAAAGATTGCATACATAAATAAGAAACATGTGTATGAAGAGAGAAAAGAAACAACACATGGAGAGATAGGTGAAAGTGTGATAACAACATCATCAAATATATATATATCAAAGATAACTACAATGTTTGCTATCACTAAGTGGCCACAAGACCGATGTACAAAAAACAATGTATCTAAAAGAGAAAGAAAAGAAAAGATACAAAAGTCCTCACTACATCCCTCAAAAATAAAAACACTCTCCCCCTAACAAAAATATCCTATGCTAACTCTCCCCCTAAGTACATGACTACTCTCATACCCAAAACTACTCTCCCTTTTTGTCACGAATGACAAAGGGCAAGTCACTGAGAAGCAGTCATCTCCTCATCACCGGATGAGCTAGCATCCTCATCCTCATCAGCATCATCATCACTAGAGCCAACATCATCGTCCTCGTCCTCTGAAGCCTGTGGAGATGGAGATGGAGACGCGGTGAAACCACCCATAACAGCCTGTCGTCGTACGATACGACCAGCATGGGTGTTCACCTGACACAACTCATCACTGAGAGTGTCAAGGCGAGCATCCATGCGCTCAAGCTGTGCCATGATGGCCTCTAGAGTCACACCACCTGCGGAAGAAGGAGCGGAGGTGGATGGATCAGAATGGGCTGAAGGAGTCACCATTTCGGTCTGTGGCCGTTTTGGTCGAAGCTAAGCCTCGCTCCGTCTAACGGACACCACACTAATGGCACCCATGATGGAGAAATGATGAGACTCGGGATAAGGAACAGAGGAGTGGCGAATGATCCTCGTGATAGCAGAAAGGAAGATAAGCTTATCACGGGTTGTCGTGTCTCTATAGACATTGATGAGAGAGAGAATGAAGTGAGAAAGGAAGTCTATGGTGAAGTCCTCGATGAGGGACAACAAAAGGCGAGCACGAGGCTCAGTAATAGAATTATAGTGAGACAAGGGATGTAGAAAAAATGTCATCACCATATTCAGGAACCTCGGACCTTTTGCAAAGCCCAAGCATGAGGTGTTTTGACGGTCACCCCATGATGAAGGTGTCTCACAAAAGAGAGGCAAGAGTTCATTTTTGGACACAGTCCGCAGACGAGAACATCTGGGGTAGTCATGAAACTCCACCCTCGGAACGTATAGTACATCAGAGATAAGTTTCGGTGTGACTACGATACGAATACCTTAAACAGAAGTAGTAAAATAAGGTACAGACAAATTGAAACCATGCATATTAGAGTAGAACTCCTGTATGATCACGGTGGGACAACTCACAGGTATCTCACATAGAGATTCCCATCCCCACCTGTGAATGACAATCGGTAAATCAGTATCGAAGAAGTCCAATAAGATAACGTGGCGTTCCGAATGAATGCCACGTTTGGAGAAGTTCTCTGAGAAGTCCTGACGGGTCTTTTCATCACTGAACCTGACATGAAGTAGAGTAGAGTTGGAAGAAGATGATGCCCCAGAACGAAAAGGGTTCTGGGACGGAGTGGATTTATGCTTGGGTGCCATGCGCAAACTATCCGAGAAAGAGAGAGAGACAAGCAGAAAAGCACAAATCAACAGATATACCAAAAAGAGAGAAAAGAATGGTACGTATGCATGAATAATGCATGATCATGTGACGTGCAACAAGAATATCATCATGGGCTCAGCCCAATCCAAACCTACCAGCACACAAGGTTCCAACATAGAAAACACACATCTATAATGCATGAAATATTGTTAAAAATGCAAATGAAATGCAATGCATGATCATATGGGATCATGTAAGCAAAACCCAACCCAAAATTTTCACAAAATACTCATCAATTTATAAAAACCCCAAAAAAATTTCAAAAACCCAAAAACTAGGTCTAAATGTATGAAATGCATGAAGAAAGTGAGAAAACAAGATCATACCAGTGAAGGAATGATCACTCTAAGCCGAAAATCAAATGGGTTTGAGGTTTAGAGAGAGAGAAAAGGGTTTGGTAGGTGAAAAGACACAAAACTGTCGAGAGAGATCGAAGAAAATGAAGTCTGAAATCACGTTGGATCTATTTATAGAAAACGCGTCTTGATGGATCGAGGGCTATCGAGAATCTGTCAAGCACTAATTCTTGACAAATGAATCTGTCGAGATACTGTTGAGAATCTGTCGATGGCAAAATACCTCGATGGATCGAGAAGCTATCGAGAATCTATCGAACAGATAGAAACTTTCTCGATGGATCGAGAATTTGTCGAGAAGCTATCGAGACAAATTCCAGAAAGCTTCGATGGATCGAAGATGCGATAAGATCTGTCAAGAAAAGCAGTCCAAGGGTCTCGATAGATGGCTATCTGTCGAGATCTGTTGAGAAGCTGTTGAGCTTGATAAAAACAGTTTTTCAAAGAAGAGAAAAACACAGAAATGAATGCAATCAAGCAAGCTACTCAACCAAAAATCCAAACAACATCTTAAGCTCTCAAAAACATCATGTGAAGCATTTAGATCCAAAACACACACACACACACACTAAACAAGTCTAACCAATTTTATATTTCAAAAACAAGTCAAGACAGTTTAGTGAGCATACATTAACACATGTATTCCTTGTGATGGGCAAATCACATTGTACCTACACATGTATCAAAAGTAGCAAAGAATTTTGCGTGTTGTGTGTGAAAAACATCACAAGAGTGCATAAGTGTCTACATGTTATGACGATTTGAGATATGAGGAAATCAATTTAACTCACACACAATCATAACTGCTTGATGAGGACTATCACCTGCGAGGTACATCATATAACTCCCATATCTCCTAAAAATACGCTTGCAACCGTATTTAAAAGCACTTTGATTCTTTTTGCTTATGATTTTCATTGCATATTTTTTTTTCTTTTGAGCATATCATGCATGGGCATATAAGAGAGAGAAGAAATACCCAATTATGTTAAGCTTTCACATTGTAATTTTGCTATGCCGGAGCATACAGATGTCATATCATGATTGGCAGGCAATAGTGGTGAGATGGTTATTTATGCATTTCTCTTAAGATTTTCTAGTCCTTACCGTCAAAAAGAGTGATATGAGTGTTAAGTACAAGAGATTACTTAATCTTACTCATCACAAACACGAGTCACAAAGCTCACTTGCTTAGTTGTGCATAGAGATGCTCATCTAAGCTATAAAAGATACAAAGTTTAGAAAACTTTGTTTCAATGGCCACTTTGTTTCAATGCTCATCTAAGCTCACTTTGTTTCATTTTATAAGTTTTTAGATTGGCTCTTTGGTTTTATTGTTTATTTAGGATTTGCTTTCTAGTGGGTCTTTTACTCAATAAAATCCATGTGGTGTTTGATGCATTTGATTCATCATGTTGTTCATATGTACATTAAAAAAAATTTTAAAAAAAAAATCCAAAAAAGAAAAATGAAAAAAAAATTTAACTAGAGGCATTGGGCCTTATTAGTAACCTTTTTCTAAAAACTTTTTGTTCTTTTAAAGACTCTAAGATTTTTCCAGGGCCTTCCTTTCAAAGACTCCAAGATTTTTCCAAAGCCTTCCTTTCAAAGACTCTAAATTTTTTTCAAAAGCCTTCTTTTCAAGAGAATACAAGAAGATCCATTTGATAAAGCTTCTTCCAAATCATGATGATTAATTGCTCTACCAATCAATTTGTGCCAATGAGGGATTTGACTTCATTCAATACATGTAAGAACTTTTGCTAAACATTCAAAATATGATAAGAAAAGGTCCTAAAAGGCAACCAAAGAAATTCATCAATTCATTCAAAATTCTCAAGCCACATACACTCAATCCCAGTCTCTCAAAATTTTGTCATATCATTGGAGCATTTGAGTTCTTATTCCAAGAATAATTTATTAAATGAGTTTAAGTCACTGTACTTACAAGAAAGCATCACTAGGGATAGGAGGCCACCTTTGGTAAGCTACATTATTCCTTGACACCCATTACAATAATTATCCATTGCTAGCCAACTTGAGCCTTTAAACAGTTAGCCTATTTTTCAATGAACCCACTAAAAACTTAAACCTTGAGTGGGAAAATTAAGTATGCATGCTTAAATCTCAAGATGAGGAAGTGTTGACCCTATGATTTTAGCACCACTTCGTAAGGTCCTCAATGAAGACAATGGGACAAGTTCAAAAGAAGGAAAAGACGAAGAGTTCATCAAGTTTAGAAAAGAGAGTTCATCGAAGAAAAGTGAAAGTTCAATCCATTAAGCTAGGAAGGAAGAAAATCTACCAAAGAGAGATAAGGTTTTGAGAAAGCATCAAACTGTGAGAAAGGCCATCAAGCTAGAAAAGACTTTAATAAAAGGAAAAGAGAGACAAGTGAATGCAAGAATTTTCATCAAGTTGTGAGAGGATACTGATTCATCAAAAGACACAAGAGAAATGAGATTCCATGAAAGATCATTCAAGTTGAGAAGGATGAGCAAAAATGAAGATTCATCAAGAAATGAAATTTAATCAAATTGAGGAAGATGAGGAAAAGAAAAAGTAAGATACATTTCATCAAAAAAAGTGTGTTCAATCAAGTCAAGAAAAATGAAAGTGCATTAGAAAGGATAAGAGGATATCAGGGAGAAATGCAAATTCATCTGTAAGGTTGAATTTATTTAATCATGTGTTGGCTTTATTCCGTGCCAAATTTGCTAGTATTTTAGCAATTAGAGACCCTATATTTAGGTGGGAATTATGTAAAGGTTGTGTGTGAGAGAGTGTGAAGAAAACTCAAGATGTGTGCATAAAAAGAAGCCTCGTGATTGGATCTCCCGACTGACTTGCAACTGGCAAGTCGCCAAAGTGGCACACATGTGAAGCATGCAAGGAACTGAAGGGTCACGACAGCTGGAGCACTACAGGACAAAATGTACAGTCTGACCAGGCAGTTAGCTCGCGACTCAAACTCGCGACTTATTCCACTCGTGAGACTGAGTCACCAAAATGCCCTGTTTGGATGAAAACTGACTTTTCGCATTCCTCACATACACTACTATAAATACCCTTATACCCACGAAATGTAGAGAGCTTCCAGAGAGAATTTTGAGAGAAAAACCCTAGAGAAAAACAAGATTGACTCATCCACAATCTTTGACATTTGATTCTCCAAATTCCTCTACTCTCACCCTCTCCATTGACATATCCTTGAGAGGTACATTTACCAAATCCTTATCTCACCATACTCATATCAGTGAGGAGGTATTTTGGTGCTTGGGAAGCAGTTCGGAGATGACCAATTTACTTGGTTGATGCAATGGGCTTATTGTGGGATCCGGGAAGCTAAAGAAGATACGGTTGGGCTTAACCCTGTTGGAGCAAGAAGCTTGGAGGGCTTAGGTGCATTGGGTAGATTAGGCTTAGAGGGTCTTCTGCTATTCATGTATCCCAACTTTATTCTTTAGTGGATCATTTGACCGCTTGGAGGGTGGCGGAGAGGTTTTTTACCGAGTTCTTTGGTTTCCTCTTCGATAACACTTGCCGATGTTATCTTTGTGTTTGCATCTCTCTTCCCTTACTCTTTACCTTTTAATTGCCGTTGTGTTTGTGATTTATTATAGTTTAGAGTGTTTTACCAATTTGGATATAGCTTATATTCATCATTCCGCACATATATTGTTTATGTATAAGCTTGTGTTGGTACTGTTGAAATTGGAGGTCTAAACATTCATTAGTCTTTTACACACTAATTAAACTTTCATCATCCAAGAAAGATGAAAGTCTGTTGAAAGCAAAAATAAATAAATAACAAAAAAAAATTAAAGAGAGAGAGAGAGAGAGAGAGAGAGAGAGAAAGCCCACTAGGCTAAAAACCTGAAAGGGCGGTCTAGAGAAAAGTTAAGGCCTAAAAAAAAAAAAGAGAGAGAGAGAGAGCCCGCTAGGCTGAAAACCCGAAAGGGTGGTCTAGGCAAAAATTAGGGCAAAAACAAAACAAAATTTTTTTTTAAAAAAAATCTTTCAAAAAAAAAATGAGAAAAACAAAAAATGAGAGTGAGTGATCTGACCACAAGATAGGATGCTAAGAAGGCCAAAAAGAGGAAGTTGTCAAGCTAAAAAAAATCAAGACCAAATGAAAGGAATCAATGAGGACCAATGAGAAGATGATGAACATGACAAGGATTTTAGCACAAGAGTCAATAATAGAATATGTGAAAAACTCTTCCAATGCTTGAATTTAAAGTGTTGCATACTTGGGGAAATATCATAAGGGTTTTGAGCCTTTTATATCTTTCATTTCATAACCTAAACCCGGCCTGCATTACAACCTTTGAATGAAGCCCTCCTTGAAGTCCTGCTGATTGAAAGCACACATTTAGCTCTGATAATATTTTCTCTTGGATTAAGAAGTAAAACTGCTCAAGATTATCAAGCCTCACTGGCTGATATCTTTAAAAGAAAAAATTTCACAAATTCTCAAGTGATTTCACAAATTCTCAAGTGACTTAATTTTTTTTTTTCTAAGCTCCAAACACTCCCTTTGTTTGCTTCCAACAAAAAATAACTCTCAAGAGAATAAAATTTCCAAATTCTCAAAAATTTTCAAATCTTCAAACTTAGGATTTTTCCCTTTCTTGCTTATTCCCAACATATGTTATTTCCAAGCATTTCATTTCTTTGATTGTCTTTAGGGACATAATCTAAAAAATTTCAAAATGAAGAAGCAAATTTGATTACATGTTTTTAATGATTTCAAATCCTTCCTAGCCAATGAGATCGAGTTAACAATTAAGCATTATAATTGATCAAAGAGGTTGTTCAAAGGATCACCTTTTGTTCATTTGAAAAAGATAAAATTTCAAAATATCTCATTTAAAAAAAAATTCAAAACTTTGTTCGAACTACGTTTGGACCTAATCCTCCATGAGAGAGGTACTTAGGCAGCCTTTCCAAAGGCCCGGTCACAATCACTCAAAAAAAAACATTTTTTTTAAAGGCTCAAAATCAAGACATTTCTTTGTGTAAATTTAGGCTAGGAGCATCTGTTTTGCATTAAGCATATCATCAATTTTCTGTGCAAGCATGTCTAAACTAGGGGCATTGGCCCAAAACATTTTTATAATAACTGATTACTAATAAGCTCATGGAAAGAATCTTTTGCAAGAGGTGGACATGGATCTTTCATCTACTCAACGTTCACCATCAATCTTCAGTTTAGATGCTACCATATGTCTTAGAATAGAGGCTAAAAACGCGACAACTGGACAAGGCCCAAGTTATGCCAGTCGGCACTCCAACAGTGCCAATTGGCCCATCATTCTAGTAGTCCTTGTTTTGCCCAGTTTTGTGATTTTGATCTTGTTCTACTCAAATTTTGCTTTATTGAAGGTCCCTACACAATAAGATTTTTCAAAATTCACATTGATTGTTGAACTAGGGGCATTCGGCCATGCCTCATTCATTTTCTAAAAAAAAAAAAAGAGAGAGATCATCATCATCATCATCTTTTCAAAAAAAAAAATCAAGATTTCCAAAAATCATGCATCCATTTCTAAACTAGGGGCATTTAGCCATGCCTTATCCCCCTTTTTTGAAACAAATCAAGTCAATCATCTCTTTTCCCAAAAAAGAAAAGGAAATAAATCTTTTTTCAAAATAAAAGATCATCATGCATAAGTTTTCAAACTAGGGGCATTCGGCTGTGCCTCATTCAGGTGAGTACAAATCACATCAAAAGTGGTCAGATAAATTCAAATTGTGTACTACAAAGCTTCATCAGGTGAATTCTAAACTTTTCTCATCTAAGTTTCAGCAAGGCTAAAAGCAATCCAAAGACAAAGAGCTAAAAGTGGAAGTTAGTACAATTTTCTGACTAAGGAATATTTTTGTCTTTGCAAGAAAATTAAAATACAAGTCAAGCATCATTCGGACTTCGAGTTTGCCTAAGGGAAGACCTTCTAGACCCACCCCTAGAGGAGCCACTCTCTGTGTCTCCTTCTTGACTTGCATAAAACTGAGATTCTTGTTGCCGGTTCTGAAATTCAAGATTTCTAATTCTCTCTTCCAAGGATCTTGTGTTCACCTCAGTAGTTGCCATTCGATTGTTTTGAAAAATTGTTAGAGAAAGGTGTTAAATTCATTACCGTGGATTTCAAGCAAAAATCATTAAGGGAGCATCATCCTTTACCCAATTCACTTCATTGAGCACATATCGAGAAGATTGAGTGCGTGCCACCAGCTGTAAACCTCCAATCATCCGCATGATTTCTTCCACAAGATCAACACCTACCTGGAGTACAAAGCCGCAAGTTCAGAAATAACTCAATGGACAAAAATGAGAACAGAAGACTAAAAGATTTAGGAGTATATCGGGTCAGTCCAAAGGACGTTTGGGGTATACTTTGGCCGGTCTAGATCCGTAGAGCTGAAAGATCCATCAGAGTTCATTACTTTGTATTGCCATGCTAGGAAATGAGGATATGTCTCCATGAAGGAACTAGAAGAACCATCAGCATTGCTAAGAGGAGGAATCTCCTCTTCAGAGGATGAAGCCTAAAAATGCAACATATAGATATCTTCACAAGAGGCAAAACAAAGAAAATAAAAGATGATGATGCAAGTTGATTTGGGAAAGAAAGAAAGCTACCGATGTTCCAGAGATGTCAGCTAAGCAACCCTGCAATTGAGCCTGGACAAATTCAAGATAGTCTCTTAGTGTCCCGGGAACAGTGTGGCCAACCCGAGCACGAGCAATTTCTTCATTAACCAAAAGGTTTGCCAACCGGATGGAAGGATAGGGATGGGTAGGAATTGTTTCAGGAGGGTACATGTGTTGAACCTGAGCCAGTACCCGGTCACCAAGATACCAATATCTCCTATGGCCACATTCAAACAATACTTGATGACCATTCAACTCTTGAGCCCATGCACACTCCACATGCTCCTCACATCCAAGCCAAGGATTTAAGGACATCTGAAAATCACAAAGAGCCTAGAATGAAAAGAAGCCATACCCATAAGAAAAAAAAAAAAAAAAAAAAAAAAAAAAAAAAAAAACAACAACAACAACAACAAAAATAAATAAATAAAAATCACCTTATCGGCAGCTAAGCCATCGATTATCATATGCCAAGCCTACAAAGAACGCTTGGGAGGCACTGACAGACGATACTTAGGTAGCCAGCGAAGAAACCTTAGAAACATATCATCAACATCTTCCAAAAGTTGGGAACCAACCTTGAAATATTCATACATCCAAACTGGAAAAATTAGCACACATCAACAACAACACAACAATACAAAATAACCCTTACGAAATACACCTGACCAAGAAATTAAATCCCACCTGCCAAACAAATGGCACACCTCCTAAGCTTGAAATACTGCGTCGAGAAAGCTGAGTCATGAAGTGCACAAGGGTTGTATAAGCCATGCCACCCCAATCATAATTTTTGATTTGATTAATATCCCTCAAACTCCACAAGTAACGTAAACTCACAGTGCTCCCCAAGTCTGGACATAAGAGAGTTCCAATAAAAAGAAGCATGAATATACGAGTGCTAGTTGCTATAGTTTCACACTTGTCAATATTGGAGTACAGCCACATCAAGGGTACATTATTACTCCTGATTTGTGGAGGCATCACACCTAAAAGACCTCTAATTTCCACTGATGAGATGGAATCATTAACTTCAATTCTCTCACCACCCAATTTTAAGCCAATAATGGTTGAGAAGTCATAGGGTGTCAGCATCACCTCACCAATACCTGGAAAATGAAAAGTGCAAGTGGTATCCCAAAATCACTCTAACAATGCGAAAAGCAATTGAAAGTCCTTATACTCATTGGTGTCGTGATCCAACAATGCTTTAAAAAAGGTTTGAAAGCTGGCTTCATTATTGACATTTTTAATGTCTGGGGACAACGCCGCCCACCTGTACTTCAGCAACTTGAGGCTACCTTGGCTCTTGAGATTCTACAAAACAAAGTTTAGCCACTCATTATGATATTCACAAAGATGCCCTGTTCCAAAATACTCACTCCAAAATCCCAACCAACAAAATAATGCCCCTCATCAAAAAATTAGCCGAACCCAAATGCCATTTCACCAAATTCAAATTCCACGACATCCTAATAATATCCCAATCAACCCCAAAAATCCTTCATCTCCATAAATTCATTCAACAATGACTCACACATATGTCCGACTCAAAGAAAAATTCTCTTTTCATACCCACGAAAATAATACCCACAAAAATTTTCATACCCATGAAAATAATGCCTACACATCCTAACAAAATTTCCGCACTCATCAAAAATGGGTTTATTCAATCATGCCTACACATCAAATTCTCATAAGTTCATACCCACAAAAAAAAAAATCAAGTCAAAATTCATCCAACAATACCTAAAGCTACATACAATGCAAAGCTTCATAAACCATCAACATTGTCCAAACTTCACAATATCAAACAACTCAACAATTCAAAAATGCCCCAAAATAAAAAATCAACATCACCACACAATGATTTCCAACCAAATCATACAATGTCCCAAAATTCCCACAAAAGCAAACAATAGCAAAATGACAATGCCCCAACATAAATTTCTCAACAAACCATGAAATCAACAAATTTACCAACAAAAAAAAAAAAAAAAAAAAAAAAAAAAAAAAAAAGAGCTCACCTTGAAATCTTTCTTGGATGAGTGTGGAGCATGGTTGCTTGGGTCTTGAAGGAGCCCATCTTCATCATTTCATTCTAGGGATGGATGATACTTCTTCCCATTGAAAGTAAGAAAGTAAGTTGGTCCATGAGGAGATGCAAAGATGAAGGTTTGAAAATGGGTTTTGCAAGTATGATAAAAAACTTAAGGATCTGAAGAGATATTTTAAGGGATGGTAGAAATCAAGTTTAGAAGACTAGAGAAGTGATTTTCCAAGCAAGAAATGGTGTGGAAATGAAGAAAATGCAAAAGGAAGAAGCTTATGAATAGTGACAATGGAGGAAGAAGAGAGAGTGAAGTGACACACAAAAAGGGAAAAAAAATTAAGTTTTGAAAAAAAAATGAAATGAAAAAAAATATATATATTTCAAGGATTTCCAAAAATAGATGGTTTCCATTTCAAAAAAATTTCAAATTTTGAAGGAAGAAAAATGAAAAAGTTTTCAAGGATTTCCAAAAACAAAGGGTTCCAATTTCAAAACAAAATTTCAAATTTCAAAAGAAAATGAAGAAAAATTTTTAAAGGACCCTGAAAAAAATTAATGGTTCTTCCCTTTAAAGAGAAATTGAAATCTTAAAGCAAAAAAGAAGAAGAAGAAAAAATCTCAAAATAGTTGAGCAATAAAACACCAATAATTCTAATTCTAATTCGAAACTTTGGTCTTTTGCAGGCAAAGTTCACATTTCCAGACTGAGCCGAATAGCCTCCAGAATTCCAGACCGAGCCGAATATAGTTCTTAGTCGCCTCCAGAATTCCAGATTGAGCCGAATGTAGTTCTCAGTCACCTCCAGAATTCCAGACCGAGCCGAATATAGTTCTCAATCGCCTCCAGAATTCCAGATTGAGCCAAATATAGTTCTCAATCACCTCCAGAATTCCAGATTAAGCCGAATATAGTTCTCAGTCACCTCTAGAATTTCAGATTGAGCCGAATATAGTTCTCAATCAGGCGAATATAGTTCCTGGTTACCTTACCTCAGATTGAGCCTAATATAGTTCTCAATCTACTTCTAGATTAGGCGAATACAGTTCCTGGTTACCTTACTTCAGATTGAGCAATATAGTTCTCAATCTACTTCCAAATCGGGCGAGTACAGTTCCTGGTTACCTTACCTCAGATTGAGCCAAATATAGTTCTCAGTCTACTTCCACATCAGGCGAATACAGTTCCTGGTTACCTTACTTCAGATTGAGACAAATATAGTTCTCAGTCTACTTCCATATCGGGCGAATACAGTTCCTGGTTACCTTACTTCAGACTGAACCGAATACAGTTCTCAGTCTACTTCCAGATCAGGTGAATACAGTTCCTAGTTACCTTACTTCAAATTAAGCCGAATATAGTTCTCAGTCTACTTCCAGATCAGGCAAATACAATTCCTAGTTACCTTACTTCAGACGGAGTCGAATATAGTTCTCAGTCTACTTCTAGATCAGGCGAATACAGTTCCTGGTTACCTTACTTCAGATTGAGCCAAATATAGTTCTCATTCTACTTCTAGATCGGGCAAATACAGTTCCTGGTCATCTCATTCTAGATCGAGCTAATATAGTTCTCGATTACCGCATCAGCATTCAAGATTTTATCCAGGTTCATCAATTATCAAGTAGATTAGGTGTCCATAGTTCTCATTTTTAGTAAAACAATAAAACACTAGTTCTACACCCAAAGGTTCTAGGTTCTGGGGCTAGGAAATCTTTGAAAAGTCAACCTCGATTAAATCATGGTTGCTAAAACCAGTGTCTCTGTTTTACATTGACATTCGCTTTGCAAGCTCTATTAATGAGGGCTATTCTGTAGACACTTGATTTTGCACCCATAATTTAATTTTGGAAGATGACTAAAATGATCATTTCATATACCCAAAAAATCATAGAAGCATTACATGCATTAAATCATTCATTGGATATCATAAAAGTGATCTTGAGATTCTAACAGTCACGACGGTATGTCCGATTCCTAAATCGGACCGTCAGATTGAAAGGTATCACAAGATCAAATGTTCACGGTCTGCATGCATTGTATAGGGGTGAAACCGATCACATGTGATCAATTGAAATTAATTTTGATTAGTTAAACAATTAAAATTAATTAAATAATTTTGTGATTGGTTGTTGGTTCTTATCAGAAATAAGCCTGCTTGCATGGGAATAAAATGGATAATCAGATAACAAGAGAATTGTTGATAATTAAGTCTTTTTTAGAATATTTATCTATCAGATAATTATTTTTTTAAAGACTTGATTATCAAAATAAAAGGGATTAATTTTAGAATACGAGTTAAAAATACGTCCAGGTGTAATTCCCGACTCAGAAAATTGCTAAAAAAGAGTCTAAATCGAACCAAAGCTGGAAATTGGGCTCGGCACTTAAGAGGGCCAATCGGCACTCTTGAAGTGCTGATTGGCACTTCCCAAGTGCTGATTGGCACAGCTTCAAAGCCTAGCCCGAAAATGTTCTAATTAAGATAAAACGCATCCATTTCAAATTTTTAGGGATAAGGATACAACCCAATTCGTATTTGATCCAATTCAACTTATTTTTCAAGCATCCAACCTCTACAAACAGGGAAAAAAACATTAAAAAAATCAGGGCCCTTCTTTTTCTGACTTCTTTGCTCCCTTTACGTTAAAGACGTTCTGGAAGCCTTGGCCTTAAGAATTTCTTTTCTGTAAGTGAACATATTTTAGATCTGAAAGAGGTTAAACTTCTTTGATTTCTAAAGTATTTCTTTCATTGAAGGGTACATTCATGCAAGTAGGTCTTTACTCTCACTCTTTGTTTATTCTTTTCTCTCTTATCTGATATATGTGTTTTGTTCATTGCATGATTTTCAAGAATTTATGTTTGATTTTATTCATTGTTGATACAATCTTGTTCATATTTTTTTTTTGCCATGTTCACATGTTTAATTTGTTGTTTAATAATTGATTAACACATTTAAGATTTAGTTCTCCTTTAAATTTCAAGATCTGCAATAAATTACTAAAAACATTTTTTTTTTAAAAGAACAACAACAAAACTGATCTGTATTTTCATTAAATACAGATCTGAAAATTTTCAACAATAAAAACTAATCTGTATTTTCATTAAATACAGATCTGAAATTTTTTCTAAATAAAAACTAGTCTGTATTTTCATTAAATACAGATCTAAAAATTTTTTGTATAAAAACTTGTCTATATTTTCATTAAATACAGATCTGAAAATTTTTTCTGAATAAAAACTGATCTGTATTTTCATTAAATACAGATCTAAAAATTTTTTCTGAATAAAAACTTATTTGTATTTTCATTAAATACAAATCTAAAAACTTTCTGCATAACAAAACTAATCTATATTTTCATTAAATGCAAATCTAAAATTTTTTCTGAATAAAAACCGATCTGTATTTTCATTAAATACGGATCTAAATTTTTCTGCATAGCAAAACTGATCTGAAATTTTTGTGCATATAAATACTGATCTATATTTTCATTAAAATAGATCTGAACCCTTTTTATATTGAAAAAATGTTTTCTTCAATGTAAAATAGCACCACTTTTGTGTTTCTTCTGAAATAAAAATTGTAGATTTTGAATCCTTAAAGAATGAATTAATCTAAACTTTTGGGATTTCAATACGTCATTGTAATGTCATGCATCATTTAAATGGGTATATAAATGGTCATTTAGAGTCTAGAAGACCAGACTTTGTCTGGGCAGAATGGGTGCCTAACACCTTCGCATTCCGTAACCTAGCCCTCAAATCTAGATTTTGGTTCGTAGGATAGTGCGTTATCTTTTCTGTTTTTTAGATTGTAATCTAGGAAACAATGCCTTGTAATTTTCCATTTTTTAGATTGTAATCTAGTAAACAAAACTTTGTAATTTTTTTACTAGATTGTAATCTAGGAAATAAGGCCATGTATATTTCATTTTATTAAATTGTAATTCATTAAAATTAATGAGAGGTTGTATTATTCAAGCATGTACTTTGTGTATTTTTTTTCCTTTTTTTTATATATTTTTTGTAACAAAAAATAAGTGGCAACTCCACACATAATCCAGAAAAGGGAAGGTGCCGATGCCTCACCCCTTTTCTGAAAGCACCCTAGTTTTCCGATCTCTCACAATAACAACTCCACTCAATATTTTTTTTACTGGATGTGAATTTTGACAAATCCAGCATTAGATTATAGTTTCTTCTTATATCTTCCATAGTTGCAAAATTTTAAGAAAATCAAAGATCAATAGCTATGTCATCAATCAAAATTTTAAATATCGAGTTTTTGTAGTCTAAAATAGTACATAAAAAATAAGTTTATAGATTGAATTGTAAATAACGTCCGATTGGCATGAAATTTGACATGTGTTTTAAGAACATAAAGAACATACAATTCAACGGTTAGATTTTCAAATATGTAGCCATGTTAATTTGTTTAGTAAGAGATATAGCCAAACTTAGTCCTTAAACTTTGGTCCCTTTAACAATATATTAAGTCCTTACAAACAAAAAGAAAAAGTCCAAGAAAAATTTTATTTAACTAAAATTTTGAAAGATATGTTAGCTTGTAGCATTTTGATAATGAGACTATCATGCAATGATTTCAAAATAAGAAAATTCGTAGAACGAAGCTGTAAGACTTTATGTTTTTGTGTGTGTGTGTGTGTGTGTGTGTGTGTGTTTTTTTTTTTTTTTTTGTCTATATATAAAGTTTTCTTTTTATTAGATTTTATACAATTTAAGTTTTTTAATGATTACCCTGGAAAAAAAATCCTAAAGCCACAACTGTATTCAAAACTAAATTTTTTTATATAGATTTTATTGGGACTTATTTACATCCCTAAATATAAAATAATAACAGATAGGGCGATGTGTAGGCATGTATAAAATGAACTCAGACCCATTTACTTGTCAAAACTCAAAAGGTAGAAAAGAAAAAATAATGACTATGCTAAGGGCATGTTTGGTAAAATGATTTTTGTTTTTATTTTCGAAACAGTATGAAAATAATTTTCAAAAAATTGAAATTGAAACTAGTTTTCAGATTATAATTTTTACATTATTTGTGTTTGGCTCCCATTTTTATGAACAATTTTCAAAATATTGAAAAATAAATGTTTGGGAGACCATTTCTATTTTTGAGATTTCTTTAAATTTTTTTTAAAAAAAAGTAACGTGTACAAAGATTACTTTTTTTTTTTTTGGATAATCATAAGATAATAAAGCTCATGTTTATTTTTTTTTAATTATTGTTATAATGATAAGTTTCAAATTTGAAGTGTGAGAATTTTTTTTTTTTTTTTTTTGATAAAGACAAACTCCTTAATTTAAGAGATAAAAGAGTTTGGACAAATCTGTGGGGTCCACTATTTTGAGTGTTTTCAATTTATTTACAACTATGCCATTAAAAACATTTTCTGTATCTTGAAAACATCCCCTCAGCCGTTTTCAAAATGCTGTTTTAAACAAGGAAAATAGGATACAATTTTTTGAAAACTGTATTTAGAGAACATCAGCCAAACAATAAATTCAAATGTGGGGCACACCATTTTATGGATTGCAAAACAAAAAACTATATTTATTTAAATACCCTTATCAAATAGACCATAATATTTCTCATATAGTTTTGGCTTTATTTGTCTTAGAGGTTTCAACTTCCAGATCTCTGTTTCTTTGCTTTTCACTATATCGATTTCTTCCCTTCACTATTATTAATCTTTATCTTTTACTGAGATGGGTGAGGGTCAATCTCCCTCCACCAACGTCATGAATCATCATTGCCTCCTTGATCTCACACTCTAACTTATTAGCCATTAATTTGTCGATCTTCTATCTTCCTCTGCTTGGTTGCCACTATCGATCATCATTTGTAACTAGCGTGTAACCTCGTGCAAATGCAGGGTACAATTAAAAACAAGGCAAAAATACTATTTTCGTCCTTACATTTTGACCCTATTCTTGTTTTGGTCTCTACATTTTTATTTTACCGCTTTTAGTCCCTAAATAAAAAAACCGTTCCATTTTGGTCCCTACTGTTACTCACTTAACAGAAACATCCTACGTGGCAAACAGAGTGCACTATTGGCAGAATAAATGCTGACATGTCCATTAAAATAATATTTAAAAAAATTATTTTCCTTTTTAAAAATGCCATGTCAGCAATTTAATTTTAAATAAAGCCACATCAGATAAAAATAATAAAAAAATTTCTAACCTTCTTATTTAAAAAAAAAAAGAAAAGAAAGTAGTTAAATTAATAAAAATTTACAAAACACAGAGACATTCAACAATTACACAAAGAAATTCAACAGGATTTTCTTATGCTTTGAAACCAAACACAAAACTCAAACCCAGATTTCGGCCCCCTTACACAACCAAACACAAAACTCAAACTTCAAATCAATGAACAAAACCCTTGATTAGAAACCACAAACAGCCTTAAATTCGACAACCCACACCACCTCTAACCCTAGATTCGAAAGCCAGCGTTGATTTAGTTAGTCCATGGCTTTAGAGAGAAAGCCACCAATGGTTTCAGCCATGGATTTAGAGAGAGAAAGTTGGGTTTTCGGCCATGGTTTTAGAGAGAGAGCTGAGTTTTCGGTCAAGATTTAGAGAAAGAGAGGGTTGGATTTTCAACCATGGGTTTAGAGAGAGAGAGCTAGGTTTTCAGCCAAGATTTAGAGAGAGAGAGAGAGAGAGAGAGTGTTGGGTTTTTGGCCAAGATTTAGAGAAAGAGAGAGCACACCTATAGGGACCTTAAGTTAGCCTGTAGAGACAAAGAGCTTGAGAGATTTCCATTTGTTCTTGGACATTTTTGTAGAGAGAGAGAGAGAGCTTAGAGTATTTCGTAGAAAGAGAGCTTGGAAAATATGAGTTGGGTCATATTGTTGAGTAGAAGTTAATATGAGCTTGAGTTCAAATGTTGTGTTTGGTAAGGTTACCAAGAAAGTTTCAGAAAAATTGAAAAAGTTATGCAAACAATTTTTGCCTAATCTTTAAAACTGAAAAAAAAAAAAAAAAATTCAATTAAAATTAAAATTAAGAAATTAGAAGTTTTTTATTTTTGAATTTTTTAAAATTAAATTGCTGACATGGCATTTTTAAAAAGGCAAATACTTTTTTTTAATATTATTTTAATAGACACGTCAGTATTTACTATGCCAACAGTTCACTCTGTTTGCCACGTAGGATATTTTTGTTAAGTGAGTAAAAATAGAGCCAAAATGGAACGCCTTTTTCATTTAAGGACTAAAAGTGGTAAAATAAAAAATTAGGGACTAAAATGGGAATAGGGTCAAAATGTAGGGACGAAAATAGTATTTCCGCCTAAAAACAATTACAATCATACGGTTCAAATTATATATATTTTTTGAGAAGATATACAAATTATACATGGTATTAGCTTACACTTTTTTAAATCATACATTTCTAAAATATGTAATGGTTTCTCACTATATATACTAGCTTGTAACCTTATGCATATGCATGGATATACTTAAAGATATACAATAAGATGCATAATAAAATTTATATATATATAATTTAAATATTATTGATAATCATTTTTATATTTTGTTAACTCTTTAAAAAATTTTGTAAGGATATTATTAGGTATAAAATGTAAATTGTCTATGTTTTTTTTTTTTTTAATTATTGTGAAGCACTTTTTTTTTTTTTTACGATTCATTTATTCTAGACTTTTTGGTTTTTGTACTTAATAACTCACTTGGATGAATATTTATTTATTGATAGGCCATAAATGTATTGACCCATTTGGGAAATTAATTAATTAGTTAGCCAAGTTAATTAATTAGATTCAATTACATGCAATAAGCGTGGTAGCACAAAACAAATCACCAGTTACAAGTAAAGGAATCTCAGTACCTTATACCAACCTACAGTTGAATCCTTACCCCAATACACAATTGGACTTGTAATGTAGTGACAATCTCTCCTTTCAATGCACGACTCCCAGTACGTGACTAACAAATCGATGCACATATCCAAATACGTGACTAACACACCAACTTGAAAAAGATGTTGGTTGTAAAGTTCTTCAGTTCATCCACACGATGAAGATCAAGAAGCTCCTTGATTACAAAACCCTTGGCGCACAAACGCAGTAGCTTCAACAAAGAAAGATGAATTAGGGCAAATTATCTTCTGTCACAATTTGAGTGAATAATCACTTTGCATCAAGTTGCATCACCTTAGACGGCCCTTAAAATAATTCTTATATATGTCTAGGGTTGTGAGAAAAAAAACCCTACACAAATAGCTTGGATATGGGTGAAAAACAGATTTGGAAATCTGAATTTCGTAATTCTCGATAGATACAGCTTCTGTCGAGAGCTGTCGAGAATCACATATTAAATCTCGATAGATACATCTGTCGAGATATTTGTCGAGCTTTAATGAATAGCACTTCTTCACTTGATTCTTGGACAGACTTGCATGACTTCAATACTAGACTTGAACTCTTGTTTCTTGAAGTATTAAACACATCCTAAATCTACCCAATTACAAGTAAAGTGCGTTTTGTTAAAGGATTAGCCAATTTTATATGACATGTTCTAACAAGTTCTACATATGTCCTAACATTTATGATATGGTCCCACATTTTATTCTAAAATTAAAAAATAAAACTCTTTAAGAATAAATAATTTAGGACACATGGCGCAAAATTGGAACTCTAATTTGGAATTCTAATTTGATTTTCTCTCAGCTTCACCTATTATTATTATTATTATTATTATTATTATTATTATTATTATTATTATATATATATAATATAGAATTTAATTGGTTTTAAATTCTTCGGTTTTTGCAATCAATAATTCACTTGTCACAAAAATTAAAAAGTTAGATGTACACATGGCGAAAAATTGGACTTCAATTAAAAATCTAATTTAGAATCTATAAGGTTGAATTTATTCAACCATCTGTTGGCTTTATTTCGTGCCAAATTTGCTTGTATTTTAGCAATTAGATACCATATATTTACGTGGGAATCATGTAAGGGTTGTGTGTGAAAGAGTGTAAAGAATTCAAGTGTGTGTGCATTCAAGAGGATTCTCGCAACTGGATCTCGCGAGTGACTCGCGACTCGCGACTGTTGACTCGCCAAAATGCCACATGTGTGAAGCATGCAGGAAGCTGAAAGGTCACGACAACTGGAGCACTACAAGACAAAAAGGCCAATCTGGCCAGTAAGTTATTTCGCGACTCAAACTTTCGACTCATCCCAGTCGTGAGTGAGTTGCCAGAACACCCTGTTTTGCAAAAAAATGTCTTTTCACATTCCTCACGTACCCTACTATAAATACCCTTATACCCACGAAATGTAGAGGTTTTCTAGAGAGAATTTTGAGAGAGAAACTCTAGAGAACAACAAGATTGACTTATCCACAATCTTATATCTTTGATTCTCAAATTCCTCTACTCTCATCCTCTCCATTGACATACCCTTGAGAGGTTCATTAGCCAAATCCTTATCTCACCATACCCATATCTGTGAGGAGGTTATTTGGTGCTTGGAAAGTAGTTCAAAGATGACTAGTTCATTTGGTTTATGCAATGGGCTTATTGCGGGATTCGGAAAGCTAAAGAAGACACGGTTAGGCTTAACCTTGTTGGAGCAAGAAGCTTGGAGGGCTTAGGTGCAATGGGTAGGTTAGGCTTGGAGGGTTTATTGCTATTTGTGTATCCCAACTTTATTCTTTAGTGGATAATTTTACCGCTTGGAGGGCGGCAGAGAGATTTTTCGCTGAGTTCTTCGGTTTCCTCTTCGATAACACGTGCCGATGTTATCTTTGTATTTGCATCTCTCTAATCCTTACTCTTTAGCTTTAATTGCTGTTGTGTTGTGATTAATTATGGTTTAGAGTAGTTTGTTTATTTAGGTATTGCTTGTACTTATCATTCTGCATATATATTGTTTGAGTATAAGTTTATGTTTGAAAGCTCGAATTTATGTGAAAACACAAGAGCTGTTTAGACCCCAAAATTAAAATTACGGCTCGGTTGATTTTACTCTAACTTAAACTAAGTGCGGAATAGAATAAATGCGAGCGGATAAACAATATAACTACTCTAAGCCATATTCATCAAATCACAGTAGTAAAATGAAAGCTAAAAGAGTAGGGAAGAAGAATGCAAACACAAGATAACACGCCGATGTGTTATCGAAGAGGAAAACGAATAACTCGGCGAAAAACTCGGCGAAAAACCTCTCCGCCGCCCTCCAAGCAGTAAATCGATCTACTAGAGAATAAGTTGAAGTACACGAATAACAAAAGACCTTCCAAACCTAGTCTACCCCATGTACTTGAGCCCTCCAAGCTCTTGCTACCAACTGACTTAACGAAGCCTTGTCTTCTCTAGCTCTCTAGATCACGCAATTCAGCTCGATTGCATCCACCAAACAAATGGCTTCTTCCAATGCTTCCCAGCAGCACCAAAACCTCACTTTACACTCAGGATGGGTGTGGTAAGTGTTTGGGCTATCAACCTCTCAAGGATTTGGAAATGGAGAGGTAGGAGTTGAGGAAAACCATAATGGATTGTGTAGAGAATTGTGGGTATGACAATCTCTCACTCTCAAGGGTAATGGCTAGAGTTTTCTCTTTGAAAAGCACTCCTCTCAATATGTGAGTAATGTGGGTATATATAGTGTGGATAGAGATAAGGTGTATCAGATATGACAAATTCGCAAAACAGAATGTTTCACGGGTATCTCGTGGGAAGGTCTTACCCGCGAGACACTCGCGAAAACCAGCTGTCACCATCTGTCATGACTCTTCGCATTCCAGTCATGTGCTGGGCACATGCTTCACTTCGCGAGAAGGCTTCTTGCAAGCTACCCGTGAAAACATCTTTTATCTTTAATGAGTCTTGAGTCTTCACACTCTTTCTCACACACAACCCTTACAATGAAATCTCACATAAAATACAGGGTACAAAAGATTGAACAAAATTACAATCAAATTTGGCACGGAATTAAAGCCTACACAAAATAGTTGTAAATCACAACTTTACAGTGTTGGTTATTTTGAAATTGGGGGTCTAAACATTCACTAGTGTTTATACACCAAGTGAACTTTCAGAATCTAATTGGATTAGGACTCTTTGATTTTTACACTCAATAATTCACTTGGCTCAAAATTAAAAATTAAATGAGACACATGACGCAAAGTTGAGAATCTGATTAAAATCTAATTAAAATTTCTCTGAGCTTTTGCTATTAATATATATATATATTAATTGAAATCTGATTAAAAATTTCTCTGAGCTTTAATTATTCATTTATTTTTTTTAAAGGTTTTTATACCAATTTTTTTAGTAACATTTTAAAAATATATATTTATAGTTATAAGATATTATTGTGTATTTTTTTTTTATAAAAAAATATTTTTAAATTACTCGGGTTAAACAAACAATGTCTTAGGCAGTCCATGCATAATCCTACTAATATTTCGTCTTTCTAGATAAAATTTTATAAATTTGGTTCTCGTTATGTTTATATTATTTCACATTTTATATACTATAATATGTGCACACAAGGTTAATATAAAATAAAATAAAATAGAGATATTTATCCCACATTGGTTGTGTGTGTCTAGTGCCCGCTGTTTATAACCTCAGTCTACAGCTACAAAGATTAGACTCTTTTGTAGTTGTACTCTGGTTATATAATGTATTATAAATTCGGTTTAAAACACTAATATTACTATTTTCGTGTGTGTTCTAATAAGTATTACTGTTTACTCAAAAAAAAAAAAAAGGTTAATATATATCTTACAACAATCAGTTTGTCTTTTATTCTTTGATCAAAGTATTAGACTAGCGAAAAATGGATTGTAAAATTCAAGAATTTATACATTATTTTATTTTATTTTTGAGTATTTTTTGTTTGTTTGTTCTGTTATTTTGAAGAGTAATGCTATGAAGTATGAACATGGCAAAAATTCATAATATTTTCAAATTAGCATACTAAAAAATTTAAAATGGAGATTGTAATAGACTCATGGATGAGTTGGCATGCTAATTTAGAAATGTTATGAAATTATTGTGACATATTATTGTATCCCGGACATTACTCTATTTTGAAAGGACAAAGAGTTAATGTTCTAGTTTCTTTTTTATTTATTAATTTTTTTATATACGACAAAAACATGGGTCAAGTCCCTACCTTAAAAGTTACGATGACTTAGTAGAATTTGTGGTATAACTTTATGTTAGAACCTCATTCTCACTCTTTTGTGTGTTTGTTTTTTTAAGAGCATTAGCGTCATATGTACTAAATGCTAAATTTTTAGCATTTAGCACACCAAACACACAAAAAAAAAAAAAAAAAAACCTTCTGCATCAAATTTGCCAAATGTCAAAAAATTTAGCATGGATCTATAGTTCCATTCCACTAAGAGCACTAGCATCAGCTGTGCTATGCTAAATGCTATTTTGACACACTAAAACCTACTTTTTTTATATATATTTATTTTGCCATATCATTTTACAATACACTCTACATCACATGTTCTATCTTAAAATTTTAAACACATTAAAATAATCTTAAAAACACTCCTCTAAATAAAAACGAAAAAAAGTACAAATCAACTTTTTTTTGAAAGAGGATAGTGGCCTGAGAAAGAGAAGAAAGATGTCTCATAAAGGAGATGTGACACAAGGAGAGAGAAAAAACCAATAAAAATTTATAGCATTTTGACCAAACCATGCCATTTATAAAATATCACTGTAGCTCCATGCCATTTCTTTTGGCATTTGGCACATCTCATAAAGCAAAGATTTTGGTGTTTAGTGTGCCAAATGCTAAAAATTTAGCATTTAGCACACCTGATAGCTGATGCCAATGCTCTAATGGAAAGGTATGGTATAAATGCTAAAAATATTTCCTCTTATTTTATTTTGCTTTTTTACTCTCCTCTAATACATCCATCTCTCTCTCTCTCTTTGAGCCACGCTGCCAACCTTGCCGTGTCGTCCACCATGCCATACTGCTGACCTCCTACGTAATCCGGATCTCTATAATTTAGACCTTCAGATCTCTCTCTCAATCGGGTAGTTGTGGGTGTATATGGGTTTCTAGGCTTGTTTGATTTTGGGATGAATTTTGAGAGTTATGAATGTGGTGGGTTGTGGGGGTAGTGTGTGAATTGGTGGGTTTCGATGTGAGTGTGGTGGTTTGGGTTAGTTCTAAGCGGCAATGGTTATTACAATAGTTGTGGTGGTGGTTTTTTTTTTTTTTTTTTTGGATTATTGATGTGAGTTGTTTTGTTTTGTTTTTTGTTTTTTTGTTTTTGTGGTTGTGGGTTGAATTTAATGAGTTGTGGTGGGTTGCAGTATTGTGGGCTGATTTTGGTGGATATGATTATGGCTGCTAGTGTTAGGTGGGTTGATTTTGGGTTTTGGTTACGATAGTTTTTGGTGGTTGGTTGATTTTGGGTGGTGGTGGTGGATGGTATTGTGAGTTTTGTATTTTTTATTTGATATTGTAATTATATTTTTAAATTATTTTAATGTGTTACATGAGGAATAGAATATGTGATGTAGAATATATTATATTAAAATAGATAAAATAATTTTTTCATTGTATTAAAATAAGTTTTTTTTTTATTATTATTTATTTTAGAATAATTGATGTTGCCGCTTAAAAAAGAAAAAGAAAAAGAAAAGAAAAGAAAAGGCCATATCTTGTAGATAAAAAAAATAAAAAATAAAAAATCGTAGTTTTTAAGTGTGATTAATTTGATCTAATCCTGTTTGATCTGTAGACTATACCCGTCTGATATGACCCAAAGGTCTAGCGAGTAGCTGTGTGACTGGCATGGCGTGGCCACCCCATCCATTTTTATTCATCTACTAACTATTAACTACTTGTATTGATTGAGCAGATAGCTCACAGTTGACTTTATCTAGGACACGCTAGTATTCTCTCTCTCTCTCTGCATAAAAGTAGTTCCTATATTCTATTCCATTTTATCTTTTCTATGTAGATGTGGCGATATGCTATGTACAATATACAAAAAAAACCAAACTACTCTATTTTTAGTTAATTGGTACTACTACTATCGCATACCATTTTACAAATTATTTTTCACAATTTGATATAACAGATTTAAGTGATTGCATATCATTTATAGATGTATCAACTATTTTTTCTCAATCATTTACACTTTATTACATCATAGTTCTAAAACAATTGTAATAAAAAGCTATAAAATAATTTATAGTTCTAAATTTTTTAATGCATTATTATTGTTCTTTTTAAAATGTTTTATCTCTAACAATCTCACACTATTTTATATCATAAGTAAAGTGTCAATATTTTTGAAAAATGTAGTGCCCTCAATTTAAAAGTTATGAATATTTTTTGAATATAAGATAGAATTTCTATTTTAATCTAATCTAAGTGTATATGTGTGTGAATCTCTCTCCTAGAGACTTGAACCTCGACTCTTGCCCCCTCCCACACCCCACAAACATTTATACTTGTAAAATAATCACTACACCAAAAATGTGCTGTGGTAGTTATGAATATTGAATGGTATGAAGTAGTGTCTATCATAGATAATGAAACGATAATCGTACAAAAAAAAAAAAAAAAAAAAGAAAGATGTCTGATTTGCTTTTTATATATATATATATATAATTTTTTTTGAGAATCTTTGCTTTTTATATTATTATTATTATTATTATATAAACATATGTCAAATCAATGCCAATGTAAGAGAGGGAACTAAATTGGCGAATGTTAATACGGGTCGGTTCTGGTATTAAATGCCTCTACCAACATCCACCAATGTTCATTAATTGTGACAATAAAAATATGGCAAATCATCTTCCAACTAAATCTATCTCTATCTTTTCTTTCTTTCTTTCAAATTTGCTTCTGTCACTGCTTTGAGGATCTAAAGGGCTAAGGCAATGGGGATTATAAATTTATAATTCTCTACTCATTCTGAGGAAAAAAGAAAATATTAGCTAGAGCTTCCTCTCGTCAGTTTGTCACACAAAAAAGCAAGCTTTTCTTATGGCCGTTTTTGCATGGGTTGCCTCTCTTGTCTCTTCCTAATTGTTTTTTCTTCCTTCAGTCAAATTCACAAATTACAACCCTCCCTCATTCAATTCCCATTTCCTCCTCCTTTACAACTTCACAACTTTCTGCTCAATAGCACTTCTCTCCATATTTCTTTCTTTCTTTCTTTCTTATATAGTCTTTCTTTATAGATATCCAGCTGTGCTTAGCCATAAATACTTGACATCCATTTAGAGCTTTCTATATTGGGTTGTAAAAACCTTTTTGGGCAACTTTTGGTTTTGAAGAGATATATATATATATATATACACACACACACACACAACTGATCGAGTGATATAGAGAGAAGATGAGCAACTATGGAGCAAATCATGAGACGAGGGAGATAGAGGCAAACAAACCAGCAGTGAATAATGGGATGGTAGTTGGCATAGTAGCAGGGTTAAGCCCTCTGAGTGAGACTCTTTGGAGGGACAAAGCTAACACAGAGTTTGTAGGAGACGTGTCAGCGAGGCTTACTTGGAAGGATCTGACTGTGATGGTCAGTCTCAGTAATGGAGACACTCAAAAGGTTTTGGAAGGACTCACTGGTTATGCTGAACCTGGAACCCTCACTGCACTCATGGGTCCTTCTGGTTCTGGCAAATCTACGCTGCTTGATGCTCTTTCTAGTCGTCTTGCTGCCAACGCTTTCCTTTCTGGTACCATACTCCTCAATGGTCGCAAAACAAAGCTCTCTTTCGGGACTGCAGTGAGTTTTTCTTTAGTTTCCAAGAAGAAAAAGTGTGTGTTTTCATTGTTACCTTATTGTGGTTAAAACCTATAGATTTGTCTTGGTTTGGCTGCTTTGTGTGGGTGTGTGTGTGTGTGTTTATCTATGTTTTGGTATATCAATCTTGTTATGGTTATTGATAAATTGTGGATTGATTGTTCCAAAAGTTTAAAGTTATACATTATTGATTGTTCTAAAAGATTAAGCCATTAGAGAAGGGCGAATTTAATCTAACGCTTACCAAGCAGGCTATTAATGGTGATGTTATTATGTGATGTAAACTCAGGCCTATGTGACTCAAGATGACAACTTGATTGGCACTCTAACAGTACGGGAGACTATTTCATATTCAGCTCGCCTGCGTCTCCCTGATAAGATGCCTTGGTCAGAGAAGCGTGCACTGGTTGAGAGTACCATCATAGAGATGGGTCTCCAAGATTGTGCTGACACAGTTGTAGGAAACTGGCATTTGCGTGGAATCAGTGGAGGAGAGAAACGAAGAGTCAGTATTGCTCTTGAGATCCTGATGAGACCCAGATTGCTCTTCCTGGACGAGCCAACTAGTGGACTTGATAGGTTAAACTCTAAAAACTTTCCTCTACGTGTTATTGCCAATTTTTTTTGGAAGTGCAGAGTGCCTCTGTTTTTAGTTTTATATATTTATATATTTTTAGAAGAGAATTAGACAATGTCAGTGTTGTCTTGTCGTCTTCTGCTTCTCTTATATCATTTATTAATCAATATGATTTTTTTTTTAATTCATGTGTACTACGAATTCATTACTATTGCAAATACCACATTGTAGAATTACAATTCTGTTTTATCAATTGTTTTACCTTCTACCTTTTAGAAGTAGATAGAACCCGTGTGTTGGTATTTTCCCAAATTAATTCTTTTTTAATATTACACTTTTTGTCCCTCGAAATGTGGCATAGGTTTGAGTTTAGTCCCTGAAATTTAAGAAGTTCAGATTTTATCCCTCCATCTATTTTCTGCTTATGTGACAAACGGATATTGGGACATCCCAATTTTGAGAGACCAAATTTAAACCAAAGCTCATATTTAAAGGATAAAATCTAACCAAACCCATAGACAGCGGGATGAGTTGTTCTTTTATTATTTTTTTAATTCTAGGGACCAAATCTTAACTTTTTAAATTTGAAAGACCAAAAATTGAACTAATCACAAATTTAAGGGACCAAAAGTATTGTTCACCCATAATTTTTTTATATATAGTTAGTGTTAGATTTTATGTTGGGATTGACAATGAGAGGGAAAAGAGAGAAAAATAGAGTGGAAGCAAAATTAGAGTAGTTTGGTCCGTAGCAGAAGATCATAAATGGTTACAACTAAACTATGTTTACTTGTTCTGTTATAATGATCCCATTGAGAGTATATATGGAGAATATAAACCTAGGCTAACGATAGACTAACCTTAGGATGTAGTACAAATTAGGCTTCCAATACAAGTATTGTTGTACTAGTAATACTACCAAGCTAAATATCTGTAAAATCCTCTTCAAAGGATACCATGAGTTTGGAAAGAAAGTGTGATTGTGTAGAAGAGTGTGATCATGCAGAATCAGATCAAATGTAGAATGGATTAAGAATGATGTGAGGTGGAATGCATGGGATAGCTATTGATAGCAGTGAACATCGACGGTTGCAATAGATGGAAGCTAGAAGATGACTACTATTGGCTAGAGCTAGGATGGTTGCACTAGTGACCTACGGATGGCTACTATGGTTGGAGAAGAATTACTTGGCTTGACTTGAGTGACAGTGGCTTAAGGATGGCAAACACGAGACAAATACTAGGTGTAGTGGTGATTAGTGACGAATGGTTGTTGGAGGATTCAGAATCTGACAATCAAAGGAGAGCGACGCCATTTTCCGGAAAGACATCATTTGAGGATAGTTTCGCGGGTGTTAAAATAAAATAGGCCAAGGACAGATTTGTGATGTGGTGAGCGAGCATGTTGGCAGCCATTGGGGAACTAAAAAGGGGTTGTGCTCAGTTATCATGTTAGAATTTATTTTGTGGGATAGAGAGTGAAACTAGAATTGACATGGTTAGATTTGATGACCTATGTCCTCAGTAGAAAGCATTAAGTGGCTAAATCTTTACTATGTTGAATTGCTCTATTATAACAAGCTCACTGGGGGTCTATATAGAAAGATTAACCCTAGGCTAACTGTTGATTGGTGGCTTGAATGAATGCACGTGAGCGCGTCACTTGGGGTTATAGCCTTTCCTTATATGGCTAAGCTTTGGATTTCAAATTGTATTCTTTATTACTTTTTGGTGCAAGACAAGCTTTCCAAAATCAATCAAAGTACTATATATATATATATATATATATTAGGCCATACTTAGTTTTACAAAACACAGACAACTTTGGTCTTTTGCATACCAGATTTAGAGAATTAGAAATTCTTGTGATGAGAAAGAGCTCCTTGGGTGTATTTGGCTTATGGGTGGTATGAGAGCCTTTGTGACATTTTTGTAATCACTCTATTTTCATAGTGAAACTTTCCCCTCAATGTCGTCTGTGGACGTAGGCCTAAGGCCGAACCATGTAGATCTTTGTGTTCCTAATGTGATCGTTTCTTATATTTTTCTATTTCTTTTTTGCATAAATCTACTGTTATTGGCTACACTCACAACAACATCATATGAAATCTTCAGCTATTTCAAAACTAACGGTAGACTAAACCTATATTATAGTAGTACAAATTAGGCTTACAGTACAATTATTGTAGTGCTAGTAGTAAAATGAACCTTGATAGATATCCATAACAGTCAATATTGTCATCTTCTTGGCCGTTGGCTGGTATCTTTTTTATGTGCTTTGTCTATATGATGGTCTAAAATTATATTATGTATGTAGTTTGACTTGATTTTTATAGAAAATATTATAATATCCTATATACTATCTGTCCTGTCAATTTTATTTTTCTTTTTTAAGAATTTATTACCATTGTCTTCAAAACTCTTGTTATATGTTTCTAAATTACTTTGGTTCTACTGCAGTGCTTCAGCTTTCTTTGTTACACAAACATTACGTAGTCTGTCAAGAGATGGGAGAACCGTCATAGCCTCAATTCACCAGCCAAGCAGTGAAGTCTTTGAACTATTTGATCAATTGTACTTGCTTTCTGGGGGCAAAACTGTTTATTTTGGCCAGGCTTCAGAAGCATACGAGGTGGGAACTCTCTCCCTTTGCATTACACACATTTGATTTTTTGTAGGAATGGAGCTCTTATATAGGCAGGTGTTTGCAGTTCTTTGCACAAGCTGGGTTCCCCTGCCCCACTTTGAGGAACCCATCTGATCACTTCCTTAGATGCATCAATTCTGACTTTGATAAAGTTAAGGCCACTCTAAAAGGATCCATGAAACTGCGGGTATGACATTTTTCTTCTTCTGCTCTGAATTATATACATATTAGTAGCTATAAATGTTATTGTAATTCAGTCATTAGAAGTTGTTACTACTCTTAGCTTGCGGTGCACACAATGCATTAATGTGTTCACCCATGCAATTCTGGTGGTGGTAGTGTAAAAGAGTAAAGATAGTGACAGCAAACAGTATAATCATGGAGGTAAAAATGATTAGGTGGTACTGGTGATGGTTGCAGGTGTGGAATTGGGCATTAAGGGGGCTGGGTGGTAGAGTTTAGTATAGTGTGGAGATGGGCATAGGTTGGTTGTCATCAGTGGTTATGGTGAGAATTGGTTTGGTTTTCTTCAAAGCAAAATCTACTTGCACTGTGATCTTTTGCTCCATTGAATGTTGGGTATTAGTGTATTGCCAAACTTATCATTGGATTGATTGGTTTAGTTTATAGTACCTTTTATGAAAATTGTTATGCAATCATTTAGTTAATGTTATCATGAAATGCATCATAATATCTGAGCCCCCCCTCTTGGGGGGGAGGGGGTTGGTAAGGCTGCACTTTGCTTTCTACTTTTGTTCCTTTACTAACTGTGGCTTTAAATTTGGTTTCTGCTCAGTTTGAGGCAACTGATGATCCACTAGAGAAGATTACCACAGCTGAAGCTATCCGAACACTTATTGAATATTACCATACCTCTCAGTACTACTATGCAGTGAGAGAAAAAGTTCAGGAGATATCCAAAGTTGTAAGTTGATCATTGGCAGCATGATTTTTTATGGGCATTTGTGGTAAACATTGTAATGATATTGGAATGCTATATTGAGAGCTGCAATTTTTTGCACATGATACAGAGAGGAACTGTTCTGGATTCAGGAGGTAGTCAGGCAAGTTTCTTGATGCAAGCCTTTACCTTAACCAAGCGTTCATTCGTCAACATGTCAAGGGACTTTGGATATTACTGGCTTAGGCTTGCAATTTACATTGTAGTCACTATCTGCATTGGGACCATCTATTTGAATGTCGGGACAAGCTACACTTCAATTCTGGTACTTTTGTTTGTTCTTTTCTTTCCCTTTCACTATTTAATCTGAGTGACAGCTGCAATTCCTTATATCTAAAAGCAGTGAATGGAGAAGTTGAGACCAGGATACATGAAGAAAAAGCTTGAGCTTTTTATAGAAAATTTGAGGGCGATAATCCCTCTCACATGCCACTTCTATTTGACAAGAAGTCCATGAAATGATGTGTTGAAACCAACTAATAAATAACCATAAGCATGAGGAAGCTCAAATTCAATCCTTTACTAAGATTTCTTTCTTTTTTTACTTGATATGGTGCAGGCAAGGGGTTCATGTGCATCTTTTGTGTTTGGTTTTGTAACATTCATGTCGATTGGGGGCTTTCCTTCATTTGTAGAAGATATGAAGGTTAGTTTCATAATCTTGTGGACCTATTCACATAATCCATTCACTTAGATGAAGATGGTAATGTTCTGATTTCTCTGCTGATATTCATAGGTTCTCCAAAGAGAGAGGCTGAATGGCCACTATGGTGTAACTGCATTTGTTGTCAGCAACACACTCTCTGCAATGCCATTCCTGATATTGATCACCTTTCTCGCTGGAACTGTTTGTTACTTCATGGTCCAACTCCACCCAGGATTTGAACATTATGTGTTCTTTGTACTATGCCTTTATGCAAGTGTCACTGTAGTCGAAAGCTTGATGATGGCCATTGCCAGTATTGTCCCTAACTTCCTTATGGGTATCATCATAGGGGCAGGAATTCAGGTTTGTCTATTCCTGCTACATTGATAGATTGCATACATAGTAAATCTGCATTATGGGAAATGCAAAAATGTGAACTACTTAAAAATGTTGAAACATACTCCACCCTTTCATATATTACTTGGTGTCTAAGTTCATATTCATGCTATTCCAACAAGATCTCTTGTGAGAGATTCAAGTGTTCATTATTTCAACCTTTTAGTTATAAATGATGAGTTATTTGTTGTATTCCTCACATGTCAGGGCATATTCATGCTAGTCTCTGGGTACTTTAGGCTCCCAAATGACATACCAAAGCCCGTGTGGCGCTATCCCATGTCATACATCAGCTTTCATTTCTGGGCTCTGCAGGTAAAATGCTACTACAATTTACTGGTTGATGATGATTTGCTGCCAAGATGGTTCAATGACAAACAATGAAAACTTTTCAGGGACAATACCAGAATGATCTCGAGGGCTTGTTGTTTGACAACCAATCACCGGAACTTCCCAAGATACCTGGGGAGTACATCTTGGAGAATGTATTCCAGATTAATGTGCACCGATCAAAATGGGTGGATCTCAGTGTCATCCTCAGCATGATAATCATCTACCGCATCATCTTTTTCATCATGATCAAAATTAATGAGGATGTCACCCCCTGGCTCAGAGGTTACATAGCTAGGAGAAGGATGCAACAGAAGAATGGCAATCAAAATACCACAGTTGCTCCGGACGGTCTCACCCAATCTCCTTCATTGAGGACCTATGCCGCCAATCGGACAACTAGAACTCATAAAAGGTAGACAAGAGACAGAGTACTATTGCATAGAATAAAAGAAGTTAAAAAGTCTTCACTTTTATGTTAGAACATCGAATGTAGCAAATGCTTGGAGACATAATTTGGTCCAGCTTTTAACATTTTTTACTTCCATTTTAAGCCATAACTATTTCTAGTTATCTCAAGTTACAACTTTGTGCTGATGATAATGTTTAACAGAAAATTTCCTATAAACTCAACTATTGGAATCAGTTTCATGAATCTTCTACTTTGTTGTATCTATGGTAATTAAGACCAGACTTCTCTGCATTTGTAAAACCAAACAGTTTACAGAAGGCACCACACTAGAAATTACTTGAGCTGATGAAATTTAAAATGGCATGTCTGCTCAGCATATATCAGATCTCATGCATCAGATGTGTAAGGCATTTCAGTAAGAAAAAAAAAAGTAACTCCGCAGCAAAAAATATGGACCTTGAAGTGCCCAACATAATCAACGCAAAATTAAAATTACGATACTTAGGTTGTTTTTTTTTTTTTTTTTTTGTGAGAAACAAATTTAATTTAACTAGCGAGGTCCCCGGACAATGTGGAGTTACACTATGATGTGTGTAGACATCGCGTAGAATCTTGTAGCTTAACATAAACCTCCTAGTGTTTCTAATAATGATGTTCAGAGTTCAAATCCCACTCTCCCAACTATTGAATTACCCAAAAAAAAAAAAAAAAAAAAGTGCAGTCATCAGAGTTTTATACTCAATCAAAGACCATAGAATTATTATGAAACCATCCCATAAGATAATAATACATCATTAGATACCGTAAAGATAATGTTGTATAAAAAAACAAATTATGAGAAAGTATGTATAGAACTAAACCATTAGGTGAAAAAAAGAACAAAAAATAAAATAAAATAAATAAACTACTTAAAGATGCAAGCAAGCTGATGTGTAGTAAGATAGTTTTTGAGGATAAACGGCAGAGATGTGTAGTAAGATAGTTAACTTATGATTTACTGAGAATTAAATACCTCATTCCTTCCTTCTTCGAATCTCTAAAAGAACAAAATTACCTCATTTCTTTCTTCTTCGAACCTTTAAAAGAACGAAATTCTTTTTACATGGCCTTCAAAATATTGCAATAGCTAATTTGGTACCATTATAATTAATTGCAAATTCGATTAAGAAAATATTTAGAAATTGTACAATTGTTTTAATTGTTTTTATCAATGAAGTATAGAAAGTTATAATGTGAGCACAGATTTTTATTTTTTATTTTTATTTTTTCTTTTGGAGAAGAAGTGAGCATATGTATATATATATATATATGTGTGTGTGTGTGTGTGTGTGTGTGGTGATTCGTTCCCAATAACTTTGGGCTGTTGGGCCTAGAACCCCAATTTATTTATACTTTGGTGGTGTCATTGATGGTGTTACGGTTTTTCCTCAGTGCTAAACGACCTTAGTTTTAGCTTAGCCGTGAATGCTACTAAGTAGTTGAGCCTCCTCCCTTAAATCCGAACAGGACTTCCTTCTCCCTAGAATGTGTTTTCCTCACTTCTCTCTAGGCATGACAATTGCTACCCGACCCGTGGGTACCCAACCTGACCCGCGAAACAGTAGGGTCAGGTCTGGGTTTTTTAAATAAAACCCGAAGCGAGTTCGAGTTGGGTTTGGGTTTTAGTGATACTCACCTCGAACCCGGACCCGGACCCGGACCCAGACTAGGACCTGACCCGTTAAACTAAAATTACCAAAAAACCTAATATATATAAACTTATTCAGAAAACCCTAATTTTATCTCATTCTCTCAATCTTATCTGAGCCACCACCCACCCTCTCTCGATCTCCAGTCACTCTCACCCACACGCCCACACGGCCACAGCCTCACTGCCACCTCCCTCAACTCCTCAAGTTGTCACTCTTACCGACCCATATAGCCACAGTCACGGCCTCACCACTGCCCCCCTCAATCGCTCCCACTCTCCCTCCTCCTTGCACTTTCACCTCGCTGTCGACGCCGACTCCCCCTTTATCATTGACTTATCGACTCACCGTAACTCACTCTCAATGATTTGGATTTGTTCTCCACTAGTTTTTTTGGGTTCGTTGCCATTCTTGTTTCTCAATGATATGTTCTTTTTTTTTTTTTTTTTGTGATTTTTGTGTTTGTGTTTGTGTTAGAATTTTTGTGTTTGTGTTTGTGATTTTGAAAGGGAAAATCTTAAATTTGAAATTTTTGTTTTTGTGATTTCTGTGTTTGTTTTTGTGTTAGGATTTGTGTTTGTGTTTGTGATTTTGAAAGGGAAAATCATAAATCATAAATCTAAAATTTGTGTTTTTGATTTTTGTGTTTGTGTTTGTGTTAGGATTTGTGTTTGTGTGTTGTGATTTTAGGCTGGGCATGATGGGATGGGGCCCGCGGTGACCCAACTGGGCGGGTTTGGGGGTCTAAAAAAAACCGTTTATTAAAGGGGTGGGTTCAGGTAACGGGGGTGGGCCTGCAAGGCGGGTTCTAGCATAAAGAAACTCGCCCCGAACCCGACCCGTTGCCATTCCTACTTCTCTCGTGTCTCTCTCCCCAATTTTGTTCCAACCTCTTATTTCCCTTACCCTCTCTCTAATTATACCCTTCTTTGAGTGGGGGCACCATAATGAGCAAATATTTTGAGCCAGTGGTCTCCACCATTCAGTTGGTATGAGTGGCTTCTTCAGTGAGGGTCATGGTTGCCCAGGGTCAAATCCTGTGTCAGTGAAATGACCCACTTTCTGAGGTGGAGGCGACCTCCTAGTAACTTGTGCCTAACACCGGGTTCATGCTTAGCGAGCGAAATTCCCCAAGGCCCTATCCAAGGTCCTCAGCTATAGGGATTTACAGAGGCGCGAGTTGACAAGTCCTCATCCTAGGCTCCCTCCCAATACGTTTTTTCGGCTGTATGGGCCATGATAGGGTCGAAATTGTAATGAACAGGGCCCAATTAGTTTGGGGAGTGGCCCACAGTTCTTGGTAAACCATAATAGCCCCCCATGATTTCATCTTCATGTCTTGAAGGTGGGATCGTGGTCATGTTAGTCTATATCCTCGTCATGTGGGAGTACGTGCTTAAGTTACCATCGTGTCTCGGGAATGTTAAGGGTCAGGCTATAAATGCCCCGGATGTGACAACTCCTTTCTCTGGCACGCGCCTGGCTAGCTGTCAAGATCCAACGGCTATAATTGCTTGACCATTGGTCTCTCGAGGCATGCGGAGATCAAGGGCGACGTGGGCTATGATTTTCCCCACCCAATGCATCTAATTCCCCTTATTTATAAATATTTTCTTTCCCACTTAGACCGAATTTCTTCACTTTGTCAACTCGTCTTAGAGCTCTCCTTTCCCAAGCCTATTTATCAGACTTTCCTCTTCTTTAGAATGCTCCTCTTCCTAGTAAGTATCCTATCCTTATCTCCTTAGGCTGTTTCTTTCCATCTTTTCAATTCTTAGCAATGGGGTTTGCTGGGTTACTTAGTTCTCAGGCCGCCGTAGAGGCTTTTAAGGCTAGGTTCCATATCCCCAGGGATGTACTGATCAATTACTGTCCTCAGGGAGACATAGAATCCAAAAGAGAGCCTAGGGTGATATTTATTCCCCTAATGGCCTTGTTCGAAGGGGGGGGGGGGGGTCCGGTTCCCTTTAGATCCTCTTCTACTCATCTTAGGTTTTATGATCTAAGCCCCAACCAGTGTCACCCAATTTTTTATCGGGTTGTCAGCTGCGTTGGTTGGCTAAATAGATTGTTCGACCTAAAACTCACCCAATATGACATAAACTTCATATATAGCTGTTGTGGTAGCCTCGACAAAGGCCACTACTTCAAAGTTAGGAATAGCCGAGTAAGGCTCATTTCATGTCTCCCTGATTCCAACAAGAATTCCCAAGGGGAATTCATAAAAGTGAGTGGGAATTGGCTCGACAATGAACTCACCTATCTGACCTCTCTAAAGAAGGCAGGTCGGTAATTTTATGAGGAATCTCTCCCTTCCCCTTTTTATTCCATTACCGTTGTTTGTTGATTCCATTTTTATACTTCCCAGTATTGTTCACTAACCCCCCCCCCCCTTTTTGTTAGGCATTTCAATTTTTCGGTATACAAAATCGAACATCAACTTTGTGGAAGTCACCGATCTGAACTGGATTCTTAGGTTGGAGGTTTTCGTTCATTCTGACGGACAACTCCGCACCACCCACCTGGTTTTGGGTTATATTCCCTTGTACTCCGACTTCCAAGATCCAGGGGACTAGCTTTGAGCTAAGAACCCCTTGCTAATGTATATTGACGTTCGGTTACCGGGGTTTTTACTGAAGCAAGCAGAAAATAAAGCTCGGCAGAAGGGGCTAAGAAGAAGAAGAAGTACTTCCCAGAACCCTTTTCTGATGGTTTAGCCGAGATGGTATTTCGCGGCGAGTTCTCGTGACCGGTTCTAAAGAGGAGGAAGAACAAGAAGAGAAAGAAGAAGAGGAAAATGGAGGAGAAAAATGAGAATGAAGAGAAGAAGAAGAAGAAGAAATAGAAGAAGAAGAGGAACAAGAAGGAGAGGGAGCAGATAAATCACCTTATCGTATGCGCACGCATGCACGAGCATGCGTACGTAGCTAGGGTTCTAGAAACTATGTAAGGAAAGATTTTTTGCAATAAATCTGGTTTGAAATGAATCTTACATCGTTCGGGAGCCACCCTAAACCTTTATTTTTTGACTATGTAATGCCATAAATGACACTTTTTCAGGGAGGGCAAAAAACGATGGTAAAAACACACAAAATTCGCTAGAAAATAGTGAACCGAAGAGGGAGTTTTTCACAAAACATCCTTAAGTCAATTTTTATTTGATTGGAACTTTTTCTGGTTTTGATCTTCGAATTCTAAAATTTACTAACTCATTTTGAATTGGTTGTGAATTGACTAAGGGGAATGATCAAAATCAAGCTCTAAAGAGTTCTAGTGTTGAGGTAAAGTTTCTAACTTTGGCTCTTCATTTTTTCTTTGTATATATGTGTGTGTGTGTGCGCGCGTTTATGTGTTTATAACATGCCTGTGTAGTCTAGGTTTACTTTGTGCTCGTGTTACAAGCATGCTAGGTTGCTACATTTTGTGTTTTCTGGTTTTTTGTTTTGTGTTTTTGGGTTTTTGTTTTCTGGGTATGTATGCGTGTGCATGCTAAATGCATGCGTACGTATACTCGTGATGTGTGTACCCATACAATTGGGCTGCGCATGCATGCCCTATGTATGCACACGCATATCCCTGCCTAAAATCCCTAAATCCTCTCCTGCTTGTTTTTCCTTTTTTTTCTTCATGGTTTTAGTCTCTTTTTAACCTAGTTTATATATCTGTAAGCCTCTGTTTATCTGCTTTTGTTTTTTTATTTTTTATTTTATTATTTTTTTTAATCTCTTTGATGCTTGTTAGGGTTTTAGATTGTTTGAATACCATGAACATGCATATGAATATGAACATGTATTGATGCATAGGTGCTGTGATGTAGTGAGGTAAGTTATGCATAATCACATGAACATGCATTGGTTTTTAAATGGTGAGTATGATGTGATTGATGAACATAATGTGCTTGGTTGAATATCATGAGTTTCTTGGCTTAGAAGTTTACATGTGTTTATCCAGCTTTGTTTGGTGATGTCTCTGCCCTTGTTAATGTATGTTTAAATGCCATGATAGATGAATGTTAGGTTTTGGGATGATTATGCTACTTTTTATGTTTTAGATACATGCTAGTGTGTGTGTGTGTGTGTGAGTTAGGATACATGTTAACTTTGCCTTTAATGAGATTAAGACTTGGAACACAATGAGTGGAAGCCAACCCACGGGTTGGGTGGGATTGAGTGCCTAACACCTTCCCATCCCCATACCTAAACTTCGAACACGTTCTCTGGTAAAGATTGATCCTTCCACGAAGGGCGCTATATTTATGGTTCCTTGACCTAAACTTGGTGGCAACTCCATTTACAGTCTCCACCATGGTCTACCCTAGGCCAAGGCGTATTTCACGAAGAGGATGATCAGTCGCGGGTGCTTGCACCCATAGTGGCGACTCTACTGGGGATAGAAAGTTTGATTTCAATGTGTTCCATTTCTTAATCTTGATAAAGACTTGTTTAATATTTTTTGCATACACTTTCACTTGGTCCTTTTGTCCCTTTGCCATGGTTGGTGATGAGTAGGAAAGTGGAGGCTCCATTCGGGCCAAGACTTTCTGGAGTTCATCCCACCAACTCATAATCTGTGCCATTGCCTATGATGGGCTTTGAGTACATTAATGGTTTGCCACCAATCCATTACGGTCCATTTAGGCCTAAGGTTGGAATCATGGCCCACCTAGTTGTGAGTGACCTATTGATCTATCCTTTTTGCTTTAAGGAGCTTACCTACACATAGAGAGATCTTAGATTCTATCAAAAGAGGGTACCCTTTATATCTCTTGTTTGTTCAACCATATATCTTGTGTTCACCTAATTCTAAAGGACAAATAAAAGATGTAAAAATGGAAAGGATGACCCAAAAGTTATGGCGTACCCTAAGACATTGGGATGAAAAGAAAAGAAGTTCTCACATATAAGAGGCTTATACCAAAATCCAAATGTATATCTTAACTTGAAAGGTTCATAAGATCATAGTCTAGTTGCTACCGTAAGCTCAAAATCAAAAGGCCTCTTGAAAAAGAAAGTCTTGAGCCTAAAGTAACAAATATGCTATGGTCTTAGAATCCACGATCCTACAAAATCAATATGAATTTCCCTAATCTTAGGCCTCCTTATTGAATGTAAAGGCCTAAAATGATGAGAGATTCGTGGGCCTTGACAGGAAGGCCACAATATATTCTAGCTAGAAGGCTACTTCGAAAAAAGTGATAATGAATATAAGAAAAGAAGAGTCCAATGGTGATGAATACATTGTGGCCCATATTTGAGACAAAGGGTTGAAAATCTCTAAGCACATCCTAATAAAAGCCCATAAGTGTAAGATGAGAACTTTATTGTAAATGGATTAAGCCCTATTGAAACAAGGGGCAACGCTCATGAGAGGAAAGAGAGTGATTTTGTAATGGACTTTCATTAAGATGGACTTAAAGAATTTCTAAGAACATCTAAATAAAAGAAGCTTTTAATTGGGACATGGGCTTAATAAAAGTGGGACTTCTTTTTAGGCATCGATTGCACCATCGAAATCAAGTAAGCATGTCCCTACCTCAACTTGGGTTTGAGAGAGCAACGGAAGACGCTTGGTCAAGATTGATATCACACCTTAAGAAGAAATACTTCAAGAAGAGATATCTCAAGAAGAAATACCTCAAGAAATGGCTGCTCCAATTGATAACACACTTGCACAAAAGATACACAAAGCCTTGGAATATCAAGGTGAGGCTCTCAAAAAGATGGGAAGTCGTCTCTCCAAGCTAGATGAGAGCAAGATTAAGAATCCTGTACATGTGGAGATAAACGAGGAAGAAGAAAAGGAAGAATGGGATGAGAAGGATAAGGCTGATTATGATAGGAATAAACAATTTGAGAAGCTCACCGAGGATACCGTGGGTATGAAGGAAAAGATGGAGAAGATGCAACTAGCCTTTAGCAAGGCTTAAGGGATGGACGATTGTCTCTACAACATGGGTGGTCTAAACTCCAAGGCTTCTAATGCATTACCTTCCAAGTTTAAAATTTCTGATGCGGAAAAAGTTTAATGGGACTAGAGACCCAAAGCAACATGTTTGGAGATATATAAGCATAGCTGAAATGAAGGGGTTGGATGAGAAGCAAACTTTGCATGCATTCCCTCTTTCACTTACGGGAGGAGCATCGAGATGGTACTATAGCTTGGATCCAAGCAAAACCAAAGTATGGAATGAGCTAGTGAAATTATTTGTGGATCAATTCATCTTCAATACCATGACTGATGTAACTTTGAGAGATTTAGAGACCACTAAGCATGAAGTGGGGGAGGGGAAGGCTTCCAAAATGGTTAATAGGCCAAATGAGAAGGACCAAATCAATATGATTATCAAGAACTTGCTTCTGACATACAATAGTAGGCACTTGTCATCACTTATTAGTTCTTTTGGGAAATTGTGTGATTCTGGGAGATCAAGGATGTCATCAATAATGGACAATTAGAGAAAGGGTAAAATAAGCCTCCAATCAAGAAGACATATAGGGGAGGAGCACCCACTTCTAAAGCACCTAACCTTGTGAATGTGAGTGCTATCATACCCTAACAACCTCTAGCCTATCAAAGCTTCACAAAGAAATCCAGCCGAGATTTTTCCGACCTAGGAATGAACCTTGCCCAAGCATATGAGAACCTAACTTCCAAATGATTCCTCAAGCCTTTAGATCCCACACCAATGCCTAATACTGTACCTCCTTGTAGACACCTCATTATGTACCCGTTAATAAATTTTGGTCCCCGGCCCCAATATGAGCTTGAAATATGTCAACCAAGGATATTTAAAGAGTTCACAATAGTTTGGAAGTAATCACAACTCAAAAGTGCTCAAATCATGTTGAAAACGATTATAAAAAATTACCTTTACTCACTGTTTTGACCATAACTTTTGATCCACAAAGAATTTTTTAGTAAAGTTTGTTTCATTAGAAATTAGACATCCTTGGCTTTAATTTAAACATAAATTTTGCCTAATTTGGATGTATATTGAGTGAGTTATGGCTGTTTGAAGTTGGGCCATTAGAGTTGTTAGATTAAGGTTTCTGGGGAGCATGCGTGCGCATGGTCGGGACTTCCGTATGCAGGTCGATTTTCTGGGTTCCAAAAATTTATTTTTAAGGGCCCAAAACATCATGCTTTGATGTGGGTCGGACCACAAACCCTTAAGAATGTCCAAAGATCATTAAAAAGACCCAAAAACCCTAATTTCAACTTATAAATACTCATCTTATGTCTCTAATTAAAACCCTAGCTAGAGAGAATGTTTTTTTTGGCCTTCATATTCACTAAAAGCCTTTTTTTCTCTTTTCAAAACCCTAGGGCAGCACCTTAGAACGTTTTTTACTCATCATGTTATATTATTTTAGTTTTATATAAAGTTTAACATGTTTACTTATTTTATGTGTGTTTAGGATGTTTATTTGGTTTGCTAGTGGTTATTTATTTATGTTGATGCTTTTTTTTTTTCCTTTATGTTAGTTTAGTGTTTAGGGTTCTAACATGCTTATTTGATTGTATCTTTGAATGATTAAATCTGTAAAAATGTAATTTTTCGAATATGTGCTAAAGGATGCGTATGCATCTTTTGAGTATGCGTGCGCATGGTTCAACCATGCGTACGCATAGTTAAGTATGCATACACACCCTGAACCCAAATTAGGGCAAAATCTTGTTTTTATTTGTTTTAATCATTTTTCACACGTAATTTGATTATGTTTGACTATGTTTTAGGTTAATTATTGTGTTTAATTATTTTTCCATGTTTGTTTGAATCTTTTTGCCATGTTTGGTCTATTTTATAATCTTTCCTTATGTTTTTAATTGTTATCTTTTTATTTTTAGTATATGTTTGATTGTGTTTTATTTGTTTCCTTTTATATTGTGATGTAATCTTTAATATGTTGTGTGTGTTATTTCCTTAAGTTCATGATGTATGTTTAGGTTAAGGATTAGGGATCTCTTAATAAACTCTTTAATTAAATATGGCCTAGTAACACATAATGGAGGCCAGCCTACAAGCCGAGCGGTCTTAGGTGCCTAACACCTTCCCAAGCCGTACCCAAACTCAGGACCCATGATTTGGTATGCAGACCCATGCATGTAAGTGATTGGCCCAAAAGGCCCAACATGGTTCCTAGACCTAATCTAGGTGACGACTCATTTTTCTCTGCCACGGTCCACTTGGCCGAGGCGTACTCCCTTGCACCCACACTCCTACTTGGAACCTCAAAGAATATTGTCATTTCCATTAGAAATCTAGCCACAAGTCTGACAATTGCTTTCGCCTTAAGCATGAGATAAAAGACTTGATAGACAATGTACCTCTCCCGAACCCAAGCCCATGTGTCCGTTTGGGGTTTGCTAATGGCCTTTCTCACAAGCACCGCAATGCCCTCCTAGAAGCTTTGAATGGGAAAGAAGTGCCTATAGAGACTACGCCTCAAGAGGTTCTATCTCTCATGGGAGTTGAGGCCTCATCTCACCCTTTCCTCACCTTTTCCGATGAAGAACTTCCTCTCGAAGGAGCCACTCATACTAGACCTTTGCAAATCACTATCGAATGCATGGGTGCTAAGGTTCAAATGTTGATCCCAATTTGATTTGTATTATGGATTTGGGGCTTGTATGTTTTGTAGTTCTTGAATACTTATGTTTTGCAGTTCTTGAATACTCATCTTAGCACAGCTTGAATCAAATTTCTTGGTAGTATTTCAACAAAGGTATATAGCACATGTTGAGTAATATTTATTTAATTATTTTAAATGTTTTTTCAATACTTGTAAGTATTAGCATTTAATTCTATATTGGATTGTTGAGAATTGTTATTGTGTTGGGTTATTGAATTGTTATTGTAAGGATTCTCCTAATGTAAGGTTTGAGATGAGGGTCAATGGAACACCTCAACTTTAAATTTAGTGATTTCTCAAAGAACGTGGGGTTGTTTCTAATTGTTTGTCTCTTAGAGAAAGAATTGAGTTTTATAGCATGAAACTTTGATTTGAGGATAATAGCTATGTATTAGTATTGTTTAATTAGCTGATACAATTACTTCAAAAACATTTCCACTAATATAATTACTAAAGTCAGATTCAAATATGCCCTGAAATGGATCTATAAATTAACATACAAGAAATTAGATTTTTATTTTTCTATTTTTGGCAGGTTAAACATTATTTGTTTGTGGTCAGTTTGGATTTCTTTGGTAGAGGTGTGTGCTGGCTTGAGCATAGTAAGTAATTTCTTATTTAATTCTTGTAAAATTCTTTATTGTAATGTTGATAACTCGTTTGTGGTGGGTTGTTGAGTTGGAGCAAGCAGGTGGCTTGCATGGTGTTATAAGGTGATTTAAATTCATATTGGGAGTGTTTGTAATTATTTTTTGGAATTGTGGATGGATATTGTTGAGTTATATTTGTTTATTTGTTTTAATTGTTTTCAATACTTGTAAGCATTATATTATATATTGTGATATTGATAATTGTTATTGTATTGGGTTGTTATGTTGGAGCAAGCAGGTAGCTTGCATGGTGTTATAAGGTGGTTTAAATTAATATTGGGAGTGTTTCTTATTTTTTGGAATTGCGGATGGATATTGTTGAGTTACTTTTGTTTGGTTATATTAATGTATTTTTCAATACTTGTAAGCATTAAATATTGGGATGTTGATGATTGGTATTGTGGTGGGTTGTTGTGTTGGAGCAAGCGGGTGGCTTACATGATGTTATAAGGTGGTTTAAATTTATATTGGGAGTGTTTCTTATTTTTTGGAATTGTGGATGGATATTGTTGAGTTACTTTTGTTTGATTAATTATATTAACGAATTTTTTCAATACTTGTATGTGTTTTATATGGTGATGTTGATGATTGGTATTGTGGTGGGTTATTGAATTGGAGCAAGTGGGTGACTTGCATGGTATTATAAGGAGGTATAAATTGATTTTGGGAGTGTTTGATTGTTTTATGTATATTTGTTTAAGTATTAAAGTCTATATAGAGTTGTGCATTCATGAATGGGATAGGACTTTATGTAAGTAGCTTATAGACTTAGATGTTAGAATATATTATGCATGAGTTGTCATTATTTTGCTGAAGTAACATTCACCTTGCATTTGTAGTCAAACATGGATAAAATTTGGATGACAATGGGTAAGACACCTGATGGCAAATTACATCGTCCATATATTACTGGGGTCAATGCATTTATTAATTTTGCAAGGGCGGTTGTGGACTCGAGTGGCAATATTCTGTGCTTGTGTATTCACTGTGTGAATTGCTATTTAACATCTCTTCATATTGTGCGTATCCATTTGCTTCATCGTGGGATTATGCAATCTTACATTAAATGGTAAAATCATGGAGAACCTTGAGTATTGAACGAGAACATTCATGATAATGAAATATTGGATGGTGATCATATTGATGGTATCGATACCTTGGTGGGTGACCGAATTAGAGGGGAACCAAGAAATGCAAACCAAGATGAGGAAGTGCGTAATTTTGACAAATTTGAGGAAGATACAAAGCGTGAGTTGTATCCGGGTTGCGCTGATTATACTATATTGAAGTTTGTTATTGAGATGTTGAAAATATTGATAAATGTCTGGTGTGTGAGGAGCCTAGGTACAAGGATACACATGCCCAAGGTAAGAAGATTTTCATAAGGTATTGCGTTACTTCCCGTTGACACTGAGACTAAGGAGATTGTACATGTCAGGCTAAAGAGCTAAGGACATAAGATAGTTTATAGACAAACGTGTGGACGACGGGATAATGAGGCATCCGACTGATAGTGTGAGGAGTGGAAGGAGTTTGATTTGCAACATCCTGATTTTGCCCTCGAACCTCGCAATGTGAGGTTGGGGTTGGTTCCAGATGGATTCAACCCTTTTGGGAACATGAACAACAACTACAGTATGTGGTCTGTCATACTTATCTCCTATAACCTATTGCCTTGGTTCGTTATGAAAGAGCCATATTTTATGTTGTCCTTACTTATTCCTGGTCCTCATCAACCGGGAAATGAGATTGATATTTCCCTGAAACCATTGGTTGATGAGTTGAAGGAGTTGTGGGAAGGTGTAGAAACTTACGATGCCTATAGTAAAGAGCATTTCCAGATGTGTTATGGATTTGGTAACGTGTCTGGGTGGAGGACAAAAGGTTATCATTCTTGTTACACTTGCAACGATGAACCATATTCAAAAGCTTTGGAAAGTAAAATTGGATTCATTAACCATCGAGCTTATTTGCCTAGGGACCATCGTTGGCAACATAGTCGGTTGCATAATGGTTTATTGGAGAAACAGAAGAGATCTTTAGAGTTACTGGTGGGAAAATACAAGAGCAGCTAGATAGAATGCCAAATATAATTTTAGGAAAGCATCCAAGTAACAAGAAGATACAACTCATTGGGGAGCCAAATTGGTCAAAGGTAAGTATTTCGTACAAGTTACCATACTGAAAAAATAAGAAGCTTAAGCACAACATTGATGTCATGCATGTGGAGAAGAATATTAGTGAGAGTACTTATGGTACTTTGTTGGGCATTGAGGGGAAAAACAAGGACACAGACAAGGTACAGATAGACTTGCAAAATATGAACTTTAGGCACACGTTGCATTTGATACAACGTTCTAATGGATCATATGACAAGCCTCAGGCTTTTTTTTCATTAAAACCTGATGAAAGGGATGGTTTTTATGACTTTTTGAAATCAGTCAAGTATCCAGATGGCTATGCGGCAAACATATCAAGGCCGGTGAATGCGAAAAATAGTAGATTATTTGGTTTGAAAAGCCACGACTGTCATGTGCTATTACATCGGATTCTTCCAATTGGGTTGCGAGGATTTACAAATAAAGACATTAGTATTGTTTTGTTTGAGTTGGGCAACTTCTTCCAAGACTTATGCTTAAGGACCCTAAAGCAGAGTGAATTGGAGAAACTAGAAGAAAGTATAGTTCTCATACTATGCAAGCTTCGAGAGGTTCTTTTCTCTAGCATTCTTTGAAGTTATGCTCCATTTTGCTGTTCACTTGCCTCGAGAAGCGATTCTAGGAGGCCCACTACAATATCGGTGGATGTACCTAATTGAAAGGTAATTAGATCCTTTGATGCATCCATCAATTGTATCTTTCCCATATAATATAAAATATATAATTGATCATACTCCTAATACTTCTTCCTTGTAGGTACCATGGAAAATTGAAAAGATACGTTTCCAACCGAGCCCGACCAAAAGGTTCAATTGCAAAGGCTTACTATAAACTATAAACAATAAGCATATACTATAAACAATAAAAGTAAAGCTTAAAGAGTAAGGGAAGAGAGATGCAAACACAAGAAAACACTGAGACATGTTATCGAAGAGGAAATCGAAGTACTCGGTGAAAACCCTCTCCGCGGCCCTCGAAACCGAATCGATCCACTAGTGAATAAAGTTGGAGTACAAGGATATCGTAAAGACCTTCCAAGCCTAATCTACCTAATGTAATTAAGCCCTCCAAGTTCCGGCTACCAATGAACTTCTTTGAGCCATGTCTTCACTAGTTATCTGGATCCCGCAATTAGCTCCAAATTGCATCCGCCAATCGATGACTTCCTCCAATGCTTCCCACACACACCAAAACTTCTCTCAACACTCAGATTGGGTGAGGTAATTATTTGGGCTAAGAAACTCTCAAGGATTTGTAGTTGGAGAGGTAGGAGTAAAGGAAAACTAAGAGAATTTGTGTAGATGATTATGGATTTACAATCTCTAACTCTTAAGTGTTTTGCTAGGGTTTTCTCTCTAAAAGTCTCCTTACAATTTCGTGGGTTGTGGGCTTATATAGTGTTGGTAAAGAAATGAGAAAAATACTCTTTAAAAAGTTCTAGGCAGAGAGTTTCACGGGTCACTCGTGACTTGGCCGTGTCGCGAAGTGACTTGCGAAAACCAACTTGGCATAAATCCTTTTAGGTTCCAGCACTTCTCACGTGGCCTTTCACAGGTTGTCCATTTACGAGCTAATCGCGAACGTCACTGTCTTCACAATTCTTCACCAAAATCTCACACTCAACCCTTACATTAAATCCCACAAGCATACAAGGAAATGATTGAATAGAAATATAATCAAATTTGACATGGAATTAAAGCCAACAAAAACATAGTTGTAAATCACAACTTTACAATTTCCCCTTTTGGCTATTCCATGAGAAAACCCGTAAACAAACTCTAGACTTAAAACATGATTTTGGGAATGGAGGCAAAACTCACTCACACCTAAATCTAAAACCTATGAAGAACTTGTAACATATATACCTGTAACCTGAAACACTTGCACATAACAAATAACTCCATTAAGCTTGAGACAAGTAGAAATCAAGGCATGTATATAGAATAAGTAAAATGTGATCAAGTAAAATCATTTGAAATATAAACATATAGCATACCTTGATTAAACATAAACAGTCATTAAGAAATGACTACAATGAACATTTATCGAGTAAATGAACATTCGGACACGCATGCAATTTATGTGTAGTGTAAAAACTAATTGCATGTCCAACAAGCATATGATGCATTAAGGAAACTAAAGCAAGAGGCAATAGATAACTAAAAGCATCATAAAGGTTATAAAAACCAAGGTACAAAAGTACCAAAGAAAACTGATTTTTTAAACTAAAGTACTGAAAGCTTATAAAAAGTAATGTAAATAAAACTAATAAAACTACAAAACATGGTTAGAAACAGTTAGAACTTCTATCTTGTGTGGTTATGTGTTCCTTTGTATACCCACTGTGCTCCCCCTTTCCATATACTCTCCCCCTTACTATATGCTTCACTAGATATATTCACAAAAAAAACTTTCTCTCCCTTTTTGGCACAAATAACTAAAGGTCAATTTCAAGCTTGCACTGAATTTCATCCAACAACGTCTCAAGTTCGGTCAAGCAAAGCTGAACTTGATTGTTGTGAGAATACATGATAGACGCAATTCCAGAGATGTAGTCATGTAGATCTTCCATCATAGACATCATCTGATCCAACTGAGGGATAGATGATTAAGATATAGGCTGAGTATGAGAAGGCTGAGGCTCTGGAGTTCTAGGAGTTGATGCTTTTGCTTTAGGCTGTTGGGAGGAGCTAGTAGCAGTTGTGCACCTAGTGGGAGAGGCAAGAGAAAGAGTTTTTGAAACCCTCTTTGGAGGTTTGGTGGCACTCATCATTGCCCTTTCTGTAGATGAGTGAACTTTGCTGCTTTTCAAGGATTGCAAAGAAATTGGACCCTGACGAGGCACGACCGTTCCATTCTTGGGAGGATGAATGCCTTCAAGAAGCAAAATCTTCATAATGAGGTTACAGAAAGGAAGGCACGTCCTAGAAGCTGATCTGCCTGCTGTCTTTCCCAAAATCTGGAAAATGTGAATACAAATGTCAATTTGAAATCCATTTATAAAATCACAAAGGAATCATGCTTTTCCAAGGTTGATGAAGCCTGTGTTGGGCAAAGGGTACATATTTGAGTACATGATCAATGCAAGGGTCTTGATTTCAGGATAGAACCTTGTGGTGCCATCAGATGTACCGGTGGAGGAGACTTTAAGATCAGCTCCTAGAGTTTCAAAGATGAGATCAAGGGGTCCCAATCTGTCATCATATGGATGTACCGGGCGATTCATTTGAAGAATTTTTTCTAAGTAGTCCGATGTAATGATGAAGTCTTTTCCCCGAACCCAACACATCAATTAAGCTCCGATGAACCAAGCATTTGAGTAAAACTCTTTGATTAGCTCCTCATAAGGATCATCAAATGCCCCAAACAAATTAGCCCAATCTTTATCAGCAAAGATTCTTGGGATAAAGGTTGATCTCAACGAGTCAAACTTCACTGTTCTTTCCACCACAGAAGGTGCATTCTTGAAGAGATTGTTGAAAGTTTGGAAGTCCAACAAGGTCTTAAACCTCTTTCTATCAAAGGTAACCGACGCTTGTTGAGTCCTTTCTGATACTGGAGATAATGTGAGATCAATTACAGGTTCTTTTCCATGCAAGGACCTTTGAGACATCTGTAAGATAACCACACAAACACAAACCATACACACAATGGCAACAAACTTGATTAAACAAAAATCAAGTATAAACTCTAACAACAAAGTTAAAAGAGTAAAAACAAGAACACAACGACATGTTATAGATGCTAAAAGGTCTAAATAGACTAAAAGCATGAAATAATGCATGACATGTCAAGTGTGATAGGGTGTGTGCACATAGGGTGTATGAGCAATGCATGAACATGGCATGAACAGGCATACATGGGGCAAAGTGTGTAAAACACACTAACAATGATATAAACATGTTACAAACAAGTAAACATGGCAATCCCAAAGTTCGGTACTCATCGGAGTCCAAACGGGTGCAAAATGCCTAAGGGGCATTTTATCAAACACCTAAAATGCACAAACTAACCCTATATGATGGAAAATGCATGAACATGTGAAAATATGCCTTAACACAAGTTCCAAAATGCCACATGGGGCCAAAATTATCATAAACAACACAAATGGGACTAAGCCCAATCAACAAAAATGAAAAAATATTGACACAAAAGAAATTCTCCCAACCCCCATTCAAAGTAAACCCAACCCTAGGTTTTAAACATTCTAGAACTAAATCTAAGGAATTGAATGAGTAAAAGAGTTAGAAAATACCTTAGAGTAGTTCAAGAAAAGAAATCCAAGCAAGATTGGTTGAGTTTTGAAGGAAATATTGAGTTTTAGGGAGAGGGAGTCACGAGGAGCAAAAAGGCAATATTTTTGAAAACTGACATTTCGAGCCTTTTAAAAACTGTCTTTTTATGTATTTCGCGAGTCAGTGACTCGCGAGCCACTAGCAAGTTACTTGCGAAATGTATAAATGCACAGGGCAAAGTTTCGCGGGTCAGGTTTGAGTCGCGAGACTCTTTGCCTGAATTTGTGAGAAAATTGAAATTTCCTCAAATCTTTTCGTGACTTGGATGGGAGTGTATCCACTCACGAAGTGAGTCGTGAAACTGCCAAACAGCAAGTTTTTCTACACAAAAAATTTTGACATTTTGAGAAAAACTTTCAAAACAAGAGTGACAAAAACACTTCCAAAAACAAATAAAACACTCTAAAATATTTTTGGGTTTGATTAACACGCAATTGAGCATACACACATTACATTTAGACATGTACAATCACATAAATGAAATAGATATTCATTGAACATTAGAATTGTGTGTTGTGTGTAAGTATCAAGTATGAATTAGTCCATAGTCTAGTATATAGCGTCAATGATCAATTCAATCAAGTCATACACATATAACACGAAGTCAAGAGACCTATCTCACTAATAGAAATGAATGTATATGACTCCTTACCAAGTTTTTACTTGAATGAAAGCTTTTCAATTGGCTTCCATTTTTCATACTTTTTGATCAATACAACTCAATTTTTGAGCATTGATGCCATGAAATTTTTTATATTTCTTTGAAGAATAAGCCTTTGGCTTTGGCATTATACATTTTGAATACATTTTCGCTCCACCTTTTCCTAGTCTAACTAGTTTTCAAAGCAAGACTTTTTTAGCTCTTTCTCTTTTTAGAGATTGACATTTGAAGAGCTTTTTGACAGAAAATTAACTATGAGGAGATATATAAGATCAAGTTTACGCATACATCAAGATCAAACAAGACTATTGGCTAGACATTCATGACAAACTTGAAGATCTATTTACAACAATCAAACGTAGATTTCTAGAATTCACTCACATTCAATATAAGGACATACATAACAAGCTAAGCTTGTAAATACACTATGCCATTAGTACAAAGGTACTAGGCCAAATTCTACATGTGATATGACACAACACAAGCAATCAAACCTTTCGAATTTTTTTTTTCACTTTTTATGTAGTTTTGGATTTTTACTCACATAAAACAAAAGTAATAAAGTAAGATCAACAACAAACAAGCTTTTGAATAAAAATCAATTAAAAGAAACATGCTAGAGAAGTAGCATGACAACAAGAAGAATGCACATGATATCATGCAAGAAACTATGTCCCTAAAACACTGGAAATATTAATGCATGGACATGGTAGATGAATTATGCATGAGTACCTTTCTTCACCCATATTGCATGGGTGTTTTGGGTGAGGTCCTTAGAAGGTGGGGTACGTGCAACATAACTCTCAAACCTTAGGGTGAAGCTAGCTAGGCATGATGAAATGTTATTAAGCATTTCCATGACATCTCCAATGAGTTGACCTCCATTGTCTTCCTTAGCTTGCTTTCCTCTTAGCATTCCTCTTTCATTTCCTTGAGCACGCTGAAGATCGACTCTTTTAAGAGCATGAAGCTTAAAGCAATTTGGTCTTGTATGCCCACGAATGCCACAATGATGGCAAAAATGCTTCACTTGAGATCCCCTATGAGCCTTAGGTAGTGACTTCCCTTTTGCCTTAGTATTTGCCACAATGGCCTTCTTCTCAACGATATGAGTCTCAACCTTGGGCTTCTCCACAACCTTTGTCGATACAAATTTCATCTCTCTTTTTGGTTCATCACTTGAACTTCCTTCACCGGTGTAACCCAATTTGGTTTTGTCCAAAAAGGCCTTTTGAGATGAAAGTACGTTGTTAAGCTTCTTGGTTGTGATGCGCTCTACCTTTGCATTAGCTTGGATCACCTCTAGTTCGAGAAATTTGATCTTTGAATAAGCATTCAGCAGCTCCTCTTTCAAATTCTTGACTTCACATTTGGCATCCTTAAGTTGCACAAGAAAGGATTTATGGTCTTCTTCAATTCTCTTCATCTTCTTGACCGCACTTTTTGCTACTTTGGCATACTTGCTACAATCCTCAAGCAATGCATAAAAAACAACTTAAAGCTTCCTATCACCTTCATCAAGGTATTCTTCCTCATTCAATTCTCTTAAATCTCCCTTGAGTCCATGGAGGTAATTGCCATAAAAGCAAAATAGTTACCATCACCATCACAGCTATCATCTGAATCTAAGTTTGAGCTCTTAGAATCACTAAGGGTGGTTGTTAGCACCTTACCCTTCCCTCTCAAATAGTTAGGGCACTCCCTTTTCAAATGCCCATGCCTGTTGCATTCATAGCAAATGATTCCTTGGGATGGTGATGACTCTTTAGCATCCTTCTTCTTGAAATCTTTCTTTTCATTCTTGAAGGATGAAGATTTACCTTTGCCAAAAGACTTCCCATTATTCTTCATCTTCAGAAATTTATGAAAGTTCTTTGCATGGTAAGCCACCTCTTTCTCTACATCATCCTTATCTGAGAATTCACCGACTCTCTCATTTATAGTTTTAAGAGCAAGAGATTTGCTAGATTTGTGAGAAGGCAAGTCGAGCTCATAAGTTTGAAGGGAACCAACAAGTTCTTGAATCTTAATCTCATCCAAGTCTTTGCTTTCCTCAATGGCGGTGACTTTGGCTCGGAAGCTTTCGCGCAAAGATCTTAGGACTTTCCTTACTACCTTGGCATCCTCTATCTTTTCACCGAGATTAAGCTTGGTAATGACAATCTCGTTAAGTCTACCATAGAATGAGTCGAATGACTCATCTTCACTTCCTCAAAACGGGTAGAGAGCATTTGCAGTTTGGTGTCCTTGACCTTCTTGGTTCCCTTTTAGGTGGTCTCAAGAATTTTCCACGCCTCTAGGGTGGTCTTCATGCGAGAGATCTTGTGAAATTCGTCAATTGAAACACCACAGAAAATTGCATTAATAGCTTTGCTATTGGCATTTGCCAAAGCAATAGTGGCCTTGTCCCACTCGGCCTTAGGTATTGCCGGTCTCACCCAACCATTCTCAATGGAGTCCCAATTGGTCTCATCAATGGCACATAGAAAAGCACGCATGCGTATTTTCCAAAACGCGTAATTACTCCCATCAAAGAAGGGAGGAGCATTGAGGGATTGAGATCTATCCATCTCAAACAGGGTTTAGAATCACACAAGGATAATAAAATTCGACAAGTGTACATGCTCTAATACCAATTGAAAGCTCAAATAGTATGAAAACACTATTGCTTGTTTAGACCCCCAAATCAAAACTTATGGCTAGATTGCTTTTACCCTACTTAACTAAATACAGGATAAGAGTAAGTGTAACGTAATGAAACCAGAACAACTCTCTAAGGCATAAGCATATACTATAAACAATAAAAGTAAAACTTAAAGAGTAAGGGAAGAGAGATGCAAACTCAATATAACATCGATACGTGGTATTGAAGAGGAAACCGAAGTACTCAGCGAAAAACCTCTCCGCGACCCTTCAAGTTGAATCGATCTACTAGTGAGAAAATTAGAGTACAAGGATATCAAAAAGACCCTCCAAGCCTAATCTACCCAATGTACTTGAACCCTCCATGTACTCACCCAACCATACTTGAATTGAAGTACTCACCAATCCATGTCTTCACTAGTTATCCGGATCCTGCAATTAGCTCTAAATTGCATTTGCCAATCTATGGCTTCTTCCAATGCTTCCCACATGCACCAAAATTTCATTCAACACTCAAATTAGGTGAGGTAAGTGTTTGGGCTAAGAACCTCTCAAGGATTTGTAGTTGGAGAGGTAGGAGTAGAGGAAAACTAAGAGAATTTGTGTAGATGATTGTGGATTTACAGTCTCTAACTCTCAAGTGTTTTACTAGGGTTTTCTCTCTAAAAGTCTCCTTACAATTTCATTGGTAATGTGGGCTTATATAGTGTTGGTAAAGAAATGAGAAAAAAACTCTTTAAAAAGTTCCAGGCAGAGAGTTTCACAGGTCACATGCGACTTGGCCGAGTTGTGAAGTGACTCGCGAAAACCAGCCTGGCATAAGTCCTTTCAGCTTCCAGAATGTGCTTCTCACGTGGCCTTTCGTGGGTCTTCCAATCGTGAGCTAGTCGCTGTCAACATAAGGGGTCTTAGGAGTCGCCACCTAGTTATATGGGCTAGGAACCATGAATATAGCGTCCTTTCAAGAAAGGACCTTTGATCTTACTATTAGAGTATGAGTTCGGAGTTTAGGTACGCTTTTGGGAAGGTGTTAGGCACCTAAGATCACCGAACCCTAAGGTTGGCCTCCCATCATTGTGTCTTACGTCTTAACCTTATTAAAAGCATATTCAACACTTGACTCTATACTCACACACACATTAGCATACATCTAAGCATACAACATGGCATCTTTATCCCAAAACAACATACTTATCCATATACCCAAAAAAAAGAGAACCAAACATAAAAGATTAAACCGGGTACTCAAGGATTAAAATGTAGTAATCTTCAAAGTGGCAGTCTATATTCATGATTTTGTATTACTACGAATATTTTATGAAGGGGTTGCATGTACAATAAAGTCTTGAGATATAATTTATTAAGAAGGCCTAGAGTGCAATTATATTTATATAGTGGTATTAAATATAATTAATGGTAACTTTGGACGTGTCAAGAGTTGACAGAAAAGCCCAAGGCCCATTGGAGCTAGTGTCTTATTTCTTCCCTTTTGGTCCCACTCCAAGCCACATACTAAAGCCCAATTGGAAAGGCCCAAAAGGCTAGTCCAATTAGATAATCAGTTATAAGGAGAGAAACATACAGAATTTTGTAAAAGAATGAAATGATTTTGTATGTGAGTGTTGGACACTCTCTTATTCTCCCTTGAACATACATATATATACTGATTGAGAGACCATACTTCTTGGACACAAGTGGAATTGGAGTGAAGATTAAAAGTGTTCCCAAGTACTTCTAATCTTGGGTTTTGAATTTCACTGCACCAAGGTACACTCTCTTGTTCTTATATTCTGAAATTTACATAGTACATGTTATCAATTGCGAATGAAGTAGATCCATTAATTTTATGCTGCGTATGTTTTGTATGCGATACAAACATGTATTTTTCCAACAATTAGTATCAGAGCCAGGTTTTTAATTTTGAATCTGTATAACATGTTTTGTGAGTTTTGGAATTAGAGATAATAGTTTCATGTATTTTTCCAACAGTGTAAAATAAAGGAAGAACATTTGAAGCCTTATCAACAATACTTGGAGAACTTGACCAAGACCTTTGATAAGATTGAATACACAATCATTCCTAGAGCTTAAAATCAATTTACGGATGCCTTAGCCTTCATGGTTGAAATACCCGATGGAGTATGGACACGACCTTTGGAGATTGAACAGAGTTATGAGGATGTACACAAGAGGAAGACCGAAGCTTCAGTAATGGCTTTAGAGGAAGATAAAGTTTCGTGGTACTATGACATCATGAAGTTCTTGGAACTAGGGGCATATCCGGATGGTGCCGATAAGAGCGAGCATCGTTCCATTAGGATAATGGCAACCCAATACATCCTATGTGGAGGAAAACTCTATAGAAGGTCCTATTATGGTGTACACCTTCGTTGTTTGAAGAGAGAAGAAGCAGAAAGGGTAATGGAAGAAGTTCATCAAGGGGCTTGTGGCTTTCATATGAATGGGAGAATGTTAGCCAAGAAGATCCTGAGGATAGGGTACTACTGGAATACAATGGAGAGTGATTGTGTGGACTATGTGAAAAGTTTCCATGATTGTCAGACGCATGCCAACTTGAACCATGTACCGCCTAGTGAGTTTTATAGCATGACCTCTCCATGGCCATTCGTGGTTTGGGGAATAGATGTGATTGGAAGGATAGCTCCTAAGGCTTCAAGCGGGCATGAATACATTTTAGTGGCAATCGACTATTTCACCAAGTGGGTGGAGGCAGCCTTCTATTCTGTGTTGAAGGCTAAGCATGTGGCTCCGTTCTTAGAAAACAACATCATATGTCGGTTTAGGGTACCCCAAGAGATCATTTCTAATAATGGTTCCTTCTTTGAAGGTGAAGTCTGAAGGGTCATGGAAGAATATGGCATTGAGCATCACAAGTCTTCACCATATCGACCACAAGCTAATGGGGTCGTAGAAGCAGCCAATAAGAATGTGAAGAACATCCTAGCTATTGAGGTGGAGGTACAATCTTTGAGGGTGTTAGTAGAAACTAAGGTCCTAGAAGAGGATTGGGCTAAGGCGAGATATGAACAATTGGATTTGATAGATGAGAAGAGGGCTAGGGCACAATACCATGCACAAGGGTACCAAAAAAGAATTGCTAGAGCATTCAACAAGAAAGTGAAACCGAGAAACCTTAAAGAAGGGGACTTGGTCCTAAAGGTGCTTAGAGATGAGACTTTTGATCTAAGAGGAAAGATGAAGCCCAAGTGGTCTAGGCCTTTTATCATTAAGAAGATCATGTTTGGAGGTGCTGCAAGAATCACAGATTTAGATGGGGAAGAGATGCTTCGCCCCATTAACATGGACAGACTCCAAAAATACCACATTTAAAAGAAAAAAAGCCTGCTAGGTTGAAAACCCGAAAGGGTGGCCTAGGCAAAAATTAGGGCAAAAGAACCCCGCTAGATTGAAAACGTGAAAGGTTGATCTAGGCAAAAGTTAGGAGAAAAGACCATGGGCATGGCGAAAATTCCTCAAAGGACGTCATGGGAAAAAATTACATGGCAAAGGAAAAAGAATAGAAAAGGAAAAAATAATAAATAAATGAGATAACAATAAGCAAAAATAATGAAAAGGAAATTCTCTCATTGCTCAAATTAAAAGATATTAAGCTTGTTTTCATAGGGGATTTGGAACATTCCAATCCTTTATTAAATTCAAAAACAAAAACATAAGAATCATAAAAGTGCAGGAAAGTAAATTATGGGACCCTTTATGGTGGTCACTCAGTCCTCCTTGCCTTCTTGCTAGTCCTCATATAAGCTTGCTCATCCCTCAGAATCCACTTCATGTCATCCTCCAACCATTGCTTGTAGCTTGTAGTGGGGTAGATGTATTTGGGAGGAACAATGTCTTTCATCACCCTACAACGTGGCCAAGCTTCACTAATCCTGCCTAAGATCATATTGGTGAACATCGCGGTGTGGAAGGCACCCTCATCATTAGGAGCTCCTTGACGCTCTCCAAATTGCCTTGAGATACGACAAGTGGAGTAGTAAGAACAGCATCGAAGCCCAACTAAAGCACACAACGATCCTTGCAGCAACAATGGACCATGCTTGAGATATGCCACCATTCCACAACCTACTGAATGTTGATCTCCTTAAGGCGACCCATGAGCTCTATGTACACTTCAAAGCCCATGACATTCTGAAGTCGACGGTGCCTAAGATGCCTCGGAAGGTAGGTGCTGAGGGGCATAGTAAGAGGTTTAAGCAACCGAAGCCACTCTATTTGGAAAAAAAAAAAAAAAAAAAAGGTGGAGAGCATGAGTGAGAAAAAAGAAATAAAAAAATAATGATGAAAGACGATGTAAGGTGCCTCGATGGGTTGAAAATCGAAAGGCAATCCATGCAAAACTGGAGGAATCCCGCTAGGTTGAGAACCTAGGCAAAAGTTAGGGATTATACCTGAAGAAGAAGAGGACTTCCCGTAAAAAAGCTTCCTTCCTTCCTCTGAAAGCATCCAAACCATTGAGGGTCTCCACCAAGATCAAGCTCACTAGATTACCTTTCTTTAGCTCATAAGCCACCATGCACATCTGAAGGTCCACACAATATGACTTTTGAACCAAGAAATACCTTGTAAGGGCACATAAGCAAAAGGCACGAAGGTAGTACAATCGGGGCCTCTCACCCTTAAGAAGGCCCGAACTAGAAAAGTAATCAAAGACCAGCCTAAGGTTAAGTTTGCCAAAGACACACCATCTATTGGCTGTGGTTTCAGGGACACCCAACACAACTCACAGCAAGGAATGAAGATCCTTACCCATGGTAGGAAAGATGAGATCATCAATCTCTAGTTCACCCATAATGGCAGCAAATTTCTTGATAGTGGGGCATAATTCTATTCCGTAGAATCAGTATACATGCCGAGAAGGAACCCAATAGTTGGTAGCAGCATGAAGAAGAGGCTTATCCACCCTAATTTGATGGTATAGGAAGATGCAAGAAAGGCCATAAGGAGCAACAGAATCCTTGAAATCGAGACCAAGCTTCCTAATTCAAGTGGAGACATCAAGAGGAGAGTTTTCTACCATTGGGAGACCTTAAAAAAGTGTTCTCTGGGTTGGAAATGCATAGATGAGGGTTTTGGACCCAAACGACTACTTTTATACCGAAGTAAGTCGGCTAGGGTTTTTCTGATTCACGGCCCACGTACGCAAAGTCAACCCTGCGTACTCAAAGTCAAAGTTGCATACACAGGCTCATCTCCACATGCGTATGGCACTTGGCAGAAGCCCATGTTCCCCTATTTTGAGCAGAGTTTTCCTACTCCTAGGGTTCCCATGACCTAAGGAATCATTCAAGACACATTCCAAGCACAAGATTGCAAGCATCAAACGAGCAAAGTTGTATAGAAACATATGATTTATCATTAAGTGCTAAGTTCCAATCAAAGGCATAAATGTAAAAAGATGTTCTTAAATACAATCCTTTGTCTTAAAATTAATCCAAATGTTTGCTAAGGGAAATGAAAAACATTAAAAGCAGAAAGAAAAGAAAAAAAGCTGTGTTATGTGCCTATATGTGTTGTAACTGCAGGAAATCAGTGATGCCGTCTCTTCCTCAGTTGGTAGCTAGGGGTCGCCTCCGAGTCCTCCTCCTCACCGCCATCATCATTATCACCGCCGGCTGCATGGGCCGCTCCTTCAGGACCATATAACTCCCTCGAGTAGTTGGTCACCTCCAACTTGAGATTCCCGGCCAATCATACCAACTCCTCATGCTCTCGGATAGTGGGCTGCAATTTGAAAAAAGAAGGGTTAGTGACTAAAACAAGAAGAGAAATTTGGCAAAAATAAGAAGAGAGGACAAAGGGAAGAAAGAACTCACCACTCGAGTGTTGGGAGGGAAAGGATAGCCCATGACATTAGGGTTATGGGGCACGGCACGCTCCCAAGCAAAGCCATCCGAGCCATAAGCATAGACTGTCCAAGGGATATATGGAGGATCAATGGGCTCACCGGCAGTGGGACCCCCCTATTGCAATTTCCCATATTAGAAGTAATGACAAACAAAGAAAAAAGAGAGAGAAGAAGCGCAAGAGATTAGCATATACCTAAACAGTAAGAGAAGGCATGAGGCGAGTGATGTTGAACTCCTCATAGTCCAACCCCTCAAGAAGCCGCTTGACATATGAGACACCACTCCCCTATGAGTTGTATTCAGCATCAGTCATGTAGTGTGGGCCATGCATGAACTCAGGAGGGTCCATTGAAATCTGTGGATTATCCCTACCCACCGACTGGCACCACACCCTCTCTGCCAAGTATAGCGCCCTCAAGCCCGCTCCTTCAAAGGGTCGAGTGATCTCTGAAGTAATGAGAGCAGCAGGCTCTAGGTCTCGAGAAGCAGGAATGGGCTGGCCGGCCCATGGAGCCTAGTTGACCTACAATGACACAAGGTTGGAAGAAGGAAATACATGAAGAAGCATGAAAATATAGAACCCTTGAACTTACCTCATCCGAAGTCAACTTTGCAAGATGTGCCCTCACTTGAGGAAAATCCCTCAGAACTAGGACGGTGCCTGGAGTTCTGAGGCCATACCTAACCACTTACAACTACGAAAAAGAAACACAAGCTGCAGGTTAGATGCAAGATGGCAGTATGCAAGATGACAAATGCAAGATGATAATTTTCAAGATAGTATAGTTTGCAAGATTACAAGCTACAGATGAAAGTGTAAAGAGAATTGACCTCAAGGAGCTTCCAAGGCCCCACAAGTTGCCACAAAGAGCCCCGGCTGAGAGTGTCGAGGGTGGAGTAAAGATAAGCAAGACATGCTTGTGTTAGGGTTTGTGCCCTAAAAATCCAATTCAAATTGGCATGTCATAAATAATTAAATTGTTTAATTATGTGAGACTATCTATAAATGAACTAATGAGACATTATCTTAGTCCATGAGATGCATAGTATGTGATTTATATGATTTAGTCACAGAAGATATAAATCACAAGTTCTTTGTAAACTCAGAATTTTAGTTCGTAGTCGGTGATGAAATTGGGCGTTTCATCTGCGAAAACTATAACATATCAACTAAGATGATTTGTCTTGATCATGGAAGTGGAGACTTCTAGTTGGTATGTTGATATGTTTTAAGAGTTAGGACATATTGAACTGGACCGCTGTGAGATTTATTATTCTCCTAACGACTGTCAAATGAATAATAAATCTCACGACTTCTATTTACATCAACTCTAAATCCTGAGAGAATAATGGACCTGATCATGAGGTGTAGGTTGCTTTGATATATCAAGAGTGAGATCTATAAGTTACGATCAAAACCTCAGTATATTGGGCAGCCGCATTTAATGTGGATGGAACATATATTCTTAAGATGGAATTCATAATCTCTTAACGGAGATATAAAATATTCCCTTGAGATAAGTTTAATGGGTTTGGTTATTCAGAGTGTTGGGCCCGACCACTTTAGTAAGGAGTTACTAAAGTATATATTTATGAAATTGGATTTCATAAATATATGATGAATAACATTAAGGATTAAATCGGGTACTCAAGGATTAAGATGTAGTAATCTTCAAAGTGGCAGTCTACATTCATGACTTTGTATTACTACGAATATTTTATTGAAAGGGTTGCATGTATAATAAAGTCTTGGGATATAATTTAGTCTTGGGATATAATTTTGAAATAAGGCCTAGAGTGCAATTATATTCATATAGTGGTATTGAATATAATTAATGGTAATTTTGGACTTGTCAAGAGTTGACAGAAAAACCCAAGGCCCATTAGAGCTAGAGACTTATTTGTTCCCTTTTGGTCCCACTCCAAGACACCTACTAAAGCCCAATTGGAATGGCCCAAAAGGCTAGCCCAATTAGATAACCAGTTATATATATAAGTAGATAAACATACAGATTTTGATAAGAGACCTTATATAGTGGTTTTCATTAAGATATGAATTTGATCCTCGGTTCTACGTAGAGGCAATAGATGATATGAATATTTATTATTGGATCAATGTTATGTGAATAGAATTAGATTCTATTTAAAGTCTAGAACTTGTAGAGGCGCCTAGTGGCATTGAGCCTATTATTCTCAAATAGGTCTACAAGTAAATGAGATTGATAGATTTGAAGGTGCAAACCTTCAAAGTCAAGACTAGTGGCGAAATGATTTATTCAGAAAGAAATGGTTCGATTATGAAAAGATTTTTTCATCAATAGTCAAGTTTGACTCTATCTAGATTCTCTTATCCATTATATTTCATTTGGATGAAATATGACAATGGATATCAAGAAAGCTTCTTTTAGTAGCAATATTAAGGAAGACATCTATATGATGTAACTAGACTTGTACATAGCAAAGAATCAGTAGTGTTTAGCATGCAAGTTGCTTAAATTCCATTTATGGACTAAAGCAAGCGTATGTATAATAAAATATCTTATTTGATCAAGAAATCAAATTCTTTGATTTTGATCAAGAATTAAAAGACCATATGTGTGTAAAAGCTATATAGAATAATAAATTTCTGAAAATTCAAATAGCGTATAAAACACTATGAACGTTTAGACCTCCAATTTACAAATTACCAATTCAAGCTTATTATCAAACAATATATGTGCGGAACATGAACATAAGCTAAAACAGAATTGATAAACAATCTTAACCAAATAAAATCACATCCACAGCAGAAATTAAATGGCAAAGGTTAAGGAAAGAGAGATGCAAACACAAGGACAACACAGCGATGTGTTATCAAAGAGGAAACCGAAGTTCTCGGCGTAAAACCTCTCCATCACCCTCCAGGCGGTAAATAATCCACTAAAGAATGTAACTGGGATACATGAACAGTAGAAGACCCTCCAAACCTAATTTACCCAGTGTACCTAAGCCCTCTAAGCTTCTATTCCAATGAGGTTGCACCGAACCTATTTCTTCTTTAGCTTATCGGATTCCGCTATAGCCCATAGCATCAACCAATAACCATTGGTTCCTTCCTAACTGCTTCCCAAAGCACCAAAAAGTCTTCTCACTGATATGGGTATGGTGAGAAAATGATTTGGTTAAGAACCTCTCAAGGATGTAACAATGGAGAGGGTGAGAGTAGAGGAATTTGAAGAGTCTCTATGTAAAGATTGTGGATGAGTCAATCTTGTTTTTCTCTAGGGTTTCTCTCTCAATATTCTCTCTAGAAGCTCTCTACATTTCATGGGTATAAGGGGTATTTATATTGGTGTGAAAATGGAATGTGAAGAGTCAGTTTTTCCAAAACAGAGCTAGCTGGCGGCTTGGCCTCGCAACTTGACTGAGCCGCGAATTCAAGCCGCGAGGTAACTTAATGGCCAGTCTGTACTTTTTGTCTTGTAGTGCTCCAACTGGCATGACGCTTCAACTTCTGGCATGCTTGGCATGTGTGCAACTTCTGGCGGCTTGCAAGCCGCCAGCAACCCGTAAGATCCAGTCGCGAGACCCTACTTCTTTACACAATCTTGAACATTTCTTCACACTCTCTTACACACTACCCTTACATGATTCCCACCTAAATACAGGGTTATTAATTGCTAAAATACAAGCAAATTTGGCACGGAATAAAGTCAAGAGAATGGTTGATTAAATTCAACCTTACAATTTCTTAATGTATGTTGATGACATTCTAATCATTTAGGATGATGTGGAGTTATTGTCATCAATAGAGTTTTTCTTGTCTAATCCAGTTTGATATAAAGCACTTGGGAAAGACTAGTCACATCCTAAGAATTAAACTTTGTTGAAATTCAGAAATTAGGATGTTGGATCTATCTCAAAATGTTTAAATAGATTAGATTTTAGCCAAGTATAGCATGTAATACTTCAAGAAAGGATTCTTTCCTTTTAAGTTTGAAGTTCCTTTATAAAGGACTATAGTCCTAAGACATATAAAAGGAAAAGCATATTAAGACGGTTCCTAATATTATATCAATGTGAAGTCTTTATGCTATGCTATATACTAGGCTAAATATCTGTTTTGCGGTGGGCATGGTAAGCAAATATCAATTGAATCAAAGATCACTTAATTTAGTGGGAGTAAAGCATATACTCAAATATTTTAGGAAAATGAGGGATTATATGCTTGTCCACAAAAATGAGGTTTTGATAGATACTGGATGTACAAATACTGACTTGTAGTTTGATTGTGATTCATGAAGTTTGTTAGGATTAATGGGACATTATCTTAGTCCATTAATTTGATATGCACTAAAATCCAATTTATTGGCATGTCATAAATAATTAAATTGTTTAATTATATGAGACTATCTATAAATGAACTAATGAGACATTATCTTAGTCCATGAGATGCATAAGTATGTGATTTATATGAAAAGTCACAGAAGATGTAAATCACAAGTTCTTTGTAAACTCAGAATTTTAGTTCGTAGTCGGTGATGAAATTGGGCATTTCATCTGTGAAGACTATAACATATTAACTAAGATGATTTGTCTTGATCATGGAAGTGAAGACTTCTAGTTGATATGTTGATATATTTTAAGAGTTAAAACATATTGAACTGGACGGCTGTGAGATTTATTATTCTCCTAACGACTATCAAATGAATAATAAATCTCACGACTTCTATTTACATCAACTCTAAATCCTGAGAGAATAATGGACCTGATCATGAGGTATAGGTTGATTTGATATATCAAGAGTGAGATCTATAAGTTACGATCAAAATCTCAGTATGTTGGGCAGCTGCATTTAATGTGGATGGAACATATATTCTCAAGATGGAATTCATAATCTCTTAACAGAGATATAAAATATTCCCTTGAGATAAGTTTAATGGGTTTGGTTATTCAGAGTGTTGGGCCAACCACTTTAGTAAGGAGTTACTAAAGTATGTATTTATGAAATTGGATTTCATAAATATATGATGAATAACATTAAGGATTAAATCGGGTACTCAAGGATTAAAATGTAGTAATCTTCAAAGTGGCAGTCTACATTCATGACTTTGTATTACTACGAATATTTTAATGAAGGGGTTGCATGTATAATAAAGTCTTGGGATATAATTTAGAAATAAGGCCTAGAGTGCAATTATATTCATATAGTGGTATTGAATATAATTAATGGTAATTTTGGACTTGTCAAGAGTTGACAGAAAAGCCCAAGGCCCATTGGAGCTAGAATCTTATTTGTTCCCTTTTGGTCCCACTACAAGCCACATACTAGAGCCCAATTGGAATGGTTCAAAAGGCTAGCCCAATTAGATAATCAGTTATATATATAAGGAGAGAAACATACAGAATTTCATTAAGGTTTTCATAAGACTTTCATAGTGGTTTTCATTAAGATCACATAAAGAATGAAATGGTTTTGTATGGGAGTGTTGGACACTCTCCTATTCTCTACTTGGAAACCAATTGAGAGACCACACTTCTTGGGCATAAAGTGGAATTGGAGTGAAGATTAAAAGTGTTCACAAGTATTTCTAATTTTTGTTTTGAATTTCACTGCATCAAGGTACGCTTTCTTGTTCTTAAATTCTGAAACTTACATAGTACATGTTATCAATTGCGAATGAAGTAGATCCGTTAATTTTCCGCTGCATATGTTTTGTATGTGATACAAACATGTATTTTTCCAACAAATGGTATCAGAACGGTCTTCAATTTCGAATCTATATAACATGTTTTGTGAGTTTTGGAATTAGAGATAATAGTTTCATGATTTTAGAATTCCTTCTAGAATTTCAGTTTTGATAATAGCATCAATGGAATTTCAGTTTTGATATCAAATTCCTTCTATTATGTTCATATGGTGGTTGCTTATTCATGAAAACCGTTGAAAACTATTCTAGATTTTCCCTTCAAAAACTGAAAACACAGGTTTTTCACGAGTTAGCTTCTCGCGAAATTACTCGCGAAAAATGCCTCTGAAGCACAAAACTTTTCGCGGGTAAGCTTTATTAGCGAAACAGTCGCGAGACAGTAGCGAAAGATTCTATCTGAATTTTGTGTTTTCACAAAACTTTTTGCGGTTAAGCTTTATTAGCAAAACAGTCGCAGTCGCGAAAGTTTCTATGTGAATTTTGTGTTTTTACCAATTTTCCTTAACTCATTTTCGCGAGAAGAGCTTAGTCGCGAGATTCTCACGAAAATGCCACTGAAGGGAATTTTGAATTTGTTCTAAGTGTTTTCTAATTACACTTGGTTTTATATATATTGATTAGTTTTATAATCCTTAAAAGTTAAGGAAATTTATTAATCATTATTTAACTAAAAGACCTAATGAGATCAAAGATGTTAGTTAAATAGAACTCTTAATCCTAAATTATTTTATGATTAAAAGTCCTTAATTTATTTTAATTAGAGGTTTTTAATGAGATTAAAATTCTAATTAAAGTTAAATAGTTTCTAATGTGATTAGAATACTTTATCTAGTAAATTAAGGATATAGTTCTTTATAACTAATTTTTGATTCATTAGTGTTTAAGGAATTCTAAATAGTTTAGGACTTCCATTTTAGTTAGTGATTCTAATGAGATTAGAGTCTTTATCAAGTGCAAGGTTATTAGTTGTGATGAGATCACAATTATTTAAAGAAAAACCCAAATAATGAGTGGGAGTGCTGAAATAACCCTTTTGTTAAGTTTATTGTAATGTGAATAGATACCTTGTCTTGACTTCGAGTCTTGCATTCCATGTGGAGGGTATTTACTTCACGGATTACAAGGTTAAACTTCTTTGTGATAGCGCGAATGTTCATTACGCTATAGTGACGTGACTTAGTTACATCACATTGAATTTAAACAATTAAACACATTTGATGTGTAGGGTTAAAATTGTGATTAGATCACAATGATTTCATGACAGTCCACTTGTTTTTAAATTTCTAGTGGGAGAGAGATACAAGGGTTGGATCTCACGGCCTCTATTGTCGGGTCATAGTGGTGTGGGGTAAACATTTCGTCTTGGCCTCAAGCCTTGCGTTCCATGCGGAGGATGTTTATTTCATGGTACTACAAGATTAAACTTCCCGGTTTATAGTGGTGTGGGCAAGCACCTCGTCTTGACCTTGAGCCTTGCGTTCCATGCGGAGGGTGTTTTTGCATCATGGTACTACAAGATTAGACCTTACAAGGGTAGAGTTATGTGGCTACACATGGTTCTAGGCAATGGCATACATTAGACTAAGTTTGATAGTATCCTCTATGCTGAATTCTTGCTATTATTACTTAAAGGCCAAAGGAAGAACGACAAATTTTTTTGTTTGGTAAGAGTTACCATGATAACATTAATAATGAAAAAAATTCTTGCCTAATCATAGTGGTTGGTATTCACTCTATGTTGAGGAATATTAATTGCAGGATTAGGTTGTCGTTGCCCCTAGTATAGTATGTTTTTCGGGTTTCATTCTATATGGTTATGGATGAAAAATATAATGTCCCTGTAATTATGTTCATAGTCTCAAAATAAAGTTGTCATAAATTTTGTTCTCTAGCTACTATTTTAAATGAATTACATTAACTAAGAAATAATTTTGGACATGATGCTTAAAGGAGCTGAAATACATAAATATATTTCAATTCAACATTGTCATAATTTCCTATGCATGATGCATTGATGGAAGATAGCTTATGATATGATCATAGTTTCCATTGAAATGCTAAAATGTTTCTTTGGCTTTTATCTCAATTGTGCTACAGCATGAGATGCAAGAGTTAGTACTAGATTTAGACTTTATATTAAGTCTAAATGAGATGTTTATACGATATTCGATATAAATCATATTGAGTGCTAAGGAAAGCTTAAGGAGTTCCAATTCTTTGTCATTTTATGAAAATATTTTATTTTTAAAATTGAATTGGAATTCTTGGATGTAGAGATTAAATGTTAATCTCATTTGGATATGATTCACAAGTCCTTGTTAGAATCATTTGATCAATTCAGATTGTCTTGAAAATAAATTTTTTTTATATTATCTGAATTAATGAGTGAGTTCTACGCAACGGAAGACATCCTAAAAGTTAAGGCTAGGATTAATATGATTTAATTCAAATTCTTAGCTTGAACCGAAAGGTAAGGGTGGTAAGAAAAAGAATTATAATACCAAAACAGTTGGGCAAGCTAGTTGCCCTAGTAGTTGCCAAAAGGAAATTAGACTCAAAAGTATGACCAAAAGGAAAGTGTTTCTGTTTTGGTAAAGTTAAGCATTGTCCATAATTGTTTTCTAGATGGAAATTTACATGTTTTACTTTTTAAAGAAAAAGTTTTCATCCTTTGGTATTGTATGTTTTGGCACTTATCTAGATCTTATTAATCTAAATGTTATTCAAGATTAGTGAAAGATGGGTTTTTAGAACCATTATTTTGTTATATTCCCAATCTATAAATTCTATTTAGAGGACAATATGATCTAGGGCTCCTTTATTGTAAAAGAATAAATGGACTTCTTTAAGTTAGTGCACACATGAAGAAGGAATAAAACTCTTTTAGAAATAGTAAAGTACATGATAAGTATTTCCATTTGCTTGTTTCTTTTGGAGATATTCTCTAATAATTACTACACATTTTCTAAATTTGATTTCAAAAGTTTATTCCTAGGACATTTGTCAAATTGTGGATTGGGTGAAAACCTAGTATATGATACTTCCACTTTTGGAAATGTCCAACATTTGTGCTAGAAAGGAAGTCTAACAAATTGAAATCAAAAGATAGAAAAATGTGTGTTTTATGATGGGTATCCAAAATGAATTGCAAAAGATTGTTTTGGTAGTTATAAAGAATACAAGATGTTTGTAAAGTACAAATACAAAGTTCTTGATGATGACTATGTGAATAATCTTAAAGCAAATCATAGATTGTTCAAGAAGAAAAATGTCAGTATTTGTTGTAGGACAACTATAAAATACATTTAGAAATGAGATGGTTGTATTAGATACACCACAAGACATTATTCTGTAGATAACTATTACACCAGTATAATATCGTAGTGGGAGGGTTATCAAATAAATTCATACTTTTGGAATAAACTTTTGAAGTCATTCCACAAGGATATGAATAAATATCTTCGGTCCTACGTAAAGGCAATAGATGATATGAATATGAATTACTGGATCAAGGTTATGTGAATAGAATTAGATTCTATTTAAAGTCTAGAACTTGTAGAGGCACCTAATAGCATTAAGTCTATTGTTCTCAAATAGGTCTACAAGAAAATGAGATTGATAGATTTGAAAGTGCAAACCTTCAAAGTCAAGACTAGTAGCGAAAAGATCTATTCAGAAAGAAATGGTTCGACTATGAAAAGATTTTTTCACCAATAGTCAAGTTTGACTCTATCTAGATTCTCTTATCCATTATATTTCATTTGGATAAAATATGGCAATGGACATCAAGAAAGCTTCTTTTAGTAGCAATCTTGAAGAAGACATCTATATGATGTAACTAGACTTGTACATAGCAAAGAAACGATAGTGTTTAGTATGCAAGTTGCTTAAATTCCATTTAAGGATTAAAGCAAGCATCTGAATCATAAAATATCATCTTTGATCAAGAAATCAAATAGTTTGATTTTGATCAAGTTTCAAAAGGCCTTATGTGTGTAAAAGCTATATAAAATAATAAATTCCTTAATGTATGTTGATGACATTCTAATCATTTAGAATGGTGTAGAGTTGTTGTCATCAATAAATTTTTTGGTTGTCTAATCCAGTTTGATATAAAGTACTTTGTTAAAATTTGTTAAAAAAAAAAAAAAAAACTGGTCACATCCTAAGAATTAAACTTTGTTAAAATTCAGAAATTAGGATGTTAGGTCTATCTCAAACTGCTTAAATAGATTAGATTCTAGCCAAATATAGCATGCAATACTTCAAGAAATGATTCTTTCCTTTTAAATTTGAAGTTCCTTTATAAAAGACTATGGTCCTAAGACATATAAAATAAAGAGCATATTAAAACGGTTCCTAATACCAAATCAATAGGAAGTTTTTATGCTATGCTACATACTAGGCTAAATATCTATTTTGCGGTGGGCATTGTAAGCAAATATCAATTGAATCAAAGATCACTTAATTTAGTGGGAGTAAAGCATGTACTTAAATATCTTAGGATAATGAGGGATTATATGCTTGTCCACAAAAGTGAAGTTTTGATGTTTACTGGATGTACAAATACTGACTTGTAGTTTGATTGTGAATCATGAAGTTGGACTTCAAAATATGTGTTCATCCAAGTGGTGAAGATACACGTTAAGTGTAAGTATTATCTCATTAGAGAGATATGAATACTTGAGTAGTAGTAGAAAATATAATTTATGCAATAAATCTGGCTGAAACTTGTTTCCAAACCTTGCCTTAGAGTAACTATAAAATACTCTAAAGAGAGATAAGTATCGGATATATGATAAATTGTCTTGGAGGGCAAGTGGGAGATTGTTGGGGTTTATGCCCTAAAATCCAATTTATTGGCATGTCATAAATAATTAAATTGTTTAATTATATGAGACTATCTATAAATAAACTAATGGAACATTATCTTAGTCCATGAGATGCATAGTATGTGATTTATGTGAAAAGTCACAGAAGATATAAATCACAAGTTCTTTGTAAACTCAAAATTTTAGTTCGTAGTCGGTGATGAAATTGGGCATTTCATCTGCGAAGACTATAACATATCAACTAAGATGATTCGTCTTGATCATGGAAGTGAAAACTTCTAATTGATATGTTGATATATTTTAAGAGTTAAGACATATTGAACTGGACCGCTGTGAGATTTATTATTCTCCTAATGACTGTTAAATGAATAATAAATCTCACGACTTCTATTTACATCAACTCTAAATCCTGAGAGAATAATGGACCTGATTATGAGGTGTAGGTTGCTTTGATATATCAGGAGTGAGATCTATAAGTTACGATCAAAACCTCAGTATGTTGGGCAGCCGCATTTAATGTTGATGGAATATATATTCTCAAGATAGAATTCATAATCTCTTAACAGAGATATAAAATATTCCCTTGAGATAAGTTTAATGGGTTTGGTTATTCAGAGTGTTGGGCCCAACAACTTTAGTAAGGAGTTACTAAAGTATATATTTATGAAATTGGATTTCATAAATATATGATGAATAATATTAAGGGTTAAACCGGGTACTCAAGGATTAAGATGTAGTAATCTTCAAAGTGGTAGTCTATATTCATGACTTTGTATTACTACGAATATTTTAATGAAGGGGTTGCATATATAATAAAGTCTTGGGATATAATTTATTAATAAGGTCTAGAGTGCAAATATATTCTTATAGTGGTATTGAATATAATTAATGGTAACTTTGGACTTGTCAAGAGTTGACAGAAAAGTCCAAGGCCCATTGGAGTTAGAGTCTTATTTGTTCCCTTTTGGTCCCACTCTAAGCCACATACTATAGCCCAATTGGAATGGCCTAAAAGGCTAGCCCAATTAGATAATCAGTTATATATATATAAGGAGAGAAACATACAGAATTTCATTAAGGTTTTCATAAGACTTTCATAGTGGTTTCCATTAAGATCACATAAAGAATGAAATGGTTTTGTATGAGAGTGTTGGACACTCTCCTATTCTCTCATTGGAAACTAATTGAGAGACCACACTTCTTGGACATAAAGTGGAATTGGAGTGAAGATTAACAGTGTTCCCAAGTGTTATCAATTGCGAATGAAGTAGATCTGTTAATTTTCTGCTGCGTATGTTTCGTATGTGATACAAACATGTATTTTTCCAATATTTAAGGTGTTAGGTTTGTTAGGATTAGTGCCTTTAAATCCTATTGTATAATGTTATGTATGACATTATGTATGACTTAATATTGTGTTTAATAAAGTTGTTTTATTATTATTTAAAATAATGGTAACATGAATATTCGGACATTATCATATAGTCCATGAGATGCATAGTATGTGATTTATGTAAAAAGTCACAGAAGATATAAATCACAAGTTCTTTGTAAACTTAGAATTGTAGTTCGTAGTCGGTGATAAAATTGGGTGTTTCATCTACAAAGACTGTAACATATCAACTAAGATGATTTGTCTTGATCATGGAAGTGGAGACTTCTAGTTGATATGTTGATATGTTTTAAGAGTTAAGACATATTGAACTGGACCGCTGTGAGATTTATTATTCTCCTAATGACTGTCAATTGAATAATAAATCTCACGACTTCTATTTACATGAACTCTTAATCTTGAGAGAATAATGTACTTGATCATGAAGTGTAGGTTGCTTTGATATATCAGGAGTGAGATCTAAAGTAACGGTCAAAACCTCAGTATGTTGGGCAGCCACATTTAGTGTTGATGGAACACATATTCTTAAGATGGAATTCATAATCTCTTAGCTGAGATACAAAATATTCTCTTGAGATAAGTTTAATGGGTTTGTTATTCAGAGAGTTAGGCCTAACCACTTTAGTAAGAAATTACTAAAGTATATATATTTATGGAATTTGATTTCATAAATATATGATGAATAACATAAAGGATTAAACCGGGTACTCAAGGATTAAGATGTAGTAATCTACAAAGTGGCAGTCTACATTAATGACTTTGTATTACTACGAATATTTTATGAAGGGGTTACATGCACAATAAAGTCTTGGGATATAATTTATTAATAAGGCCTAGAGTGCAATTATATTTATATAGTGGTATTAAATATAATTAATGGTAACTTTGGACTTGTCAAGAGTTGACAGAAAAGCTCAAGGCCCATTGGAGCTAGTGTCTTATTTGTTCTCTTTTGGTCCCACTCGAAACCACATACTAAAGCCCAATTGGAAAGGCCCAAAAGGCTAGCCCAATTAGATAATCAGTTATTAAGAGAGAAACATACAGAAATTTGTAAGATACATGAAATTGTTTGTATGTGAGTGCTGGACACTCTTGAATTTTCCCTTGAACAAATTCATATAAATTAATTGTGAGACCACACATCTTGAGCACAAGTGGAATTGGAGTGAAGATTAAAAGTATTCCTAAGTACTCTTCATCTTTGGTTTTGAATTTCACCGCACCAAGGTACACTCTCTTGTTTATATATTCTGAAATTTACATAGTACATGTTATCAATTGCGAATGAAGTAGATCTGTTAATTTTTCGCTTCGTACATGCATATTTCCATCAAATGGTATCAGAGCGGTTTTCAATTTTGAATCTGTATAACATGTTTTATGAGTTTTTTAATTAGAGATTATAGTTTCATGTTGTTAGAAGATTATGCATTTAATTTTTTGCATGGTTATTGAAACTATGTTTTGATAAAAACTGATATTGATGTTATGATGTTGTTTAAATTTGAATTTAAGTATGTTAAATTGAACTTTAAGGCTATAGCATCATTGAAATTCAGTTTTGATATCATTCTCTGTCTATCATGTTCATATGATGGTTGTTTGTTCAAGAAAAATCGTAGAAAACTGCCTTTGAAAATTTCTAGAAATTCGAGTTTCACGAGTTTCGATCGGTCGAAAATCACTTTCGATCGATCGAGTGAAATAGTGACCAGTCTTTTTTAATCGATTGATATTCGATTGCTAGTCGATCGATCAAATTTACTTTTCGATCGATCGAGAGGCAATCAAGTATCGATCGAACAAGGCAGATGGTCAAGTTCGAATTTTTTAATTTTTTCGATCGATCGAGGGGCACATTCGATCAATCGAAAGAAGGAAATTCAGAATTTTTTAAAGTGTTTTCACATGTATAAAGAGCAAGGCTATGTGTAATTAGATTATGCATGTTTTAAATTTAAAAACCTTTATTTTAAAACATCTAGTGGGAGAGAGATACAAGGGTTGGATCTCACGGCCTCCATTGTTGGTTCATAGTAGTGTGAAATATATACTTTGTCTTTGCCTCGAGCTTAGCATTCCATGTGGAGAGTATTTATTTCATAATCCTACAAGATTGAATTTCTTGGTTTATAGTGGTTTGATCAAACACCTTGTCTTAGCTTCGAGCTTTGCATTCCATGCGGAGGGTGTTTTGTATCATGGTACTACAAAATAAGCCTGTTAAGAGGATGAAATGTGGCTACACATGATTCTAGACAATGGTATACACTAGACTAAATATTATAATACTAAACCCAATACAATAAAATCCCACAAAATACAAGGAAATAAATTAAAGCAATTACAACACTTTTTGTCATGAAATAAAGCCAACATAAAACATAGTTGTAAATCACAACTTTACAATCTCCCCCTTTGGCTATTCCGTGACAAAACACCCTATAACAGACTCCAGACTTAAACATGAGTTTGGGAACAATGACAAAACTCACTCACACCTAAATCTAGAAGCTGTATAGCACTTGGAACATATATACCTGTAGCCTGAAACACTTGCACAAAACACATTAGACCCTCAAGGTAAATCAAGTGATAAAAGGACAAGTATAATGTAACAAGTAAATTGCGATCAAGTAAACATCATGCGAAACATGTGAGCAACTTGATCAAACAGGGTCAGTCATTAAAAATGACTACAATGAACATTTAACTAGTAAATGCTCATCCAGACATTCAAAGCTATAAAGACCAATCACGATGATCAATAGCATGTCCAACACTCAACCAATGCAAAATACACGAAATATATGCATCTAGGAACAATCCTACTAGAGCACAAGTGTGAAGTACTCAAGACATATTAACAATATCTTAAAAGTACACAGAAAATGCTACAAAAGCATTAAGATAGTCACAAAAACACGATGCAAAGAGAGTAACAAAGCATAGATACTAAAAGTAACTCAAAGCACCAAAAAAACAACGAGAAAACAAGCATAAAGTAAAACAAGGTTTTCTAAAAAAATAATGTCTTCTCCCCCTTGGTATATGCATCTCCCTATAGCTTTCTCCCCCTACGAATGTGCACGAGGTAGAATTTCTCCCCCTAAGAGTGTGCACATGAGTCATATAGAAATGACGATACTCACCGATATACTCTCCGGTAAACACTCCCCCTTTTTGTCACGAATAGACAAATCAATCAAGAGGAAGGAGGGAAAGAAAAGAAGATATGAACAAGGGTCAAATATGATGCATGAGGGGTGCAAAATGAATGAGAAAATGAAGCTCAAACGAAAGACAAAAACCAAAAATAATGCTACAAAGCATGAAGTGAACATGACATGCTAAGGATGATGAAACATGATATAAACCTAGGCATGACATAGACACAAGAACATGTTATGTGTGCTAAAAAGTTTAAAAAGACTTAACTAGCATGAGTGAAGTGCAAAACATGTCAAGTGCTAGAGTGTGTGCAGCAAAGGTGCATCTAGTGTGCATGTGAGATGCATGACCAATGCATGAATAAGCACTCACGGGGCAAAGTGTATAAAACACACCACCAATGATCAAAACATGATAAACATGAATAATTATGGTGATCCCCAAAGTTTGGTACTCATCGGAGTCCAAAACAACGAGAAAATGCCATTTGGGCATTTTATCAAACACATAGAGTGCACACACTACACATGTATGTTAAACATTGCAAGAACATATGAAAATCTTGCCTAAATACATGTTATTTTTGCCACAAGGGGCCAACATCCAAAACAAATCATCATTTAAAAAAAAGCCCAATAAAAAAGATTGACAAAAATTAAGTTTTTCAACTCCTATTTGAGAAAATCCTAACTATGAACATAAAACCCCCAAAAACATAATCTAAGGTTTAAAATCAATGAAAAGAGTTAAAGATTACCTTAGAGATGTTAATGGAATTAAAAACATTTGAATTTAGTTGAGTTTTGATGTAAAAACATTAAAATAGGGGATTGGGAGAAGATGGGAGACGTTTAGAACAAATGTCCCATGAAATGCCCTTTAAAAGCTGATCTGGAAATTTTCGTGAGAAGTTTCGCTAGTTACATACCCGCAAAATCTCGCTGGTGTCTTACTGGTATCGCGCTGGTAAGATTTACTCGCAAAACAGTCGTGAAACAGTCGCGAAACTTTCTGTCCAAAACTGAAAAACTTGAGAATTGGACCCTGTAACTCGTGACTGAACTTACACATAAAATAAGTCACGAAAACACCCAGAAAACATGTTTTTCACACAAAAACAATTTGAAAAACTCAAAAAAACATGGGTGGTACAAATCACTTCCAAAAGCAAACAAAAAGAACAAAAATCTTTTTGGTTTGATCCATATATGGTTGAGCACACGCACATCACATTTGAACATGTATAATCACACAAATGAGATAAGCATTAATTGAACTAAACTTGTGTGTTGTGTGTGTGGATCAAGTGTGGAATAGTCCTTAGTCTAGAGTGAAACTTCAATGATCAATTCAATTAAGTCATACACAACTAGTACTAAGTCGAGTGGTCTATCACAATTACAGAAATGAACATATATGACCTCCCATATGAGAATGATTACAAAATTTAGAAGCTTTTCATTTGGCTTCTGCATAAATCATAACAATTGATCCTTTTTGGATAATACATCTCCTTGTTGAGATCGGTGCTTGAAATTTTTTATATTTCAACATATAGAGTTAGCCTTTGGCTTTTTGAGTACCATACATTTCAATACAAGAGTCGCTTTCCCTTTTTCCTAGTCAAATACTAGTATGTGCGACAGGCTTTTACAGCTCATAATCTCTTTTTCATTTTGAGATTTACATTTGGTGAGCTCTAATGCAAAAACATAAAATAAAGTGGGAAGAGATATAGGCACAAGTCTATGCAAGTATCAAGACCATCAAGACTATTGACCAATCATTCATGACAAGCTTGAAAATCTATTTACAACAATCACACATAGATTTCAAGATTTCTCCTTCAAAGATATATGTGCATATAGAACAAGCTAAGCTCATAAATGCACTATGCCATTAGTACGAAGGTACTAGGCCAAACTCACATGTGAAATGTGCACAAACATATACGATCAAACTTTTTGAATTTTTCACTTTTTATGTGGTTTTGGATTTTTTACACACACAAAACAAAGACATAAAATTAAGATAAAAAACAAAAACAAAACAATGCATATAAAGAGATGCGTGATACACAAATGCATTACAATAAAGCATCTAATGCATGAAGGGTCCTACAAAGATCAAAAGAATTAGATCAAGGACCAAAAAGCAAAAGCTCAACCATAGGAACCTTTCCTCATCCAAACACAACGATTGTTCGGAATGAGTGTCTTAAGAGAAGTGAGACTAGGGTTGGAAGAATGAGAACCGGAGATGCACATAGTTAAGGAGTTAAGAGCATTAAACATTTTCTTTAACAACATGTTATTTTCACTCAAATCCGGTTGATCCTTTTTAGCATAACTTCCAAGAAGTTCAAGTTTCTCTTTTCTTTTGATTCTTTTAAGAGCTTGAAACTTAGAGCAATGAGGTCTTAGATGACCAGAGGCACCACAATGGTGACAAACAATGTGTTTAGGTCCACTAGGCCTTTTGAGAAGGGATTTAGCAACATGAGTTTGTTCTCTCTTTAACTTGGGGCATTGGGGTCTTATGTGACCGATCACACCACAATGGTGGCAAGTAGGAATAAACTTAGATCCACTCAATTCCTTAGGATGAGACCTAAACAGAGGCTTAGGCTTAAGAGCCTTTCTCTCCACTTTTTGATTTCTTTTATGTGGAGGAATGTACACCGATTTGTCCTTTGAGGTAGAACTCACAATAGGCACAAAATCAGGTACCACAACATGATTGCAATATATATTTTCTTCCGCTTTAGCAACAGGTTCAGCAATCAAACACTTGGCATGCATCTTAAGAGATTCATTTTTAGATTTAAGATCATCAACAGGTTTGTTAGACAAAACAAGTTTAGCATCCAAGTCCATATTCAAACATTCAAACTCTTTCAGCTTTTCAAGAGAAATTTCAGCAAGATTCTTATATTTCTCAACCAATTTGTTGGATTCATTGAGCTTAGCAATCAAATCATCATTTTCACAAATAACTTGCTCAAATTCTTTTGAAACTTCTTAGTATCTTTCTTGAAGAGTTTGATGTTAGGAATATCAATGACACCCATAGAATCATGTAACATGGCATCACAAGGGGTCAAGGATCACACTTAGGTAATGAAACCAAAACAAGTGTACCCGCTCTAATACCAATTGAAAGCTCGAAAATGTGTTAAATAACACAAGAGCTGTTTAGACCCCTCATTCAAAGTTACGGCTTGGTTGATTTTACACTAACTTACTACAAGTGCGAAATAGTGTAAATATGAGCGGATAACCAAGCAAGCTACTTTAATCCATAATATAAGCAACATAGCAGTATAATGGAAATATAAAAGAATAGGAAAGACAGAATGCAAACACAATCAGTTGGGATACATGAGTTAGCAAGAGACCCTCCAAGCCTAATCTACCCGATGTACCTAAGCCCTCCAAGCTCCTACTCCAACAAGGCTTCTCAGAACCGTGTCTTGTCTAGCTCTCCTGATCCCGCAATCCACCCGATTGCATCCGCCAAGCCTCACCGGCTTCTTTTAGCAATTCCCCAAAGCTTCCCAAGCTCCAAAACACTTTCTACACACTAAAAAGGTGTGAGTTGTGTTTGGGTACAAATCTCCTCTCAAGGTATGACAATGGGAGAGGGATGGAGAAGAGGCTACAATGATTTCTCACTAAGGATGAGTAGCTCTCTCTCTAAAAGATGGGTGTGTGTGTTGTAGAAAATCTATCTAGGGTTTTTCTCTCTAAATGGCCTCATTTGTATTTGTGGGTAATGAGGGTATATATAGTATGGGTGAAGGGTAAGGAAGTCACTCTTAAAAATCTTCCAAGCAGAATGTTTCGCGACTGTCTTGCGGGAAGGCCTTACCAGCGAGACACTCACGAAAACGACAGCCTGACATGACTCTTCAGCTTCCAGCATGTGCTTCTCACATGGCTCTTTCGCGGGTTAGCTTCTAGCGATACACTCGCAAAATCCACTGATTCTTCATTTTAAGCTTGAGTCTTCACCAATTTAATACTAAACCCAATACAATAAAATCCCACAAAATACAAGGAAATAAATTAAAACAATTACAACACTTTTTGTCATGGAATAAAACCAACATAAAACATAGTTGTAAATCACAATTTTACATTTTTGAAATTGGGTTTTTCTAAATTTGGGGTTTTTGGTCTAAAACTCTATTTCAAGTCAATTGATGGTTTATGAAGTAAAATTGAACAAATTTCAATGCATTAGAGCATGCATCATATGTGCATTCATCACATGCATCATATAGATTGTTATTTATTGAGATTTTTGTGCTCTAACTCTCTCTAATGTAGTCTGCCCTTGTGTTTTCTTTTTGTTTCTGTTTTCCTTTTTGTCTACTCTCTTAGCATCATGGTTAGGAAAACTAGAGCAAATAAGAAACCCACCACCACCTCTACCTCTGTTTTTGAGAGTGATAGGTTCAGAACCGCGAAAAACCAAGAAACCTATGAGAAGCTTAATATCTATAGGTTGGTTTAGGCTGAGCGTATTAGATGAGTTAGATTCGGCAATTATGAGGAACTTTGAGAGTTGAGGTTGGTTACCTCTTTTAGATGTAGAGCATCCTCCTCTTGCTGCCTTGATTAGAGAGTTGTATTTGAACCTCTCTGTCCACTCTGATGATTCCAACACTCAGGTTGTGAGGAGTTGGATAAGGGGTGAAGAGTATGTCATTACACCCCAGGTAGTGGCCTCTACTCTTGGTGTACCTTTGGTACGGCAGCCTGTGTATCCTTACACTAAGACCGCTCCGCTTGATGATATTATGTCCTTACTCACCGGTACTACCATTAGATGGGGCACTGATCCTCGGATCACCTCCCATGAGCTTACTGAGCTCAATTATCTGTTTTTCCGGATATCTTGTCATTCCATTTGCCTTATCTCTCATTTACACACTATTCCTCCTGAGAGATGTGCGTTTTTGTACGCTCTCGTCACCGATGCTCCTATGAGTTTTCCTACTCTTTTCATTCGTTCTTTGGTTGAGGCTCATAGGAGTAGTGCTAAATCATGGTCTTTTCTTTCCTGTTTTCATTCATAGGTTTTTTTTGACTTAGGTTTAGAGGATTTTCCTGCATCTGAGCCTGTCCATATTATTGCTCCTATAGGTGCCACATTTCTTGGGCAAAGCACGACTCAGATGAAAGTTAGCTCTAAACGCCCTAGAGTAGAGTCTTCCACAGGTGATGCATCTCGGCCTCCTTCTTCAGGCGATCCTTCTGCTGAGGAGTTTGTCGATCCCACTGCCGCTGTTGATCCTCCACCTTCTTCTTCGAGTGATTCATCCATTCGGAGTATGTTGGATACTGTTATGATCGTTCAGGTGACGCATGGACAGATTTTGTTGGATGTGCTCACGGAGTCTTAGGCTTTGCTTGCTGTTTTGGCTGGTGCTCGACAGTCTTTTCCACCACCTCCTTTTGATGATGAGTCCTGATTGCCCTTTGGCAATTCGTCACAAAAAGGGGGAGTACATATTGGTTTTATGCATCGAGATAGGGGGAGTTTTTTTTTTAGATTGTATCTAGGAGCTTTATGATGTATATTTTATTTTGGCTCATGATGTATTTGTTTTGGTGATGATGTATTTTTTATGAGTTGTATATGTTAGGGGGAGACACTATGTTTTATGTTTCTTTTCATGTTTCTTGTTTCACATGTGATACATGTGGGAAGCACTTAATTAAAACTTCCATTGCCATTCAATTAATTTTAATCTTATATTATGTGGGAAGCACTTCATTACAATCTTATATTATGTGGGAAGCACTTCATTACAAGTAGCTATATATGTTATTAGGAGATAGTAGGTACTTTAGATAAGAATTTTGAAGTTATGTAATAATCATTTAATTATTGACTTATTGTTTCCCAATAAAATTAGTTTATTAGCTGAAAACAAAACCATACGACGAACGCACCTTCATAAGAATCTTGAAATTAATGTTTGATATGTCAAAACACAAAGAGTCCAACAAAAGATGGATTTCAATAACTGGAAAAACTACCCCTCCATAGCTATGTATATTTTCCGTTGACAATACAATGTAGCTAAACAATAACTGAACAGAAAACGGCCATACATATAAAGGAGAAAATGGGCAAATGCCCTTTTCGCGCAAAAATTTCAGTGTTTTGCTCCATTTTTCAAACTAATTAGGGAAATGCCTATCTTTTAAAACTCGATTTTTGGACAATCGAGTTATAGCAAACTGAAAATAAAAAAAAAAATAAAAAAATTCTGGAACTCGAGCTCCATGAACTCGAGTTCCATGCAATTTTTTAAAGCCTTATAGTGGCGTTTTAAAACATGCAAGTTTTTTTCTTAAGTCTGATCGCTTCATAGGGAGCCCTATAGTGGCGTTTTAAATACCTATAGTGGCATTTTAACATGCAAGTTTTTTTCTTAAGTCTAATCGCTCCATAGGGAGCCCTATAGTGGCGTTTTAAATACCTATAGTGGCGTTTTTTATGGAACTCGAGCTCCACAAACTCGAGTTCCATACAATTTTTTTTTTTATTTTTTTTATTTTTTTAGTTTGATCGCCCCATACTCGACTTTCTACAAATTGAGTTTTACATTGAAACTCGATTTTGAAAAAATCGAGTTACAAAAGAGGAGCATTTCTCTAATTAATTTGGAAAATGAGGCAAAACGCTAAAATTTTTGCTCGAAAATGGCATTTGCCCATTTTGGCCAACATATAAATATAAGACTTTGACCAATATTTATAAAAAGATGTCAGTTTCAATATTCACTTCGTGGTGAGGGTCCTCATTTTCGTTTCGCCACAACATGGTGAAGCTCCAACATCAAACATCCAAACCCTTAAAAAAATCAAATAAAAAATAAAAGTCAGAGTTCTTTTATTTATAATAATAATATTATTAGATGATATTTGTTCCACATAACTTAAAATTGGTACCACCTTCAATGCATTTTGCTACTGTGTTTGTGTCTATGTGAGTGTGACAATATACAGTGCAACTCTAATCCTTGTTAAGAATACAATGCACTTTGACTCTGTGATGTTACCTGCCATCAACTGTCAATTTCCAACGGCCATTAAAAAAATTAAAGTCAAAACTTTTTATAAACATCGATGACATTTTCTTTGCTCATTGTCTATAAATAGATTGAAGCTTTATTTATTTGATAACCTTAAGACACAAGAACAAGTGAGAAGAGATCGAGCAAGCAAAGCAACAAACGATGCCTTCTCAAGAACAACCCAAACTCCCTATTATAGATTTCTCTCCGATTAGAATAACATTTGAAAAGTAAATGAAATTTTAAGAAGGAGCGTGTTGTGTGCAGTATAACTTACCCTACCATTTCTTAAAAGTTACTATAGCTTTTAAGTAGATTTTGTGGTGTGTCTTTATATTAGAACTTATTTTCTCAGCCTTGTATGTGTGTGTTTGTTTCTCAATTAAAAACAAAAGGAAAAAAAGAAAAAGAAAGAGAGTCATACAAGATATACAGGAATTAATAGATATACATTGTAGTATAAAAGGTTGAGATGGGCTTGTTACCTTGATTTGAGGAGTCATGATAACTTGATGGATCGCATGCCATCTTGCCATGCATCATTAAAATATCTGTCCTATCAAATTTTTATTTTCCAATTACAAATATATTGATTAGAAATAATCTCTATTTTGGATTTATTTTAGTCAAAGTATTGTAATGTTTCTTTTTTCTTTTTCAGTGTGAGCATACCAAATTGTCATTGTATGTAATGCTCTATTTGTTTCATTGTAATTTTTTTAATGTAATTCTCAATTTTATCAAAATCTTGAGCTTTCGTTATGTTTCAAGAGCTATGTATCGATCAAGTATGATTATGGAAGTACAAAATATACGGGTAATATATACTATATTAAAAGGATGCATCAAATCGTTCCTCAAAAAAAAAAAAAAAAAGATGCATTAAATCAGGAAAGTTACTGCTTAGCTGATTCTCAAAAAAAAACAAAAAAGTTACTGCTTAGCCATGGGCTCTTGGGCCTACTAGGCCTATTATATTCTAGTAGCTACCTTCAAACTCTTATTGACTCGTGAGAGAGCAAATTGAGTTTGAAGACAAGATCATGAAAGTGCGATAGTGGATGCAATATTAGGTTATCAACTATTTGATCAACAAGTTACTGAAAATTGTTTTTCTCTAAGAATTGAGTTAGAGAAACAAGTAAACCAAAAAAAAAAAAAAAAAAAAAAAACGTTTATCAATGGTTCGAGGAAATATCTTTAGATATGAAGGGGGGATATCTAAGGGGGACAAAATGTAATTGCAGCGTTGTTATATCTAGCAAGTGGTGAAGAACGAAGTGATAATTAATCTAATATGTTTGATTCGCTTATAAATGATGCCATTGAAAGTAATTTTAATAGCGTTTTGATTCTCATAGTAAAAAATTGTTATTATAGTGGAGCATTCAACACCTAGGGCTTATAGGAGGCAAGCAATGGCACATGTATAAACCTAGGGTGTAGACACCTCACATTGTACTCGGTTAATAATCTTTAGTCCCCAACCCCAATGATGAGCTTGATATGTAAAAAAAAGGTAATTGAAGTGTTAGGGTTTGTGCCCTAAAATCCAATATATTGGCATGTTACAAATAATTAAATTGTTTAATTATATGAGACTATTTATAAATGAACTAATGAGACATTATCATAATCCTTGAGATGTATTGTATGTGATTTATGTGATTTAGTTACAAAAAATATAAATCATAAGTTCCTTGTAAACTCAAAATATAGTTCATAGTCGATGATGAAATTGGGCGTTTCATCTGCAAAGACTATAATACACCAACTAAGATGGTTTGTCTTGATTATGGAAGTGGAGACTTCTAGTTGATGTGTTGATATGTCTTAAGTGTGTAAGACATATTGAACTGACCGCTGTGAGATTAATTATTCAATTAACAACTGTCACATGAATAATTAATTTCACGACTTCAAATTTCATAGACACTTAATCCTGAGAGGATAGTGAACCCGATCATGAAATGTAGGTTACTTTGATATATCAGGAGTGAGATCTAGTTTAACGGTCAAAACTTTAGTATGTTGGGTAACTACACGTAGTGTTGAGGGAACACATATTTTCAAGATGGAATCCATAATCTCTTTCTATAGAGACACGAAATATCTCCTTGAGATAAGTTTAATGGGAATTGGTTATTCAAGGCCAGCCACTTTAGTGAAAGTTACTAAAGTTTATATTTTATGAAATTAGATTTCATAAATATGAATAACTAAAAGATTAAACTGAGTACTCAAGGAATAAAATAGTTGTTTACAAAGTGACAGTTTATTATGACTTTGTTCACTATGGATATTTCATGAAGGGGTCAAATGATATCATATTAGAGTCTTGAGATATAATTTATTAATAAGGCCTAGAGTGTAATTATATTTTTATAGTGGTACTTGTTATATAATTAATGGTAACTTTGGGCTTGTCAAGAGTTGACAGATAAGTTTGAGGCCCATTGGAGCTAGAGCCTTATTAGTCCCTTTGGTCCCATCCCAAGCCACACACTTAAGCCCAATTGGGCTGGCCCAAAAGGCTAACCTAATTAGATAATTAGTTTTTATTTAATAAGAGTTTTTAAATAAAGTAACTGTCATGGCAGTTAATATGTATGTATGATTAAAATAAGAGAAAATAGTTTTTCTCTACAGAATTTTGAAGATACACTTTTCCACAGGAAAATCAATGTACATAAGAACTAATTGAGAGACCACTCATCTTGGGCACCATGTGGAATTGGGATTAAGATTGAAGGTATTCTCAAGTTTTGTTTTTGAATCTCATTGCATTAAGGTACACTTTCTTTTCTTTGTTTTAGAATTCAAGATTACATGTTATCTCTCATGAATGAAGTAGATCCTTGTGTTGCTTCTGCTGTGGGTTTTGTATGAGATGCAAAACCAGTTTTTCCAACAAATTGTTATCAGAGAAAATTTCAATATCATGCTTGTATAACATGTGATTGAGTTTTTAGAATCAAAGAAAATAGTTTTCTTGGTGATTTAATTTTATGCAGTAAAATTTTCTGCATAGTTGTTAAACACGTGGTTTGATATAGATACATGTTGGGTTTTATTAATTTATGTTAGGTTCTAAGACTTTAGGAACTAATGTACTAGAACTTCAATTTGTATATGTTGGCAAACATGATCAAAACATTTAGTCTAGGTTTAGGCTTGCTCAAAGTTTGGATTGATGTAAAGTTAGAATCGAGTAATTGCAAGAATTACTATTCAAAATCTGCAAGGCTCGATCGATCGAAAGTTAGACTCGATCGATCGAACCTCATGCATGAGTAATTTTTTGTAGAATTATTAAACCAGCCTAAGCCCATATGATGTGTAGGGTTAAGTGTTTCACTCCAAGTATAAAAGGAAAAACCCTAGCTACATTTTAGATGTCTTTCCTGAGTTGTGTGTTGAATCTTTTGTGAGATCTGAGAGGTGTTTACCTTCATACACACACATAGAGTTATCAAGATCAAGATTTGCGTCAAGAACTTGATGATTGCTTCAGTTGCTGCATAAAGAACTTTAAAGAAGATCTGAAACCTTTGAGAGATGTCTCAAAGTCACAAGTAGAAGAACTTGTGATTGCTGCAGATCAAAGAAAGAAGTAGTCCGTGGACTCGAAGCTGTCACGTGGTCGTGGTAGTAAGTTTTCTACACGAGGTAGCAATAGGATGTTAGTGGTCTAAGTCTTATTGTACAAACTTCAATTCTTTCATAGTGGATCTGTTTTTCCTTGAGGATAGCTAGGTTAAATCCTCCCCAGGTTTTTTACCGGTTAGGTTTTCCTGGGTCATTAGGTCTGTGTGTTATTTATTTTCCACTTTATATCTGTTTTACACATATTGGTTTAACTTAGATCTAATTAACAAACTTGTTAATCAACTTGGCTTAATATTAGGTTAAACATATTGTGTTAAGGGGTCTAAAAACTAACAATTTATTGTTAGATTAATAATTGAACATGTTTCTATATGTTTTGTTTGAGAAAGCGAGAAGGGAATTGTATGAAGTCATTTTTGTTTTCTGCATTATGCGCCCACGTTAATTCTTGATTAAAGTACGAGGAAAGCCAAATTGTTTGTGTTAGGTTCTAAGACTTTAGGAACTAAATGTATTGGAACTTTATTATGTATTATGTTGGCAAACAATGATCAAAACATAGAGTTTAGGTTAGGCTTGCTCAAAGTGTGTTTATTTGTAAAATTGGAATCGAGTGATTGCAGAATTTATTGGACTAAATCTGCAATGCTCGATCAATCGAAAATTAGACTCGATCGATCGAACCTTTTGCAGATTAATTTTTCTATAGAATTTCCAACTCAACCCATGCCTTTCGATCGATCAAGCCTCTTGCAGATTAATTTTTCTTGATCGATCGAACCTCTTGCAGATTAATTTTTCTGCAGAATTTCCAACTCAGCCCAAGCCTTTCGATCGATCGAGCCTCTTGCAGATTAATTTTTCTACAGAATTTCCAACTTAGCCCAAGCCCGTTTAACATGTAGGGTTTTATGTTTTACTCTTAGTATAAAAAGAAAAACCCTAGCTATGTTTTAGAAGTCTTTGATGTGCTTTGTGTTGAATCTCTTGTGAGATCTAGAGGTGTTTACCTTCATACACACTTAGGGTTATCAAGATCAAGATTCATGTCAAGAACTTGGTGATCACTTCAGTTGCTGCATAAAGAACTTAAAGAAGATCTGAAACCTTTGAGTGGAGTCTTAAAGTCACAAGTAGGAGTACTTGTGGTTGCAGTGGATCAAGGAAAGAAGTAGTCCGTGGACTCAGAGCTGTCACGTGGTCGTGGTAGTAAGTTTTCTACTCGAGGTAGCAATAGAATGTTAGTGGTCTAAGTTCTATTGTACAAACTTTAATTCTTTCATAGTGGATTTGTTTTACCTTGAGGATAGTTAGGTTAAATCCTCCCTAGGTTTTTTTACCGGTTTGGTTTTCTTGGGTTATCATATCGTGTGTTCTTTATATTTCCGCATTATTTATATGATATGATTTGAATGTGTTTACCTAGATCTAAATAATTTATCTAAGTTATCACTTAGCAAAATAACTAGATTAAACAACTTGTATTTTAAGGGGTCTAAAAGCGTACAAGTGGTATCAGAGCGGGTTAGCTCTTGTATTTAGATATTTTGATCTAAGAGTTGATCCTTGACCCCTGTTGTCATGGAACACGGTCACTCTCTTGTGATCCCACCTCACTTTGATGGGAACAGCTATGCCTACTAGAAAGTAAGGATGAAAGCATTCCTAAAATCTATTGATGAGAGAGTTTGGAATTCTGTTGAATACGGATGGGAGAAACTGACTACTCCAGTAAGTGAGTGGTCAACTTCTTAGAAAGAAGCAGCCGCTTTTAATAGCAAAGCCATGAATGCTATTTTTAATGCTGTTTCTATGGAGGAATTCAAGAGAATATCTAATGTTGAGGTTACTCATACTGCATGGAATATTCTCCAAACTGTGCATGAAGGCACAAAGGCAATTAAAATTAATAAACTACAGTAGTTAACTACCAGATTTGAAAGTATTAGAATGTTTGATGATGAATGTTTTGATGAATTCTATGCTAAACTGAATGATATTGTTAACTCTGCTTATAATTTGGGTGAAATTTATGATCAACCTAAGATTGTTAGGAAGATACTTAGATCTTTGACTGAAGACTTTAGACCCAAAGTGACTGCCATTACTGAAAGCAAGGATGTGGACTCCATCCCTGTTATGAGCTTGTAGGATCTCTCCAGTCCTATGAGCTAGACCTACCTAAGACAAACAAATCCAAATCAATGGCTCTTAAGTCAGTTGATGATGTTGATGGGAATGGATTTGATGAGGATCTCTCTTCTACAGAGATTGCATATCTTTCCAAGAACTTTAGAAACTTTTATAGAAACAACAATAGAAGGGCAAGAGGTAAAAACAATGTTGAACCTAGGAATTTTAAGAGGAATGAACCCACTAAAGTGAACAATACTGATAAATCTAAAGAAAAAGTAGGTCAAATCTCTAATAATTCACTTGGTCAACAATGTTTTGGTTGTCAAGGGTACAATTATGTGAAATCAGAATGTCCTACATTCTAGAGATCAAATGGTAAAGCTATGATTGTAACTCTAAGTGATGATGAAGTGTCTGATCACGAGTTTGGTAGTGATGAGGATGGAAACTTCATTGCTTTCACAGCTACTGCTATAGTTGATGAAAATGTTGTGGTTAAAGAGAACCCTTCTGATGGGGAACTCTCTAAGAGTGTTGATTTGCAAAAGGCTTTTAATAAGCTTTGCAAGGTTGCTGCAAAGGATGCAATGAACGTTAACTTAGGTTTAAAGAAAATTGCTTCTCTTGAGCTTGATAAGAGAAATTTATTTTTGAAACTGTTTGATGCTAATGAATTGATTGATAAGGTGAAGACTGAAAACATGTTGTTGCTTGATAGGATAAAGAACTTAGAACTAGAACTATCTGTTGCTAGAGAACAAACTAATAGGTCTGCTAGTTCTAAATTTGATCACTTGTTAAGTATTCAGAAGTCTCCCTTAGACAAAACTAGTCTAGGTTTTGCAGATAGCATCTTTGTGTCTAAAACTCATTCCACAAACTTTGTTTCTTCTTCTGAGCCCCCCAAGAGTGAGATTGTCAAACTAGTAGAAGTTACACCACCTTCTAGGAAGATTAGGGTTGATCTTAAAGAGTCTAAGCCTAAGAATCCTACCCTCCCTAAGGATAAGTTGCATGATAGACCTTTATGGGTTTGTCATTTTTTTGGAAAGACTTGGCATATTCATCCAAACTGTTTCAAGTTGCAAGCTGCTAAGCGAGCAAATAAGCCAAAAGTACCTTTGCCTCAAGCACAAGATCCTATGGTACTTATTGGTGAGTTGGTAGAGGCGTTAAACCTTTATACCAATCCTGGAGTTGTTCATCATTCTAATATGAATAATAACTCCAATGCAAGAGTTGCGTCTAAAAAGTTTTGGATGCAAAAGGCTCAATCTAATTGAGTCTTTTTGACATGGTCCTTGTGCTTCATCTCAATACTTTTTGTGACCATTCTTCTTTTGCTGTTTTTTTTTTTATTTTTTTTATTTTTTTATTTTTTACGATTTACATTGCATAACATTCATGCATTTCATGATAGGTTGTTTTTGTTATTCTTTTTAAAAATAAAAATAAATTAAAAAAAGAAGGAAGGAAGGAAAAATGTGTTTTGCATTATTTTTCTTGGACTTGTAATCAAGGCTGGCCATATTATCTTTACATAACATATTTTTGTACCTTGTTTAGCTTGGATGAGCTTATTTTACTGCACTTTGCTAGTTGTAGCTATGTAGTGCATGTTGTGTGGGAGTTGTTTATAGTTTTTGATCACTTGATCTTAATTTTGAAGTCACATGTTTTTGATTGTTAGGACTTGAACTTAATGAGAAAGGCATAAATAACCATCTCACCATTGTTTACTAGCCAATCATGAACACCTTAGTGCATATCATAAGATTTTGTGCTCAAGAAAGTGTAGCACATGCACAAAAAGAACTTAAGGTGTAGCCTCGGATTAAAGCTAAAATTGGTGTATACATTATTGAGCTATAATAAATTCACAATGAAATAAAATTGGTGTGTACATTATCTGGCTAATCAAATACTTTCACATTGAAATAAAATTGGTGTGTACATTATGAGGCAAAACAAGAAACTTACATGATTGCAAGCTTGTTTTCTAGGAGATGTGAGAGTTATATGATGTCACTCTTTAAGTGATAGTCTCTTTCAAAACTTATGTGATGAATTTTGTAGAAATTGTGATTGATTATTATCTACATATCACCTCACATGTATATCAAGCTATTGCTAGTTGCACACACTACACAAGTTATTCTTTGCTAAACTTAGTACATGATATTGTGTGTGATCTTGTTGTGGCCATCCAAGATTAAATTTTCCTTGATTTTAATGCAAAATATGTTTAATGTTTGAGTTTTGAGGACAAATTGATTGAAAAACTTGTTTTTGGAAGATCTGGGTTGAATTCAAGTGTTTTTGAAAAACTTTTAATCTCATACTCATGCATTTCATTCATGAAACACTGTGCTTTGTGGAGTTTCTGCATAAAATTGCACTGTTTTTAAAAAAATTGAGTTTTCAGATTTTCGATCGATCGAATCTGTTTCTCAACCGATTGAAAATGCGATAAAAATTTTGGTTTGAATCTACCTGGCTTGATTGATGCTCGATTAATCGAATTTAATTTTCGACCGATCGAAGCTAATTTTCAACCGATCGAAAATCGGTCAGTGGGTGTTTTAAAAAGAAGTTTTTCACGTGTTCTTCATTGTTTTCAAAACTTTTCAAATACTCTTTTCACTATTCTTCCTCGACCGATCCAAGCTAAGCTATTTTTGTCATTTTCTACCTCAAATCTTTCAAGGGTTTTTGTCTTCTAGCTTTAGTAAGTCTCTTTTACCCTTTCTTTTTCATTAAAATCACATTTTTCATGCATTTTCATTGAAAATTTCGAACCACCCATTTTTTGGATTTGAGATCATTTCAGTTGTTTTTAATCAAAATAAATCACTATGATTTTGTTCTTAGATATAAATCACAAGTTCCTTGTAAACTCAAAATATAGTTCATAGTCTGTGATGAAATTGGGCATTTCATCTACGAAAACTATAACACACCAACTAAGATAATTTGTCTTGATCATGGAAGTGGAGACTTCTAGTTAATGTGTTGATATGTCTTAAGTGTGTAAGACATATTGAACTGGACCACTGTGAGATTAATTGTGAGAGGATAGTGAACCCGATCATGAAATGTAGGTTACTTTGATATATCAGGAGTGAGATCTAGTTTAACGGTCAAAACCTCAGTATGTTGGGTAACTACACGTAGTGTTGAGGGAACACATATTCTCAAAATGGAATCCATAATCTCTTTCTATAGAGACACGAAATCTCCCCTTGAGATAAGTTTAATGGGAACTGGTTATTCAGGTTCGGCCACTTTAGTAAGAGTTACTAAAGTTTATATAATTAATGGTGACTTTGGGCTTGTCAAGAGTTGACAGATAAGTCTGAGGCCCATTGGAGCTAGAGCCTTATTAGTCCCTTTGGTCCCATCCCAAGCCACACACTTAAGCCCAATTGGGCTGGTCTAAAAAGCTAACCCAATTAGATAATCAGTTTTTATTTAATAAGAGTTATTAAATAAAATAACTACCATGACAGTTAATATGTACGTATGATTAAAAGAAGAGAAAATAGTTTTTCTCTACAGAATCTTGAAAATACATTTTTCCAAAGGAAAATCAACATACACAAGAACTGATTAAGAGACCACTCATCTTGGGCACCATGTGGAATTGGGATGTAGATTGAAGGTATTCTCTAGTTTTTTTTTTTTTTTTTTGAATCTCACTGTATCAAGGTACGCTTTCTTTTCTTTGTTCTAGAATTCAAGGTTACATGTTATCTCTCATGAATGAAGTATATCCTTGTGTTGCTTCCGCTGTGGGTTTTGTATGAGATGCAAAACCAGTTTTTCCAACATGAAGTTATTTTGATAGTTTGGAAGTAATCATAACTCAAAAGTGCTCCAAATTGCTTTGAAAACAATGCTGAAAAATTAACTTTGCTCACTATTTTGATCATAACTTTTGAACCATAAAGAATTTTTTAGGCAGGTTTGTTCCATTGGAAAGTAGACGTCTTGGGTGGTGCTTTCAACAATGTGAATGTTTTTTTTGTTCAACCATAAAAGAGGGTGTTCGATGATCTTCAAATTCCTTTATCAGAAGTCCTAACAGTCTTGATTGAGGGGAGCACCTCAAGATTGGTTATTATCAAAGAGATGTACATTCAATTCGAATTCATCAATAACAATGATGTACTTTTTTCGTTCTTTTAGTTTCAAATATTCTCTAATCTAATAAGCGGCGACTTCATTGTAAAACCCTTCACCTAGGAAGGGCAAATAACAACAGTTGAACCTTTATTGTCTCTTAAGAGGCAATCAACACTACACTATCCCATTCACATGGGCTACATGCCAAAACCCCATTTGGAAAAGGTTTGGGTAACTGGTGTATGCTGTACATACAAACACAAAACTCTACCGATGCGCCAAGAAGAACTTGATGTGAAACTCTATTAGATTTTCACTATGAAAATTCACAAGGCAAAATGATGCCCAGCTTTCACCAAGAAAGTCTGGCAATGATCAAGTTTTGTGTGACATGATGCTATTGGTTCAAAACCCATCTAAATTTCTGTCATAAAAATATGGCAAAACATTGCTGAATTTCATTATAGAAATCTAGTAGAGAATCAAATTAGCTAGCAAAATAGATAGAGGTTGTTACTAGGTGTAGACATCACATTTTGTACTGATTACGACTCAGGCTCCCGTTTCCCAATGATGCTGAAATTCTAGAGCCTTGTGGGCAAAAGGGGGGAGTCGCCACCTAGTTTTTGCAATGGTCTAGGAACCATATATATAGCGTCCTTTCGATGAAGGACCATTGATCTTACTATAAGAGATATGGGTTCAAAATTTAGATACGTTCTTGGGAAGGTGTTAGGCACCTAAGACCGCTCAATCCTAAAGTTGGCCTCTCATCATTGTGTCTTACGTCTTAACCGCATTAAAAACATTTTCAACACTTGTATCTATACTCACACACACACTAGCATACAACATGGCATCATTCATCCCTAAACACATACATATCTACCTTTAAACAAAAGAGAGTCAAACCCCAAACACATATGAAAAACTCTAGCATGTGAAACCCTATCATACATCTTAAAACAAGGTAGCAACCTAAACATGGCAATCATAAGATCATATAAACATTCATATTCAAGATCAAACATCATACAAACATGTTCATCACAAAAGATGCATGTTCATATCAATGCGTGACTTACCTTTGTTTACCTTGTTGCAATTCAACACCTATGGCATTAATGTATGGATATGTGAATGAATGGAATTAAAACTAAGGAACCCTAATCTAAACATATGATAGCAAATAAACAAACAAACATGTAAAACAAAAACTTTGGAAGTGTAAAAACACAGAAAAGAAACTAAACAGAACAACATGTGAGTGGCTCACGCACGCAAGAACAGGCCTGTGTAAGCATAATCAAGCCCGCGTGCGCAAGCAAGATTATGCGTACATGAGTCCTTGCCTAGAAAACCTAACAATACAGAAACATGGCAGAACCTCAAAACGAAAATTCTAAAAACCTAACATGCGTTTTAAGCATACAAAAATGTAAACCTAATCTAGAAAAGCATATTAAAACATATTCTTACAAACAAACAAAGCAAACAAGAAGATTTAAAGGCAAAAAATAAAAGAAAGGAAAAAGAAAAGTTTAGACTAGATACCTCACACAAAAGCTTTCCAAGCGTGAAAAACTATGCTTAAAACAGGAGAGAATGGGCTTTTGCCAAGCGTCTTGCGTACGAGGGGATGGGCCTGCGTACGCAGCTTTGACTTTGCGTATGCAGGGTTGACCTTGCGTACATGGGCCGTGAATCAAAGGAAACCCTAACCACCTTACTTAAGTACAAAAGTAGCCGTTTGAGTCCAAAACCCTCACCAACGTATTTTCAACCAAGAAAGCCCCTTTTTGAGGTCCCCCAATGGCAGAAAACTCTCCACTTGATGTCTCTCAGCTTGGATTAGAAGGCTTGGTCCAGATTTCAAGGATTCCATCACCCTGTCTTTCTTGTGTCTTTCCACACCATCAAATTAGGATGGATGAGCCTCTTCTTTGTATAGCTGCCAACTATTAGGTTCCTTCTCAGCATGTTTTCTACTTCAATGGAATAGACCTATGCCCCACTATCGAAGAATTTGGTGCCATCATGGGTGAACCAGAGATTGATGATCTCATCTTCCCTACCATGGGCGGGGATCTCTCCTTCTTGTTGCAAGTTGTGTTGGGCGTCTTTTCTGCTACGGCAAATAGGTGGTGTGTCTTCGACAAACTCAACCTTAGGTTGGTTGTTAAGTACTTTTCCGGTAAGGCCCTTCCCATGGGTGAAAGGCCACATTTATACTTTCTTAATGCCTTTTGCTTATGTGCTCTTGCAAGGTATTTCTTGGTTCAAAAGTCATATTGTGTGGACCTCTAGATGTGCATGGTGGCTTATGAGCTAAAGAGAGGAAATCCGGTGGGCTTGATCTTGGTGGAAACCCTCAATGGTTTGGATGCCTTTCATAGGAAGGAAGCAAGCTTCTTTGCGAGAAGTTCTCTTCTTCTTCAGGTATAATCCCTAACTTTTGCCTAGGTTCTCAACCAAGCAGGATTCCTTTAATTTTGCATGGGTTGCCTTTTGGTTTTCAACCCACCGAGGTGTTGAGATTAGTGCCCTTAAATCCTATTATATGATGCTATGTATGATGTTATGTATGACTTAATATCGTGTTTAATAAAGTTTTTTTGTTATTATCTAAAATAATGGTAACATGAATATTCGGACATTATCATATAGTCTATGAGATGCATAGTATGTGATTTATGTGAATAGTCACAGAAGATATAAATCACAAGTACTTTGTAAACTCACAATTGTAGTTCGTAGTCGGTGATGAAATTGGGCATTTCATCTGCGAAGACTATAACATATCAACTAAGATGATTTGTCTTGATCATGGAAGTGGAGACTTATAGTTGATATGTTGATATGTTTTAAGAGTTAAGACAGATTGAACTGGACCGCTGTGAGATTTATTATTCTCCTAACGACTGTCAATTGAATAATAAATCTCACGACTTCTATCTACATGAACTCTTAATCCTGAGAGAATAATAGACCTGATCATGAAGTGTAGGTTACTTTGATATATCAGGAGTGAGATCTAATGTAACGGTCAAAACCTTAGTATGTTGGACAGTCACATTTAGTGTTGATGGAACATATATTCTTAAGATGGAATTCATAGTCTCTTAACGGAGATATAAAATATTCCCTTGAGATAAGTTTAATGGGTTTGTTATTCAGAGAGTTAGGCTTAACCATTTTAGTAAGACTAAAGTATATATTTATGAAATTGGATTTCATAAATATATGGTGAATAACTTTAAAGAATTAAACCGGGTACTCAAGGATTAAGATGTAGTAATCAACAAAGTGACAGTCTACATTAATGACTTTGTATTACTACGAATATTTTGTGAAGGGGTTGCATGTACAATAAAGTCTTGGGATATAATTTATTAATAAGGTCTAGAGTGAAATTATATTTATATAGTAGTATTAAATATAATTAATGGTAACTTTGGACTTGTCAAGAGTTGACAGAAAAGCCCAAGGCCCATTGGAGCTAGTGTCTTATTTATTCCCTTTTGGTTCCACTCCAAGCCACATATTAAAGCCCAATTGGAAAGGCCCAATGGCTAGCCCAATTAGATAATCAGTTATATTGAGAGAAACATACAGAATTTTGTATGAATAAGATTTGGTATGTATGTGAGTGTGAGATACTCTTTCATTCTCTCTAGAACATACACATATAACTGATTAAGAGACCACACATCTTAGGCATCAAGTGGAATTGGAGTGAAGATTGAAAGTGTTCCCAAGTGCTTCTGATCTTCGGTTTTGAATTTCACCGCATCAAGGTACACTCTCTTGTTCTAAATTCTGAAACTTACATAGCACATGTTATCTATTGCGAATGAAGTAGATCCGTTATTTTTCCGTTGTGCATACATGCATATTTCCATCAAATGGTATCAGAGCAGTCTTCATTTCGAATCTGTATAACATGTTTTGTGAGCCTTGGAATTAGAGATAATAGTTTCATGATGTTAGAAGATTATATATGCATTTAATTTTCTGCATGGTTGTTGAAACTATGTTTTGATAAAAACTGATATTGATGTTATGATGTTGTTTAAATTTTAATTTAAGAATGTTAAATTAAACTTTAAGGTTATAGCATCAATGGAATTCGGTTTTGATATCAAATTCTATCTATCATGTTCATATGATGTTTGTTTGTTCATGAAAACCATTGAAAACTGTTCAGAACTTCCTTGTAAAAACTGAAAAACACGGGATTTTCGCGGGTTAGCTTCCCGCAAAGTACTCGCGAAAAGTATAACTGAAGTAGAAAACTTTTCGCGGATAAGCTTTACTCGCGAAATTGTCACGAGACAGTAGAGTAAGTTTCTGTTTGAATTTAGTGTTTTCACTAATTTCATTTTCGTGGGAAGAGCTTAGTCGCGATAAAGTCATGAGACAGTAGCGAAAGTTTCTGTCTGAATTTGTGTTTTCACTATTTCATTTTCGCGGGAAGAGCTAAGTCGCGAGATACTCGCGAAAATGCCACTGAAGGGAATTTTGAATTTTTTCTATGTGTTTTCAAATGTTTAAAGTGCAAGGCTGTGTGTAATTAGATTATGCATGTTTTAAAACTAAAAACCTTTCTTTTAAAATATCTAGTGGGAGAGAGATACAAGGGTTGGATCTCACGGCCTCCATTGTCAGTTTATAGTAGTGTGATTAAGCACCTCGCCTTGGCGTATATGCCTTGCTCCCTTCGGAGGGTGTTTAATTCATGGTACTACAGGTTAAACTTCTTAATGATGGATGAAATGTGTTTTTACATTGAGAATGACCACGCTTCCGCAGAGTTACTTGGTGATTCACATTGATTCTCGGCAATGGTGTACACTAGACTAAGTGTTAACCTCCCTTCGGAGCTATGTCATTATTATTTAGAGGCTGAAGGAAAAGCAGTAAATTATTTTTGTTTGGTAAGAGTTACCATGATAGCATTAATAATGAGAATAATTCTCGCCTGATCATAGTGATTGGTATGACCTCGCTTACGAGGAATATTAATTGTGAGATTAGGTTGTCGTTGCATATATTATATTATGGTTTTATTAAGTTTCCATACTATATGTTTATATGCTAAATTGATAATGTCCAGTTTACTTATTATATTCATGTTTATTGTTTTCAGATTTGAACATGGCATCATTTAGCCCACTTGTAACTATTCTTAATCAAAGCAAACTGACTGGATCCAACTATGTTGACTGGAAAAGAAATTTGGACATTGTTCTTACTGCTGAAGAGCACAAATATGTGCTTACTAAACCGTGTCCTAGCTTTCCTTCATTAAATGCTCCTCCTGAGGAAAAACAACAATATGATCGTTGGCAGAAATCTAATGAGATGGCCAAGTGCTACATCCTAGTATCTATCTCAAATGTTCTACAGCATCAAATGCAGGATGTAGAACTAGCTTCAGACATTATGCTAAGTATGAAGGAGATGTTTGGTGAGTAAGGCCGTTCTGCAAGGCAAGAGACCATGAGGCAAATTTATAATACTAATATGGCTCAAGGTAGTTCAATAAGGGAGCATTGTCTTACAATGATCTCTAATCTGAATACATTGGAAGTTTTAGGTGCCGATATTGATGGAGAATCCCAAGTGGATAGTATACTCCAGTCACTACCAGAATCATTCAAGGAATTCAAACTTAACTATAATATGAACAAAAAGATTTATACTTTGTCTAAATTAATGAATGAGTTAGTAGCGGCGAAAGGCATCCTTGGTACTTCTAATGTTGAAGCCAATATTGGTGAAGCTTCTACTTCTCAACCTAAGTCGAAAGGTAAAGGTAAGAAAAAGAAGAAGAAGGACTCCACCAAGCAAGAGGGTAAACAAATTGCCTTAGGGGTTGCTGACAAAGGAAAGAAGCTCAAAGGAAAATGTTTCCATTGTGGTGAGAAAGGACATTGGAAGAGGAATTGTCCAAAATTCAAGGCTGCCAATAAAGGTATGAAAAGTACATTCCTTCTAGAAATATCTTTGGTACAGAATCCCACAGATTCCTGATGTGTGGATTCAGGTTGTACTAATCATATCTGCAATTCCTTGCAGGGATTCCAGGAGACCAGAAAGCTTAAAGAAGGGGAGTTGTTTCTTACTTTGGCTGATGGGAGCAGGATTCCGGTTGTAGCTGTTGGTGTTTATAATTTATGTTTTAAATCTAGAGTTTTAATATTGGAAGACTGTTTGTATGTACCTAATGTTCGTAGGAATTTAATTTCTACTACTTACTTAGGTAAACATAGATATTGTGTTATCCTAAAAGACAATGTTGTAATAAAGAAGGATAAAGTGTTTATCTGTTCTGGCAATATTGTAGATGGTCTTTATATTTTAACTCCTGATAAGCATGAATTATATAATTCTAAATTAAATAATAACTCTCATGTGAAATCATTAAAGAGAAAGTTTCCTTCGACTAGTGATGCATATCTTTGGCACTTGCGTTTAGGTCATATTAATTCAAATAGGATTCAAAGACTGATCAAAGATGGACTCTTAGAGCCCATGGACTTTGATGAATTTCCAGTTTGTGAATCTTGTTTGGAAGGTAAAATGACCAAACGACCTTTTAATGCAAAAGGTAGAAGAGCCCAAGATTTGCTAGAGCTAGTGCATTTTGATGTATGTGGTCCTATCTCAACCCAAGCAAAAGGAGGTTATGAGCATTTCATCACTTTTACTGATGATTACTCAAGATATGGTTATGTGTACCTAATAAAACGGAAGTCCGAAACCTTTGAAAAGTTCAAAGAGTTTAGGGCTGAAGTTGAGAAGCAATTAGGTAAACACATAAAGGCCATTCGATCTGATCGAGGTGGGGAATACCTTCTTGGGGATTTGAAGGATTACTTAATTCAAAATGGGATTGTATCCCAATTGGCTGCACTTGGAACTCCCCAACAGAATGGTGTAGCGGAAAGAAGGAATAGGACTCTTTTAGAAATGGTTAGGTCCATGATTAGTTACTCAACTTTACCGATTTCTTTTTGGGGTTATGCCTTAAATACAGCAATACATCTTTTGAATTTAGTTTCATCAAAATCTGTTCCCAAAACACCCATGGAATTGTGGAGTGGGCATAAGCCTAGTATGAAATATCTCCACATTTGGGGTTGTCCTGCACATGTGTTAAAAGGGAAGCCTGATAAATTGGAACCAAAATCAGAAGTGTGTTTGCTTGTAGGTTATCCAAAAGAAACTAGGGGTTATTTATTCTATAGTCATAAAGATAACAAAGTTTTTGTTAGTACAAATGCTAAATTCTTGGAAAATGACTATATGAATAATTTTACTCCTAGAAGTAGAGTTGTGTTGGCTGAAATGAATGAACCTGTAAATGAACAACCAATGTATGAAACTAGGCATGATATGGCTGTATTAGATACACCACAAGATATTACTCAAGAGATGTCTAGTACACAGGTGCTTCGTTGTAGTGGGAGGATTGTTCGACCTCTTATAAGATTCATAGGTTTGGGAGAAACTTCTGAAGCTATCTTAGAAGAGGCTGAATCGGATCCTTACACTTATGATGAAGCAATGAATGATATAGATGCACATCAATGGGTCCAAGCTATGAAATCTGAATTAGATTCCATGTATTCCAATCAAGTTTGGGATCTTGTAAAGGCGCCTAACGGCATTAAACCTGTTGGTTGCAAATGGGTTTACAAGAGGAAGATAGGGATAGATGGAAAGGTTGAAACCTTTAAAGCAAGGCTAGTGGCGAAAGGGTATACTAAAAAAGAGGGTATTGATTATGAGGAAACCTTTTCACTAGTAGCAATGCTTAAATCTATCAGAATTCTCTTACCCATTGCTGCTCATTATGATTATGAGATTTGGCAAATGGATGTCAAGACTGCATTTCTCAATGGCAATCTTAAAGAGAAAATCTATATGATGCAACCGGAAGGTTTCGTAGCAAAGAATCAAGAGCATATGGTATGCAAGTTGAAAAGTTCCATTTATGGACTTAAGCAAGCATCTAGGTCATGGAACATCAGATTTGATCAAGCAATCAAGTCATTTGGTTTTGAATAAAATCTTGATGAACCATGTGTGTACAAAAGACATTAAGATAAAGTAGTAATGTTCCTAGTGCTTTATGTTGATGATATTCTACTCATTGGAAATGATGTAGGAGTGATGTCATCAGTAAAGGTTTGGTTGTCAAGCGAATTTGATATGAAGGACTTGGGTGAGGCTAACTTTATTCTAGGGATCAAGCTTTGGCGAGATCGCAAGAATAAGATGTTAGGCTTATCACAAGCTGGGTATATAGATAAGGTTCTAGAACAGTTTAGCATGCAAAACTCCAAGAAATGATTACTTCCTTTCAGACATGACTCAAGAGGAAGAAGATATGATGAGACAAGTTTCTTATGCTTCTACAGTAGGAAGTCTTATGTATGCCATGCTTTGTACTAGACCAGATATCTGTTATTTAGTAGGCATGGTCAGTCGATATCAATCAAATCTAGGATCAAAACATTGGCAAGCTGTAAAGCATATTCTCAAGTATCTATGGAGAACGAGAGATTATATGCTTGTTTACCGTTGTGAGGATTTAATACCTGTTGGCTATACAGATTTAGACTTTCAATCGGATTTAGATTTCAGAAAGACCACATCAGGATGTGTTTTCACCTTGGGAGGTGGAGCCATTATAGGGAGGAGTGTTAAGAAATCATGTATTGCGGACTCCACCATGGAAGCTGAATACGTTGCTGCTTGTGAGGCTACAAAAGAAGCTGTATGGCTCGAGAAATTCCTTTCTGACCTTGGTGTAGTAAGAATGGAGCAAGCTCCCATTACTTTGTTTTGCGACAATAGTGGAGCAGTTGCACAATCAAAAGATCCAAGGAATCACAAGAAAGGAAAGCACATTGAAAGAAAGTTTCACATCATTCAAGATATTGTTGCTCGTGGAGATGTGGTGGTAGCAAAGATTGAAAGTGCAAATAATCTAGCAGATCCATTTACCAAAGCCTTGCCTCAAAGGACTTTCGAGTCACATTTGGAGGGAATGGGAGTTAGATTAATGTACAATAGTCTTTAGGGCAAGTGGGAGATTGTTGGGATTAGTGCCCTTAAATACTATTATATGATGTTATGTATGATATTATGTATGACATTATGTATGACTTAATATTGTGTTTAATAAAGTTGTTTTATTATTATCTAAAATAATGGTAACATGAATATTCGGACATTATCATATAGTCCATGAGATGCATAGTATGTGATTTATGTGAAAAGTCACAAAAGATATAAATCATAAGTTCTTTGTAAACTCAGAATTGTAGTTCGTAGTGGGTGATGAAATTGGACATTTCATCTGCGAAGACTATAACATATCAACTAAAATGATTTGTCTTGATCATGGAAGTGGAGACTTCTAGTTGATATGTTGATATGTTTTAAGAGTTAAGACATATTGAACTGGACCGCTGTGAGATTTATTATTCTGCTAACGACTGTCAATTGAATAATAAATCTCACGATTTCTATCTACATGAACTCTTAATCCTGAGAGAATAATGGACGTGATCATGAAGTGTAGGTTACTTTGATATATCAGGAGTGAGATCTAATGTAACGGTCAAAACCTTAGTATGTTTGGTAGCCACATTTAGTGTTGATGGAACATATATTCTCAAGATGGAATTCATAGTCTTTTAACGGAAATATAAAATATTCCATTGGGATAAGTTTAATGGGTTTGTTATTCGAAGAGTTAGGCCTAACCATTTTAGATAGACTAAAGTATATATTTATGAAATTGGATTTCATAAATATATGGTGAATAACTTTAAAGAATTAAACTGGGTACCCAAGGATTAAGATGTAGTAATCAACAAAGTGACAGTCTACATTAATGACTTTGTATTACTACGAATATTTTATGAAGGGGTTGCATGTACAATAAAGTCTTGGGATATAATTTATTAATAAGGCCTAGAGTGCAATTATATTTATATAGTGGTATTAAATATAATTAATGGTAACTTTGGACTTGTCAAGAGTTGACAGAAAAGCCCAAGGCCTATTGGAGCTAGTGTCTTATTTGTTTCCTTTTGGTCCCACTCCAAGCCACATACTAAAGCCCAATTGGAAAGGCCCAATGGCTAGCCCAATTAGATAATCAGTTATATTGAGAGAAACATACAAATTTTTTATGAACAAGATTTGGTATGTATGTGAGTGTGAGATACTCTTTCATTCTCTCTAGAACATACACATATAACTGATTAAGAGACCCACATCTTGGGCATCAAGTGGAATTGGAGTGAAGATTGAAAGTGTTCCCAAGTGCTTCTGATCTTTGGTTTTGAATTTCACCGCATCAAGGTACACTATCTTGTTCTAAATTCTGAAACTTACATAGCACATGTTATTTATTGCGAATGAAGTAGATCTGTTATTTTTCCGCTGTGCGTACATGCATATTTCCATCACGAGGCACCTTATATCTTCTTTCATCATTATTTTTATTTTTTTCTCACTTATGCTCTCTCTTCTCTTTTTTCTTTTTCTCTCTTCTTCTCCTTCTCTTTCTTTTCTTTTCTTTTTTTTTTTTTTTTTTTCCCTCTCCAGATATGGCTACAAGAGAGGCATCGATTGCTTCAACCTCCTACTATGCCTCCTAGCACATACCTCCCTAGGTATCTTAGGGACCACCGACTTCACAAAAATGACATGAGATTTGAGGCGTACATGGAGCTTATGGGTCACATCAAGGAGACCAACATTCAATGGGTCATGGAGTGGTGGCACATCTTAAGCATGGTCCACAGTTGCTGCAAGGACTGCTGTGTGCCTTTAGTTGGACTTCGTTGCTACTCATACTACTCCACTTGTCATATCTCAAGGCAATTTGGAGAACGTCAAGGAGCTCCTGATGATGAAGGTGCCTTCAACACCGAGGTGTTTACCAATAGGATCTTGGGCAGGATTAGTGAGGCTTGGCCATGTCACAAGGTGACAAAAGTCATTGCTCCTCCTCGATACATCTATCCCACTTCGAGGTACAAGAAATGGTTGGAGGATGACATGAAGTGGATTCTAAGGGATGAGAAAGCTTACATGAAGACTAGTAAGAAAGCAAGGAGGGCTGAGTGACCACCTTGATATGCCCCATATTTTACTTTTCTGAACTTTTATGATTCTCATGTTTTTGTTTTGAATTTAATAAAGGATTGGAATGTTCCAAATCCCCTATGAAAACAATCTTATCATCTTTTAATTTGAGCAATAAGAGAATAACTTTTTTTATTATATTTTCTTATTGTCATCTTATTTTTTTCTTTTTTCTTTTTCTTTTCTTTTTCTTTTTCCTTTGCCATGTAATTTTTGCCCATGACATCCCTTCGGGAATTTTTGCCATGCCCATGGTATTTCCCCTAACTTTTGCCTAGGCCACCTTTTTGGGTTTTCAATCTAGCAGGCTTTTTTTTTTTTTTTTTTTTTTTTTTTTTCTTTATATGTTGTATTTCCAGAGTCTATCCATTTTAATTGAGCGAAGCATCTCTTCCCCATCTAAATCTGTGATCCTTGTAGCACCTCCAGACATGATTTTCTTAATAATAAAAGGCCTAGACCACCTTGGCTTCATCTTTCCTCTTGGATCAAAAGTCTCATCTCTAAGCACCTTTAGGACCAAGTCCCTTCTTTAAGGTTTCTCGGTTTCACTTTCTTGTTGAATGCTCTAGCAATCCTTTTTTGTTACCCTTGTGCATGATATTGTGCCCTAGCCCTTTTCTCATCTATCAAAGCCAATTGTTCATATCTTGCCTTAGCCCAATCCTCTTCTAGGACCTTGGTTTCCACCAATACTCTCAAAGATTGTATCTCCACCTCAATAGGAAGCACCGCCTCACTACCATAAACCAATGAGTAAGGTGTTGCCCATGTCGATGCACGGATAAAAGTTCTATAACCCCATAAGGCAAATGGAAGCTTCTTGGCCCAATCTTTGTATGTCACTACCATCTTGGCTAGGATATTCTTCACATTCTTATTAGCTGCTTCTATGACACCATTAGCTTATAGTCGATACGGTGAAGACTTGTGATGCTCAATGTTGTACAACTCCATGATCCTTCGAGCCTCCCCTTCAAAGTGGGAACCATTATCAGAAATGATCTTTTGGGGCACCCCAGACCGGCATATGATGTTGTTTTCTAAGAACTGAGCCACATGCTTAGCCTTCAATATGGAGTAGGAGGCTGCCTCCACCTACTTGGTGAAATAGTCAATTGCCACCAGAATGTATTCATGCCCATTTGAAGCCTTAGGAGCTATCCTTCCGATCACATCTATGCCTTAAACCGAGAATGGCCATGGAGAAGTCATGCTATACAACTCACTAGGTGCTACATGGTTCAAGTTGGCATGTGTCTGACAATCATGGCAACTCTTCACATAGTCCACGCAATTAGTCTCCATCGTATTCCAATAGTACCCTATCCTTAGGATTTTCTTGGCTAACATTCTTCCATTCATATAAGGGCCACAAATCCCTTGATGAACTTCTTCCATTACCCTCTCGGCTTCTTCCTTCTTCAAGCAATGAAGATGCATACTATCATAGGACCTTCTATAGAGTTGTCCTCCACATAGGATGTATTGTGTTGCCATCATCCTAATGAAACGACATTCTCTCTTGTTGGCACCATCCGGATATGCCCGAAGTTCCAAGAAATTCATGACGTCATAGTACCACAGAACTTCCTCTTCCACTATGGTCATTACTGAAGCTTTGGTCTTCCCTTTGTGCACTTCCTCATAACTTTGCTCAATCTCCAAGGATCGTGCCCACACTCCCTCGGGTATTTCAACCATGGGGGCTAAGGTAGCTAAGGCATCTGCAAATTGATTTTGAGCTCTAGGGATGATTGTGTATTCAATCTTGTCAAAGGTCTTGGTCAAGTCCTCCAAGTATTGTTGATAAGGCTTCAAGTGTTCCTTCTTCACCTTCCACAACTTTTGTGCTTGGGCTGTAACCAAAGTTGAATCTTCAAAGACTTCGGCCTCCTTTACCCTCAACTCTCGAAGAGCTTCCATTCCGGCAATACAAGCCTCATTTCCAACCATGTTATTAGTTGCTTCAAAGTTCAACTTGATTGCCAAAGGTATGTGAGATCCCTCGGGAGTGATCAAGAGTATTCCTATCCCATTCCTATATTGGTTTACAGCTCTGTCAAAGTACATCTTCCATATCCCTAACTCAACTTCCAAAATGTCCTCATCTAGAAAGTCTTCCTTACCATCTTCCCCCTCTATAGGATTCTTGGCACAAAAATTTGATACGATGCTCCCTTTGATAGTTTTTCTAGCCACATACTCCAAATCGAATTCTGCCAACAAGATCAACCATCTTGACAATCTGCCACTCAAAGCAGGCTTCTCAAAGAGATACTTCAATGGGTCCATTCTTGCTACCACCCATATCTGGAAATGTAAGATGATATGTCTCAATTTTTGTACGGCCCAAAAAAGTGCGAAGCATGACTTTTCTATGGGAGTGTACCTAGTTTCATAATCATGGAACCTCTTGCTCAAGTAGTACATGGCCTTCTCATTCTTGTCATCGTCTTCTTGTGCAAACATACTTCCAACCGCATCCCCTATGATAGAATGGTATAAGAGTAAGGGTTTTCTATGTTGTGGAGGCACTAGGATAGGTGGGTGGAGGAGATATTCCTTGATAAGGTCAAAGGCTTTTTGGCACTCATCGTTCCATGTTTGTGGTTCATTCTTCCTTAGGAGTTTGAAGATGGGCTCACAAGTGGAGGTGAGTTTGGCAATGAATCGACTAATGTATTGTAATCGACCCAAGAAACCCCTTATCTCTTTCTCACTTTTGGGTGGAGGCATCTCTAATATGGCTTTGATCTTGGATGGGTCAACTTCTATCCCTCTATCACTCATTAGGAAAACTAGCAATTTTTCGGCGGTTACTCCGAAGGTACACTTTTGTGGGTTCAATCTTAGTCTATATTCTTTAATCCTCTCAAAGAACTTCCTCAAGTTTACGGTATGACTTTCTCTATCATTGGATTTCACTATCATATCATCGACATATACCTCCACCTCATTATGCATCATATCATGTAACAAGGCTGTAGCCATCCTTTGGTAGGTTGCCTCGGCATTCTTGAGGCCAAATGGCATCACTGTGTAACAATAAATTCCCCATTTGGTAGTGAAAGTGGTTTTGGTCATATCTTTGGAAGCCATCTTGATTTGGTTATACCCCGAGAAACCATCCATGAAAGACATCAAGGCACTTCCCGCCGTGTTATCCACCAAGACATCAATGTGAGGGAGAGGAAAGTCATCCTTAGGGCATGCCTTGTTCAAGTCCCTAAAATCCACAAACATCCCCACCTATCCATTTGGCTTGGTGTACGGGTTTGATGAACCCTACCTTTAATTGTTTAGTGACTTCCTCCTTGATTTTTAAGAACCATTCGGTCCTCATTCTTCTCAACTTTTGTTTGACGGGTACCATATGATCATGAGTATCAATGTGATGTTGAGTTATCTCGGGGTCAATTCCAGACATATCTTCATAGGACCATGCAAACACCTCTTGAAATTCCATAAGTAGTTCTTGAAGATCTTTTCTTTCTTTTTCATTTAAAGTTAGCCAATTTTAATTAAGCGTGGATTCTCATCATTGCCCAAATTAATAGTTTTAAGAGTTGTTTCCATAGGTTCAATTTTCTTTTCCAATTGTTTATTAATTTCATTTTCAAATTCAATTGAATCATTTAAGTGCAGAATTTCAATGTTATGAGACACATTGAAATTCTGCACTGGAACTTGCATTATTGAAAATATTGAAAAGTACATTGGAACTTGAAAAGTACATTGGAATTCATCTTATTGAAAATGTTGAAAAGTACATTGGAACTTGCATTACAAAAATTTTTCCCCATGTTTTCAAAAAACCCAACCCAAGTCCAATTATTAATGGGCCCCATAATAGGCATGATGAATTTGGAAGGATCACTTGGCTCTTCATTGGTGATGGCGAACACGTCCCCACTCATCTTCATCATGGTCTTCATTGCTTCAGCATCCATGTAGTTCACCCAATCGACCTCTTCTTGTATCTCTTTGATCACCATAGTAGGTATCTCCTTAGGGGTGAGATTTTCATTAAATAACATTTCCCAACCCGGGTACACCCTTCCATCCTTACCTACCCAAGGTTTGGGGAAGCCACAATAAGGGAAGTTCTTCTTTCATGAAGCTCCCATTAAGAGTGCCATGGTTTTTCTTGATTCCATCGCAGCCTTCAAAGAATCCTAGACCTTCCCTAGTCACTTGAGTCTTACATTAGGGAACTCGATTACCCCTTTTCCTCCTTTCCCAAGGCCCATACCTGGCATGTATCCCATGTTCTTCATCATTGCAATCACCTCATGGCTACAATAGGGGAATAAGTCGGTAGCATACATTTTATCCTTCAACCCATAGTCAGCCATATTTATGAACTCAAAGCCATTCATTTGAAGCCCACTCCCTCTTTCCTCGAGTCCACAAATTGGTGCTAGAATTTTACTATTTCCAAGCACTATGGCAATCCCTCATTTCCATGGGATTTTCATTTTTTAGTGTAGTGAGGAGGGGATTGCCCCATTGGGGTGAAGCCAAGCTCTTCCTAAGAGAAAGTTGTAATTTGGGGTGATGTCCATAACATGAAACTCCACAACAGTTTCCGTTGGCTCAATCTTGCAAGGAGCCTTGAAAGTGCCCATAACCTTCCTGAAGTGTTGTCATATGCCCTTACAGCCAAGGGAGAAGGGATGATAGTCTCTATATCTAGGCCAATAGTAAGGGCGGTCCTAAAAAGACAAACATTCAAGGCGGACCCATTGTCAATAAGTACCATCGGAACCTTGGCACCCATGCATTCAATGGTGACTTGCAAGGGTCCAGTGTGAGTAGCTCCTTCGGGAGGGAGATCTTCATCGCAAAAGGCAATGAGGGGGTGTCAGGAGACCTTGACTCCCATGAGAGACAAAACTTCTTGTGGTACAGTTTCTATAGGTACTTCTTTCCCATTCAAGGCGTCCAAGAGAGCCTTACGATACTTTTGAGAGGCCATGAGTAGGCCCCATACAGACACATGAGCTTGGGTCTTCTTCAATTGCATTAAAAACCTATCTTCTTCTTCTTTGTCTTCTTTAGGTTCCGTGGGCTTGGACCCCTCCCTTAAATCTCTACTAGGATGATCATTTTCCAAAAAGGATGGCTTGTAGTGCTTCCCACTCCTAGTGATATTTGCTACATTGTCCTCCAAGAACCTTTTCTTTAATTCCGTCACTCCTTTGGGAAGTATTCCCCACACCGTTACCGCCTCTTTCAAGGCTTCATCTTCTTCATCCCATATTCCTTGGACTTCCATGGCATTGATATTAACATTTGTAGCTTCTATCCTCTTTGAGTAATCCCATTCAATCTCATATATTTGCACCCAATTTTGGTAAGGAGGAGGAGCTCTATGGTAATCGGGCAAAGGGTTCTTTCTAATGTTGGGTTTGGTGATAATGTTGGGATTTGGGAGGGTTCCATTGTCTATGCGATCTTGTATTTTGTGTTTGAGGCATAAGTAATTGTCGGTTTTGTGGCCAGATTTTTGGTGGTAGTGGCAATATTCATTGAGGTTCCAACTGGGAGGTATGGGATTAGGCATGGGTGTAGGGTCTAATGGTTTGATGAATCCTTTGGAGGATAAGTTTTCGTATGCTTGGGTGAGGGTCATTTTTAGGTCAGATAATTCTCGGCAAGCTTTCTTTAAGCAGGCTAGTGTTTGTTGGGGTATGATGGCGCTCACATTTACAGGATTGGGTGCTTTAGTGGTGGCTGCTCCCTTTACATATGTTTTCTTGGTTGGAGGCTTACTTTCACCTTTCTCCAATTGCCCATTGTTGATAGCGTCTTCAATTCTTGTCCCATAATCACATAGTTCTCCAAATGAGCTAATAGGCGATGACAAAAGCCTACTATTATAATCCGGAAGTAAGTTCTTGATGATCATGTTGATTTGGTCCTTCTCATTTGGCCTATTGACCATTCTAGATGCCTTGGTCTTCCATCTAGTCATGCATTTGGAAAATGTCTCTCCTACACCTTGTTTGGTAGTCTCCAAATCCCTTAGAGTCACATCAATCATGGTGTTGAAGATGAATTGGTCCACAAATAACTCCACTAGTTCATTCCATACCTTAGTTTTACTTGGATCAAGGCTATAATACCACCTTGATGCACTTCCCGTGAGTGAAAGGAGAAATGCATGCAAAGTTTGCTTCTCAACTAGCCCTTTCATTTCAGCGATGCTTAGGTATCTTCTTATGTGTTGCTTCGGATTTCCAGTCCCTTCAAACTTTTCTGCATCAGAGATCTTGAACTTGGGAGGCAATGTAATAGGAGCCTTTGAACTTACTCCCCCCATGTTATAGAGGTAATCATCCATCCCTTGCATCATACAGAAGGCAAGTTGCATTTTCTCCATCTTTTCCCTCATAGCTATGGTTTCTGCGGTAAGCTTCTCATATTGCTTGTTCCTTTCATATTCCGTTTTGTCCTTTTCATCCCATTCTTCCACTTCCTCCTCATCATCATGGATTTCCACATGTGCGGATTTCTTGACTTAGATTCCTTCAACCTAGTGAGATGCCCTCCCATTTTCTTAAGGGCCTCTCCATTTACATCCAATGCCTTAAGGATCTTTTATGTCATTGAGTCTTCCATGGAGGTAGTTATTGTTTCTTGGGAGGTCGCTTCCTCTTTTTGGTGTGTCCTCAATCTTGATCAAGCACTTTCCTTTCTCTCGAATCCAAATAGGAGTGAGGACGTGCTTTCTTGACTTTGATGGTGCAATGATGCTTGAAAATAAGCCCCATTTTCATTAAGTCCATTTCCCATTTAAAGGTTTTTTTTTAAATTTTTAGATCTCCTTAGAAAATTCTTAAGTTATTTTAATGAAGGCCCAATTACAATATCACTCCCTTCCCTCTCATGGATTTTTGCCCCTTGTGTTCATTAGGCTTTGATCCATTTACAATAAAGCTCTCATCTTACTCTCATGGGCTTTCATTAGAATGTACTTAGAAATTTTCAACCCTTTGTCTCAAACATGAGCTTACAATGTATTCATCACCTTTGGGCTTTTCATTTTTATTTATCATTTCACTTTTTTTGAAATAGCCCTTTAGGGAAGTTCATATTGGCTTTGTAGGATTTTGGATGCTAAGCCATAGCATATTTGTTACCTTAGGCCCAAAGTCCTCATTTTCAAAAGGGTTTTTTCCACTTGGGCCTATGATAGCAATTAGGCTATGGTCTTATGAACCTTTCAAGTTAAGATATACCTTTGGATTTAGGGATAAGCCTCTTATACGTAAGAACTTCTTTTCTTTTATCCCATAATATCTTAGGATATGCCATAACTTTAGGGCCATCCCTTCCATTTTTATATCTTTTATTTGCTCTTTAGAATTAGGTGAACACATGATATATGGTTGAACAAACAAGAGATATAAAGGGTATCCTTTGTGATAGGGTCTAGGATCTCTCTAGTGTAGGTAGGCTCCTTAAGGCCAAAGGGATAGATAAGTAGGTCACTCATAATTTGGTGGGCTATGATTCCAACCGAGGGCCTAAGTGGACCCCATAATGGATTGGTAGCAAACCTTTAATGTACTAAAAGCCCATTATAGGCGATGGCACCGATTGTAAGTTGGTGGGATGAACTCCGAAAGATTTGGGCCCGAATGGAGCCTTCCATCTTCCCACTCATCACCAAGTGATGTGTGTGCAAACAAATATTGAAATAATTTTTATCGAGGTTAAGAAGCAAGACATAGGAATTAAACTCACCATCCCCAGTGAAGTTGCCACTGTGGACACAAGGGGGGAGTCACCACCTAGTTTTTGCAATGGTCTAGGAACCATATATATAGCGTCCTTTCGAGGAAGGACCATTGATCTTATTACCAGAGATATGGGTTCGAAGTTTAGGTATGTTCTTTGGGAAGGTGTTAGGCACCCGATTTCCCAAACCTAAGGTTGGCCTCCCATCATTGTGTCTTACGTCTTAACCTCATTAAAAACATTTTCAACACTTGTATCTATACTTACACACACACTAGCATACAACTTGGCATCATTCATCCCTAAACACATACATATCTACCTTTAAACAAAAGAGAGCCAAACCCCAAACACATATGAGAAACCCTAGCATGTGAAACCCTATAATACATCTTAAAATAAGGCAGCAACCCAAACATGGCAATCATAAGATCATGTAAACATTAATCTTCAAGATCAAACATCATACAAACATGTTCATCACAAAAGATGCATGTTCATATCAATGCATGACTTACCTTTGCTTACCTTGCAGCAACTCAGCACCTATGGCATTAATGCATGTATATGTGATTGAATGGCATTAAAACTAAGAAACCCTAATCTAAACATATGATAGCAAATAAACAAACAAACATGTAAAACAGAAACTTTGGAAGCGTAAAAACACAGAAAAGAAACTAAACAGGACAACATGTGAAAGCAGAAGCAAAACAAACAAATAAAAATTAGGGTTTCTAGGCAGCGGCTCACACATGCAAGAACAGGCCCACATACGCATAATTAAGCCTGCGTATGCAAGCAAGATTATACATACACAAGTCCTTGCCTAGAAAACCTAACAACACAGAAACAGGGCAGAACCTCAAAACGGAAATTCTAACAACCTAACATGCGTTTTAAGCATACAAAAACATAAACCTAATCTAGACAAACATATTAAAACATATTCTAACAAACAAACAAAGTAAACAAGAAGATTTAAAGGCAGAAAATAAAAGAAAGGAAAAAGAAAAGTTTAGATTAGATACCTCATACAAAAGCTTTCTAAGCTTGATTTTGACCGTTCCTCTCAGTCAAGTCTATTCACAAACCAATAAGAAAGTGATTAGTAACATTAAACTAACATGATTGGGGCTAGAAAAGGTCCTAATCAAATAAAATTTACTTGAGGGTGAATCTTGTATTTTTCCCGTGGGATTTCTATGTGTTTTGAAAACGTACCATGTAAAGCTTTTATAGTGGAAAAAATGGGGTTTGGAACGACTCCCAGACAATGTGGGATTCATTCCAAACCTCAGCCTGTTGGGATTAATGCCCTTAAATCCTATTGTATAATGTTATGTATGATATTATGTATGACATTATGTATGACTTAATATTGTGTTTAATAAAGTTGTTTTATTATTATCTAAAATAATGGTAACATGAATATTCGGACATTATCATATAGTCCATGAGATGCATTGTATGTGATTTATGTGATTTAGTCACAGAAAATATAAGTCACAAGTTCTTTGTAAACTCAGAATTGTAGTTCGTAGTCGGTGATGAAATTGGGCATTTCATCTGTGAAGACTATAACATATCAACTAAGATGATTTGTCTTGATCATGGAAGTATTGGAGTATTTTTGTTGATATGTTTTAAGAGTTAAGACATATTGAACTGGACTGCTGTGAGATTTATTATTCTCCTAACGACTGTTAATTGAATAATAAATCTCATGACTTCTATCTACATGAACTCTTAATCTTGAGAGAATAATGGACCTGATCATGAAGTGTAGGTTGCTTTGATATATCAGTAGTGAGATCTAATGTAATGGTCAAAACCTCAGTATGTTGGGCAGCCACATTTAGTGTTGATGGAACATATATTCTCAAGATGGAATTCATAATCTCTTAACGGAGATACAAAATATTCTCTTGAGATAAGTTTAATGGGTTTGTTATTCAGAGAGTTAGGCCTAACCACTTTAGTAAGACTAAAATATATATTTATGAAATTGAATTTCATAAATATATGGTGAATAACTTAAAAAGATTAAACCGGGTACTCAAGGATTAAGATGTAGTAATTCACAAAGTGGCAGTCTTCATTCATGACTTTGTGTTACTACGAATATTTTATGAAGGGGTTGCAAGTACAATAAAGTCTTGGGATATAATTATATTAATAAGGCCTAGAGTGCAATTATATTTATATAGTGGTATTAAATATAATTAATGGTAACTTTAGACTTGTCAAGAGTTGACAGAAAAGCCCAAGGCCCATTGGAGCTAGAGTCTTATTTGTTCCCTTTTGGTCCCACTCCAAGCCACATACTAAAGCTCAATTGGAAAGGCCCAAAAGGCTAGCCCAATTAGATAATCAGTTATATAGAGAGAAACATACAGAATTTGAGTAATGAACAAGAATTGGAATGTATGTGAGTGTGAGACACTCTTTCATTTTCTCTAGAACATACACATATAACTGATTGAGAGACCACACATCTTGGGCATCAAGTGGAATTGGAGTTAAAATTGAAAGTGTTCCCAAGTGCTTCTGATCTTCAGTTTTGAATTTCACCGCATCAAGGTACACTCTCTTGTTCTTAATTCTGAAACTTACATAGTGCATGTTATCAATTGCGAATGAAGTAGATCCGTTAATTTTCTGTTGCGTACATGCATATTTCCATCAAATGGTATCAGAGCGGTCTTCAATTTCGAATCTGTATAACATGTTTTGTAAGTTTTAGAATTAGAGATAATAGTTTTATGATGTTAGAAGATTATATATGCATTTAATTTTCTGCATGGTTGTTGAAACTATGATTTGATAAAAACTGATATTGATGTTATGATGTTGTTTAATTTTGAATTCAAGTATGTTGAATTGATCTTTAACGCTATAGCATCAATGGAATTCAGTTTTGATATCAAATTCTATCTATCATGTTCATATGATGTTTGTTTGTTCATGAAAGCCGTTGAAAAATTGTTCAGAGTTTTCCTTTAAAAACTAAAAGTACGGGTTTTTCGCGGGTTAGCTTCCCGCGACGTTACTCGCAAAAAATGACATTGATTCACAAAAAAAACTGTTTCGCGGGTAAGCTTCACTAGCGAACTAGTCGCGAGACAGTAGCGAGAGTTTTTGTCTAAATTTTGTATTTTCACAAAAACTTTTCGTGGGTAAGCTTTACTAGCGAAATAGTCGCGAGACAGTAGCGAAAGTTTCTGTCTGAATTTTGTGTTTTCACTATTTCATTTTCGCGGGAAGAGCTAAGTCGCGAGATACTCACGAAAATGCCATTGAAGGGAATTTTGAATTTTTTCTATGTGTTTTCAAATGTTTAAAGTGCAAGGCTATGTGTAATTAGATTATGCATGTTTTAAAATTAAAAACCTTTCTTTTAAAACATCTAGTGGGAGAGAGATACAAGGATTGGATCTCACGGCCTCTATTATCGGTTCATAGTAGTGTGGGTAAGCACCTCGTCTTGGCGTATATGCCTCGCGATCCCAAAGGAGGGTGTTTACTTCATAGAGCTACAAGATTGAACTTACCCGTTTAAAGTAGTGTGGACATGCACCTCGTCTTGGCGTATATGCCTCACGATTCCAAAGGAGGGTGTTTTGTTCCATGGTACTACAAGTTTAAACACTATAAAGGAGGAGAAATATGGCTACACATAATTCTAGATAATGGTGTACACTAAACTAAGTATAATGTTAACCTCCCAAAGGAGCTATGTCATTATTACTTAAAGGCCAAAGGTAATACGGCATATTATTAGTGTTTGATAAGAGTTATCATGATAGCACTAATAATGAGAATAGTTCTCAACCAATTAATGTGTTTGTAATAAACTTGCTACCAAGGAATTATGAACATGGATTGGGTTGTCGTTGTATATATTATTTTATGGTTTTATTAAGGTTCCATATTATATGCTTATATGCTAAATTGATAATGTCTAGTTTACTTATTATATTCATGTTTATTATTTCAGATTTGTCATGGCATCATTTAGCCCACTTGTAACTATTCTTAATCAAAACAAACTGACTGGATCCAACTATGTTGACTGGAAAAGAAATTTGGACATAGTTCTTACTGCTGAAAAGCACAAATATGTGCTTACTCGACCATGTCCTAGCTTTCCTTCATTAGATGCTCTTCATGAGGAAAAACAACGATATGATCGTTGGCAGAAATCTAATGAGATGGCCAAGTGCTATATCCTAGCATCTATCTCAAATGTCCTACAGCATCAAATGCAGGATGTAGAACTAGCTTCAGACATTATGCTAAGTCTAAAAGAGATGTTTGGTGAGCAAGGCCGTTCTGCAAGGCAAGAAACCATGAGGCAAATTTACAATACCAAGATGGCTGAAGGAAGTTTAGTAAGGGAGCATTGTCTAACAATGATCTCTAATCTGAATACACTAGAAGTTTTAGGTGCCGATATTGATGGAGAATCCCAAGTGGATATGATACTCCAGTCACTACCAGAATCATTCAAGGAATTCATACTTAATTATAATATGAACAAAAAGATTTATTCAATGTCTGAATTAATGAATGAGTTGGTAGCGGCGGAAGGCATTATGGGTACTTCTAGTGTTGAAGTCAATGTTGGTGAAGCTTCTACTTCTTAACCTAAGTCGAAAGGTAAGGGTAAGAAGAAGAAAAAGAAGGACTTCACTAAACAAGAGGGTAAACAAATTGCCTTAGGGGTTGCTGACAAAGGAAAGAAGCTCAAAGGAAAATGTTTCCATTGTGGTGAGAAAGGACATTGGAAGAGGAATTGTCCAAAATTCAAGGCTGTCAATAAAGGTATGAAAAGTTCATTCCTTCTTGAAATATGTTTGGTACAGAATCCCACAGATTCCTAGTGTGTGGATTCAGGTTGTACTAATCATATCTGCAATTCCTTGCAGGAGTTTCAGGAGACCAGAAAGCTTAAAGAAGGGGAGTTGTTTCTTACTTTGGCTGATGGGAGCAGGATTCCGGTTGTAGCTGTTGGTGTTTATAATTTATGTTTTGAATCTAAAGTTTTAATATTGGAAGACTGTTTGTATGTATCTAATGTTCGTAGGAATATAATTTCTGCTACTTACTTAGGTAAACATGGATATTGTGTTATCCTAAAAGACAATGTTGTAATAAAGAAAGATAAAGTGTTTATCTGTTCTGGCAATATTATAGATGGTCTTTATATTTTAACTCCTGATAAGCATGAATTATATAATTCTGAATTAGATAATAACTCTCATGTGAAATCATTAAAGAGAAAGTTTCCTTCGACTGGTGATGCATATATTTGGCACTTACGTTTAGGTCATATTAATTCAAATAGGATTCAAAGACTGATCAAAGATGGACTCTTAGAGCCCATGGACTTTGATGAATTTCCAGTTTGTGAATCTTGTTTGGAAGGTAAAATGACCAAACGACCTTTTAATGCAAAAGGTAGAAGAGCCCAAGATTTGCTAGAGCTAGTGCATTCTGATGTATGTGGTCCTATGTCAACCCAAGCAAAAGGAGGTTATGAGTACTTCATCACTTTTACCGATGATTACTCAAGATATGGTTATGTGTACCTAATGAGACGAAAGTCCGAAGCCTTTGAAAAGTTCAAAGAGTTTAGGGCTGAAGTTGAGAAGCAATTAGGTAAACACATAAAGGCCATTCGATCTAATCGAGGTGGCGAATACCTTCTTGGGGATTTCAAGGATTACTTAACTCAAAATGGGATTGTATCCCAATTGACTGCACCTGGAACTCCTCAACAAAATGGTGTAGTGGAAAGAAGGAATAGGACTCTTTTGGAAGTGGTTAGGTCCATGATGAGTTATTCAACTTTGCCTGTTTCTTTTTGGGGATATGCACTAAAAACTGCAATGCATATTTTAAATTTAGTTCCATCAAAATCTGTTCCTAACACACCCCTAGAATTATGGAGTGGGCGCAAGCCTAGTGTGAAATATCTCCACATTTAGGGATGTCCAGCACATGTGTTGAAAGGGAAGTCTAATGAGTTGGAAGCTAAAACGGAAGTATGCATATTTTTAGGGTATTCAAAGGAAACTAAGGGTTATTTAATCTATAATCATAAGGATAACAAAGTGTTTGTTAGTACCCATGCCAAATTTTTGAAAGATGATTATGTGAATAATTTTAATCCTAGAAGTAAAGTTGTGTTGGCTGAAATGAATGAACTTGTAAATGAACAACCAATGGAAGAAACTAGGGATGATGTGGCTGTATTAGATACACCACAAGATACTACTCATAAGATGTCTAGTACACAGGTGCCTCGTCGTAGTGGGAGAATTGTTCGGCCTCCTATAAGATTCATAGGTTTGGGAGAAACTTATGAAGCTATCTCAGAAGAGGCTGAATCGGATCCCTACACTTATGAAGAGGCAATGAATGATATAGATACACATCATTAGGTTAAAGCTATGAAATCTGAATTAGATTCCATGTATTCCAATCAAGTTTGGGATCTTGTAAAGGCGCCTAACGGCATTAAACCTGTTGGTTGCAAATGGGTTTACAAGAGGAAGAGAGGGATAGATGGAAAGGTTGAAACCTTTAAATCAAGGCTAGTGGCGAAAGGGTATACTCAAAAAGAAGGTATTGATTATGAGGAAACCTTTACACCAGTAGCAATGCTTAAATCTATCAGAATTCTCTTATCCATTGCTGCTCATTATGATTATGAGATTTGGCAAATGGATGTCAAGATTGCATTTCTCAATGGCAATCTTGAAGAGGAAATCTATAAGATGTAACCGGAAGGTTTCATAGAAAAGAACCAAGAGCATATGGTATGCAAGTTGAAAAGGTCCATTTATGGACTTAAGCAAGCATCTAGGTCATGGAACATCAGATTTGATCAAGCAATCAAATCATTTGGTTTTGAACAAAATCTTGATGAATCATGTGTGTACAAAAGACATCAAGATAAAGTAGTAATGTTCCTATTACTTTATGTTAATGACATTCTACTCATTGGGAATGATGTAGGGGTAATGTCATCAGTAAAGGTTTGGTTGTCAAGTCAATTTGATATGAAGGACTTGGGTGATGCTAACTTTATTCTAGGGATCAAGCTTTGGCCAGATCGCAAGAATATGATGTTAGGCTTATCACAAGCTGGATATATAGATAAGGTTCTAGAACGGTTTAGCATGCAAAACTCCAAGAAAGGAATACTTCCTTTTAGACATGGAGTTCCTCTGTCTGATGACCAAAGGCCTAAGACTCAAGAGGAAGAAAATATAATGAGACAAGTTCCATATGCTTCTGCAGTAGGAAGTCTCATGTATGCCATGCTTTGTACTAGACTAGATATTTGCTATTCAGTAGGCATGGTCAGCCGATATCAATCAAATCTAGGACCACAACATTGGCAAGCTGTAAAGCATATTCTCAAGTATCTACGGAGAACGAGAGATTATATGCTTGTTTACCATAGTGAGGATTTGATTCCCTTTGGCTATACAGATTCAGACTTTCAATCAGATCTAGATTTCAGAAAGTCCACATCAAGATGTGTTTTCACCTTGGGAGGTGAAGCCATAACATGGAGGAGTGTCAAGCAATTTTGTATTGCGGACTCCACCATGGAAGCAGAATATGTTGCTGCTTGTGAAACAGCAAAAGAAGTTGTATGGCTCAAGAAATTCCTTTCTGACCTTGGTGTAGTGAGAATGGAGCAAGCTCCCATTACTTTGTTTTGCGACAATAGTGGAGCAGTTGCACAATCTAAAGATTCAAGGAATCACAAGAAAGGAAAGCACATTGAGAGGAAATACCACATCATTCGAGATATTGTTACTCGTGGAGATGTGGTGGTAGCAAGGATTGAAAGTGCAAATAATCTAGCAGATCCCTTTACCAAAGCCTTGCCTCAAAGGACCTTCGAGTCACATTTGGAGGGAATGGGAGTTAGATTAATGCACAATAGTCTTTAGGGCAAGTGGGAGATTGTTGGGATTGATGCCCTTAAATCCTATTGTATAATGTTATGTATGACATTATGTATGACTTAATATTGTGTTTAATAAAGTTGTTTTATTATTATCTAAAATAATGGTAACATGAATATTCGGACATTATCATATAGTCCATGAGATGCATTGTATGTGATTTAATCACAAAAGATATAAGTCACAAGTTCTTTGTAAACTCAGAATTGTAGTTCGTAGTCAGTGATGAAATTGGGCATTTCATCTGCGAAGACTATAACATATCAACTAAGATGATTTGTCTTGATCATGGAAGTGGAGACTTCTAGTTGATATGCTGATATGTTTTAAGAGTTAAGACATATTGAACTGGACCGCTGTGAGATTTATTATTCTCCTAACGACTGTCAGTTGAATAATAAATCTCACGACTTCTATCTACATGAACTCTTAATCCTGAGAGAATAATGGACCTGATCATGAAATGTAGGTTGCTTTGATATATCAGGAGTGAGATCTAATGTAATGGTCAAAACCTCAGTATGTTGGGCAGCCACATTTAGTATTGATGGAACATATATTCTCAAGATGAAATTCATAGCCTCTTAACGGAGATACAAAATATTCCCTTGAGATAAGTTTAATGGGTTTGTTATTCAGAAAGTTAGGCCTAACCACTTCAGTAAGACTAAAGTATATATTTATGAAATTGGATTTCATAAATATATGGTGAATAACTTAAAAGGATTAAACCGGGTACTCAAGGATTAAGATGTAGTAATTCACAAAGTGGCAGTCTTCATTCATGACTTTGTGTTACTACGAATATTTTATGAAGGGGTTGCATGTACAATAAAGGCTTGGGATATAATTATATTAATAAAGCCTAGAGTGCAATTATATTTATATAGTAGTATTAAATATAATTAATGGTAACTTTGGACTTGTCAAGAGTTGACAGAAAAGCCCAAGGCCTATTGGAGCTAGAGTCTTATTTGTTCCCTTTTGGTCCCACTCCAAGCCACATACTAAAGCCCAATTGGAAAGGCCCAAAAGGCTAGCCCAATTAGATAATCAGTTATATAGAGAGAAACATACAGAATTTGAGTAATGAACAAGAATTGGAATGTATGTGAGTGTGAGACACTCTTTCATTCTCTCTAGAACATACACATATAACTAATTGAGAGACCACACATCTTGGGCATCAAGTGGAATTGGAGTGAAGATTGAAAGTGTTCCCAAGTGCTTCTGATCTTCGGTTTTGAATTTCACCGCATCAAGGTACACTCTCTTGTTCTTAATTCTGAAACTTACATAGTGCATGTTATCAATTGCGAATGAAGTAGATCCGTTAATTTTCCGCTGCGTACATGCATATTTCCGTCAAAGCCATTATTGAAAAAAACTTGCATTTTTTATGTTTCTGAAACCCTAGCTGCGTACGCAGTAGTGTGCCTGCATACACATGCTTTATCCCACGTACGCAGGCCACTACCCTCGTACGTGGACCGAGTGCCACTTTGGTCTTTTATTTCCAAAAATAGATTTTTTCTCATTTAAAAGGTTATATTTTCCATTTTAATACTCTTCAAGGAAATTTGATATCTGATTGGGCTCTAAATTGACCTTAGGCTTTAGAGTTTGAGCATCATTGGGGAATGGGGGCCCAAGTCATAAGGGGTACAAAAAGTGGTGTCTACAAGCCCAAGGTTGGTTTTGGGCCTGATCAGATTACAAATTGACTTGAGAATTGTTAAAATGGAAAATATAACTTTTTTTATGAGCAAATAAATCTATTTTTGGAAAATAAAGGCCAAGCAAATCCTCAGCCTACATACTGTTAGGATTAGTGACCTTAAATCCTATTGTATGATGCCATGTATGACATTCTGTATGACTTAATGTTGTGATTAATAAAGTTGTTTTATTATTATCTAAAATAATGGTAACATGAATATTTGGACATTATCATATAGTCCATGAGATGCATAGTATGTGATTTATGTGAAAAGTCACATAAGATATAAGTCACAAGTTCTTTGTAAACTCAGAATAGTAGTTCGTAGTCAGTGATAAAATTGGGCATTTCATCTGCGACGGCTATATCAACTAAGATGATTTGTCTTGATCATGGAAGTGAAAACTTCTAATTGATGTGTTGATATGTTTTAAGAGTTAAAACATATTGAACTAGACCACTGTGAGGTTTATTATTCTCCTAACGACTGTCAAATGAATAATAAATCTCACAACTTATATTTACATGAACTCTTAATCCTGAGAGAATAATAAACCTGATCAATAAGTGTAGGTTGCTTTGATATATCAGGACTGAGATCTAAAGTAACGGTCAAAATCTCAGTATGTTAGGCAGCCACATTTAGTGTTAATGGAACATATATTCTCAAGATGGAATTCATAGTCTCTTAATAGAGATACAAAATATTCCCTTAAGATAAGTTTAATGAGTTTGTTATTCAGAATGTTAGGCCTAACTACTTTAATAAATAGTTACTAAAGTATATATTTATGAAATTAGATTTCTTAAATATATGATGAATAACTTAAAGGATTAAACCGGGTACTCAAGGATTAAGATGTAGTGATTTACAAAGTGACAGTCTACATTAATGACTTTGTATTAGTACAAATATTTTATGAATGAGTTGCATATATAATAAAGTCTTGGGATATAATTTATTAATAAGGCCTAGAGTGCAATTATAGTTATATAGTGGTATTAAATATAATTAATGGTAATTTTGAACTTGTCAAGAGTTGACAGAAAAGCCTAAGGCCCATTGGAGGTAGTGTCTTATTTGTTCCCTTTTGGTCCCACTCCAAGCCACATACTAAAGCCCAATTGGAAAGGCCCAATGGCTAGCCTAATTAGATAATCAGTTATAAGAAAAGAAACATACAGATTTTTGGTAGAACATGAAATAGTATGTATGTGAGTATTAGACACTCTTTCATTCTCTCTAAAACATACACATATAACTGATTGAGAGACCACACATCTTGGGCATCAAGTGGAATTGGAGTGAAAATTAAAAGTGTTCTCAAGAACTTCTGATCTTTGGTTTTGAATTTCACCGCACCAAGGTACACTCTCTTATTCTTAATTCTGAAACTTATATAGTGCATGTAATCAATTGCGAATGAAGTAGATCCGTTATTTTTCCGCTGCGTATATTCATATTTCCATCAAATGGTATCAGAGTAGTCTTCAATTTCAAATCTGTATAACATGTTTTGTGAGTTTTGAAATTAAAGATAATAGTTTCATGATGTTAGAAGATTATATAGGTATTTAATTTTCTGCATGGCTGTTGAAACTATGATTTGATGAAAACTGATATTGATGTTATGATGTTTAAATTTGAATTTAAGTATGTTAAATTGAACTTTAAGGCTATAGAATCAATGGAATTCAGTTTTGATATCAAATTCTATCTATCATGTTCATATGGTAGTTGTTTATTCATGAAAACCATTGAAAACTGTTCAGACCTTCCCTGAAAAAACTGCAAACACGGGTTTTTCGCTGGTTAGCTTCTCGCAAAGTTACTCGCGAAAAATGCCTCTGAAGCACAAAACTTTTCGCGGGTAAGCCTTACTTGCGAAATAGTCGCGAGACAGTCGCGAAAGTTTCTGTCTAAATTTTATGTTTTCACAAAACTTTTCGCGGGTAAGCTTTACTAGCGAAAAAGTCACGAGATAGTAGCGAAAGTTTCTGTCTGGATTTTTATGTTTTCGCTATTTTGCCTTAACTCATTTTTGCGGGAAGCACTTAGTCACGAGATACTCGCGAAAATTCCACTGAAGGGAATTTTGAATTTTTTCTATATGTTTTCAAATGTTTAAAGTGCAAGGATATGTGTAATTAGATTCTGCATGTTTTATAATAAAAAATTATTCTAAAACATCTAGTGGGAGAGAGATACAAGGGTTGGATCTCACGGCCTCCATTGTCGGTTCATAGTAGTATGAAATATATACTTTGTCTTTGCTTCAAGCTTAGCATTCCATGCGGAGAGTATTTATTTCATGGTCCTACAAGATTGAATTACTTGGTTTATAGTGGTTTGATCAAACACCTTGTCTTAGCTTCGAGCTTTGCATTCCATGCGGAGGGTGTTTTGTATCATGGTACTACAAGATAAGCCTGTTAAGGGGATGAATTGTGGCTACACATGATTCAAGACAATGGTATACACTAGACTAAATACTATAGTATCCTTATGCTGAGTTCTTACTATTATTATTTAAAGGCCAAATGAATAACGGCATATTATCAATGTTTGATAAGAGTTATCAAGATAGCACTAATAATGAGAATAGTTCTCAATCAATCATAGTATTCAATATTCACTCTATGCTGAGGGATATTGAATATGGGATTGGGTTGTCGTTGCATATATTATATTATGGTTTTATTAAGGTTCCATACTATATGTTTATATGCTAAATTGATAATGTCCAGCTTACTTATTATATTCATGTTTATTATTTCAGATTTGTCATGGCATCATTTAGCCCACTTGTTACTATTCTTAATCAAAACAAACTGACTAGATCCAACTATGTTGACTGGAAAAGAAATTTGGACATTGTTCTTACTGCTGAAGAGCACAAATATGTGCTTACTAAACCATATCCTAGCTTTCCTTCATTAGATGCTCCTCCTGAGGAAAAACAGTGATATGATCGTTGGCAGAAATCTAATGAGATGGTTAAGTGCTACATCCTAGCATCTATCTCAAATGTTCTACAGCATCAAATGCAGGATGTAGAACTAGCTTTAGACATTATGCTAAGTCTGAAGGAGATGTTTGGTGAGCAAGGCCATTCTGCAAGGCAAGAAACCATGAGGCAAATTTACAATACCAAAATGACTGATGGTAGTTTAGTGAGGGAGCATTGTCTTACAATGATCTCTAACCTGAATACACTGTAAGTTTTAGGTGCCGATATTGATGGAGAATCCCAAGTGGATATGATACTCCAATCACTACCGGAATCATTCAAGGAATTCAGACTCAATTATAATATGAACAGAAAGATTTCTTCTTTGTCTGAATTAATGAATGAGTTGGTAGCGGTGGAAGGCATTCTTGGTACTCCTAGTGTTGATGCCAATATGGCTGAAACTTCTACTTCTCAACCTAAGTCGAAAGGCAAGGGTAAGAAAAAGAAGAAGAAGGACTTCACCAAGCAAGAGGGTAAACAAATTGCTTTAGGGGTTGCCGACAAAGGAAAGAAGATCAAAGGAAAACGTTTCCATTGTGGTGAGAAAGGACATTGGAAGAGGAATTGTCCAAAATTCAGAGCTACCAATAATAAGGGTATGAATAGTTCGTTCCTCCTTGAAATATGTTTAGTACAAAATCCCACGAATTCCTGGTGTGTGGATTCGGGCTGTACTAATCACATCTGCAATTCTTTGCAGGGGTTCCAGGAGACCAGAAAGCTTAATTAAGGGGAATTGTTTCTTACTTTGGCTGATGGGAGCAAGATTCCGGTTGTAGCTGTTGATGTTTTTAATTTATGTTTTGAGTCTAGAGTTCTAATATTGAAAGATTGTCTGTATGTACCTAATGTTCGTAGGAATTTAATTTCTGCAACTTATTTAGGTAAACATGGATATTGTGTTATCCTTAAAGACAATGTTGTAATAAAGAAGGGTAAAATGTTTATTTTTTCTAGCAATATTGTGGATGGTCTTTATATTTTAACTCCTGATAAGCATGAATTATGTAATTCTGAATTAGATAATGACCCTCATGTAAAATCATTAAAGAGAAAGTTTCCTTCTACTAGTGATGCATATCTTTGGCACTTGCGTTTGAGTCATATTAATTCAAACAGGATTCAAAGACTTGTCAAAGATGGACTCCTAGAGCCATTGGATTTTGACGAATTTCCAGTTTGTGAGTCTTGTTTGGAAGGTAAAATGACCAAACGACCTTTTAATGCAAAAGGTAGAAGAACACAAGATTTGCTAGAACTAGTACATTCAGATGTATTTGGTCCTATGTCAATCCAGGCAAGAGGTGGCTATGATTATTTCATTACTTTCATTGATGATTACTCTAGATTTGGTTATGTGTACCTAATTAAACGGAAGTCCGAAGCCTTTGAAAAGTTCAAAGAGTTTAAGGCTGAAGTTTAGAATCAATTGGGTAAACGCATAAAGGCCATTCGATCTGATCGTGATGGCGAATACCTTCTTGGGGATTTTAAGGATTACTTAACTGAAAATGGGATTGTATCCCAATTGACTGCACGTGGAACTCCACAACAAAATGGTGTAGCGGAAAGAAGGAATAGGACTTTTTTAGATATGGTTAGGTCCATGATGAGTTATTCAACTCTACCAATTTCTTTTTGGGGATATGCCTTGAATACTGCAATGTGTCTTCTGAATTTAGTACCTTCGAAGTATATTCCTAAAACACCTGTGGAGTTGTGGAATTGGCATAAGCCTAGTATGAGACATCTCCATATTTGGGGTTGTCCAGCACATATGTTAAAAGGAAAGTCTGACAAGTTATAGCCTAAAACAAAACTGGTTTTATTTGTAGGGTATTCAAAGGGTACTATTGGGGGTTTGTTCTATAGTCATAAAAATAATAAAGTGTTTGTTAACACAAATGCCAAATTCTTAGAAAATGACTATATGAATGATTATACTCCTAGAAGTAGAGTTGTGTTGGCTGAAATGAATGAACCTGTAATTGAACAACCAATGGATGAAACTAGGGAAGATGTGGTTGTATTAGATACACCACAAGATATTACTCATGAGATGACTAGTACACAGGTGCCTCGTCGTAGTGGGAGAATTGTTTGACCTCCTATAAGGTTTATAGGTTTGGGAGAAACTTATGAAGATATCTCAGGAGAGGCTGAATCGGATCCTTACACTTATGAAGAGGCAATGAATGATATAGATGCACATCATTGGGTTAAAGCTATGAAATCTGAATTAGATTCTATAGATTCCAATCAAATTTGGGATCTTGTAAAGGCGCCTAACGACATTAAACATGTTGGTTGCAAATGGGTTTACAAGAGGAAGAGAGGGATAGATGGAAAGGTTGAAACCTTTAAAGCAAGGCTAGTGGCGAAAGAGTATACTCCAAAAGAAGGTATTGATTATGAGGAAACCTTTTTACTAGTAGCAATGCTTAAATCTATCAGAATTCTCTTATCTATTGCTGCTCATTATGATTATGAGATTTGGCAAATGGATGTTAAGAATGCATTTCTAAATGGTAATCTTGAAGAAGAAATCTATATGATGCAACTGGAAGGTTTCATAGCAAAGAACTAAGAGCATATGTTATGCAAGTTGAAAATGTCCATTTATAGACTTAAGCAAGCATCTAGGTCATGGAACATCAGATTTGATCAAGAAATCAAATCATTTGGTTTTGAACAAAATCTTGATGAACCATGTATGTACAAAAGACATGAAGACAAATTAGTAATGTTCCTAGTGCTTTTATGTTAATGATATTCTACTCATTGGAAATGATGTAGGAGTGATGTCATCAGTGAAGGTTTGGTTGTCAAGCCAATTTGATATGAAGGACTTGGGTGAGGCTAACTTTATTCTAGGAATCAAGCTTGACCAGATCGCAAGAATAAGATGTTAGGCTTATCACAAGCTGGATATATAGATAAGGTTCTAGAACGGTTTAGCATGCAAAACTCCAAGAAAGGAATACTTCCTTTTAGACATGAAGTTCCTCTGTCTGATGACCGAAGGCCTAAGACTCAAAAGGATGAAATTATGATGAGACAAGTTCCTTATGCTTCTACAGTAGGAAGTTTCATGTATGTCGTGCTTTGTACTATACCAGATATCTGTTATTCAGTTGGCATGGTCAGCCGATATTAATCAAATCTAGGACCAAAACATTGGCAAGTTGTAAAGCATATTCTCAAGTATCTACGGAGAACGAAAGATTATATGCTTGTTAACCGGTGTGAGGATTTGATTCCCATTGGCTATACAGATTCAGACTTTCAATCGGATCTAGATTTCAGAAAGTCCACTTCAGGATGTGTATTCACCTTGGGAGTTGGAGCCATAAGTTGGAGGAGTGTTAAGCAATCATGTATTGCAGACTCCACCATGGAAGCTGAATATGTCGTTGCCTGTGAAGCAGTAAAAGAAGCTGTCTGGCTCAAGAAATTTCTTTCTGACCTTGGTGTACTGAGAATGAAGCAGGTTCCTGTCACATTGTTTTGCGACATTAGTGGAGCGATTGCACAATCCAAAGATCCAAGGAATCATAAGAAAGGAAAGCACATTGAGAGAAAATACCACATCATTCGAGATATCATTGCTCGTGGAGATGTAGTAGTTGCAAAGATTGAAAGTGCAAATAATCTAGCAGATCCCTTTACCAAAGCCTTGACTCAAAGGACTTTCGAGTCACATTTGAAGGGAATGGGAGTTAGATTAGTGCACAATAGTCTTTAGGGCAAGTGGGAGATTGTTAGGATTAGTGCCCTTAAATCCTATTGTATAATGCTATATATGACATTATGTATGACTTAATGTATGACTTAATGTTGTGACTAATAAAGTTGTTTTATTATTATCTAAAATAATGGTAACATGAATATTCAGACATTATCATATAGTCCATGAGATGCATATTATGTGATTTATGTGAAAAGTCGCAGAAGATATAAGTCACAAGTTCTTTGTAAACTCAGAATAGTAGTTTGTAGTCGGTGATGAAATTGGGCATTTCATCTGTGAAGACTTTAACATATTAACTAAGATGATTTGTCTTGATCATGGAAGTGGAGACTTCTAGTTGATATGTTGATATGTTTTAAGAGTTAAGACATATTGAACTGGACCGCTGTGAGATTTATTATTCTCCCAACGACTGTCAAATGAATAATAAATCTCACGACTGCTATTTACATGAACTCTTCATCCTGACAGAATAATGGATCTGATCATGAAGTGTAGGTTGCTTTGATATATCAGGAGTGGGATCTAAAGTCACGATCAAAACCTCAATATGTTGGGCAGCCACATTTAGTGTTGATGGAACATATATTCTCAAGATGGAATTCATAATCTTTTAACAGAGATATAAAATATTCCCTTAAGATAAGTTTAATGGGTTTGTTATTCAGAATGTTAGGCCTAACTACTTTAGTAAATAGTTACTAAAGTATATATTTATGAAATTGGATTTCATAAATATATGATGAATAACTTAAAGGATTAAACCGGGTACTCAAGGATTAAGATGTAGTAATTTACAAAGTGGCAGTCTACATTAATGACTTTGTATTACTACAAATATTTTATGAAGGGGTTGCATGTATAATAAAGTCTTGGGATATAATTTATTAATAAGGCCTAGAGTGCAATTATATTTATATAGTGGTATTAAATATAATTAATGGTAAATTTGGACTTGTCAAGAGTTGACAGAAATGCCCAAGGCCCATTGGAGCTAGTGTCTTATTTGTTCCCTTTTGGTCCCACTCCAAGCCATATACTAAAGCCCAATTGGAAAGGCCCAATGGCTAGCCCAATTAGATAATCAGTTATAGGGAGAGAAACGTACAGATTTTTGGTAGAACATTAAATGGTATGTATGTGAGTATTAGACACTCTTTCATTCTCTCTAAAACATACCCATATAACTGATTGAGAGACCACACATCTTGGGCATCAAGTAGAATTGGAGTGAAGATTAAAAGTGTTCTCAAGAACTTCTGATCTTTGGTTTTGAATTTCACCGCACCAAGGTACACTCTCTTATTCTTAATTCTGAAACTTACATAGTGCATGTTATCAATTGCGAATGAAGTAGATCCGTCATTTTTCTGCTGCGTACATTCATATTTCCATCACATACGCATTCACGCGTATGCGTACACAGGTCTTGTGCATGCATACGCAGGTAGGGTTCCAGGAACTCTGAAAGGAAAGTTTTTCTGCATTAATGCTAAGGTTTGGAATGAATCCCACATCGTCTAGATTCCATTCCAAACCTCCATTTTATCAATATAAAATGCCATACATGGTACCTTTTCTAGACAGACAAAAAATCCTAAGGGAAAACCTAAAATTCACTAGAAATAGTGAATCAGAGAGGAATTTTTTCACAAAACATGCTCAAGTCAATTTTCATTTAATTGTGAATAGATTTGACTGAGGGGAACAGTCAAAAGAAAACCAAAAAGCTTTTGTTTTTGTGGTATTAGTTCTAAACTTTCTTTTTCATTTCTTTACCTTTTCTTTCTTTAATCTTTCTGCTTTCATTAGTTTCTTTTGTTTCTTTATATTATAACATGTTTGTTTAGCTTAGGTTTTCTTTGCTTTATGATTTTATGCATGTTAGGTTGTTAGATTTTGTTTCTGCTCTTTTCCGTGTTTTAGTTTATGGGTTAGGGTTTTGGGGTATGTATGTGTACGCATGCTTATTGCATGCGCACACATACAATTGGGCTACGTACGCAGGCCCTATGTATGCGTACGCGTACTAAAGCCCAGAAATTCTAATTTGAGTTTTCCGCTTCTGTTTCTTTATTTCATTTATGATATATGCCTCTGTTTTGTTCTTTTAATGCTTTTGAGTCTCTGCTTTCGTGTTGCTTGCTTTGCTTGTTCCTTCACATGCTAAAATTAGAGTTTATCTTTCATTTTTGTTGTTTTGCCATGAACATGCATATGATATGGCCTTGCATTGATGCATAGGTGCTATGGTGCAGTGAGGTAAGTTATACATTCACATGAACGTGCATATGATCTAGATCTTGCCTTGACGCGTTTGTAAATGCCTTGTCTTGGATATGATAACATGTTCGTTTGATCTTAACATGCCTATGTTTCTTTCTTGGATGTGATGTATGTCTGTTTGTTTGCTGCCATGTCTATGTTTTGCCTTGACCATGATATGATGCCATATGAGATGAAATGTGTTGATAGGAATATGCTAGGGTTTGTGATGGTATAAGAAGCATGATAGACGTATGTTAGGGTTTGGGAAGAAATTCCGTGTTGTTTGCTTAGATGTATGCTAGTGTGTGTGTGAGTTTAAGATGAAATATTGAAGATGCTTTTAATGAGATTAAGATGTAAGACACAATGAGTGGAAGTTGACCCACGGGTTGGGCAGTTTTGGGTGCCTAACACCTTCCCAAAATCGTACCTAAACTCCGAACCCATACTCTGGTAGTAAGATTAGTTCTTCCACGTAAGGGCGCTATATGCATGGTTCCTAGACCATAAAACTAGGTGGCGACTCCTTTTCTCCGCCTCGGTCCACTCGGCCGAGGTGTACTCCCCACGTACTGCGCGTTGTATAGATAGTTTGATTCCAATGTGTCCTATTTCTTAATCTTCATAAAGGCTTATTCAATACTTGTTTGCACACACTTCACTTGGTTTTTTTTTCCCTTTACCTCGGTTGGTGATGAGTGGGAAGATGAGTATGCTCCATTTGGGCCAAAATCTTTTGAAGTTCATCCCACCAACTTATAATGTGTGCCATTACCTATGATGGGCTTTGAGTACGTTAATAGTTTGCCACCAATCCACAAAGGTCCACTTAGTCCCTCGGTTGGAATCATGGCCCACCTTGTTGTGAGTGACCTACTAATATGTCCCTTTACCTTTAAGGAGCCTACCTACACTTAGAGAAATCCTAGATTCTATCAAAGAGAGGGTACCCTTTATATCTCTTGTTTGTTCAGCCATATATCTTGTGTTCACCTAATTCTAAAGGACAAATAAAAGATAAAAGATGTAAAATTAAAGGATGAACAAAAAGTTATGGCATACCCTAAGATATTTGGGATAAAAGAAAAGAAGTTCTCACATATAAGAGGCTTATCCCAAAGTCCATAGATATATCTTAACTTGAAAGGTTCATAAGACCATAGCCTAATTGCTATCATAAGCCCAAATATATCCTAGCAAGAGGGCTACTTCAAAAAAAAAAAAAAAAATGAGGATAATAAAATGAAAAAAGAAGAGTCCAAAGGTGATGAATACATTGTAAGGTCATATTTGAGACAAAGGGTTGAAAATCTCTAAGTTCATTCTAATGAAAGCCCACAAGAGTAAAATGAAAGCATTATTGAAAATGGACTAAAACCTAAATGAAACAAGGGGCAAAGTTTATGAGAGGAAAGTGAATGATTTCGTAAATGGGCCTTCATTAAAATGGACTTAAAGACTTTCTAAGAACATCTAAATTTAAAAAGGATCTTTTAATTAGGACATGGACTTAACAAATATGAGACTTCTTTTTAGGCACCATTGCACTATCAAGATCAAGAAAGCATGTCCCTACTTCTATTTATGTCTGAGAGAAACAAGGAAGACGCTTGGTCAAGATTAAGGACACACATCAAGAAGAAGTATTTCAAGAAGGAGAATTATCTCAAGTAACAATGGCCGCGCCAATTGATGATGAGACCACACAAAAGATAGTCAAGGTGATGGAAGAGCAAAGCGATGTTCTCAAGAATATGGGAGGGCATCTTACTAGGCTAGAGGGAGCTAGGCTCAAAAAGACCGCACATGTGGAGATTCATGATGATGAAGAAAGGGAAGGTTGGGATGAAAGGGATAAGGCCGATTATGAAAGGAATAAGCAATTTGAGAAGCACTCCATAGATACTGTGGCCATGAAAGAAAAGATGGAGAAGATGCAATTAGCCTTTCGCAAGGCCGAAAGGATGGATGATTGTCTCTATAACATGGGAGGCATAAGTTCAAAAACTCCCATTGCATTGCCTCCAAAATTCAAGATTTCTGATGCAGAAAAGTTTAATGAAACTGGAGACTCGAAACAACATTTTAGGAGATATCTAAGCATTGCTAAAATGAAAGGATTGGATGAGAAGCAAACTTTGCATGCATTCCCTCTTTCACTCACGGGAGGTGCATTAAGGTGGTACTATAACTTAGATCCAAACAAGACCAAGGTGTGGAACGAGCTAGTGGAGTTGTTTGTGGATCAATTTATTTTCAACACCATGATTGATGTGACTCTAAGGGACTTGGAAACCACTAAGCAAGGAGTGAGGGAGACATTCTTCGAATATACGACAAGGTGGAAGGGAAAAGCATCTAGAATGGTTAATAAGCCGAATAAGAAATTCCAAATCAACATGATTATCAAGAATTTGCTTCCAGCATATAATAGTAGGCTTCTGTTATTGTCTATTAGTTCTTTTGGGGAATTGTGTGATTGTGGAACTAGGATTGAAGATGCTATCAGTAATGGATAATTGAAGAAAGGAAAAAGCAAGCCTCCAATCAAGAAAACATATGGAGGACGAGTAACTACTTCCAAAGCACCCAATCCCGTGAATGTAAGTGCCATCATACCCTAACAAACCTTAGCCTACCCATGCTTTACAGAGAAAGCCCGTCGAGAATTTTCTGACCTAGGAATGACCCTTGCCCAATCATATAAAAATTTGACCTCCAAAGGATTCGTCAAACCTCTAGATCCCAAACCTATGCCCAATCCTGTACCTCATACTTGGAACCTCAATGAATATTTCCATTTCCATAAAAAAATCTGGCCATAAGACCGACAATTGTTTCCACCTTAAACATAAAGTACAAGACCTCATAGACAATGGAACTCTCCTAAATTCCAACATCATTACCAAGCCTAACATTAGGAAGAACCCCTTGCCTGATTATCACCAAGCTCTTCCTCCATATTAGAATTGGGTGCAAATAGATGAGATTGAGTGGGATTGCTCAAAATTGATAGAAACTGTAAAGGTTAATGCGGTAGAAGTCCAAGGGATATGGGATGATAAGGATGAGATTTTGAAAAATGCAGAGGCTGTGTAGGGGATACTCCCAAAGGAATAACCAAATTAAAGAAAAGAGTCGTGAAGGATAATATGGCAAACATAATGGAGTGGAAAGCACTACAAACCAACCTTTTTGGAGAAGGATCATCCTGGTAGGGACATATGAGAAGGGTCCAAACCTACGGAACCTAAAAGGAAGGAAGAGAAAGATGAAAAAGATAGAGTTTTGACCCAATTGAAGAAAAATCAAGCTTAGGCCTTACTAATAGCTTCTCACAAGCATCGTAGTGCTCTTTTGAATGCTTTAAGTGGAAAGGAAGTACCCATAGAAACTACACCACAAGAAGTGCTATCTCTCATGGGAGTTGAAGCCCTATCTCATCCCCTCCATGCCTTTTCCGACAAACAATTGCCTCCTGAAGGGGCCACTCACACTAGACCTTTGCAAATCACCATTGAGTGCATAGGTGCCAAGGTTCTAATGGTGCTTATTGGCCTAGATGTGGAGACAATCATTCCTTCTCCTTTGACTGTTAGGGCATATGACAACACTTTAAGGAAGGTAATGGGAACTTTCAAAGCTCTTTGCAAGATTGGCCCACTAGAGACAATTGTGGAATTCCATGTGATGGACATCACTCCTAACTACGACCTTCTCTTAGGAAAAGCATGGCTTCATCCCATTAGGCCTATTCCTTCTTCTCTACACCAAAAGATGAAAATCCCATGGAAGGGAGGTATCATTGTAGTAATTGGGGATGGTGAAATCCTAGCTCCCGTCTGCAAACTTGAAGAGGGAGGAAGTTGTTGTTAAAATACATGTTTGTATCGCATATAAAACATACGCAGCGGAAAATTAACGGATCTACTTCATTCGCAATAGATAACATGTACTATGTAAGTTTCAGAATTTAAGAACAAGAAAGCGTACCTTGGTGTGGTGAAATTCAAAACCAAAGATCTAGAAGTACTTGAGAATACTTTTAATCTTCACTTAAATTCCACTTGATGCCCAAGAAGTGTGGCCTCTCAATTAGTTTCCAAGAAGAGAATAGAAGAGTAACTAACACTCACATACAAACCATTTCATTCCTTATGAGAACTCTCTTATGAAAGACCTTCATCTTAACCTTATGAAAAAACACTTATGAAATTCTATATGTTTCTCTCCTTATATACAACTGATTATCTAATTGGGCTAGCCTTTTGGGCCATTCCGATTGGGCTCTAGTATGTGGCTTGGAGTGGGACCAAAAGGGAACAAATAAGACTCTAGCTCTAATGGGCCTTAGGCTTTTCTGTCAACTCTTGACAAGTTCAAAGTTACCATTAATTATATTCAATACCACTATAAGAATATAATTGCACTCTAGGTCTTATTAATAAATTATATCCCAAGACTTTATTATACATGCAACCTCTTCATTAAAATATTCGTAGTAATACAAAGTTATAAAATAGACTGCCACTTTGAAGATTAGTACATCTTAATCTTTGAGTACCCGGTTTAATCCTTTATGTTATTCATTATATATTTATGAAATCCAATTTCACAAATATATATACTTTAGTAACTCCTTACTAAAGTGGTTGGGCCCAACACTCTGAATAACCAAACTCATTAAACTTATCTCAAGAGAATATTTTATATCTCCGTTAAGAGACTATGAATTCCATCTTGAGAATATATGTTCCATCAACGTTAAATGCGGCTGCCCAACATACTGAGGTTTTGACCGTAACTTATAGATCTCACTCCTGATATATCAAAGCAACCTACATCTCATGATCAGGTCCATTATTCTTTCAAGATTTAGAGTTGATGTAAATAGAAGTTGTGAGATTTATTATTCATTTGACAGTCGTTAGGAGAATAATAAATCTCACAGCGGTCCAGTTCAATATGCCTTAACTCTTAATACATGTCAACATATCAACTAGAAGTCTCCACTTCCATGATCAAGACAAATCATCTTAGTTGATATGTTATAGTCTTCACAGATGAAATGCCCAATTTCATCACCGACTACGAACTACATTTTGAGTTTATAAAGAACTTGTGATTTACATCTTCTGTGACTAAATCACATACAATGCATCTCATGGACTAAGATAATGTCGCATTAGTTCATTTATAGATAGTCTCATATAATTAAACAATTTAATTATTTATGACATGCCAATAAATTGGATTTTAGGGCATAAACCCCAGCAAACTCCCACTTGCCCTCAAAGACAATTTACCTTATATCCGACACTTATCTCCCTTTAGAGTAATTCATAATCACTCTAAGGCAAGGCTTGGAAACAAGTTTCAGCCAGATTTATTGCATAAATTATCTTTTCTACTACTACTTCTCACGTACTCGTATCTCGCTAATGAGATAATACTTACGCTTAATCTGTATCTTCATCACTTAAGATGAACACATATCTTGAAGTCCAACTTCATGAATCACAATCAAACTACAAGTCATTATTTGTACATCCAGTAACTATCAAAACCTCACTTTGGTGGATAATCATATAATCCCTCATTCTCATAAAATATATGAGTATATGCTTTACTCCCACTAAATTAAGTGATCTTTGATTCAATTGATATTTGCTTACCATGCCCATCGTAAAATAGATATTTAGTCTAGTATATAGCATAGCATAAAGACTTCCCTATAGACATGATATTAGAAACTGTCTTAATATGCTCTTCCTTTTATATGTATAAGGACCGTAATCCTTTATAAAGGAACTTCAAACTTAAAAGGAAAGAATCCTTTCTTGAAGTATTACATGCTATACTTGGAAAAAACTGTCTTCTTTATGACTACCAAAATAATCTTTTGTAATTCCTTTTGGATACTCATCATAAACACACATTTTTCTACTTTTTGATTTCAATTTGTCAGACTTCCTTTCTAGCACAAGTGCTGGACATCTTCAAAAGTGGAAGTATCATATACTAGGTTTTCACCCAATCCACAATTTTACAAATGTCATAGGAACAAACTTTTGAAATCTGTTATAGAAAATGTATGGTAATTATTAGAGTATATCTCCAAAAGAAAAAAGCAAATGGAAATACATATCATGTACTTTACTATTTCTAAAAGAGTCTTATTCCTCCTTCATGTATGCACTGACTTAAAGAAGTCATTAATACTATATTCTTTTACAATAAAGGAGTCCTAGATCATATTATCCTCTAAATAGAATTCATAGATTGAGAATATAACAAAATAGTGGTTCTAAAAGCCCATCTTTCACCAATCTTGAATACCATTTAGATTAATAAGATCTAGACATAAGTGCCAAAACATACAATACCAAAGAATGGAAACTTTCTCTTTAAAAAGTAAAACATGTAAATTTCTATCTAGAAAACAATCATGGACAAAGCTTAGTTTAACCAAACCAGAAACACTTTCTTTTGGTCGTACTTTTGAGTCTAATTTCCTTTTGGCAACTACTAGGGCAACTTGCTTGCCCAACTGTTTGGTATTATAATTTTTCTTCTTACCACCCTTACCTTTCAGTTTAGGCTAAGAATTCGAATTAAATCATATTGATCCTAGCCTTAGCTTTTAGCATGTCTTCCGTTGCGTAGAACTCACTCATCAATTCAGATAATAAAAAAAAAAAAATATATATTTTCAAAACAATCTGAATTGATCAAATGATTCTAAGAAGGACTTGTGGATCATATCCATATGAGATTAAGAATTAATCTCTACATCCAAGAATTCCAATTCATTTTAAAAAAAATAAAAATATTTTTATAAAATGATGTGGAAATGGAACTCCTTAAGCTTTTCTTGGCACTCAAAATGACTTATACCAAACATCTCATCTAGACTTAATATAAAGTCTAAGTCTAGTACTAACTCTTGCATCTCATGCTATAGTACAATTGAGATAGGAGCCAATGTAATATTTTAGCATTTCAATGGAAATTATGATCATATCATAAGCTATCTTCCATCAATGCATTATGCATAGGAAATTATGACAATGCTGAATCTAAACATATTTATGCACTTCAGCTCCTTTAAGCACCACGTCCAAAATTTATTTCTTAGTTAATGTGATTCAATTAAATAGTAGTTAGAGGACAAAATTTATGACAACTTTATTTTGGGACCATGAACATAATTACAAGGACATTATATTTTGCATCCATAACCATATAGTATGGAACCCGAAAAACATACTATACTAGGTGCAACGACAACCCAATCCATGTCTATAATTCCTTGGTAGCAAGTTTATTATAAACACATTAATTGATTGAGAACTATTCTCATTATTAGTGCTATCATGATAACTCTTATCATACACTAATAATATGCCGTATTACCTTTAGCCTCTAAGTAATAATGACATAGCTTCTTTGGGAGGTTAACATTACACTTAGTCTAGTGTACACCATTATCTAGAATCATGTGTAGCCACATTTGATCTTCCTTTATAGTGTTTAAACTTGTAGTACCATGAAATAAAACACCCTCCTTTTGGATCGCGAGGCATATATGCCAAGACGAGGTGCTTGTTCACACTACTTTAAACGGGTAAGTTCAATCTTGTAGTACTATGAAGTAAACACCCTCCTTTGGGATCGCGAGGCATATATGCCAAGACGAGGTGCTTACCCACACTACTATGAACCGATAATGGAGGCCGTGAGATCCAACCCTTGTATCTCTCTCCCACTAGAAATTTTAAAACAAGTGGATTGTCATGAAATTATTATGATTTAATCACAATTTTAACCCCTACACATCAAATGTGTTTAAAATTCAATGTGATGTTACTAAGTCACGTCACGATAGCGTAACGAACATTCGCGCAATCACAAAGAAGTTTAACCTTGTAATCCGTGAAATAGATACCCTCCGCATGGAATGCAAGACTCGAAGTCAAGACAAGGTATCTATTCACATTACAATAAACTTAACAAAAGGGTTATTTCAGCACTCCTACTCATTATTTGGGTTTTTCTTTAAATAATTGTGATCTCATCACAATTAATAACCTTACACTTGTTGAAGACTCTAATCTTATTAGAATCACTAACTAAAATGGAAGTCCTAAACTATTTAGGATTCCTTAAACACTAATGAATCAAAAATTAGTTATATAGAACTCTATCCTTAACTTATTTGATAAAGTATTCTAATCTCATTAGAAACTATATACCTTTTAATTAAGCTTTAATCTCATTAAAACTTCTAATTAAAAGAAATTAAGTTAAAGACTTTTAATCATACAACAATTCCAATCTCATTAGAATGTTTCTTAAAAGACAAGTCCCAAACTATTTAGGACTAAGAGTTCTATTTAATTAATACCATGTGTAATCTAATCACACATTGCATTGCACTTTCTTTATGTGAAAACACTTAGAAAAATTCTAATTTTCCTTCTTTCGATTGATCGAATGTACCCCTCAATCGATCGAAAAAATTAAAAAATTCGAACTTGACCACCTGACTTCTTCGATTGATACTTGATCGCCTCTCAATCGATCGAAAAACAAATTCGATCGATCGAATAGCAATCGAAAATCAATTTATTTAAAAAGTCTGATCACTATATCACTCGATCAATCGAAAGTGATTTTCGATCGATCGAAACTTGTGAAACTCGAATTTCAGAAATTTTCTAAGGCAGTTTTCTACGATTTTTCTTGAACAAACAACTAACATACGAACATGATAGTCAAAGAATGATATCAAAACTGAAATTCATTGATGCTATAGCCTTAAAGATCAATTTAACATACTTAAATTCAAATTTAAACAACATCATAACATCAATATCAGTTTTTATCAAATCATAGTTTCAATAACCATGCAAAAAATTAAATGCATAATCTTCAAACAATATGAAACTATAATCTCTAATTCCAAAACTCATAAAACATGTTATACAATTCGAAATTGAAGACCACTCTGATACCATTTGTTGAAAAAATACATGTTTGTATTGCATACAAAACATATGCAGCAGAAAATTAACGAATCTACTTCATTCGCAATAGATAACATGTACTATGCAAGTTTCAGAATTTAAAAACAAGAAAGTGTACCTAGGTGTGGTGAAATTCAAAACCAAAGATCTAGAAGTACTTGGGAATACTTTTAATCTTCACTCCAATTCCACTTGAGGCCCAAGAAGTGTGGCATTTTAATCAGTTTTCAAGGAGAGAATAGAAAAGTGTCCAACACTCACATACAAACCATTTCATTCCTTATAAGAACTCTCTTATGAAAGACCTTCATCTTAACCTTATGAAAAAGCACTTATGAAATTATGTATGTTTCTCTCCTTATATACAATTGATTATCTAATTGGGCTACCTATTGGGCCATTCCAATTGGGCTCTAGTATGTGGCTTGGAGTGGGACCAAAAGGGAACAAATAAGACTCTAGCTCCAATGGGCCTTGGGCTTTTCTGTCAACTCTTGACAAGTCCAAAGTTACCATTAATTATATTCAATACCACTATAAGAATATAATTGCACTCTAGGCCTTATTAATAAATTATATCCCAAGACTTTATTATACATGCAACCCCTTCATTAAAATATTTGTAGTAATACAAAGTCATGAAATAGACTGCCACTTTGAAGATTACTACATCTTAATCCTTAAGTACCCGGTTTAATCCTTTATGTTATTCAATACATATTTATGAAATCCAATTTCACAAATATATATACTTTAGTAACTCCTTACTAAAGTGGTTGGGTCCAACACTCTAAATAACCAAACTCATTAAACTTATCTCAAGGGAATATTTTATATCTCCATTAAGAGACTATGAATTCCATCTTGAGAATATATGTTCCATCAACGTTAAATGCGGCTACCCAACATACTGAGGTTTTGACCGTAACTTATAGATCTCACTCCTGATATATCAAAGCAACCTACATCTCATGATTAGGTCCATTATTCTCTTAGGATTTAGAGTTGATGTAAATAGAAGTCGTGAGATTTATTATTCATTTGACAGTCATTAGGAGAATAATAAATCTCACAGCGGTCCAGTTCAATATATCTTAACTCTTAAAACATATCAACATATCAACTAGAAATCTCCACTTCCATGATCAAGACAAATCATCTTAGTTGATATATTATAGTTTTCACAGATGAAATGCCCAATTTTATCACCGACTACGAACTACATTTTGAGTTTACAAGGAACTTGTGATTTACATCTTCTGTGACTAAATCACATACAATGCATCTCATGGACTAAGATAATGTCCCATTAGTTCATTTATAGATAGGCGCATATAATTAAATAATTTAATTATTTATGACATGCCAATAAATTGGATTTTAGGGCATAAACCCCAACTGAAGTGAGCTTTAAATGAGTGGCTTTAAGTTTGTGAACATGGCTGACTATGGATTGAAGGATAAAAGGTATAATACAGATTTGCTCTTATATTGTAGCCATAAGGTGATTGCAACGATGAAGAACGTGGGGTATATGCCTGGTATGGGTCTTGGAAAGGAAGGAAAAGGTGTGGCTGAATTCCCCGATTTTAAGAATCAACTGACCAAGGGGGGTTTAGGATTTTTTGAAAGCTACGACGGAATAAAAAGGAACCTTGTACCCTTAATGGAAACTTTGTGAAGGAAAGGGGAGACTTTCGTTTTTGTGGCTTTCCCAAACTTTGGGTAGCTGAAGATGGAAAAGTGTATCCTGGTTGAGAAATGTTCTTTAATGAGAAGCTTATTTTTAAGGAGAAACCTACTATGGTGATCAAGGAAGTTCAAGAGGAAGTCGAACAGCATAAGAAGGTCGTCCAACATAAGAAGGTCATCTAGCATGGAAACACCTGGACGACTTCTCAACACTTAGAAATTTTCTGAATAAATTTATGCTTAAGAACTTATAATTCGGACCACATTCTACTATTCCGAAGTATGAGTAAAATCCTCATTCATCGCTATTGATAGGCCAAGAAAGTATTGACCTCTTGTGATGAATTAACCAATTAATTAGCCAAGTTAATTAATTAATTCAATTTGCATGCAATAAAGCGTGGTAGCACAAACAAATCACCAATTAAGTTAATATGCAGTGGAAAATAAATTGACATGGTGATTTGTTTATGAATGGGGAAAACCTACACAGCGAAAACCCCACTGGGTGATTTTAAGGTCACCACTCCCGAGAATTCACTATTATCACAACAAGCGGTTACAAGTAAAGGAATCCCAGTACCTTATACCAACCTACAGTTGAACCCTTACCCCAATACACAATTGGACTTGTTTTGTAGTGACAATCTCTCATTTCAATGCACGGCTCCTAACACGTGACTAACCAATTTGATGCGCGGATCCCAGTACGCGACTTACACACCAACTTGAGAAGGATGTTGGCTGCAAAGTTCTTCAGCTCATCACATGATGAAGATCATGAAGCTCCTTGGTTACAAAAGCCTACGGTGTACAAACACAGCAGCTTCTTAAAGAGAAAGATGATCCAGGACATATGTCTCTGGTTCACAATATGCTTGTGAAAAACTTTTGCATTGAGGTGCATCATCTGTGACGACCCTTAAAACAATCCTTATATATGTTTAGGGTTGTGAGAAAAGAAAGCCCAAACATCTATACACGGATTGGATGAAAATCAGAACTGAAAATATGATTTTCTTAAATCTCGATAGATACCCTATCTATCGAGAAGTTGTCGAGCATCGGGGTTAAATAGCCTTTTAAACCTCGATAGATACTAGCTGTCGAGCTAACTGTTGAGCTTTAAAATCCAGCACTTCTTCACTTGATTCTTGGACAAACTTGCATGACTTTAACACTTGAACTTGAAACCTTGTTCCTTAAAGCATTAAACACATCCTAGATCTACCCAGTTACAAGTAAAGTTTTTTGTCAAAGGATTAGCCAATTCTATATTGACATATGTTCCTAACATGATTCACATATGTCCTAACAGCTATAACTTCCCCTTAGCCAGAATCAGCTTCAATCCTCTCTTGCTCCCCTTGGAGATCTTCTCAAAGCCCTCATGTTCCTTTCGAACTTGAATGGTTTCAATTCTTCCCCCTCACTGCCGGTTCAAGGGTTTAATCAAAGGAAAGGTTCTTCCAGAGTGTGGAAGGAAAAGGGCTCCAAGTGATTCTATCACTTTCTTCTCTCTCTTCTTATTTTTGGTTGCATTACTTGTGTGTTTTGCTTTACTGTTTTGAGCCAGTCTAGTTTTTATGCTTTGCTTAACTTGTTTTTGTTTGGTTATTTTTCAGTTTTGCTTTGTTTTGTTTTTCATATAAAAAAAAAAAATTGAAAAATCAGAAAAATACAAAAACAATGTGTGTTTTGTGTACATTGGTACTTGTGTACCTTGGATGGCTAATGGAACAAAGTATTCTAAACTTTGTATCTCTTGTAGCTTAGATGAGCATCCCTATGCACAACTAAGCAAGTGAGCTTTGTGGCTCTTGTTTGTGCTAAGTAAAATTAAGTAATCTCTTGTACTTAACACTCGTATCACTCTTTTTGACGGGAAGGATTAGAAAATCCTAAGAGAAAGGCATAAATAACCATCTCACCACTATTGCCCTCCAATCATAATATGACACTTGTATGCTTCAGCATAGCAAAAGTACAATGTCAATGACATTTGTGTGCTTAGGCATAGCAAAATTGGAATGTCAAATATCTTTGGGTATTTCTTCTCTCTCTCTTATATGCCCATGCATGTTATGCTTAAAAAAAATTTGCAAAGAAAAATCAAAAGCAAAAAGATAAAAAATGCTTTAAAAATGATTGCAAGCGTGTATTCTAGGAGATGTGGAAGTTATAGGATGTACCTCAAAGGTGATAATCCCTATCAAACAGTTATGATTGTGTGTGAGTTAAAGTGATTCTCTCATATCTCAAATTATCATAACATGGTGACACATTTGCAATCTTGTGATGTTTTTCACACATGACATGCAATATTATTTTCTACTCTTGATACATGTGCAGGTACAATGTGATTTGGCCATCACAAGTTTTACATGTGTTAATGTATGCTCACTAAACTGTCTTAACTTGTTTTTGAAGTATAAAATCAATTAGACTTGTTTAGTGTGTGTGTGTGTGTTTTTGAAGATCCCTGTGCTTAAAATTTTTGTTGAGAGATGTTTTTGAGAGCTTAATATGTTGATTGGATTATTGGTTGAGTTGCATGCTTGATTGCATTCATATCTGTGTTTTTCTCTCCTCGAAAAACTGTTTTTGAAAAGTTGGCTCGACACCTCCTCGATAGCTAGCGATCTGTCGAGCTTCCTAAGCTTTTTCTTATCACAATCTCGCCAGCACCTCGATACCTTGTCGATCGATCAAGAAATTTTCTGACCCCTCGATAGCTTCTTAACACCTGGTGGATCGATCAAGCCTCATCTCTTGCTTCTGGTGTTTCTATTCCTCGACAGCTTCTCGACACATGATCTGTCGACGTTGTTTTTCTCGACACCTACTCGACAGATGTCTCGACACCACCTCGACACCTCATTTGTCGAGATTTACTGAGGGTTCTATTTAAGCTCCTCGTGTGATCCGCCTGTCATTTTCTCAATATCTTTCTCGATTGATCTCTGTTTTTCTCTCCCAAACACTCTCTTCTCTCCCTCAAATTTGTTCTACAAGGTTTCTTCAAGCTTCACCAAGCTTTTCTTTTTGTGGTAAGCTTCTAGTCTCTTGCATTTCATGCATTCATGTTTTTGAAACCTATGTTTTGGGATTTTTTTTAAAAAAAATTTGGGGTTTTTCAAAATTGATGAGACATTGTTGAAATTTTGGTTAGTTTTTGAAGATTTGATCTTAAAAACTTCATGCAATGTATTACATTTGCATTATAACAGTATTATCCTGCATTTAGATGTGTGCAATCTTTTTGTGTGCTGATAGGATTGGATTGGGCTGAGCCCATGATGTATTTACTTTGCACGTCACATGTTCATGCATTCTCCATGCATATGTACTTCTTTTCACTTTTTCTTACCTTTGTGAACTATTTTGGGACTTTTCTGATTGTCTCTTTCTCTCTCCCTCTCCTGTTGGTTATGTTAGTAGTGTCTATGGCACCTAAATGTAAATCCACTCTGGCCCGAAATCCTCTTCGTTCTGGTGCCTCTTCATCTTCTGATCATGCACCTCTCTCTCTCTACAGTTCCGTAATGATGATGCTTATAAGGCATTTATGGAGAACTTTTCCCGACGTGGCATTCATTCGGAGCGCCGAGTTGTTTTAGGTCATTTTGATGACACTGACCTTCCCACTGTCATTCAAAGTTAGGAATAGGAGTGTCTTTGTGTCGAGCCCGTCACTTGTCCTCTCGTGCTGATTTAAGAGTTCTACTCCAACATGCATGAGATTGACCGTTCCGTACCTCATTTCGTTACTCGTGTCAGAGGTATTTCTTTTCCTGTCACACCGCAGCTTGTTGTGGATGTGCTTAGGGTTCCTAGGATAGAGTTTCCCGACAATCTTTCCTGTAAGCGTCTAAGGACTGTGTCCGCTTTCTGTGAGCGTCCTTCGGAGTGGGGTGAGCGCTAGTTCACTTACTGTTCAGACTTTACAAAAGGCCCGCGGTTTTTGAACATGGTGATGACCTTTGTACTCTATCCTCTCTCGCACTATAACTCCATTACGGAGTCTCGTGCTCGTTTCTTGTTATCCCTTCTTGAGCATCTTACCATAGACTTCCCCTCCCACTTTATTTTGTCTTTGATAAATGTTTTTCTGGATTCGGCGTCTCGTGATAAGCTCATCTTTCCTTCTGCTATCATGAGGATTTTACGCCACTTTTCCGTCCCTTCTCCCGCATCCAACACCTTCACTTTTATGTGTGCCATAGACGCTGCTACCATAAAACGTAGTGAGGCGCAGTTTAGGTCGCGACAACAGGATTCTGTACCTCCCTCCCATCTGACTCCATCTCGTTCTGCTCGACCCACATCCGCTCCCTCTTCTTCTTTGAGCGATGTGTCTTTAGGAGACATCATGGCGCAGCTTCAGCGCATGGATGCTCGCCTTGATACACTCTCCACAGAGTTGTATCAGGTGAATGTTCGTGTTGGCCGCATTGCTAGACGGTAGGCGACCATGGGCGGTTTTCCTCCTAAGGCTACTTCTTCACCACCTCCTCTCGTGGCTTCTGATTCTGAAGATGATGATGACGATGATGCTTCTGGTGATGATGATGGAGATGCTAGCTCTACCGATGAGATGTCTACTTGACACTCTTACCCTTTGTCACTCGTGACAAAAAGGGGTGTAGTTTTGGGATATGAGAGTAGTCATTCTTAGGGGGAGAGTTAGTATAGGATTTTTTTTGTTAAGGGGAGTGTTGATATGTTTTGAGGGATGTAGTGAGGATCTTATGTATCTTTTTCTTTTCTCTTATTTAGATACATTGTTCTTGTACATTATGTCCTATGACCGTTTAGACATACATTGTACTTATTCTTATCTCTATGTTGATGTATGTTGTTTCTTTCACCTACCTCTTACATGTGTTGTTTCTTTTCTCTCTTTATACACATGCTTCTTATAACTTGTATGCAATCTATTATTTATGTTTCACACAAAGATGCCTTGATGAGTTTTTTTTAAAGTTTTTCAAAAATACAGGTTGTCAAAGTCTACTTGCCATAAACTCTCTTCTTGCAAAGTTTTTCAAGAATTTGTGTTAGGATAGATTTTATTGTATTCAACAAGTGAATATGAGTTGAGTGATTTATGACTTCTCTCATATGTTCATTTGTTTGTTGTGGTTTTGTCACGGATTGCCAAAGGGGGAGATTGTTAGGACATATGTGTTTCCTATGTTAGGAACATATGTCATGATTTTATGTAATTGGCTTATCCTTTGACAAAACGCAATTTACTTGTATTTGGGTAGATTTAGGATGTGTTTAAATACTTCAAGAAACCATGTTTCAAGATCAAGTGTTGAAGCCTTCGAGTCTGTCCAAGAAAACAAGCTGAAAGTGCAGAGTTATTAAAGCTCGACAGCTAGCTTGACAGCTAGCATGTGTCGAGGTTTAAGAAGCTGTTTCAGCCCCGTGGCTCGACAGCTAGCTGGATAGATGCTCGACACCTCCTATCTGTTGAGGTTTAAGAAAACAACAATCTGATCTGTTTTTCTTGGGATTCGTGATTATGTGTTTGGGCCTTCTTTTCTCCTAACCCTAAACATATAAAAAGATTGTTTTAAGGTCCGTCAAAGAGTTCACAAGTTGCACAAGCATTGAGAAAACTCTGTTAAAGCAAATTGTGACCAGAGACGAAGTTCTTGCCCTAGTTCATCTCCTTCTCTTGAAGAAGTTACTGTGTATTTGCACCATAGGGTTTTGTGACCAAGCATCTTCTTGATCTTCATCATTGGGATGAATTGAGGAACTTTGCAGCCAACAACCTTCTTAGTTGGTGATTGAAGTTGCGTACTGGGATCGGTGCAATTGGTTAGTCACGTACTTGGGAGCCGTGCATCAAAAGGGAGAACTGTCACTACAGAACAAGTCCAATTGGGTATTGGGGTAAGGGTTCAACTGTAGGTTGGTAAGGTACTTGGGATTCCTTTACTTGTAACCGCTTGTTGTGATAATAGTGGAGTTTCGGGAGTGGTGACCTGAAAATCACCCGGTGGGGTTTTTGCTATTAGGTTTTCCCCATTCGTAAACAAATCACCGTGTCTTTTATTTTCTGCTGCATATTTAGTTGTTTGGTGATTTGTTTGTGCTATCACACGTCTTGCATGATTAATTTTGATTAATTAATAAACTTGGTTAATTAATAAATTAATTCATCACTAGGGGTCAATACGTTTGTTGCCTATCACTAAGAAATGTAAAGGAAGTCCAGTCTCTTACTAGACGAGTTGCAACCCTAAACAAGTTTGTTTCGAAAGCTAGTGATAAATGTTTGCCATTTTTCAAAGTTCTCAAGAAAGCGTTTGAATGGACGGACAAGTGTCAAAAGGCCTTTCAGGATCTTAAGGTCTATCTTACCACAGCTCCCCTGCTAAGTCCATCTATACCAGGTGAGGAGTTGTATTTATACTTAGCAGTGTCCCCACATGCAGTAAGTTCGGCATTAATCAGGGAAGAAGGGAACGTACAGTAGCCTGTGTATTATACAAGCCGAGCACTAAAGGGTTAGAAGGACGATATCCTATGATGAAAAAGTTGGCCTTTGCATTGATAACAACTTCCAGGAAACTAAGGCATTACTTCTAGGCTCTTGTCATCATTGTCTTGACGGATCATCGACTTAAGAAGGCAATGAACAAGTTGGAAGCCGCAGGACAACTTATCCAATGGGCCATAGAGCTCAATGAGTTTGATATCAGGTATTAACCTAGGAGTGTAATAAAGGCTCAAGCTTCAGCAGATTTCATTGTAGAATTCACTCCAAGCCATGGAGATTTAGACGAGGTGGATAAAGCTAAGTCATGGGTCGTCCATGTAGATGGGTCGTCCACACTATATGTAGGGGGAATAGGAGTTATACTAAAATCTTTGGAAGGGGACAAGTTGAAGTATGCAGCTCGTCTATAGTACCAAACAACCAACAATGAAGTTGAGTATGAAACTCTCCTTAAAGGGCAGGAATTGGCTAAGTCCTTAGGGGCAGAGTTAGTAGTCGTCCAAGGAGATTCTCAATTGATCATAGGCTAAGTGAATGGAACATGTGAAGTGAAGGAAGAACGGATGAAGAAGTATCTTAGTAGGGTGAAATGCCTTGTTAAGAACATTAAAGAAGCCAGTTTTCTTCAAATCCTAAGGGAGGAAAACATGGAAGTAGATGCCTTAGCAAAGGCAGCGTCAGCAGAAGGGTCGGTGGATGAGTTAGATGAAGTCCAATACATGCCTAGCATAGATCTTCTAGAGGTGCAGCAGATAGAAGGTGAAGAAAATTGGATGACCCCGATAGTAGCTTACCTGAAGGATGGAAGGCTTCCAAAAGAAAGAGATAAAGCCAGAAAGCTAAGGAACTAATCAGCTAATTATGTCTTTATAGACGATGTGATATATAAAAGAGGCTTCTCTCAACCTTATTCAAGGTGTTTAGCTCCAGACAAAGCAAATTACGTATTGAGAGAAGTTCATGAAGGAGCATGCAGAAACCATTCAAGAGCAAGAGCACTCGCCCACAAGATCGTCCATGTAGGTTACTACTAGCCGACCATTCAGGCAGATGCTAAGGCTTATGTAAAGGTGTGTGATCAGTGTCAGGACTTCAGCAACGTCCCTAGGCAACCATCGGAGTACCTCACCCCGATGATGGCCCTATGGCCCTTTGCACAATGGGGATTGGATATTTTGGGTCCCTTTCCAATAGGAACCAAGCAGATGAAATTTTTAATATTGGGGATCGATTATTTCACTAAATGGGTAGAAGCTGAACCCTTAGGAAAGATCACACAGCATAATGTCAAGAACTTTGTCTAGAAGAGCATCGTATGCCGATTTGGAGTTCCTAGGGTACTGGTGTCAGATAATGGAAGGCAGTTCGATAATTTACCCTTCAGAGATTTCTGTGAACAACTTGGAATAAAGAATCATTATCCCTCACCCTCCCACTCGCAAGCAAATGAATTTTTCAAAGAAAGAAATAAATTTACTGGGATAAACCACTGGGGGCATTACCCCTAAACTTTAGCTCGTCCTTGCTGGTAACAGTGGTGTCTTGGGCAGGTTTCGTTGAAGCGTCGTCCACAACGTTGACGTCTTCGGAGCTAGTTTGAAATAAGGAACTTTCTGCTGCAATAGGAATTTGGAAGGAGTCAAAGTCCATCTCAGGGTAGGCCTCCTTGGCATCAGTGCGGAAGTCTTCATAGCCAGCAGCATAATATTAGTCTAGACGATCAGTGTATTCTTTTGACTTCATAAATGTTGCAATGGCTTCCTTCTGAGCATTCTCCAAAGACGAGGTAAACCCCTAAACTTTCACCTCAAGGTGAGTGATACGGGTCTCTTTCTCAGTGGAGTCTGCCTTGAGCTCTTCCACCTCATTCTTTAGCATCTTCTTAATCCCCTGTAGACGATTGAGCTCCTCAGACAGCCTGATCACTTCCCCCTTTTTCAAAAGGACCTCGTCCTTCAGCACCTTGTTCTTGGTTTTAGCAGCCTTAGCCTTGTCACACAGTTCCTTGGCTTGGCTAGACGTAGTATAAAACTTTGCCATAGCCTGAAAGACAAATGGACGAAGGAGAGTAAGAAAGTTTTGATAAATTTCTCAAAAAATAAAATGAGAATGGCGATAAAATTACATACCTTGAAGAGGTCGTGAATGGCAGAGTGCTCAAAGTCCTTCACTGACATGTCATAGCAAGCACTCACTTCTCTGTCAGTGATGATCCCTTTGAACGTCTTCCAAGCGTAATCCGCGTTTAGCACCAAATTAGAAGGATGCTTGGTTGCAGGAGGTGGAGGGTTCTCAGGCTAGACTGATGAGGGAGTGGCTTAGACGGGAACCAAGTTCACTGCCGAGTCATCCAAGTCTACTGTCGTGGGTGGAAGTTTTGGAATCTTAGGAAGAGGAGTCTTGCCAGGCTTTTGCTTCTTTGAACCTCGGCATCTTGGAAGATCACCAAGGTCAATAGAACTTGAAATGCTTTTCCTCTTCCCAGCCTGGACGGCAGGCTTCTGGAAGACCAGTGGAGTTTCCTTGTCTTAGACCTGGACGTCCTCTTCACCCTCAGTGCCACTAGCGACATTTTCCCCTTTGTTTTCCTTCATAGTGGCTAACCCTGTGATGAAGAAGACATAAAGTTAATAATATATATATATTTTTAAAATGGATGATACTTACTTCGATGAGTGGTCTCCTCGTGTGCAAGATTTTCTTCAGTAGGCTCAGGACTAAGTCCCCAAACAGCTAGACGACGAAGGGTCACCAAGCTGTGGAAGGACCTCTCAGGGAAGGCACGAGCTCTATCAATACGCTCCAAGTAAAAATTGTCTAAGTGTGGATGAGTAATAGCTACACCAATATAAGAGAGGGTTAGACGAAGAAAGAGTTAAACAAAAGAAAGTAAGAAGGACATACCCTCAGGACGAAGATGACCTAGGGCATTGGTAAAAGGAGGGAAGGGGGCATTATTTACATTAATTGGGTCCCCAGCCCAATCTCTAGAAATAAAGAAAAAATCTTTCTTCCATAACCTATCAGAAGAACTACAACCCCTAATCAAACTAAATTGGGACCCCTAGACGAAAACTGGTAAAAACTAGCAGATTGTGTAATTTCTGAGGGTTTGTAACAGTAAAGAAACTCGTTCACTGTAATTGGACGGTTCCTCTCAAACACCTCATGCCATAAAATTCTAGTGAATTTTAGGATTTCCCTTAGGATTTTTTGTGTGTTTTCGAAATATACCATATAAGGCTTTATATAGTTGAAAAATGGTAGTTTGGAATGGCTCCTAGAAGATGTGGGATTGGTTCCAAACCTCAGTCTTTAATGCAGAAAACTTGCCTTTCATAGGTTTCTGGAACCCTAGTTGCGTGCGCATGTTTGTGCTTGCATATGCATGCATCAGACCTGCGTACGCAGGTCCTTGCTTACGTACACAGGCCGTGGGTTTCTTTGGCATTTCTTTTCCAAAAATAGATTTATTTTCTCATAAAAAGTTATATTTTCTGTTTTAACATTTCTCAAGTCAATTGGTAATCTGATCGGGCCCTAAACCAACCTTGGGCTTTAGAATTTCAGCATTATTGGAGAACGGGGGCCCGAGTCATAAGGGGTACAAAATGTGGTGTCTACAGATGCCCATTTTCTGATTCATGAGCTCTATTAACGGAATCAAAAGAATAAGAGAGAAAAAATGTTGTTTCAACGTACAGCTCGGGCCCAACCCACGCACACGGCACAAAACACACATACATGGGGTGGGGTTCAACTCTGCAGAGTCGCTTGGGATTCGTATGTCCGAATTCCCACCTTTGTTGCTTGGGAAACGAGTAACAACAAGTTCACTATCCTAGAACATGTTTTACCAATTGCAAGCAAAAGGCAAGTGACTCAGGGTAATACTCGTCTTCTCCATCTCTATCTCTACCTGTTCTGGTGAGGCTTTTGCCTCGGGGTGAACTTGGTCTCTGTTTCTATCTCTACCTCTTCTACTGTGCCTGTATGGTCAATTCCCTCGAGATATGTGCACAAGTTTTGTATTCTTTTCTTCTAACTTGTATGGGCTTTGTGCCTGCATATTCAATTCCCGGAGGGTATGTGCACAAATCCTGTATTCTGACTTGCTTGGCTGGTGCGCAGCCCATGCTTGCATATTTAATTCCCGTAGGATATATGAACAAGTGGCCTTGGTGTTCTCACTCATGAGGGAGACTTTGGTGAAAGATCCACTAGGGATGATGAAAGACTCACCGGGGAGTATGATCTGCTGAAAAGTGTTGGCGACTCACGAGGGAGTCTTCTTGGTATGTAGTTCACTGGGGACGGTACTTGCTGAGAAGTTTGGTGGTGATTGTGACCCACGAGGAATTTTTTGGTAATGTTTGACCCACTAGGGAAATTTCTTCTTCTCCTTTATGGCTCACTGGGAAACTTGTGTTGATTCCACCCACGCGAGGGTTTTATCAACTCCTTGGGGAATATTTTCTTCACAACTCATGAGGGGGTTGCCTTTATGTCTTGGACCCGTGTGGGAGCCTTTCCATGATACTATACTTTACTGGGGATTTGGTTGATGATCAGAACTCATAGAGGAGTTTTCTTGGTGACTTATGATTCGCTGAGGGATGTTTTGATGCTTTCAATCCACTGGAGATGCTTTGAGGGTCTTTGTGTCTTTTACCAGACTGAGGGTATTTCTGTCATTTTCGATGTATTCTTGAATTTTCTTTTGCACTTCCTACCTTCCAGGAACTTACTAGGGATATTTAATTTAATTTAATTTTTACTAAACTACACGTGGTTTAGTAGGGGGGCAAAACTACATGTAGTTTAGCCACCAGTGCATTCTTGCCTCTTCAAATTTTTTCCAATGGTTACCAACCGTTTCTTTTTTTCTTCCCATTCTCTTCATCTCCCTCATCTCTTCATATCCTCTCTAACTCTCTGACTTTCATCTTTTCTCTTTACAAAAACTCCCTACCTTTCTCTCATTTCATCACCATCTGATCTTTTCTTTCCCAAAACTCTCTTCCTCCCCCAAACTCTCTCATTTTCTCTATAACACCTAAGTCCAAGAAAACCTCTTATATGCTCTCTAGTGATGCTTTCAACCTCACACGTTGGAGTGGAGAAGTGAGGTTGAATGAGTCCCCTTCGTTGACATACAGGCCACAAGATCATCTTTAAGAAGGTGTAAGGGCTAGATCGGTAAGTTTTTCCAACTTTTCTCATTTTCTCATTTTCCTTTGATCTTTCATTTTAATCTATTTTTGGGCATGTAAATGCTTGGGTTTCACTGTAGGATGGGTTTAGATGGAAACTTGACACCTTAGGAGGGGTAGGAACATGTTTAGGATGAGTTTTGGTTGAAATATGCTTGAAAATGTTGAAGAACGACCCACAGTTTGTGTTCATGCGAACGTGGATTTGAGCTTGCATACGCAGCTTGTGTTCATGCGTGCGCAGCCAGTCTTTATGCGTACGTGGGCCTGTTCATGCGTACACGTACCTATTCTTGATTTCATACGCACGTGGTTTCCAACTTGTGTACGCGTACCTAGTGCCTGCGTACGCAGACACGGGCCTGCGTGCATATGTCGCCAGATAAAAATCCTATTTTAACTCCTATTTCATCTATTTCTCATCCAAATGCAAATCTAACACCTTCTTTTCATCTTTTTGCAGGTTTCACCCCCATTTTCAGGCAGGGGTAGCACTAACAGTGTTGCGGCATGGTACAGGGTCCTTACCACGGAAACAAAGGCCCTCATTCATGTAGCGAGTTTTAAGCCAATCATTCGCTTACTACTAGAAAGATCTGCTAATGTCATTCTGGTGCAGACTCTGGCTGAGAGGTGGTGGGACACTTCCCACACCTTCCACATTTCTGATAGGGAGATGACTGTGACTCCCCATGACTTACACCGCATGACCAGTTTTAGGTACGATGGGGCTCTCATAAACTTAGAGGGTGAGTCGAGCACTCGGTTGGGCATTAACTTGCTCTAGAGGAGGTACACCACTGAGACAATCCACTACTTCGATCCCGTGATAGATTATAAGCCTCTCCCACAGGCGACGGCCTACGACTGTGCCTAGATGGCTTGGGCCTTCTTATTGTACCTTCTAGGGGTGTATCTCTTTGCCAATGGAGGGCAGATGATATCTCTGAGGTGGCTAGTCCTCTTCTGTGACTTTGGGGAGGTCGAGAGGCCAATTGGGGGAAGGCGTGTCTTGCCTATTTGTACTCTTCCTTGGATACGCTCAGCCAAAGGATCTTGCGCCAGCTTGTAGGGCCTTGGAAACTCCTTGAGGTCAGCCTCTCTTCCTTTTCTCTTTTATGGCCTATGTATTTCCTCTTCTTGCAATCACATCTATATGTATGTCATTTAGGCTAAATTGTGCATCATGTTCTTGCAAACTATATCCATGTTTCCATCTTGCACATTATCATCTTGCAAACTGTTCATATTTGTTTATATCTGTTTCTTGCAAACTATTATCCTACTTTTTTCCTTTCTAGCGTTGAGTAATTCAATATGGTCTTATTTCTCGTGGTGCAGATGCGGATCTAAAGATCTTCCCTTCGATTAGGGCTCATTTCGATGGGCTATCTTCCGATGAGGTGAGTTAGGAATTCCATGCCTCTCATTACGTTTCTTGCATGTCTCTTAGGGTTTTTCTCCCCTAACCCTTTGTGTTGTCACAAGTCAACTGGAGCCCGTAGGTTGGCCTTCCTCCTGTTGCAGCCCCAGACTTGGAGGCATCTACTCTCGTCATCTACGTGATTACTCAGCCCTTCGAGAGTGCTAGCTTGAGGGCACTCTATATGGCGGAGAGGGTATGCTGCCAATTAGTGGGTGCAGATGCACCGCAAGTCCCGATAGATCCTCTAGAGTTTATGATTGCCCCGCTTTCCATGATGGATGCTGAGTATTAGTTGTGGAGGAATGGCATTCCCTATGCCCAGTGGGTTTCAGAGGAATTAGACTATGATGAGTTCAACAACACTCATCTCATGCCTTCCCTCACTCCTACAGTATATGCTCTCCCTCTTCTTATTCATTTCCATTTTTCCTTTACATTGCTTCACATGATGATGTCAAATGGGATACTTGTGTCAGGCTGGTCTTGCAGTTGGTGCTACCATCGACCTTCCTCACTTACCTCGGTCGGTTTATGTCTATGGTCTTGATGGTTTTGCTCGTGAGCGTGCGGTGGGCTGCAACACAAATGTCATGGGCTACCCTTTTCTTAAGGGTACACGAGCAGTGATTTCTCCTTCATTCTTGTACTTTCTCTTCTTATCTATTCTTGTATCCCCTAACACTTGTTCTAACACTTCTTTTCTTTCAAAATTCAGCCCACTATTCAAGAGCATGAGGAGTTGGTTTAGCTTGCAGAGAACCTCAAGCTAGAGATGACCAAGTATTCTAGGTAGATTTATGGTCTTGGAGGATTTGCCTACCCAAATGATAATAATGACGAGGATGATAATGGTGATGGCGACAGCGGTGGCAATTCAGAGACTACTCCTAGCTACCCGCCAAGGAAGAGACGCTTTCAGTGATCCTGCATACAAACAAACACGGACACACAACATATTTCTTTTTACTTTTTTTTCCTTTATTAGCATGTATATTTGCACTTTAACTTTTATTTGAGAAATTGGGTTGTATTTAAGAACATCTTTTACATTTCTGGTTTTAGTTAGGACATGTACTTAATCTACAACTTGTGGGAATAATTGCACAATTCTAGGCAACTTTGCTTTTCTTGGTCTTTGATGCTTGAAAATCTGAACTCAATTATGTCCTGAGAAGTCCCTTAGGTTGTAGGAATCATGGGAGAGGTTTTGGTGGAGGAATCACACTCCAAATAGGAAAAGGAATTCATCTCTGCCTACCTTCCTACGTACGCGTACATGTGCCTGTGTATGTAGGTCTTGACCCTGCGTATGCATGTTGTAGGTAAAAAAACCCTAGTAACCCTATTTAAGTATAAGATAGCCATTTAGGGCCTCCAAACCCTCACTAAATATATTTTAAGCTCAGAAACACTCTTTAGGGCTTTCAACGGTAGAATTCTCTCCTTTAGAAGTCTCAGCATGGATCAAGATGCTTGGCCCAAGTTTCAAAGAAGCCCTTATCCCCTTCGGACTCTCTTGTATCTTCCCATATCACCAAATCAAAGTGGATGAACCTTTTCTTTGTGCTACTGCCAACTTTTGGATTCCTACTCGGCATGTTTTTCACTTTAATGGTGTAGATATATGCCCAACTATTGAAGAGTTCAATGCGATTATGGGTGAATTTGAGATTAATACTCTCATTCTTCCTATTACTGGTAGGGATCTTCTTGCCTTAGTCCAAGCTCTTTTAGGGGTTTCTCTTGTCACTGCGCAGCATTGGTGCATGTTTGACAAGTTGAATATCCGCTCGATTTTTGCATACTTTTCTCAGTTGACTATTCCTGTGGTCGATAGATCACGTTCTTATTATCTCAATGCTTTTAGTTTGTCCACTCTTGCGAGATACTTCTTGGTGCATGAGACGGTTCACATAGATCGAAGGATGTGCTTGGTAGTTAGTGACCTGAGGGTTGGAAGTCCTGTGGGAATGATCTTGGTTGAAACCCTCAATGGCATGGATGCGGTACATAGGAAGGAAGCAAACTTCTTTATAGGGAGCCCTCTCCTTCTTCAAGTATTACCCCTAATTTTTGCCTAGATTCTCAACCAAACAGGATTTCTCTAATTTTTGCATGGATTGGCTTTCAGTTTTCAACCCATCGAGGCCCCTTTTATTGTCTTTGTTATTTTTTTCTTCTTATCTCTCCTTTTTCCACTCACGCTTTCTTTTTTTCTCTTCTTTTCTCTTTTCTTTTTCAGATACGGCTATATGAAAGGCTTTGATTGTTTCATCCCCCCACTGTCCCTCCTAGTTAATATCTCCCTAAGCACTATTGTGACCGTAGGCCCAAAACACACTGAGATGAGTTTTGATGAGTTCACTGAGTTCATGAAGTGTATTGCTCTCTCAGATATTTAATGGGTAGTGGAATGCTGGCGTATTTCATGCATGGTCAATTGCAGCTTCAAGGATCACTATGTTCCTTTGGTTAGGCTTCGTTGTTGCTCTTACTACTCTACATGTAGCATTGCAAGGCAATTTGGTGACCGTCAAGGAGCTCCTAGTGATGATGGTTCCTTCCATACATTGGCTTTTACTAATAGGATCTTGGGCAAAATCCGTGAGACTTGGTCAAAAAGGATGGTGACCAAAGGCATCCGTTTTCCACAATTCCTTCATCCAACTTCGGGGTTCAAGAATTGGCTGGAGGCTGACATAAAGTGGGTTCACATAGATGAGAAAGCTTACAAGAGGTCCAACAAAAGAAAGAAGGCTAAATGACTACCTTGATATGCCCCAAATTTTACTTTTCTACACTTTATGATTCTCATGTCTTTTCTTTTGAATTTAATAAGGGATTGGAATGTTCCAAATCCCCTATGGAAACAATTTATTATCTTTTAATTTGAGCAATAAGAGAATCATCCATTTATTATCTTTGCTTATTGTTATTATTTTTTTCTTTTTCTTTTTTCTTTTCTTTTTTCCATGTCATGTAATTTTTGCCCATGACGTCCTTATAGGAATTTTTTCCATGCCCATGGTCTTTTCCCCTATCTTTTGCTTATACTACCCTTTTCGGGTTTTCAATCTAGCAGGGTTCTTTTGCCTTAATTGCCTAGGCCACCTTTTCGGATTTTCAACCTAGTAGGCTTTTTCTTCTCTTTTTTCAAATGTTATATCTTTGGAGTCTATCCATGTTGATTGGGTGAAGCATCTCTTCCCCATCCAATCTGTACTTCTTGTAGCACCTTCTAACATGATTTTCTTGATAATAAAAGGCCCAGACCATCATGGCTTCATCTTCCCTCTTGGATCAAAAGTCTCATCTCTAAGCACTTTTAGGACCAAGTCCCCTTCTTTCAGGTTTCTAGGTTTCACTTTTTTGTTAAATACTCTAGCAATCTTCTTTTGGTACCCTTGTGCATGGTATTGTGCCCTAGCTCTCTTCTCATCTATCAAAGCCAATTGCTCATGTCTTTCTTTCATCCAATCTTCCTCTAGGACCTTGGCTTCCACTAGCACTCTTAAAGATTGTATCTCTACCTCAATGGGAAGGACCGCCTCACTTCCGTAGACCAAAGAGTAAGGGGTTGCCCCAGTCGATGCTCGAATAGAAGTTCTGTAACCCCATAGGTTGAATGGGAGTTTCTCGTCCCAATGCTTGTATGTTACTACCATCTTTGCTAGAATGTTCTTGACATTCTTATTGGCTGCTTCTATGGCCCTATTAGTCTATGGTCGGTATGGTGAAGACTTGTGATGTTCAATATGGTATAATTCCATGATCCTTCGAACCTCTCCCTCAAAGTGGGAGCCATTGTCTAAGATGATCTCTTGTGGTACCCCATATCGGCAAATGATGTTATTTTCTATGAACCAAGCCACATGTTTGGCTTTCAATACGGAGTAGTAGGCTACCTCTACCTATTTGGTGAAGTAGTCAATTACCACTAGGATGTACTCGTGTCCATTTGAAGCCTTAGGGGCTATTCTTCCAATCACATCTATGCCCCAAACTGAGAAAGGCCAAGGAGATGTCATGCTATATAATTCAGTAGGTGGCACATGATTCAAATTTGTATGTGTTTGGCAATCATGGAAACTCTTCACAAAGTCCACATAATTAGTCTCCATCGTATTCCAATAGTACCCCATCCTTAGGATCTTTTTGGCTAACATTCTCCCATTCATGTGAAGACCAAAGATCCCTTGATGAACTTCTTCCATGACTCTTACGGCTTCTGCTTTCTTCAAAGAACGAAGGTGTATACTATCATAAAATCTCCTATAGAGCTGTCCTCCATATAGGATATATTGCATAGCCATCATCCTAATCGAACGACGTTCTCCTTATCGGTTCCATCAGGATACACTCCCAATTCCAAGAATTTCATAATGTCATAATACCAAGAACCCTTTCTTATTCTATAGCCAAAACTGAAGACTCGGTTTTCCCCTTGTGCATTAGTTCATAACTATGCTCAATTTCTAAGGGTCGTGTCCATTCTCCTTCGAGTATTTCAACTATGGAGGCTAAGGTAGCCAAGGCATCTGTGAACTGATTCTGAGCCCTAGGGATGATAGTGTATTCAATGTTTTCAAAGGTTTTGGTAAAGTCCTCTAAATATTGCTAGTAAGGCTTCAAATGTTCTTCCTTTACCTTCCATAGTTTTTGTGCTTGGGCTATGACTAAAGTTGAATCTCCAGAGATTTCTGCTTCTTTTACTCCTAACTCTCGGAGAGCTTCCATTCCAGCGAAACAAGCTTCATATTCTGCCATGTTATTAGTTGCCTCAAAGTTGAATTTGACTGCCAAAGGCACATGAGATCCATTGGGGGTGATCAAAAGTACTCTTATCCCATTCCCATATTGGTTCACAGCTCCATCGAAGTATATATTCCATGCCCCTAGTTCAATATCCAAAATATCCTCATCTGGGAAATCTTCCTTACCATCAATAACATCATCTCCTTCTATGGGGTTCTTGGCACAAAAATCTAACACGACGCTTCCTTTGATTGTTTTTTAGGCCACATACTTCAAATCAAATTCTGCTAATAGGATTAACCATCTCGACAATCTTCCACTCAAAGCAGGTTTCTCGAATAGGTACTTCAATAGGTCCATTCTGGCCACTATCCATATCTGGAATGGTATCAATGTAGTGTTAAGCAATCTCGAGATCGATACGGGGCGTATCTTCATAAGACCATGCAAACACTTCTTGAAATTTTGTGAGAAGCTGTTTGAGATCTTCCCTTTCTTTTTCATTGCCCAAATTAATAGTTTCAAAAGTTGGTTCCATAGGTTCAATTTTCTTTTCCAATTGTTTATTAATTTCATTTTCAAATTCATTAGAATCATTTAAGTGCAGAATTTCAATATTATGGGACACATCAAAATAAGCTAAATCAGAATTCAACTTATTGAAAATGTTGAAAAGTGCATTACAAAATTTATTTTCCTCATTCTTAGAAAACCCAACCCAAGTCCAATTATTGAGGTGCCTCACAGCAAGCACGATAAAGGTAGAAGGATCACTTGGCTCTTCATCGGTGACGGCAAACACGTCCCCCTCCATCTTCAGCATAGCCTCCATTGCTTCAGCATCTATGTAGTCCAGCTAGTCAACTTCTTCTTGAACTTCCTTGATCACCACAATAGGCTTCTCCTTGAAAGTAAGCTTCTCATTGAAAAACATCTCCCAACCTGGATACACTTTTCCATCCTTACCTACCCAAAGTTTGGAAAAGACATAAAAAGGAAAGTCTCCTCCTTCCTTCACAAAGTTTCCATTAAGAGTACCAAGATTCTTTTTGATTCCTTCGCAGCCTTCAAAGATTCCTAAACCTTCCTTGGTTAGTTGAGTCTTGAAATCGAGGAATTCAACCACGCCTTTTCCTTCTTTTCCAAGACCCATACCAGGCATATACCCCATGTTTTTCATCATTGCAATCACCTCATGGCTATAATATGGAAGCAAGTCCATAGTGTACCTTTCATCTTTCAATCCATAGTCATCCATGTTCACAAACTCAAAGCCACTCATTTGGAGCTCACTTCCCCCTTCTTCACGTCCACAGATGGGAGCCAAGATCTTGCCATCACCAATTACCATAGCGATACCTCCCTTCCATGGGATTTTCATCTTTTGGTGTAGAGAAGAAAGAATAGCCCCAATGGGATGAAGCCATGCCCTTCCCAAGAGAAGGTTGTAGTTAGGGGTGATGTGCATCACATTGAGTTCCACAATTGTCTCCAATGGGCCAATCTTACAAGGAGCCTTGAAAGTTCCCATCACTTTCCTCGAAGTATTGTCATATGCCCTAATGGTCAAAGGAGAGGGGATGCTCGTCTCTACATCCAGGCCAATAGTGAGAGCGGTCCTAAAAGGGCATACATTCAATGCGGACCCATTATCAATACGTACCATTGGGACCTTGGCACCCATGCATTCAATGGTGATTTGCAATGGCCTAGTGTGAGTGGCTCCTTCGGGGGGAAGTTCTTCGTCGGAAAAGGCAAAGAGAGGATGAGATGGGGCTTTAACTCCCATGAGAGATAGCACTTCCTTTCCATTCAAGGCATCCAAGAGAGCACTACGATGCTTGTGAGAAGCCATTAGCAAGCCCCATATAGATACATGAGCTAGGCTCTTCTTTAATTGGCTCAGAATTCTATCTTCTTCCTCTTTTTCTTCCTTCCCTTTAGGCTCCGTGGGCTTGGACCCTTCTCCTGCATCACTTACAACTAGGTGGGCCATGATTCTAATCGAGGGCCTAAGTGGACCTTTGTGGATTGGTGGCAAACCATTAATGTACTCAAAGGTCATCATAGGCAATGGCGTACATTGTGAGTTGGTGGGAAGAACTTCGAAAGATTTTGGCCTGAATAGAGCGTACTCATCTTCCCACTTATCACCAACTGAGATAAAGGGATAAAAGAACTAAGTGAAGTGTGTGCAAACATGTATTAAATAAACCTTTATTAAGAATAAGAAATAGGACACATTGGAATCAAACTCTCTATCCCTAGTGGAGTTGCCACTGTGTGCGCAACGCGTGGTTTGGGGAGTACGCCTCGGCCGAATGGACCGGGGAGGAGAAAAGGAGTCACCACCTAGTTTTATGGTCTAGGAACCATGAATATAGCGCCCTTATATGGAAGGACCGATCTTAATACCGGAGTATGGGTTCGAAGTTTGGGTACAACTTTGGGAAGGTGTTAGGCACCCAAAATTGCCCGACTCGTGGGTCGGCTTCCATTCATTGTATCCTATGTCTTAATCTCATTAAAGGAATGATCAACATTGTATTCTATACTCACACACACACACATACACACACACACCAACATGCATCTAACAATCAACATGGCATCAAACATCCCAAAACCTAACATACATCTATCATACATATCAACCATCACAAACCTTAGCATGTTCCTATCAAAAGCGTCTCATCTCATATGGCATCATATCATGGTCAAGGTAGAACATAGGCATGGCAACAAGCAAGCATACATCATATCCCAGGCAGCAAACAAATCATGGAATAATCAAACAAACATGCTATTGCATCTCACTATTGAGGGAAAAAGACAAATAGACAAACCTCATCCATGTTCGTCATCCAAACAAGATCATATTTATCGACGCCTCGTGGCTGCTCGACCACCCATTGCGGCGATGCTCGCGCACCTTTCATCTATCTAGGCCTCGGTGTGAGAGATGATATATGGAGGTGTGTCATACCTCGGGTGTGTGATCAGAATCTGAGTCGATTTTAAGGAAATTACCAAGGGTAAGTGAAGTCACCACCAATCATTGGGTTTTTCTAAGGTGTGATTGGTCACCTGACTCTATTTGATTTTATTACCGATTTTATGTTAAGAAAAAGGGGATTTTTCCTAATCTAATTTGGATGGGCAAAAAATCTTGATTCTTGAGTTTGGAAGTCTGGTTACGGTTGGGGAAGGTGTTAGGAACCCCACAACGCTTGTCCATAAATAGTCCTTTGTTTTGGTAAAATCGTAATTTTTAGACATTGCCAATTGAAAACAAGCTATTGGCATTAACTTACGGGGCTTTAAGGTTTGATTTTGGAGTGGGTATGGTCTCGATTGATGCTTTCTAGGTATGCTTGAAGTCGTTGCCAAATTTCCATGGCAAAAATCTGGCAGCATTTTGCCTTTTTTCATGGTGAAAATCCGGTAGCACTTCGCCTCAGATGCGCCATAGCACACAAAATGCTATTCTCACCAAGATTTCGACGTAAGAATACGGCAATGGGGATGCCCCATTTTCACGGCGAAAATCCGGCAAAGTTTCTCGTTTGTGCGCTATAGCGAAAGGGTATACACAAAAAGAAGGTATTGATTATAAAGAAATCTTTTCACCAGTATCAATGCTTAAATCTATCAAAATTCTCTTATCCATTGCTGCTCATTATGATTATGAGATTTGGAAAATGGATGTCAAGACTGAATTTCTAAATGGCAATCTTGAAGAAGAAATCTATATGATGCAACCGGAAGGTTTCTTAGCAAAGAACCAAGAGCATATGGTATGTAAGTTGAAAATGTCCATTTATGGACTTAGGCAAGCATCTAGGTCATGGAACATCAGATTTGATCAAGCAATCAAGTCATTTAGTTTTGAACAAAATCTTGATGAACCATGTGTGTACAAAAGACATTAAGATAAAGTAGTAATGTTCCTAGTACTTTATGTTGATGAAATTCTACTCATTGGAATGATGTAGGGGTAATGTCATCAGTAAAGGTTTGGTTGTCAAGCCAATTTGATATGAAGGACTTGGGCGAAGCTAACTTCATTCTAGGGATCAAGCTTTGGCGAGATCGCAAGAGTAGAATGTTAGGCTTGTCACAAGCTGGATATATAGATAAGGTTCTTAGAACGGTTTAGCATGCAAAACTCCAAGAAAGGATTGCTTCCTTGTAGACATGGAGTTCCTCTGTCTGATGACCAAAGGTCTAAGACTCTTGAGGAAGAAAATATGATGAGACAAGTTCCTTATGCTTCTGCAGTGGGAAGTCTCATGTATGCCATGCTTTGTACTAGACCAAGTATCTGTTATTCAGTTGGCATGGTCAGCCGATATCAATCAAATCCAATACCAAAATATTGGCAAGTTGTAAAGCATATTCTTTGTAAACTCAGAATTGTAGTTAGTAGTCGGTGATAAAATTGGGCGTTTTATCTGCGAAGACTATAACATATCAACTAAGATGATTTGTCTTGATCATGGAAGTGGAGACTTCTAGTTGATATGTTGATATGTTTTAAGAGTTAAGACATATTGAACTGGACCGCTGTGAGATTTATTATTCTCCTAACGACTGTCAATTGAATAATAAATCTCACGACTTCTATTTACATGAACTCTTAATCCTGAGAGAATAATGGACCTGATCATGAAATGTAGATTGCTTTAATATATCAGGAGTGAGATCTAAAGTAATGGTCAAAACCTCAGTATGTTGGACAGCCACATTTAGTATTAATGGAACATATATTCTCAAGATGGAATTAATAGTCTCTTAGCGGAGATATAAAATATTCCCTTGAGATAAGTTTAATGGGTACGGTTATTCAGAGTGTTAGGCCTAACCACTTTAGTAAGAAATTACTAAAGTATATATTTATGGAATTGGATTTCATAAATATATGATGAATAACATAAAGGATTAAACCGGGTACTCAAGGATTAAGATGTAGTAATCAAAAAAGTGACAGTCTACATTAATGACTTTGTATTACTATGAATATTTTATGAAGGGGTTGCATGCACAAGACCTAGAGTGCAATTATATTTATATAGTGGTATTAAATATAATTAATGGTAACTTTGGACTTGTCAAGAGTTGACAGAAAAGCCCAAGGCCCATTGGAGCTAATGTCTTATTTGTTCCCTTTTGGTCCCACTCCAAGCCACTTACTAAAGCCCAATTGGAAAAGTCCAAAAGGCTAGCCCAATTAGATAATCAGTTATAAGGAGAGAAACACACAGAATTTTGAAGAAGTTACATGAAATGGTTTGTACGTGAGTGTTGGACACTCTTGAATTCTCTCTTGAACAAATTCATTGAAACTGATTGAGAGACCACACTTCTTGGGCGTCAGTGGAATTGGAGTGAAGATTAAAAGTGTTCTCAAGAACTTGCAATCTTTGTTTTGAAATTCACCACACCAAGGTACACTCTCTTGTTCTTATATTCTGAAATTTACATAGCACATGTTATCAATTGTGAATGAAGTAGATCCGTTAATTTTCCGCTGCGTATGTTTAGTATACAATAAAAATATGTATTTTTCTATCATTTAGATCTTACTCCTGATATATCAAAGCAACCTACACTTCATGATCAGGTTCGTTATTCTCTCAGGATTGAGAGTTCATGTAAATAAAAGTCGTGAGATTTATTATTCATTTGACAGTTGTTAGTAGAATAATAAATCTCACAGTGGTCCAGTTCAATATGTCTTAACACTTAAAACATATCAACATATCAAATAGAAAGCTCCACTTCCATTAACAAGACAAATTATCTTAATTGATATGTTATAGTCTTCGCAGATGAAATGCCCAATTTCATCACCGACTACGAACTAAAATTCTGAGGTTACAAAGAACTTGTGATTTATATCTTCTATGACTAAATCACATACTATGCATCTCATGGACTATATGATAATGTCCAAATATTCATGTTACCGTTATTTTAGATAATAATAAAATAACTTTATTAATCATAACATAATATCGTACATAATGTCATACATAGCATCATACAATAGGATTTAAAGGGCACATATCCTAACACTTTGTGCCTTTTGCTTATGTGCCTTTGCAAGGTATTTCTTGGTTTAATAATCACATTGTGTGGACCTTCAGATGTGTATGGTGGCTTATGAGCTAAAGAAAGGTAATCCAGTGGGCTTGATCTTGGCGGAAACCCTCAATGGTTTGGATGCCTTTCAAAGGAAGGAAGCGAGCTTCTTCGCGGCAAGTCCTTTTCTTCTTCTTCAGGTATAATCCCTAACTTTTTCCTAGGTTCTCAACCTAGCGGGATTCCTCTAATTTTGCATGGGTTGCCTTTCGGTTTTCAACCCATTGAGGCACCTTATATCATCTTTCATTATATATTTTTTCTCACTCACGCTCTCCACTTCCTTTTATTATTATTATTTTTTCTTTTCTTTCTCTCTCTTTCTTTCTTTTCTTCCCCCTCTCTTCCCTCCTCATCTTTTTTTGCAGATATGGCAACAAGAGAGGCTTCGATTGCTTCATCCTCCTACTGTGCCCCTCAGCACCTACCTTCCTAGGCATCTTAAGGACCGCTGGCTTCGAGATGTCCTGGACTTTGAAGCATACATGGAACTTATGGGTCGCCTTAAGGAGACCAACATTCAGTGGGTCGTGGAATGGTGGCATATCTCAAGCATGGTTCACAGTTGCTGCAAGGACCATTGTGTGACTCTAGTTGGGCTTCGTTGCTGCTCTTACTACTCCACTTGTCGTATCTCAAGGCAATTAGGAGAGCGTCAAGGAGCTCCTGGTGATGAGGGTGCCTTCCACATTGCGGTGTTCACAAATAGGATCTTGGGCAAGATTAGTGAAGCTTGGCTACGCTGTAGGGTAATGAAAGACATTGTTCCTCCCAAATACATCTAGCCCATTGCAAGCTACAAGCAATGGTTGAAGGATGACATGAAGTGGAGTTTAAAGGATGAGAAGGCTCACATGAAGACTAGCAAGAAGATAAGAAGGACTGAATGACCACCTTGATATGCCCCATGTTTTACTTTTCTGTACTTTTATGATTCTCCCGTTTTTGTTTTTGAATTTAATAAAGGATTGGAATGTTCCAAATCCCCTATGAAAGCAAAATTGTTATCTTTTAATTTGAGTAATGAGAGAATTTCCCTTTTAATTATCATTGCTTATTGTTATCTTCTTTATTCATTTTTTTCTTTTCTTTTCTTTTTCCTTTGCCATGTAATTTTTGCCCATGATGTCCTTTTAAGGAGTTTTCACCATGCCCATGGTCTTTTCCCCTAACTTTTGCCTAGACCGCCCTTTCAGGTTTTCAATCTAGTGGGTTCTTTTGCCTTAATTTTTTCCTAGGCCGCTCTTTCAGGTTTTCAACCTAGCAGACTTTTTCCTTTTTTTTAATTAATTAATTTATTTTTTTTTTTTTAGATGTGGTATTTCCCAAGTCTACCCATATTAATGGGTGAAGCGTCTCTCCCCTATCCAAATCTATAATTCTTGTAGCACCTCCCGACATGATCTTCTTAATGATAAAAGGCTCAGACCACCTAGGCTTCATTTTTCCTCTTGGATCAAAAGTCTCATCTCTAAGCTCCTTCAGGACCAAGTCCCCTTCTTTAAGGTTTCTTGGTTTCACTTTCTTGTTGAATGCCCTAACAATCCTTTTTTGGTATCCTTGTGCATGGTATTGTGCCCTAGCTCTCTTCTCATCTATCAAAGCCAATTGTTCATATATCGCCTTAGCCCAATCCTTTTCTAGAACCTTAGTCTCTACTAACACCCTTAAAGATTGTATTTCCACCTCAATTGGAAGCACTGCTTCACTACCATAGACCAAAAAGTAAGGTGTTGCTCCCGTTGATGCTCGAATAGAAGTTCTATAACCCCATAGGGCAAAAGGAAGTTTCTCAGCCCAATCTTTGTACATCACTACCATCTTGGCAAGGATGTTCTTCACATTCTTATTGGTTGCTTCTACGGCCCTATTAGCTTGTGGTCGGTATGGTGAAGACTTGTGATGCTCAATGCCATATTCTTCCATGACCCTTCGGACTTTGGCTTCAAAGTGGGAACCATTATCGAAAATTATCTCTTAGGGCACCCCAAACTGACATATGATGTTGTTTCCTAAAAATCGAACAACATGCTTAGCCTTCAACACGGAGTAAGAGGCTGCTTCCACTCACTTAGTGAAGTAGTCAATTGTGCCACTAAAATGTACTCATGCCTGTTTGAAGCCTTAGGAGCTATTCTTCCAATCACATCTATGCCCCAAATTGAGAACGGCCATGGAGAAGTCATGCTATACAATTCACTAGGTGGTACGTGGTTCAAGTTGGCGTGTGTCTGACAATCATGGAAACTTTTCACATAGTCTACATAATCGGTCTCCATTGTAGTCCAGTAGTACCCCATCCTTAGGATCTTCTTGGCTAACATCCTTCCATTCATGTGAGGGCCACAATTCCTTGATGAACCTCTTCCATTACCCTCTCGGCCTCTTCTCTTTTCAAGCAACGAAGGTGTACACCGTCATAAGACCTTCTATAAAGTTGTCCTCCACATACAATGTATTGTGTTGCCATTATCCTAATGGAACGACGTTCTCTCTTGTCGGCACCATCTAGATATACCCTTAGTTCCAAGAACTTCATGATGTCATAGTACCATGGAGCTTCCTTTTCCTTTACAGCCATTACTGAAGCTTTGGTCTTCCTTTTGTGCACTTCCTCATAACTTTGTTCAATCTCTAAGGGTCGTGTCCATACTCCCTCGGGTATTTCAACCATGGAGGCTAAAGTAGCTAAGGCATCCGCAAATTGATTTTAAGCTCTAGGGATGATTCTGTACTTCATCTTGTCAAAGGTCTTGGTCAAGTCCTCCAAGTATTGTTGATAAGGCTTCAAATGTTCCTCCTTCACCTTCCACAACTTCTACACTTAGGCTATAACCAAATTTGAGTCCCCAAAGACTTCGGCTTCTTTTACCCCTAATTCTCCAGAAGAGCTTCTATTCCAGCAATGCAAGCCTTATATTCAGCCATGTTGTTAGTTGCTTCAAAGTTCAATTTGAATGCCAAAGGTATGTGAGACCCCTCAGGAGTGATCAAGAGTATTCCTATCCCATTTCCATATTGGTTTGCGGCTCCGTCAAAGTACATCTTCCATGTCCCTAGCATAACATCAAAAATATCCTCATCTGGAAAATCCTCTTTACCGTCCTCCCTCTCTATGGGATTCTCAGCACAAAAATATGACACGACGCTTCCCTTAATAGTTTTCCTAGCCACGTACTTCAAATCGAATTCTGCCAATAAGATCAACCATCTTGACAATCTTCCACTCAAAGCGGGCTTCTCAAAGAGGTACTTCAATGGATCCATTCTTGCTACCACCCATATTTGGAATGGTAAAACGATATGTCTCAACTTTTGTCCGGCCCAAACAAGTGCAAAGCATGACTTTTCTATGGGAATGTACCTGGTCTAGTAGTCATGGAATCTCTTGCTCAAGTAATATATGGCTCTTTCATTCTTCTCATCATCTTCTTGTGCAAGCATACTTCCAACCGCATCCCTTATAATGGAGATGTATAGGAGTAAGGGTTTTCCATGTTGTGGAGGCACTAGGATAGGTGGGCGGAGGAGATATTCCTTGATAAGTTCAAAGGCTTTTTGGCACTCATCGTTCTATGTGTGTGGTTCATTCTTCTTTAAGAGCTTAAAGATGGGCTCACAAGTGGAGGTGAGCTTGGCAATGAATCGACTAATGTATTGTAGTCGACCCAAGAAACTCCTAATCTCTTTCTTACTTTTGGGTGGAGGCATCTCCAATATGGCTTTGATCTTGGACGGGTTAACTTCTATTCCTCTATCACTCACTAAGAACCCTAACAATTTTCCAACAATTACTCCAAAGGTGCACTTTTATGGGTTCAATCTCAATCTATATTCTTTAATCCTCTCGAAGAACCTCGTCAAGTTCGTGGTGTGGTTCTCTCTATCCTTGGATTTCACTATCATATCCTCAACATACACCTTTACCTCATTATGCATCATATCATGTAGCAAGGCTGTAGCCATCCTTTGATAAGTTGCCCTAGCATTCTTAAGGCCAAACGACATTACCGTGTAACAATATTTTCCCTATTCAGTAGTGAAAGTGGTTTTGGTCATATCTTTAGGAGCCATCTTGATTTGGTTGTATCTCGAAAAACCATCCATGAAGGACATCAAGGCACTTCCTACCGTGTTATCCATCAAGACATCAATGTGGGGGAGGGGGAAGTCATCCTTACCTTTCCATCCTTCTTAGGCACAGGCACGACATTGGCTATCCAATCGGCTTGATTTACGGGTTTGATGAACCTTACCTTTAGTTGCTTAGTGACCTCCTCTTTGATTTTTAAAAGCCATTTGGTCCTCATTCTTCTTAATTTTTGCTTGACAGGCACCATGTGTTCATGAGTATCACTGTGGTGTTGAGCTAACTCAGGGTCAATTCCAGGCATATCTTCATAGGACCATGCAAACACCTCTTGAAATTCCGTGAGGAGTTCTTGAAGATCTTTCTTTTCTTTTTTATTTAGAATTGAGCCAATTTTAATTAAGTGTGGATTCTCATCATTACCCAAATTAATAGTTTCAAGTGTTGGTTCCATAGGTTCAATTTTCTTTTCCAATTGTTTATTAATTTCATTTTCAAATTCGTTTGAATCATTCAAGTGTAGAATTTCAATGTTATGGGACACATCAAAGTAAGCCAAATCAGAATTCATCTTATTGAAAATATTGAAAAGTACATTGGAACTTGCATTACAAAACTCTTTCCCCATGTTCTTAGAAAACCCAGCCCAAGTCCAATTATTAATGGGCCCCATAGTAGGCATGATGAATTTGGAAGGATCATTTGGCTCTTCATTGGTGATGGCGAACACGTCCCTACTCATCTTCATCATGGTCTTCATTGCTTCAACATCCATATAGTTCACCCAATCGACTTCTTCTTGCACTTCTTTGATCACCGCGGTAGGCTTCTCCTTAAAAGTGAGTTTCTCATTAAAGAACATCTCCCAGCCCGGATACATCCTTCCATCTTTTCCCACCTAAGGTTCGGGGAAGCCACAATAGGGGAAGTCTCCTTCATCTTTCACGAAATTCCCATTGAGAGTGCCATGGTTTTTCTTGATTTTGTCGCAGCCTTCAAGGAATCCTAGACCCTCCTTGGTCACTTGAGTCTTGATATTGGGGAATGCAACTACCCCTTTTCCTTCCTTTCCAAGGCCCATACCAAGCATATATCCCATGTTCTTCATCATTGCAATCACCTCATGGCTACAATATGGGAACAAATCGGTAGCATACTTTTCATTCTTCAACCCATAGTCGGCCATGTTCACGAACTCAAAGCCACTCATTTGAAGCTCACTCCCTCATTCCTCAAGTCCACAAATTGATGCTAGGATCTCACCATCTCCAAGCACTATGGCAATCCCTCATTTCCATGGGATCTTCATCTTTTGGTGTAGTGAGGAAGGGATTTCCCCATTAGGGTGAAGCCAAGCCCTTCCTAAGAAAAGGTTGTAATTTGGGGTGATGTCCATGACATGAAACTCCACCATGGTTTCCATTGGCCCAATCTTGCAAGGAGCCTTGAAGGTACCCATGACCTTTCTTGAAGTGTTGTCATATGCCCTTATGGTCAAGGGAGAAGGAATGATGGTCTCCATGTCTAGGCCAATAGTGAGGGTGGTCCTAAAAGGACAAACATTCAAGGTGGATCCATTGTCAATAAGAACCATTGGAACCTTGGCACCCATGCATTCAATGGTGCTTTGCAAGGGTCTAGTGTGGGTAGCTCCTTTGGGGGAGAGATCTTCATCGGAAAAGCGGGACAATGCAAACACCAAAAGAGCTAGTCGATGATGAAAACCCACTACAATTTAAGCCATTTGATCATCAAGGATTTCTTTGTTTCTACAGCACTGATGAGGGCTAAAGTCATCCGTGTACAATCAAGGCCTACTATGGTGTTGCCTTTTGATCTAAAAAAGCTCATGGTTAAACTCTATTGATTGAAGAGAACTTTGGGGAGAAAAAACTTGATTAGAATAACATTTGAAAAGTAAATGGAATTTTAAGAAGGAGCGTGTTGTGTGCAGTATAACTTACCCCACCCTCCCTTAAAAGTTGCCATGGCTTTTATGTGGATTTTGTGGTCTGTCTTTATATTAGAACTTATTATCTTAGCGTTGTATGTGTGTGTGTGTTTGTTTCTCTATAAAAAAAAATAGAAAGAGAGTCATACAACATATACTGGAATTAATGGATGTATTTGTAAGATAAAAGGTTAACATGGAATCGTTACGTTGATTTGATGAGTCATGATAACTGGATGGATCGCATGCCATCTTGCCATGCATCATTGAAATATCTGTCCTACCAAATTTTTACTTTCCGATTACAAATATATTGATTAGAAATAATCTCTATTTTGGATTTATTTTAGTCAAAGTATTGTAGTGTTTCTCTTTTCTTTTTCAGTGTGAACTTACCAAGTTGATATTGTATGTAATGCTTCATTGTAATTTTTTTAATGTAATTCTCAATTTTATTAAAATCTTGAGCTATCGTTATGTTTCAAGAGCTATGTATCGATCAAGTATGATTATGGAAGTACAAAATATACGGGTAATATACTATATTAAAAGGATGCATCAAACTGTTCTTAAAAAAAAAAGATGCATTAAACCAAGATAGTTACTGCGCTTAGCCATGGGCTCTTGGGCCTACTAGGCCTATTATATTCTAGTAGCTACCTTCAAACTTGTATTGACTCGTGAGAGACCAAATTGAGTTTGAAGACAAGATCATGAAAGTGGGATAGTGGGTCCAATATTAGGTTATCAACTATTTGATCAACAAGTTATTGAAAATTGTTTTTCTCTAAGAATTGAGTTAGAGAAACAAGTAAAAAATAAAATAAAAAATATTTTTATCAATGATTCAAAGAAATATCTTAGATATGAAGGGGGGACAAAAATGTAATTTTAGTGTTGTTATATCTAGCAACTGGTGAAGAATGAAGTGATAATCAATCTAAATATGTTTGATATGCTTATAAATGATGCCATTGAAAGTAATTTCAATAGCATTTTGATTCTCATAGTAAAAAATTGTTATTATAGCAGAGCATTCAACACTAAGACTTATAGGAGGCAAGCAATGGCAGATGTATAAACCTAGGGTGTAGACACCTCACTTTGTACTCGATTAATAACCTTTATTCCCCAACCCCAATGATGAGCTTGATATGTCAAAAAAGGGTAATTAAAGTTATTTTGATAGTTTGGAAGTAATCACAACTCAAAAGTGCTTCAAATTGCTTTGAAAACAATGCTAAAAAATTAATTTTGCTCACTGTTTTGATCATAAATTTTGAACCACAAAGAATTTTTTAGGGAGGTTTGTTCCATTGGAAAGTAGACATCCTAGGTGGTGCTCTTAACAATGTGAATGTTGTTTTTGTTCAACCATAAAAGAGGGTGTTCGATGATCTTCAAATGCCTTTTTCAGAAGTCCTAACAGTCTTGATTGAGGGGGGCACCTCAAGATTGGGTATTATCAAAGACAAGGCGATGTAATATTTGGTTATTATCAAAGAGATGTACATTCAATTTCAATTCATCAATAACAATGATGTACTTTTTCCATTCTTTTAGTTTCCAATATTCTCAAATAAAATAAGTGGCGACTCCATTGTAAAACCCTTGACCTAGGAAGGGTAGATAACAACAGTTGAACCTCCATTGTCTCTTGAGAGGCAATCAACACGACCCCACCCCATTCACGTAGGTTACATGCCACAAACTCATTTTGAAAAGGTTTGGGTAACTGATGTATGCTGTACATACAAACACAAAACTTTGCCAATGCGCCTAGCCGAACTTGATGTGAAACTCTTATCAAATTTTCTCTATGAAAATTTACAAGGAAAAATGATGCCCAACTTTCACCAAGAAAGTTTGGCGATGGTCAAGTTTTGTGCGACGTGATGCTATTGGTTTGAAACCCAGCTAAATTTCTGTCACAAAAATATGGAGAAACATTTCTGGATTTCTTTATAGAAATCGAGTAGAGAATCAAATTAGCTAGCAAAATTGATAGAGGCTGTTACTAGGGCTATACGTGGTGTGGTGTGGCCAATTTTGAGGGTTTTTTTGCATCACACCTACAGGGGCATTTCCACTCATTCTTGATTACGCCATACCTTTGGAGGGATGGGACTTGGTCTACACAATAAGCAGTGCACCATATTGGTTCAGTGTAGTTACTTTGGTTATTAATTCAATTAAAGAAGTTTTTCATCCATTTTTTTCTGGAACCAAACATAGTCTATTTAATACCCTTAAACATTAGAATCATTGAACAACCCAAATACTCAAAAAAAAATATAATTTACAATATTTCTCTAAGACACGCACAAAATATTGCATACAAATTCAATTCTCTTACCAATAAAAAATATCCCATTCAAAATCATAACCCCCCTTCTCTAGAAAAGAAAAAAACAAAAAACCCAACCTATAACAAAACGAAACAAAACCATTGAAAACAAAATACACAGAAAAAACCTGGTAGAAAGTATAGTAAGGAGAAGCATTGTAGCCTAGGTATTGAGCTTGAAAAATTTCTCTACAAACTTCCAAATTATAGCCTTAACAAACAGAAGATAGGAGAGGGGAAAATTTAGAGAATGGTGGCATTGAACGGTAGAGGACGGTGGTAGAGAGAGAGTGATTGATTGATCTAAATGAGAATTTGAGAAATCTAACCTAAGCTCAAAACTGAAACGACATCGTATAACTATAAGGAATAGAGGCTTACAAGTTAAATTATATCATGGATTTCATTTTTTATTTTTAGTTATAAAAATAATACTGAAAGGATGTCATTTAGAACATAATATTATAATTAATATTAGGTCCAAAATGGTGTCATTTAGCTTTAGATTTAAAAAATAAAATTTAACTTGAACGACATCATTTTGTAAAGTATTAGTTCATAAACCTTATTTGTATTGCTGATTTCTTCTTCTTCTTCTTCTTCTTCTTTAATTGCCTTTCTCACTTTCAACCTTTCCTTCTCTTTATCACACTGGCTCACTCAATTTCTCTCTCTCTCTCTCTCTCTCTCTCTCTCTCTAGGAATTACTTTTATTATTTAAACTAAGACATAATTATATATATATATATATATTTATATATTAGTCGATCACTACAAAGGTCATCTCTGCTACACCCAGATTGGCATCAGCTGGTTTCGTCGGTGCCTATCAGATCTGGAACAGACCTAGCCACCACACCACTGGCGGCTCCATGTTAGAGCCAAGGTAGTCACAGGACCACCCTGGCCTGAAAAAAAAAATTTATTATTATATATAAAATTTAAAAAAAATTTATGATTTTTTTACCCTTAAAAAAATGTGTGACCACCCTAATTTTTTTTTTAAGCTCAATATAATTAAACATTGGACAAAGTTTAGCAACAAATTAACTTGGTTGTAGACTAAGGCTACAACTCTACTCGAATTTTTTTTTATTGGATACGAATTTTAACAAATCCACAATTAGATTATATTTTTTTCTTATATTTTAGCTTATGTCATCAATCAAATATTTAAATTTCGAGTTTTTGTAGTATAAAATTATACGCAAAAGATAAGTTTATGAATCAAATAGTAAATAACATACAATCAACATGAAATTTGACATGCGTTTTAAGAACATACAATTCAATGGTTAGATTTTTAAAATATGTAACCATGTTAATTTGTTTAGTGAAAGTTGTAGTCTTAGGCTACAACTAAGTTTGTAGTCAAATTTTGTCTTCAAACTTTGTTCCTCTTAACAATATATTGAGCCCTTACAAACAAAAAGAAAAATCCAAGAGGAATTTTATTTAACTAAAATTTTGAAAAAGATGTAGCTTGTAGCATTGATAATGAGATTATCTGCACCAATTTTAAAATTAAAAAATTCGTAGAAGAAAATTATAAGACTTATATTTGGGGTTTTTTTTTCTTTTTTTCTTTTATTTTTTGTTGTTGTCAATATATAAATTTATCTTTTTATTAGATTTTGTTTAATTTAAATTTCTTCATGACCACCCTGGAAAACATTCCTAGAGCTGCCACTGCACCACACTCATCACATCTCCAATGTGCCTCAAGAAATCACACCTTCATTATCCACAATGATCTCAAATGTCCTTGGATTACCTATAGATGGTCCATTCTTATTCGGCTATATGCGCCCTATCCATGGAGCTAGTCACTTGGCAAGAGTGGGTACCCACAAACAAGGCTTTAAAACCCTTCCAAGACCAAAAATAATTCGAAGGCTCTATAAGATCAATCCGCCACGAGGTTAAGTTGAGACCTAGAGACATGATTCATTGTTAGAAAAATCACACTGTTCCAGGCCACAAAGTTCGAATACTAAAATAAATTCCCCTCTGAAAATAATAATATGCAAAGGCATGCATATATATATATATATATATATATATAAAATATGAAAAACTTGCAATGTTGGACAATCAAGAATGTTTGAGTCTAGCAAGATATGCTATTGACATTCCAGATTTTTTAGTGTGGATGAAAGATGTTCCACCACAGTTTTATTGTGCACTTCAGGCTGATTTAGCTAGTTCAAGTTCATCAAAGTTTTTGTTTTCTCCCTCAAAAAAAGAAAAAAAGAAAAAAGAATATGTGAGTCATTTGTATTTGAACAAATTAACTTATTTTTGTCAACATTTTTTTTTAATTCTGATTATTGTGCAAAAGTAAAATTGTCCATTTTTTTAAAAGGAGGCTTTTAAAATATATGCCATAACTTTATATAAATATATATATATATATATATACACACACGTATGTATGTATTTTTTTTTTTTTTTCTAAGTGCTAAGGTAAATGAAAATTGTGAAAGCTAGTCTAGTTTATATGTATAACAAAATTATGGTCTTGATTTTGTCCCATAATGTTTAAAATTTTGGATTTAGACCCCTACCCTTTTGTAGTATTTTGAAATAGGTCATTCTATCCATGCTTGTTATGTATTGATGTATTTGTTAAGTATTTTTTTTATTTTTTATGAAAAATCCTAGTCTTATTGAAGAATTAAGGGAGGCTGTTTAAATAAGCCTGAAGTACAGTTTTAACGTCTGGTGCTACATTGTTCATCCAAACAAATAAAAGAGGGGACCAAATTGCTCTTCATGCTAAAGAATGTGCTACAGAGTTGCAGTGCCTTTGTACATGGGAAAAGCATACAGGGGTGGGAAACTGGATGCTAGATACTGCACATAAGTAACTAGATGGCCATACTGAGCTAGGCTAAGTCTTTTTGTAATGCCTTGATGAGGATCTCTAAATCGCCTTCTAAAATAACCTAGTCCACTCCAATTTCTACAACAAACTCTAAAGGGCGTCTTGCAGCTAGTGCTTCCACTTCAATGGCCGTGAAATGTAGGGGTATTTGTTGTGTAAGAGAAGCCATAACTAGTCCAACTTGGTTCCTGATGATCACTCCAATTCCAGCACGTTGTTCTGTCTCGAATAATGCCCCATCAAAATTAATCTTATACCATGATGTGTCAAAAGGGTGCCAGGATGTTAAGGGTCTAATCGATGGTGAAGTTGCTGCCGAGTGGTGTGAGGTATATTCCAGGAGTCTTTCTTTGGCTTGCTGCAAGATTTGTCCAAGTGTACAACAGTGCTTTTCCAGCCTGAGATTGTTACATCTATTCCATATTGCCCAACTCACCATTAAGAATAGAGTAGGGTCTCTATTCTCGGCAAAGATACACCCAATTAAGTTGATGAAGTTCGAGCATTGTCTGAAGTTGTTGTTAGGATTAGTGCCCTAAAATCCTATTGTATGCCATGTATGACATCATGTATGACATTATGTTCTATGTAATAAACTTGTTTTATTATTATCTAAAATAATGGTAACATGAATGTTTGGACATTATCATATAGTCCTTGAGATGCATATATTGGTTAAATACATGCGCAGTGGAAAATTAACGGATCTACTTCATTCGCAATTGATAACATGTGCTATGTAAGTTTCAGAATATAAGAACAAGAGAGTGTACCTTGGTGTGGTGAATTTCAAAACAAAGATCAGAAGTTCTTGAGAATACTTTCAATCTTCACTCCAATTCCACTTGATGCCCAAGATGTGTGGTCTCTCAATCAGTTGTATGTTCAATAAAGAATGAAAAAGTGTCTTACACGCACATACATACCATTTAATGTCCTTACAAAATTCTGTATGTTTCTCTCCTTACAACTGATTATCTAATTGGACTAGCCATTGGGCCTTTCCAATTGGGCTTTAGTATGTGGCTTGGAACGGGACCAAAAAGGAACAAATAAGACACTAGCTCCAATGGGCCTTGGGCTTTTCTGTCAACTTTTGACAAGTTCAAAATTACCATTAATTATATTTAATACCACTATATAAATATAATTGCACTCTAGGCCTTATTAATAAATTATATCCCAAGACTTTATTGTACATGCAACCTCTAAATAAAATATTCGTAGTAATACAAAGTCATAAATAAAGACTGCTACTTTGTAGATCACTACATCTTAATCCTTGAGTACCCGGTTTAATCCTTTTAAGTTATTCATCATTTATTTATAAAATCCAATTTCATAAATATATATACTTTAGTAATTTCTTATCAAAATGGTTAGGCCTAACACTTTGAATAACCAAACCCATTAAACTTATCTCAAGAGAATATTTTATATCTTCGTTAAGAGACTATGAATTTCATCTTGAGAATATATGTTCCATCAACAATAAATGTGGCTGCCCAACATATTGAGGTTTTGACCGTTACTTTAGATCTCACTCCTGATATATCAAAGTAACCTACACTTCATGATCAGGTCCATTATTCTCTCAGGATTAAGAGTTCATGTAAATAGAAGTCGCGAGATTTATTATTCATTTGACAGTCGTTAAGAGAATAATAAATCTCACAGCGGTCCAGTTCAATATGTCTTAACTCTTAAAACATATCAACTAGAAGTCTCCACTTCCATGATCAAGACAAATCATCTTAGTTAATATGTTATAGTCTTCGCAGATGAAATGCCCAGTTTCATCACCGACTACGAACTACTATTCTAAGTTTACAAAGAACTTGTGACTTATATCTTCTGTGACTAAATCACATACTATGCATCTCATGGACTATATGATAATGTCTGAATATTCATGTTACCATTATTTTAGATAATAATAAAACAACTTTATTAATCCCAACATTAAGTCATACATAATGTCATACATAGCATCATACAATAGGATTTAAGGGCACTAATCCTAACAATCTCTCACTTGCCCTAAAGACTATTGTGCACTAATCTAACTCCCATTCCCTCCAAATGTGATTCAAAAGTCCTTTGAGGCAAGGCTTTGGTAAAGGGATCTGCTAGATTGTTTGCACTTTCAATCTTTGCAACTACTACATCTCCATGAGCAATGATATCTCGAATGATGTGGTATTTTCTCTCAATGTGCTTTCCTTTCTTATGATTCCTTGGATCTTTGGATTGTGCAACCGCTCCACTATTGTCGCAAAACAATGTGATGGGAACCTACTCCATTCTCACTACACCAAGGTCAGAAAGGAATTTCTTGAGCCAGACAGCTTCTTTTGCTGCTTCACAAGCAGTAACGAACTTAGCTTCCATGGTGGAGTCCGCAATGCAAGATTGCTTAACACTCCTCCAACTTATGGCTCCACCTCCCAAGGTGAATACACATCCTGAAGTGGATTTTCTGAAATCTAGATCCGATTGAAAATCTGAATCTGTATAGCCAATGGGAATCAAATCCTCACATTGGTAAACAAGCATATAATCTCTCGTTCTCCGTAGATACTTGAGAATATGCTTTACAGCTTGCTAATGTTTTGGTCCTAGATTTGATTGATATCGGCTGACCATACCAACTGAATAACAGATATCTGGTCTAGTACAAAGCATGGCATACATGAGACTTCCCACTACAGAAGCATAAGGAACTTGTCTCATCATATCTACTTCCTCTTGAGTCTTAGGCCTTTGGTCATCAGACAAAGGAACTCCATGTCTGAAAGGAAGTAATCATTTCTTAGAGTTTCGCATGCTAAACCGTTCTAGAACCTTATCTATATATCCAGCTTGTGATAAGCCTAACATCTTATTCTTGCGATCTCGCCAAATCTTGATCCCTAGAATAAAGTTAGCCTTATCCAAGTCCTTCATATCAAATTAGCTTAACAACCAAACCTTTACTGATGACATTACCCCTACATCATTTCCAATGAGTAGAATGTCATCAACATAAAGCACTAGGAACATTACTATTTTGTCTTGATGTCTTTTGTACAGACATGGTTCATCAAGATTTTGTTCAAAATCAATTGATTTGATTGCTTGATCAAATCTAATGTTCCATGACCTAGATGCTGTTGGAAAAATACATGTTTATATCGTATACAAAACATACGCAGCGGAAAAATTAATGGATCTACTTCATTCGCATTTGATAACATGTACTATGTAAGTTTCAGAATTTGAGAACAAGAATGCGTACCTTGGTGTGATGAAATTCAAAACCGAAGATCAGAAGTTCTTGGGAAGACTTTTAATCTTCACTCCAATTCCACTTAATGCCCAAAATGTGTGATCTCTCAATCAGTTTCCAAGGAGAGAATAATGAGTGTCCAACACTCACTTACAAATCATTTCATTCCTTATTAGAACTATCTTATGAAAGACCTTCATCTTAACCTTATGAAAAAGCACTTATGAAATTCTGTATGTTTCTCTCCTTATATACAACTGATTATCTAATTGGGCTAGCCTTTTGGGCCATTCCAATTGGGCTCTAGTATGTGGCTTGAAGTGGGACCAAAAGGGACCAATAAGACACTAGCTCCAATGGGCCTTGGGCTTTTCTGTCAACTCTTGACAAGTTCAAAGTTACCATTAATTATATTCAATACCACTATATAAATATAGTTCCACTCTAGGCCTTATCTATAAATTATATCCCAAGACTTTATTATACATGCAACCCCTTCATTAAAATATTCGTAATAATACAAAGTCATGAATGTAGACTGCCACTTTGAAGATTACTACATCTTAATCCTTGAGTACCCGGTTTAATCCTTTATGTTATTCATCATATATTTATGAAATCCAATTTCATAAATATATACTTTAGTAACAACTTATTAAAGTGGTTGGGCCCAACTCTCTTGAATAACCAAACCCATTAAACTTATCTCATTTTATGTCTCCGTTAAGAGATTTATTATTCATTTGATAGTCGTTAGGAGAATAATAAATCTCACAACGGTCCAGTTCAATATGTCTTAACTCTTAAAACATATCAACATACCAACTAGAAGTCTCCACTTCCATGATCAAGACAAATCATCGTAGTTGATATGTTATAGTCTTCGCAGATGAAATGCCCAATTTCATCACCGACTATGAACTAAAATTTTGAGTTTACAAAGAACTTGTGATTTATATCTTTCTGTGACTTTTCACATAAATCACATACTATGCATCTCATGGACTAAGATAATGTCCCATTAGTTCATTTATAAATAGTCTCACATAATTAAACAATTTAATTATTTATGACATGCCAATAAATTGGATTTTAGGGCATAAATCCCAACAGATGCTTGCTTAAGTCCATAAATGGACCTTTTCAACTTGCATACCATATGCTCTTGGTTCTTTGCTATGAAACCTTCCGGTTGCATCATATAGATTTCTTCTTCAAGATTGCCATTAAGAAATGCAGTCTTGACATCCATTTGCCAAATCTCATAATCATAATGAGCAGCAATGGATAAGAGAATTCTGATAGATTTAAGCATGGCTACTGGTGAAAAAGTTTCATCATAGTCAATACCTTCTTTTTATGTGTACCCTTTCGCCACTAGTCTTGCTTTAAAGGTTTCAACCTTTCCATCTATCCCTCACTTCCTCTTGTAAACCCATTTGCAACAAACAGGTTTAATGCCGTTAAGTGCCTTTACAAGATCCCCAAACTTGATTGGAATACATAGAATCTAATTCATATTTCATAACTTTGACCCAATGATATGCATCTATATCATTCATTGCCTCTTCATAAGTGTAGGGATCTGATTCAGCCTCTTCGGAGATAGCTTCATAAGTTTCTCCCAAACCTATAAATCTTATAGGAGGCCAAACAATTCTCCCACTACAACGAGACACCTGTGTACTAGTCATCTCATGAGTAGTATCTTGTGGTGTATCTAATACAACCACATCATCCCTAGTTACATCTATTGGTTGTTCAATTACAGGTTCATCTAATTCAGCCAAGACAACTTTACTTCTAGGATTAAAATTATTCACATAATCATCTTCCAAAAATTTGGCATGGGTACTAACAAACACTTTGTTATCCTTATGATTATAGAATAAATAACCCTTAGTTTCCTTTGAATACCCTAAAAACATGCATACTTCCGTTTTAGCTTCCAACTTATCAGACTTCCCTTTCAACATATGTGCTGGACATCCCCAAATGTAGAGATATTTCATACTAGGCTTGCACCCACTCCACAATTCCTTAGGTGTGTTGGGAACAAATTTTAATGGAATTAAATTTAAAATATGCATTGTTGTTTTTAGTGCATATCCCCAAAAGGAAATTAGTAAAGTTGAATAACTCATCATGGACCTAACCATTTCCAAAAGAATCATATTCCTTCTTTCTGCTACACCATTCTGTTGGGGAGTTCCAGGTGCAGCCAATTGGGATACAATCCCATTTTGAGTTAAGTAATCCTTGAAATCCCCAAGAAGTTATTCGCCACCCCGATCAGATCGAATGGCCTTTATGCGTTTACCTAATTGATTCTCAACTTCATCCCTAAACTCTTTGAATTTTTCAAAAGCTTCGGACTTCTGTCTCATCAGGTACACATAACCATATCTTGAGTAATCATCAGTAAAAGTGATGAAATACTCATAACCTCCTTTAGCTTGGGTTGACATAGAACCACATACATCCGTATGAACTAATTCAAGCAACTCTTGGGCTCTTCTACCTTTTGCATTAAAAGGTCGTTTGGTCATTTTGCCTTCCAAACAAGATTCACAAACTGGAAATTCATCAAAGTCCAATGGCTCTAAGAGACCATCTTTGATAAGTCTTTGATTCCTGTTTGAATTAATATGACCCAAACGCAAGTGTCAAAGATATGCATCATTAGTAGAAGGAAACTTTCTCTTTAATGATTTTACATGAGAGTTATTATCTAATTCAGAATTATATAATTCATGCTTATCAGGAGTTAAAATATAAAGACCATCCACAATATTGCCAGAACAGATAAATACTTTACCCTTCTTTATTACAACATTGTTTTTAAGGATAACACAATATCCATGTTTACCTAAATAAGTTGCAGAAATTAAATTCCTACGAACATTAGGTACATACAGATAGTCTTCCAATATTAAAACTCTAGACTCAAAACATAAATTAAAAACACCAACAGCTATAATCGGAATCCTGCTCCCATCAGCCAAAGTAAGAAACAATTCCCCTTCATTAAGCTTTCTGGTCTCCTGAAACCCCTGCAAAGAATTGCAGATATGATTAGTACAACCTGAATCCACACACCAGGAATCCGTGGGATTTTGCACTAAACATATTTCAAGGAGGAATGAACTTTTCATACCCTTATTATGTGAATTTTGGACAATTCCTCTTCCAATGTCCTTTCTCACTACAATGTAAACATTTTCCTTTGATCTTCTTTCCTTTGTCGGCAACCCCTAAGGCAATTTGTTTACCATCTTGCTTGGTGAAGTCCTTCTTCTTCTTTTTCTTACCCTTGCCTTTCGACTTAGGTTGAGAAGTAGAAGCTTCAGTCATATTGGCATCAACACTAGAAGTACCAAGAATGCCGTACGCCGCTACCAACTCATTCATTAATTCAGACAATGAATAAATCTTTTTGTTCATATTGTAATTAAGTCTGAATTCCTTGAATGATTCCGGTAGTGACTGAAGTATCATATCAACTTGGAATTCTCCATCAATATCGGCAACTAAAACTTCTAGTATATTCAGATTAGAGATCATTGTAAGACAATGCTCTCTCACTGAACTACCATCAGTCATTTTGGTATTGTAAATTTGCCTCATGGTTTCTTGCCTTGCAGAACGGCCTTGCTCACCAAACATCTCCTTCAGACTTAGCATAATGTTCGAAGCTAGTTCTACATCCTGCATTTGATGTTGTAGAACATTTGAGATAGATGCTAGGATGTAGCACTTGGCCATCTCATTAGATTTCTGCCAACGATCATATCGCTGTTTTTCCTCAAGAGGAGCATCTAATGAAGGAAAGCTAGGACATGGTTTAGTAAACACATATTTGTGCTCTTCAGTAGTAAAAACAATGTCCAAATTTCTTTTCCAGTCAACATAGTTGGATCCAGTCAGTTTGTTTTGATTAAGAATAGTAACAAGTGGACTAAATGATGCCATATTCAAATCTGAAATAATAAACATGAATATAATAAGTAAACTGGATATTATCAATTTAGCATATAAGCATATAATATGGAACCTTAATAAAACCATAAAATAATATATGCAACGACAACCCAATCCATGTTTATAATTCCTTGGTAGCAAGTTTATTACAAACACATTAATTGATTGAGAATTATTCTCATTATTAGTGCTATCATGATAACTCTTATCAACACTAATAATATGCCGTATCAGCTTTGGCCTCTAAGTAATAATGACATAGCTCCTTTGGGAGGTTAACATTACACTTAGTCTAGTGTACACCATTATCTAGAATCATGTGTAGCCACATTTCATCTCCCCTATAGTGTTTAAACTTGTAGTACCATGGAACAAAACACCCTCCTTTGGGATCGCGAGGCATAAACGCCAAGACGAGGTGCTTCTCCACACTACTTTAAACGTTTAAGTTCAATCTTGTAGTACTATGAAGTAAACACCCTCCTTTGGGATCGCGAGGCATATATGCCAAGACGAGGTGCTTACCCACACTACTATAAACCGATAATGGAGGCCGTGAGATCCAACCCTTGTATCTCTCTCCCACCAGATGTTTTAAATTAAAGGTTTTTAATTATAAAACATGCATAATCTAATTACACATAGCCTTGCACTTTATACAATTGAAAACACTTAGAAAATATTTAGAATTCCCTTCAGTGGCATTTTCGCAAGAATCTCGCGACTAAGCGCTTCCCGCGAAAATGAGTAAAGGCAAAATAGTGAAAACACAAAAATTCAAACAGAAACTTTTGCTACTGTCTCGCAACTGTTTCGCGAGTAAAGCTTACCCGCGAAAATTTTTGTGAAAACACAAAATTCAGACAGAAACTTTCACTACTGTCTCGCAACTATTTCGCTAGTAAAACTTACCCGCGAAAGTTTTTGTGCTTTTCGCGAGTAACTTCGCGAGAAGCTAACCTGCGAAAAACCCATGTTTTCAGTTTTTACAAGGAAAATCTGAACAGTTTTCAACGGTTTTCATGAATAAACAACCACCATATGAACAAGATAGATAGAATTTGATATTAAAACTGAATTACATTGATGCTATAGCCTTAAAGTTCAATTTAACATACTTAAATTCAAATTTAAACAATATCATAACATCAATATCAGTTTTCATCAAATCATAGTTTCAATAGCCATGCAGAAAATTAAATACCTATATAATCTTCTAACATCATGAAACTATTATCTCTAATTCCAAAACTCACAAAACATGTTATACAGATTCGAAATTGAATACCGCTCTGATACCATTTGTTGGTTAAATACATGCGTAGCGAAAAATTAACGGATCTACTTCATTCACAATTGATAACATGTGCTATGTAAGTTTCAGAATATCAGAACAAGAGAGTGTACCTTGGTGTGGTGAACTTCAAAACAAAAATCAGAATTTCTTGAGAATACTTTCAATCTTCACTCTAATTTTACTTGTTGCCCAAGATATGTGGTCTCTCAATCAGTTGTATGTTCAATAGACAATGAAAAAGTGTCTTACACTCACATACTTACCATTTAATGTCCTTACAAAATTCTGTATGTTTCTCTCCTTATAACTGATTATCTAATTGGGCTAGCCATTAGGCCTTTCCAATTGGGCTTTAGTATGTGGCTTGCAGCAGGACCAAAAGGGAACAAATAAGACACTAGCTCCAATGGGCCTTGAGCTTTTCTGTCAACTCTTGACAAGTCCAAAGTTACCATTAATTATATTTGATACCACTATATAAATATAATTGCACTCTAGGCCTTATTAATAAATTATATCCCAAGACTTTATTGTACATACAACCCCTTCATAAAATATTCGTAGTAATACAAAGTCATAAATAAAGACTGCCACTTTGTAGATCACTTCATCTTAATCCTTGAGTACCCGGTTTAATCCTTTTAAGTTATTCATCATATATTTATAAAATCCAATTTCATAAATATATATACTTTAGTAATTTCTTACCAAAATTGTTAGGCCTAACACTCTGAATAACTGAACCCATTAAACTTATCTCAAGGGAATATTTTATATCTCTGTTAAGAGACTATGAATTCCATCTTGAGAATATATGTTCCATCAACACTAAATGTGGCTGCCCAACATACTGAGGTTTTGACCGTTACTTTAGATCTCACGCCTGATATATCAACACAACTTACACTTCATGATCAGGTCCATTATTCTCTCAGGATTAAGAGTTCATGTAAATAAAAGTCGTGAGATTTATTATTCATTTGACAGTCGTTAAGAGGATAATAAATCTCACAGCGATCCAGTTCAATATGTCTTAACTCTTAAAACATATCAACATATCAACTAGAAGTCTCCACTTCCATGATCAAGACAAATCATCTTAGTTAATATGTTATAGTTTTCATAGATGAAATGTCCAATTTCATCACCGACTATGAACTACTATTTTGAGTTTACAAAGAACTTGTGACTTATATTTTCTGTGACTAAATCACACAAATCACATACTATGCATCTTATGGACTATATGATAATGTCTGAATATTCATTTTACCATTATTTTAGATAATAATAAAAACAACTTTATTAATCACAACATTAAGTCATACATTAAGTCATACATAATGTCATACATAGCATCATACAATAGTATTTAAGGGCACTAATCCTAACAGCATAGTATGTGATTTATGTGATTTATGTGATTTATTCACAGAAAATATGAATCACAAGTTCTTTGTAAACTCAAAATCTTAGTTCGTAGTCAATGATGAAATTGGGCATTCTATCTGTGAAGACTATAACATGTCAGTTAAGATAATTTGTCTTGATCATGGAAGTGGAGACTTCTAGTTGATATGTTAATATGTTTTAAGTGTATAAAACATATTGGACTGGACCGAGTGAGATTTATTATTCTATCAACAACTATCAAACGAATAATAAATCTCACGGCTTCTCTTTTACATAAACTCTCAATCCTGAGAGAATAGTAAACTTGATCATGAAATGTAGGTTGCTTTAATATATCAGGAGTGAGATCTAGACAAACGGTCAAAAACTCAGTATGTTGGGCAACCACACGTAATGTTGAAGGAACACATATTCTCAAGATGGAATTCATAGTCTCTTTATAGAGATATAAAATATTCCCTTGAGAGTTACTAAAGTTTAGTTAACCACTTTAGTAAAGAGTGTTAGGCCTAACCACTTTAGTAAAGAGTTACTAAAGTTTATATTTTATGAAATTAGATTTCATAAAATATACATGATTAACTTAAAGAATTAAACTTGGTACTCAAGGATCAAGAAGTAGGAATTTACAAAGTGACAGTTGCACATTATGACTTTGTATTACTATGAATATTTTCATGAAGGGGTTGAATGTTTAATAAAGTCTTGGGATATAATTTATTAATAAGGCCTAGAGTGCAGTTATATTTATAAAGTGGTATTAATTATAATTAATGGTAACTTTGGTCTTGTCAAGAATTGACAGATAAGTCCAAAGCCCATTGGAGCTATAGCTTTACTTGTTCCTTTTGGTGCCACTCCAAGCTACACACTAAAGCCCAATTGGGCTGGCCCAAAAGGCTAACCCAATTAGATAATCAATTATTTATTTAATAAGAATTATTAAATAAATGTAACTGCCTAAGTGCAGAAATATATGTGTAATTAAAAAGGAGAAAGAAGAGAGAGTTCTTCTTAAAGGAGACAATTGATTATTCTCTTAAAAAGATTACACATAGAACTGATTGAGAGACCACACATCTTAGGCACATTGTGGAATTGGAGTGAAGATTGAAAGGCATCTCAAGTCCAATCTTCATTTGTTTTGAATTTCACTGCATCAAGGTACGCTATCTCATTCTTTGTTTCCAAAACTCAGATGTTACATGCTATCTCACATGAATGAAGTAGATCTGTTCATATTCCGTTGCGTGTTTTTGTATGAGATACAAACCTGTATTTTCCATGTGTTTTTCCTACAAATGGTATCAGAGCGGTCTTCAATCTTAAAGAAAACTGGTATCAGAGCGGGATTATGTGAAAATCCCTCATAATCCCTCCCTCACAATGCGGCTCCAACGACTCGAACCTATGACCGGGCTCTGATACCACTTGTTGGGAAATTTAGACCCCGGTTGATAGAATTAACAAGTTTTAAACCCAAGTTGTTAATTATATTTATTATGAATAAAACTTGTTAAAACAAACAAACATCAATATCATGTCAAATATCATGCACAGCGAAAAATTAAATAAGACAAGATATGATGACCTAAGAAAACCAATGAAACAAACTAGTTTCACAGTAAAAAACCTAGGGGGAAACCTTCCCAAAAAGCAATCCACTATAGTAAAGAGAAGTTTCAGATCTAGTACAAAACCTTTGTTCCTAGACTCTACAATCCCCGTAGATAAACTTACAGCAGAAACCTTCTACCGCTTCAGAACCTCTGAACTCTTCAATTTATGAACACCACCTTTTTGCATGGATTCCAGTACGTGACTAACCAATGATGCACAGTTCCCAGTACGTGACTAACACACAAACTTGAAGAAGATTGTTGGCTGCAAAGTTCTTCACTTCATCAACAATGAAGACCAAGAAGCACTTGGTTACAAAACCCTAAGGCACAAATGATGGAAATATGCATGTACGCAGCGGAAAAATTAACGAATCTACTTCATTCGCAATTGATAACATGCACTATGTAAGTTTCAGAATTAAGAACAAGAGAGTGTACCTTGATACGGTGAAATTCAAAACCGAAGATCAGAATACTTGGGAATACTTTTAATCTTCACTCCAATTCCACTTGATGCCCAAGATGTGTGGTCTCTCAATCAGTTATATGTGTATGTTCTAGAGAAAATGAAAAAGTGTCTAACACTCACACACATTCCAATTCATGTTCTTTCAAAATTCTATATGTTTCTCTCCATATAACTGATTATCTAATTGGACTAGCCTTTTGGGCCTTTCCAATTGGGCTTTTTGTGTGTGGCTTGGAGTGGGACCAAAAGGGAACAAATAAGACTCTAGCTCTAATGGGCCTTGGGCTTTTCTGTCAACTCTTGACAAGTCCAAAGTTACCATTAATTATATTTAATACCACTATATAAATATAATTGCACTCTAGGCCTCATTAATAAATTATATCCCAAGACTTTATTGTACATGCAACCCCTTCATAAAATATTCGTAGTAACACAAAGTCATGAATGAAGACTGCCACTTTGTGAATTACTACATCTTAATCCTTGAGTACCCGATTTAATCTTTTTAAGTTATTCACCATGTATTTATGAAATCCAATTTCATAAATATATACTTTAGTCTTACTAAAGTGGTTAGGCCTAACTCTCTGAATAACAAACCCATTAAACTTATCTCAATGGAATATTTTGTATCTCCGTTAAGAGAATATGAATTTCATCTTGAGAATATATGTTCCATCAACGCTAAATGTGGTTGCCCAACATACTGAGGTTTTGACCGTAACTTTAGATCTCACTCCTGATATATCAAAGCAACCTACACTTCATGATCAAGTCCATTATTCTCTCAGGATTAAGAGTTCGTGTAAATAGAAGTCGTGAGATTTATTATTCAATTGACAGTCGTTAGGAGAATAATAAATCTCACAGCAGTCCAGTTCAATATGTCTTAACTTTTAAAACATATCAACATATCAACTAGAAGTCTCCACTTCCATGATCAAGACAAATCATCTTAGTTAATATGTTATAGTCTTCGCAGATGAAACGCCCAATTTCATCACCGACGACGAACTACAATTCTGAGTTTACAAAGAACTTGTGATTTATATCTTCTGTGACTTTTCACATAAATCACATACTATGCATCTCATGGACTATATGATAATGTCCGAATATTCATGTTACCATTATTTTAGATAATAATAAAACAACTTTATTAAACACAATATTAAGTCATACATAATGTCATACATAATGTCATACATAATATCATACATAGCATCATACAATAGGATTTAAGGGCACTAATCCTAACAACAAAGACGCAATAGCTTCCTTTAGAGAGAATAAGGCATCGGTCACCTTTTGCATGTGTTCTCCTTGTATTCTCTTATGAGACGGCCTTTAAAACAAGCCTTATATATGTCTAAGGTTGTGAGAAAAGAAACCCTACAAAAATACATAAGCATGGGCCAAAAATCAGATCTGAAAAACTGATTTTCGTACTTGTTGCGAGCTATCGAGAGCTATCGAGCTTTAATGAATCAGCACTTCTTGAATCAGCACTTTTTCACTTGTTTCTTGGACAGATTTACATGGCTTCAATACTAGACTTGAACTCTTGTTCCTTGAAGTGTTAAACCCATCCTTGATCTACCCAAATACAAGTAAAGTGCGTTTTATCAAAGAATTAGTCAATTACATAAAATATTGACATATGTTCCTAACACTGAATCACATATGTCCTAACAATCTCCCCATTTGGCAATCCGTGACAAAACCACAACAAACAAATGAACATATGAAAGAAGTCATAAATCACTCAACTCATATTCACTTGTTGAATACAATAAAATCTATCCTAACACAAACTCTTGAAAAACTTTGCAAGAAGAGAGTTTATGGCAAGAAGACTTTGACAACCTGTATTTCTCAAACACTTTAAACAAAACTCATCAAGGCATCTTAGTGTGAAACAGAAATAAAAGATTGCATTCAAGTAATAAGAAACATGTGTATAAAGATAGAAAAGAAACAACACATGTAGAGGTAGGTGAAGAAGACATACATCATCATCATCATATATATATATATATATATATATATATAAGATAATCACAATGTATGTAAACATGGTCACAAGACCAGTGTACAAGAAGAAGGAGGTAAGCACTCCCTTTAACAAGATAAAACATAACTCCCCCTTACAAAGGAATATATTTCTATGAAAGGCATTCAAACCATTAAGGGTCTCCGCCAAGATCAAACCCACTAGGTTGCCTCTCTTTAGCTCATCAGCTATCATGCACATCTGAAGGTCCACACAATACAAGTTTTGAACCAAGAAATACCTTGCAAGAGCACACAAGCAAAAGGCACGAAGAAAGTATGAGCGTGGCCTTTCACCCACAAGGAGGGTTGAACCGGAAAAGTACTCAAAAACCAACTTAAGGTTGAGCTTCCCAAAGACACACCACCTATTTGCCGTGGTGGAAGGAATGCCCAACACGACATGCGGCAAGGAAGGGAGATCCTCGCCCATGGTAGGGAAGATGCTATCATCAATCTCCAGTTCACCAATGATAACAGCAAATTCCTTAATAGTGGGGCATAGTTGGCAGCAGCACAAAGAAGAGGTTCATCCACCCCAATTTAATGATAAGGAAAGATGCAAGAAAGACCATAGGGAGCAATGGAATCCTTGAAATCGGGACCAAGTTTCCTAATCCAAGTGGAGACATCAAGTGGAGAGTTTTCTGCCATTGGGATACCTCAAAAAAGTGTTCCCTAGGTTGGAAATATGTGGGTGAAGGTTTTGAACTCAAACGGCTACTTTTATACTTAAGTAAGTCGGTTAGGGTTTTTCTGATTTGCGGCCCATGTACACAAGGTCAACCCTACGTGCGCAAAGTCAAACTTGCATACACAAGCCTATCCCCACGTACGCATGGCACTTGGTAGAACCCCATTTTCCCCTGTTTTAAGCATAGTTTTCACTTCAAGGCATTCCTAGGGTTCCTGTACCCTAAAAGAATCATTCAAGACATAGTCCAAACACAAGATTGAAGCGTCCAAGAAGCAAAGTTGTATAGAAACATATAATTTATGATATATCTTGTAAATTAAGTGCTAAGTTCCAATCAAACGCATAAATGTAAAGAGATGTTCTTAAATACAATCCTTTGTCTCAAACTTAATCCAAAATGTCTGCTAAAGGGAATAAAAAACACTAAAAGCAAATAAAGAAAAAAGCTATGTGTTGTATGCCTATATGTGTTGTGACTGTAGGCAATCAACGGTACCGCCTCTTCCTTGGTTGGTAGCTAGGAGTAGCCTCTGAGTCCTCCTTCTCACCATCATCATTATCATCATCACCATCACCTGGATGGGCCATTCCTCTAGGACCGTACAGCTCCCTCGAGTAGTTGGTCACTTCCAACTTGAGATTCCCTGCCAACCACACCAACTCCTCATGTTCTTGGATAGTGGGCTGCAATTCAAAGAGAGAAGGGTTAGTGACTGAAACAAAAAGAGAGGAATGGCAAAAAGAGAAGAACAAAAGAAAGAAATCACTGCCTGAGTGTTGGGAGGGAAAGGATAGCCCATGACATTAGGATTACGGGCCACGGCACGCTCCCGAGCAAAGCCATCAGGGCCAAAAGCATAGACCCTCCAAGGGAGATGTAAAGGGTTAATGGGCTCACCGGCAGTAGGTCCCCCCCTGTTACAACCTCCCACATTAGAAGTCATGACAAACAAAAAGAAGAAGAAAAAAAAAAAAAAAGATTGAACATATACCTAAACAGTAAGGGAGGGCATGAGACGAGTGATGTTGAACTCCTCAAGAAGTCACTCGACATAGGAAACACCACTCCCCCACGAGTTGTATTCAGCATCATCATGGAGTGTGGGGCAAACATGAACTCATGAGGGTCCATCGGAATCTGTGGGTCATCCCTACCCACCTACTGGCACCTCACCTCTTCGCCAGATACAGCGCCCTCAAGCCCGCTCCTTCAAGGGGTCAGGTAATCTCCGAAGCAATGAAAGCTGTAGGCTCCAAGTCTCGAGTAGAAGGAAGGGGCTGGCTGGCCCGTGGAGCCTAGTTAACCTATAATGCCACAAGGTTAAAAGAAGAGTACTCTAAAGGAAATGCATGAACAATTAGAACTCTTAAACTTACCTCATCCGAAGTTAACCTAGCAAGATGGGCCCTCACTTGAGGAAACTCCCTCAGAACTAGATCGGTGCCTGGAGTTATGAGGCCATACCTAACAACCCACTGCTGCAAAAAAGAAGCACAAGCCACAGGTTAGATGCAAGATGGCAGACAATACAGTTTGCAAGACTACAAGCTACAAGTGCAAGTGCAAAGAATGAAAAGGTAACTAACCTCAAGGAGCTTCCAAGGCCCCACAAGTTGTCGCAAGGTGCCTCGGCTGAGAGTGTCAAGGGTGGAGTAAAGATAGGCAAGACATGCCTACCCCTAGTTAGCCCTTCGTGCCTCTCCAAAGTCCTAAAAGAGGGTCAACCACCTCAACGACACCATTTGCCCACCATTGGTAAAGAGGTAAGCCCCCAACAAGTGAAGAAGGAAAGCCCTAGCCATACGGACACACTCCTCCATGGTCCTCTATGGGAGGAACATGTAATCCGACACCAAATCAAAGTAACAGATGGTCTCAATGGAGTACTTCCTCCCCAACATGTTGAGACCCAGCTAGATGCTCAATGTACCGTCCAAACTAATGATGGCCTATTCGAAGCTAAGGCCGGTCATGCGGTAAAAGTCGTAGGGAGTCACCGTCATCTCTCGCTCAGCAATATGAAAGGTGTAGGTAGTATCCCACCACCTCTCAATAAAGCACTACACCAAGGTAGCGCTCGCAAACTTCTCCGAAAGAAGACCAATGATAGGCTCAAAGCCCGCCTCCCAGATATAGCCTCCGATTTCAGGGACAAGAAGATTGTACCACTCCACCACTTTATTAGTGCTTCCCCTACCAGCATAAGGGGATGATAACTGTAAAAAAGAAAAATGACATTAGATTCTGGATTCAAGCAAAATTTGGAAAATATGATGTTTTGGTGCAAGAATGAAGATAAAAAAAGGATGTAATGGTATGCGAATGCAAAAATGACAAAAAGGTGTGTTAGGATTGCACATAGAAGTGAAACAAATGGAAAATAAGTGAAAATGGGCAGAGTAGAGCTTCTACCAGACGTCTTGCATACGCAGGTTAAAGCCCACGTACGCAGACAAGACCCTGCGTACTCAAGCCCATTCCCATGTACGTAGAGCCTCAAGAACAAACTTGCATACGTAAGAATAGAGCTGCCTACGCAGGCCTGAGCCCACGCACGCAGAAGCACAGACAGAAGCAATTCTTCGACATTTCCAAGCATGCATCATCCAAAATCAATCCTCGACATGTTCCTACCCCTCCTAAGGTGTCAAGTTTTCATCTAAACCTATCCCACAGCAAAACTCAATCATTTACATAGCTAAAAACACATTGAAACAGAAGATCAGAGGAAAACATGAAAATGAGAAAAAGTTCAAAAACTTACAGATTCAGCCATGGGAATGTGATTCTCTGGCCGGTATGTCAATGGTGGAGACCCCACCAACTTCGTTGCTCCATTCCAGTGGGTGAGATGGAATGCATTGGAAGAAAGGACGTAGGAGGTCTTCTTGGCCTTGGGTGCCATTGGAGATGAGGAAGAGAGTTTGGAAAATGAGAGAATGAGAGAGTTTGAAGGAATGAGAGAGTCAAAAAAAGTGAGGAAAAGAAAGAGGAGATGGAGGTTTTTGTAGAAAGAAAAAAGAAAGAGTTATGGAGAATATGAAGATGCGAGGGAGATGAAGAGAACGAAGAAGGAAAAGAAACGGTTGGTAACTGTTGGGGGAAAATGAAAAGGCGGGAACACACCTGATGACTAAACTATGTGTAGTTTAGCCTCACCACTAAACTACGTGTAGTTTAGTCATGAACAGTAAAAAATATATATATATATTTCTTTCAAAAGAGAGAGGACATCTCCAGATTACCCCAATTAAGGTGCAAAATTATCAAAGGACTCCTCAGTGAGTGGTAAAGGAAGCAGAAGCCTCTTCCCCTGATCAAGCACATCGAGAACCATCTTCAGTGATTCAAGCACATCGAAAACATCATCCCCAGTAAGGGAGTAGAAGACTCTTCCTCAATATTTCAAGAATCTCAAGTCATATCCCCTGTAAGGAAGTAGAAGATTCTTCCTCAAATGGATCAAACCTATCAAACATTATCCCCATAAAGGAAGCAGAAGACTCTTCCTCAATAGTATCAAGCACCATCCCCATGGAGGAGGCAAAAGATTATTCCCTGATAGACCCAAGCACGTTAGAGCAATCCCCAGTAAGGAAGCAGAAGATTCTTCCCCAAAAATATCCCTAGTAAGGAAGCAGAAGATTTTTCCCCAGTAAGTCCAACACAATCCAAAAAATACCTAGTAAGGAAGCAAAAGATCTTCCTCAAAGTCCTCCATGAACCATATAGGAAGTAGAAGATTCTTCCCTAGTGGATCACACATCTACACTACTCCTCAGCAAGTCCATCCATACTACTCCTTAGCGAGTTTCTCATCTCCAAGCAAGTCGTGAGAGGCAGAAGATTCCTCCCCATACACCTCTACTCCTCAGCGAGTTTTCACCATCCCCAGTGGATCCAACAATCAAGGTTACTCGTGCACATATCCTCTGGGAATTGAACATGCAGGCACAGTAGAAAAAGGTAGAGATAGTGATAAAGAAAAAGATCAAGGTCAACCCGAGGCAAGAGTCTCACCCGAAAAAGTAGAGAAAGAAGTGGAGAAGACAAGAAGAACATGTCACTCGTAGAAGTTTAAGACAAGAGCCCCAGATGGACACCATAGAGACTATATCCTTTTGTTGTTTGTTGGGTTAGCTCGTAAGAGCACCCTTCGTTTGTTTTCTTTTTTTCTTTTTAAGTGACTCTAGGATAGTGAGTCGCTTACCATTTGCTTGCAAGTGGCAAAACAAGTTTTGGGATAGTGAACCTATCATTGCTCATTTCCCGAGCAACAAAGGTGGGATTTCAGACATACAAACCCCACGCGGCTCTTTGGAGTTGCACCCCAGCCCATGTATGCGTGATGTGTGTCGTGTGCATGTGTTGGGCCCGAGCCATACGCCGAAACAAAATGTTTTGTCTCTTATTCTTTTGATTCCGTTAGCAAAGCTCACGAATCAAAAGAGGGGTATATATAGACACCACATTTTGTACCCCTTACGACTCGGGCCCCCATTCCTTAATGATGCTCGAACTCTAAGGCCCAAGGCCAGTTTAGAGCCCAATCAGATATCAAATTGACTTGAGGAGTATTAAAATGGAAAATATAACCTTTTAAATAAGCAAAAATCTATTTTTGGAAATAAAGTGACCAAAGTGACCCTCGACTGGTGTATGTGGGCCAAATCAAGCGTATGCAGGTACATTCCTACGTACACAGTTAGGATTTCAGAAGCATAAGAAAGGCAAGTTTTTTGCAATAATGGCTAAGGTTTGGATTGAATCCCATATTGTCTAGGAGCCATTCCAAACCCCATTTTTTCAACTATAAAAAGCCTTACATGATACATTTTCAAAACACACAGAAATCCCACAGGAAAAATCTAAGATTCACTAAAAAATAGTGAATCAAAAGGGAGTTTTCACAAAACACCCTCAAGTCAATTTTATTTGATTAGGACCCTTTTCTGGCCCCAATCCTTTTAGTTTAACGTTTCTATTCACTTTCTTATTGGTTTGTGAATAGATTTGACTGAGGGGAATGGTCAAAAATCAAGCCTACGAGCTTTTTGCTTTAAGGCATTCTTTCTAGCTTTCTTTTTATTCTTTCTTTTCTTGTTTTAATCTTGTTTTTGGTTTGGTTTATGTTTATGCATCTTTGCTTAGGGTAGTATATAGTTCTGTTTATGTTTAAAGCATGCTAGGTTGTTAGAATTAGGATTTTCTTGCTTGTGCTTTGTTTTTGCGTTTTTAGGTTTTCTGGGCAAGGACTTGCGTACGCATTATCTTGCCTGTGCACGCAAGCTTGATTATGCGCACGCAGGCCTCTTCTAGCGTGTGTGATGCTGTTGCCCAAAAACCCTAATTTTTTGTTTTGTTTCTGCTTCCACATGTTTGTTTGTCTAGTCTCTCTTCCACGCTTTAATGCCTTCAACGCCCATGTTTCACACATTTTAAGTGCTTGGTTTGCTATCACATATTAGAGTTAGGGTTTGTTTTGTTTCCTTGCCTTGATGCCATGCCATTCACTCACATGTCCATGCATTGATGCCTTAGATGCTGTGTTGTTGCAAGGTAAGTAAAGGGTAAGTCATACATTAGAAATGTCCATGCATTTGTGTGTTGGTTTTATTTTTATGATATGTTGAAACATGCTTAGATGTATGATAGGGGTTTGTAATGTGTTAATGCTTTATATATATATATATGTGTGTGTGTGTGTGTGTGTGTGTGTGTGTGTGTGTGTGTGTGTTGTTAGATGATATGCTTGCATCCTTGTTTAGATGTATGATAGGGTTTTCACATGTTAGATGAATGTTAGGGTTTCTTTTGCAAGTTTGGCTTTCTTTGCTTTATGGATGGATACATATGCGTTTTAGGACGATGATGTCATGTTGTATGTTAGATGCATGTTAGTGTGTGCATGAGTCTAGGATATAAGTGTTGAGCTAGTTTTTAATAGGGTTAAGGTATAAGACACAATGATGGGAAGCCAACCTTAGGGTTGGGCGATCTTGGGTGCCTAACACCTTCCTAAGAGTGTACCTAAACTCCGAACCCATACTTTGGTAGTAAGATCAAAAAGTCCTTCCTCGAACGAACGCTATATATATGGTTCTTAGACCATTGCAAAAACTAGGTGGCAACTCCCCCCCTTGTGTCCACACTATCCCATTAAGATAATCCATTGCATCTTCAGTTTTTTTTTGTAAAAGGTCCCCTTGTGTCCGTCGCCACCTAGTTTTTGCAATGGTCTAGGAACCATATATATAGCATCCCTTTGAGGAAGGACCTTTTGATCTTACTACCAGAGATATGGGTTCAGAGTTTAGGTACACTCTTGGGAAGGTGTTAGGCATCCAAGATTGCCCAACCTTAAAGTTGGCCTCCCATCATTGTGTCTTATATCTTAACCTTATTAAAAGCATGTTCAATGCTTGTATTCTAACTCACACACACACTAGCATATACCTAAGCATTCAATATGGCATCATTCATCCCAAACCCTAAACATACATCTAATCATGGCATCTTATCACAAATCCTAGCATACATCTATCATGGCATCAAAGCATATTCAAGGCAGCAACATATACAATCAAATCAAGGCAGAAACATAAGCATAAGGAAAGATCCAAGCATTCATATTCATCTCTAACATCAACACAAGATCATATCACAAATGCATGAACATTTCCAATGCATGACTTACCTTTCACTTACGTTGCAGCAACACAGCACCCATGGCATTCATGCATGAACATGTTAATGGATGGTATTAAAACTAAGAAACCTTAAGACAAACCCTAATTTAAACATGTGATAACAAACAAGCATGTGAAAAGGTGGACAGGAACTTATAGGGCCTAAAACATATGAAAAAATAGGCCTAACAAAACAAACATGTGAAGGCAGAAACAAAACAAACAAAAAATTTAGGGTTTTTGGGCAACGGCATCACGCACGCTAGAACAAGCCTACGTGGGTATAATCAAGCCTGTGTGCGCAGGCTAGATCATGCGTACGTAGATCCCTATTAGAAAACCTAAAAATGCAAAAACAGAGCAGAACTTTAAAACAACAATTCTAACACCCTAACATGCATTTTAAGCATACAAAAACTTAAACCTAACCTAGGAAGGCATATTAGAGCATATTCTAATAAACAAACAAAGCAAACAGGGGGATTTACAGGTAGAAAATAAAATAGAGGGAAAAAGAAAAGTTTAGACTAGATATCTCACACAAAAGCTTTCCAAGCTTGATTTTGACCGTTCCCCTTAGTCAAATCTATTCACAAACCAATAAAAAAGAGATTAGCAATGTTAAACTAGAAGGATTGGGGCCAGAAAAGGTCCTAATCCAATAAAATTGACTTAAGGGTGTTTTGTGAAAAACTCCCTTTTGATTCACTATTTTCTAGTGAATCTTAGGTTTTTCCGAGGGATTTTTGTGTGTTTTGAAAATGTACCATGTAAGGTTTTTATAGTTGAAAAAATGGGGTTTGGAATGGCTCCTAGATGATGTGGGATTCATTCCAAACCTCAGCCATTATTGCAGAAAACTTGCCTTTTCTTACGCTTCTGAAACCCTAACAGCATATGCAGGAATGTGCCTGCGTACGCATGCTTTAACTTGCGTACGCAGGCCGAGGGCCTCTTTGGTCATTTTATTTCCAAATATAGATTTTGGCTCATTTAAAAGGTTATATTTTCCATTTCAACACTCCTCAAATCAATTTAATATCTGATTGGGCTTTAAACTGGCCTTGGGCCTTAAAGTTCAAGCATCATTGGGGAATGGGGGCCCAAATCGTAAAGGGTACAAAATGCAATGTCTACAAATTCCCCTCTTTTGATTTGTGAGCTTCGCTAATGGAATCAAAAGAATAAAAGACAAAACATTTTGTTTCAACGTACGACTCGGGCCCAACCCATGCACACGACACACATCACGCATACATGGGGCGGGTTGCAACTCCGAAGAGCTATGTGGGATTCGTATGTCCGAAGTCCCACCTTTGTTGCTCGGGAAATGAGCAACGACAAGTTCACTATCCCAGAACCTGTTTTGCCACTTGTAAGCAAATGGCGAGTGACTCACTATCCTAGAGTCACTAAAAAAGAAAAAAGAAAACAAACAAGGGTGCTCTTATAAGCTAACCCAACAAACAACAAAAGGATATAGTCTCTCTAGTGTCCATCTGGGGCTCTTACCTCAAACTTCTCCGGGTGACTTGTTCCTCTTGTCTTCTTCACTTCTTTCTCTACCTTTTCCGGTGAGGCTCTTGCCTCGGGTTGACCTTGGTCTCTTTCTTTGTCACTATCTCTACCTTTTTCTATCGTGCCTGCATGTTCAATTCCCGGGGGATATGTGCACAAGTAGCCTTGATTGTTAGATCCACTAGGGATGGTGAAAACTCGCTAAGGAGTAGATGTGCATGGGGAGGAATCTTTTGCCTCTCACGACTTGCTTAGGGATGAGAAACTCGCTGAGGAGTAGTATGGATGGACTCGCTAAGGAGTAGTGTAAATGTGTGATCCACTCGGAAAGAATCTTCTACTTCCTACATGGTTTACCGAGGATTTTGACGGAGAATCTTTGGCTTCTTCGCTAGGGATTTTTTGGTGTATGAGACTCACTGGGGAAGAATCTTCTGCTTCCTTACTGGGGATACTTTGGGGAAGAATCTTCTGCTTCCTTTCTAGGGATTTACTTTGATGTGCTTGGGTCCATCGGGGAATAATCTTCTACCTCCTCCATGGGTATGTTGCTTGATATGCTTGAATTATTGAGGGAGTGTCTTCTGCTTCCTTTTTGGGGATGATGTTTGATAGGTTCGATCTGCTTGAGGAAGAATCTTCTACTTCCTTCACTGGGGATATTACTGGAGATGTTTGAAATATTGAGGAAAAGTCTTCTACTTCTTCACTGAGGGTGATGTTTGATAGGTTCGATCCATTTTAGGAAGAATCTTCTGCTTCCTCACTGAGGGTGATGTTTGATAGGTTCGATCCATTTTAGGAAGAATCTTCTGCTTCCTTATTGAGGATAGTGTTTTTGATACGCTTGATCTGCTGGGGGAAGAGTCTTATGTTTCCTTCATGGGGATGGTGTTTTTTATCTACTTGAACCACTAAAGATGGTTCTCGATGTGCTTGATCCACTGGGGATGGTTTTTAATGTGCTTGATCGGGGGAAAAGGCTTCTGCTTCCTTTACCGCTCACTGAGGTGTCTCTTGATAATTTTGTGCTTAATTGTGGTAATCTCGAGATTTCCCTCCCTTTTTGAAAGAAAGAATATATATATATATATATTACTGTTCATGGCTAAACTACACGTAGTTTAGTGGTGAGGCCTAAACTACATGTCCCTCCCTTTTCCTCACTTCCTGACTCTCTCATCCTCGCAGACTCTCTCATTTTCTCATTTTCTCTCATTCTCTCATCATCTTCTCCAATGGCACCCAAAGCCAAGAAGTCCTCCTACGTCCTATCTTCTAATGCCTTCCATCTCACCCACTGGAATGGAGCAATGAGGCTAGTAGGGCCCCACCATTGACATACCGGCCAGAGAATCACATTCCTATCGGTGTATCTGTAAGTTTTCTCATTTTTTCTCATTTTCAACTTTCTCTCTGATCTTTGGTTTTGATGTGTTTTTGGCCATGTAAATGCTTGGGTTTTGCTATGAGATAGGTTTATATGAAAACCTAACACCTTTGGAGGGGTAGGAATATGTCTAGGATTGATTTTGGATGATTCTTCTTTGAAAATGTCGAAGAACTACTTCTGTTTGTGTTCTTGCGTGCATGGGCTCGGGCCTGCGTACGCAGCTTACATTCATGCATACGCAGGTCTGTTCTTGAGGCTCTACATACATAGGAATGGACCTGCGTATGCGGGGTCTTGTCTGCGTACATGGGCTTTGACTCTCGTACATGAGACACCTAGCAGAAGCCCTACTCTGCCCATTTTCACTTATTTTTCAACCGTTTCACTTCCACATGCAATCCTAACACACCTTTTTGTCATTTTTTAATTTGATTATCATTATATCCTTATTTTTATCTTCATTGTTGCATCAGAACATCATATTTTCTAAATTTTGCTTGAACCAGGAATTTAACGTCATCTTCCTTTTTTTTTTTTTTTTTGGCAATCATCATCCCCTTATACTAGTAGGGGAAGCACTAATAAGGTGGTGGAGTGGTTCAACCTTCTCGTCCCCGAAACTAGGGGCTATATCTGGGAGGCGGGCTTCGAGCCTATCATCGGTCTTCTTCCAGAGAAGTCTGCAAGTGCTACGTTGGCGCAGTGCCTCATTGAAAGGTGGTGGGACACTACCCACACCTTTCATATTGCCGAGCGGGAGATGACGGTGACTCCCTATGACTTTTACCATATGACCGGCCTTAGATTCGAAAGGGCCATCATCAGTTTAGATAGTGTGTCGAGCATCTAACTAGGCCTCAACATGTTGGGGAGGAAGTACTCCACTGAGACCATCCGCTACTTCGACTTGGTGTCGAATTACATGTTCCTCCCACAGATGACCACGGAGGAATGTGTTTGTATGGCTAGGGCCTTCCTTTTCCACTTGTTGAGGGCCTACCTCTTTGCCAATTGCAGGTAAACGGTGTCTTTAAGGTGGCTTACCCTCTTCCAAGACTTTGGAGAGGCACGAAGGGCCAACTAGGGGCAGGCATGTCTTGCCTATCTCTACTCCACCCTCGACACTCTTAGCAAGAGCACCTTATGGCAACTTGTGAGGCCTTGGAAGCTCCTTAAGGTTAGTTATCTTTTCATTATTTACACTTTCACTTGTAGCTTGTAGTCTTGCAAACTGTATTGTCTTGAAAACTATCATCTTACAAACTATCATCTTACATCTAACCTATAGCTTGTGCTTCTTTTTGCAGCGGTGGGTTGTTAGGTATGGTCTCATAACCCTAGGCACTGATCTAGTTCTGAGGGAGTTTCCTCAAGTGAGGGCCCATCTTGCTAGGTTGACTTCGGATGAGGTAAGTTTAAGAGTTCTAGTTGTTCATGCCTTTTCATACATTTCCTTTAGAATACTCTTCTTCTAACCTTGTGTCATTATAGGTTAACTGTACTCCATGGGCCAGCCAGCCCCTTTCTACTTCTCGAGACTTGGAGCCTGGCCGCTCTTATTACTTTGGAGATTACCCTACCCCTTGAGGGAGCGGGCTTGAGGGCTCTATATTTGGAGGAGAGGGTGTAATGCCAGTCGGTGGGTAGGGATGACCCCCAAATTCCGATGGACCCTCCTGAGTTCATGCTTGCCCCATACTCCATGACTGATGCTGATTACAACTCGTAGGGGAATGGCGTTTCCTATGCCGAGCAGCTACTTGAGGGGTTGGACTATGATGAGTTCAACATCATTCGCCTCATGCCTTTCCTTACTGTTCAGGTATATGCTCAATCTCTTTTTCCCCTCTTCCTTCCTTTTTGTTTGTCATGACTTCTAATATGGGAAATTGTAATAAGGGGACCTGTTGCCGGTGAGCCCATCAATCCTCCACATATCCCTTGGAGGGTCTATGTTTATGGCCTGGATGGCTTTACTCGGAAGCGTGTCGTGCCCTGTAATTCTAATGTCATGGGCTATCCTTTCCCTCCCAACACTCGAGCGGTGAGTTCTTTCTTCCCTTTGTTCTTTCTCTTTTTGCCAAATTTCTCTGTTTGTTTCAATCACTAACCCTTCCTTCTTTGAACTGCAGCCCACTATCCAAGAGCATGAGGAGTTGGTATGGCTGGCCGAGAATCTCAAGTTGGAGGTGACCAACTACTCGAGAGAGCTATATGGTCCTGGTGGAGTGGCCCATCCAAGCGGTGGTGATGATGATGATGATGATGATGAGGAGGAGGACTTAGAGGCGACTCCTAGCTACCAACCAAGGAAAAGGTAGCACCGTTGATTACCTGCAGTTCAAGACACATATAGGCATACAACACACAGCTTTTTTTCTTTTTTTGCTTTTATGGTTTTTTATTCCTTTTAGCAGACATTTTGGATTAAGTTTGAGATAAAGGATTATATTTAAGAACATCTTTTTGCATTTATGCTTTTGATTGGGAACTTAGCACTTAATTTACAAGATATATCATAAATTGTATGTTTCTATACAACTTTGCTTCTTTGATGCTTACAATCTTGTGCTTGAAATGAGTCTTGAATGATTCTTTAGGTCACAAGAACCCTAGGAATTCTTTGGAGTAGAAAAACTCTGCTCAAAACAGGGAACATGTGCTTCTACCAAGCGTCGTGCGTACGTGGAGATGAACTTTGCGTACGCAGCTTTGACTTTGCGTACGCAGCTTTGACTTTGTGTACGCAGGCTGCAAATAAGAAAAACCCTAGCCAACTTACTTAGGTATAAAAGTAGTCATTTAAGTCCAAAACCCTCACCAACATATTTCCAACCCAGAGAACACTTTTTTGAGGTCTCCCAATGGTAGAAAACTCTCCTCTTGATGTCTCCACTTTGATTAAGAAGCTTGGTCCCGATTTCAAGGATTCCATTGCTTCCTATGGTCTTTCTTGCATCTTTTCCTACCATCAAATTAGGGTGGATGAGCATCTTCTTCATGCTACTGCCAACTATTGGGTTCCTTCTCGGCATGGTTCTGCTTCAATGGAATAGAATTATGCCCCACTATTGAGGAATTTGCTGCCATTATGGGTGAACCGGAGATTGATGATCTCATCTTTCCTACCATGGGTGGGGATCTTCCTTCCTTGCTGCAAGTCGTGTTGGGCATCCCTTCCACCGCGGCAAATAGGTGGTGTGTATTTGGGAAGCTCAACCTTAAGTTAGTTTTTGAGTATTTTTCTGGTTCAACCCTTCTCGAGGGTGAGAGGCCACACTCGTACTTTCTTCGTGCCTTTTGCTTATGTGCTCTTGCAAGGTATTTCTTGGTTCAAAACTCGTATTGTGTGGACCTTCGGATGTGCATGATAGCTTATGAGCTAAAGAGAGGTAATCTGGTGGGCTTGATCTTGGCGGAGACCCTCAATGGCTTGGATGCCTTTCATAGGAAGGAAGAAAACTTCTTTGCGGGAAGTCCTCTTCTCCTTCAGGTAAAATCCCTAATTTTTACCTAGGTTCTCAACCTAGCGGGATCCCTCTAAATTTTGCATGGATTTCCTTTCGGTTTTCAACCCATCGAGGCACCTTATATCGTCTTTCATTATTTTCTTTTTTTCACTCATGCTCTCCACTTTTTCTTTTTTTTTTCTTCTCCCTATTTTTTTTTCTTCTCTCTCTTTTTTTAGATATGGCTACAAGAGAGGCTTCGGTTGCTTTAACCTCCTACTATGCCCCTCAGCACTGCCTTTCTAAGCATCTTAGGGACCGTCGGCTTCATCAGAGTGACATGAGCTTTGAGGCGTACATGGAGCTTATGGGTCACCTTAAGGAGATCGACATTCAGTGGGCCGTGGAATGGTGGCATATCTCAAGCATGGTCCATAGTTGCTGCAAGGACCACTGTGTGACTTTAGTTGGGCTTCGATGCTACTCTTACTACTCCACTTGTCGTATCTCAAGGAAATTAGGAGAGCGTCAAGGAGCTCCTGATGATGAGGGGACCTACCACATCACAATGTTCACCAATAGGATCTTGGGCAGGATCAGTGAGGCTTGGCCACGTCCTAGGGTGACGAAAGATATCATTCCTCCCAAATACATCTACGCCACTACAAGGTACAAGTAATGGTTGGAGGATGACATGAAGTGGGTTTTGAAGGATGAGAAGGCTTACATGAAGACTAGCAAGAAAATAAGGAGGACTGAGTGATCACCTTGATATGCCCCATGTTTTACTTTTCTGCACTTTTATGATTCTTATGTTTTGTTTTTGAATTTAATAAAGGATTGGAATGTTCCAAATCCCCTATGAAAACAATATTATTATCTTTTAATTTGAGCAATGAGAGAATTTCCCTTTATTATCTTTGCTTATTGTCATCATTATTCTTTTTCTTTTTCTTTTCTTTTTCCTTTGCAATGTAACTTTTGCCCATGATGTCCCTTTGGAAATTTTCACCATGCCCATGGTCTTTTCCCCTAATTTTTTTCTAGACCACCCTTGCGGGTTTTCAATCTAACGGGGTTTTTTTGCCTTAATTTTTTCCTAGCCTGCCCTTTCGGGTTTTCAACCCAGCAGACTTTTCTCTTCTTTTTAAATGTGTTACTTTCGAAGTCTATCCATGTTAATTGGGCGAAGCATCTCTCCCCTATCCAAATCTATGATTCTTGTAGCACCACAAGACATGATTTTCTTAATGATAAAAGGCCCAGACCACCTTGGCTTCATCTTCCCTCTTGGATAAAAAGTCTGTTGGGATTAGTGCCCTTAAATCCTATTGTATGATGCTATGTATGATATTATGTATGACATTGTGTATGACATTATGTATGACTTAATATTGTGGTTAATAAAGTTGTTTTATTATTATCTAAAATAATAGCAACATGAATATTCGAACATTATCAAATAGTCCATGAGATACATAGTATGTGATTTATGTGATTTAGTCACAGAAGATATAAGTTACAAGTTCTTTATAAACTCAGAATTGTAGTTCGTAGTTGGTGATGAAGTTGGGCGTTTCATCTGCGAAGACTATAACATATCAATTACAATGATTTGTCTTGATCATAGAAGTGGAGACTTCTAGTTGATATGTTGATATGTTTTAAGAGTTAAGACATATTGAACTGGACCGGTGTGAGATTTATTATTCTCCTAACGACTGTCAAATGAATAATGAATCTCACGACTCATATTTGCATGAACTCTTAATCCTGAGAGAATAATGGAACTGATCATGAGGTGTAGGTTGCTTTGATATATCAGGAGTGAGATCTAAAGTAACGGTCAAAACCTCAATATGTTGGACAACCACATTTAGTGTTGATGGAACATATATTCTCAAGATGGAATTCATAGTCTCTTAACAGAGATACAAAATATTCTCTTGAGATAAGTTTAATGGGTTTGTTATTCAGAAAGTTAGGCCTAACCACTTTAGTAAGACTAAAGTATATATTTATGAAATCGGATTTCATAAATATATGGTAAATAACTTAAAAGGATTAAACCGGGTACTCAAGGATTAAGATGTAGTAATTCACAAAGTGGCAGTCTTTATTCATGACTTTGTGTTACTACGAATATTTTATGAAAGGGTTGCATGTACAATAAAGTCTTGGGATATAATTTATTAATAAGGCCTAGAGTGCAATTATATTTATATAGTGGTATTAAATATAATTAATGGTAACTTTGGACTTGTCAAGAGTTGACAGAAAAGCTCAGGGCCCATTGGAGCTAGAGTCTTATTTGTTCCCTTTTGGTCCCACTCCAAGCCACACATTAAAGCCCAATTGGAAAGGCCCAAAAGGCTAGTCCAATTAGATAATCAGTTATATGGAGAGAAACATACAGAATTTGTATGAAGATGAATTTGAATGTGTGTGAGTGTTAGACACTCTTTCATTCTCTCTAGAACACAAACACATAACTGATTGAGAGACCACACATCTTGGGCATCAAGTGGAATTGGAGTGAAGATTGAAAGTGTTCCCAAGTGCTTCTGATCTTTGGTTTTGAATTTCACCGCATCAAGGTACACTCTCTTGTTCTTTAATTCTGAAATTTACATAGCACATGTTCGTGAGACAGTAGCGAAAGTTTCTGTCTGAATTTAGTATTTTCATTATTTTCAATTTCGCAGGAAGAGCTTAGTCGCGATATAGTCGCGAGACAGTAGCGAAAGTTTCTGTCTAAATTTTATGTTTTCACTATTTCATTTTCGCGGGAAGAACTAAGTCACGAGATACTCGCGAAAATGTCACTGAAGGGAAATTTGAATTTTTTCTATGTGTTTTCAAATGTTTATAAAGTGCAAGGCTATGTGTAATTAGATTATGCATGTTTTAAAACTAAAAACCTTTCTTTTAAAATATCTAGTGGGAGAGAGATACAAGGGTTGGATCTCATGGCCTCCATTGTCGGTTTATAGTAGTATGATTAAGTATCTCGCCTTGGCGTATATGCCTTGCTCCCTTCGAAGGGTGTTTAATTCATGGAACTACAGATTAAACTTCTTTATGATAGATGATATGTGTTTTTACATTAAGAACAACCACACTTCCGTGGAGTTACTTGGTGATTCACATTGATTCTAGTCAATGGTGTACACTAGACTAAGTTTAATGTTAACCTCCCTTCGGAGCTATGTCATTATTACTTAGAGGCTGAAGGAAAATCAGCAAATTATTTTTGTTTGGTAAAAGTTACCATGATAGCATTAATAATGAGAATAATTCTCACTTGATCATAGTAATTGGTATGACCTCGCTTCCGAGGAATATTAATTGCGGGATTGGGTTGTCATTGCATATATTATATTATGGTTTTATTAAGGTTCCATACTATATGTTTATGTGCTAAATAGATAATGTCCAGTTTACTTATTATATTCATGTTTATTATTTTCAGATTTGAACATGGCATCATTTAGCCCACTTGTTACTATTCTTAATAAAAACAAACTGACTGGATCCAACTATGTTGACTGGAAAAGAAATTTGGACATAGTTCTTACTGCTGAAGAGCACAAATATGTGCTTACTCGACCATGTCCTAACTTTCCTTCATTAGATGCTCCTCCTGAGGAAAAACAACGATATGATCGTTGGCAGAAATCTAATGAAATGGCCAAGTGCTACATCCTAGCATCTATCTCAAATGTTCTACAGCATCAAATGCAGGATGTAGAACTAGCTTCAGACATTATGCTAAGTCTGAAGGAGATGTTTGGTGAGCAAGGCCGTTCTACAAGGCAAGAAACCATGAGGCAAATTTACAATACCAAGATGGCTGAAGGAAGTTCAGTAAGAGAGCATTGTCTTACAATGATCTCTAATCTGAATATACTAGAAGTTTTAGGTGTCGATATTGATGGAGAATCCCAAGTGGATATGATACTCCAGTCACTACCAGAATCATTCAAGGAATTCAAACTTAATTATAATATGAACAAAAAGATTTATTCATTGTTTGAATTAATGAATGAGTTGGTGGCGGCGGAATGCATTATGGGTACTTCTAATGTTGAAGTCAATGTTGGTGAAGCTTCTACTTCTCAACCTAAGTCGAAAGGCAAGGGTAAGAAGAAGAAGAAGAAGTACTTCACCAAGCAAGAGGGTAAACAAATTGTCTTAGGGGTTACCGACAAAGGAAAGAAGCTCAAAGGAAAATGTTTCCATTGTGGTGAGAAAGGACATTGGAAGAGGAATTGTCCAAAATTCAAGGCTGCCAACAATAAAGGTATGAAAAGTTCATTCCTTCTTGAAATATGTTTGGTACAGAATCCCACGGATTCTTGGTGTGTGGATTCAGATTGTACTAATCATATCTGCAATTCCTTGCAGGGGTTTCAGGAGACCAGAAAGCTTAAAGAAGGGGAGTTGTTTCTTACTTTGGCTTATGGGAGCAGGATTCCGGTTGTAGCTGTTGGTGTTTATAATTTATGTTTAGAATCTAAAGTTTTAATATTGGAAGACTGTTTGTATGTACCTAATGTTCGTAGGAATTTAATTTCTGCTACTTACTTAGGTAAACATGGATATTGTGTTATCCTAAAAGACAATGTTGTAATAAAGAAGGATAAAGTGTTTATCTGTTCTGGCAATATTGTAGATGGTCTTTATATTTTAACTCCTGATAAGCATGAATTATATAATTCTGAATTAGATAATGACTCTCATGTAAAATCATTAAAGAGAAAGCTTCCTTCCACTAGTGATGCATATCTTTGGCATTTGCGTTTGGGTCATATTAATTCAAATAGGATTCAAAGACTAATCAAAGATGGACTCTTAGAGCCCGTGGACTTTGATGAATTTCTAGTTTGTGAATCTTGTTTGGAAGATAAAATAACCAAACAACCTTTTAATGCAAAAGGTAGAAGAGCCCAAGATTTGCTAGAGCTAGTGCATTCTGATGTATGTGGTCCTATGTCAACCCAAGCAAAAGGAGGTTATGAGTACTTCATCACTTTTACCGATGATTACTTAAGATATGGTTATGTGTACCTAATGAGACGGAAGTCCGAAGCCTTTGAAAAGTTCAAAGAGTTTAGGGCTGAAGTTGAGAAGCAATTAGGTAAACACATAAAGGCCATTCGATCTGATCGAGGTGGCGAATACCTTCTTGGGGATTTCAAGGATTACTTAACTCAAAATGGGATTGTATCCCAATTAACTGGACCTGGAACTCCCCAACAGAACGGTGTAGCAGAAAGAAGGAATAGAACTCTTTCAGAAATGGTTAGGTCCATGATGAGTTACTCAACTTTACCGATTTCTTTTTGGGGTTATGCCTTAAGTACAGCAATACATCTTTTGAATTTAGTTCCATCAAAATCTGTTCCCAAAACACCCATGGAATTGTGGAGTGGGCGTAAGCCTAGTATGAAATATCTCCACATTTGGGGTTGTCCTGTACATGTGTTGAAAGGAAAGCCTGATAAGTTGGAACCAAAATCAGAAGTATGTTTGCTTGTGGGTTATCCAAAAGAAACTAGGGGTTATTTATTCTATAGTCGTAAAGATAACAAAGTTTTTGTTAGTACAAATGCTAAGTTCTTGGAAAATAACTATATAAATAATTTTACTCCTAGAAGTAGAGTTGTATTGGCTGAAATGAATGAATCTGTAAATGAACAACCAATGGATAAAATTAAGGATGATGTGGCTGTATTAGATACACCACAAGATATTACTCAAGAGATGTCTAGTACACAGGTGCCTCGTCGTAGTAGGAGAATTGTTCGGCCTCCTATAAGATTCATAGGTTTGGGAGAAACTTATGAAGCAATCTCAAAAGAGGCTGAATTAGATCCTTACACTTATGATGAAGCAATGAATGATATAGATGCACATCATTGGGTCAAAGCTATGAAATCTGAATTAGATTCCATGTATTCCAATCAAGTTTGGGATCTTGTAAAGGCGCCTAACGGCATTAAACCTGTTGGTTGCAAATGAGTTTACAAGAGGAAGAGAGGGATAGATGGAAAGGTTGAAACCTTTAAAGCAAGGCTAGTGGTGAAAGGGCATACTCAAAAAGAAGGTATTGATTATGAGGAAACCTTTTCACCAGTAGCAATGCTTAAATCTATCAGAATTCTCTTATCTATTGCTGCTCATTATGATTATGAGATTTGGCAAATAGATGTCAAGACTGCATTTCTCAATGGCAATCTTGAAGAGGAAATCTATATGATGCAACCGGAAGGTTTCATAGCAAAGAACCAAGAGCATATGGTATGCAAGTTGAAAAGGTCCATTTATGGACTTAAGCAAGCATATAGGTCATGGAACATCAGATTTGATCAAGCAATCAAATCATTTGGTTTTGAACAAAATCTTGATGAACCATGTGTGTACAAAAGACATCAATATAAAGTAGTAATGTTCCTAGTACTTTATGTTGATGACATTCTACTTATTGGGAATGATGTAGGGGTAATGTCATCAGTAAAGGTTTGGTTGTCAAGCCAATTTGATATGAAGGACTTGGGTGATGCTAACTTTATTCTAGGGATCAAGCTTTGGCGAGATCGCAAGAATAAGATGTTAGGCTTATCACAAGCTGGATATATAGATAAGGTTCTAGAACGGTTTAGCATGCAAGACTCCAAGAAAGGAATACTTCCTTTTAGACATAGAGTTCCTCTATCTGATGACCAAAGGCCTAAGACTCAAGAGGAAGAAAATATAATGAGACAAGTTCCTTATGCTTCTGCAGTAGGAAGTCTCATGTATGCCATGCTTTGTACTAGACCAAATATCTGCTATTCAGTAGGCATGGTCAACCGATATCAATCAAATCCAGGACCATAACATTGGCAAACTGTAAAGCATATTCTCAAGTATCTACGGAGAACGAGAGATTATATGCTTGTTTACCGTAATGAGGATTTAATTCCCTTTGGCTATACAGATTCAGACTTTCAATCGGATCTAGATTTCAGAAAGTCCACATCAGGATGTGTTTTCACCTTGGGAGGTGGAGCCATAACATGGAGGAGTATCAAGCAATCTTGTATTGCGGACTCCACCATGGAAGCAGAATATGTTACTACTTGTGAAGCAGCAAAAGAAGCTGTATAGCTCAAGAAATTCCTTTCTGACCTTGGTGTAGTGAGAATGGAGCAAGCTCCCATTACTTTGTTTTGCGACAATAGTGGAGCAATTGCACAATCTAAAGATCCAAGGAATCACAACAAAGGAAAGCACATTGAGAGGAAATACCACATCATTCGAGATATTGTTGCTCGTGGAGATGTGGTGGTAGCAAGGATTGAAAGTGCAAATAATCTAGCAGATCCATTTACTAAAGCCTTGCCTCAAAGGACCTTTGAGTCACATTTGGAAGGAATGGGAGTTAGATTAATGCACAATAGTCTTTAGGGCAAGTGGGAGATTGTTGGGATTAGTGCCCTTAAATCCTATTATATGATACTATGTATGATATTATGTATAACATTGTGTATGACATTATGTATGACTTAATATTGTGTTTAATAAAGTTGTTTTATTATTATCTAAAATAATGGCAACATGAATATTCGGACATTATCATATAGTCCATGAGATGCATAATATGTGATTTATGTGATTTAGTCACAGAAGATATAAGTTACAAGTTCTTTGTAAACTCAGAATCGTAGTTCGTAGTCGGTGATGAAGTTGGGCGTTTCATCTGCGAAGACTATAACATATCAATTACGATGATTTGTCTTGATCATGGAAGTGGAGACTTCTAGTTGATATGTTGATATGTTTTAAGAGTTAAGACATATTGAACTGGACCGGTGTGAGATTTATTATTCTCCTAACGACTGTCAAATGAATAATAAATCTCACGACTCATATTTGCATGAACTCTTAATCCTGAGAGAATAATGGACCTGATCATGAGGTGTAGGTTTCTTTGATATATCAGGAGAGAAATCTAAAGTAACGGTCAAAACCTCAGTATGTTGGACAGCCATATTTAGTGTTGATGGAACATATATTCTCAAGATGGAATTCATAGTCTCTTAACGGAGATACAAAATATTCTCTTGAGATAAGTTTAATGGGTTTGTTATTCAGAGAGTTAGGCCTAACCACTTTAGTAATACTAAAGTATATATTTATGAAATTGGATTTCATAAATATATGGTGAATAACTTAAAATGATTAAACCGGGTACTCAAGAATTAAGATGTAGTAATTCACAAAATGACAGTCTTCATTCATGACTTTGTGTTACTACGAATATTTTATGAAGGGGTTGCATGTACAATAAAGTCTTGGGATATAATTTATTAATAAGGCCTAGAGTGCAATTATATTTATATAGTGGTATTAAATATAATTAATGGTAATTTTGGACTTGTCAAGAGTTGACAGAAAAGCGCAGGGCCCATTGGAGCTAGAGTCTTATTTGTTCCTTTTTGGTCCCACTCCAAGCCACACATTAAAACCCAATTGGAAAGGCCCAAAAGGCTAGCCCAATTAGATAATCAGTTATATGGAGAGAAACATACAGAATTTGTATAAAGATGAATTTGAATGTGTGTGAGTGTTAGACACTCTTTCATTCTCTCTAGAACGCATACACATAACTGATTGAGAGACCACACATCTTGGGCATCAAGTGGAATTGGAGTGAAGATTGAAAGTGTTCTCAAGTGCTTCTGATCTTTGGTTTTGAATTTCACCGCATCAAGGTACACTCTCTTGTTCTTTAATTCTGAAATTTACATAGCACATGTTATCTATTGCGAATGAAGTAGATCCGTTATTTTTCCGCTGCATACATGCATATTTCCATCAAAGTCTCATCTCTAAGCACCTTTAGGACCAAGTCTCCTTCCTTAAGGTTTCTTGGTTTCACTTTCTTGTTGAATGCTCTAGCAATTCTTTTTTGGTACCCTTGTGAATGATATTGTGCCCTAGCCCTCTTCTCATCTATTAAAGCCAATTGTTCGTATCTCGCCTTAGCCCAATCCTTTTCTAGGACCTTGGTTTCCACCAATACTCTCAAATATTGTATCTCCACCTCAATAGGAAGCACCCCCTCACTACTATAAACCAAAGAATAAGGTGTTGCCCCAGTCGATGCACGGATAGAAGTTCTATAACCCCATAAGGCAAATGAAAGCTTCTCGGCCCAATCTTTGTATGTCACTACCATCTTGGCTAGGATGTACTTCACATTCTTATTGGCCGCTTCCATGGTCCCATTAGCTTGTGGTCGATACGGTGAAGACTTGTGATGCTAAATGTTGTACAACTCCATGATTTTTCGAACCTACCCCTCAAAGTGGGAACCGTTATCAGAAATGATCTCTTGGGGCACCCTAAACTGACATATGATGTTGTTTTCTAAGAATCGAGCCACATGCTTAGCCTTCAATACGAAATAGGAGGCCGCCTCCACCCACTTGGTGAAATAGTCAATTGCCACCAAAATGTATTCATGCCCATTTGAAGCCTTAGGAGCTATCCTTCCAATCACATCTATGCCCTAAACCGAGAATGGCCATGGAGAAGTCATGCTATACAACTCACTAGGCGGTACATTGGCGTGTGTTTGACAATCATGGCAACTTTTTGTATAGTCCACACAATCAGTCTCTATGGTATTCTAGTAGTACCTTATCCTTAGGATTTTCTTGGCTAGCATTCTTCCATTCATATGAGGACCACAGATCCCTTGATGCACTTCTTCCATTACTCTCTCGGCTTCTTCCCTCTTAAAACAACAAAGGTGTATGCCATCATAGGATCTTCTATAGAGTTGTCCCCCACATAGGAGATATTGAGTTGCCATCATCCTAATGGAACAATGTTCTCTTTTATCGGCACCATCCGAATATGCCCCTAGTTCCAAGAACTTCATGATGTCATAGTACCACGGAACTTCCTCTTCCTCTATGTGTGACAATATATAGTGCAACTCTAACCCTTGTTAAGAATACAATGCACTTTGACGCTGTGATGTTACCTGCCATCAACTGTCAACTTCCAACGGCCATTAAAAAAATAAAAGTCAAAACTATATATAAACATGGATAACATTTTCTTTGCTCATTGTCTATAAATAGATTGAAGCTTTATTTATTTGATAACCTTAAGACGCAAGAACAAGTGAGAAGAGATCGAGAACAACCCAAACTCCCTATTATAGATTTCTCTCCAAACAAATTAAAACCAGGTACAAGTCACTGGGTATCCATATGCAAAAAGTATGGCAATTGAAAGCTATGGAGTGAACAAGTACTTTGATTCTTACATCAATTCAACCACATATCTTCTTCGACTCATCAAATATAGTGTATTCAATGAGAACGAGAGTAACATTGGCCCAATGTCTCATACTAATTAACAAGAGCTTCTTGACCATACTACACCAAAATGATGTGAGTGGTCTAGAGATCAAAACAAAGGATGACAGGTGGATTCATTTTGATCCCTCCCCTTCTTCCTTCATATTCATGGCTGGAGAGGCATTCACAATAAGTTACAGTCACCAATTTTAGCTCAATGCTAGCTTGTGCAGGATATTTCATATAAACAAGTTTAGTCGTGAATGAGATATTTTTGACTTTTTAATTTCTCCAGTAATGAAATATTGTAGGTTAATCCTTTAGGAAATTACAATTCAATTGGTTTTTGGATACAGTAAATTTTTCTTTTCATTGATGATAATGTACATACGAAATTATCATCAAAATAAAAATGAAAAAGAATGAAAGAATAAACAATTGATAGGGTATTGACAAATACTTGTTTTGATTGGCCCAGGCGTGGAGCAATGGCAGGATACATTCCCCTCACCACAGGGTTGTTATAAGAGGAGACAAAGACAAATATTCGCTTGCATTGTTCTCATTGAATAGCGGGACAATTCAAATACCCAAAGAGCTGGTCGACGATAAAAACCCACTACAATTCAAGCCATTTGATCATCAAGGATTTCTTCGTTTCTGCAGCACTGATGAGGGCCAGAGACATCCGTGTACAATCAAGGCCTATTGTGGTGTTGCATTTCGATTTAAAGAAGGTCACGGTTAGGCTCTATTGATTAAAGAGAGCTTTGGGTGGGAAAAAATTGATTAGAATAGCATTTGAAAAGTAAAAGAAATTTAAAGTAGTATGTTGTGTAATATTATTTACCCCACCCTCCCTTTAAAAGTTTCCATAACTTTTGAGTGAATTTTGTGATGTGATTTTATGTTATAACTCTATTCTCTCTCCCTTGTATGTGTGTGTGCTTTTCTAAAAAAGAAATGAAAAGAAAAGAAAGGATGAGTGCTAGACAAGATATAGTGGAAGGGATGTATTTATAAGATAGACGTTTGACGCAAACTTGTGTCATTGCTTTGAGGATTCATGATAACTTGATGGATCACATGGCCATGCATGGAGTTTTACCTTGTCAATTCCAAATATATTGATTAGTAATAATCTCTATTTTCTTTTTCTTTAAGGTAGTACTGATGTTCTCCAATTTTGTGACTGAAATTGTAGTGTAACTAAAGTTGTTCCACCAAGAGAAGGAAAACAAAACATGTCAAAAGCACCAATAATATATAGAAAAATATGATTGAAACTAGGACAAATAAAGTTTGGTAAAATTCAATAATTTAAATCACTAGGGCGTTAGGGTTTGTCCACCAATATTGTTAAGCATCCACTACCAATCCAATTTAATACACAATTGAGTAAGACAACACAAACTCTTTGATTGGAATATTTAGAAATAAATTTTTTTAATAAAACTCTCTTTGGTTAATTATATTCACCAATTGTTCCAAAAATTTGGTCTAGAAAATAATAACTTTGTTAGAAAGAACATCGCATAAACCTAGAGACACTGACAAAAGAAATATCTAACAAAATTATTACTTTTTGCTAGAAAGATTATAAAACCCTATTCTAAGAAAATGAAAATTCAAAAATAGACTTACGAAAGAATTAACAATTAAATATCAATCCAGCAAAAAAATTACAAAAAGAAAACAATTTATTTCAATAATCAAAACATGAAAAACATGCTTGTATTGATAAGTGGACAACTTACAACATTGGGGATTCACCTCCAACACTAGCTTCTCTTAAGCTCCTATAGAAAATAAAAACTCTCAAAATTTGATGAAAAATAAAGTTTTCCAACAGCCAAAAATGTGTCTACTCTTGTATCTCTTTAATATGTATAACAACATTCAAAAATCTAAAATACATTCTCCCCAAAAAATAAAATAAAAAATGTCAATTCTCGTTTTTCAACCATGGGTCAACCTTTAGTCCTCAACCCTAATGATGAGCTTGATATGTCAAAAAAAGGGTAATTGAAGTTATTTTGATAGTTCAGAAGTAATCGCAACAAAAAAGTGCCCCAAATTGCTTTGAAAACAATGTTGAAAAATTAACTTTTCTCACTGTTTATTAACTTTTGAACCACAAAGAATTTTTAAGGGAGGTTTGTTCCATTGGAAAGTAGACATCTTGGGTGGTGCTCTCAACAATATGAATGTTGTTTTTGTTCAACCACAAAAGAGGGTGTTTGATGATCTTCAAATGCCTTTATCAAAAGTCCTAATAGTCTTGATTGAGAGGGGGGGGGGGGGAGGGGTGCACCTCAAGATTGGTTATTATCAAAGACCAAACGATGTAATATTTGGTTATTATCAAAGAGATGTACATTCAATTTCAATTCATCAATAACAATGATGTACTTTTTCCATTCTTTTAGTTTCCTATATTCTCTAATAAAATAAGTGACAACTTCATTGTAAAACCCTTGACCTAGGAAGGATAGATAACAACAGTTGAACCTCCATTGTCTCTTGAGAGGCAATCAACACAACCCCACCCCATTCACGTGGGCTACATGCCAAAACCCCATTTGGAAAAGGTTTGGGTAACTGGTGTATTGAAAGCTCGAAAATGTGTTGAAAACATAAGAGCTATTTAGACCTCCAAATTAAAGTTACGGCTCGATAGATTTTACACTAACTTAATACTAAGTGCGGAAGACTGTAAATGCGAGGGGATAAACAAACAAGCTACTCTAATCCATAATCAAGACAACACAGTAGTAAAATGGAATGTAAAAGAGTAGGGAAGAAAGATGCAAACACAAGATAACACGCCGATATGTTATCGAAGAGGAAACCGAAGTACTCGGTGTAAAACCTCTCCACCGCCCTCCAAGCGGTAATCAATCCACTATACAATCAGTTGGGATACATGGGTTAGCAAGAGACCCTCCAAACCTAATCTACCCAATGTACCTAAGCCCTCCAAGCTCCTACTCCAACAAGGTTTCTCAGAACCGTGTCTTGTCTAGCTCTCCGGATCCCGCAACAAGCTCCTTGTTGCATCTGCCATCTTTGGCTTCTTCCAATGCTTCCCAACAGCACCAAACTATCACTTGACACTCTAAAAGGGTGTGGTAAGTGTTTGGGCTATCAACCTCTCAATGATATGAAATGGAGAGGTAGGAGTTGAGGAAAATCCACAAGCAATTATGTAGAGGATTGTAGGTATAACAATCTCTAACTCTCAAGGTGTTTGGCTAGGGTAATGTGGGTATAAATAGTGTAGGCACAGAAAGTATGTATTAGAATTGACAGTCTGGCAAAACAGAGTGTCTCGCGGGTGTCTCGCGGGAAGGCCTTACCCGCGAGATACTCACGAGACATAGCTGTCTCCATCCTGTCCTGACTCTTCGCATTCCAGCATGTGCAAGTCACATAAGTCACTTCGCGGAATGCTTAGTCGCGAGATACCCGTGAAAACTTTTCAGTTTTCAATTGCTTGAGTCTTCACTTGCTTGAGTCTTCACACACTCTCTCTCTATCACACAACCCTTACAATCAAATCCTACAATAAATACAAGGTACAAAAGATTGAATAAAATTACAATCAAATTTGGCACGGAATTAAAGCCAACAAAACACATCATTGTAAATCGCAACTTTATAATCTCCCCCTTTGGCTATTCCATGACAAAACCCCTAAAATAGACTCTAGACTTAAACGTGAGTTTGGGAACAATGGCAAAACTCACTCACACCTAATCTAGAAGTTGTGAAGCACTTGCACGTATATACCTGTAACTTGAAACACTTGCACACAAACAAAACTTTCATTAAGCTTATGACAAGTTGAATACAAGGTACGTATATGAGCAAGTAAAATGCGATCAAGTTAGTAAACACAATAAAACATGTAAGCATATCTTGATCAGTCATTAAAGAATGACTACAATGAACATTTAGCAAGTAAATGTTCATCCGGACACGCAATGCAATTAAGATCAATCCCACAGATCAATTGCATGTCCAACACTCAACCAATGCAAAATACACGAAGTATTTGCATCTAGGATACAAAATCCTACTAAGGGCACAAGAGTGAAGTACTCAAGACATATTGGCAATATCTTAAAAGTACAAGAAGTGCTACAAACCAATAAGGTAAACATAAGGTACTGAATATTAAACAGAAATATAAAACAAAAAAAAAATGTCTTCTCCCCTTTAGTATATGCATCTCCCTTATGGCTTTCTCCCCCTACGAATATGCACGAGGTAGAATTTCTCCCCCTAAGAATGTGCACATGAGTCATATAGAAATGACGAAACACACCGATATACTATTCGGTATACTCTCCCCCTTTTTGTCACGAATAGACAAATGAATCAAGAGGAAGAAGGGAAAGAAAAGAAGATATGAACAATGGTAAATGATGATGCATGAAGGGTGCAAGAAGAATGAAAAAAATGCTACAAAGCATAAAGTAAACATGACATGCTAAGGATGATGGAACATGATATGGACCTAGGCATGACATAGACACAAGACCATGTTATATGTGCTAAGAAGTTTAAAAAGACTTAACTTGCATGAATGAATGTAAAAACATGTTAAGTGATCAAGTGTGTGCAGAAAAGGTGCATCTAGTGTGCATGTGAGATGCATGACCAATGCATGAATAAGCACTCACGAGGCAAAGTGTATAAAACACACCACCAATGATCAAAACATGATAAACATGAATAATTATGGTGATCCCCAAAGTTTGGTACTCATCGGAGTCCAAAACAACGAGAAAATGTCATTTGGGCATTTTATCAAATACTTAGAGCGCACACACTACACATGTATGTTAAACAATGCAAGAACATATGAAAATCTTGCCTAAATAAAGGATGGGAGAAGTTTAAAACAAATGTCCCACAAAATGCCCTTTAAAAAGCTGATCTGGAAATTTTCGCGGGAAGCTTACTCGCGAAATTTTTCGCAAGTAAGTCTTACTCGCGAGACAGTCGTGAAACTCTCTGTCCAAAGCTGAAAAAACTTTAAAATTAGACCATTTAACTCCCAGTTGAGCTTATACATGAAATAGGTCACGAAAACACCCAGAAAACATGTTTTTCACATAAAAATACTTTAAAAACTTTGAAAAACATGGGTGATACAAATCACTTCCAAAAGCAAACAAAAAGAACAAAAATATTTTTGGTTTGATCCACATATGGTTGAGCACACGCACATCACATTTGATCATGTACAATCACACAAATGAAATAAGCATTCATTGAACAATAGACTTGTGTGTTATGTGTGAGTATCAAATGTGGAATAGTCCTTAGTCTAGAGTGAAGCTTCAATGATCAATTCAATCAAGTCATACACAACTAGTACTAAGTCAAGTGGACAATCTCAATTATAGAAATGAGCATATATGACGTCCCACATAAAAAATGATTACAAATCTTAGAAACTTTTCATTTGGCTTATGCACAAATCATAACATTTGATCCTTTTTGGATACAACATCTTTTTTTTTTTTAGATTGGTGCTTGAAATTTTTGATATTTCAACATATAGAGTTAGTCTTTGGCTTTTTGAGCACTGTACATTTCAATACAAAAGTCGTTTTTCCTTTTTCCTAGTCAAATACTAGTATGTGCGACAGGCTTTTGCAGCTCAAGATCTCTTTTTCATTTTGAGATTTACATTTAGTGAGCTCTATTGCAAAAACATAAAAAATAAAGTAGGAAGAGATATAGACACAAGTCTATGCAAGAATCAAGACCATCAAGACTATTGACCAATCATTCATGACAAGCTTGAAGATCTATTTACAATAATCACACATAGTTTTCAAGATTTCTCCCACAAAGATATATGTGCATATAAAACAAGCTAAGCTCGTAAATGCACTACGCCATTAGTACGAAGGTACTAGGCCAAACTCACATGAGATATGTGCTCAAACATATACGATCAAACTTTTTGAATTTTTCACTTTTATGTGGTTTTGAATTTTTTACTCACACAAAACTAAAACATAAAAGTAAGATAAAAAACAAAAGCAATGCATACAAATAAATGCAAGATGCACAAAATGCATGAAGATATGACATTTAATGCATGAAGGGTCCTACAAAGATCGAAAAAATTAGATCAAGGACCAAAAGAGCAAAATCTCAACCATAGGAACCATTCCTCATCCAAACACAACGATTGTTTGAAATGAATGTCTCATGAGAAGTGAGACGAGGGAAGAATGAGAACCGAAGATGCACATAGACAAGGAGTTAAGAGCATTAAACACTTTCTTTAACAACATACTATTATCACTCAAAACCGGTTTATCCTTTTTAGCACAACTTCCAAGAAGCTCAAGTTTATCTTTTCTTTTAATTCTTTTAAGAGCTTGAAACTTAGAGCAATAAGGTCTTAGATGACCAAAGACACCACAATGGTGACAAACAATGTGTTTAGGTCCACTAGGCCTTTTGAGAAGTGATCTAGCAAAATGAGTTTGTTCTCTCTTTAACTTGGGGCATTGGGGTCTTATGTGACCGATCACACCACAATGGTGGTAAGTAGGAACAAACTTAGATCCACTCAATTCCCTAGGATGGGACCTAAACAGAGGCTTAGGTTTAAGAGACTTTCTCTCCACTTTTTGATTTCTTTTGTGTGGAGGAATGTACACAGATTTGTCCTTTGAGGTAGAACACATAATAGGCACAAAATCAGGTACCACAACATGATTGCAACATATATTTTCTTCCGTTTTAGCAACAGGTTCAACAATCAAACACTTGGCATGCATCTTAAGAGATTCATTTTTAGATTTTAGATCATCAACAAGTTTGTTAGACAAAACAAGTTTAGCATCCAAGTCCATATTCAAACATTCAAACTCTTTCAGCTTTTCAAGAGAAATTTTAGCAAGATTCTTATATTTCTCAACCAATTTGTTGGATTCATTGAGCTTAGCAATCAAATCATCATTTTCACAAAATAACTGATTATCTAATTGGGGTAGCCTTTTGGGCCTTTCCAATTGAGTTTTAGTATGTGGCTTGGAGTGGGACCAAAAAGGAACAAATAAGACACTAGCTCCAATGGGCCTTGGGTTTTTCTGTCAACTCTTGACAAGTCCAAAGTTATCATTAATTATATTTAATACCACTATATAAATATAATTGCACTCTGGGCCCTATTAATAAATTATATCCCAAGACTTTATTATACATGAAACCTCTTCATAAAATATTCGCAGTAATACAAAGTCATGAATATAAACTGCCACTTTGTAAATTATTACATCTTAATCCTTGAGTACCCGGTTTAATCCTTTAAGTTATTCATCATATATTTATGAAATCCAATTTCATAAATACATACTTTAGTAACTATTTACTAAAGTAGTTAGGCTTACCATTCTGAATAATAAACCCATTAAACTTATCTCAAGGGAATATTTTATATCTCCGTTAAGAGACTATGAATTCCGTCTTGAGAATATATGTTCCATCAACACTAAATATGGCTGCCCAACATACTGAGGTTTTGACCGTAACTTTAAATCTCACTCCTAATATATCAAAGTAACCTACACTTCATGATCAGGTCCATTATTCTCTCAGGATTAAGAGTTCATGTAAAAAAAAAAAAGTCGTGAGATTTATTATTCATTTGATAGTCATTAAGAGAATAATAAATCTCACAGCGGTCCGGTTCAATATGTCTTAACTCTTAAAACATATCAACACATCAACTAGAAGTCTCTACTTCCATGATCAAGACAAATCATCTTAGTTGATATGTTATAGTCTTACAGATGAAATGCCCAATTTCATCACCGACTACGAACTAAAATTCTGAGTTTACAATAAACTTATGATTTATATCCTCTATGACTTTTCACATAAATCACATACTATGCATCTCATGGACTATATGATAATGTCCAAATATTCATGTTACCATTATTTTAGATAAGAATATAAAAAAACTTTATTAATCACAACATTAAGTCATACATAATGTCATACACAATAACATACATAACATACATAACATCATAAAATAGGATTTTAGGGCACTAATCCTAACAATCTCCCACTTGCCCTAAAGACTATTGTGCACTAATATAACTCCCATTCCCTCCAAATGTGACTCAAAAACCCTTTAAGGCAAGGCTTTGGTAAAGGGATCAGCTAGATTATTTGCACTTTCAATCTTTGCAACTACTACATCTCCACGAGCAACAATGTCTCGAATGATGTGGTACTTTCTCTCAATGTGGTTTCCTTTCTTATGATTCCTTGGATCTTTGGATTGTGCAACCGCTCCACTATTGTCGCAAAACAATGTGATAGGAACTTGCTCCATTCTCACAACACCAAGATCAGAAAGGAATTTCTTGAGCTAGACAGCTTCTTTTGCCGCTTCACAAGCAGCAACATATTCAGCTTCCATGGTGGAATCCGCAATACAAGATTGCTTAACACTTCTCCAACTTATGGCTCCACCTCTTAAGGTGAACACACAACCTGAGGTGGACTTTCTAGAATTTAGATCCGATTGAAAGTTTGAATCTGTATAGCCAATGGGAATCAAATCCTCACACCGGTAAACAAGCATATAATCTCTCGTTCTCCGTAGATACTTGAGAATATGCTTTACAACTTGCCAATGTTTTGGTCCTGGATTTGATTGATATCGGCTGACCATGCCAACTGAATAGCAGATATCTAGTCTAGTACAAAGCATGGCATACATGAGACTTCCCACTATAGAAGCATAAGAAACTTGTCTCATCATATTTTCTTCCTCTTGATTCTTAGGCCTTTGGTCATCAGACAGAGGAACTCCATGTCTAAAAGGAAGCAATCATTTCTTGGAGTTTTGCATGCTAAACCGTTCTAGAACCTTGTCTATGTATCCAGCTTGTGATAAGCCTAACATCTTATTTTTGTGATCTCACCAAAACTTGATCCCTAGAATAAAGTTAGCCTCACCCAAGTCCTTCATATCAAATTGGATTGACAACCAAACCTTTACCAATGACATTACCCCTACATCATTCTCAATGAGTACAATATCATCAACATAAAGCACTAGGAACATTACTACTTTATCTCGATGTCTTTTGTACACACATGGTTCATCAAGATTTTGTTCAAAACCAAATGACTTGATTGCTTGATCAAATTTGATGTTCCATGACTTAGATGTTTGCTTAAGTCCATAAATGGACCTTTTCAACTTGCATACCATATGCTCTTGGTTCTTTGCTATGAAACCTTCTGGTTGCATTATATAGATTTCTTCTTCAAGATTGCCATTAAGAAATGTAGTCTTGACATCCATTTGTCAAATCTCATAATCATAATGAGCAGCAATGGATAAGAGAATTCTGATAGATTTAAGTATTGCTACTAGTGAAAAGGCTTCTTCATAATCAATACCTTCTTTTTGTGTATACCCTTTCGCCACTAGCCTTAATGATGAGAATCAACAAGCATTCAAGGATCCATTGCATGTTCCAGTTGGGCCTATTACTAGAGCAAGATCCAAGAAGATCAAAGAAGCACTTAATGGGCTGATTCAAGAGATTTGGGCTGATTCTAACACAGGACATTCCAAGCTTGGCCCAAAGGAAGATGAAGGCGTAATAAATTTAATTCAAGCTATTGAGGGCTAATTTGGCTTAATTAGGCTTGATTTATGGCATGGATTAATGGCTGATTGATTTTCCAGCTCCATATCAGTTAATAGATATTTTTCCTATTCTAGAGCTTCTAATTTCAGACCAGATCTACCTTAATTTTAGGCTTTTATTATTTAGAACGTTTTTTAGCTATTTTCCTATTTTGGATTTGCTAATTTCAGACCAAATCAACTTTTATTTAGGGTTTTATTATTTAGTACGTTTTTAGATTTTTATTTTTTATTTTCAGTCATGTCTTATAAATAGCATGCACTCATTGTAATAGAGGAGAATTATTGAATAAAAAATCAGAAAAGGTGAGGCTTTGCTCTTCTTTTGGTTCTTCAAGAACTGTGAACTTATCAAGGATTCTTCCTTGTGGTGTTCAAATTTTATACCTTTGGTTCGTGATTCCATTATAATCATTGGGTCAAGGTTTGTTACTTATACCTTTGGTTCGCGTTTCACTTATAAACGTTGGGTCAGGGTTCTATCAAAATCTGAATTTTAGCTTTCTTGGGCAATTATTCCAATATTGTTTGTTGGGTCTCAAAGCGTGTCGATTAAGGTTCGCATCATTTGGTATCAGAGCACTGGTTCTAAAATCAATTCTCTTTCCCTTTATCTTTTGTTTCATGTTATCATCCTGTCTTGTTCCTTTTGTGTTCTTTATTCCTCATTCTTATTTTGTGACGTGCACTAGGTTAAAATCGTGCACTAAGCTCCCCAAAAAAAAAAAAAAAAAAAAAGGAGACTTCAGAAAAGAAATAGAAAACAAAAAAAATATTGTTTGTAGTTTCAATTCTCTCAGACCAAAATATTATTTTCTTTTGTCCTCTTCCTTTGATTTAGTGTTTCTGTCATATTTTCTTGCCATTGGTATTAGTTTAAATACTACAAGTTGAATTTCTTGATCAAGTTTATTAGTTTAAGCAGAACTGAAAATGGGAAGCTACAAGTGGAAAAAGGCAAGAGAGTGTGAGACTAATATCGAGAAAAAGCCAATTTAAGAGTGAAACACGAGTGTGAGTGACATAATTTGAGTGTAAACACGTGAGGGAGTGTTGTGAGGAATTATTTCTAACATTTTTTTTTTGTAGTTTCAAAATTATGTCTTCCAGGGGCGAAGCATCAAACAGAGGAGGGGAGGAGTCATCCATCATGTTGCAGGCTATGCAACAACAATTTGAACGTATGAACGTGGTGTTTAATGATATTCGAGATTAGATGGATAGGCAAGACGCTGTTATTGCTTCTTTGCGTGAGGAGCTTCCCCAAAGAGCCCCTAATGCTAGAAGGCAAGGAAGGCATGCGCGCGTGGATGATTCTGATGACTACCATGAGGATGAGTTTGAAGATGAAGAGGATCAAGCTTCATTGAACAATGAGGGCAAGTTTGCGCCAAGGGGAGAAAGGCGTGGTAGAGGTTTCCGAAGAGATCCAAGATGGCAAGATGGGACTGACAGAAACCTAGGAAACATTAAAATGAAGATACCATCGTTCCAAGGGAAAAATGATCTAGAAGTGTACTTGGAGTGGGAGAAGAAGGTGGAGTTCATCTTTGAGTGCCACAACTACTCCGAGGAGAAAAAGGTAAAACTAGCTGTGATTGAGTTTACTGACTATGCTATTATATGGTGGGATCAACTTGTGATGAATAGAAGGAGAAACTATGAGAGGCCTATTGAGACGTGGGA